>CM070596.1:55109156-56359156 GCA_036346395.1 Hsuehochloa calcarea
GCGACCGCTCGTACTACCGCAAGAAGAAGGGTCCCAGTGGGGGTTTGATGCCGACACCCTCTTAGTTGGGTAGCATTTCGGTAGCAAAACGGCTGTGCAGAAAGCTATAGCACGGTACGCCTTGTCCATCAGCCGTGTGTACTGGGTGCACTGGTCTAACCCATGACATTACGCGGTGAAGTGCCTAGTGGAAGGTTGCCCTGGCAAGGTCAGTGCTCACCGAGCAAAGTTCTTCCGCTTGGTCTTCACGGTCAAGGCGGTGACCGACCACACTTGCGAGCTTAGCGAGCCGCTGCGCAGCAATGGAATGTGACTTCCGCATATGTGGCAAACCCCATCAACCACCTAGTTGCGGAGGACGTGTCCATCTCCCCCAAGATGCTGCTGTTAGAAGTCGCTAATCTGGTTGGTTATCCAGTTAGCTATATCAAGGACCAACGAGCCAAGCAGAAGGTTATCGAGTCCATGTACGAGACATATGAAGAGGCGTACAACCATGTGTCGAGAATGCTTCACCAGATTGCTGAAGCAAACCCCGACATGTACATAAAAAAGGTTGAAAGTCAAGATCTGATGGAGACCGTATCTACTTCATACTGGATTGGGTGTTCTGGGCTTTCGCCTAGGTCATAGAGGGCTTCAAGTTCTGTCGTCCGGTGCTCAAGATGGTGGCCGACGCTAATGACTAGCTTCTCCCGGTTGCTTTTGCCATAGTAGAGAATGAGAACATATCCAATTGCCTATGGTTACTGGCAAATATGAAGCAGGCGGTTGTGGGAGACCAGCCCAACGTATGGCTTATCACAAACCACAACACTGGGTTGTTGTCGGCTCTGAACACCATGAAGAATGGGACAGAACCTCCTTACCAGTGGAACAACGTGGAAACCCGGTGGTGCATGAGGCATCTTGCATTTGAACTTCTTCACTCAGTTCCGCAGAACTAATGAAGATGTTCAAGGCGTTTTGTATGCAAAACCAGAGGCGTAAGTTTGAGTCCATCTGGACAGACCTCGAACATCGGTCTATGAGGCATATAACGAAGTCCTCTCATGAGGCACAAAAGGATAGCAGGGCCCAAGCAGGCAATCCAGGAGCACCATAAGTTTCACGTAGTGGATTAACTCCACACTCTTGAGTTGGAGAAATGATCCTTGCTCTCTGACACAGACGGTGCGAGGTACAGAATTATGACGACCAACATGTAAGAGGTGTACAACAGCGTGTTCAAAGGTGTGTAGTGCTTCCCTATCATAGTGATCATTGAGGAGACCTAGACTCGCACGGTTGGTTACTTCGTCAATAGAACCACCGCAACGAGGTGATAGCTAGAAGAAAGGAAGAAGTGGTCTGAGAACATGCATGCAGAGGTATATGGACCAGAGGATGCAGAAGGCCCAAATGCCCGACATCCAGGTGATCGATGGCCTTAGGAGGAAGTACGATATCAGGTTGAGACAAAAATATGTCAACAGTCATGCCCCGGGGGGGACATGCATGCACCTTGGGTGATGTGGCTACGTGCACAAGCCATGCTCGCATGTGTACAAGGCGTGTGCGCAACTCAGGCAGATGTCTACGTTGTATATCTCCGAGTACTACGACATGTAACTTCTTTTCGGTACATGGAGTATGGAGTTTCACTCGTATGACGTGGACATTAACTATAGAGATCTTTGGCTGGACAAGGTGAAATGGGGCCGAACAAGGCATTGATGTCAACTGGTGTAACACCCCAAAAATACCTGAATGAAAAAATATGGGATTTTTAAAACTTTTCACATGTTATGTATTGCCATCCTTTTGCCAGCATTGTTGAGAATTATTTGAGCTACATTTTCTTCTTTGCCGACACAAGTGAACCCTAAAACATAAACCCTAGAATCAGAATCATGTTCAAGAGTCAATTAGAATTGGTAAACAAATACCAGATTAGGATCTATCACCCCTTGTGAAATTCGTAAAAGCAAAAATCCCTTTTTAGTATCTCAAACCCTTTCTTGATCTTCTCTTTTCCCTTCTGCTACTCCTCTGTCGACTGGTATGAAGCCCCGTAAGCCACCGAGTTCCCTGGCTGGCTGTGGCAACTTCTCCCTCTCCCCCCGTGTAACGCAATATCGCCTTGATAATTCCTCTGGCCATTGTTGCTCCGACCAGTGATCAACCAAATCCGGTCCGCCAATACCGCGCCCTAGTCGTGGACTTCCGAGTGGACCCAAGTCTGTGTGCCAGCAAGACCTGGTGCAGCCGAGACCGTGCCCTGGTCGTGGTCTTCTGTGTGGACCTAAGTCGGTGTGCCCTCTCCCCTACTGGTGTCGACACCTGCCGAGTCCAGATGCCCCAATACAACAAGGCATATGCGCTGGCGACTACCGTCACTCGACCATTAATCACCATCGCTCAAACTGTCACACCGCTGCAAAATGTTGTTGACTCTGTCAACATCGCCAACTATTCCTTGGAATTGCACAGCGCTGGATGCAACGTATACTCTCAGACGACCTCCACCCCTGCGGCTATAAATAACAACCCCAGGCCCCCGCATTGCTGTTCCGCACCACGAGTGCTAGTTTCCCTACACTCCTCAAGTGAGCTCGAGCTCCAGGTAAGGCTTGAGCGCTCGCTTCGGCCAAGCACCTCGACAACGTCGCCAGCAGTATTGATGCCAACAGTGAAGATCCTTCCTTCTTGAATGCGTCAGCTCACATTCCCTGACCCCATAGGTTGTTCCCCTCATTTGATTACACTCTGTATTCACAGGAGCTACCGCCGACCTCGTTCTTCCTCCCCTCCGACCAGAGTAGCCCAAGCAGTCGGATCAACCTCATCGGCCATTACCACCGCTTGGAGCCTATCCCGCTGTCTCAGACCATCGTCGCCAGACCATCTCCGGCTAGCTCGCTTCCTTCACGTCCTATCAATGTTTCTAGTGGCCATTAGATGCTCATTTTCACTTTAGATGCGCTAAAGCTTTGTCAGAACGACGAATGCATTGTAGACTCAAGTTGTAGTCGAACCCGTAGGTGGTTGAACCTCCTCCTACTTGGAATGTAGGCGGACCTCATTCCGACTGGGTAGTCGCACACCCATTCACCTAGTATATAGTCGAACCCTCCCCGGCTTAGTGTGTGGTCAAACTTCCTTCCGACCAGATGGTCGAAACTCCTTCCAACCAGATGGACGATATGGACGAAACTCCTTCCAACAAGATGGACGAAACTGCCAGACGGACGAAACTCCTTCCGAGTAGATGGACACAACTCCTTTCTACGAGATGGTTGAAAGTCCCTTCGGCCGGATGGTCGAAACTCCCTCCGACCGAATGGTCGAAACTCCTTCCGATCGGATAGTCGACACTCCTTCGACCAGTTAGTCAAAACTCTTTCGACCAGTTAGTCGCAGCCCCCTTTTGACCAGATTGTAGAAACTACTTTGACTAAAAGTCAAAACACCTTCTACCAGACAACCGAAACTTCTTTCGACCAGTTGGTCGAAACTCCTTCGACCAACTAGTCAAAACTCTTTTGACCAATAAGTCGAAACAATGAACTGTAGTCAAAACAATGAACAGTAGTCGAAACGATGAACAGTAGTCGAAACCTTCTCGGCCAAGAATTCTCGACCTATCCCAACCAAGTGGTCGAAACTATGAACATAACTCAAAAGCCCTCTCGACTATGTATTCGAAACTCATTTCCGACCAGGTTGTCGAAACTATGAACAATACTAAAAAACAAATGAATAGTACTTAAAAACCCTTCCTTCCGGGTAGTCAAAACCCCCTCTGACCAGGTGATCGAAACACTAAACAGTACTCGAAGCCAAGAACTCGTGTACAGACTAGCCACTGTCTCAAAAATAGCTTACAATACCTACTCAGATTCTATGTCCAACACCAAACGCGCTAATAAGAACCAGAGATTAACTAAAGCTGCTCAACAAAACAGATGACACCCCTATTTGGATTTGATTTGGATTTTTGAATGCAAGTTGAATTCATTTGAGCTTATTTGAATTTTTGATTGGATTTTGTGTATAGAACCTGAAGCTCACGAAGACCCTCTACCAGATCACGAGCGGGAGCAGCAGTATCTCGACCAAGTCGAACCTCCTCCTACTTGGAATGTAGGCATACCTCACTCCGACTAGGTAGTCGCGCACCCTTTCGCATGGGATATAGTCGAACCTCTAGGTAGTCGAACCCTCCCCCGCCTAGTGTGTTGTCTAACATCCTTTCAACCAGATGGTCCAAACCCCTTTCGACTAGATGGTCAAAACTCCCTTTGCCAGATGGTCGAAACTCCTTCCAACCAGATGGACGAAACTCTTACCAGATGAATGAAACTCCTTCCAACCAGATGGACGAAACTCTTACCATACAGATGAAACTCCTTTCGACTGGGTGGTCAAAACTCCTTTCGACCGGGTGGTCAAAACTCCTTTCGACCGGGTGGTCAAAACTGCTTCCTTCCGTCCGGGTGGTCGAAACTCCTTCCGTCCGGATCCTCGACACTCCTTCGACCAGTTAGTCGCAGCCCCCTTTCGACCAGATTGTCAAAACTCCTTCGACCAAAAGTCAAAACACATTCGATCAGACATCTGAAACTTCTTTCGACCAGTTGGTCGAAACTCCTTCGACCAACTAGTCGAAACTCTTTTGACCAATAAGTCGAAATAATGAATAGTAGTCGAAATGATGAATAGTAGTCAAAACAATGAGCAGTACTCGAAACCTTCTCGACCAAGTATTCGAAACTATGAACATAACTCGAAAGCCCTCTCGACCAGGTATTCGAAACCCATTTCCGACCGGTGATCGAAACCATGAACAATACTCCAAAATAAATGAATAGTGCTAAAAAAAACCCCTTCTAGGTAGTCAAAACCAGCTTTGACGAGGTGGTCAAAACAATGAATAGCACTCGAAGCCGAGAACTCGTATACGGACTAGCCACTGTCTTGGAAATAACTTACGATACCTACTCGGATTCTATGTCCAACACCGAACGCGGTAATAAGAACCAGAGATTAACTAAAGCTACTCAAGTAACCCAAAGACACCCATATTTGGAGTTCATTTGGATTTTTGAATGCAAGTCTAATGCATTTTGTCTTATTTGAATTTTTGCGTGGATTTTGCATATGGAACCTGAAGCTTCCGAAGACCCTCTACTAGACCATGAGCAGGAGCAGCAGTATCTCGACCAAGGTGAGTTAATACTTTAATCATATTACACCTAGTCTTTGTAAATTATGCTACTTTAAATTATGAAATTGTATGGCTATGATTTATACAACTATATTGGTCTAGTTCATAGTTAATGCCTTAATGATAATTGAGTATAAACTTCCAATCCTTGAACTTGGACATTATCAGTTGTTACCCTAGAATTAATGGTTTACATACTAGTTAATAAGTCTGTATATAAGTGTCATGCTTAGTCTTGCTTAGATACATTGTCATGCGGGCATTAAATTGCCCGACACCAATCTTTCCAAACATGAAAACTGGATTTCGGCAGTCGAGGTTGGGAGCCTGGCTGGTATGTTGGATTAAAGATTATTTTCAAAACAAACCAAAATCTAAAACTGATTTCGACTTGGGCAGATAAAAAGAGTGGCTGGTGCTGGTGATGCACGTCGGTGGGGTATGTGGATGCACCGCCCAAGTCAATAAAGGACCGAGTTCTTATGATGACCTCTCGTGTAAAAACAGTACGATCACAAGTCTATAATGGGAACGACCTGGCTAACTAATTTGTTCGCCCCGTTGCAACCTTTCCATTAGTGGATATGTGGTGTGCATATGGGTAGGAGGCACAGGAAAATTACACGGCGCAAATGGAGACCCCCGGGGGCATGGCCCAAGGGGTGATGCCTAGCGGTGTGGGGTTGCATTGGGGAAGGCATTGTAAATGGCTTGTGATAATCAACTTAGTCACACACCATCGAAGTGTGTAGCATATATTATAAGTTGAATATCTCTTGTGGGTAATGTGTACGAACTATGTAGAGGAAGAAAACTATCTAGATAGCCATGCTCGAGGTCAAGAGCGATGTCGGGAACTCGCTTGAACTAGCTTTCATTTTTATAAAACCATTTGTGTGTGGGTGTGGAATGAAAAGCTGGGGTAGGACCCCAGAGATTTGAGAAAGGCCGGTCGAGGACCAGTGGTAAATAAAGGTTAGCCCGAGCATTGGGTGGATGGAGCCACTCGATGGTATAGGAGATGGGATCTCCACTTGTACCTTACAAATAAAACCCAGTTTATAGAACCTATCGTTAAAAATGCTAAGTCTCAGGATGTTCTACTACTTGATCTAATTCAAACTTATCTTTATACAAATAAAAGAACTCTGAACCTTCCCTTGACTAGCCTTGCATCTATAATAAACTGCATTGTGTGTTGGCTCGCGAGTACAGTTGTGTACTCATGTTCGTCCAATATAATCTTTCAGAGCCACTCGGCCAGGAGCCCTACGACTACTACGTGGCAGCTGGACTAGTCGGTGGCGAGGATGATGAAGCTTAGGTCGGGACCCCTAGTCGCTTGCCTATGGGCAGAGTGAATGGATCCACTGCTTCCTCTTTTGCTTCTTCACTTATCCCTTACCCTGTACTCTGACTTTGTGATATTGTGGCCTTCGTGCCCCTTTGGTAAAACAGTGAGCCACACGACCAGTTATGTAATATATTTTGGTTGTGTATGTGATGTATGTGATTGATTTAAGAATGTATCTGTGTGTGCTATCTACTGATCCAGGGAATGGCACAGATTGACATAGTAGATTCCAAGTTACCAATTTATAGTCTAACAGAGTTGGTATCAGAGCATACGACTGTAGGGTAAAAGCCTTAGCTAGGATGGTCGATAAGAACTTAGGAATACACTGTTGAAGGTAACTAAGCAGCCTTCTCTATATGTAGGTATGTATGCATTTGTGTTGGAATTGGGCACATATTAGTAGAGACCCATTCATTCATAGGAATCCAAAGTATGCAAGGTCTTAGACTAGTGTGACCAGTGTGGTCGAAGTCTTAGACCCGGGGTGGTCGAAGTCTCTGACCAGCGGTCTTAGACCAGATTGGTTGAAGCCTTAGCCATGGTGGTCGAAGGTATAGACCCCATATGGTCGAAACTTAGTGGTCAAACCCAATGGTTGAAGCTGAGTGGTCGAACCTCAGTGGTCGAACCCAGTGGTCGAAACAGAATTGTCGAACCTCAGTGGTCAAACCTAGTGGTCGAAACCGAGTGGTCGAAGTTGAGTTGTCGAATCTTAGTTCAACAACTCAGTTCAAAATTTACAGATGCTGGAGCCTACGGAGCTAGAGCGTTGGGACTACCACTCCCACAGAGAGGACTGTCCGTGGGGTGGCTACACGGAGGTGCTCGGCATGCTGCTCCAGCACCTGCAGCACCGGTAGCGCCCCATTTACAGGGGGCGCAAGTCTGGAGACGGAGACCAGGAGGCTTGGACCGTGGAAATCTTCCTCTACGCTCGTTAGGGGGAGTGCGAGCCCCGCACTTTTCGCACGGAACACCAGAGGAGTACCTTAGCCTCCGCGGTCCAGGATGCCACCCGCAAAGCTATTGTACGACTGTGCGATATGCATAGCGACTTGGTGATGTATACCCTTTTCAGCTTCTTTCCCTCCCTCCAATAAGGAGAGATACATTGAGAGATCCACAACACTGCAACTATTGAGGACTCGTACCTGACTCATCAGGTGCGGTTGACACACGTGCAAGATAGCGAGTATGTTAAGGCACTCAAGGAGCTTACCGATCTCCGACAGGCCCTCGCCTCCAGCGAGGCGACGCCGAGCACCGTGCTCGGTTGGAGCGAGGGTAGCCCCGGCGACCACAAAGTCTTGAGAGGCGAGGCCGTCTCGAGCACGCATACAGTGACCGCTAGCACTTCCACCGCCGTAGCTACTCGTTGCAGCTAGGGGTCCAGCCACTACACCAGCCAGTGGCTCACGACTGAGGATCACCGCGTGCAAGCGCGTGAGCACCCCAGACTCCATCATTCTGACAGACTCCACCACCAGCCGCTTGTGCTCTCGTACTCTGCCAGCTCGCGGAGGCCTTGGTGGCTATATCAGCGAAACATAGCCATCCAAGAGGGAGTAGGGGAATATGGCTAGCTGGAGTAGTGATTTGGAGTTAAATAGCAGTCGTCCCCTAGGGTTGTATGTGATACTAGTTGTAGACGTAGTGGGTCTGGGGTTTTGTTGTAAATATGTGCCGAGTGTTATGAACCTGCTTTGGTTTTAATGCATCTTTATGTTTTCTATCAGTTGGCTTTGATCATGCGGTTTTGTGTCATGAATGTTGTGTGGGATCGTAGGGGTTCTTTTGCTATAAGTATCGACCTATGGTATTGTGTGCTGCTCTCAATAGTAATTTTATAATAGATGCCTCCCAGCAGAGCAGCCGCTGGTCGTGGTCATGGTCGTAGTCGTAGCTCGACACCACCGCCACATCCTCCTGAGCATCCCACGTTGGCCCAAGTGATGGCTCAACAAACATAGCTGCTGCAAGCAATAGCAGTCGGTCAGCATACTAGAGCGGCTAGCCATGGGTCAAGGCTGGGAGAATTCATGCGCACAAAGCCTCCAGCCTTCTCAAGCGCAAGCGAGCCACTCGAAGTTGAAGAATGGTTTCGCATCATTGAAAAGAAGCTGACATTGATTGATGTCACGAGGAAGACATGGTGATGTTTTCAACACACCAACTTGCAGGACCAGTCGCCGATTGGTGGGATAACTATATAGCGCAAGGGTCGTCGAAGAACCTGAAACAACCGCTGTGGAAGTTGAGTTGCTGGTGGCAGCAGAGGTAGCCACACCAGTAGTGGGTTGGACTTAGTTCAAAGAAGCCTTCAGGAGCAACTACATCCCCGCAAGTGTCATGCGTATGAAGAGAAACGAGTTTAGGGCACTAAAACAGGGCAACTACTCCGTAGCGGAGTACTTGACTCGGTTCAACCAGTTGGTTCGCTATGCACAAAATGACATAGCTGAGGAGGTAGAGACGATTGACCAATTCATGGAAGGACTATGCGATGGGCTGTGAGTGTAGCTAATCGTTCAAGATTTTCATGATTTTTAGCAGTTAGTCAACAAGTCCTTGCTCCTTGAAAATGAATGCAAGACATTCGAAGCCAGCCGCAAGTGGAAGATGGGTACCTCAAGGGGGCCGACACCTAGTGCTCGACCATTCTATGGTGCACCTTCTAGTAGTGGCTCCCAGTCAACCACTCGGCCCTGACTTCAACTCTGTCAAATCGGCCTGGTGCTTCCCCATATGCCACACCTGGCCGACCAAGCCAACCTCAGCAAGTCAACACTCCACTAACCGGCCAGTTATGCTTTAACTGCAACGAACCCGGGCATTACGCTCGCTTCTACCCGCGTAAGGCTAACACCCCCATCAAGTTCAATATTGGGAGTACCCTAGCATGTGGATCGAACACCCCTGGGACGGCAGCAAAAGGGAGGCCCCAGACTTCATCATCACCCAGGCAGCATCGTTCCAGGGGCAAGGCCAGGTGAACCATATTACGACAGAGGAAGCACATGAAGCACCAGAAGTACATATGGGTACGTTCTCAGTTAATTCCTCACCATCATGCGTTCTTTTTTATTCTGGGGCATCTCATTCTTTCATCTCCAGCAAATTTGTGGATCGTTGGTAGTTGCCAAGTTTTGTTCTCAAGAGTCCCTTAGAGCTCAATTCACCTGGGGGACTATTATGGACCAAGTTAGTAAGCTCTGGGATGGAAATACAGTTCGAGGGAATAGTTTTCTCAGCGGACTTGATGATGCTACAAGCTCAGACCATAGATGTTATCCTAGGGATGGATTGGCTGGCTAAGTATCAAGGGGTAATAGACTGCGCCAATAGAATAGTAAATCTTACCAAATGCCTTGGGATGGTCGTTGAAGTCAAGATGAACAAATCTTTTAAATGGAAAAAGGCAATATGTTATGCTCTGGGCGTCCCCCTGGAGGGAATGCTTGTGGTCCAAGAATATCCTGGCCTCTTTCCAGAAGAGCTGCCAGGGTGACCACCGGATCGCGACATAGAGTTCATCATAGAATTGATGCCTGGGACAACATCCATATCCAAGAGACCTTATAGAATGCCAGTTAATGAAATTGAGGAGCTAAAAAGCAAATTCGAGAGTTACAAGAGAAAGGGTTCGTTAGAACCAGCTCTGCACCATGGGATCTCTTATACTGTTCATGAAAAAGAAGGACAATAGTATGCGGATGTGTGTGGATTATCGGTCCCTGAATGAAGTAACTATAAAAATAAATATTCGTTGTCCAGAATTGACAATTTGTTCTATCAGTTCAAAGGGGCAACAAAGTTTTCTAAGATAGATCTGCGCTCAAGGTACCACCAGCTAAAAACCAAACCAGAAGATACCCCAAAACAGCCTTCTCTACTCGATATGGCCTCTATGAGTTCGGAGTTATGCCATTTGGGCTAACCAATGCCCCAGCCTATTTTATTAACTTGATAAACAAGATATTCATAGAATACCTGGATAGATTCGTGGTGGTGTTCATTGATGATATCCTCATCTATTCCAAATATGTCGAAGAACACACACAACATCTAAGATTATTGCTAGAAACCCTCAGGGAGCACCAGCTGTATGCCAAGTATAGTAAGTGCGAGTTCTGGCTATCTGATGCTAGCTTCCTGTGGTATGTGATATCTGTGGATCCAGCAAAAGTCGAAGCCGTCCTTCATTGGCAACCACCTACCACGGTGATTGAAGTTCGGACTTTCCTTGGATTGGCAAGATACTACCGCATATTCATTGAGGGATTCTCTAGAGTCGCTCGATCTCTCACTCAACTACTGAAGAAAGAGAAGAAGTTTGAGTGGACAGAAGGGTGTGAGAAGAGTTTTCAAGCACTGAAATTCCAATTAACCTCTACCCCAGTTCTAGTGCTTCCACATATCCGTAAGGATTCCGAGGTATATTGTGATGCCTCTCGTTAAGGGCTAGGCAGCGTGCTAATCCAAAATAGGAAGGTGATAGCATATGCATCCTGACAGCTGCAGCCACATGAAGAAAATTATCATACTCACGATTTGGAATTGGCGTCGGTGGTACATGCACTGAAATTATGGCGCCACTACCTCATCGGAAATCATTGTAATGTATACACGGATCACAAAAGCCTTAAATACATCTTCACCCAGTAAGACCTTAACCTAAGGTAGCGAAGATGGTTAAAACTCATAAAGGATTATGATTTAGACCTTCATTATCACCCGGGCAAGGCCAATGTGGTGGCTGATACATTGAGTAGGAAGTCTTACTGCAACCACATTGTGAGCCAAGAACTGTAGCCTTCCCTCTTTGAGGAATTTGAGAAGCTCACCCTAAAATAGTTCCACATAGTAGCCTCTCCGCCTTGGAGGTGCACCCCACTTTAGAGGAAAGGATCAAAGCTGTGCAGCTGGGAAACACCAACACAGAAAGGATCCAATAGCTCATGGAGCAAGGGAAGGCATCCAAAATGACGAAAGATGATCAGGGCATCTTGTGGTATGGAAAGCACATTTTCGTACACTACCAATAGGATATGAAATATTTGATCCAAAAGGAGGCCCACGAATCTGCCTATTCTATCCATCAGGGTGGTACCAAAATGTACCAAGATTTGAAGCAATGTTACCAGTGGCCCCACTTGGAAAGGGACATTGCAGTGTACGTAGTTTGCTGCGATGTGTGCCAGCGGATCAAAGCAGAACATCAGAAGTCTGCCGGTCTTTTGCAGCCATTACAAGTACCCGAATGGAAATTGGAAGAAGTCAGCATGGACTTCATCACCGGTCTGCCAAAGACTTGGGTGGGTTATGACTCTATCTGGTTCATAGTAGATCGATTGACCAAGACAACCCATTTTATTCCGGTGAAAACCAACTACAAGGGTGACAGATTAGCAGAATTATACATGTCCTGGATAGTTAGCTTGCATGGTGCACCCAAGCGAATCGTCTCAGATAGGGGATCACAATTTACCTCCCATTTTTGGGGCAACCTTCATGAGGCCTTGGGCACCTATCTGGCATTTAGCACGACATACTATCCACAGACCGATGGTCAGACTGAAAGGGTGAACCAAGTTCTAGAATACAAGCTTCGGGCTTATGCGATAGAATTCGCTGCCGATTGGGAGAAGTGTCTTCCCTATACCAAATTCTTGTACAATAATAGCGACCAGTCTAGTCTGAAGATGTTACCCTTTGAAGCCCTTTACGAACGATAGTGTCGAACACCGTTGTTATGGTCAGAAGCCGGGGAGAGAGATATCTTTGGACCAGACATCTTAAAGGAGGCCGAAGACAAGGTTTGTCTCATTCGAGACCGACTACAGGCAGCACAATCAAGGCAAAAGAGCTACGCCGACAATCGTCATAGAGAGCTAGAGTTCGTAATAGGAGACTTTGTCTACCTAAAGGTTTCTCCCCTTAGAGGAATCGAAAGATTCAATGTCAAAGGGAAGCTTGCGCCAAGATATATAAGACCCTATCCAATCATCGCCAAAGTGGGAAAAGTAGCTTATCAGCTAGAACTACCTGAAAAGTTGTCTGACATACACAATGTTTTTCACGTGTCACAACTTAAGAAATGTCTCTGAGTGCCTGAAGAACAAGCTCAAGCAGAAGACATCGAACTCAACAAAGATTTGACATACACTGAGCACCCAATAGAAATCCTACATGTAATAGAAAAGCAGATCCGAAACAATGTGTACCACCTGTGTAAAGTTAGGTGGAGCAACCACACAGTAGGAGAAGCTACGTGGGAGCGTGAAGACTTGTTGAAATCTGAATTTTTCCAGTTGTTCTGTAACACTGGCCGAATCTCAGGGTCGAGATTCTTTCTAAAAGGGTAGGGTTTGTAACACCCCAAAAATGTCTGAATGCAAAAATATGGGATTTTTAAAACTTTTCACGTGTTGTTAATCCTTTTGCCAGCATTGTTGAGAATTATTTGATCTGTATTTTCTCCTTTGCAGACACAAGTAAGCCCTAAAACATAAACCCTAGAATCAGAATCGTGTTCGAGAGCCAATTAGAATTGGTTAACAAATACCAGATTAGGATATATCACCCTTGCGAAATTCATAAAAGCAAAATCCCTTTTCAGTATCTCAAGCCCTTCCCTGATCTTCTCTTTTTCCCTTCTACTACTCCTCTGTCGGCCGGCATGAAGCCCCGTAAGCCACCGAGTTCCCTGGCTGGCCGTGGCAGCTCCCCCCTGTGTATCGCAATACCGCCTTGACACTTCCTCTGGCCACTGTTGCTCCCACCAGTGACCAGCCAAACCCGGTGCCGCCAAGATTGAGCCCTACTCGTGGACTTCCAAGCAGACCCAAGTCGGTGTGCCAGCCAAATTCGGTGCAACCGAGACCTCACCCTGGTCGTGGTCTTCTGAGTGGACCCGAGTCGATGTGCCCTCTCCCCTGCTGGCGTCGACACTTGTCAAGTCCGAACACCCCGATACGGCAAGGCATATGCGCTGGCGACTGCCATCACTCGGCCATTAATTGCCATAACTCAAACAGTCACACCGCTGCACTGCGCTGCCGACTATATCAAGATCGCCAACCACTCCTTGGTACTGCGTAGCGCCGGATGCAACGTATACTCTCGGACGACCTCCACCCCTGCGCTATAAATAGCAGCCCAAGCAGCCTCGTTGCTGTTCCGCGCCACGAGTGCTAGTTTCCACCACACTCCTCAAGCGAGGTTGAGCTCCAGGTAAGGCTTGAGCTCTCGCTTCGGCCAAGCGCCTCCACGACGTCACCAACAACATTCACGCCATCGGTGAAGCTCCTTCCTTCTTGAATGCATCAGCTCACATTCCCATAGATGGTTCCCCTCATTTGATTGCACTCTATATTCATAGGAGCTGCCGCCGACCTCGTTCTTCCTCCCCTCCGACCAGAGTAGCCCAGGCAGTCGGATCGACCTTGTCGGCCATCACCACCGCTAGGAGCCTCTCCCGCTGTCACAGACCATCATCGTCAGACCATCTCCGGCTAGCTCGCTTCCTCCGCGTCCTATCGGTACTATTCTAGTGGCCACTAGATGCTCATTTTCACTCTAGATGAGCGAAAGCTTTTTCAAAACGACGAATGCATTGTAGACTGAAGTTGTAGTCGAACCCCAGGTGGTCGAACCTCCTCCTACTTGGAATGTAGGCATACCTCACTCCGACTAGGTAGTCGCGCACCCTTTCGCCTGGGATATAGTCGAACCTCTAGGTAGTCGAACCCTCCCCCGCCTAGTGTGTGGTCGAACTTCCTTCCGACCAGATGGTCAAAACCCCTTTCGACCAGATGGTCGAAACTCCCTTCGCCAGATGGTCAAAGCTCCTTCCAACCAGATGGACGAAACTCTTACCAGATGAATGAAACTCCTTCAAACCAGATGGACAAAACTCTTACCAGACGGACGAAACTCCTTTCAACTGGGTGGTCAAAACTCCTTTCAACCGGGTGGTCAAAACTGCTTCCTTCCGTCCGGGTGGTCGAAACTCCTTCCGTCCGGATCGTCGACACTACTTCGACGAGTTAGTCGCAGAGCCCCTTTCGACCAGATTGTCAAAACTCCTTCGACCAAAAGTCAAAACACATTCGATCAGACAACTGAAATTTCTTTCGACCAGTTGGTCGAAACTCCTTCGACCAACTAGTCTGTGAGACCTCGGGGTATTTAACTTGTAATACTTAACCAATCAAATGATTAAAGCGTTACAAATCAAATATCACGGCTCTCGGCATATATGTAATTCCCAGAAGTGCAGTACACACACCCCATACAAAAATTATGCATCAACTCCATTCATCACATAGAATCCATAGCACAACTAAACGATACAAAAGACATACAATATAGAGTTGTTACAAAAAGGGGCCGACCGGCCAAATGCAACTAAAAGAGTATAAGACAACAGCGGAAGCAAGGTGCCATAAGATGGTGATAAATAAAAGCCAATTAGTGTGCCTTTAACCCACAAGGCAACCAACCGGACCACCGAGCTAGTCGTCAAACCCGCAGCGCATCTCACAAAAGTGAGGCCCTTGGGGCTCAGCTTCCTCCTCTGCAACAAATAGTTAAGCAAAGCAAATGGGTACAAAAATTGTACTCCACAAGACTTACGTGTAGAGTAACAGACCTATACATAGCTACATGCAAGCTTATTTAAGTGGAGGCTGCATGTTTCATTTTTAGCACAAAGCAATCTTTATTTGCAATAATATAGTACATTTAAAAGTAAGTTTACAATCTATTTTTATTGTCCAAATAGCAGTAAATAACATCATAATAACAATAAATAGATGACAACAACATCCTATAAGTGCCTAACCCAATAGTCACCACAACAATAGCATGAATTACCTATTCATACCACCCATGTCAAGTTTTAAAACAAAGGTTGTAGTCTAATTCTTGCGGGAAATAACCAAGCTTGTCCATAACCTAGGACGAGGCTATTCGAATAGATTTAACCCTGCAGGGGTGTACCCATGTACCCACACGCCAGACCGCCTTTTTGCCAAGCTATGAAGCACACTCCTTAGGTACGCCAGCGACGGCTAAGTCCTACGAGACATTTCCAATATTATGCATTAACTACGAGTCGCCCGTATGGATAGAAACCCATACGTTGTGTCGGAATCATCGAAAGCCTCGGTCAATTACCCCTCACGGGCAAAGTCTTGGACAACTACGATGCCCCTCGAGGTGGAGAACCTACCCGGAACTCCACCACCGCACACCCAACACAATAACACAGATCCTTTTTCACACAATACACACAACCCACCTCCTGCGACTCGGAGCTAACACATGCCAAAGTACTAAGTCAAGAGAGGTCCCATATCCCTCTCGTGTGGTTAGCACGCAAAAGCGCTTGGATCAATGGCGCAAGTAATTCAGTCCTTGTTGACTCGGGCACTTTTCCATGTCACACCAAACAATCACACCAACATACCATTATGCCCAAGTCTAAAATAATTTTATTTTCAGTTTTAGATTTACAAATTAACAAAGCACAAGGTGCTGAACATAATGGAGTAATAATAAGTTTTGTGTGATCAAGATCATCAACTAAGTCGATGATCGCCCAAAACTACCGATAGCTAAGCATGTCTAAGCATATTAACTCGAAATCTACTAAGTGACAAGAGCCCATCCAACGAACTCTAATAATAGAAAATAACCTAGGCTGAGGTAGTAGAGTGTAATCATTTTCCTACAGAGTATGCAACTATAGGATCAAACCATATTTTAACAACAAAATAGCAATGCATACATACAAGTTGAAATCAATATATTAGACTTGAAAATACTGGGATTAACATGATCAAACTGCTTGCCTTACTGTGGATTATCCTCTTGCTGCAGAGAAGCGCTCTCGTAATCAATAATATAGTCTGAACCTACCGAAAGAAATCGAAAGCACAATAAGAACGAATAACACCGAAAAGACCCCAAAATACAAAGTCATCCAAAAATTATGAAAAATTCACAAAATGAAAACCATGATTTTATATGAATTTATCAATAAGAATAAATTCATTTGTATGTTCTATACAGAAGTTATAGCCATTTGAAAATCAATTTTTAGAAAAAAAACCCCAATTTAATTATAATATGCAACTGTTCACCTCATCTAAAACTTACGTGAATTTTTCTGGAGTAGTAGTGGATATGAGGATTACAAAAATGGATAGATAATATTATTACATGACCAAAATAATTTGGTTCACCTCAATTCGAGTTTTTATGAATTAGTTATGCATTTTCAAAGTTAAAAACAATATATAATATATTAATAATTCCTTTTTGAAGCACTCTCCACAAAACATATTTTATGAGATAGTGACAAGGTTGAAACATATTTTATAATAAATTTTATTAAAAATGAAAAATAACAAAAGTGGTTTCACTGTTTTTGGAGTTAAAATGAATTAGTTATGCATTTTTGAAGTTAATTGTATTTTTCAGTTAACAAATAAATCCTTTTGGGATTTTAAATGATTACCTAATACTTTTTGCACCGAGACCCAAGCTAGCCACGGTGACTGACGGTGGGGGTCCAAGAATAGTGCATTTTCTGATTTTGATTTTAGGATTTACTGCGCTAACAGGTGGACCCCACTTGCCATAGGGATGGCTCATGCAAATAGTGCATGAACCGATGCCCGCGCGCTGGGTTCACTGGTCCACAGCCCCGTGGACAAACCCACTTAAATACTGGCCCCACATGTCGACCACATCGAAACAATTCTGAAGACAGCTTTAACTAACAAATCTATCATTAGCATTTAATGACGCGATCTGGTCGTAATGACCATGCTATAGTGACTGGTCCAAAATCCAACAACGAGGCAGCGCCTCCCGTACGCTTTGCCGGTGGCTCGCCGGCGTCTCTGGCCATGGCGGTGTCGGCTAAAGGCAGGAATGGGCTTCGCATACGATTGCGCACCTACTAGTGGTGGCGGCTGCGATTGGAGTGACCCGTATCGGCGATGCAACACCCGGGAGCGGAGACGACGATACGACCATGGTGCAAATGGCGGCATGGCAAAAACTCGGGACAACCGGAGGGCGCATAAGCTACAAGGGTGGTTACTGAAGCTTACCAATGGGAAGAGAAGACTGGGGAAGCCTCGGCGAGGTGTTGACCACAACAATGGCGGTGGCGGTGGTGCGGCTCACGACGAGAGGTCACCCTGGGCAACCAGGCCAAAAGTTAGTGGGAGAGACAACTTCAGGGGGTGGTGTAGATGGTGTAAACGCAAGGAGTCGACAATGCACTCACCCGATTGAAACTGGTCGGGGAATAGTATTGTCGGCCGAAATATGGGGAAAGCTCCAAATTTCAAAATGTCCCTAAAGCATCGACCAAATTTGTCGAGGGGAAATCATTAGACGGCTCCAAGGAAGGGGATGACGCAATTAACCGAGAGAAACTCTCACCGAAAATGACGATGGCCTAAGGGCGAAGTTCCGGGCGTGCTCTGGACACAGCGGGAGCACGAGTTTGTCCTGGACCCTACAAGCAACGTCAAGAGATCTAATGAGCGAAAATAGGAAGGCCATGGAAGGTAGGAGCCAAGGGACGCAACGGGTGGAAGCTTACCCGTGGGAGATGCACAAACGAGCTCCCCTCTCCTCAGCCACCGAGAGGAGAAGTGCGGAAGAAGGTGGGCATCCCGGGGTTTTGTTCGGGCCAGGGGACGGAAGGATAGGCGGCGTGTGGGCGAAACCCTGTGATTGGTAGCCAAGGACGGTGCGGCAACGCCGTTGCCGGACGTGCGCAGCATGCAATGGCCGCGTGGAGCTCAGCTCCTGCGCGACGTGACGGGAGGTGGACGAAGGAGTTGACAGCCCGGGCCCACCTGCAGCGAGACGACGAAACGGTAAGTTGGCGGCTGCTCGGGAGCGTTCGATCGGGATCGGACGGCTCAAGAGAATGGGGTGATCGGCCGGTCCGATCGGCCACTCAATCTAGGCCGTTGGTCCCAAATCGGACGGTCCAAGTAAAAGGGGCGACCGGCCGGTCCGATCGGCCACTCAATCCAGGCCGTTGATCTCCAAATCGGACGGTCCCCAATCGGCGCGGGAGCTTTCAGACCTAGCCGAAGGGTTACGCGATCTGGACCGCTAAGTTTCCATCGGACGGCTCACAACCAGCGCGGTCAGTTGGTTGGGCCAAAACGCGAGACTCGGGTCGAGTCCGACTCGAGTTCGAGCAGGAGCGATGATTCAGTTTGGATAAAAGAGTGAGATGATTTGAGAATTTCCAGAGGTAGCTCCATAGCTCCAAAAATTCCTAAATTTTTACTGAGTGATCCTGATTTCAAGTTCAACATTGCATAAATTTTCCAGAATTTTTCATGTAGTGCTAGAAAATTCAAATGAGGGGTTTGACCAGGGAGACAACATGTTTGACCAGCCCTTAAGAAATAGCAAATAATTTGCAAAAATTATGAAATTTCTCAGGGAGGTTACCAGGATGACCAAGAATTTAGGAAAAATATTTTCAGAGGATGATCACAAGGTTTGACTAGAATATCTCGAATTGCAACACTTTGAGTCAATAAACCAAATTGAATTTGAAGTCCACATTTCAAGGAGGTAAATTCTAGAGAATTCAAATGACAATAAGGATGCATCTAAATTTTTTAATTTATCCTTATTTTCATACATTTGAAACACAACCCTAGAGCTTTGGGATGTTACATAGTCGAAACTCTTTTGACCAATAAGTCGAAACAATGAACAGTAGTCGAAATGATGAATAGTAGTCAAAACAATGAGCAGTACTCGAAACCTTCTTGACCAAGTATTCGAAACTATGTACACAACTCGAAAGCCCTCTCGACTAGGTATTCGAAACCCATTTCCGACCAGGTGATCGAAACCATGAACAATACTCCAAAATAAATGAATAGTGCTAAAAACCCCTTCCTTCTAGGTAGTCAAACCAGCTTTGACGAGGTGGTCAAAACAATGAACAACACTCGAAGCCGAGAACTCGTATACGGACTAGCCACTGTCTCGGAAATAACTTACGATAGCTACTCGGATTCTATGTCCAACACCGAACGCGGTAATAAGAACCAGAGATTAACTAAAGCTACTCAACTTAACCGAAGACACCCATATTTGGAGTTCATTTGGATTTTTGAATGCAAGTCTAATTCATCTGGTCTTATTTGAATTTTTTTTGATTTTGCATATGGAACCTGAAGCTTCCGAAGACCCTCTACTAGACCATGAGCGGTGTGCAGCAGTATCTCGACCAAGACGAGTCAATACTTTAATCATATTACACCTAGTCTTTGCAAATTATGTTGCTTTAATTTATGAAATTGCATTGCTATAATTTATACAACTATATTTGTCTAGTTCATAGTTAATGATTTACTGATAATTGAGTATAAACTTCCAATCCTTGAACTTTGATATTATAAATTGTCACCCTGGAATTAATGGTTTACATACTAATTAATAAGTCTGTTTCTAAGTGTTATGCTTAGCCTTGCTTAGATACATTGTCGTGTAGGCATTAAATTTCCCGACACCAATCTTTCCAAACATGAAAACTAGATTTGGGCAGTCGAGACTGGGAACCTGGCTGGTATGTTGGACTAAAGATTATTTTCAAAACAAGCCAAAACCTGAAAAATCGATTTCGACTTGGGCGGATGGAAAGAGTGGCTAGAGCTAGTGATGCATATCGGTGGGGTATGTGGATGCACCGCCCAAGTCAATAAAGGACTGAGTTCTTGTGATGACATCTCGTGTAAAAACAGTACGACCACAAGTCTATAATAAGTACGACCTAGCTAACTAATTTGTTCGCGCCCTTGCAACCTCGCCATTGGTGGATATGTGGCGTGCATATGGGTAGGAGGCACTGGAAAACCACACGGCGCAAATGGAGATCCCCAGGGGCATGGCCCAAGGGGTGATGACTAGTGGTGTGGGGTTGCATTTGGGAGGGCATTGTAAAAGCCTTGTGATAATCAACTTAGTCGCACACCATCAGAAGTGTGTAGGAGACATTATAAGTTGAATATCTCTTGTGGGTATCTAGATAGACGTCTCGCGTTCAAGAGCGGTGTCGAGAACTCGCTTGAACTATCTTTCATTTTTATAAAACCATTTATGTGTGGGTGTGGAATGAAAAGATGGGGTGGGACCCCAGGAATTTGATAAAGCTTGGTCGGGGACCAGTGGTAAATACAAGTTAGCTCGAGCATTGGGTGGATGGAGCCACTCGATGGTATAGGAGATGTGATCTCCACTAGTACCTTACAAATAAAACTCAGTTTATAAAACCTATTGTTAAAAATGCTAAGTCTCAGGATGTTCTACTATTTGATCTAATTCAAACTTGACTTTATGCAAATAAAAGAACTCTAAACCTTCCCTTGACTAGCCTTGCATCTATAATAAATTGCATTGTGTGTTGGCTTGCGAGTACGGTTGTGTACTCAAGCTCGTCCAATATAATCTTTCAGAGCCACTCGACCAGGACCCCTACGACTACTACGTGGCAGCTGGACCAGTCGGTGGCGAGGATGATGAAGCTTAGGCCTGGACACCCAGTCGCTTGCCTGTGGGCAGAGTGATTGGATCCACTACTACCTCTTTTGCTTCCGCACTTATCCCTTACTCTGTACTCTAACTTTGTGATATTATCGCATTCGTGCCCCTCTGTAAAATAGTGAGCCGCACGGGGAGTTATGTAATATATTTTGGCTGTGTATGTGATGAATGTGATTGACCCAAGAATGTATATGTGTGTTCTATCTACTGATCCAGGAAATAGCACAGATTGACACAGTAGATTCCAAGTTACAAATTTGGGGTCTGACAACTGGGAAGGGACGACGGCAGATGCGATGTTTCTGGAACGACATGGATAACAGCCAGCGTGGGGCCCTAAGCCGCGCGATGAAGTGCATGATATGCAAGACCCTTGGGCACTCCTTGCAATATTTCCCAAACAAACCGAGCTTGTCGAGTCATCATTCTGTGTCGTAATTTATTGTACTGTCTGCCTGTACAGGGACCATTATTTCATGTAAATGGGTAGTTTACTGATATTTGTGCATTTATGTACATCATTCTTTCTGAATGCGTACGTATCTCGACATTATATTTGTTCTGAACTGACCTGCCCTTGTTCTGAGTGCAACAGCAAAATATTAGGTCGGCCTTGAATATGTTGGACTCGTCGTCGAACTTCTATGCGAAGATACTGTAGAAGCCCAAGTGGCTTGCCAAGAGGGCTAAACCTTGCCCAGATTTTTCTATGAAGGATGCGTCGGTACCACTAGAGTTTTCACGCCCGCAATGTGTATGTGAAAAACCGACGAAGATCATTCAATCCACACACTCGGCCACCGCCGCACAAGCGTACTACACGTGTGAGAACGTTCTCGTAAGTAAATCTTATGCACTTATCGATTTTTCGCACCTTACGTTGCATTCCACAAAATCCTAACTTCCTCTGTGCATAATGGCAGCCCAAAATGCGTTACAACTTCTTTCAATGGATCGACGGCCCGGAGATGTACGATAGTGCATTCACCCAGTAGAAGTACATGTTGAACTACGCAATGTGAGCGGGACCTTCCAGCGATGGAACCCATATGTACCGGACCCTATTGAAAAGGCACTAAAGGAGCCCAGGATAGTAGGATGGTGGTGGAGGACCCTACACAGGAAGCTGAGTACAACCGGGCACAACGCGTGATAGACAAGGGGAAGGCTCCTGCTACTGAGACCGGCGATCGTCGTATTGTTTCTCGTCGCCTGGGCACACTCCAAATCGAACAGGTGAGTTATGTACAATTTATATCCTGATTATGTATTTGACCTTTCGTTATGCTAACATCATACAATCGTCACGACCGTCTCTTAGAACATGGATGACTTTGACACTCGCCGCCGACGTGGGCAGTCCCGAGACAAGGGGAAGGCTGCTGCTACTGAGACCGACAGCCGTTGTAGCATTTCCAATCACCCAGGTACACTCCATATCGAAGAGGTGAGTTATGTACAACGGTAGTCTCGAGACAAGGGGATGGGGCTGATGCGCCGCAAAGACTAATTTTGATCCTCCTTTTTCTCGATTCCAAAAAAGTTGCGTGTGTATCTTACGTGTTTTCCAGTTTGTTTAGTCCAGTTTGCTGTCGTTTGTAATGCACGTAATCAAACCACGCACAACATTTAATTCGCGAATTTACAGATCATGGTTTTTTTTATTTGAGCCTGGTTTTGGTGAGGTTTGAGTTGGAGAAGGAAAAGAACCTAACTTTGATTTGATCTCTTGGTGTTCCGTGGTTCGGAGTACCAAGGTTTTGTTCTTCACCTTGGAATCATCAATTTCTTAGTTGAACATTGGATTTGTTTTAGCTTGGTTTTGGTTCAATTCCTAGTGGTGTTTTCGTCCATGGTGTCGCAGACAGTTTGCCTCAATCAAGCAGACCATCTGCACCTAGGGTTTCTATGTGGTCTCGTGACATGTCCGCAGGCAACCCACAGACCATCTGCTGATGCTAGGTTGTGTGCGCACTTTGTTGGCTCGGCTTTTTTACATTGATTTTCGTTGTGTCCTTAAATCAAACCTTGACCTTTGTAGTTTTCAGTAGCTATTAGAGAGAAGATCCTTTATAATACTTTTGGGGGAATTTTAGTAGCCCATATTCACCCCACCCTTTATAGTCTTTGGTCAACCTCATACTGCACAAACCCATCAAACTAGTTGTCCTTGCCAAGATTTACTTTAAGCATACTAAGGGAATGAATAAGGCAAAATTAGATATATGCTACTAAAAACATGACGTTTCGAGATATGCCACCCAAAATCCTAAATTTTGATATATGCCACTCTAAATGTTGCTGGCTTTGATATATGCCACTCTAGGAACTTTTGCCCCTGGCTCTTCTTCTTCCTCCCCTTTTCTTCTTTCCCGACCACCGCTAGCCCTCATTGTGGCTGCTATGGACACCCAGACAACGCCTTCACGATCAAGCTATGTGTAGATCAAGCTCTATGCAAAAGGCAGGAGGCTAGTGCGCCTTCACGAAGCACAGAATTGGAAGCGCGCTAGGATCAAGGGACACGATGAAGGTCAGTCCGGCGAACAGTTGCGCCTCCGAGTCCGCCTCCGTTTCGGGCCTCGGCTTCTTATCACAGTGGTCGCCTGAGGCTGCACAGCTTGCAGGACTCTTGCGGCCATTCCAACTCCCCCTCGCCGGTGCGCGGCCAGCGCGCTCGCTGCTCTCGTCCGACAGCAAGCGGCCAATCATCTTGTCCTTCACCCAGCTCTCACTCAATGACGAGCGGCCGAGGACCTTCTCCCTGTCCTGGCTCTCGCTCGGTGATGCGGGCCTTGTCCTTGATCCAGTTCTCGCTGGAGGACATGCTGCCGAGCTTCTTGTCCCAATCCTGCCTCTCGCTCTAGGATGTGGATTGCGTGGGAGAAGCAGGCATGGGGATGATGAAGCTTGTTGGCAGAGTCAGGAGCAATCCCAGCATGAGGTCCTTCGGCGGGGTCGGAAATAGCGGCAGAAGAGCCACGTCGGCCATAGCGTGGGCTGGTGGTGGTCGGAAAGAAATAAATGGGAGGAAGTTGAAGAGCCAGGGCAAATGTGTCCTAGGGTGGCATATATCAATGCCTACAAGATTTAGAGTGGCATATATCCAAATTCAGGATTTTGAATGGCATATCTTGAAACGCTATATTTTTTAGTGGCGTATATCCAATTTTGCCCATGGTGTGATGCCAGTCTAATGTCCTTGTCAAGTTCTGCCATGTAGGATTTTTATTGACATGGGGAAGAAAGGAGAGAGTTGTCTCTTGGTGAAAACCCAAGCCCTTAAAATAAGAACATATAGAGAGTACAAAACACTAGTGTATGAGTTAATGTCTCTTAACAAAAAATTAAAATTATCTTTTTTCATGCAAAAAAATTAAAAAATGTGTTTATATAGAGATAATCTATTGTAAAAGTTGTCTTTGGTCTTGTCTATAGATGATATGCAGAGATATATAGACAACAACCATCTCTACCATTGTAGGACAATCGACGCAAGTGACCTTAGAAAGGTACTCAGAATGAATAAAGCGAACTATTGACACGCTACTACTATTCTCAAACACAAGTAGTACTAGATGGTCAGATGCTACACTGCGCCTATCCGTTCAATACATGATGTGTGGTAATCATTCGCATGCTATGTATAGCTATATCAGAAGCTAACAAATAAAGAACTGTTTTGTTGCATGATAATATATGACAAAGGAATTCAAAGGCCAGATATAGCTATATCAGAAGCTAACAAATTAAAATAAGTGATGAAAATAATTAGTGAATTAAAATAAATCAGTTACTCAAATAGTTATAGTGGATTAGAGGAGAAATATTGGATTTCAAAGGCGAATATTACATAGACAGATTGTTCAGAAGGGATGTCCTAAATGGAAAATAAACCTTCCTATCATGCCAATACAATGTGAACGAAGAAAATGGCACTACCATACCTTAATTGCGGTACGATCGCAATTGGCTGTAGCTGCTGGTGAAGCTGCCAACATATGCCTAAATGGAAATATGTATTAGAAGTAAGGCAAGAGATATGAAATTACTATTGTGAACAAATCTAGTACATTGCATGTAACACCCCAGCCCAACACTGAGCCTAGAATGCCACCACACAACACTTTAAACTAATAATTATCGACACACTATAATAATTACAGCAAGGAAACAATGATAATCATATCAATGGACCACAAGAAGGACATGCATAATTATGGATCAAGCGACAATAAATAAGCAATGGGAATATAACCAGGTAACTAGTCCAAAATAGCATCAACCAATGGATCCAAATTAATAAAGCAAATAGTCTAGTCCAAACGTTGTCCTAAACATTATTCAATAACTAACATGTCCAAGAGTAATCCAATTGTGAATGAAAAGATTCTTATGGCAAATGATCATATGATGTCCATGTGCTCTACTCGCTCTCAGTTACGGCGTCCTCGAAGATCACCTAAAGACAACAATAGAGTAAGGGTGAGTCCACGACTCAGCAAACACATCCATAAACAACGAACAATAATAAATCAACAGCATTCAATAACTTCATTAACATCACAGGTACTTTCATTAATAATCTCATGCATTTAACTTCTCTTTGATTCACATCCATTAATCTCATGTATGAATGCAACTCTAATCTACATGTCCACATGCACTTCTTTCGCGTATACCGGTATAGCATGAGTGAATGCTCGCGACAACATTCACTCTCAAGCCCGTTCCTCCATAAGGATCGGGGACCTCCTCCACTCCCGTGGAGTTGTGATCATTCATGATCACCTGCTCATATGCAAAGATGCTTATGTATGAATATGCAAACTCCATCATAAACATCATGTCCAACTTTTCATCATGATTGTCAACAAAGATATAAACATATCATTCCATTGTTTGCAATTAAATAAAATAAAAGCACAACAATAATGGTAATGGAAGATAAAGAAAACAGTGATCGATCATTGATCGCTGTCTACCATGCACTTGCCTTTACTAGTTGCGACGCACGATTTGGCTAGAAGATGGCAACAAGCACGACGCCTCTCCTATATTAAATACACAAATCTCAATACAAGCTACAGCATCATAAGAACAACAATCAATCGACATCGCTCCTACACGTCCCCAAATATACCACGTTACGCCGGTACCGAAAAGTTATCCATTGCGGTCCTAGTACTAAAACGAACGTAACTTTTGACTCGAAAGTCCGATCACCACAAACCACCCCATTCTGGATTCTTTATAAAATTCTCCACATTTTCTTAGATTACGAAGACTTCTAATTAAATCATCTAACCCTCCGTATTTAGCCCAGAAAGCCGGTCTGTCCGCTTCGGAACAGCAGTCTTACTAAATTCATAACTTTTGTTTTACTCAACCAAAATTCGCGTTCTCAGATTATACAGAACCATTGGACAATTATCTACATCTTTCATGTAGATCAAAAACTCTAATTAGGCTATTTACTATTTTTAATCTACAGTCTACCAAAACAGCGCCGAAAGGCGACAACCCCAAAGACAGCAGCCTTCCGAAAATCATAACTCAAATTCTACTTGTCCGATCGACATGATAAAATATGCTAAAGAAAGCTATCGAAATTATCTACAATTAACTAGTAGATGACATTTCCAAAATTCGCCATTAAGGTACCCGAATAAATCGTTCAACGGACAGCAGGTTAAACGGATCTATTAAACAGATCTATTACTCGGCACTTTGACTAAAAACTATAGAACCTTCTCTAATTAACCTCAATTATAATCTCTAATTAACAGTGTCTAGCAAACCAGAGGAAAACATGTATTTAATACTAGCAAACCTCTACGTGACGTCGATGTTAGAAGCCAAATGACGTGCAGCCGGGAAAATTAGCCGCGGTAGCAGGCATCCTCACGCGCAGCAAACGAGTGCAAGACTCCACGCAGTAGCAGGGCTCGGCTCGGCAGTGCAGCACGGCAACGCAGCAGCAGGGGCTCGGCTCGGCAGCACGGCAACGCAGCAGATCGCTCAGCGTAGCGCAAAGAAGGCCTTCGGCGGCGCGGCCGGGCTTCACGCAGCCGAAAACGCATCCGCAACAACGCCACGAGAGCGGCAGCAGAGGCAACACTTGGCGTTGGGCGGCGATCGATCAGTAGCAGAGGCACGCAACGGCAAAGAAAAAAAAAAGCCGGCGGCCGGCGACCACGCGCAGGATCGGCGAAGAATTGGTGGCGGCACGGGAAAAAAATGTGGAGCGCGGTGGAAAAGAAATAAAGCTACTAGGGTTTCAAGAATTCCCACAATTTATTTATATAGCTCATAAAAAATTCTGAAATTCTATTTTTATGTGTACTATTTTATTTAATTACACCCAGGCCCTTAAAAACGTTAATAATATTTATTTATTATTACCATTTATTTTTCAGAATATTACATTCTACCCCCCTTAACGGAATTCGACCCCGAATTCTACTTGCCGTGCTACTCAAATAAAAAAACTACCTGCTGAAATTAAACAATAAAACAACACGTGCAGGCGTGAACAACTCGGATAATGCTCGCGCATGCGAGACTCCAACTCCCAAGTCGCCTCTCTCTCAGACTGGTGCGTCCACAGCACCTTGACGTATACCAACGTCTTGTGCCTCAGCACTCGCTCCGACCTCTCTCGAGAATGCGCGGACGGACGACTCCACTGTGAGGTCTTGCTCAATAGTCGTGGCTCTAATGAAATCTTATGCTCTGGATCTCTCAAAAACTTTCTCGGCATCGAGGCGTGAAACACATTATGAACCCCACGCATGGACTCGAGCGAGTCCAGTGATAAGCTAACTTCCCAATTCTTGCAATAATCGGGAGCGGTCCAGCGTACCTCGGGCTAAGCTTCCCTTTGGTACCAAACCGAACAATACCTTTAGTGGGAGACACTCTCAAGAGCACTGGTCACCCACCGCAAACTCAAGTCACGCCTCCTCAAATCGGCATAACTTTTACATCTACTCGAGGTACGCTATGATTACGCCTCACCATGGCCACACGCTCAGCGGTCTTACAATCCAATCCGGACCCAAAGCGCCTTCTCTCCAATGCATCCCAACAAAGCGGCGATCTGCACTTCGCCCATAGAGAACCTCAAATGGTGCGGCTCTAATCTTGGAATGGTAACTATTATTATAAGCAAACTCGCAAGTGGTAATCGGTCCTCCCAACTACCCTTCAAGACAAAGCATAAGACCGCAACATGTCCTCCAAAGTCCAATAGTGCGCTCTGTTGCCCATCATGCATGGGTGAAGCAGATACTCGGTGGGTGTGTGTGCCCAATGCACTCTGCAGACTCTCCCGAACTTGGAGACAAACTTGGCGTCCTGTCGAAGCGATGGTCTTTGGCACACCATGCGCCTTACTATTTCACGCACATAAATGGGAGCTAGATCACTCATTGAATTTGTCGTGCGAATAGGGATGAAGTCTTGTGAGACTTGCTGAATCGATCCACCACTACCCAAACTGCATCCTTCCCTCACGGCGTCCGAGGTAGCGCCACCACAAAGTCCATAGAGATGTCATCCCAAGGCCACTGGGAACCTCCAAAGGTGTAACAACCTGCGGGGCGCTTGTGCTCGGCTTTCACTTGCGACAAACACCACAAGAAGCCACATAGTTAGCAATGTCCACCTTCATTCTTTTCCACCAAAATTACATTTGAGATCTCGATACATCTTAGTCTCACCGGGATGAGCGATTATGCAGTGCGATGTGCCTCCCTCAAGATATCATCTTTGACCTCCGCCTTTTGTGGTACGCAAAGACGGCCTTTAAACCTCAAAGTACCAGAATCATCCATGCTAAAATCACTCTCTTTACCCTCCTCCAGACGATTCCTAACCTCCTGTAATAGCCGGTCACTCTGTTGTGCTTCCCTTTGCGGTGCGGAATAGCCGACTCGAAATCAATCGAGTCTCAACATGTGATGTGCCCGCATAACAATAGGATATACCCATGCGATCAAAATCAGCAATGAGGCAATCTAGAGTAGCAGGAGTCGCCTTGCGACTAAGAGCATCCGCAACTACATTGGCCTTGCCTGGATGATACTGAATGGTAAGATCATAGTCCTTGATCAACTCCAACCACCTCCTTTGCCTCAAATTCAGATCCTTCTGAGTGAAGATATATTTGAGACTCTTGTGATCTGTGAAAATATCACAAGGCTCGCCGTATAGATAATGCCTCCAAATCTTGAGAGCAAAGACAACCGCAGCTAACTCCAAATCATGAGTGGGATAATTCTGCTCGTGCTTCTTTAATTGTCTCGACGAATAAGCAATCACCTTACCGTCTTGCATGAGAACACAGCCAAGACCCACTCGAGACGCATCTGAAAAGACTGTGAACCGCTTCCCTGGCTCGGGAAGAGTGAGAATAGGAGAGGTCACCAACCTCTCTTTCAAAGTGCAGAAACTGCGCTCACACTCGTCAGTCCATAAGAATCTCACCCCTTTCTGAGTAAGTTGAGACATCGGTTTGGCGATGATAGAGAAATCCTGCACAAAACGCCGATAATAACCAGCCAATCCCAAGAAACTCCGCACCTCCTTCACATTAGTCGGCCTCTTCCAATCCACCACTGTGGAGACCTTACCAGATCAACGACAATACCACGAGGGTTAATCACATGACCCGAAAACCCACTTCGAAATCCAGAACTCACACTTCTTCAACTTAGCATAGAACTTGTGCTCTCTCAAAGTATTTAAAACCAGCCTCAAATGACGCTCATGATCCTCATTGGTCTTGGAGTAGATAAGAATATCATCAATAAACACCACCACGAAGTCATCTAGATACTCGTGCAACATGTTGTTCATGGTTTCCATAAAAATAGCAGGTGCATTAGTCAATCCAAAAGACATAACTTTATACTCATAATGCCCATACCTGGTGGAGAAAGCGATCTTCTCTACATCTGCTCACGCTTTACGAATTTGATTATACCGACGGAGATCAATCTTGGATAACACTTGAGCTCCATTCAACCGATCAAACAAGTCCTCAATGCGGGGCAATGGATATTTGTTCTTGATTGTGACTGCATTAAGCGCACGATAATCAATACACATACGCCAACTCCCATCCTTCTTCTCAGTGAATAGAACAGGAGCTCCCCACGGTGATACGCTCGCTGATCAAACCTTTAGCCAACAAATCATCCAATCTGCTTCTTGGCTCGTCACGAAGCGGACGTGCTAATCGATATGGGACATCGAGATGGGGCGAGTACGGAACAAGATCAATCTGAAACTCCACGTCTCGCGCGTGGCAAACCGGAAGCTCGGTGGGAACACATCCGGTAATCACTAACCACTGGAATCTCCTCAATCTGCGAAGCCACGCTCGGTTTCTCAGCAAGAGCTAAAAGAAGTCCGATTTTCGTTTGCGACGACCGAGAACAGTCCGGTATCTCGAAAGAGAGCGCGGGCGCACTCCTGAAAGGTCAAAGTCTCCCAGGCGAAGTCTGCACGAGGACTGTTCTCTGAAAACGAGGATATCACGGCTCGATAAGAGTGCAACCAATCCATACCCAAGATAACGTCGAGCGGCTCCATTTGTATAACTATCAAATTCGCGTGAACTTCTCTCCATCAATAATAATAGAACACCGGAGACAGACGGTAGAACTAGCAATAATACCCCGGAGAACTAACCAACACCGATCGAGAAATCCACTTGCATACTCAAGTTCGCTCTTCTAGCAAACACCGTCGAGACAAGCGAAAAGGTAGCCCCGAATCAAAAGGACTAAAGCATCAAGCGAATCCACAAGCAAAGTACACACCACGTCGGGATGACCCGCGGACTCTGCGTGGGCATGGCGTACCTCGGTGGCGCCATGGCGAAAAGAAGACGGCGGGGAGAGCCCCAACAATCTCTTGTGGCGGTGCGGTAATGCCGGCGTGCAACTGAAGCGGTGCGAAGGTGGCGGTGCCGATGGTACCCTACCGGGCGCCCAAAGAAGGAAATGGCATCGGCGGAGGCGATCATCATCCGGAAAGATCCTCGGCGGGACCCATCAAGAAGAAGATGGCACAGCTCCCACTTGATCACGCTAAGCGGGGTTACGCGACACACCTCCTTGTGACCGATCGGCCACAGCGACGGCAATCTCCGTCCAAGAGCACTTTCAGCTGACACGGTGTCCATCACCGCACTTAAAGCAAAGCATGCCACCTTACAGGGCAGAGACGAAGAGTGAGTACTGCAAAAGGGCGAGGCGTAGAAGAAGGAACGGCCTCGGCCGCTAGACACAGAATATTGCGGTCCTCCTTGAATTTCTTGGCAGTGTTGAGCAGACCACTTCCCTCACTAGAGCTCCTCTTACGGTCACCACCGAAACTACCGATCCACGAGGCTTGTCGCCTTTGTGAGTTGCATCTCCAACTCCATGCCCCTAGCTTGCTCCACAAGCAGAGATGTAGTCACAGTGGAGTAGCTCCCAACACATGTCGGTACTCGAGGTGAGACCCGACGGAACCTCTTGGCTTTCAAGATCATCGTTAAGCTCTTGAAGGGACGGCGAACCAAGTTGTTGAACTCACCTCATACTCGGCAATAGACCTCTTCCACGAGCAAAGGTCGTCAAGGCAACCTCCATCTTCTCAACAAATGAGTAGGGTAGAACTTTCCCTTGAACGATCAACAAAATCCTCCCAAGTGGTGGCCCTTGAGTGGCGGTCCTCGAGACAACACGCCCTCCCACCAAATATCGCTTGCCCTTTCAAATTGAAAGGCTACAAACGGACCCTCGGCGTGAAGACATCTCCAAAGCTCCAAGCGCCTCTCCATGTAGCGCAACCCAGGTCCATTGCTGGACGGTGTGCCGCCGTCAAGCGGATCCAACCTCAACCCCATCCACTCTCGAAGTGTCATCCGCGCCTCGAATGGATGTGCGGCAGAGCAACAACGAGATTCGCATGACTCTCTCCACCAACTCTCTCGGCAAAGCGGGGTCTCATCTTGGGCCCCAACCGAGGCGGGTCATCGACTCGACTCATACGCTCTGCTAGGAGGTGGCTCCACGGAACCGCCCGGCCCCGACCTCCACGACCGCGGCCACCACGACCACGTCCTCTACCCCTCGGCATAGCTATCAACCACAATCAACAATACACAATGAGTTCAAAGGTCAAAATAAACTCATCCATCAATAAACAACATCACGATAAAACTATATTCGTACCTCTCCCTAACCTCCACATGCACTAGTGTGTCAAATTTTAGGTTAGTTAACCATTAGCAAATTTTAGTTGATTTACTAAACTAAAACAAATTTTAACAATTTTAGTTTGCCTAAGTTGTTAATCTATTCACCACAGACCTAAAGCCCGCTATCGTAACACCCGCTAGAATGCCACCACACAACACTTTAAACTAATAATTATCGACACACTATAATAATTACATGATAATCATATCAATGGACCACAAGAAGGACATGCATAATTATGGATCAAGCGACAATAAATAAGCAATGGGAATATAACGCATCAACCAATGGATCCAAATTAATAAAGCAAATAGTCTAGTCCAAACGTTGTCCTAAACATTATTCAATAACTAACATGTCCAAGAGTAATCCAATTGTGAATGAAAAGATTCTTATGGCAAATGATCATATGATGTCCATGTGCTCTACTCGCTCTCGATTCACGGCGTCCTCGAAGATCACCTAAAGACAACAATAGAGCAAGGGTGAGTCCACGACTCAGAACAATAATAAATCAACGACATTCAATAACTTCATTAACATCACAGTACTTTCATTAATAATCTCATGCATTTAACTTCTCTTTGATTCACATCCATTAATCTCATGTATGAATGCAACTCTAATCTACATGTCCACATGCACTTCTTTCAATATACGGATAGCATGAGTGAATGCTCGCGACAACATTCACTCTCAAGCCCGTTCCTCCATAAGGATCGGGACCTCCTCCACTCCGTGGAGTTGTGATCATTCATGATCACTGCTCATATGATGCTTATGTATGAATATGCAAACTCCATCATAAACATCATGTCCAACTTTTCATCATGATTGTCAACAAAGATATAAACATATCATTCCATTGTTTGCAATTAAATAAAATAAAAGCACAACAATAATGGTAATGGAAGATAAAGAAAATAATGATCGATCATTGATCATTTGTCTACCATACTTGCCTTTACTAGTTCGCGCATTGAGAAGATGGCAACAAGCACGACGCCTCTCCTATATTAAATACACAAATCTCAATACAAGCTACAGCATCATAAGAACAACAATCAATCGACATCGCTCCTACACGTCCCCAAATATACCACGTTACGCCGGTACCGAAAAGTTACCCATTGCGGTCCTAGTACTAAAACGAACGTAACTTTTGACTCGAAAGTCCGATCACCACAAACCACCCCATTCTGGATTCTTTATAAAATTCTCCACATTTTCTTAGATTACGAAGACTTCTAATTAAATCATCTAACCCTCCGTATTTAGCCCAGAAAGCTGGTCTGTCCGCTTCGGAACAGCAGTCTTACTAAATTCATAACTTTTGTTTTACTCAACCAAAATTCGCGTTCTCAGATTATACAGAACCATTGGACAATTATCTACATCTTTCATGTAGATCAAAACTCTAATTAGGCTATTTACTATTTTTAATCTACAGTCTACAAAACAGCGCGGGCGACAACCCCAAAGACAGCAGCCTTCCGAAAATCATAACTCAAATTCTACTTGTCCGATCGACATGATAAAATATGCTAGCTATCGAAATTATCTACAATTAACTAGTAGATGACATTTCCAAAATTCGCCATTAAGGTACCGAATAAATCGCAACGGACAGCGGAGTTAAGCGGATCTATTAAGTCTATTACCGGCACTTTGACTAAAAACTATAGAACCTTCTAATTAACCTCAATTATAATCTCTAATTAACAGTGTCTAGCAAACCAGAGGAAAACATGTATTTAATACTAGCAAACCTCTCGTGGCGTCGATGTTAGAAGCCAAATTTAAAAATTAGCCGCATGATAGCGAGCATCCTCACGCCGACAAGCAGTGCAAGACTCCGCGATCAGGGCTCGGCTCGGCGGTGCAAAGATCTCGGCAAAGAGATCGCTTCAATGGTAATCCGCTATCCAAATAGCGAGAGGCAGCGCAAGACAAAGAAAAAAACAAAGAAGAATGCAAAGCGAACATCGAATTGGTGGCGGCGGCGGCACGGGAAAAATGTGGAGGCGCGGTGGAAAAAGAAATAAAGCTACTAGGGTTTCAAGAATTCCCACAATTTATTTATATAGCTCATAAAAAATTCTAAAATTCTATTTTTATGTGTACTATTTTATTTAATTACACCCAGGCCCTTAAAAACGTTAATAATATTTATTTATTATTACCATTTATTTTTCAGAATATTACATTGCACATGCTTGATGTAGCACCCTGGCTATTCGGAAGCCAAAATGTTACCTAAAGAATCTACATACAACTACAATGCAGAAGAATTTAATCTGAATTTCTATACTCAATCGAAGAGTTCAATGGTAATACTAGCATAACATGAATAAAGAACGAATCCATCAGCATATAAACAGTGAGAACTTCAGAGTAGCCACTAACAGCAAGTACCAGAACTAAATAACAGGTAGTCTTAACCTTATTTATTACAGTTCCTCATTTGACAACTGAAAGACATAATCAAACTTAACAAGGAAGATGAATAATGGTGAACTGAGTGAAATGTGCTTGACTAATCCCTTCCCACAAGGTCATCATCAACGTTCACCTAAATGAATACAGAAAGCAAGAATGAGTCGAAACTCAGCAAGTACCATACAAGATAAATCAAGCATAGAGTGGACAAGCCAACTCAATTGAAGTATGAACAATTCTTGGAACACATACATGAATGAATGGAATGAATACATGAATGAATGGAATGAAAGGATGCATTGAAGGAATGGATCGCTCAACGACTTATCTGGGGATAGCGAGTGACACACCCGTCGGTGCTCACTTAAGCCCGTACTTAACAAAGTCCGGGGATCCAATCACCGTATGAAGAACGTTTCATACGGGTGTTCGAAATTGGCCACATTGGAGTGGTGGCCAACATTGCTCATATTGGAGTGGTGGGTGTTACGTGCCCATACTGGAAATGATGAGACTTACAATTTTCCACTTCCGTGGTCAACATGAAACAAATGTGTGAACGGAATGAACTTCATGCAATGAACTCTTATCACATCATAATATAGAAATATATATGGCATACGAACATGAATAGCAAGACTAACAATTTATCTACACACAATCATCATCATTCATTATGATAAGACAAGGTACTTGCCTTCCGCGCTGTGACGTGTTAGGAGGCAACGAATGTGGCCCTCCACTCACCACTTCACCGCCTACACAAATATTTATTCGAAATAAGGATAACAAGGTAAGACAAGCTACAAGTTTCCTACCATAACCCTCTAACTATCCAACACAATCAACGGGTTCAAACTGATAATCTAACTAATCAGCCAGATTACAGCCCTACTGGGCAGCGGTACAATAAAAACCATAATTAAATATTTGTAACTTAGAATGACTTAAAACCAGTGCACAATGAATCATAACGAACCAGGCTACGAAACTATAGTTGAAGGGGTTATCTAATTCGGCAAAAACAGTTGGCTAAACAGCCGTTGAAAACAACTGACAGACATCTGTCCAGATTACAGAACAGCAATAGACAAAATGCTATAACTTTCATTCTAATAATCCAATGGAGGTGATCTTTATCAACCTGGAATCATGGTGAAATTATCTTCAAAAACTGTTTGGGGTGGCCATCTTGGATCTGACTCTAACTAGATCAAAACCGAGGAACAAACCGACAGTCCCTAATTCTCAGACAGACAGAACCGCGCGCGGTTAAAATTCCATAACTTTTGATTGCCAACTCTAAAAATTATGTTCTATATCAACTTGGAAAGCTTACTGAATTATCTACAATATTAATTTTGGGTAGACTTTCTGATTCGGCCTCTACATAATTCATAATGGCCAGACAAACAAACTGCCAAATCTCGTTAGCTCTCCTGAACAGTCGCACGAAAATGGCCATATCTGCTAAACCATAACTCCAAATCAGATGATCTAGGTGCCTAAAGAAAGCTAAGACCAAGGGCTACAACTTTATAAGAGGTGGACAAATCATAAAATGTACATAACTTACCCAAATCGGACGAATAAATCTGGCGCAGGGGGAAGGAGAAAGTGGCGTACGGCAGGGAGGAGGGTGGCGGCTCCAAGTGGGGGAAAGGGGGAAGGGGGTAGGGGGTTTAGGGTTTTCGGGGGAAGGTCATCCCCCCTTTGGCCGGCCCCCTCTTGGATCACATGGGCCATGGCCCAAAGCCCAGGTTGTCGGGAATTCGCGAAAACCCCTTGAGATCACTGAAAATTGTAATATCTGTTTAACTCTTTCTCCCGAATACTCTCCAATTCACCCGAATAAATTTCGGGGCATTACATTCTACCCCCCTTAAACAGAATTCGACCTCGAATTCTATCTGTTGTTCTACTCAAAGGGCATCAACAATTAGCTTGCGGGATTCCAGCTCCCAAGTAGCTTTCCGCTCGGTCTGATGCGTCCACCGCACCTTTACTAACTAACGTTTTACGCTGTATTATTCATCCCGATCTTTTCGGAACCACCCCAGAGGCAGGAATCGATAGCACAGTCTGACTCGACGGTCTGACTCGTGGTTCGACGGTTCTAATGAAACCTCACGCTCCAGATGCCTCAAGTACTCCCTCGACACTGGGTTGCACAAAACATTGTATACCCTGCGCCAGGACACGAGACGGTCCTAGCGAAACTCCGCCTTCCAAAATCACTCTAGCTTCCAAAAATGAACCTTTGTACCTTAGGCCACTCTTCTCTTCGGTACCAAATCACACAACCACACAAAACACCTGGAACTCTTGTTCGACGTCTCAATCAGTTCTTTCACCTTAACAAGGAGCACAACCGTAAACCAAGAAGGTAAAACAGAACTCGTCTTTAAACAACTATTTTGCAAACAAAACCCAACTTGAAAATAAAAGATTCTCATCGTAACCATGCATTAACAACTCCCTACCAGCAGAATCAAATCCAATGTAGAATATTTATCTCGAGAACCTTTTTCATTTCCCACGTAAACAATTTGCAAATAAACACCACGACAACCAAAGGAGAAATCACTCAAATGACCAAAGCAAAAACTTCTTGCGGTTTGTCTGAGTTGGAAAGAATCAATATGTCAACACAGCACCAACTCAAATTGCAGAAAACACCAGTCAACAACACAAGACTCGAACGAGAATCAAGAAAACACCTCATTATCCGATGAAACATCCTTTTCCACATTTTCTCTCTTCTAGGAATAAACTTTCTCTCGAACCTTGAAATTCGAATTCATCGCATATCACATGAGCTTAAACCTTTTAATTGAACATCCCCAAATTAGGCTCAAACTGAAATACATCATCCACACCATTGTGGAGAGGCTCTATTGAATCCTCCGAATACTCTATGTAACTCATTCTACTAACAGAATCGATTTGATAGAAGGCGCCCAAAGCGCCACACAGTAGATCCCACACAATCTCATTACCTCTATTTTTTTCAATAACAACTCAGAATCCTCAGTGCACCCGCTCATGTACTACATCAGAAGGGTTCTATCAATTATCATACCACTGCTCAGGAAACTCTATTATTCCACTCTCTCTACACACAATCATTGAGTGACCAAAGTTCTAGCATAAAACGCAAAGCCCAGATTTAACCTACAAGATCTCTACAACAAAATTGTAATTATAACATACTCACTTATTGACATCCTCAGAAATTACCCACATAATCTCGTAATATTATCCAATTGCGTTACTCTATAAAATTAATCAAGACCTCCATTCCTTCGATAATCCCTAACCTTTTAACATGAACTGAAGTTCTGGAATTTCTCTATACCATAGGTTCTACTCAGTCGTAACACTATTCAGACTTACTGCGAAGCCAAACATTCCACGTGAATCAAATTTCCTTCAAGAGGTACAGATCAAAACCAAATCATCTGTTACTACTACTCCAATAGTTTGGTAGAAAAATCTCGCCACTACAATTTCTTATCCTCCAACAACGGTTGCCAAAATTACACTTTGCAAAAACCTTACAACACAAATCTGTTGATCCTTTCTCAAAAGAAAGAGGCGAACAAGAACCAGTTTCGTCACACAAGAAAAGGTTGCTCCTCACAACGAGCATGAAACCAAAAGAAATGATCTGGTAACGGGGATCTTGGAAATACAAAAGTTGAGTTCACAGATGAGGGCACACATCCCTCAAAAAAAGAATTAACAAGTAACGACCAATAAGAAAATAACATTACGATTGAAACTCGGCATCTCTTGAGTGAAAAGAGCAAAAAATTTAGGTATGATTCAAATAACCACAAGTTACAAAACTTGACTCAATTCTCAAATACTCCTACTGCACTCTTTCCTTTAGCACTGAAATTAATCATTTGACTAACAACACTTTGCCACAACGAACAAGATAGGGTATTTAGTCCAAACTACAAGATCTAATTAAGAATCAATAAAATCCTTCAACATGTCATATTTGCTCAGAACAGTTCAGCTTCACATGAAACATTTTTCAATTACGGGTTTTCACGAAAAACAAGCAGATTATTCTACTCTTAAAGGAACCAACATAAATTTCTTTAATTGCAACCTCACATTGCCAACTCAGACCAAAGAGCCTTTAAGTTTAACATCACACGAACATCTTAAGAAGCAACATGACCATCCAATACCTCAATTTACCCAAAATAATTTCAGCTACCAGATGATTCAAGAGTTCCAAGGTACCACGAAAGCTAAACTTGAAATATTTTCATTTGAACGATATCACCAAAGGCGAACAAATTACTACAATTAGTAACATCAATCTCACAATAACAATTAGAAAACACCTCGAAAGACCCATGCGAAAAGAATGGGTTGAATATTTCTCAAAAGAAGAGGCACATTAAAACGATTTTCGCTAACTAGAAAAATCATTTACTACTCGCAACAAACACAGGACCAAGGGGAAAACCAATTTGGCAATGAGCCCAGAAAACATATGGGAAGTCCACAGTTGAGGTCACATGACCCGCACGAGAAGAAGATCAAACTCCAAATGAGAAAAAGGTACTGACTTTGAAAGCTAGAAATCTCAATGTGGCAAAAGTATAAGGTTTCAACAATCTTAGCATGCCAAGAAAAATAGGTAAATCTAGCTAACCAGCTACGCTACTGAGGACATCGGTCAAGATTAATTATGCATCACGCTAATAATCCAGTTTGAACTCATAGATTATCAATTAGCTTATTTACTTACAACCCCACACAAAACTTGACAAAGGGTTTTGTCATTTTTTTTTTCAAAGGTAGGTTCTAAACTCCAACACTCCAACTACTCCAAAAGAAATGAACAGAGTCAAAATTTCTTCAAGAAACTTTGTAAAAGATAATTCCCATTCTCTAAAATACCAAACGGTTAACCAGGCCCCCTTAATCAACAAGAGAGATAGAACCCTCATAAAAAGAATGATCTTGTCAATAATAACGTTTGCAAGTAGCAAAGAGAGCTCAGCAGTCAGAAAGACAAGAATTGTTTTGAAAACCATCTAGGGACCAATAGAAACCCATAGCCAACTATTTTGTTTGATTACAGTCTCTGACTTATCTACAACATAGCACCACAAAAGGGTTTTATCACTATTATTCAAAAAAGGGATGCATTAAACTTCAACAAGCGGAATGATCCAAAACAATACACGGAGCCAATACTTTCTCGTGTTAACGAACTTGCAACAGAAACTCTCATGATACAAACTATCAAACGAGTAAATGAGTCGCTCTTTTCCAATGAGAAAGAAGAAACAACCATGGAAATATCAATATTGCCAATCGACGAAGATCACTTGTAGTAAAAGCAATTCAACAGTCGAAAAAAAACATTAATAGTTTTAAAGAACCATTAAAGATCCATTGAATCTCATCAACTACCAGGAACCATGAACCCAAGAGAAATTCATCAACCACCACTGGACAAGAATTCGCCAAATTCAGAAATCAAGGAAGAGAACAACTTTCTAAAGTAACCCTAAAAGAAATATGCAAGGTCAATGCACACTTAATAAAGAACTTGCAAAAAAAATCTCCCAATGCCCGAAATTCCAAGCGAGCAAATGAGTTAAATTTTTCAACAGGGGTAAAACAGAACTTCTGTGAAAAGATAAATCTTGCACTTTAACTACGCTCACATGGAGCAGAAATATCACAATAATTGAAAGAACGCCATTTGTTTCAAAGAACGATCAGAGACCTACTGGAGCTTGCCCACTTCATTAAAACCCCCCATTCAAAAGAAACTCATAAACTGCAAGAAACTACAACCAGGAAACCAGGTACAAGCTCGAGAAAGACAACAAATTCATCAACGAGCTCATGCTCAACCAAGAACTTATGGAACAGGGGTAAGAACTTCTCTAATTTTATACCACGAAAAGTGGTGTAGCCTGGCAAAATCCAGGACAACAACCACGAACACAACTGCTCAACGTCCGTTACCAATACGCATAACTAATGCAATCAATTATGAATATATATGATCATCCCATGAAAATCATAGAATAATATATATATATATATATATATATATATATATATATATATATATAGGATATCACATCATATCATAGATTAACAACAAGAAAGATAGCACAAAAGCAATTCGATACAGTACAATATAGTGATCCACATTACTAGAAATGCGGAAGCAATAGATTTCCCAAACCCCACCTACTGTGCATAGTGTGTCATTTTAATACTTCGTTTACCACAGACCTAAAGCCCGCTCTGATACCAACTGTAGCACCCTGGCTATTCGGAAGCCAAAATGTTACCTAAAGAATCTACATACAACCACAATGCGGAAGAATTTAATCTGAACTTCTATAATCAATTGAAGAGTTCAAAGCTAATACTAGCATAACAGGAATACAGAACGAATCCATCAGCATATAAACAGTGAGAACTTCAGAGAAGCCACTAACAGCCATTACCAGAACTAAATAACAGGTAAACTTAACCTTATTTATTACAGTTCCTCATTTGACAACTGAAAGACATAATCGAACTTAACAAGGAAGATGAATAATGGTGAACCGAGTGAAATGTGCTTGACTAATCCCTTCCCACAAGAACATCATCAACGTTCACCTAAATGAATACAGAAAGCAAGAATGAGTCGAAACTCAGCAAGTACCATACAAGATAAATCAAGCATAGAGTGGACAAACCAACTCAATTGAAGTATGAATAATTCTTGGAACACATACATGAATGAATGGAATGAATACACGAATGAATGGAATGAAAGGATGCATTGAAGGAATGGACTGCTAAACAGCTTATACCGGTATAGCGAGTGACACACCCGTCGGTGCTCACTTAAGCCTGTACTTAACAAAGTTCGGGCATCCAATGACCGTATGAAGAACGTTTCATACGGGTGTCCGAAATTGCCCACATTGGAGTGGTGGCCAACACTGCCCACATTGGAGTGGTGGGTCTTACGTGCCCATACTGGAATTGATGGGACTTATAATTTTCCACTTCCGTGGTCAACATGAAACAAATGTGTGAACGGAATGAACTTCATGCAATGAACTCTTATCACATCATAATGAAGAAATATACATGGCATACGAACATGAATAGAAAGACTAATAATTCATCCACACACAATCATCATCATTCATTATGATAAGACAAGGTACTTACCATCCGCGCTGTGACGTGTTAGGAGGCAACGAAGGTGCCCCTCCACTCACTGCTTCTAGGCCTACATAAATATTTATTCAAAATAAGGATAACAAGGTAAGACAAACTACAAGTGTCCTACCATAACCCTCTAACTATCCAACACAATCAACGGGTTCAAACTGACAATCTAACTAATCAGCCAGATTACAGCCCTACTGGGCAGCGGTACAATAAAAATCATAATTAAATATCTGTAACTCAGAATGACTTAAAACCAGTGCTCAATGAATTATAACGAACCAGTCTACGAAACTCTAGTTGATGGGGTTCTCTGATTCGGTCAAAACAGTTGGCTAAACAGCCGTTGAAAACAACTGATAGACATCTATCCAGATTACAGAACAGCAATAGATAAAATGGCATAACTTTCATTATATGGATCCAATGGAGGTGATCTTTATCAAACTGGAATCATGGTGAAATTATCTTCAAAAACCGTTTTGGGTGGTCGTTCTGGATCTGACTCTAACTAGATCAAAACCAAGGAACAAACCGACAGTCCCTAATTCTCAGACAGACAGAACAGCGCGCGGTTAAAATTCCATAATTTTTGATTGCCAACTCTAAAAATTGTTTTATTTATCAACTTGAAAAGCTTACTAAATTATATACAACATTTATTTTGGGTAGCCTTTCTGATTCGGCCTCTAAATAATTCATAATGGCCAGACAAGCAATTGCTAAATCCCGTGAGCTCTCCTGAACAGTCGCACAAAAATAGCCATATCTCCTAAACCGTAACTCGAAATCAGATAATCTAGGTGCCTAAAGAAAGCTAAGACCAAGTGCTACAACTTTCTAAGAGGTGGACAAATCATAAAACGTACATAACTTACCCAAATCTGACGAACAAATCTGGCGCATGGGGAAGGAGAAAGTGGCGTACGGCAAGGAGGAGGGTGGCGGCTCCAAGTGGGGGAAAGGGGGAAGGGGGAAGGGGGTTTAGGGGTTTTGGGGGAAGGTCATCCCCCGTTTGGCCGGCCCCCTCTTGGGCCATATGGGCCGTGGCCCAATGCCCAGGTTGTCAGGAATTCGCGGAAACCCCTTGAGATCACTGAAAATTGTAATCCCTGTTTAACTATTTCTCCCGAATACTCTCCTATTCGCCCGAATAAATTTTGGGGTATTATACTTGCACATAAGCTCTTCCTATCAATTGCGCACATAAAACAACATTTTTTGACTATCATAGTTTCGAGTTTATGAGAACATAGAAGGTCGCAGGGAAGTTATCATTACACAGTATGAATCACATGACAATATTAAAGCATGCAAACAAAAAAACAATAACATATTTTTTGAAGAGCTGTCACCATTGAGTGTGAGGCAAGTTGGATCAGCTCCACGTGAAACTCCAATAGAAATTAATCTTCCTTGGGGCCAAATGGTCGCAGAGACTTTATGACCTCTTGGAGTCTCTATTTGTGGAAAAAAGATATAAATTAGGATCATAGTAGAATCAATCATTTAGTCTACAACTCCAATTTTATAAGAAATGGTAAGCATTAGAACCCCCCAATAATAGAGCATGTTACAATATGTGACTATTATTTGTGAAACCTAACATGCTTCAGGTGGCTTAATGTCGATAAAAATAATCTTTCATAATCTTACAAAAATCATTGCAGTAACATTTTGATTGTCATTTCTTGGCGTCTTCTGAATTTTGAAGTAGTTCTCAAAGCTCTCAGCCCATGTGTACCTCTTTGTCAGGAAGTTAGAATGTAAGCTGAATAACTTCTTCACTGTTGGAGGAAGAGATGAATGACCATATTGTGAGGTTTTGTGAGGAACATTTGTTTCATGGATAACCACATAAATGGAAAGCAAGATAGTTAATGCTAAGTGATATATGGAGCATAACACAAGAGTACACTGTAAACATTTCTTTGGTTGCAAATGTACAACTAATATTCCCTTCCATTATATTGTACCATAATTTATAGTTGAAGATGTTAGGTAAATGGTTCTAGTTCCAAGTTTTGTCCAACTTTAATCAAATGGCAAACCGAAGACAAAAATGACATCGAACTAAAACAACAAGAAATTCCACCTCTTAATGACAAAGGCTGACAAAACATGCTACCTATCTTGACTAAGCATGTGGGACATTTGCACCATGTCACAAGATGAGTAGTAGAAAATTAGAAAGCATGTACTTAGTCACTCACATGCAATTTTTTAAAATTTTACTTCTCATACATATATTGTTTTTTTGGATAGGTAATATTAGCAATGAGCGTACTATATGCTTCTATACTAAATGAATGTTTTTGTGCTAATTGAATGATAAAATCTCCATAAAGCAGTGAAATGAGAATCCAATTCATACTACTAAATCGACGGATCAGTCTTCCCATCATAATAAAACACAAGCTAATCTTAGCAAACCAGTTCCTTCCTAAAGCTAACGGTAACACCAATAGTCCATACTTACAAATCAAGGTTCCCGAGCACGAGGAGGAGGAAGGCGGTGGTGCCTCAGATCTAAGGGGGTTCCACCGCATAGGCACCACCATGGATTTGGTCCGCCACCATGCCACTGGCGCCACCGCGCCCCCGCCACCGCCCACCGAGGCGTCACCCTCCTCTCCCCGAGGCGTTGCCTCCGCCATCACCGAGGAGCCTGACTACCTCACTAGGTACCTTGTCGTGAAGCACTCATGGCAAGGGAGGCAAAGGCGTATCCTCTGCATCGCCGCTTGTAACCGTCCATTTTTGGATTGTGAATAGGGTTTGCTTTTGTCAGTTGGTTTCAAAAATTTATTTCAACTTAAGTTGTATTTTCAAAATCTATAGTTTCTTTCTCCATTTCAAAACCTCTCTCTCTCTCTTTGGGCCCAGGCCATCTTCTCTCCCTCTTGGGTCGACCGACCACCTCCTCTCCCTTTCTCCCCGGCCCATCCTCCCCCTTTCCCCTTCCAACCCAGCCAGGCCAGTGCCCCTCCCCTGGACCTCTACTGCCTTGTCTCATCGTCCAGCCTCTGCGGCTTCGTCCCTTCGTCACCTGCTCGTGACTTCGGCACCCATCTCCTCCTCATCACCCGGCACCTGCGACACACACCTGCTCCCGTCGCCTCCGCCACCTGCTTGGCACCCGAAGTCACTGCCTCTGTCACCCCGTCCTGTCGCCTGTCCCGCCGCCGTGTCAGCACCATGGCTGCGCACCTGCACCTCCTGGCTCTCTGCCGCCACCTGCCCCCCTCCACTTGCCCTTGACTCCGGCACCTTCGTCGCCCCGTCTTGTTGCCAGCGCCAGCTCGTGTTAGCCCCGCCACCTGCGTCGTCGCTCCTGTCACCTCCCCGCTGCGCACACCTGCCCCATCCTCTCTGACCAGGGCGCTCATGCCACGACTGCCTCGGGAACCCGCGCACCTCTGAGTTTCCGACGACTCAGCCTTCCCTCCCCTTCGGCTATAAGAAGCCCTGAGCCCCCTCTCGTTCCTCCCCTCGTCTCCCCTTCGCTTTTGGTAAGTGCCACCCAAGAAGAGCCCGAGTAGCCCCTTTCTTCGCCCGAGTAGCCCCTTTCTTCGCCGAGCTCCCCCACTCTTGCTCGTGTTGCTGAGATTGCCCGAAGCCTCGAGCTCCGAGTTCGAGCAGCTGTCACGCCTCCTTCTGGTTCTCGTCGCACAAGTGCAACCCCTCTTCTACCCGTGTCAATTCGTCCCCAGAGCTCCTTGGAGCGATCCCCTCACTCGATTTCAGTTTTGTATTGCAGGAAACGTCGTCTTTCCTCTTCTCCTTCAGTCCCGGCTGACCCCCTTCACCGTCGTCTTCCTTCATCGCCGGCTGCGAGCTCCCCCGCCGCCGTTCGACCTCCCTCTCGGTCTTGGTAAGCCCCCTTTCCCCGTGCCCAGTGGTTCCTCTTGTCGTTTCGACCACGCTGTGTTGTCGAACCTCTCTCCGACCACGCGGAGCGGTCGCAACTCCTTTACAACTACGTCTACGATCATGTATACGACTACGTCTACGACCACGTCCACGACCAGGTAGTCGCATAGTCGAAACTCTTACGACCATGCAATCGAAACCCTTTCGACCGCGCAGTCGAAACCCTTCCGACTATGTCCTATAGTCCAACCTACTTCCGACCACGTCATTCGAAGTGAAGCGATGCAAAGCGAGCGATGCTAAGCCAACAATACTCAAAATAAGCGATGATCAAAGCGAATAGTACTCGAAGCCAACTGTACTCGAAACGAACGATACTCAAAATGAACAGTACTCGAAGCCCACAGAACTCGAAACGAACAGTACTCGTAATAGGTAGTACTCGAAGTTAGAACTTCAGAAGCTCAGTTCTCCTCCGTTATAACTCCGATTCTAGTGATTTTTGTTTCTAAATTTGTCTAAATTCAAGACCTTGCTAATGGAGCTGATCTTATTTGATTTGGAGTTCATTTGTTATTCTATTAGTATTTATTTGTTCTCTTTGCATGTTTATTCTTTCCAGTACATTCGTCCGAATAGAATTCGAAGACGCTAGAGATCTCTAGTTTGATTAAGCGCAGGACTTTCAAGGCTCTCTCACCTTCGCTCCAGTCGAGTCAATACTTTGATCATTTTGAACCTACATTTTACACTAATTATATTCCTTTAAATTACCAAAATTGCTTGCTTTAATTCTTTAAGCAAATGTATGTTAAATCTTAAGGTAGATAAATACACATTTGATAATTAATTAATTATTATACCATCCTTTGGTAATTGAATTCATTATTCCATATCACCCTAGTAGCTATGTGGTAATTACTAGTTATAGGTTGTCCTTAAGTGACATGCTAATCTTGCTTAAGTACCGAGACATTAAATGTCCCAATCATCATCTTCTAAATCATGAAAGTGGTTTTGGGCAGTCATTGTGGGTAAATAACTGGAATATTGTGGTAATGTATTTTGTTCCCAAAAACCCTATTAAATTTATGTTAACTCATCTGGGCGGATGGTATGGTGGTGGGTGCTGTCGGAGCACGAGAGTGATTGGTATGTGGTATGAACCGCCCGGATGGATTAAGAACTTGATCTTGTCATGATCTCAAACAAGTACAACCACAATTTTGTAAAGTACAAATTGGCTTAGTAAATTTATTAAACTCTGAATGCCGTCTCACTGGAGGGGTAGCGGGATCATGCAAACACTGGATACGGTCTGGCTTGAATGAGACACCGATGCAAGGTGAAGTTGCCAGTCGCGCTACTCGTTGTGGTGTAATCCAGCTACACTAGCTGCAGAGGTGAACATCCCGCACAACTTGTGGGCGTGGCCATATGGGTGAGATGATAGAAGGGCAAGATAATTTGAAACATTACTATGACGATCGCTCAATTACATGACTAAGGAATCATGTGGGGCAATGAGTATGATTGTCTCTTGTGGGTACAGTGTACAACCTCTGCAGAGCCTAAACTGTTTAAACAACCGTGCCTACGGTCAAAGGCGGACATAGGAGCTTAACTTGAGTTAGTTCTATTTATAAAGTCTTATGGATGGGATGAAATACCGGTCGGGCTGATGTAACCCTGTTTTGGTTTTCCCTGGGTTGTCGTACTCGGTGGTGTTGGTAATGGTGGATGTAACCACAACCAAAATAAGCATAAGGTGGAGATAACCTTCGTTGTAATTAATATTGCACAATATCTCTTTTTAAAATGAGATTTGGACAAACGGCTAAATCTTAGGAATTTCTAAATATTGCAGTTGAAAATGCTACTTTAAGCAAATAAAAAAAACTTGAGCCATCCTTGTTAAGTCTTGCATGTATTACTACTGCATTCTGTGTGTTGGCTCGCGAGCACGGAAATTGTGCTAATCCTCGCTCTTTTCCCCAAACCCTCAGAAGCAGGAACTCATGGAGACTATGCATACTACGAGGATCCCGAAGCTGGAGGCCTCGGAGATGATGAAGAGTAGTGTAGTTCGTTTAGTCTGAGTCTCGCCTTAGTCTTGCTAACTCCATTGGTGCTTGCGTGCATCTAATATTATCCAAGTCCGTGGATAATATCGGATGCACACGGGTTTCCCCCAGTTGCTTGCTTGTAGAGAGATGTGCTCTACCCTTTTTTGCTTCCGCTACCGCTTTTGCTACCTTTGTAATGTAACTATTTGGTCTGTTCGACCCTTATTGTAAAACTCGACCCAATGCGGGGTTTGGTTCAGTTTACATCGTGTATGAAATGATTTAGTGATGTATTTGTTAGTGCTATCTACTGATTCAAAGAATAGTATAGTGCTTTCACAGAGGATTTGGATTTGTGAAATCTGGGTCCGACACTGCCTTGGGGCTGAGGCGTAGGGTGGAAGTGGAGCGAGCATCCGAGGAGGAAGAACCAGGTGACTACAGCATAGGAAGGAACCGGAGCGACGTAGATCGGGTGGGGTGGAAGGCGAGGCTTCCATAGGTCGAGAGGACCAGACAGAAAGTCGCGAACAAGGCAGAGACGACGAGGGCGAGGGCAACATGGTAAGGGGAGGAGGTAGTGAGGGCGAGGGCCAAAGAGAGATGGTAAGGGGAGGAGGCGACGAGGGCAAGAACAAGAGAGATATGGTAAGGGGAGGCAGCAGCTACAACGAAGACAAGTGCGAGGGCAGGGGAAGGCTAGAGAGAAAAGGGACCCCAAAGGCGACGACCGCTGGGAGTAGGCGGCGGCGATGGAGACAATAAGGCCAAGGGCAAGGGGTAAGGGGAGGGCAAGAAAGAGATGAGTAGAGGATTAAGAGGCAACGGCTGAGAGGATCGAGAGGGTGACCCTATGGCGACGGATACAAACGCATTTAGTCCGTCCATGCAAGAAACCTCTATCCGACAACTTTGCACCCATCTGATCTCAACCATGCAATCCAACGGTTGAGGAGCGCCGAAACAGGACCTACACACAACTTTACAAACTAGGGGTGCTTTTTGCAACAAAAAAAGGACATAGAGGGCTCCTGGGGCAGAGCATTTCTTGAGCGTATAGATAGATAACTAAGAGAGACTACACAAGCAAGCGAGCAAACACGACTCTTGGCACAGTTCCACTGTTGGGAACCTACAAGGTTACAACTGTACGGCATTATGCAACAACGGAGCAATTTAAACACATAGACCACGGCTTGAATAACTTTGGTACATAATTACCACTATGAGCATATATGTTCATAGTTTCTATCACTATGAGCATATATTGCCAACAAAAATTTACACGGATCATTTTTTTTTTGTTATCTTGGCAAAGGCACACAAATGCACACTCGACAGGTTTGTCATGAAAAGTATCATCGTCCTGACAGAAGTCGCCAGGGTGGAGAAGAGATAGATTTATACTTCTTCACTACCACTGCTGCTGCTGTTTTTTCGAACGTTGAACTTGCATAGTGGGCAAGTCGCATTGATGTGTAACCACTTATCAATGCAGACACAGTGGAAATGGTGGCCACAAGGGAGTTCACGCAGCTCTGCACCATCATCATAAGCTGAGAGGCAAATACAGCACTCCTGCATCGATCAAGTGGGCAATAAATTCATTCAGCAACAGAAATGAGCAGATAGAGCAACAAAAGCAATGAATGGTTGAGCACTTAGCAGAAACAGGACCAAGGCTTGGAAATTGGAATATATAAAAGGAATGAGCAAAAAGGATGTTCTATGACGCAAGATAGAAATTAGAGAAACATAGATCATTAGTCCTTTCACCAGTACAAACAAACAAATGGTTCGGTGCAAAGTAATTTTGAGGGTAAAAACGAAGTTTTTATACCATGCGGTCCATGCCCCTTTATTTGCCCAAACATAACCACTATAAAGACTACCAGCATATTTGGTCAGAATGTGAGTTGAGTAACAAGAAGCACACATTCATGAGTTTATGCTATCCAATTTAGGCTCTGATACTCTGTTAATGCCAATCAAGTGAGTTCCACACTTCAAATAAGTGGACTCGCAACACTACAGGACAGGATTTAAAATGCCTCTCCCTCCAGATACAGGCAGTTCCTCTAAATCCTGGTAGGGACCGGACTTTAGAAAACATCAGTTGTCATTTAATTTACATTTGAAATTTTGCATTTGCATTTCCCTGTGGTAATTGTCCGGAGAGCATGAATTAACCCGGCAGAAAACATTTCCCCCGTTTTCAATTAATTGTCCGGAGAGCATGAATTAACCCGGCAGAAAACATTTCCCCCGTTTTCAATTCAAATTTGTGTTTCAATTGAGTTAGCAATCACCTAGTTTTTTTTCTTTCCAGTTTAACCGGCACTGGTTTTTGGAACCTTGCTACAGGGAAATCTTTGGTAGTTTAGCAGCTAAGTTTGCTGCAACCATAAAAAAACTGTGATACACCAAATAGAGGTAGCTGCCTAATTCCATACAAAAGTAAAAATATCAAATCAGGAAGAATCAATATTGAATAAATCAGTCTAATAGAGTAGATTCCTGAAATTGTTTATATATAAGCAGGCAATGTGTTTGACAAAAAATTCTACGAATCAAGGACAAAAGTGAGAGAATTTACCGCGTCTTCAGCAGCAAGTACTTTCTCAATAGGTTGGTTGGTGCCACATTCTATCATTATTCCACCAGAAGATCCAGTCACGCTGACAGATTGCTTTTCAGGTTCATCCATCCTCTGAAATTTGTACCTTGGAATTTGGCGAATGTCATCTTCAGATGCACCCTCCTGATATCAATCAGATGGTGAAAAAGATTATCATTCGTCTGCTCATTAAAAAGTTTATGCTATAAGCTATGTTCAGGCAGATTGTACAATATAATGCACACATAAAATTATAAAGAAAGAGAAGCTAAGAAACTGAACTATCAGTCAGCCGCTGGGGGCTGCTCTTTCCTTCTACCCTAGGTCTTTTTTCTAAGCTCTTAGCCTTTGGCCTCCTCTTTCAGTTGTTGTTTTTGAAGTGTTTTTGAGTGTGTGGTTGGGTTTGTAATTCTGTGCAAGGTTGGATGTGCTAAACTCTTTCTACTTAATACAAAGACATGCAGCTCTTATGTGTGTTCTCGAAAAAAAAGTCTGCGATTAAAAAAATATCAATACAAGACCAGAAAGACACGTATTGGGGAAGTACACATGTAATCCAGGATCAGCTGAGACAGCTGGCATATATATTCACTCCCACTTGCCATTGGATATAATCATTTAAAGTGGGCAACAGTTCAGCAATAGCAACAGAAATAATTGGATATTTCAATTTGAAAATTTTCATGAGACATTTGCCAACACAACATGAGAAACCACTCAATATTTCAGTTTCGCAATATGAGATATCTGATTTTTAACAATTTGACAACAGCTGAAACTTGTAAACCGGCTGAGTAAGAGGTAATAGGTCAGTTATCAATACCGGACCATTTATTTAGCTTTCTAATTTGCTCACTTAGCAAAAATTGAAATGCTGGGGCACCTGTTCCTTCTATACAGACAATAAGAAGGCCTGGCTAGTTGATTTTTAGAACAGTTTCAGCATTATCTGGATACTGGCGTTGAGTCATACAAAAATCAACAGCATAAGATAACACAAGCAGAATTAGATCTAGTGAAACTAGCGAACATTTTTACCAGATATATTATTAGTTCATGGCAATTTGAATCACTCATTTGAGAAACCATACCTGATCCGACACTGCATATAAAATTGCTATGATACAAGGGAGGCAGCAACAAACAGCAATACCAATGATGCAAGCCAAAGCAACACAAAAGACGACAAAGAAAACATCAAATGCCAGAAAGACGATGCAAAGCCTGCAGAGGAAGTTACAAAGAAATATGTTAATAATGACAAACAAATAAAATAATGACCCATACAGAAAGCTCCAAGCATATATTAAAGAACTAAACATACCAGTAGAGTTGAGGTGCATCATGGGTAAGAAGTTGTCCACCAGCAGATACCCAGTAAAATCCAATTATCCACCATACGAAGGAGAATATTGTATTAGCAGACTCCAGATGTTTTGCGATACTGCAGCAGTAGATATCACGAACAAAAAAAAACCATCAGGAAAGAAGACATGGTGGGTAATTTACGTGTTGAACAGTATGTACAAGATTCTTAGTGATTTAAGGGCAATAGGGCACAAGAAACAATATGTGAAATGAATTCAACAGCCAATGTTACAGCTATTTAACTGAAAAATTTATAAATTATAATAGCTCTCGTGTTTGGTAAATATGAGAACTGATAAATGAAACTGTAAGGCATGGTAGATGAAATTCAGATACAATCATGAGGTAAAAACACAAATGCATTTCAGAAATGACAAATAAGAAAGCCCATCCACTAGGCTAGTGCTTATATAACCAGGTATGCATATATACCAACTACAGTAGTGTTTTCTTACAAGTGGTCTACCTGCCAATGCAGACTTACAAGTTACAACATAGTACAAATGCATGTTTTAATATGTCTGTCCAAGCCACAGATATGTTTAAAATTTTGTTTAATAGTTGAGGTGGTGTGGAAAACTCAGATTTACACTAGTATTCACAAGAAGCATGTGTTTAAATATTGAATGTCGCCATAGCTACATAAACTGGTATGACTCAATTAACTTGCATTAGTAGAAGCAACTAAGTGTATAGCAACTAAGTGTATGATGAGCTCAGATAAACAAAACTGCAAAAATTGATGGCAACACCAGAGACAATTGGAGTGATGTCAGCTTTATTGGCTTCACAGACTTGTTCAACTTCAAAGATTACCATGAATCCATGATCTAAACTGAAACCCAAATTAGTTTTGTTTCAACATTTCACTGTGCTAAAAACAAAACCCTCATCACTCTATGCTCATTCTAATGTTCATTCTAGAGAATTTAAAAGCTACCGAGCCTTTAGTAATTGAGAGACACTTCAAATAATCAGTTTGAACCAAATAACAAACAAATAAGTATATAACACTTGTATTGAGTTTACATGCAAGCCAAACAGTCAATTCTACCTTGATTAAGACTCTTATATAATCCTCCCTGTTCCACTCAGAATAAAATTACATCCACAAGCAACATCTCGTGCAAATATTAGGAACATTGGGACATAGATTAGTCTTGAACTCGTGGGGCAAATTTACAGGGATCAGAGGACAGAATACCTAAATTATCACTACAAACTTACTCCGACTACTAAGACAGCTAAACAAATACGCAAAACTAAAGGATATGAATGGTATTCACAAAAAAAATCTCTCATCAATCCTTTATAGTTCATAACTTCATATTACCTGACGCAGTCGCCGCTGCGGCCACGGGGACCGCGTTCACCGGCGTCCTCATCGCTGGACGAGGACGATCCATCACTGCCCCTCTCCTCGTCGGCGGGCATGGGGACCGTGCCGTGCTGGCCGTGGCGCATACGATACTCGATGGCGACGCAGACCATGTGCACGACGCACTGGACGGCGTACCCGGCGATCCAGAGACGAAGCAGCATGGACGGGCTCTCGTCGCGGCTGAGGACGAGCACGACGGCGGCGACGAGTATGAAAGCGAGGTTCCAGAGGAGGTCGAGCGCCACTACAGGGCGGGAGTAGGCCCAGTCGGCCTGCCGCTCCTCCAGCTGCTCTGCCGCCGCCTCCCGCACCAGAAGTGACGGCTCCCGCATCGCCCGGCGCCCGCCCCGCCGCAGCAGCCGCGCCGCCCCCCGGAGCGACGGCCGGCGAAGCGCGCCCCCGCGACGCCGCCCACCGCCGCCGAGGAGCGGCGCCGAGTCCAGGAGCGCGTCGCCGCGGGGGCTCAGGGATCGTGGCGTCGCCATCGCGAACCCTAGCGAGATGGGGAGGAAGGTGTGTGCGTCTTTGTTACCTTCTGCCTGTGGAAATGGGAGAAGGGATTTTCTTTCCCGAGGGACTACTGTGTTTTACTACTCCAATTTCTTTTGCGAAGCATTTCACATTTCAATTTTCAATCAATAGTGATTGCAATTGGACTTTGGAGTTAGTTTGTTTTTAGCGTATCAAATATAAGTCTTTGTAAACAAATGCATGTATTCTTTTTTCAGTTCACATACATTTGCTGTTAACTTAAAAGTTGTGCAAGTACTGTAGTACATGCGATTGATAGAACGATAAAGATTTGTACTACTGTCAGTATAAACTATGTTTTTTTAGTCTGATATTAAACAAATTATCTTGTTTAGCTTTATACGGTATGGTGGTGTTCTTGCATGCTGTCTCGCATCATTTATTTTAGGTAAACAATGTTTTCGGCGATTACAAGTGAAAGGCACAAGCACGAATACACGTGTTCGTGCCTTTTAGCGCACGTCTAAACATACTAAGATCGGAAATAAATCGGTGATCTTATAAAATTCTTACTAAAATATACTCTTGTATGTGTAATAAGTGTGATAAGAATCTAATAATTCTCAATTAAATAAACTATTCATTTGTAATATTCGTTATATATAATAATGTTTTCACATAACCTTCAGAAGTGCCTCTCATCACTAATGATGAGGAAGATTACAACTATATAGTGGTCGTAAGCTATTCTTCGACCATATTATATGATTGTAAGTCTTTCTACTACTATCTTATGGTCATAAGATCTTCTACGACCACCTACTGATTGTCAGTTCTACTACGACCACTTCATGGTTGTAAACTTTACTACGACTAGATCTATCACGACCACCATATGGTCGATAAGGACCACAGACGTGTGGATTCAATCGACTATGGACCTTATATACTGTGTTTAATTATACGCGGCAGTAAATATGTGATGTTATTCTCTGGTATAACTGCATGTATTGATATCTGTCTTTGGCATAACCGCAAGGCGAATGTCGGGAGTAATCTCTCTGATAATAATTGCCATCAATGTGCGTAATTCATAAACCGTTGAGGCGTCTCCTGACATGGACAACTGTCACCCCCCTAGCGATACAAGCAACAGAATAGATATGAGTCATTAGTTCTAGTCTTTGGTGACTTTTTTCTTGTTGTAAACACAATCAATACAAAAACACAAGAGTATGGTTGTTATTCTCCTAAGAGAAGGTCCGAACCTGTTTAAATCCCCATGTCTCATCCTGTGTAGTCTCGATCAAGGAGCCCCCTAGCATTCATTTCATAAGTTCGATATTAAAATATCGACAGTTGGCGTTGTCCGTGGGGACTTTCTCCTTTGTTTTTGGTAAATTTTCTTTGCTCCCACTCCAATGCTACCATGGTAGGGGAGTGGAATGAGGAGAATTGGTATTTCACATACTATGCAGGACTCGACATGGATGTCTGCTACGACTACGAACCAAGCACAATTCCGTCCGATGACAATGCTGGTTTCAGGGATCTTTCACCAAACCCAGGAAACCGCATACTGTACAAAGTTGAGGAGGGAACATTTTCCCCCATAATCGTACGCCCAGAGGAAGAGCCAGAGTCCTCACAAGGGAAGGATCCAAGCGACCATGATCGGAACTGCCCCACGATAAGCCTTGAATGCGGCGATCATTCCTCCTCCAAACGTTCGAGTCCGTCTGAGGCCGTCCGATCTAACACGCCAAGTCCTAGAATCCATAGTTTCGGGGCTCGACCATCACCTGCTAATCGTTACTCTTCGGTTACCCCCACCAGGAGTACGGTCGAACTTGCTACAGTTGCGGATTTGACCATATCTCCGGAGGATTCATATTTAGTCGGAGACGGTTATAACCCGAATTCCCCTTTCTAGAGGGGATTGCTCTAAGTCGCGTGGTGTTGTCTTTCAACTACTCGTCCATCCTGGAGGGCTCAATTGCGAGCGAGGACACCAGTACCCAGGAGGTCTTCGTCCTCCCCCACGGATCCTGATCGTTCTCCAAGAAATAGGACTGTGGCTGCTTCCCATCGCTCACTCGCTTCAGGCTCTCATCGCAATGGCGAGGACGCCTCCGATGGCGACCAGGATCTCAACCGAGAGTGGCGGACATCCTCGAAGTGATCGCACTCCATTGAGGCACGCTCCAGCAATCTCAGATGTTGATGATCCCGACACCTTGTAAGGTCGAGGAGACCGACTAGAGGGGGTGAATAGTCTTTTCTAAAAATATCTAATGCTAAAACCAATTTCTAATGCGGAAGCGGAAGTCAATTCGGTTTTGCACAACTGAAACCTAAATATCATAGTTTCTCTTAAGTGTACCAACACCCTAATACTAAGTCAAGATTTGCAATCCTAGTTTGACATGCAATCAATTTAATTATAGGAATGTAAATTGCACAAAGTAAATAGCAAGAGAGCAAACCATAATAGTACAAGGATGTTTTACCATAATATTCGGATACTTGCCAGTCTTCCCTAATCCACGTTGAGGTAAGCCCAAACGAATTGGATCGGCTCCACGAATTAATCCAACACCTCCGATGTAAGCCCAAACGAATTGAATCGGCTCACAACTTGAACCGACACCTCTATCCACTTGGGGTTGTTATTCCTCCACTCTCGAGATAACGAGCACGAAACCACTCACAACACTCTGGGCCTTCTCACATGCTTCTAGAGAAGATTATCGGACCACGACGCCTCCACGCCGTCTAGGTGTCAGCAAACACCAAGAGTAATAAACCAAGCCTCTTGTTTGACTCTCATCATGTTCAACACATGTACAATTGGATGCTCAATCCAATTCTAGTTGCAACACGTGCAACTAGAACCTCTCCCTTTGCTCACAAGGTGCAACACATACAAAATTGAGAGGAGAAGCCAGGTGTTACCTCCCAACTGACCATAGTGGGTATTTATAGCCCACACACTAAAACCTAGTCGTTGGAGGCTAAAAGGGCAAAAACTGTGAAACCCGGTCTGACCTCCAACCAACGGCTGGTTAGACCTCCCAAGCTCCAATGCTTATAAAAACTAGCTGTTGGACTCGCAATCGGACTGACCTCCCTCACACGGGCCAGTCAGACCGGACCAAACCGTTCAGACTGCCAGGGGGTGGTCAGACCGCTCCACAAAGGAGCCAACAAAATCCAAAAAAACACCTCCTCTGGAAAAAAACTAACCGGGGAGGCTGGTCGTGGGGTCGATCTGACCGGCCAACACATGGCGATCACATCGGTTGCACATCGGTCAGACCGATTAACCTGGGTAGTCAGCCCGCCCGGAAGTTTGGACCGGCACTCAGCCCGGTCAAACTCCTCAAGGGCCGGTCAGACCACCAAAGGGTTACGATCAGACCGCCACCGACTTAGAAAGCTGAAAAAATAGACTTTGCATTTCACAATTCAACTCAATTTGCAAAACACATTTGTCAATTGATGCACGATGCAAATTACAAGGGACGAAGACAAGATTCTGAACAAGTTGTAAAACACATTTGCTAACATTTAGATTTATGCCAAAAAGGAATTAGATACATCGACTCAAACTGTTTGCAAAACATATTTACAAACTAAAGTCACATGCTACAAGGATTATGCATGAGCCTTAACTATTTGCAAAACATATTCGCAAATATCGGCAACATACCAAAGCGAGCTAGAGCAAGCATTAAGAGCTATCATCGCATGACATACTCAAACTACTAATCAAGACCTCTCTTAATAGTACGATAACCTACACTAACAATTCGGTCTCCACACCAACCACCGAGACCAGTAAATGACTAAGAAAACATGTCCTTAGCCTATACTAGATATACCTTTACCTTGCGCATTCACTTGGAGCTTTAGGATGATGATCCACATCTTCTCTCCAAGATCGGGTTTTTTTACTCGAGCATCAACATATGACACAACTAGCTCGATTTAATGACCTTCAACACATTGAGCCATCAATTGCCTTCATTATCATGTGACTTAACCTATTTTACCAACTCATAGAAATATTAGACCGCATGACGGTTGTCATTAATTATCAAAATATTCATTAATTACCAAAATACTCCATTAATATATAATGGCCGGCCTAGATTCTTCACACCATCCGAAGGAGTATTGAAACCCAGAATACATTACCTGGGTGCGTCCGCTTCCAGTTAGAAACCGCTTGAGAGCTACAATAAATCAATAATTCGATCGAGAACCCGACTTTGAAACTTGGGCAAGTGCCAGGCTACAACCTCTTCACTCAAGAGATCGCACAGAGACTCCAGGACACTATGACCACTGATGTCGGGCGTTTTTGTCTAATCTTCAAGCAGTTCGCTGGCCAGCCATATTTCGACCAGCTAACATGGATAAGTTTGATGGGTCCCCATCAAATTTATACAAATCTACACCACTGCAGTCCGAGCCACCGAAGGAGACGAGCACGTTATGACAAATTATTTGCCAACAATACTCGAGAGCTCTGCTCAATCATGGTTGCTAAACCAGCCACCATAGTCAATCTACTTGTGGCAACACTTATGTGATATGTTACTAGCAAACATCCAGGGCACGTATAAGCTTTCTGGAAAAGAAGGTGACCTGCACCGAATGTGACAACATTCTTATGAGACTTTGCGTCAATTTATAAGATGCTTTAGCCAGGTTCGTAATTCAATTCTTGAAGTACCTGACTCTTCTGTTATTAGAGCATTCAAACAAGGAGTCTGAAACTAGACGATCACAGAAAGACATTGCTCTCAACCCTTCAGATACCGTTGTTGAGCTCATCGAGATGGCAGACTGCTACGTGACTACTTCTGAAGAAGTCGAGTGGAATCACACGATCGATCGTGACGATAAAGGTACTCGAGGAGCAAGTGAGGGTAGCAAAGAGAAGGACAAACCGGCCAAGAAATCCAAGAGAAAGTCTAAAATAGAAAAAACATAGACCAAGAGCTCAAAGGAGCTCTTAGTCGTGAGTGATAAGGAGCCCCGAAGATCCAAACAATACTCCGACCGGGGCTAAGGCAAACACCCCAAATGGAAAACTGACAAGCCAAGGTGGTGCCCTTTCCATAAAAAGGAAGGCCACAACCTTCGCAACTGCTGAGTTTTCCAACGAAAACTCGAGGACTATTTGTGGATATCATGGGGATATGCTCCAGATCTTAGGATGATGTGACAATTGGCAATGGCGTTAACGGTTTGTCGTTTCACGGGTTTTCGACAAAGTTTCAGAACTGTTCAGGCATTCTGGACAGGGGCGGTCCGACCGGCCATAGCATAGCGGTCAACCGGTCCCAAATCGGTCGGACCGGCCATGTGCGGCGGTCAGACCGGCCATGACCAAAAATGGTCAGAATAGGCTGGGCCAAAAATAGAGGGTGTAGGCAAGTGAGGGGATCCCATTGCTCTTGGTCCCATAATTTTTGGAGTCTCCAGTCAAAAGTTATATTGGTTTAAAGTTTCAGATGGGTTTGGATTTTCGGGGTTGAAAATCGGCTAAGTCCTTTCGGGCGGTCAGACCGGCCTTTGGCTGGCGGTCCGACCGTCAAGGCCGGCGGTCAGACCGGCCCTAAGGGGCGGTCTGACCGGTTGTCACTTGAACGTCGGCCTTCGTGGCGGCGTTGTTCGTTGGTTAGGTCAAAGTCATGAGTTTCAGTGCATATGTGTTGCATGATGCATGTTTTGACTAACGTGGGTCAAGTTGTGAAGAACTTGTTCCTGGATTCGATTTGCTTGTCTATTGTTGTGCAGGTTGCTTGGTGGTCAACGACGGTCAGCGGCGAGGATGATCGGGACTAGGCTTGGAGAGCTAAGGTCGAGCGATCGGCGATGCGGGTGAGTCAATGAAATCAAGTATGGTGCGAGAATGGACAAGGATGACCGAACAGACGATTGGTGCGACTAGTTTGATCAAGCGGCGCGGGAGTCGGTGCAAGTGCCATGGTGGTTTCGGTGGGAGCCGGATGGGAGAGACTTGCCGACATGGAGAGAGCCGTTGAATAACCTAGACGTGGCGGAGCATGCGAAGTGCTTCGCGCAGATGGACTCGGTCTTCGGAGAAGGACCGAGAAGGGGTATTTTGGTAATCTTACCAAATACCACCCAGGTGACCTTTTGCCTACCCGCGGCACAAGACAACGCAAAGAGAAGCGGTTTAGGTCGAGAGGTGTTGAAGATGGCGCTTTAAAATGCGTGCGTGTGTGACCCGTTTGTGTTGGGCCTTAACGGGAGCCCATTTGAGTTAATCTTCTAGAAGGTCTAAGTCTCCACTATAAATAGAGGAGGGAGGTGGCTGCATCCCCTTCAACCCTTTCATTATTGTTGAAACCCTAGTTTGGCTTAGGGAGAGGATTAGTGGAGGTTAGGGTTCTAGAGAGTTTTGATTTGATTTTGTGCTCTTGGATTGAGCTTTGTCCTCCATTGATGGAGTGGCTGTAAACCCAAACCCTATCAAATCAATCCAAAGGAAGTTTGATCAAAGATGTGTCTCTTGCCTTTCTTCTCTCTATTTGGTTATTTTGAGTCTTTCTTTGATTCGCATGTTTTTGATTGATTTCTTTACATGATCTAGCTTGCTGTGACATGTGGGAACACATCTAAGATCATCTTGATCATCAATCACCCACGAGCAAGTTTTTGGATCTAGTTTTCGTTTTGACTCGGTTTTGAACCATCCTCCTCTCAAACGAAGAAAGGTCATAACTTTTCCATGGATCTTCACGATCTTCGATTGGAATAGGTTCTTGACATCCTAGAGAAGGTGTGTACCAAGTTTCATCAAGTTTGGAGTTGTAGATCAAAAGTTACATCTATTTGCAACTTTATTTTTCAGGCTGATTTCACTGTTCATCAGGCTGGAGGTCAGATCGCCCCTCAACAGAGGTCAGACCGCCCATGGACCGGTCAGACCGCCCTTGAATAGAGGTCAGACCGCCCTACACTTAGGAAATTAAGTTTCGGTTGATCTCGGTTGTTTTGCTTCGGGGTTTTGATTGGATTCAATCCTAGTCTTCCGCTGTACTAGCATATCGATCTTCATAGCTTCTATAGCTATTGGAGTGAAATTTGTGTTGAATCTAATCTTGGTTGAAAAAGTGAGCGTGCTCCTATTCACCCCCCCCCCCTCTAGTCGCCTTTCCGGTCCAACACTATTACTCTAGCAAAGGACCACTTCCTACCCTCGAAGAAGTAGAGTAGACAAGTGGTGGTAAGCAGTTAGAAGACGATGAGGATATGTTATACCCGGTCCCTGAGCACACCATTGATCACATCTACGAGGGATCGTCAGTATATGAGTCAAAGCACCAACTCAAAGCGATCAAGCACAAGGTAAACTCTATCAACCCTCCTCTTATTAATAAGTTGCCAAAGTGGTCAGAGGTCACCATCTCTTTTGAGAAGGGTGATCATCCAATCCCATCTAATTGACTTGGTCGGTTTCCAATCGTGGTCAAGCCCACCATCAACAACTGCCGAGTTAATCAGGTGTTAGTTGATGGTGAAAGTTCATTAAATATACTCTTTATGAGTGCCCTAGATGAAATACAAGTTCCCAGAATGAAAATAAGGCATGTACAATACTCCTTTTATGGGATCTGTCGGGACCCAAAAATGCAATTCTGGATCCTCTGTGTATTCTACACTAGTCCAGGATCACACTGGTGCACACAGCATCAACGTAGATGAATATCGATCCACACAAGACGAATAATAGCACAAACGATTAATTTGAATAACAAATAAGGGTTTTCACGTTAAAGTCGAGTTTTCACTAATTAAGCCACGCAGGGCTGGCAATAAACAAATAAGCAACAGAACAAGACCTAACGATCAGCACCTTTGTAGAACTCCTCCTCGAAGGCAGACGAAGACTCCTCCACTTCTGTTGATTGATTATAGCAAGCATGAGTACACATAAGTTATACCACAGAATGCAAATATAGATGATGGCTTATTCCAAAAGAATGACTTATGTGGTTATTTTTTATAAATCAACATTTGTAATTGAAAACAAATAATAGATTGAAAACATGTTTAAAACAAATAAATAGTAATAATTTAACAATTGTTATCACAAAGAATACAAAGCCTAATCAAATTATTTCACACAGTCATATGACTTAGATCACACAGCTATCCCATCCCAAATATTTTTTCTAAAAATCTAACCCTCGTGTGAAATCCCTGAGCATGTCCATGACCGCGAGCGCATCTATTCAAATAGATTGCTTAACACTCTGTAAATATTATACACTTTATCCACAAGATACAATTAGTGTAACTAGCACTAATCATACCAAAACCTTTCAGAAACTTCATCTCAAGCATTGACACTCCCGGGTGTTTTACTAACAGTACTAACGCCCACTAAGGAAATTAGCCCGTTACACACCATTGAACAATTGTTGTAGCAAAAATGAGCTATACAGTAAAAGAGGAGGGGGACCCCGGACAAGCCCAGGAGGGCTCCGGGGATCCTCAAGAGAGGGGACTAGCTAGTGACAAGAACGAGGAGATTGTTATTGCTAAGGAATTCGCGCTTGCTCTTTTTTTTCCACCCACACAAGAGGGGGGGTGATCCCCTCTTTATAGTCTCCTGTGAGGGTTTTGTACATTACCTTTCTGACCCTACAATGGTACTGTATTCGTAGGGGTTGCAGGGACATTTCCCTCCCCTACGCCAAGGCCTTGGTCCATGGTAGGGGCTCCTGGACTCGGTTCACCCTAACAGAGCCTCCGGTCCAGGAGCAGTAGTAGGGGCCTCGGGTTCGCCCTCAGGGTCTCTCTGCTCTGGGACTCGCGGGGCTTCGGGGCCCTCCGGGGTGCTTCCGCCCCGCCCCGGGGGTGGCCCGGAGGTCTTGCTGCTCTGGGCCTCACGGGGCTTCGGGGCCCTCTTGGGTGCCGGCCCGCCCGGGTGGCCCGAGGTCATCTTTGCTCGGGCCTCGCGGGGCTCCAGGCCCTCTGGTGCTTCCACCACAGGGGTGGCCCGGGTCTTCTTTGCCCGGCCTCGCGGGGCTTTGGGGCCCTCCAGGGTGCTCCGGCCCCGCCCCAGGGGTGGCCCGGAGGTCTTGCTGCTCCAGCCTCGTGGGGCTCCGGGGCCCTCCGGGGTGCTTCGCCTGGGCGTTGTGGCCGGTGGGGCCACCCCTACGACAACAATAAAGTGGCGAATTGTCTCGCGATATGAGTCGCTACTGAGACTAAAACACACTTCCATCCTAGCACTAAGCCCATCTTACTGCCTAAGTAGTCAATGTCAAGACTCCAAAACTTACTAAGTTAGGTCCATCCCATCAGGCATGTGGTTGTACGAAAGGCCTAGTTCAATGGCACACAAAGTTAAGTCCTTAATTTACTAAGACAAAACTTTCAATTTCTAACTATACCACAAAGATTATCATTCTCATTCACAAAGTTCCAACATATCACTTAGTTTCCACCACTTGCTTTAGTCTAAATCCTTTCCCACCCTGTTGGTTAAGTGCAACACATGCTATCACAAAGTAATAACACATAGCACACAGTTTTAAACAAAATTCCACAGTTACTTAGTCAAATTTATAATTGCAACTCAAATGATATGTGTGACTCGTAGCATGGCTAAGTAATACTATGATAATAGCAACTAATAATTAACCAAGTCAGGGTGACAAAATATCATGGCATTACAATGAGCAGGGTGGATATGAACAATTAGCATTAATAACTACCCCAAAAAGTATTTAAATAAATACTTAAAGTAGAATGCAGTACTTTGAATCAAAGTAGTTTTAAAAATTGGGTTCAACATGATCAAAGGAATAACTTATCTTGAAATAGATCTTGGCACTGGTCTTGGTCTTGGTGAACTCCTTCTTCCTCGAAATTACTTGAAGTATCAATGTCTACTCGTAAACGAAGTAAATAAATTAAAACTGATAGGAAAACAAACTCCAAAAAGTAAATAAAAATCTTAGAAAAATAGAGCTTGAATTTAGATTAATTAAAAAATTTAAATGGGCTCAATTGGAGTTCGGATGAAGAAGATATGGCCTTCGAAAGTTCTAAATCTAGATTAAAACCTAAATTAGAATTTCTAAAATTATCCGAATTACTTTTCTACTGAAAAAACGGATTTTGACATCAGCATAACGTCAACACACTGTTTCAGAATTAAAATAAATATGAGAAAAAGGGTTGTTGAGGCTAACATATGGGACCCACGGTATATGGACCGAGTCCACACAAAGGATTACTGGTCTACGGGTTTGCGGGTTCACATAATAGTGTTCTAGCTTGTGGACCCCACATGGTATAAACATGGTGTATGGTGGACTAGGTTCACATCGGATCGAATCAGGAATTTGGATGGAGTGGTACACAAGCGCTGACGCGGCCATGACTGGGTAGACACGTGCGCCCAAAAAGGGATACGGGATACGATTCGGTTGGATTCGGGTGCGGGAGGAAAAGAGATAAGATTCGACACACTAACCCGAGATCTTTTAGTTGGAGATTCAATATTGTCGATACGGGCTCGAAGCTCTAGCAATGGCGAACGCAGGCGAGACGTGGCACTGGGAAGATGATGGGAGGGGGACGACTATAAGATCGAGGTGGCCGACTAGAGGGGGGGTGAATAGGCGGTTTTAAAAATCTTTCGCGCTAAACAAATATATAAATGCGGAAGCTAATAGCGAATTTGTTTTGCACAATTAAAACCTAAATCAACTAGGCTCAACTAAGTGCACCAACAATACAAGAGAGCAATCACATAATGATATATAAACAATTAAAGCATGTAATGTAAATCACTCAAAGTAAAGCACAAGATGGACACAATTATGTTTTACCGTGGTGTTCGGAGACTTGCCGGTCTCCCCTAATCCACGTTGAGGTAAGCCCAACCACGTTGGACCGGCTCCACTAATTAAGCCAACACATCCGAGGTAAGTCCAACCACTTGGACCAGTTCCAAACCGAACCAACACCTCGTTCCACTATGGTTGCTCTTCCTCCACTCCGGAGATGGCGAGCACCAAACCACTCACAACCACACCGGGCCTTCTCACGAGCTTCTTGAGAAGATCACCGGGCACGACGCCTCCACGCCGTCTAGGTGTCGGCAAACACCAAGAGTAACAAGACTCAACACTCACTTGAATTAATCAAGTGTCAACGCTCAAGTGGATACACAATCCACTACCTAAGGCAACACATGCACTTAGGGTTTACTCTCCGAGCTCACCAAGTGCAATACATGCACATAAGAGACGAGAGGCTTGCTCTTAGCTCAAGAGGATCAAAGGATGTTCACAATATCACCAGCAACCCCTTCCAACCGGCCAAGGTGGCTATATATAGCCTACACACAAAAACAAGCCGTTGGGAGACAAACCCCTAAAAAATTAGAGAAATCGGAAGTTTCGCCGTTCAAATTCCAGAACTTCCGCACCTCAGCGACAGGCACAATAACGGCTATATCAGACGAGAAACTAGCCGTTGGAAATTGAGAGCGGAACTTCCGCCAACCAAAATGCGGAAGTTCCTATTATCAGAAGTTCCTCACATATCATTGCGGAACTTCCGCACCTCCAGAAATTTGGCTAAGTCCCAAAAGGGTGCTTTTCTGGAAAAAAAACATTCCGCCAAATTTTCGGAACTACCGATAATAGGAAGTTCCGCCCATAACACTGCGAAACTTCCGATAATAGGAAGTTCCGCCCATAACACTGCGGAACTTCCGATTATCCTGACAAGCACAGCAATGGCTTTTTCAACAACTTCAATTGCAAAACACATTTACCAATTGATAAGCCATCCCGACAAGGATCAATAGCAAGATTCCTAACAAGTTGCAAAACACATTTGCCAACTTTTATAATCATACCACAAGGAAAAAGGTACATGGACTTACACCATTTGTAAAACACATTTGCAAACTTAAGTCACATGCTACAAGAAATCAAACATGAGCATCAACTATTTGCAAAACACATTCGCAAATAACAGCATCATGCTACAAGGCTAAGGTGCATGGACTTCAACCATTTTGCAAAACACATTTACAAAATATAATACTATGCTACAAAGATTAAATGCATGAGTCTCGGCTATTTGCAAAACACATTCGCAAATAATAGCTCCATGCATAGATGAGCTAGAGCAAACACAATGAGCTATCAACACATGATTAACTCATGCTACTAGTCAAGACCCCTCTTAATAGTACGGCAATCATATACTAGCAATCCGGTCAATCAACCAAACACCGAGACCAATAAAAGACTAGGAACACATCCTTAGCCCTAGCTAGTCATACATTTGCCTTGCATCTTCTTGAAGCTTGATGATGCACATCAACACTTCAAGTCCGGGTCCTTGACTTTGACAATCATCAACATATGATGATCTCTTAACTTCGAGATCTTGCCTTGAACATCGTCAACACATGATGATTTCTTCATCTCGAGTCTTCACATGCATCTACGCATGATGCATTCCTTCACTTGACCTCCATCAACACATGATGGGTCTTCTCTTGACTTGATGTGCATCAACACATGATGCATCCTTCAGTTGAATCTCGACTTGATGATCAACTCATGATCATCCCAAGTCTTCATTATCCTGGAACATAACCTATATATCCAACTCATGGAAAATGTTAGTTCCACAATATGATTATCATTAATTACCACACCATAGTTTGTGAGGTCGGAGTGCCAAATTATTTAAGGTGCTTAAGAGGAAGAAATGATTTCATCTTTGGCATTCTCATAGAGTTTGATTTAAATAAAATGGTTCTCTTTGAGCTAAACCTTTACGTTGTTGCGATTATCAGAATCTATAATGAATTGTCATCCAATATCTTCTTGATCTTGTTAGTGGATTGCTAGAATATCAAAAGTTTGGGGGATCTTGATCGATTGTTTAAAGTATTGGGATTGTGTAACTTACGAGGCTGAGAAAGTGAAACTGAATGATGTGGTTTAGTGGGAGTCCAAGATTGGTGAAGTTAATCGTTTCGAGTAGTTAATTGATTATTGAGGATGATTGAAGTTATGACGGAGAATATTGTTTGGGTTGTGAGAATTTTTGATAAGAGAATGTGAGGGATTCTTGAATTATCCCAGGAATTCATTGTAGGAGACTTGGAGATTGAAGTTTGGAGCTTTGCATTTTTATGCTAGAACCTTGGTTGCCAATGATTATGTGTAAAGGTAGCAGAATAAGAGTGGATTCTGAATAGTGGGATGGTTATTGATAGTATCCTTTCGGTGTAGTAGATGGGAGTGTGTGATGTGAATTTCAATTGGATTATCCTGAACGGATTGAGGTAATGTGATTGTGGGTGTTACAATTAGTATTATCGAGGGGTTGGGAATTATTTGTCAGAATAATTCATTTGGTAGAGGAGCTGACTAGAGTATCCTTCTGTGGACTAGTATGGTTTCTCTATATGAGTGTGGTTGTTGCTCTCGGGTTGAGCATCACCCTAAGTTGCCGATTGAGATGTCATTTACAAATTGTGTTAGCTTTATGTTGGCATGGTGGTTCTTTCTGGTTCGGAAAATAAAGGAAGTGTCTTGATGTGGGCGTTGAATGATTTCTCTTTTGGCTTTCGTGGCGCCTATTCGCAAAACCGCCCACTTGGAAAGTGGAAAGGTTTTCATGAGGAATCATCGATTCGATTTGACTCTTTTGGTACCAAGTCGTAACGAGTGCTTGCAATGAGAGTGATTTATTTTCGTTGGGCTTTGTCTCAGAAAAGAGTTTGTTTAAAGCGAGTTGTTGTGTGTCCCTAGTTAAAAGAGGTGCTCCTTGTTAATGTGAAAAGATTGATTGAGACATGGGACAAGAGTTCCATGTAAATTGTGTCGGTTGTGTTGTTTGGAACCAAAGGGAAGGTTGACCCAAGATACATTGGTTTGTTCTAGAAGTTGAGGGGATTTTGGAAATTAGTGTTTCGTTAGGATCGTCTCGAGTCCAGGCGCGGGGTGTACATTGTTTGGTATGACCCGGTATTGGAGGAGTACTTGAGAGATCTAGAGTGTGAGGGTTCGTTAGAGCCACAACCAATGAGTAAGACCTTACCTTCGAGTCCCGACCAGTGAAGATATTAGAAGAATCAGAACGGGTTTTGAGGAACAAAACTTTGAAGTATGTTAAAATCCTTTGGTCTCATCAGCCTGAAAGAGAGGCCACTTGGGAGTTGGAGTCCCGCATGCGAGGACAATACCCCGACCTGTTCGTTTCAGGTACTTATCTAGGTTGTTCATCGATCTTTCTCGAAGTTTGTTGCGTAGATTCGAGGCCTAATCTTTTCTAAGGGGATAGAGTGTAATACCTCATAAATCCAAATAGTTCAGATAGTTGGAAGTTAGTCAAAACTAGATTTAAAAGTTCCTAAATCGCATTCTAAAAAGAAAGAAGTCGAGGGAGAAAAAAAATAGTTTTCGTCTGAAATTCTATTTAGCGGGGGTTATCGTGATTTTCCGCAACCCGGGCCGCATGATCCACACTCAGAGGCCCAAGAGGGGCCGGCCATGAAGTGGCCGCCATAAAAGGGGCGCCACTCCCCCAAACCCTAGCCGCCCCATTCCTCCCCACCTAGCCGCCACCCTCCCTCTCCCTGGTTGGGCGCCGCCTCCTCCCATGGTGGCGGCCTTTGGTACTCCGAGGTTGGTCTCCAAGATCCCAGGCGTTTCTCCTCCGATCTGTCCTCCGCGGTCGTTTCTTCGCCGTTGTTCGCTGTGGTGTGGCCGCCAAGGAAGAAGAAGGGAGACCAGCGGGAGTGGTTCTTCGTCGTCCCACGGGTCTTCAAGGGTAACGAGCACCCCGGTTAATTGTTTGATCAAGAACATTCACTCTCAAGCCCCGCCCTCCCTCAGGATGGGACCTCCTCCACTCGTGGAGTTGTTGATCAATCATGATCACCTTCTCTATCAAAGATGCTTATGAATGCAAACATGCAAACTCCATCATAAACATCATATCCAACTTTTCATCATGCTTGTCAACAACGATATAAACATACCAATTGATTTGTTTGCAATTAAACCAAATGAAAGGCACAACAATGATGGTAATAGAAGATAAAGAATCAGCTGATCAATCATTGATCAAGTTTTTTCGATGAACTGCTTTTACTAGTTAAGTCCGAATTTGGCTACAGAAGTGCAACAATGTACAGCCTGCCTACATTAAATATTCAAATCTCAATACAAGCTACAACATCATAAGAACAACAATCAATTTGCACCAGTGACAAAATCCACCGTCCCCTAAATATACCACGTTAATCCGAGTCCAATAGTTACCAAAGCTGTGCATCGTTAAAATGCGTTAATTTTGACTGAGAGTCCGATCACCACAAACCACCCATTCTGGATTCTTCATAAAATTATCCACATTTTCTTAGAATTACAAGACTTCTAATTAAATCATCTAACCTCCGTATTTGTACTCTGAAAGCGATCTGTCGCGTAGATGGGCAGCGTCTTCCTAAATTCATAACTTTTGATTACTCAACCAAAATTCGCCACTCAGATCCTACAGAACCATTGGACAATTATCTACAGCTTTCAAGTAGATCTAAACTCTAAATAATTATTTACTATTTTTAATAACCAATCTACCAAAACAGGCGAAATCGGCAATTCGGTAAAACAGCGGTCTTCCGAAAATCATAACTCAAATTATACTTGTCCGATTGAAGATTAAATATGCTATAGAAAGATATCGAATTATCTACAGTTGACTAGTAGATGAGATTTCCAAAATTCGCCATTAAGATATCCGAATAAATCGACAACAAACAGCATGCTAAGAGATCTATTAATCGTTACTTGTCTACAAATTAAAGAATCTTCTAATTAATCTAAATTTAATCTCTAAATATTGAGTGTTAGCAAATCAGAGAATACATGTAATTAAAGCAGCAAACCTCCACGTATCTTTCTCATGCAACAAAGTCGCTAGATCTTCTCCGGACTGATAACCTAATGCCAAATGGGTCGATAGCCTAGATCGCAGCTGGACATCGACAATCGGCTTCCAGCGGCGAACTTCGCGGCTATAGCAGCGGCACTACGCGCGTTGGGCAAAGGCGGGACCAGCTTCCAGCTTGCAGGCAAAAGCAAAAGCGACGCGAGAACCCGGATACCTGAACAACGTGCGCGCGAAGAACGTTCCACGCGGTCGGCCGCCAAGGAAGAAGAAGGGAGACCAGCGGGAGTGGTTCTTCGTCGTCCACGGGTCTTCAAGGGTAACGAGCACCCCGGTTAATTGTTTGATCAAGTTTTATTGCGGTAGAGATCATTTGAGTCACGTCGGTTTAGAGTTCCAGAATTTACAGAATTGATCAGAATGTTGCGCGGCTTGTTACAGTACTTTAGAGGCCGAATTTGGGGTTTGGACCTTCTAGAGATTTGTTCCTGGTTTCGTTAGCTTTCTTTTGGCACCAAGATGAGCAAAATCCGACCAGTAGTTTGAGAGTTATGAATTTTTCAATACGAACTGTCCAATCTGTCTGAAGTCTGTGGTCAGTAGGTTTGTCCCTCGTTTTGTTCAAAATAGAGGCCGAATCAGAAGATTCCCCCAACTAAGTTATTGTAGATCTTGAAATTATCTTTCCAAGTTGATAAAGATCATTCCATTTGGATCAGTAGGCTAAAAGTTACACTATTTTCTTTACTTCTGATCTGTTTTCTGGACTGACGTAGATGGGTTAGGTTTAGCAGTTAATTACCCCTCTGTTTTGGCCGAATCAGAAGATTCCGCCAACTAAGGTTTTGTAGCCTGATCAGTTAAGAATCAGTGAGCACTGGTTTCAGGTCGTTTAGAGTTACAGATAATTATTGGCGAATTTTCTTGTGCAACTGCCCGTAGAAGCGATAATCTGGAATTTTGGTGTAGATGTCAAATTGAACCCTTGGGATGAGTGGGTTGATTAGAGAGCATCGTAGTACACTTGTAGCTGTGCCATATTCGATTATCCGTAATACGTGGTAATACTTGTGTAGGCGGTGAGACGGTGGGTGGAAGGACACCTTCGTTGTATCACAACACGTCACCACACGAAGGCAAGTGCAAATGTTTAAATTGTGTGAATTCATTGTTTTCATGTTAACTTGGTAAATTATGAATATTCTTGTGATTTGAGTATGATGTGGTAGAGTTCAATACCTTATTCGATGATACATTGAGTTATATGCCAAGTTATGCTTTTCATTCCATGCATACATAATTCGTCTTGTCGTCACTGGAGTGGAAACTTGATTAAGTCCCATTAATTCCAATATGGGCATGTAAGACCTACCATTCTAATGTAGGCGTTTGGACATTCCGTATGAAACGTTCTTCATACGGACTTGGATCCCCGCTCTTTGTTAAGAGCGGGCTTAAGTAACACCGACGGTGTGTCACTAGTTATACCGAGTATAAACATGTGGAAAGTCCATTCTCCTTCAATGCATTCATTCATTCATACCATGCTTTCTTAAGTTCATGAAGTCAATGATGTACTTGGAAAATTGTTCCGATTGATTCTTTGGGAATGTATATGTTGTGCTTCGAGTTTCGACTCACTCTTGCTTTTATTTATTTTTAGGTGAATTCAGTGAACGGTGCAGCGGGGTGTAGTCCGACGCTCCTTGCACATGAATAAAATAATCATTCGTTAAAGTTCTATTTACATCTCTTGTTTATTTATAATGAGCGTAATAATTGTCACTTGGAGGTTCATTAAATCGCTGGTTAATTCGTTTAAATTTATGATGAACGGATTAAGCCATAGATTGCTAGGTTTAAAAATCCAAATCTATTTATAGAGCTCATTTAAAATTCAAATACTATTTTCCTTGTTAAGTGATTCTTTAATTCGCAAACCTTAAGCGTTTATAAATTAATTATTTATCCCTACATTTCATAACAAATGTGTAATAAGATCATATGCACATTTATTAATATTAATATTATTTTTAATACTTATATTTTGGACCGATGAAGCAACAATATATAAGTTAAATGTTGATTCATCCTTAATCAATTAAAGCATCAAATGAGACTAATAAACAACTAACAACAAGAGAGTTAGTCGTGAACAATTTTTATATTGAATCACCAAAACTTCAATTCAACTCCCAAGTCGGTCTAGATCCTTCAGCGAGCCCAACAAGGCCCACGGATACCAGCGACTTGTGCGCTCGCTCGCCAGACTCCGAATTGGCTGGAAGATGGGCTGGAATGCAATGGTATGGTCAGTCCAGATATTGCTCTATGAAATCTTATCTGGTTCTCTTAAAAACTTTATCAAAATCGAAGACATAAACACATAGAAATAACTCGATTTTTTTGGAAAACCCATAGAGAACCTCAAATGGCGCGGCTCTAATCTTGGAATGGTAACTATTATTATAAGCAAACTCGCAAGTGGCAAGCTGGTCCTCCCAACTACCCTTCCAAGATAGAACACAAGATGCAACATGTCCTCCAAAGTCAGAATAGTGCGCTCATTTGTCCATCATGCATGGGTGAAGCAGCAGTACTAAAGCGGGCTGTGTGCCCAATGCACTCTGCAGACTCTCCCGAACTTGGAGACAAACTTGGCGTCCTGTCGAAATGATGGTCTTTGGCACACCATGCGATCTTACTATCTCACGCACATAAATAGGAGCTAGATCACTCATTTGAATTTGTCGTGCGAATAGGAATGAAGTCTTGTGAGACTTCTGTGAATCGATCCACCACTACCCAAATCGCATCCTTCCTCATGGCGAACGAGGCAACGCCACCACAAAGTCCATAGAGATATCATCCCAAGGCCACTGGGGTACCTCCAAAGGCTGCAACAACCCTGCAGGACGCTTGTGCTCAGCTTTCACTTGCTGACAAACACCGCAAGAAGCCACATAATTAGCAATGTCCACCTTCATTCTTTTCCACCAAAAATTTTGTTTCAAATCTCGATACATCTTAGTCTCACCAGGATGAACAGTGTACGGAGTGCGATGTGCCTCCCTCAAGATATCATCCTTGACCTCCGCCTTTTGTGGCACACAAAGACGGCCTTTAAACCTCAAAGTACCAGAATCATCCATACTAAAATCACCCTCTTTGCCTTCATCCAGGGCGCTTCCTAACCTCCTGTAGTAACGGTCACTCTGTTGAGCTTCCACTTTACGGTGCGGAATAGTGACTCAAGAATCAAGCTGTGTCTCAACATGTGACGTGCCCGCATAACAATAAGATATTCCCATGCGATCAAAATCGAAAATGAGGCAATCTAGAGTAGCGAGAGTCGCCTTGCGATGAGAGCATCGACAACTACATTGGCCTTGCACGGATGATCTTGAATAGTAAGATCATAATCCTTGATCAACTCCAACCACCTCCTTTGCCTCAAATTCGGATCATACGGTGAAGATATATTTGAGACTCTTGTGATCTGTGAAAATATCACAAGGCTCGCCAGTATAGATAATGCCTCCAAATCTTGAGAGCAAAAACAACCGCGACCAACTCCAAATCATGAGTGGGATAATTACGCTCGTGCTTCTTTATTTGCCTCGGCGCATAAGCAATCACCTTACCGTCTTGCATGAGAACACAGCCAAGACCCACTCGAGACATCTGAAAAGGCGTGAATCGCTTTCCGGCTCGGGAAGAGTGAGAATAGGAGAGGTCACCAACTTTGTCCTTCAAAATGCAAAAGCTGCGCTCACACTCATCAGGTCACTGGAATCTCACACCTTTACGAGTAAGTTGAGACATTGGTTTGGCGATGATAGAAAATCCTGCACAAAGCGCCGATAATAACCAAACCCAAGAAACTCCTCACCTCCTTCACACTAGTCGGCCTCTTCCAATCCACCTTTGTGGAGACCTTACTAGGGTCAATGACAACACCACGAGGGTTAATCACATGACCAGAAAACCCATACGAAATCCGAACTCACACTTCTTCAACAGCATAGAACTTGTGCTCTCTCAAAGTATCTAAAACCGACCTCAAATGGCGCTCATGATCCTCATTGGTTTTGGAATAGATAAGAATATCATCAATGAACACCACCACGAAGTCATCTAGATACTCGTGTAACATGTTGTTCATGGTCTCCATAAAATGGCGAGTGCATTAGTCAATCCAAAGGACATAACTTTATACTCATAATGCCCATACACGTGGAGAAAGCGATCTTCTCTACATCCTGCTCACGCACACCGGATTTGATTATACCACGACCGGAGATCGATCTTGGAGAACACTTGAGCTCCATTCAACCGATCAAACAAGTCCTCAATGCGGGGCAATGGATATTTGTTCTTGATTGTGGCGCATTAAGCGCCGCGGTAATCAATACACATCGCCAACTCCCATCCTTCTTCTCTGTGAATAGAGCAGAGCTCCCCGGAGAACTAACCAACACCGATTGAAATCCATTTGCATACTCAAGTTCGCTCTTCTAGCAAACGCCGTCGAAACAAGCGAAAAGGTAGCCCCGAATCAAAAGGACTAAAGCATCAAGCGAATCCACAAGCAAAGTACACATCACCACGTCGGGGCGACCATGATCTCTGCGATAGGCATGGCGTATACTCGAGTGGCGCCATGGCGAAAAGAAGGCGGCCGGGCGGCGAGAGCCCCAACAATCTCGTGTGGCGGTGCGGTAAAGCGGTCGTGCAACTTTGATGCGGTGCACAGAAGGTGGCGGTGCCGATGAGTACCCTACCGGGCGCCCAAAGTCGAAGAAATGGCATCGGCTGGAGGAAGCGATCATCATCCGGAAAGATCCTCGGCGGACCCATCAAGAAGAAGACGATGGCACGAGCTCCCACTTGATCACGCTAAGCGGGGTTACGGCGACACACCGCTCCTTGTGACCCGGTCGGCCACAGCGGCGGCAATCTCCGTCAAGTGCACTCAGCGGCAAGCGGTGTCCATCACCGCGCTTAAAGCAAAGCATGCCACCGCCTCAGGGCGGGACGAAGAGCTGAAGTACTGCAAAGGGCGAGGCGCCAAGAAGAATGGCCTCATTGCTTAGACACGAAGATGCGGTCCTCCTTGAATTTCTTGAAAGCGGTGTTGAGCAGACCCACTTCCCTCACTAGAGCTCCTCTTACGGTCACCACCAGAAACTACCACGATCCACGAGGCTTGTCGCCCTTTGTGAGTGCATCTCCAACTCCATGCCCCGGCTTGCTCCACCACGAGTGTAATCACGGGTGGAGTAGCTCCCAACACATGTCGGTACTCGAGGTGAGACCCAGCGGAACCTCTTGGCTTTACGAAGATCATCATTCGCTCTTGAAGGAGAAGCGAACCAAGTTGTTGAACTCGACCTCATACTCGACAATAGACCTCTTCCCACTGAGCAAAGGTCGTCAAGGCAACCTCCATCTTCTCAACAAATGAATAGGGTAGAACTTCCCTTGAATCGATCAACAAAATCCTCCCAAGTGGCGGCCCTTGAGTGGCGGTCCTTGAAGACAACACGCCCTCCCACCAAATGTCGCTTGCCTTTGGTGAAAGGCAACAAAGCGGACCCTCGAAGTGAAGACATCTCCAAAGCTCCAAAGCGCCTCTCCATATAGCGCAACCAGTCCATTTGCTGGACCGGTGTGCAGGCAAATCAAGCGAATCAAACCTCAACCCCATCCACTCTCGAAGTGACATCTGCGCCTCGGAACCGGTGGATGTGCGGCAGAGCAACAACAGATGCCGCAGACAGAATGCTGCCGGCGCTTGACGAAGAGCACGGATCTCTCCACCAACTCTCTCGGCCAGCGGGGTCTCATCTTGGACCACAGCAGGGCGGGTCAGCAAAACCCCCTCGCTCATCGACTCAGCGCTACAGGAGGTGGCTCCACGAACCTTGCCGCGGCCCCGACCTCCACGACCGCGGCCACCACGACCACGTCCTCTACCCTCGGCATAGCTATCAACCACAATCAACAATACACAATGAGCTCAAAGCTCAAAATAAACTCATCCATCAATAAACAACATAGCAGGCGTAAAACTATAATCGTACCTCTCTCTAACCTCATCAGGCACTAGTGTGTCGATTTTAGGTTAGTTAACCATTAACAAATTTTAGTTGATTTACTAATACTAAACAAATTTTAACAATTTTAGTTTGCCTAAGTTGTTAATCTATTCACCACGGACCTAAAGCCCGCTCGATACCAAGCATAACACCCATTAACACCGAGCCTAGAATGCCACCACCTACACTTTAAACTAATAATTATCGACACACTATCAAATTACAGCATGAAAACAACAATAAACATATCCATATATCACAAAAGAGCAATGCATAATTATGGATCAAGTGATAATAAGTAATCAATGGGAGTTATAACCAGGTAAATAATCCAAAGATAGCATCAACCAATAAATCCAAATTAATAAAGCAAATAGTCTAGTCCAAATGATGTCCTAAACTTTATTCAACCTCTAACATGCCCAAGTGTAAACTAATATTGAATGAGAAGATTATTATGGCGAATGATCATGTGTTGTCCATGTGCTCTACTCGCTCTCAGTTACGGCATCCTCGAAGATCACCTAAAAACAACAATAGAGCAAGGGTGAGTCCACGACTCAGCAACCACATCCATAAACAACGAACAATAATAAATCAACGCCATTCAATAACTCCATTATCATCACGGTACTTCCATTAATATTCTCATGCATTAATCTCAAATATCAATGCAACTCTAATCTATATGTCCACATGCACTTCTTTGGCAGATACGGTATAGCGTGAGTGAATGCTCGCGACAACATTCACTCTCAAGCCCGTTCCTCCTCAAGGATCGGGGACCTCCTCCACTCCCGTGGAGTTGTGATCAATCATGATCACCTTCTCTTATGCAAAGATGCTTATGAATGCAAACATGCAAACTCCATCATAAACATCATATCCAACTTTTCATCATGCTTGTCAACAACGATATAAACATACCAATTATTTGTTTGCAATTAAACCAAATAAAAGCACAACAATGATGGTAATAGAAGATAAAGAATCACAGTGATCAATCATTGATCGCTGTTTACCATGCACTTGCCTTTACTAGTTGCGACGTACAATTTGGCTAGCAGATGGCAACAAGCACGACGCCTCTCCTACATTAAATATTCAAATCTCAATACAAGCTACAACATCATAAGAACAACAATCAATTTACATCGCTCCTACACGTCCCCAAATATACCACGTTAATCCGGTACCGAATAGTTACCCAAAGCTGTCTACATTCTTGAAAGAGCGTAATTTTTGACTCGAAAGTCCGATCACCACAAACCACCCCATTCTGGATTCTTCATAAAATTACCCACATTTTCTTAGATTACGAAGACTTCTAATTAAATCATCTAACCCTCCGTATTTAGCCCAAAAAGCCGATCTGTCCGCTTCGGAACAGCCGTCTTCCTAAATTCATAACTTTTGATTTACTCAACCAAAATTCGCGTTCTCAGATCCTACAGAACCATTGGACAATTATCTACAGCTTTCAAGTAGATCAAAAACTCTAATTAAGCTATTTACTATTTTTAATAACCAATCTACCAAAACAGCGCCGAAAAGCGACAACCGTAAAAACAGCGGTCTTCCGAAAATCATAACTCAAATTATACTTGTCCGATTGACATGATTAAATATGCTATAGAAAGATATCGAAATTATCTACAGTTGACTAGTAGATGAGATTTCCAAAATTCGCCATTATGATATCCGAATAAATCGTACAACAAAACAGCATGCTAAACAGATCTATTAATCGGTACTCTCGTCTACAAATTAAAGAATCTTCTCTAATTAATCTAAATTCTAATCTCTAAATAACGGCGTCTAGCAAACCAGAGGAAAACATGTAATTAAAGCTAGCAAACCTCACACCAATCCACGGCGGCAAGCAAGCAGTGAGATCTTCTCCACGCGCACACAAGCAAGGCGAGATCGGTCGGCGCAGGATCCAGCGGCACAAGCAGCCAGCAATCGGCTTCACGCGGGCGAACTTCGGCGATCAACGGCAGCGGCGATACGCGGCGTTTGGCGGCGGCGGCGGCCGACTTCCGGCTTCCAAAGATAGGCAAAGGCAAAAGCAAAGCGGCGCGAACCGGCGATACCGACGAACAACAACAATTGCTAAGAAGAAGAAAGCGTTCCGCGCGGTCGGCGGCGGCACGCAGGAGCAAACGCCGCGCGGCGTAAATCGCTTCGGGTGCACAGGCCTTCGGCTCGGCCGCACGGCGCAAGCGGTCTGAGGGATCTTCCACGCGGCGGCTGGCAACGCGCAGCAGCAACCGGCTTGGAGAAAAAATGGAGGCGGCGCGGCGAAATTCTCCAGGGAAAGAAAAAACTGGCGGCTAGGGTTTCTAGAAAAACCACAAATCTATTTATATAGCTCATACACGGAGTCTCCAGGGAGGTGATCAAGCACATGCTAGCTCTACAACTTGACAAAAAGCCTGTGAAACAGAAATTACGGCAATTTGCACATGATCAGCGAGAAGCCATCCAATCGGAATTGGACAAGCTAATGAAGCCAGACTTTATAAGAGAAGTCAACCACCCAGAGTAGTTGGCAAACCCTATAATGGTTTGGAAATCTAATGGTAAGTGAAGAATGAGTGTAGATTTCACCGACTTGAATAAAACTTGTCCAAATGATGACTTTTCACTTCCTCGTATCGATTAATTAGTTGATTCTACTGTTGGTTGTGAAATGTTAAGTTTTCTAAATGCATATTCTGGTTGTCATCATATAAGTATGTGTTTGGATGATGAAGGAAAAGACCATATTTATTACATCATTTGGAATATTTTGCTATCTCAAAATATCATTTGATCTAAAAAAATACCGATGCTTTCTTCCAACGTTTGATGCAAAAGACATTTCTTCCTCAACTAGGCCAAAACTTGGAAGCCTATGCTGATAACCTGCTCGTCAAAAGCATCAAGTATCTTAATCATATTTCCGACCTACAAGAAATAGTCAACAACCTTAGGAAACACCAGTTGAAACTAAATCTTGAGAAGTGTGTGTTCGAAGTCTCTTCAGAAAAATTGCTTAAGTTCTTTGTTTTGCTTGAAGAATCGAAGAAAATCCTGAAAAGAAAAGGCCCATTGAACAAATGTGTCCTCTGACAACAAAGAAAGAAGTCCATAAACTCATAGGGTGCATGGCGAATTTTAGTTGTTTCATCGCACGGCTGGGGAAAAAGACTAACTTATTAGGAAACATGAGGGTTTCGAGTGGTCTGAAGAGACAAACAAAGACTCCGAGGATGTCAAGAGATACCTTACAAGTGCTCCCATCTTAGTTTACCTAAACCAAATGAAACACTCTTGTTGTATCTAGTTGCTACGCCACTAAAGTGAGTGCAGTACTGGTCGCTGAACGTGAGAACATTGAACGACCAGTTTACTACGTTAGTGAAGTTTTACATGGGCCTAAGGAGCATTACCTTTAGGTCAAAAAACCTTCTATATGCCCTCCTCATGTCTTCGAGGAAACTGAGGTATTATTTCTAGGCATACAAGTTAATCATATCGTCTGAGTTTCTGTTAAGAGAAGTCTTCCAAAATAGGAAAGCAGCGGGGCGCATAGCAAAGTGGTCAATTGAACTTGAGGAGCTCGACCTCCATTTCATGTCCCGAATGACCATTAAATCCCAGATCTCGGCAGAGTTTATTGCTGAATGAACAAATCCTAAACCTGTTAAGGGACCTCAGTATGAATTCCACGACTAGTGGAAAATGTACTTTGATGGGTCACTTACATTAAATGGCTCGGGGCTAGGGCGGTCTTGGTATCTCCTACTGGAGAATCCTTAAAATATGTTGTTCAATTAAACTTTCTTACTACTAACAATGTGACAGAATATGAAGGTTTATTGGCTGCCATTCAAGCAACGAAAGCGTTGGGGATTCGAAGACTACTCATGAAAGGTAATTCTCAATTAGTCGTGAATCAGTTGAAAAGGAGTATCAATGCTCTAATTCGACCTTGGAGAATTACTTGTTGGAAGTTACAAAGCTTGAAAAAGCATTTTTTGGTCTAGAGGTACAATATATATCTCGAAAGAATAATTTCCTCACCAACTAGCTAGCTCGAATGGCTTCTTCCCGACCCCCCATTCCACAAGGTGTCTTCTTAGAACAGCTCTAGAAGCCGTCTCTAGTTGAAAAACCATAAACTACTCCAAGTGAGATAGCCTCTCTAGAATACGAAGATATATGGAAGAATCCCATCTAGGACTATCTTCTAAAGGGCACCATACCCGACAACGATCTTGAGGGAGGTCGTTTATCCCACAAGGCCAAAATGTATACTTTGGTCGAAGAAGTCCTCTCTAAACGAGGTCCTCAAGGGGTACTCATGCGATCATATCGTGTAAAGAAGGATTAAAACTCCTTAACGATATACACGAAGGTATTTGTGGGACTTAGGGATGGCAATCGGGCGCGGCGGGTACGAGTAGTGCTCCCCCATACCCATACCCGCGATCCCGATTCCCCCCCACAAGCATGCCCGTGAAGGTCGACGGGCGAAGAACCTCGCCCATGCCCGTCGCCCGCGAGCATGCCCGTTTACCCGCGAACAATGCACCACCGCCCGTGGGTACCCATCACCCGCGGGCATACTCATCACACACAAACAATGCACACATCAAGTTCATTTCAATTCACATAAATAGTGCATCACACATTCAACAACTAATAAAGTTCATCACAATTCACACATCAAGTTCAACAAATAAAAAGAAAATACAAACTGCGGTTCCTCACACATAGTTACTCACACATAAACAAATTAAGTTTGCAACAAGAGTATAATATATGAAAATGGTTCAATCAGGGTTAGGGATCCAATTTAGCTACTCAAACACAATGAGTAAATTTGGGCAATAGTAGTCTTAAGGCTAACACAAAACTTAGGGATCCCATTTAGTTTCATAGAACGATTAAGTGAATATTGTGTTACAGATAATAAAATACTAAGAAGCAACTAGCTTGCTAGCACGCGAGGGGTTGGGTAACACAATATTCACTTAATATGTCCATTTCGATAGTTTTGAGTCCATGAATCCTATTTCCAACTCTGTTTAACCCAATTAAGCACCAAATAAATCAAATTCACCACAACTCCATTCTCTTTTAATTATTTTCCGGATTTTATTTTACTTGCATGTTGTTCCCAGCTTGTTCCTTTTTGAGCCCGGATATTTTAATTGGATTATCTTCTTTTGCGTTAGGTCCCGACTTCGACTATTAGCAGAGGATACCACTACAACTGGGGCCAGGACAGCAAAGACCTTCTCTTCTTAATTTATATCTCATTTCAAGATTCTTAACTAAGAGTATAGACAAGCCACATTTTCCTTATATTTGCTATTTACCTTAGCCTCTTGAATCCGCTTTTGCTTGCTACTTGTGTAAACATGTCAACATACATACTCAAAACCTCCTCTTCTTTCATCCAGTTGATGGAATAGCATGTTACTATTTCTACAACCTTGATATAACTAATCCTAGACTCCTAGGTGAGGGCATTGATCTTCTAGTTCACTTTTTATCATTTCCACAAATTGGTCTTTCAGGAGTATACTACAATACCACCAGCAGAGAGGGTGGGGGTGTTACCATTACAGTTATGTCGTGATCTACTGCATTGCTCTTCGATTATGTTAAACCAAGAGGGATCATGCCATGTAAATACCAAGCTTAAGGATAATACATGTTCATCATGAACACACATCAGGGCATGCATAAGTACGGTTCTAACCACTTTCACCAACAAACAATCATCACATTCAGCATAGCAATTATTCAAACTTCATATGATCGTCCATCGCCCAAATTCGATTATGCATTGTGGCGCCTGTTGAGTTTGGATGGCAGCATCCATTGCAGCATAGTTCTCGTAGAATTCCAAGAGCTTTTGTTTGAGCAATATATAACCCATTGCGACTTGTTATAGTATTATGTTTCTGTAGCGAAAATACTTAGTCACATTTCAGTAGGAACAATGGATCCCCGTAACATCTGACAGTGTCAACTAATGATTCACTCCATTAATTGAAAGCATTTTAGCAAAACACGACAAGGGAAGATAACAAGCCTAAGTATAGCCACGAACAATTCAACTGCAACAAGCATGGAAAAAACATTTGAAAAAAACATTTAAATTGTATATCGTGTTCGCCACTATGGAAAAACAACAACAAAAAATCATGCTATAAATCCTCCAGGGAAACAGGATCAAGGATACAGTTTTCAATGTGAGGTCCATCCATTTGTGGTATCCCACACACCAGCCGTCTTATCGGAAACAGACATAGGAGTTCAGGAGGATCAGATCATGGGACAGATCAAGCATATTAGGAACAAGAAACTACTCAATGTGCAATGTCCAATTCGATTTTGTGTCTCAATCCCAAACAAGAAACTAGATCATGAACCTGACCTTCTCACATCTCAATCCCAAGCCAGAAAAACTTCACGCACCTGAGTTCAGGAGGAGGCGATTGGGCAAACGGCGTCCGAGCGGGAGGAGGATGGAGTTGAGCCGTCGTTGAGGAGGCCGGGCAGGAGGAGGCGACTGGGCTGACCGGGATCCCAAGCGGGAGGAAGAGGACAGGCCGGCGTTGAGGAGGCTGGGCGGGAGGAGGCGACCGGCGTTCAGGAGGAGGCGACCGGACTGACCGGGCGCCCAGGCGGGAGGAGGAGGACGGGCCAATGGGGCGGCTAGGTGGGAGGAGGACGGCCGGGACTAGGAGGAGGGCAAATGGCCAGGAGGAGATCTGGAAATCAGGAGGAGGACGACTGGGAGGAGGGCAGCTGGGTGAGAGGAGGACGACTGGGAGAAGGGCAGCTGGGCAAGAGCAGGACGACCGGGAGGAGGACGACCGGGAAGAGGGCGGTTGGGTAGGAGGATGACGGCCAGGAGGGGGACATCCAGGAGGAGGGCGGCTGGCCGGGAGGGAGACGATCAGGAGGAGGAGGGCTGGAGATCTGGATCGGCCAATCGGAGAGGCACAGTTGGCGACGAGCGATGGGAACTGGGAAGTGGGAGGCGGTGCTTTGGCGGCTGGAAGTGGGAACTGGAGGTGGGAGGCTGGGTCTAGGGTTTTAGTGTTACTTGTATACAGTGATTTAGTGAGGGTGTGTACGGTCCCACCTGTTAGTGCATATTACGGGTAATCGGGCGAAACGGGCACGGGTGGAGCTTACCCATGCCCACGCCTGTTTACCCGATGGGTAAGTTATTGTGCTCGTTTTTATACCCATGGGCAAAGAAAGACGCACATACCCACCTCCATTAGGGTATTCGCCCGCGGGCACTCGGGTAATTGGGCACAATTACCATCCCTAGTGGGACACATGATTTGATGAACCCTAAGGTTTGATTTGTTGGCCCGATCTTTCAATGAGAACGATAAGTCCGATAGGCGTCGCTCAACTCTGACGATCTCGGCTACGAACACGCAAGGCTCGAAACCACGTAATCGCTGAATTGATTGACAAGTCGTTATCAACCGTGCACGAATACCCGATTGACATGACCACGAAGGTCGATTCCTGCATACACCGAAGAAGCACGCAAGAACAAGATAAAGCAATCTAAAATTGCAAATAAAGATTGAAATATTGAAATTGGGATTTCAAAAGCGGTATTATGGTTGGTCTAGTCGACACAAGCCAATACACGAAGTTGCAACAAGGCTAACTTTTAATCAAACAAAATCCAAGGAAACTAGAGGGGGTGCGTCCTCCTTAAATAGGGGATGACGAGCCACATATCTAAAAGAAATAGAGGAGTGAGACTAAAGGCATGAACTGTTCATGTGAACAGTAATCACACCCCCAGGTGGGCCGGCGGTATATGGGCCAATTTCGGTACGATTACAATGCCCAAATCGGCCCAAATTAGTGATATAGCAACTTCTTTTGATGATTTCGAAGTCTACAGAAGGAATTTGGTGGTGAGGCTAGATCCGTTGGAAATATCTCGTTGTTAGCTTTCCAACAAGCCCAAGAACACCCGAATCGGACTCCGTGTACAAAAGTTATATCTATTTTAAGTTAGTGCTGTCAAGCTAATTCCGGAGGCCGAACTGGATTCCAGAACGGGTCCAACTCGAACTGCTTGCTTGTCTTGGACCAAAAGTGACATGTTGCTGCACACATATATATATTTCATCATTAGGTAGCATCATATAGTTCATATAATATAAAACACTCCTAAAAACAAGCTCACTTGATAATTTAAGTGAAGCGTACGAGCTCTGGTACTTGGAACAACAAGCATAGCAAATATGGTTGTATCCATAGGGTCATGTCCTCATCATCCTCCCTTTCTTGAAAACAAAGCCGTCCCCGGGTTTTGATAAGCTAAAAATAGGGTAACAAAGAAGCCAAGGTGTATGCATGGTATATGTATATGCCATCTGTTTTAATGGTTCTTCGTTGTTGCACAATTAATGTTAGACGATAACAGCGATTATAAAAGATCATTGTATTATTAACCCAAGAGTAATTATATATGTGAATGATCAAAATAAAATTTCTCACATAGCAATTATTGCAACTAGTTTTGCAAATGTAAGTGAAGCATTTATGTAGTTCAAATCTCTGAATTTGTAAACTTACAGTGATAGCACATAAGGCCAAATCTAGCACTTTTGGAATCAAACAAAATTCATTCATATAATCATATTTCAATTGAGTGTTAGCAAATTCATCTAGTAAAGGTGAAAAGATTTGAAAGTTCTTCCATACTTCAACATTATTATGCACATTGTCAATACTATTTGGTGCAATAAGAGGTGAACACATAGGGATTGAATGATCACTAAATTTTATTTTCTCTCACAATGAACAAGATTCAGCACACAATAATTATTGTTTAAAACAACAAACTTCAATTCATCCATGTGATCACAAGTTATGCATATTCGATATACCATAAATTGATTGTCTACACCATAATCTCCAACTAATTTAAAATAGTATGTGTAGGTGTTAGATAGAGAATTTAGCGATGAAAGTTCAGAAACTTTCTTCATAGCACATTCCAAACTAACGGGCTCATTAAGCATGATATAACACAACGCATCAGAAGTGGATATTCTATCAAGTACTTCCTTATGTGTAATTAATTCGACATGTGCGAAATTATGTGACTTCAGATTAGCACATGGTTCGTTCAAGTTAACACAAGGAATATCAAAAGATTGCACTACAACAGGTATATACTCACAACGCTGCTCTATGTCATGCTGTAACATCAAATCGGTACCTTTGTCATTATTGTCCTCCTCAGATACTGTAGGTACCTCAAACTTCTCCTCTGATGACATAAGATGCACCAGATCATCCTTCATCTCTTCAAGCGTCTCGGTGGTATCTGTGTTTGGAGTAGGAGGCAAAACAATGTTAGCATTTTCAGTTACCTTAGGTTGCACCTCGCTTGTGACCGTGGGTGGTGGAGGTACAAAACGACGTTGTAATTTCTTCTTCATCTGCTCCCATGTGTACATGAAGTAATACTCGATATTCGACCACCAATGTTGAACATCACCGATCAGTGTCGTCCTTACCCTTCTCATCTTCTCATAAGGATCAAGGTCATATCTTTCAAAGTAGCTTTCCAACATATTAACCCATATGAAATAGTCCAACGATATACTCTCAGCGGTGAGTGGCATGATGCATAATGGTAGTTGTTTACCTTTGAGTTCAAATCTACCCGTGATGTGATCGTAATCTACCAACTTCAACCAACCTGTCATTGTTAGTAGAAAACGAGGAAACAAATCACAGCGTATATGCTCCTATCAACTACTAGGTTTTGGCGTTTCAACAGTTGCCCTCTCACAACGCCTTACCAAGTTCTTATTAGTTCTTACCAATGCAGCAGGGAAGTGGTACAACCGGTGGCTGGTTCGTGATACTCTCACTTGTGATCAGCCCAACGATTGCGAGGAACGGCACCTGCTGAGTTAGTAGGAAGTGGAGCTCGAAAGGCTAGTATGTAGAAAAGGAATAGCAATTATTCAATTCAGCATGCAAAGTTAAAAAGCAGTTCAAAGTACTAGTCACAAGTGCTGATTCTAGTCTAATCAAAGCCCCACTAAGAGATGTGTATGTACGCACACGCAATGATAAATGTGACTTGATGTAAGCAATGGAAAACCTCACAACAAGTGCTAGGAGAGACGCTAACCAACTACTCAAACTTCTTTGTAGGGCACAAGATGGTTCACACGATGTAGAGCACAAAAACGGAATAACGTGCAGCGTAAACAGCCCTTTAGTTTAAGCAGAAAACAATAGTTAGTCTCGAGAGATGAAAAAGCAAAGTTGTATATGGCTTATATATACTCGTTTGAAATTTTTCGATGAGATCTACAACTTTGCAGTTGAGGCGAACCCCAAATTCTGAAGGGAAGACTGAAAGAAATGGCAAAAACCGAAACCGAAAACTTGTGACGCGAATTCGGAGCCGGAAATGACCGATTTTGGGTTCCCTGGAGGGAAACAAATTCATTAAGTGGAAAGTATGCGCCTCGTTGTTAGCTTTCCAACGAGTCTAAGAACGTCCAAATCGGACACCATATACAAAAGTTATGCCCGTTTTACTGAAGGTCTCTCGGAAACGGAATCGTACTCAGACTGGAAACCGACTCGGTTTCAATCTTTAAATTGCTATATATTTTGATTCCATGGGCTAATCTTGCTGAAATTTTTTATGCAAGCTTGTCGCTATATGTAGAAGGGCTCCACCAATTTTCATTGGTTTTTGGTGTAAGGTTGTTTTTTTTCTACCACGGCTTTCGTTTTGTGTGGCGGCCTCTTTCTCCTCCTATTATTTTTCCGGCCCTAGGGTTTTCCGCGAATCGCAAAAAAATAGCAAAGTGTTCTCTCTTTTTTTGGGGCAGGTTAGAGGAGTTCTAACCCACGAATTTTATGTTTAGATGTAAAAACTATGAACCCTAAAACAACGATCAAGCGACGCGAAGGAAAAACACGAGAAGCAATCTAGACAATGACCAACTAGACAATAACTAGAGCTAAAGATCAGCAACTAGACATGACAATGCAACCAAAGATTCAACAAGCAAACTGAAAAGAAAAAACTGCAAAGGCTCAAGGGGCTCGGTATGGATGATAGATGTATTTTTCTTGGCCATTTTCTGGACTCTAAGTATTAAAAACGAATCTACTACTAGAAAACATGAAACTCTCACCGAAGAACTGTAGCTCTGATACCACCTGATGAACCCTAAGGTTTGATTTGTTGGCCCGATCTTTCGATGAGAACGATAAGTCCGGTAGGCGTCGCTCAACTCTGACGATCTCGGCTACGAACACGCAAGGCTCAAAATCACGCAATCACTGAACTGATTGACAAGTCATTATCAACCGTGCACGAATACCCGGTTGACCTGACCACGAAGGTCGATTCCTACATACACCGAAGAAGCACGCAAGAACAAGATAAAGCAATCTAAAATTATAAATAAAGATTGAAATATTGAAATTAGGATTTCAAAAGCGGTATTATGGTTGGTCTAGTTGACACAAGCCAATACACGAAGTTGCAACAAGACTAACTTTTAACTAAATAAACTCCAAGGAAACTAGAGGGGGTGCGTCCTCCTTAAATAGGGGATGAGGAGCCACAAATCTAAAAGAAATAGAGGGGTGGGACTAAAGGCATGAATTACTATTCATGTCAACAGTAATCACACCCCCAGGTGGGCCAGCGGCATATGGGCCAATTCCGGTACGATTACAATGCCCAAATCGGCCCAAATTGGTGATATAGCATCTTTTTTTGATGATTTCGAAGTCTACAGAAGGAATTTGGAGGTGAGGCTGGATCTGTTGGAAAGATATCGTCGTTAGCTTTCCAACAAGCCCAAGAACACCCGAATCAGACTCCGTGTACAAAAGTTATATCTATTTTAAGTTAGTGCTGTCAGGCTGATTCCGGAGGCCGAATGGATTCGAGCAGGTCCACTCGAATCGCTTGCTTGTCTTGGACCAAAAGTGACATGTTGCTGCACACACACACACACACACACACACACACACACACACACACATATATATATATATATATATATATTTCATCATTAGGTAGCATCATACAGTTCATATAATATAAAGACACTCCTAAAAACAAGCTCACCTGATAATTTAAGTGAAGCGTACGAGCTCTTGTACTTGGAACAACAAGCATAGCAAATATGGTTGTATCCATAGGGGTCATGTCCTCATCATGATTCCTACAGAACGCTGGTTTGAAAAGCTTTTTGACAAGGTTTTTATTGGCCGGCAGCCCTCCATAATACAAAAGAGCTTGTTAAGAAATGTGTACAATGCGAGTTTCATAGCAGACAAATACATTAACCAGCTCAAGAGTTACAAGCCATACCTCTTTGTTGGCCTTTTGCGACCTGGGGTTTAGATATCCTAGGACTATTCCCCAGAGCACCTAGGGGCTTTGTATTCCTTTTTGTGGCTATTGACACGTTCACAAAATGGATTGAAGCAGAATCCGTTACTGGGATTACAACGAAAGCAACCAATAAATTTACGATGAAAAGCGTGATCACTTGATTTGGTGTTCCAAATTGGATCATCACTGATAATGGTACTCGATTTTTTAGTGCAAAATTTCAAGAATTTTCTGAGTAATTAGGTACTTTATTATGCTATGCCTCTGTTTCCCACCCACAAAGTAATGGAGCAGTCGAAAGGGCAAATGACCAAATCATGTAGGGAATAAAAACATGAGTTTTTGACCAGCTTATAAAGTGCTCGAGGACTTGGGTGAAAGAATTACCCTCTGTACTACAGGCAATTCGCATGACCACTAGTTGGGCTACAAACGAAATACCCTTCTTTCTAGTCTTTGGTGCTGAAGTCATGGTTCCACCAGAACTAAAGATTCAGTCTACAAGGGTCGAAAACTATAACAACCTTGACCAAGAACAACTTCGAGCTGATGATAACAATCTACTTGAAGAAAAGAGAAATAAAGTCTTAATCCGTTCGGCAGTCTACCAACGAATCCTACGCAAATACTACGATCGTAAGGTCCAACTTCGCAACCTTGCTGTAGGTGACTTAGTTTTGAGGAAAATTCAAACTCAATCTAATCGGAACAAACTCTCCCCTAAGTGGGAAGGTCCTTACACAATGATCGAAGTCACTCGACTAGGTTTAGTACAACTGGCAATGGAAGATGGTAGAATTCTCTCCAATTCATGGAATATCAACTATTTACAAAAATTATATGTGTGAATTCATATACTCTCAATAAAGTTTATATTTTCTTTAATATTTGTTGTGTTAAGAAGTCGATAAAAGAGAAAAGCTTTTATATTCTTTTGATCACTTTTAAATGATTAGTTTTTCTTACACTAGCCGGAGAAATGTAACATCACCTAGTCGAAATCTTTTCCTCTCTACACGTGCTTTAGAAGGAACTTCCTAGCGTCGACCTATTCCTAACTCTTGTTGCCAATACAAGGAGGCTAACTCTAACAAAACGTGATTGAAGAATTCTTAAGCAAGTTCTTTTCTCTACTTTTTCCTTCTTTATGATTATTTTTTACAGCATTGTTGTTCAAAATAATTATTTAGTGAGCCAAACGTAAGATAATAATTTTGACCATTTTTCAAACGCTTAATTCTCCTTACATTGGTTAGAATATGGGAATATCACCTACTTGAAGTCTCTCCTCTCTGCACGTGGTATTGCCAACTAGAAGGAGCTTCCTAGCGTCGACCAAACATTTATTCTTCTTTGCCAATACAAGAGATTATGTTTAGGAGATCCGGTCGAAACTAAGGTGTTAAACAAGCTCGCTTTCCACTGTTCCCTTAGTTCAATTACTCTAATTAAGCAAATAGTGGGGGGGCTAGGATAAAGTTATAATTATGACTTTAATTCTTTGTCTTATATTTCAATTCTTTTTTTTTCTCTATCTTATGAGTTACTAACTACTTGAAAAGACTATTGTAGGAAATGAAACTTTATATATACAAAAGGCAAACATTGTTTTTACAATTAATATCCAATTACAAACTACTCAGAAGATGAAGGAGATCCTAGCTGCATCGCCTCTACAACCTTCTTTCTAACCGATTGAGCTTCTTCAACCAGTTGCGGGGCTTCTGCTTCAAGACAGCCAAAATTAGCCTCAACTGGAAGAAGGTTAAGGTTGTGGTCGTGGGCTTTAAATTTTGCTAAGGCAAAACTCACTCCATTTACGACCGCTTGCCTTATCGACTCAGCCCGGTTGGTCTTTAAAGTAGTAACCAACTCCTGGAGCGTCCCGACTTGTTGTCCAATTATGGTCATATGCCCGACCACGTTATCTTCAAGAGGAGTTACCTCCTTAGCACCTAGGCCTCTGAACACATTGTTCAGAAGAGAAACGTTGTCTTGAAGATTGATCTTCGAGGCCTTCGTCTTCTCCTGGCCGTGAGTCAAAACTTCCTAAAGTTGCCTGTGGTATTCAACAATTGTGGCAATTTGTTCAAGAGCTTTCTAGAAAAAGAATCTGCAATGAGGAAAAGCAGCAAAGTAAAAACCCAAATATGCAAATGTTTGGTATCGAACACTTATATCGATTGCCGATCGAGCAAAATTTGTGTACACGACTTCTGGATTCTCAAGTTGATTAAGTTCCTTAACCTTCTCCCACCAAATTTCCTAGAGATGCTCATTGTCGAAGATGAACCCTCTGCTGGGAATGTCCTTGGGGTGGGGGACTCGGTTGTAGGACCTAAATGATAAGGTCCTGACAGTCAAAAATCCATAAAACTCTGGAAAAAGGGGAGGCCTTTTTCTTCTTCGTTATTGTTGAGACAAGGAGAAATTCCACCTTGAGGCCCCAAAGGAATTTCTTCAACGACCTCTTTGCAAAGCGATGGTGAACTTTCCTTCTACGATGGATCAACCACCTTTCGCGATTGTAATGACAAGTCACATGTCCGAACGTTTATGTCCTCGACAGTTGACTCGATCATCATCATGACTTGATCTTATGTTTCCTTCGTCTCTGCCTCCACGACCACTGGTGGTTAGACCACTTCAGTAAGCATGGTTGGCTCGATGGTGACCACTTCCTCTTGTGCTGCTTCAGGGACGATGGTCAAAGAATCAACCATCTCTACTTTGTCTCTACAACCAGAGGGGAGACTAGCACCCCACAGTCGTAGCCATGACAATTGTAGACTTATCTGTTGAGATGTCCTCGGGGGCTGAAGAGGTAGGACTAAAACAACAAATCAAATTGTGAAATGAAAAAGTAAGTTTGATCACTTATTCTTTAATTTTACATACCTACGCTTCCTGGACACAATCTTGAGGCATGAAGATATCTTCCTGAGAGAAGACTTTATCTTCTTCTCCTCCTCTTCGATCACCCTCGTCAGCTTCGTCCTTTCAGCCTCTGGAAGGCTTCCTGCATCGCCAGTTTGGGTGACCACGTTTTGCACGACCTCGACAGGTCGTACATCACGAGAAGTAGTTGGAGCTTCTTTTGAAGCCTCCTCCTCTTGCTGGTCAGAATCGACTTCGACCACACGAAGGTTGTTATTTCTTTCGACCACAGTCTCTGTTGGACCGATAGTAGACTTCACAAAAGAAATGTAACTCTTCCTGTTTTCGTTTTCGATTCACTTGACAAGAGTAGAATAAGGGAAAACTGATAATGTTTTATCATCATAATGGAAGGGTACCTTGGCCTTAGGGACCTTGTGTTTAAGGTCTATGACCACCTTCTCTGTCTCCCTTGCATCAAATGCGCTCTGAAGTGGCCCGCAGAAGAGGTCGGTGGAGGAGCGAGTTCAACTCGACATCCTTCCTCTTCTTTTCAACTGCCTTTATAAGACGGCATCTCTTACTTAGAGGATCTTAGTCTTCCTCTGAGTCATCTTCAACTAACCCCAAGTCGATCTCGGGGACATCTTGAAGATCTGCTGCGCTGACTTGCTACAAAAGGTCATGAAATAAGAGTTAACAAGTGGTCAAAACTACAATTACTAATCCCTAAAGATGAAATCAATACAGATATTGATTACCTTTAGGCGTCTTGTTCTCTCCTCTTCGGATACAACCGTCAGTATCCAAGGAACTCCCTCTGTGGTCGTAGGGGCCTTCTCATATATGAGTTTGACCCGAGTGTCAATCTCCCTCTCTGGTAGATCTATGAATGGAAGAATACAATCAATAAATGTGCTCGAATTAAATAAAAAATAGCACATTAAAAACACAATTACCTTGTTCGTAGTCCTTGGTCAAATCTTTGGCCCAGAGTATTTCCACATCGGATGTGCTTGATTCTTCAGGGGGCTAATACGGCGCGTGATGGAATCCTTCACCACGTGCCATCCCGTTAGTCCTTCTCTCAAGTCGTTGATGGCTCGAATAAAGGGGGCTAGACGGTCGAGATTGTCTAGAGCCGAGTCCCAAGTCTTCTTCTTCTCTGCAGGTTTACCCTTGAAGTAAAGACTGTCATCCTTGGTTACGGTCCAGTAGAACATGAAGATGTACTCCCTCGACATCCCGTTGTGGAATTGGAAGCCGCAACTGCCGACAATCGACCGGTACTTACCCATTCCATAATAGTACTTGAAGAGGTCCAGATCTGGTTGGATTCCTAGATATGCCTCACACAAGTACATGAAAACTCTCAGCATTTTGATGGAGTTGGGAACTAAGTTCACCAACTCCACCCCAAAATGCTCGAGCATAATCATCAGGAATGGGTGCACATGCAGTCGAATACCGCACCCGCAGTACACTTGGAGAACTAGGATCTTTCCCGACTCCTCTGATGGCAAATGCTCTCCTTCAACACCGGTCCACTTCACCAAGACTCGCTTCAAAATCTTCCCCGTAGCATTAAGAGTCATCATTTTCTCTACATCCATCTTCGATCTCTCACACTTGAAAATGACTCCGACCATTTCTTCGGCGATTTGAGTTAGATTCGAATAGATTTGACTTGGTTTTGAAGAGATTTGGGGGAAATCGCTATTCGGGTGAAAACAAGGGAAGCAAGAACTCAAGGGATTGGAACTATTAGGGAAAGTAAAAAAAACTAAGTTTACCCCCCCCCCCCCATTGGCTATTTATAACCACGGGTCTGGAGTAAAAGATAATGGAAACTCAACAGTTATAATCTCTTCGTGAACTGCTCCCAACAAACAAAAGTTGTAAGAGGCGGTTGATATTCTTTATTCTGTCCGTTGGGGAAAAGGAGACTTTATTTTTACAACTCAAGTAAAAATACCTTTCTTGACAAAGTTAACTGGTAAAAGAAATACCAATCGAAGACATCTATCTTCGACCATAATCCTCGACCTCTTTTTAAAGTAAGTCGTTTTCACTTGAAGTTGGGGGGATAGACGACAATGATCTAATAATCCTCAATCAATTAAACCATTTATCTGTAATATTTATTATAAATAATAATGTCTTCACGCAACCTTCAAATGTACCGCTCACCACTAATGATGAGGAAGATTACAACTACCTGGTGGTCGTAAGCTATTCTACACCACACTATATGGTCGTAAGTCATTCTACTACTATCTTATGGTCGTAAGATCTTCTATGACCACCTACTAATCGTAAGTTTTACTACGATCACCTTATGGTCGTAAACTTTACTACGACCAGGTAAATCATGACCACCCTATGGTCGATAAGGACCACAAACATGTGAACCCAATTGACTAGGGAACTTATACACTGTGTTTAATTACACGCAGCAGTAAATATGTGTCGTTATTCTCTTGTATAATTGCACGTATTGATATATGTCTCTAACATAACCGAAAGGCGAACCTGGGGAGTAATCTCTTTGACAATAACTGTCATCAATGTGCGCAATTCATCAACCGTTGAGGTGCCTCCTGGCATGGACAACTGCCACCCCTCAGACGCTATATAAGGGATAACACCGGTGGACGGAGAAGACAAGCGACACAAGCAACATAATAGACATAAGTCATTAGTTCTAGTCTTCGGTGACTTCTTTTTTATTGTAAACACAATCAATACAAGAACACATGAGTATGGTTGTTATTTTCACAGAAGAAGGTCTGAACTTGTCTAAATCCATGTGTCTCATCCTATATAGTCTCGATCAAAGAGCCCTCTAGCATTTATTTTGTAAGTTCGATACTAAAACATCGACAATGTGGATATCAAGGGGTGGCTTCCATAAGTTAACAATTTAATCATGGACCAGTGTCAAATAGAAATTTGAAATTAGATAAGTGCTTTAGTTTTTATAGGCTGTAAAATACCAATAAAAAATTGATGGACAAATGTATATTACTAATTAAATCATTACAGAGTGCGAGCAACCATGTATCACCGCCATGCCTCTTTGAAGTTTGACGGTTTATAATGACAGTTTCCTTTTTTCAAAAAGTTTATACTGACCTTTTCAGCTCCTCAGTTGTAGTTTTCGAATTGGACGTCACACGGTACTCACACCTATTAACTTAGTTGTTCTACAGCTCTAGCTTTCGAAGTGAATTTGGTATTATCTCTGTGTGCCAGTGGAACTTGAATCTACCAAGTACGATCTTCACTGTCGGTTGGTGATATGGGTAGCTTTGAACAATTTGCAAAGCTGTAGCTTTTTTTTTAAAAAAAAAAAAAAGGGAATTTCACACGGCCTTTCCAGTTTCATCCCCTTCTTCTCCTGGTGGCTGGTCCAGCCCTTTTCAGCTCACAAATCATACTGGATCGGACAAGTTTGGGTCAGGTTGAATTTGAAGCCCATTTGTACTGGTTCCGCACCAGCCTAGGAGAATGCGAACAAGTTTGTACTTTTTTGCTGACTAGTATGTAAAGATTTTGTTGTGCATAGTTATCTCTCAGTTGATTTCTATCTAAAAACCATCCGGATTTGTTGCCATCTAATCAACGGTAGATCTCCCTCTCCATCCGATCTCCTATATATAAGCCCCGCTCCTTTATCCTTAACCCTAACTCATTTCCCCTTCTCAACCGCCGCGGCCGCCGCCGCTCCCTCCCCTTCTCTCCTTGGCCTCTTCGGTGCACTATCAACATTCCCCACCAGCTACCGCCCCGCCATCTTTGTGTCCATGGGCGGCTTGACATTGGTTTGAGAAAAAAGAGAGAGGCAAAAGCACTGTCTAACTTGAAGTAAAGCTGGGAAATGTTAATAACTTTTCGGCAGCTTCTACTGCATTCTTTTTTTTTTTTGAAAGAAAAGCTTCTATTGCATTACTGATTGCTATACCTCTATATATGCAGATAGTACATAGTAGTATGTGGGAACAAAACAAAGAAAGATACAGTGCCTTCGTGTCGTGAACCCCCCCGTAGTACATAGTAGTATGTGGGAACAATCCGGTCTTGTGTCAAGGTATGGACGCCCGTGGTTGACTAGAGGAGAAACCTTGAAGCAGAATAGATTTAGGATTTTTCGGGTAGTTGTTCGGTGCTCCAGTCCAGGGTCGAGAAACCAATGCAATGTAAGCCATTTACTTGATTTAGAATTTTTCGGATGGTTGCTCGATGCTCCAGTCCAGGGTCGAGAAACCAATGCAATGTAAGCCATTTACTTGACTTAGGATTTTTCGGGTGGTTGCTCGGTGCTCCAGTCCAGGGTCCAGAAACAGAGGGAAAGACCAATGCAATGTAAGCCATTTACTTGTCATCTAGTATCATATCTTATCTTTCTTCTGATCCGGTAGATGCGGCGTGAAATAGGTAAAAACTGCGGTTTTTCTTTGGGTAGATGAGATGACAAACAAGGGCCTTTCGACTGTACGTACAAACTGGGTAGACCCCACGACACATCGCCATCGCCATAACAACCGGCGACCCCATGCTGGTACAGAGCAGCGCTGGTGAAACGCGCAGTGCTTTCTCTCAAAGAAAATGTCTAGATTTTCGCAATGTAGGATCTTATGCGGTCGTAGCTTTGTGTGGCTGGAGTACTAGTGTTTCTTTGCACCACACTTCATGCCGCCAACCAGTTGTACACTGTGCTTTGCATACATAAATCTTTCTGTCCATCTGCTCATCGTACACAGGGCCCGTTTGGGACTTGGGTGTGCAGTGTCTTTCTAAGATCACCTTTTATGATCATAATTGTGGCTAGGTACAACAAACATCCTCCATGACTACCAAACAGCGTAGAGGGGCAATATCAATCAGAGATTCGATCAGCTACATATTGCAAGATAAACTCCATTTAATCCATAGCAATGCCACTGTCACAGACATTATTGACCGGTAGTAGCTTGAAACCTGCATGTTGATCCTAAACTTCTACCACAACCTATGAACGACACTAGTACTTTAACCCAGCATTTCTGAGCTTCCACTTACATACTAGCTCATCTCACAGCAAAAAGTAGGCAATACAAAAGTAACAACAATGAGCAAGCCAAACAAAAGTACACGGATTGAATCCCTAAACGCTGGAGCTAAAGCATAAAATTAAAAAGTAATGTCCATATTCCAAAATGCATGGTACAGTATCCAATCACTGGTTACCGGGGAGAACAGAGGACAGTAGAGGCAGAGTCAATACCCGAACCACCACCATTGCTCCGTGCTAAGGACCTGTCAAGTAAGATCCTTATCACCTAGCAAAGGTTTTTGCTGTTGCGCGGTTCGTTCTTGACTCAGACTCATCGTCGCCTGTTATCCCTACGGCGAAACCCCTTCTAACACTCAGGCGTTGCACTGCAGCGCCGTCTTGATCTTCTTGATGGTGCAGGAGATCAGGTTGTTCACAGTCTCGACCGATTCCACGGTGAGCTTGGCGGTGGGCTGGCTGTTGACAAGAATTTGGAATGCAACGGTGAGCAGCGAGCCGCCGGTCTCGTGCCCGGTGCTGTTGCTAGGCCCATCAGGTAGAATGGCGAACCCGGATGGCAGCAGAGCAACATAGGTGGAGTCCCCGCCATTCATGACAAGCTGCATTGCTGGGATGTCCACTGGAGCATACACAACCATCGAGCCCGACGCATCAGTGCACGTCTCCTGAAGGATCAGCATGCTGCTCTGGTTGGCGCTCATGGCCTGCAGATAAAAGGTACAAATGATTATAACATTTTTTTTTGCAAAATATTATGAAACAGAAAGTTTCAAAATGATGAAATTTCATGTTGGGTGAGGCTACTGCGTGATGGAGCGACAGCACTAGTTAATATTTGACGAGCAAACTGTTCAGACATTGTCCTCATTACCAGCATGTGCTAGTGTTTCGAGGATTGGCAAAACCCGTGTTGTTTTTCCTAAAATTTTATTTTGTCATGCGGTCTTTTGAAACATGATTGGCACGAACTGTATACAGGATCCTGGCCGGCTTTGGTTTTGGATGCTGCCACTTTGTACACACCACACAGTATTGAAAGTTGTCAACCTGACACCTTTTCAAGCAGATCTGCGCCTCCTTCCCCTGTTTGGTCCCAGTTTGTCCCTTTCCGCAGACCTTGTGTAAAGTTTGGTGCTAGTCATTCTAGACGGCTTTAACTTTTGGTTCATGATTACGACCTTTTTTCATCAACCCTTGACTCCCAACAGTATTTGATGGAAAGTTGCCAGACTTCTGTTTGTGATCTTCCCCATGTCATCATCAGCTCACACTATAATAAGTTTTTTTGCCATGCAGTTCACAGTATAATATTGAATGTTGGATTATGGTGTTCAGACTTGGAAAGCATCCTTTTTGGCAATGAAGAGAAGGCATTATTCTACGTGAGAGCTCCCACAAAATTACTATTAGGCTAGGTCCTATTTGTGGACTCCAGAAACTTTTCCTGGTACGTACAAAACACAGTTTTCAATAATCTGCTTGTGATTTCAGTGAAGAGTCTAACGAGTGATGTTAAGTGTAGTACTAAATTTTCCAAGTAGCCATGTTTTAAGGAACTTAGATGGCTGATGGCTCATCTATCACCAGAGTGCTTACATGGCTAACACTTGATCCATTCCTATGCTTTATGCCATACACCAATTTATGGGCAAGCATGTGGAACATACCACCGAATTGTTGTAGGTCTCATCTACTGTTTTTATGCTGAAAGCGATGTGTGGTACCCTGGACATATGTACCATTTGGCCTTTAGGTCTTGGCAAAAGTTACTACTCAGACACAGTTAGTTATAAAAAAAAAGAAAGAAATAGAACAGAAGCAGGAAAACAAATACTCACACTGGCCCTGAGGAGTGATACCGAGTTTCCATCCTGCTGCCCCTTGGCGATTCGAGTCATCTCCTGCATGGGGCCTCCATTGCTGAGGATATCCCACTCCGCACGCGCATGTTCATCACGCAGGAAGTTGAACAGCTTCTCAGGAGCCACAGGCACCCATACCGATGTGGCGGCGCTCAACACCACACCCGGTGGCTCCCCAGGGTCGCTTACGCTCTTATGTGCCATGACACGCACGTCCTCCCCGATGCTACCTGTTGCACCATCCAGCTTGCTCCATTCACGTGCAGATGATGCACTAACCCCAGCACAGAAGTTCTCCGTCATCCGGCGTGCCAGCTTCAGCATGCTTCTCTTACCCTCTTGCGATATAGCTGCATCAAATACAACACACAATTATCAACACACGAAATCAGTGCTTTACCGACCAATCAAGTATCGAAGTTAAAGGTAGCCCCTACACTAACCCACAAATCATTTTACTTCAATAGAATAGCGGTATTTCAAAATACTCGCAAAAACCCTTGGTTGTCCTATTTGCATGACATCAGTATAGAAATGGAGTTAATCATGCCGTCAACTACACAAGCGCAGCTAATGTGTGTCGCTAAAGACATAGACAGTGAGCTTTACAGTGTGTACATGGAAAATGGCAATTGGCAAGTAAAGGTTCAGAATTTTCTGTACCTGTCAAGTCGTTTGCTGCCACTGTAGCAGAGGACACGAGGATGGCCAGGCATTCACACTGGCGCTGCAGCGTCGCAAGCCACCGACTGGCGCCAAAGGCGAGACCAGACCGGAGAAGTGGTCGGTAGAGCTGGTGTACAGATGCCTCGTCGTATTCCGTATGCTCAACCCATGTGACCTACAGGGTAAATGCATCAGTTAGTCCATAAATGCACACCCACATGCAAATGTCTTGAGGTGCAATACACCAAATGAGTTCTGCAGCGCAATACAACACAACTGTGCCTACACAGTGTTGAGAACATTTTTTCATTTTACCCTATGATGTATTTTTTTGTGTGTGTGTGTGTGGGGTGGGGTTCAAGGAGGGTAAAAACGTGAAACGGACACATGGAGGCTGTTTGCCTGTTAACCAGTCTCGAGATATGAGCCTACTGATGGATCCATAAGAGATGTAACATGGAAGGAAGGCATGAACAATAGGGAATGAAAATAGCACGAATAAATTAATGAAAGAAGATTTCGTATCTGGAGCATATCTCTAGTTCGATAGTAAAGAGCATACATTTTTGCACATGGATTAGCCAACAAATCTTGACATCAACTCTGATCAGTAGTTCTGCAGTGTAAATTCCTAGCCTCATAACATGTTCCAACTCCCAAATGATGCATACAACTAGTTCCAGAATATATATATCCCTTTGACATCTTACAATAACAATAAGTGATAAATTCACCATACTGATGTGCATATCATCAGACAGCATTGTGATTAAGGTGTTAAAAGAACGGTAGAACCAAATTTGTTTTTCCAAAGCTCCTAAAATTAACCTCCAAACTCACAGAACTACTCCTTACTTCAACAAATTGAAAATAAATTAGAAGCACGAGTTCCTCTCATTTGTCCACATTAGAATTTTAAAACAAAACTATTTCCTTCATCAGTGGCACAGATCGAGATCATGTTAAGATTTATGCAAAACCCAAGGACACAAAGATTGTTTTCTTAACCGAGAAAAATGAGCAAGTGGTCCAGATTTCTACATGCAAGGGACACATTGATTAAATTGCGGACAATATATTACCCAAGGTGCTCTATCCAAGGGGTAGAAGCATCTAATCCCCTAGAAAAGTTGGTGCTGCGATTAAACAAACAAAAGGAAACATGCTTGGGTAATAGTGTCGGATCCACAGAAACGCTTAGTTATTCCTTAAACAAATTGTTTAACCCACCTCCTCGTTGACCAATCGATTTGTTTATGTGGGTAGTGGGCTCATGACCCTAATTAATCTATTGGGCCTTGACTTGTGAACACTATGCTGCATGGGCATCAGCAAATCACACCAGTAAATTAATCAAACACTATTAAATAAACAATTGGAAAAAACGTCAGTCACCAAGTTCTGAGAGAGGCCATAGTGGTAGTGGAGAAATAGTGGAACTAACATGGTTAGTTCTAATGTTCCGGGGTAAACTTTGACCAGTTACTGTGATGTAAAAGTTCCAGTTCGAAACTACAGATTGAAGTTCTATTAGCTTGATTAGGCCAACATTTTTTTTCTCTCACTAATGTGGCTAATTAAGATGGTCCCAATTTCATAACCCTAACTAATTCTACGAGAACTTGCGAGAAAGAAAACACATAGATGGCTTATTACCTTGCAGTATCCATTGGGAGTGTCTTGCATCACACAGCCGGAAGGTAGCCTCCTACACATTATATTTGCACCCGTGGATATTGCAGAATTCTGATCTCTCACCAATCCATCAATGGACACATCCACTACTGCCCATGCACCCTCAGCCAGCTGCTTGCAAAACCTGAGAAATGTAACCTCCCTGATGGGGACCAGAGGGGAGAGCACCTGTAGCTCAGCCTTCATCTGTTGCAAGAAAACACAAGCAAAATTAACAATTCAGAAGTCACATGTGGTTACACTACGTGCATATGATGAACACCGGGGACTGCTCTTCATTTACCAGCAGCAACACGCCATTTCTGCCTCCTGCAATGCCGGTAGACACCTCCTCAAGGACTGTGGCCTTAGCAATCATGCACGAGAACATGTCAGACCACCGTCTCTGCAAAATGGATGGAGCAACAGCAACATCAGCACAATGCATAATAAAAAGGAACAATGATATGAAGGGAAATGGTGACATGAGAACGGACCTCATCCATAAGGGTCTCTACAAGGGCAGCGCTGTTGTCGATGATGACTGGGCCAGACTCCCTAGAGGCCTCAGACACAAAACCAACGGGCTTCATGCCAATGCACGGCAGGAAGGAGTGGAGATACTCCTCAAAGTTCAGCGTCTCCTTGTTGGGAGAACCAGGCAGGCCCAGAACCCACAAGGGCTCATCCATTTGTGCCATCTTGACAAGTTCATCCATTGCGCTGATGGCAAGCTCCAAGAACAAGGATCTATCAATATTGCCCACCATTGATGGTAGAGCAGATCCAGTTGCCCGTGCGGGTGTGATCACCGTGCCCATCGGGCTTGACGCACCCCCAGCAAACTCACTCATAGCACCAGGCATAGACCCTATGCCACGAATGCCTCCAACTGCTAGCTCCAGGGACGAGCTTGGCATGGGCAGCGAGAGAAGTGGATGGAGCTGGGGCGGCGACAAGAGGGATACGTTCTTGCCGAGGAACTTAGTGGCGAGGGCACAGACGCGGTTGAGTTCATCCTTGAGCCGCGCATTCTCGATGCGCAGGTGCTGCTCCTCCAGGGAAACCTCCCCAAGCATGGCGGGGCTCCCGCAGCCGCCGCACATCGGGCTGCGCATCGCGTCCCGGATCGTCATGTTCTCCGCGCGCAGCTTGTCGTTCTCTTGCTTCAGCAGCGCGTTCTCGTGCCGCTCCAGTTGCGTCTTGGCAACCGCACGAGAAGCCGTGTCAGGAATTTGCACGAACGGACGGGAAGGCCAAAAGAAAATGGCGCGATTTCTTGCGAATAATTTACCTTCATCTGCGTGCGACGGTTCTGGAACCAGAACTTGACCTGACGCGAATCGAGGGAAAGCCTCTTGCTGAGCTCGGCGCGCTGCTTCTCGTCCGGGTGGGGGCACTCCTTGAACAGCCTACACAACACGGACGCATCCATGCATTAGAGGACAAGGGAAAAGTTGGGCAGAGAGAAGAAGGATGCAAGTACGAGCGTCGAGCGGGGCTTTACGCTTCGAGCTCTTGGATCTGCTGCGGCGTGTGGCGGTGGTAGCGCTTCTTGCGCTTGCGGGAGTTGCCGGGCTGGGTCTCGTCCTCGTCCTCGCCGGCGCCGGAGGTGGCGTCGAGGTGGTCGCTACCCGACCGGCTGTCGTTCTCCGCGTCCGCGTCCCTCGCCATCGCGCTGCCCGCGCCCGCGTCCCCCAGAAGCACACGTCCGCCCATGCCGCCGGCGTTGTCCTGCTAACAAAACAAAAATCGAACCTCTTAAAATCACGCATCACAGAAAAAAAAGGCACTGCGGCCGCAACAAGCGTCGAACACACACATACCAGGGCGAGGGAGAGCCCCGGCGATGACGAGAAGCCGCCGGCGTACGGGAACTGCATGCCGCCGCCGCCGCTGCCGTCAAAGAGACCCCCAAAGTTCATGTCTCCCCTCTCACCCCGGCCCGTAGAAGCAAAAACCAGCGTACGGTCGCGCTCGTGTGTGCCACTCTACCCTTTTCACCGCCCCTATCCCTATCCCTTGTCCCCAAAAAAGGCCTACGCCTGGATCTGCCCAAACCTTTCAGCGCACCTCACAAGCCGAATCCCGCCCGCGCCTCACGCAGAGAAGGATAGAGAGCCTCGTCTCGTCTCGGTCACCCTCTTTCTACAACGAGATTTGGGCTTCTCAAAACCCTAACCCTCCACGGCGGCGAAGGGGGAGGAATAAACAAACGAGGCGAGGAGAGCATCAGCCGATTAAAGAAGGCCTTATGTAGGGAGGCGGTGAGGGGAGAGATAGGAACGGGAGAGGGTCAAAATGGCAAATGGAGACGACGAGCGCTGGGATGAGTCCCGTGGGGTGTGGACGCGTGAAAAACGGTGCGGAGAGAAACGCGAGACGCTGCGTCAGCGCACCGGCAGTCAAACGGGCGGGGTGCGTTCTCGTTTTGTTGCCTTGCGCTTTGCTTATTTTTGCATGGGCGCGGGTCAGCTCAGGTCAGACGCCGCGGATCCCCGTCCCGTCCCTCCAGGCGCCTCCACGGCGTCGTGCTTTGGGCCGCTCGGCTCGGCGGCTCGCTTGCGTTTTTCACTCGTTTGAGTGCCTCTTTGCCTTGTCAATTCTCAGTGTTGTGTTGTGCGGCTTGTGCCTACCAGAACGGAAGAGACACCGGGGATCGAGTGTCGGGAGGGCGAGGCAGTCGGCTCATTGGGTGGGGTGTCGCCGTGTTAGGCCGGGGGCGGGCTGGCCTGGCTCCCCCTGTGGGCCCCGGTGTCAGTGGGCGAGGCAGGGGTGGGGGCCGTGTGATCTGGATCCGACGGGTGGGAGTTTGGTGGGGGGAATTGAATGCGCTCCTGAGGAAATCTCCTGGTTACCTATGTCTCCTTGCCTTACGAGACTATGACTCTGGTCCCTGTATGGTTTACGGGCACACTGGCAGTGACAAGTGGATTGTGTTGTGTATGGTGGGATGGGTACGTGTAGATCGGGGAAGAGGAGGCGGGCGTTAATGCGGGGCGAAGCCAGTGGCCGAGGCGTGGGCGGTGGGGCCGCTGCTCCAGTGAACGGTGCGGCGGGGCGATCCCACTGTGGAGGAGGTTCCACACGAATATTGAGGCGCTTCAATGGCTGGTAGGTGGAGGGGAACCGTCCTGGCTCGCTGGTTCCACACGAATATATTTGATTTTGTTTCCATTTTCTAATACTTATATGGTATTATTTTGCAGTTTTAAAATTTTATATAGTTTATTTTATAAGAATATATTAATTTATTTTTAAAAAATAATTATATGTATTTTTTAGGATTGTTTTACAATTTTTTTAATTTTCATGTCTTATGGGCTAAATGGTAAATATTTTAATGAGACAACCACTTGAATATTAATAAAATTATTTATTACATTTTCAATATATTTGTCTCATTTTTTAATAATTTTGGTATGTATTTCTGAATTCTACACATTTTCTATTTTATTGGATTTTTTTTATTTTCGGGCTTGCCAGGTTAAGTAGGTCGGTATTGGGCCATCAGGTTAAACGGGTTCGGGCCGGCCAAGCCTGATCTGAAAGGCCATCGGGCCGTACCTGGGCTACCTTACCGACACGTGAGCTGGCATGACACGACTCGTTTAACTCGTGAGTCGAAATGGGTTGTGTCTAAACAGGTCGTGCAAGCACGACCCGTGCTGGCCGTTTTGCCAGCTTCTAACCATGTCCATCTTTAGAGAATTTCCAATTTTTTGTGCTATTGGCTTGTTGTATTTTTGTTGCTCCTCTTGCCGAGAAATGGCAGAGATGTGAAAGTGCACTTGCTGACCATGAGTGTATAATCATTCCATAAACAAGTTTTGAAGTCAAGCCAAAATTTTGGTATAGTATTGTTTGGATCGTGGCTAAGCTCAATTTTAGCGTTACTGAAATATTAGTGAGCGATTTTCTCGCATTTGGTTTGCCGACGACCGGCGTATGACATTGGATTTAATTGACATTACCAATTTTTTGTGCACATTATTACATTTTTGTAGCAAACCAAATAGCAATCAATTTTCATTGACGTTACTATGTTTGGTTTAGTTTGCAAGGATAGTAAATCAAACATGCCTTATATGTAGAGATAATTCCTTATTTATAGCTGGAAATTGAATGGATCGCTGAAATACGATCGCGAAACTGTTCTTCTCTCTTCATTGTCATCGAATCTCAATTTTCATCATCTTTTTTTTTTTTACCACTCCATATCCAAGCACAGTTAACCATTGAAAAGTTATCAAAGTACCGATCTTACCCTCCTCTTCCTCCTCACTCTTTTACTTCTTCATCGTGCCATTACCCCTCCGCCTCCACCGTGGTCTGTGGCCTCCCCCTCTATTCGCTACCCTGGTCGCCTCTCTTTGACCCGCGCCGCCTCCCCCTGCCCACGCTGCCTCGCCCAACCCGATGCCTCACCCTGCTCGACGCCGACGCACGCGACGCAGAAGCTTTGGGTCCCACGGAGCAGGAGGCGGTCACGTCGTCGCCCACCTCCCCGCCACCACCGGCCTCTGACCGCATCCGCTACTGCATGCCCTCCTCCTCCAACCTCTTCCTCCCTGCCGACGCAGTTTTCACGGCAGATCAGAAGAGAGGGAGAGACCGCTCTTCACGTTCGCCGCCTTCATCGGCCTGCGCCTTCGCGTGGCACCCTCTCTCCGACTTGGGCACCGCCTGCGCGGTTGGGGACCTCGTCGAGTCCGGCCTCGTCTCCTTCCACATCCTTCCCTTCGCCTACTTCCTCTTCTCCAGCCTTGTCTCGCTCTGCCTCAAGCAGATCGTTCGCACCTACCCCCAATACCGCCGCTCCACCAGAGCCACTGTCATCCGGACGGCGAGGCTCAACCGGGCGGTGCTTCGGGTCAGGGTCCTGGTGGCGGCGGTGGCGGTGGGTACGTGTGCGGGTGCGGGTGCGGGTTCCTGATGATGCCCGTGGTCAACGTGGTGCAAGTAAAGCTCGGGCGGCTCGGGTGCGGGGCCGGCAGCTCAGCGGCCTGGGGCGCCGTCGTGCCGCTCGTCATGCTCGTGCCTGCCGCCATGCAGATCTACATCGTCATCGTGATATACGCCTTCACCTGTTAGCTAGCTAGCCGAACCGGATCAAGAAATGCCACCAAAATGACCGCTAGATTCTGATAGGGAGAGAGGAGGAACGAAGATGGAAGAGGAAGAAGGCCAAATAAGTTTTTTTTTTTTGGGGGGTACAATTTGACACTCAACTCATGCTTAACTCACGTTGAACCGACGGGTGTGACGAAAAAAAAGGATAAAAATTGAAATTCGATGGCAACGAAAGGAGAAACAGTTTTATGATGGTTTTTTTTGGATCGATCAACATGCCCACGAGTGCTCACCTGGGCTAGCCTTAATGCAAAGTGGTTAAAAAAGGCATTTCTTTGGAGCGTGGGAGTCCATGCATGTAGCGGTGGATAGTTGAGTGGGTTCTGGTCCTCCACTCAATTTTGATCGGCAATGGTAGTGGATTAATTTTTACGTTTGTGTTTTTATTAGTTTTAATAGCTTTGCATACGTGATGCCCTACTCAATTTTTATCTTAGGCCCGCTCTGTATGCACGAAAAGTCTTTTCTTTCAGAGAACGCAAACATGGTGCCTATTTTCATTGAGGGCTGGAAGAATTCAATGAACAAGGTGATCATAACAGTGTCGTTTTCCCCTCGTTAGTACTCCTTACAATCGCAATCCTCTTAATACATGGTTCATTAGCAAGAGAGCGATTGCACGAAAAACATGAGCGTCAACAATCATAATCACCATTTCACCGGTATAACAACAAAAACATGGCAGTGGCACCAAAGTAATCAGTTATTTGCTGTTTTTAAGTTGGAGAAGAAAAAAATGTGTACGAAATGCATCGGTAAACTGTAAATGCTTCACGCAACATTCTTTAAGGGCAGCCTTCCAGTCTTGTCGAAGGTGGGATAGAGGATCGGAATTTTTTTCCCTAATCGGCACGGTTGCGGGGGTTTTCGAGTGGAGTAGCGACTCTCACGATGTATTAGTAAAAACAGTAGCTCGGTTGCACGTCTATAGCTCGGACACATCATATGCTGACACGTAACCGTATTCACAAGGCCACTGCCCGCACGCCCCTCGTCCACATGGCCACCAGCCGCACGCCCCTCATACATTTTTTTAGGAGTTTACCACCAAATGTCCAACCTGCTAGGTCTGAAATACAAGTTTAATATGAAACATTTCTTAGTTGTATGGTAGCACAAACTGTTGGAGGCTGCTTCACTTTTTGTTCTAGTAGTCATCTAGTAATGTGTATTATGGAAAATATTTTCTATTGCATTTTATGGTTTAGTTCTATGGTCTACACTGAACCTTTTCGATTCATTAGATAGTTATTCGTGATACGCTCTTCACTCATGCCTATTTTTTCCCTTTTCTTATTTTATTCCTTCTACGTTAAGTTTTTACAGATGTTGGAAGTCCATATTATGTAGCTCCGGAAGTGTTGTGCAAACATTATGAACCAAAAAGCTGATGTCTGGACTTCTAGTGTAATTCTCTACATTCTACTAAGTGGTGTACCCCCATTATGGGCATGTTAGTATTTGATTTCATGTCCAAACTATAATGATTTCATGAATTGATATGAACCTCATTGTTTTTTATTTCATGCTAGTCTGAACCGATTTACTCTAACAATATGCACATGACATACAAAATATGCATACAAATATAGCAAAATAAAGCGCATAGCATATATGTAGTGCAGTTACACACGGGATACAGTATGGCTCACTCGTTTGAGCCACTCTCTGCACATTGCGTCTGCATCTGCGAGCATGTCCTAGTTTTGCATCAAGCATGTCTCGTGGGATACGTTAGCTGGTCTGGAGATTGCGTATCGGTTCGGAGGGGGGTACAGAGACCGTTGAGTGGGTGGAGGTACATCAGAAAGCTGACTCTGGGCTAGCTGAGTCTGTCCAACGTCATAGTCTTCCAGATGAGTTGTGCCAAACTGGTTGACACCTGCAATCGTGTCATTAATGAACGAATCAAGAAATCCACGTCCGTTGTCCGCCCTAGATACACTATCTGCAAATCCCTCGATGTAGATGAGATATGACCTTAACCGTACGATGTGCTAATGACCCCGAGGAGCTCGCGCGCTTCGTGCGATACTCGTCTTGGTTAACATACGATAGGGGGTGGGTGTCCTAGGTGCCACGGTCCAAATCATAGCACCGTGTATTGCTTCATGGCAGGAGCTGGGAGACATGTATCCTCATCAATGGACGAATGGCGATCCTTCACGGTCAATTGAAAGTCGCAAGACGAAATGATGTTAGCGAAATAAATACTCATGACGTAATCGAACATATTGTACCTCCCGGATGTGCGGTGTAGATGACCGAGAAGCACGACCCGTCTTGGCCGCTTTGCCGCCTTCTAACCATGTCCATCTTTAGAGAATTTCCAATTTTTTGTGCTATTGGCTTGTTGTATTTTTGTTGCTCCTCTTGCCGAGAAATGGCAGAGATGTGAAAGTGCACTTGCTGACCATGAGTGTATAATCATTCCATAAACAAGTTTTGAAGTCAAGCCAAAATTTTGGTATAGTATTGTTTGGATCGTGGCTAAGCTCAATTTTAGCGTTCTTGAAATATTAGTGAGCGATTTTCTCGATTTGGTTTGCCGACGACCGCGTATGACATTGGATTTAATTGACATTACCAATTTTTTGTGCACATTATTACATTTTTGTAGCAAACCAAATAGCAATCAATTTTCATTGACGTTACTATGTTTGGTTTAGTTTGCAAGGATAGTAAATCAAACATGCCTTATATGTAGAGATAATTCCTTATTTATAGCTGGAAATTGAATGGATCGCTGAAATACGATCGCGAAACTGTTCTTCTCTCTTCATTGTCATCGAATCTCAATTTTCATCATTTTTTTTTACCACTCCATATCCAAGCACAGTTAACCATTGAAAAGTTATCAAAGTACCGATCTTACCCTCCTCTTCCTCCTCACTCTTTTACTTCTTCATCGTGCCATTACCCCTCCGCCTCCACCGTGGTCTGTGGCCTCCCCCTCTATTCGCTACCCTGGTCGCCTCTCTTTGACCCGCGCCGCCTCCCCCTGCCCACGCTGCCTCGCCCAACCCGATGCCTCACCCTGCTCGACGCCGACGCACGCGACGCAGAAGCTTTGGGTCCCACGGAGCAGGAGGCGGTCACGTCGTCGCCCACCTCCCCGCCACCACCGGCCTCTGACCGCATCCGCTACTGCATGCCCTCCTCCCCCAACCTCTTCCTCCCTGCCGACGCAGTTTTCACGGCAGATGAAGAGAGAGGAGAGACCGCTCTTCACGTTCGCCGCCTTCATCGGCCTGCGCCTGCGCGTGGCACCCTCTCTCCGACTTGGGCACCGCCTGCGCGGTTGGGGACCTCGTCGAGTCCGGCCTCGTCTCCTTCCACATCCTTCCCTTCGCCTACTTCCTCTTCTCCAGCCTTGTCTCGCTCTGCCTCAAGCAGATCGTTCGCACCTACCCCCAATACCGCCGCTCCACCAGAGCCACTGTCATCCGGACGGCGAGGCTCAACCGGGCGGTGCTTCGGGTCAGGGTCCTGGTGGCGGCGGTGGCGGTGGGTACGTGTGCGGGTGCGGGTGCGGGTTCCTGATGATGCCCGTGGTCAACGTGGTGCAAGTAAAGCTCGGGCGGCTCGGGTGCGGGGCCGGCAGCTCAGCGGCCTGGGGCGCCGTCGTGCCGCTCGTCATGCTCGTGCCTGCCGCCATGCAGATCTACATCGTCATCGTGATATACGCCTTCACCTGTTAGCTAGCTAGCCGAACCGGATCAAGAAATGCCACCAAAATGACCGCTAGATTCTGATAGGGAGAGAGGAGGAACGAAGATGGAAGAGGAAGAAGGCCAAATAAGTTTTTTTTTGGGGTACAATTTGACACTCAACTCATGCTTAACTCACGTTGAACCGACGGGTGTGACGAAAAAAAAGGATAAAAATTGAAATTCGATGGCAACGAAAGGAGAAACAGTTTTATGATGGTTTTTTTTGGATCGATCAACATGCCCACGAGTGCTCACCTGGGCTAGCCTTAATGCAAAGTGGTTAAAAAGGCATTTCTTTGGAGCGTGGAGTCCATGCATGTAGCGGTGGATAGTTGAGTGGGTTCTGGTCCTCCACCAATTTTGATCGGCAATGGTAGTGGATTAATTTTTACGTTTGTGTTTTTATTAGTTTTAATAGCTTTGCATACGTGATGCCCTACTCAATTTTTATCTTAGGCCCGCTCTGTATGCACGAAAAGTCTTTTCTTTCAGAGAACGCAAACATGGTGCCTATTTTCATTGAGGGCTGGAAGAATTCAATGAACAAGGTGATCATAACAGTGTCGTTTTCCCCTCGTTAGTACTCCTTACAATCGCAATCCTCTTAATACATGGTTCATTAGCAAGAGAGCGATTGCACGAAAAACATGAGCGTCAACAATCATAATCACCATTTCACCGGTATAACAACAAAAACATGGCAGTGGCACCAAAGTAATCAGTTATTTGCTGTTTTTAAGTTGGAGAAGAAAAAATGTGTACGAAATGCATCGGTAAACTGTAAATGCTTCACGCAACATTCTTTAAGGGCAGCCTTCCAGTCTTGTCGAAGGTGGGATAGAGGATCGGAATTTTTTTCCCTAATCGGCACGGTTGCGGGGGTTTTCGAGTGGAGTAGCGACTCTCACGATGTATTAGTAAAAACAGTAGCTCGGTTGCACGTCTATAGCTCGGACACATCATATGCTGACACGTAACCGTATTCACAAGGCCACCGCCCGCACGCCTCGTCCACATGGCCACCACCGCACGCCTCATACATTTTTTAGGAGTTTACCACCAAATGTCCAACTCTGCTAGGTCTGAATACAAGTTTAATATGAAACATTTCTTAGTTGTATGGTAGCACAAACTGTTGGAGGCTGCTTCACTTTTTGTTCTAGTAGTCATCTAGTAATGTGTATTATGGAAAATATTTTCTATTGCATTTTATGGTTTAGTTCTATGGTCTACACTGAACCTTTTCGATTCATTAGATAGTTATTCGTGATACGCTCTTCACTCATGCCTATTTTTTCCCTTTTCTTATTTTATTCCTTCTACGTTAAGTTTTTACAGATGTTGGAAGTCCATATTATGTAGCTCCTAAGTGTTGTGCAAACATTATGAACCAAAAAGTCGATGTCCGACTTCTAGTGTAATTCTCTACATTCTACTAAGTGGTGTACCCCCATTATGGGCATGTTAGTATTTGATTTCATGTCCAAACTATAATGATTTCATGAATTGATATGAACCTCATTGTTTTTTATTTCATGCTAGTCTGGAACCGATTTACTCTAACAATATGCACATGACATACAAAATATGCATACAAATATAGCAAAATAAAAGCGCATAGCATATATGTAGTGCAGTTACACACGGGATACAGTATGGCTCACTCGTTTGAGCCACTCTCTGCACATTGCGTCTGCATCTGCGAGCATGTCCTAGTTTTGCATCAAGCATGTCTCGTGGGATACGTTAGCTGGTCTGGAGATTGCGTATCGGTTCGGAGGGGGGTACAGAGACCGTTGAGTGGGTGGAGGTACATCAGAAAGCTGACTCTGGGCTAGCTGAGTCTGTCCAACGTCATAGTCTTCCAGATGAGTTGTGCCAAACTGGTTGACACCTGCAATCGTGTCATTAATGAACGAATCAAGAAATCCACGTCCAGATTGTCCGCCCCTAGATACACTATCTGCAAATCCCTCGATGTAGATGAGATATGACCTTAACCGTACGATGTGCTAATGACCCCGGAGGAGCTCTGCCCTTCGTACGATACTCCGTACTGGTTAACATACGATAGGGGGTGGGTGTCCTAGGTGCCACGGTCCAAATCATAGCACCGTGTATTGCTTCATGGCAGGAGCTGGGAGACATGTATCCTCATCAATGGACGAATGGCAGTCGCCCCCACGGTCAATTGAAAGCTGCAAGACGAAATGATGTTAGGCGAAATAAATACTCATGACGTAAACTGAACATATTGTACCTCCCAGATGTGCAGTGTAGATGACCGAGGGGGAACGCCAATCTGAGTATGGGGTGCGGACGACAGAAGTGTTGTATCCTGACAGACTTGCGGCTGGAGAACGACATGATGTTAGCGGAACCTAGGTGTAACAAAAAAAACAGATCGTAAATTTGTACGTACATAACTTACCTCCCCACCGATCTAAAGCGTGGATAACCGACGAGGAGTGCTACGACACCCGTCGATCTCACTGAGAACGACATGATTAGGTGAGAATGTCCCCCACTTGGTGCGCGACGTGCAAGTCGTCGTCTCTTGAATGGGCGCAGCTCATGTTTTTATTATATTCTTTGACTCCAAGAAAATGTACTTCAAAGTGCACAATAGCCTCGGTACGGTGTGCTCTGGGCTACGGATGACGGTCTCCTATGTGCTTGCGATGCGTCAGAGTCGCTGCTCCAAGCGAAGTGAGAGACAAAAGCATTCGAGAATAAAGAGTACAAATATCATCAATTAAACGACCAAAGGTTGTAAGTGTCTTGTGGTGTCGTCACGCAGGAAGCATCGTGTCAATCGAACGAGTGGCGGAGGAGCCTCTCTGGTACGTCACCTACTCCAGACGCTACGCAAAGGACGGGTGAGTCTAGTCTTGCGATCGTGGTACGTACCATTGGATTTACTAACGGTATATTTGTACATCGTACGCCGCCGCCGCTCTGTAAGATCTCGATGTGCGTCGTCTCCATCCAAGTCGTAATTCACTCGTGTGGGATCGCTTGTTAGTCCTCGGCATGTCGACCCGCCCTCGATTGCTCGCGTTCGAAGGATTGATGTTAGAATAGAGGATACGGTATGAAGTGTAAACATTAATCGGGTGGAGTTTGACTCACAAGTGGGCGGCTCATTGCAAGATCCTACCGTCGGGAAGGGGACACGAGCTAGTACAAATCGAACTGCTACATTACGTGCTATGGCACGTAAGGCTCCACCATTTGTGCAAACACCAGGTGGCAGGTCGCCGCCCATAATCCGATGTCCTACGTGCATTGCATGGATAACCTTGTGTGGCGCTACCATGTCCACGTAAATCGGGCTCCATAGAGCCCATATGATGTCGTTGTCGTGCAGCGACTCAAACTCGTTAGGAACAACGAGTAGCACCTCGTCGATTTGTCCTTGCCCCAACAGAGATGGCAAAGTTGGTCCACCAATAGCCCATAGTAAACACATCTCTATCAGGACATGCAACTTGGGGTACGGGTGCACTGCATTCTTGAAGGAGGGCTGCCCAACATGGAAGTGCTCCCAACTCCACAGCTGTAGGAGCACGCAGCAGACGACAAGGCTCGGTTTAACACCGGTGTCACGCCACGAAGCATCACAGAACCCCTTGTATGTGGCGCAAATGACGGCTGATCCCCAGTTGTACTGAGGCATCACCACAGCCTCCGTGTCAGCCAAAAACTCGATGATGCGAATAAAGTTGTGGTACACTCAATCACCTTGTATGGTGGAAAACGTGATCGAACTAAAGAGATGAAGAAGGTAAGCAACGTAACAACCTCGTCCGGTGCATCTTGCGCGCATTGACTGAAATGCCTAAGCCAAGTCCGAGGGACGCCACGGGCACTGTCCGGGACAGGTATGCCGAATCGATTCCCCAGCCTGGCCTTTTAGTCTGCAGGCAGACGGCCTGGAACAAGTGGCTCACCCCAGATCAGGAGACTGGTCAAGAATGAGACGTCCTGGAGAGTGACCGTCATCTCACCTCACCGAAAATAGAAGATGTGCGTCTCGGGCCTCCACCTGTCGACAAGTACCGATAGTAGACTGTTGTTTAGGGTGAAATGGCGTCCGACGGAGAGCAGCCACGCAAAGGGGTAGCAAGCCTGTGCCCCGAAGGATTGGGACGTAGCGAGCATCCATCTACCAGTAATCCCTCCCGGATCGAAACACTAGGGGTGGAGGGTCATCCGCGTCCCCGGCGATCCATGACTTGCACCGGTGATTCTCATCGTAGAAGGGTTCCAGAAGCTCCGGCAGAGACATGACTTGCAAGAGATGTAACATACAAATTATTAGTGAAAAGATTGATAATGATGATAAATCACTAGAAATTAAAAATTACAACTAAATACAAAAAAAATTAATGTACACTAATTTACTAAGACCAAATTAATTTCAACTAAATTAGTTGTAAATAAATTAATTAGGACTAATTAATTACCATAAATGAATGTGTGCTACATAATGACAACTACATTATTCATGACTAAATTAATTATGATGAACTAAATAGCACTAAAATAATTGCGACTAATTTATTACCACAGATTAATAACAAAAAAAATTAATACGGTTTACTAAGGCCACTAAATTAATTATGACTAATTAATGACAGTTAATTAATCACGTCTAATAAAATATGACTAATTAATGATGGCTAATTAATTAAGACTTAATTACAACTAATTATTTGTGACTAATTAATTGAGTAAAACTAACTAATTACAACTAATTAATTGATAACTAATTAACTATACCTGAATAATTATAACTAATTAATTATGTAAGATTAATTTAACTATAGCTAATTAATTACGACTAATAAACTCGCACAAATATTATTACAAAAATTTGAAAATGACTAAATTAGGTACGCCTGAATAAGTACTACGCATTTTACTATGACTAATTTACATACCACACAATTAATAAAGAAATTATGAACAAGGAAACAAATACATGCTAATATGGCTACTAATGATGGCTATTAAAAATGCTTAATCGTCTGCGAAAACAAAATCGAATGAACGAGCGAGGGAGCGAGCAAGCGGAATGAGAAATAAAATCGCCACCACCTCGGAATTTATAGCATTGCGAGATGAATTGATTCCCTCCGCGCTGACGCTTGTATACATGCATGCATCCGCAAACATGGATGTGATGGGAATAAAAGGGAAAAGACGACGGTGATGGGAAAAATTTGATGGATGTGATGGGCGTGTTGGTGATGTCCGGGTGCATGCATTCGCTAGTCGGGCGGTAGCCATGCAGATGAGAGCGCCAAGCGGTCCCTGTGCGGACAAGGCATGTCCGGTCGGTGGTCATACTGAGAATTGCTTACGTGGCGGTGTAAGGCTCATCCATACTGCTATATTTGCAAATAACGTGTAGGCAGAGCCACATTAGTAATTACACCGCGAAACCGTGCCATTTAGAAGGAAAAAAAAACAAAACTGGAGGATTGGGTCTGGTCTGTAGGTACAATATCTTGCTGTCGCTTTGATGTAATGCATTCATACAAAATCTTACAAAAGATGCCTTTTTCTCTTTTTGCAAGGAGCGTTAATTGTTTCACTTGCCCCAGTTCTTGCCTCGACTGCTGGACATAGGGTGCGACAAGATATTCCCAGAGGAGTATTTCTTGGGTGTATCAAAAGCCGAATGTTTTTGTAATGTATTTAAGGCCTAACTATTTTGTGCTTACCAAAAAAACTGTGATGTGAATACTTAAAACTAGAAATTGAGATTTTGTAGTCATCCAATATCGCTGTGGAGTAAATAGACACCTTTTTGTTTTCTTTCTAAAGTTGACCGCAAGCAAAACATTCATGCTGCGGCACGTCATAAAATCATCAACAACCATCCCAGTGAACAACTTATCGCCACCCAACTATTAAAATTTTACCATATATTGAATATTTTCTGAGTTAGATAGTGATCGATTATAGCTGTTTCACGATTGCCGCGCTTAGATTGGGTTGTCTTTATTCTATTTTTGGTCAGGCCTTAGTTGTATTTGGTTGGACATTGGTTAGCATGAGCTTGGGCTACTATTGCAGTGAGATATCTTTCTAAGAAGTACCTATAATTAGTAATGTCTATTCATAAACTCTATAGTAAACCAGATTATAAATATCTCAAAAATTGTATTTTTATGCACTTTCCAACGCATGGACCTAATTATCTTTCCGTTATTATGGTAGATTGTACAGAAGTCTGTCAATGTGTGAATCAAGCTTATGTGACAATCTTGTGGTCGACCTTAAGTATTGGAGAACTTGGCATCGATCAAGGAGCAGCAGCGACTAGTCGACCTCAAGCTTGCGGCCCAGTCACAGGGAATAAAAAAGGATTAGTTCCTTATATAACATTGGAATTTTACGAAATATCTGATTGTGACACTGACATGACATGTATGGTCAGAGTCTGCATGTCAATAACACAATGAATAGCATATAAGGGATGAGACATACTTTCAGTGGCATATAAGGAATTCACCCAATAAAAAATGACTCAAGGCCCGCCTGTCGGATGGCGAAGGCATGCGGTGTTCTTTGTAATCACGAACCACTGCACCGATAAAGGGAGCTGAATTGCCATTTCACCGTCGACCGGGAGCAACAAGGTGTCCAGTTGGCACCTTCACAGTTGGGAGCCAAGGAGGAGGTCCCTTAGGTCGGGGGAGGAGTCCCACCCCATCGACTTCATCTAGATCTACCGCAGCCCTGCCTCGCCCTAGGCATCGTCTCGACCATCCCTTGATCGAGATCCATCGCACCGCTGTGCTGGAGAGGGTGAAGGAACGAAAGAACAACGAGGAAAGGTCGCCCCCTCCAGATCCGGCCGTCGAGATGCCAGGGTGAGGGAGAGAGGGGCCAACAGTGGGATGGAACAGTGGAGGGGAGGGTAGGGAGAAAGTGAGGGTCAGGTGAAATCTTTTACTTTATTTTATTAAGACATGGGACCCACTTTAAGGCCTTTAAGGCCTCCTTCTAGGCCCTGCACAAAGGGTTTCTTTGGAACTAGGGAATTGAGAAACACTGGAATAGGAAAACGATATGAATTGGATGTCATGCCTTGTTATAGGATTTAGAAACACAGGAACATGTAACAAATGTTGTTGGTTGAACCACAGGAAAAACACATGAATTTTGGTGATTGTCATGGTTGTCATAGACTCTTACGAAAAATTTCAAAGAGGTTTGAGTGTATATTTGTTTTTCTCCAAAATTCCCATGAAAGCACATCATTCCATAGGAATTTCATAGGAATCCTTTTGGCGTTTCCTTTGAACCAGATATTCCACATATGGATTTTTGTGTAGGAATGGATTCCTCCATAATACCTTTGGTTTTCCTTCAATCCAAAGAGGCCCTAAATACTGTGACAGTTGGAACAAGCCATGTGGACTCATCTTAACGCCTTAGTGGGCACTACTACACAAAACATCATCACAGAAGGTTCTAAACCATCATCACAGACGGCTTTTGAATCGTCTGAATTTTTGTGTCTATGATGGCACGAGGTCATCACAGACGGTTCTTGTTTAGAACCGTCTGTGATAGCTTTTTCTATTGCAAAAAAAACGAAAACGGATTTTCACTTCGTTTGGAGCCTCCCGAGCCTCGCGAATGAATTTGATATGGATTTTCGGATTGAACTTTTCGTTAGCTTTCCCACAATAGCCACAATATCACAGTAGCATCAACTCAATGCATTCACAGAGCACTAAAAACAACACGGCATCACCCACATCACAGTAGTATCAACTCAATCCATTCACAGAGCACTAACACATCACAATAGTAATCTACATTACAGAGCAAAAGGGGGGAGTAGAGAGAGAGTCGTGGGAAGTCAGGCACGACGACGAGGGGCGAGGTGGAGGAGGCCGCGTGCGACGAGCTCAGGGGAGGACGGGGCGACGAAGTAGAGGAGGCCAGGGGCGACGAGTTCGTGGGAGGCCGGCGACGACGAGGCTTGGGCGAGGTGGAGGAGGCCGCGGGCGACGAGGTCGGGGGAGGACGGAGCGCAAGGTCAGGGCGAGATGGAGATGGCAGAGGAGAAATGGCAGAGGAGGAGATGGAGATGGCAAAGGAGGAGATGGAGGACTCTGTTAATATAGAGAGATTTTCGGCAGCCCGCCCATTAATCGCAAATTTTCGTTTTCCTGCCAAACAAAATAAAAGTATCACAGACGGTTTTATACAAAAACCGTCTGTGATGAGATATCACAGACGGTTCGTATCATGAACCGTCTGTGATAAGCGTCTCATCATAGACGGTTCTTAATATGAACCCTCTGCCGTGGCGCCTAATTCATCGCCACGGCGGCCAATCCTCTGCCACAGCAGCCAATCCCATTGCCGAGGATTAGCTGCCGCGGCACACAATCCCATTGCCGAGGATTAGCTGCCGCGGCAGAGGATTGTGTGCCGTGGCGATGGATTAGCCGCCGATTAGGCTGCAGAGAGAAATTGATCGCCGCGGCAGAGATTGGTCGCCAAACCTCGCCGCGGCAGAGGATTGGTTGCCCAAACCCTACCGCGGCAGAGTATTGGTTGCCATGGTAAAATCAGATACTACGGGAAACCCTAAACCATGGTAAAATTCCAAGCTATGGTAAAAATCCAAGTTATGGTAAATCTAAAATCACAGACGATTTTAACCACGAACCGCTCGTGATATTTCGGTATCACGCATTCGTTCGTCTTGGAACCGTCTGTAATTATTTTATCACAGACGGTTTCAAAGTACCGTCTGTGATGAGACGTGTCTATAGCCTGTTTTGTAGTAGTGGGTTATTAAACATAAGAGATGCCCTTAGATATCCTCAACCATGGCAGATGTGCCCACACATGCATGTTCTTAAACTTAATGTTATGGCATGTTAGGACGATAGGGATAGACATGATTTAAGACGAGAATCAATATAAAACTAAGGGCTTATTCGAATGATGAATATTACAGTTATTTTGTGCTATTTTGGTTCATTTATTAGTTGAATGACTAATAAATGACAAATTGAGGACCTAAATATCAATATCAGGCAGATTCAGGCCACAATTGGTGCAACAAAGTGAATTTCAGCAATGGCATCACGTGATCTATCAATTTGGTTTGTTCAGTTACTTTCCTAGCAGAGGTGGTAAGCGATATAACGAAGTTTATGGACTATCATTGTATTATTATATGTACCCTGCATGTTTTTTTTTAACGAATTGAAAGGGATATAAGCCAGATAGCTCCATCATGTTGTGAAAATTTCTGTACGGCAAATTTTCACAACCTGACCTGTTACGATCCTAGATAGACTAGTTAATTGGAATTGTTCAAGGAATGTTGATTTTTTATACCTGGAAAGGAAGTGACATCTCTCTCCATCAATGTGTACAGGTGTGCAGGTGTGCATCACAACTCACAAGTCTAATGGCGAGAAAACACACACATGAACACGAAAGGGACATGTGTTTTGTCGGGTATGGGTTTAGATGTGGACCACTCGCAAACTTCGAAACCATTGACGAACATGATGAATCATTGGAAAGAGATGGCTACAGATCCTACTAGGGGAGGCGCGCGAATGCGATATATACTGTTGCAATTCGTTTTAAGTTTCCAAATTGTTCAGAAATTGCAATGAAGCGTGAGGATTCAATAGTCCTCGAATAAGAAAACTAATTAATTGTATGTAATATTCATTACAGATAATGGTATTTTAAATAGCGCTTAAATATACCCCCAGTCGCCCATACTTGCCACAATCAGATAAGGTTACTATCGGTTTAGGTTACGATCATCGTATTGTCGTGAGATCTATTATGATTAGGTGGACTTACGACCACCCTATAGTTGATAAATCTCACAAGCATATGGACTATATTGACTAGGATTCTATACACTACGCTCGACTATGCGCAATAGTTAATACACATGCACATTATCTCTGGCATGACCGTACGTACTTGTCTTTGTCTCTGGCAATAATCGCTTGGCAAACGTGTAGGAGGATGTCTCACTGACAACAACTATTATCCACGTGCGTACTCAAGTAACCGTAAAGGTGCCTCTTGACAACACAACAACTGTCACCCTTTCAAATGCTTTATAAATGGCGATGCTGGCAGACATAAAGAGAGGTCCGGGAGGAGCAAAGACACACCATAGAAGTAATTAGACTTAGTTTCGCTGGCTCGTTTTACTATATGAGATTAAATACAAAAACACAAAAGTAGGGTTGTTATTCTCTCTGAAGAATACCTAAACCTGTTATAAAAAGCCCTTGTCTCCTCTTGCATAATCTTGGGAGCTGTGTTCCCGATATTTACTCTTTAAAAACTATAGTGATTCATCAACAAAGCAAAAACGATCGTTAAAACACTCGGACGGGCAAATTTTTTCCCGCACCGTATCATGAATGGTTCTTATAGCAAACAGCATGTATGACATGCGTGGGGTCTCTATTTTTTTTTAAAAAAAATCCACAAACACCCGATAAGTCACCTATATTTTCAATTTGCCTATTATATCTCATTTTTGTTTACTTTACCTCTATATTTTAAGTTGACTTGCAAATACCCACCAGGTCGTATGTTCGCACTATTTTCTCGTGGTTTTAATTATCTTCGTCACTTGCTTCAATGATTTTAGTACTTATTTAAATGATTTCAATACTTGTTTCAATGATTTGGATTATTTAACTATTTGTAATACACGATCACAACATTAAAACATTCACTACTACAAAAAGGGCTAAACTGGACATCTCATCATAGATGGTTCCCTATAACCTTCAGTGTTGTAATTATCACAAACGGTTTTACAAGCGAGACCGTCTAAGTTACAAGCGATGGCTAGAATCATTTGTGATACGTAATTATCACAAACGGTTTTTTAATAAGAACCGTCTGTGATAATTCACAGACGGTTCCTAACAAGAACCGTTTGTGATAATTTTGTATCATATGCGATTTGTAGTTGGAAGTGTCTATGATATGTTTAATGCTTCGGCTTCCGCGCGATACGTCTCTTCGTCTCTTCCTTGTTTTATCAGAATGATCATTGCGCGCCATGGTGAGTACGCACGGTATTGAATACGTACGCAGCTAGCTATAGTACTGACGACGTGCGCCATGGTGAGCACGCGGAGCATGATGGCGAGCACCAAGGCGAGGAGGTCCGCGATCACCGTCGCTCTTCATCACGTGGTCATCGTCCACATCGTCGACCGCGAGCTCTCCTCAGCACATGGCTGACCTCTGCAGCCTATGAGCAATATACGTATTTATATATACCTACAAAAATACGTACTACTGTTTATGGCGGCAACCAATCCATGCATGCATACATGTTACTGTTTTTTATATTATTTTTTAGAGAAACATGTCACTAATTTGATTAGCAACAATGCCCTTAATTTCTCCTTTTAATTTTCTCTTATCGGGTAATTCGTGTATTAAGATTCTAATGTCTTGAATTGTGTACGTATATTGGAGTTGCAAGGCCATGTACAAGGCGTCCAATGAGCGCGCTGTGGGGGGAGGCACGTGGCGCTAGAGCAGGAGAAGGTGATGAAGTGGCTGGACAACGGGTGCTACCTCGCCGTCGTCAACCACCTGGCTAGTGTCGGCAACCCAAAGGCCTGCTTCATCGTCGGCCTCACGCTCGTCTCTGTGCACTAGGACATGCAGCGTGACCTCGTGTGCCTCGACCGGGTGGCCGTCGCTGACCACAAGGGTATGGCCTACGTGCTCGGCTCTGATTTTAAAAGTTTGTTTATTGCTCTCAGATGTCGGGCCGCTCAAGATGAAATCTTGGCATCCTCACCATTTTTATCAATATTCTTAACTAATTAAATATGACAACTGCAAATAAGACTTTGAGCTCAAACTAATGCTTAACTAACATACCAAGAATTATCCCACAAACATCGATTATACTTTCAGTCAACAGAGGATCAACAAGATCGCAAAACAAAATGATCAAGTTCATTTCAGTCACAATCGAACTACAGAAAGAATCAGAACAAAACTGCTAGAGATAAAACTGACAATAGTAAGCAACACAGACTGTTCTTTAAGATAGAACCGTATGTGATATGGTCTCATACCACAGACAGTTCTAAAACCAAACCGTCTTTGGTATGGTCGCATATCACAGATGGTTATATTATGGAATCGTCTATGATACTTATCACAGATGGTTCCATAATATGACCGTCTGTGATATACAATATCACAGACTGTTGTTTAATAGAACCGTCTATGATATCTCTTTATTAATAGGGCCCCACTAGGGTTTTACCCTTACTCCTCACTTGCTCACCCCCCAACACCCTTACTTCCCATCCAAATCCCTTATCGCGGTTGCGCATCCTGCAGTCCCCGTCGTCGCCTCCCGCCCCCCCTACACCGCCATCACCCCCGCGCTGTCCTCCTCCCCGTACTGGCGTCCTCCCTCTGCCAGCCTCCATCTGTGTGTCGTTCTTCTCCCAGCGCCAGCGTCCTCCCTCTGCCGGCCTCCTACCCATGGTGTCCTCTTCCCCACGTCAGCCTCCTCCCCTGCGTCGGCCTTCTCCCCCCCTCGCTCTCTCCACTGTGAAGGTAATAACCGCTCTCTCCACTGTGATTTGTCTTGACTTGACTTCTTGGTGGCTATGAGTGCCACCAGTTCAGTGAGCATTCTTAAACTTTAAATATCTATTGTGCTTAGTGTGCCATACTAGTGAAATTTTTAGTATATCTCTCTTTTATTTAAATTAGCACTTGTATTCGGTGACTTTGCATAATAGATTGTGGGATTTATATTGCTTAGTGGGGATTGTTGGTCATAGTGAGATTAGTATGACAATTTAGAGTCACAAGTTAGGTTTTGAGCAAATTAATGTCATTATGTTGTATCATTTTTTTACTAACAGTATGTTGTTGTATTACATCTGTTAGAGAAATTAATCTTCAACAACTCTCCACTGTGAGTACTTGCGGTAATATCATTGAGTACTTGCAGTAATTTCATTGATTGATGCAGTATTGATATGTTGATCTTGCAGTAATATCATTTATTGATGCAGTACTGATTTGTTAATCTTGTAGTAATATCATTGATTACTGAAGTACTGATTTGTTGATTTGTTAATCTTACAGTGATACCATTGAGTCAATCTGTTAGGTGGTTTTCAATTGATTTAGCATACTAGTGACTTCTGCTAACTAGTTTTGAATTGATTTGGCCTTGACTAGTGAGCCTTGGAATTTCTAGTCTTTTGCTGAAATTTTTTCATAGATAGCAAGTAAGCGAGATAGCATCCACACAATCTTCAACGTAATCATCGACGTCACCGAATGCGTCTGGTGCTCCGATGAAGACGATATGTAAGCAAGATGGCAAAGGAATATCGAAAAGCATGAGGACCGAATGACCATTATGGAGGTCACTTTCATTGGGAAAGCAACAACAGCATTCCGGACAACTTGCGGGATAGTTGGAAGGGAACTGGTCCCCATCACCATACCAGGTTGGAAGTCTCTGACGAACAAAGAGAAATGGTAGTTGTGGGCTGAAATTTCAAGGTTGTTCGATATCCTAGCAGAAGTCCAGGGATCGTGCGAGGTCAGGTGTTGCTCGCGATGGGAAAAGTGTGGAAGGCCTTCAAGAGCACGCTTGTCACAAAATACGTGAACAAGAATTAGACTCCCTTCACAAAGTATCAATATGTGTCGTGGGATACATGGGACGCCTTTGTGCGGAGGAAGACAGCGACCAAATTTCAAGAGCAAAGTGTGGTGCACAAGACTAAGCAGACACGAAACAATCACCCCTATAGACTCGGCACCGTTGGGTACGTAGGTTAAATCCCACAATGGACGAGGGAGGATGAGGACACAATCTGGTGGGAGGCCTCCCGGCCATTTGCTAGGATCACAAACGTGAGTGCTCAAAACTGGTTAAGAGCCAGGTCATCAACCATGTCTTCGGGTGCTATCTCTTTCACAAACCCGGTAGACGAGGAAGTGTCCCAACATCAGTAAGATATGTCAAACAACCTAGTTAATAAGTCCATAACTTCATATGGTCTAAAATAACATGATGGCCTCTTGTAGCAAATATTGACGACCAAATCTTCCCAAGGCTCCTTCGAAACAGTCAGGGAGAAGGATATACTATCCATAGCCCTCAGAAACAAGGAGAACCTAGGTCGCACGTGAGGCCTTAGGATTTATGTACCTTGAAGGCAAGGATTCCCACACGACTATAACATCCCAATTTTTGGGAGTTTTTGATATTTTCAAAATAAAAGTAACTATTTGATTGTTCCTAAATTATTTAAGCTTAATTTGAAATTTCATAAATTAAAAATAATTTAATGTGAGTAAATCAAACTTCAATTAAATAAAAATTATTCTATTTGGTTTTCTCGCCTTATCTTGGATTTCCTTTTTCCAAGACGTTGTTGTTCTTCCTTGGAGTTCTTTCTATTTCTTTTTAGCTTTCCTGTTTTTCAGGATCTTTTTGAAGCTTTAAAAATTAAAATAAACCATTTGTATTTTATAGGATCAATTTAAAGCTATAATCGAAATTCAGAATTCAAAGCAATTTAACATGAATAAATCAAACTTCAATTAATTCAAAATCTAGTTTATTTTCATTTTCTGGTATTTAAAGTCAAAATGAAAATTTTAAGTAATTTCTTGGATTTTCTGGATTTTAAAAAGGGTTTTACTATTTTTCCAAAATTAAGAATAATTTATGTGCAAATTTAAAAGCCAGCTTTAAGTTGTAAATAATTTTATTAAGTTCAAAATGATTCAAGGACTTTAGGTGTATTTGTTTTTAGATTTTTTGTACTTTATTTACTATTATCTAAAATTCTATTTGGTTTTCCTTTTTTTCTAAATCGAAAATCCATTTTCCTCTCCGGGCCGAATCTCCCTGGCCTATTTCCTGTTTTCCCTCCTGCGGACCAGTTTCCTCAGCCCGTTCCCACGCGTCAGCCCAGGGGTGGCACCTCTCCCGCTTGCTCTCGCCGATAGGTAGTTCTGCCTGTCAGCCACCATTCCCTCCCTGGTCATCTTCTCCACCGTGTCAACGCCCCCACGTCACCCGTGCGTCAGCGCAGCGCCATGAATCCCGCTGGTTGCCCTGTCTCCCGCTCACTTGCGTCCTCTGCGCCTCGCCCCATCCCATCCCACTCGCGTGCCGCACACCCATGCCATCCTGCCCCCGTGCTGCGCACCCGTGCCGCACCACCGTAAAAACCACTGAAGTCCATCTCCTCTCCCGACAATCCCCTCCTCTATAAATGGAACACCAGGACCCCCCTCGTCCCCCAACCCCCCTCTCTCTCTTCCCCACCTCGCCTCAATTTGAGCTTCGCCACCGCCAGTCGGAGCCTGCGCCTCCGCCTCTAGCACCACCGTTGGAGCTCCTCCGGCAGTGTGGTCTTAACCTTCGGCTTCACGAGCCCGCGTTCCATCCCGTGCGCACCTCCTCGCCGCTGGAGTTTCATCGGAGTCCCCGCGCCATCGTCAACCGATCACCTCTACCGCCTTCTTCCAATTCCGCCATTCCCCGTCATCGAGACCGGGAACACTAGGCCCCCTTGTCTATGTCGTTCTTTTGGTGCCACCAACTCTCGTCGCCGTGGCGTGTAGCGCCGGCAACCTTGGGAACCCGTGTGCCACTCCCTCGTTGGCGTGACGTGGCCGCCACCTCGCTGCCACCTTTGCGCCACATTGGCGTCACCTCGCCGGCCCTCCTGCATTAGTGCACGGGTGGTAGCCATGTCAGCGCACATGTGGTCCTGCCTCTGTGCTGCGCGCCCGGTCCAACGTGCACCGACGTGAAACCCGTGGACCCGGTCCATAAGGCCTGGGCCCACCCGTCAGTGACACATCTCTTTTCCCGTTTGAAAATATTTTGGCCAAAAATCAAAATCCCGTCGCTAACGTCAGCCTGACGCAATAAAAGAATTTTCTTCAGAAAAATAATTCTAAAAATCCCGAAAATCCTGATTTTCTTTATTTTATGTGTTTTCAAACTTTCGAGAGCTCGTTCTTCTTCATTTGAGCTCCAATTCGAGTGATTCAAATTTCTAAATTCATCTAAATTTAGTATATTTATTTTGGTTCTTGTTTGATATTGTTTGGATTTTATTTGGATTTATTTATTTATTTTTCTCTTTTTGCATATATAGATTCTGGCGTTTTTAAAGATTTCTTGGACCTGACGACCAAAGCATCTCAACTCATCAATGAAGGCAAGTCGTAGATGTTTGATATTGTCATACCCATTTTTTTTTAAAAATATATTATTTTATATCAACATCCATTGCTAATTGTATAACAATGGTTTTGGGAATAGTTAATTACCTGATTGTCATGGTGTCTCCTTGGATAATTATGAATGACATGTACCCTTGGACACCATAGGATGGTTAATTTTAGTTGGACATATTTTATTACCTACATGGGTATCATATTACGCTTAGCCATGCTTAGTCGCGATGGGATTCATGATCACATATTCATAAATGATTAATGTTGACTTAATGATATATGGAATTGTAGCGTGACCACTATTATTAAAATTTGTTGTGCCATGGCTAAGGGTTTCCATTTGGTCGGGTTGAACCGAAAATGATTCCATACCCAGGCAATTGATCGTACAGCAAAGGGGATGATTTTGGGATGAGGTTGACTCGCTGTAGTAGTTGCTAAGGACTTAACTTTGTGCACCATTGATCTGGGCCTCACCGTACAACCACAAGTCTATTTATGGGGTGGGCCTGGCCAACTAATTAGCAATGTTTGGAGTCGGTACTGTTGTGGTTGATTGTGGCGTAAGAGGGGGCTGACGTGATGAAAACTTAGCTAGCAGAACCGAGTGAAAACGGTGCTTTGTAAAAGCCTTGTGATAGTCTCTCCTTGATTCACATGTCTAAGGAAACATATATTTTTTATCAAGATGATTATCTCTTGTGGGTCAAGCTGTACAACATTTGCAGAGTGTTAAAAACTATTTAAATAGTTGTGTCCCCGGTTTTGAACAATGCTGGTGATTTCGCACGTGGGGTAGATTTTTATAAAAATGTTAGAATGGTTTGGTTGAGAAGCGATCTGGATGTTGATGGTTGGGAAGTGAACGAGGTGTTTACTAGTTGTTTTAAAGAACTTGGTTACTTATGTACTTAATCTTTTAAATTATGCTTTTCAATCTATTTACCGTATTTACTATCAATACTGCTTTCCGCAAAATAGCCATAAAGCTATCCTTGCCAAGCCATGTATGAATACTATTTACATACATTTTCCTACGACTTACTGAGTACTTTATGTACTCACGGTTATACGCCATTTATTGATCAATCACCTAAGAAGAACCTGGGAACTGAGAGTTCTATGAAGAGGAGTACTTTGAAGAGTATACGAACTAGGATGCGTTCTCCACTCGATTGCCCGTGGGCATGTCGGATGGCTACCCCGAGTTATTATATTCCACTGCAAGTTTACTCTTTTGTCTTAAAGTCCTGCGTGATAAACTCTGTAAGACTTGACCATAAGGTCCTTTTGCTACTAGGTAATATTACTTTGTCTGCTTCACAGATATTTTGTTGTATGGATATGATTTCATCGATGTTGCAAACTGTGTGGATTAGTTACTGATAATGGAACTAGTTCAGAATACACAGAGAGCTCGGTTCCATTAGTCCGGGGTCTTGACAGCGACTCCGAGGCGTATAGTAGTAGGAAGAGATGCAAGGCCGAGCGCGAGGAACGGTTGAAAGAGGATATTTGTGTAGAATTTTGAGGAAAGGTAATATCATTGCAGCAATAAATGGAACAAATGAATCAAGTCCCAAACCAGTCGCAAGCCACCCCCGTTATGTTGGGTGCCAGTTCCCCTCAACGTCGGAGTAGCTGCGCGTCCAAGCCACTTTTTGAATATAGAGACGTCCAATTACCTATTGACGACATCCAGGTAATGTACATCTCTGGAATGCTACATAAATAGGCATGTTGCACGCCTAAACTAATCGTGTATCGTTATGTAGGAACCCACGCCATGCAACCTCATTGTCAGGCTTGTTGGCTCCATTCCGCTTGCGGCTGGGCGGGGGATGACATATCCATGCCCGCCAGGGACGCTGGTGCACAGTGCCCAGCTAGGGACTAGTTTCGTGAAGGTCCAGGTGGACATGGTACATGATGGTTTCAGAGCCGTCCGACTAGAGAAGCCCCCAAATGACAAGATCATGATACTAGGGGATATCATCCACACATTCGTCCAGTGGCCTGAGAGGGACATCGCCCTGGACCCTTATGTGCCGGCATTTACCCAGCATGAACAGCTGGTCTCTCCACACGACCATCTACAACCTGCAGCCTCTCTGACCCTCCTTTCAATGTCCCCACGTGCTCCTGATCCACATGACCATCTACAGCCTAAGACCTCTCCGTCCCCCCCCTCGATGTCCCTACGTGCACCTAATCCACACGACCATCTACAGTTTGAGGCCTCTCCGACCCTCCCTTCGATGCCCCCAGGTGCACCTGATCCTCGTCGGCAGGCCACCATATCGGCTCCCATGAAGAACACACCGAGCATATGCGAACAACGTGCCAATTAATCTCCCGTGAAGAACACACCGAGCATATGCGAACAACGTGCCTATTAATCTCCCGTGAAGAACACATGCACACGTGTCAGTAAGACCAAATTGAAGAAAAGTAAGGCATCTCAAAAGTGCAGGATATACGATCAAGGAAAGCCGTTGGTCTCGGATACGCTCTTAGCCAACATTGGAATGAGTGCCATATCTTTGAATACGTGGTACATGGGACAGACCAACGCGACGAGGACAAAACGCTCTTCGGGTTTCACCACCAAATACATGACAAAGCATTTTCTCCACGAGCCCAGCTTCGTCGTGGTGGGCTTCGACGACTTGTTCGATCTCTACAACCTCGACGCCTCACTTTTGAGATGTTATACACTGTAAGTGCGTACAATTACGGTCTACATTCATGTAATACTGATAAATGCCGTAACTCTTTGCTTATGTATAGACACATGTTCCAAGAAGCCAAACAAAGAAAAGAACTAGTCGGTTTTCTCAACCCACACTTGATCTCTGAGCAATGCATCAACGACGATGCATCCTACGTCGAGGATTATGTAACAACAAGAATGCATGCTCATAGTGATAAGGAGTACATACTTGTACCCTACAACTAGGGGTAAGTTCTTCACTCATTGCTATACTCATTGATTTGTGTTTCATATGCAACACGAACTTAGTTTTAAGGACTATGATGACATACATGTGTAGGTGGCACTGGATTCTAATTATCATTGTACCAAAGTGGAACAAGGTAATATACCTTGATTCCCTAAACAAGAGCAACCACAACATCACACTTGTGCAACAATTAATCGACAGTTAAACTCATTTCATCTATAAATTACTCTATGTACCCTTTGTGGGCAATGGATGACGCTAACTTGTGCAACAATTTTCAAATCACGTAGGTCGTTCGCCGCGTACATTGCCAAAGGAGGGAGACACGTAGAAGGGAACACAACACTACAACATGTGACACAATTTTCGTACTCGCTAGTACACAATAATCCTATATCACACTTCGTAATAATGTCTCTCAAGCTGAAAAAACCTATGTATATAATTATATTTTTGCAGTGCCACCCACAGCTACAGGGCAACATATGCGGATTCTATGTTTGCTGCCATATGCAAGAAATCACGGGTGGTAGCTACAGGACAACCAAGGATCCAGAGGTTTGTCAATCTCACAATAATTATTTCCTACTTATCAATTAATATATATATAAGTGCCTACGACTTTACTCTTACTAGTGACAGAGCATCAACATCGGTTCAAGTGCAGTCAAAATTAATGAACTCTCTGAAATTCGAGGACAACTCACCACCTTCTTAAAGATGGAGGTCATTGACCCAAAAGGAGAGTTTCACCTAGCCAGGAGTGAATAAAATTTTTAGTGAGAAACAATGTTTTCTTACTGTATCTGCAAACATGCTGTAAAAATATTATGACAATTCATCTATAATCAATCTGTAAATTTGTTTATTTATGATATATATGTGTATCTGTGATAGGTATTTGCGTATTTGCTTGTATATGTTATTTGCATATTGTTTTTAGAGGGTGTGACTAGCATTCCCTGAGACTAGCTGAAAGCAAAAATAAAACTATTTTGGTATAGAACGAACTATTACAGGTAGTTTTGTGGTGTAAACCGTCTGTGAAGGCCTACTACCACAGACGACTACCACCAACAACCATATGTGATATGTCTTCGATCACAAACGGTTCTTTTAACTAACCGTCTGTGATATGTTTCCAATCACAGATGGTTGGTACATATAACCGTTTGTGATGGCCAACGTATCACAGACGGTTTTTGATAGAAGCCGTCTGTGATAGCAGACCTTCACAGATGGTTTCGACCAAAAATCGTCTGTGTTGTGACTTATCACAGACGGCTCATAAAACCGTTTGTGATAATGGTTTAGAATCGTCCATGATGACCCTTTGGGTACTAGTGATTAGCAATGAAATGATACATTACAACTACTAAAATTATTCAAATAATTGAAATAAGTATTAGCATCGTTAAAACAAGTATTGCCACCACTTAAACAAGTGCTAAAATAATGAAAACCACAAGAAATAGTGTTAAACATATGGTCTGAGAGGTATTTGTGGACCAACTTAACTTACGGGAGGCAAAGTAAACGATAATTAGATACGAGGGGCAAATTGAAAAAGTAGATGATTTGTTTGGGTATTAATGGATTTTTTTTATGATGCCACAATTGGTATGCGTACTGAAGCATTTTAGGGTTGGCCATACGGTGAAATATATTTTTGTCATTTAGCTTGGTCCTAAAACACGCTCTATCTCGGTTGTAAACTTGAATCGGACAAATCATTGGTAAACGTGAAAGCATACAGTATTACACCGTTTAAACTATGAATCAGTTGGCGGCACAAACTTTTTTTATGGGATTGTCTATTCATCATGCGACTAAAATTTTTGCTAAATTTCAATCACCTTTCTCAACATGTGGATAAAGATCTAACCACTCTCATTACCCCCTCGCTTCCTATATAACCCAGCCCTGACCTTAGGACAAATATTTATTCTAACATGATAAAAAATAAATTTAAGTTTAATGAACCTCTACAAAATAAAAGACAAAAAAGTAAACCTATGTGAACCTTAAACATACAAAAACAAACAGAACTAATACTTACAGTAAAGTTATGATAAAATTGCACATTACTTAGTAATACAATTTTAGGCTTTGTACTATGCTATTTCAGGTGACTAAGAGGTTAAAAAAATCAGGTAACTGATAATTAGCAAACTATTTTTTTTATAGGATTAATTTCTTATTTGCCACTGAAAGTTGGCACGATCCCTCTTACGTCATAGAAAAAAGGCTCCTTCATTGTCATTGGATCTTAACTTTCATCCCTTATTTGCCATTGTCGTCAACTCCGTTAGAAGGAGCTACTGTTAACCCCCCAAAACTTGTCAGATTTTTATCAAAATGTATAACTTACCTATGACATCTCTTCCCCCTCTCTTCCTCAACCTTCTTCCTCTCTCTCTAGAAAGACCCAACCTACTTCCATCGTCTCGCCGCCGGCCTCCTTCACTCGTCCCGCCGCGGCCACCTTCCCTCGTCCCGCCGCCGGCCTCCTCACCTCCAACCGCCAGTTCCGCCGCATCCCCACCTCCCACCGCTGGCCTCCTCCCCATGTCCCGCCGCTGACCTCATCCCCTTCAATCACCAGTGCCACTGCATCCCCATCTCCCACTGTCGGCCTCCACCTCCTACCGTCGGCCTCCTAATCCCGCTACCGGCCTCCTCCACTCGAAATGCCGGTGTCTTCGCATCCCCACCTCCCACCGTCGGCCTCCTCCCTCCACCCGCCATCCTCCTCCCCCATCCGCTAGCCAGCCTTGGGGACGCTAGGCGGCGGAGATCCGGTACCCCAAGAGGGCACCTCCTTGAAGGGATACGGGTAGGCTACACTAGCTGGTAATTCAAAAATTCTACCACATAAACCAGGATGCCAGACAAGCAAGAGATCATAGATCGTTACCACCTGACGCACAATACAACAGAACAAGAGTTGGAGCAGCTTGGTCCAACAAAGAGCGTGTCGATGTAGTGGTCGTAGTCGATCGTCCGACATAGTTGATTGTTCAACGTAGTCGATCGTCCAGCGTAGTCATCGCCGGTCATCTCCTCCAGTATATGATCGCTTTCCTTGCAATGTCGCGGATCGTTCTCGAGTGCAACATCAACCGCAGTAGCGCCTCTACGGTATCCACATGTTCAGGGTAGGAAAACCGTACGCCGGTGTGCTAGCACCAAGTCGCACGGGAAGACCCTCTCAATAAGTTGGTGGCTAGGGTTTGGAGCAACTCACGTCAACTCTTGTTGTGTGTCTCCTCTGTTACTTATATATCTTCCCAATAGTCCCAAGGATCTCCTTAAATAGTGCTCGTGACAGATCTTATATGAGCACGTCTGACAATTCGTATCCGTACTAGTTTGTTCCAACCCGTTAAGTGTGTGACCCTATGGGTTCACGTGTAATCATTTGTTACTCGGAAACTCCTTTTCGATCACGAGTCGTCAGCGGCACCTAGTAGGACATAACGATTCTCAAATACACACGAAATATATCGGACGAACCTTAATGCAATATGATATACGACTAAGTCCTTATCACTAACGACCAGCTCGTACATCTATACGACCAAATCCTATATAGTATCGACCAGTACGTAACACCTTATGACTAGGTTTCGACCAGACTACGACCAACTCATATCTCTATACGACCAGGTCTTATTTGGTCTCAACCAGTTCGTAACTCCTTATGGTCAGGTTTCGACCACTTAGTGATCATGTTCGACCAGCCTACGACCAGCTCGTATCTTCATACGGCTAGTCCGTATCTGATCAAACTGAAAGACATGCTCATGTATTCTCCCTTTGCCTCACGATATCCGGTTGAACTCCAAGTGAGATGTTGTGTTATCTATGGACTGTTCAATACTTTCTCGATCAAGTGTCTGATAACTTCATGTGGTCAAACTTTTCGACCACCAGTGGCATGGCTATGCACTTTTCTTATCCGACCACATCGAGGGGCCAAGAGATATCTCTCCTATTATGTTAGGAGAGACAAGTCCCATATCTGACCAGTCACATTCCTCCGCATATTTTATAGCATACTCGAAAGCTACCTTTATGACTACCCAGTTACGGAGTAGCGTTTGGACACCCCCAAAGTGTGCTATTACATATGTAGAAAACCATGCTGATCTCAAGTCTAATGATTATACATCATCATTGCTTGAGACCAACTAATGACACATGAAAGCATAACAATCTCAGCAGTGTCTCAAGATGGGTCAATTCAATATCATGTTGTCCAACATGTGTTCACATTATTGATTCGATATCCCTATATCCATGACTGGTGAAACATGATCATCAATCAATACATGTGCTGGTCAATAGAGTCACTAGTGTTCCGACTAGTGACATCCGACTAGAGATACATTTAGAACGACATCATCATAAGTTAAAAGAGCTTCACCAACAAGTCACACACTCGTTAATCTTTATAACTGATGATTCATTCAAGGGACAGAATAACACTTATTCAATAACATATAAATATAGACGTGATACAATCATCTCTATGATTGCCTTTATGACATATCACCAACACTCCTCCATTCCAACCATCGGTGCCACCACATCCCTACCTCCCATCGAGGCCGCGCACTTGCTGAGGATGAAGGGGGCGGCATGGATAAGGAGGAGGGTGGCGAGCGACTGGTAGTGGGCGGCCACGGTAGGAGCTCGAGCGTGGGAGGTGAGGATGCGGCGGTGTGAGCGGGTGATTGTGTGGGGGCATGGTGGGGGCGCTGCTGTCGTCGGCCAGCCTCCCTTGGTGCCTTGGGCTCTCGTTGGCTGAAGCAAAAAGAGAAAGAGGAAGGTGTGGGGGAGGAATAAGATGGGCATAATAGTCTTTTCATGCAACACTTAATATTTAACTCACTGTGGTCCGACGGAAGTGGCAAATAAGGGATGAAAGTTGGGATCCGATGGTGACAAAGAGATTAGCATTTTTTTGATAGTATAAGAGGGATTATGCTAACTTTTAGTGATGAATAAAAAATTAATCCTTATATATATATTATATATATATATATATATATATACGTTGTAGGAATAACAAACACCCCCGCAGGATGGATAGGGCCCAGCAAAGGTGCTCAAGTGCCCCAGCTCCTCGTCCTCAGAAACAGTGACACTGGGGGCTTCCCATGGAGGCCATAGCCCTTGGCGACTACCTCTCTAGCGGTACGACCATACAGGAGGCTACCACAAGATCCATAGGCCAACTGAAAATAAGCTTAAGGATTTGACTGAAGCCAATACTCAAATCCATTCCGTTGACTAAAGTTTACCACTTACTTCCCGTTGCTGCATCTGTTGGGCCGGTGAATCCAGTGTTTGCTGTGCTAGTCTGGTACCAACAGAAATTCTATTTCACGGTGAATCGCCATTGGTGATATATCGTGGCGTCGAATCTTCGCAGCTTCGCTGCCAATTTGCTTGCTAGGGCCTAGGAGTGCCACGATACCATCAACATTCTAATTTTTACTATGAATGTCGGAGCACAGATGACAGCCTCAGCGACCGCGCGACGACTTGTGTGAATAATGTGGCCTAGTTCTGACAAATCACTTCTTCAGTTCTTACGCAGGAGCGGTTTGCTTGTCAGAGCCTCTTGAGGTAAGTCCATCCACCAAGATTATCCAAAGTCCGAAGTACGGGATACGCCGGAGGGCTGGTAATGGGTTGGGTGAAATGGGCAAAACGAGTTGTGTTTTACTTTGGGTTGTCTTTGGATGGTCGAGGCTACGAATGGTTTGGATGCGGGGGATTGTTACCTGATCTTCACGGTGTAGGATTGGAGATAACTGGACTCGTGCAATCTGATGAATGATACTGCCAACCACTGTCTCTATTACAGCAACCTGTGGCACTCGATTCACCCAACCACACACTTCGATTCTCTGTCTACTCACTCACGTGGAGTAAACGTGTTCTAGCAATCACCGAGGCAACCAAAAGAACAATGGAGGCAAGAATTATCAGATAATTCCCAATTCTAAGGGGCAGAATTTGACACGTGTGATGACATCATTATACTTCTTGGCTAAGTATACTGACACGTGCGATGACCTCATCATGATGTTGACGTGTGATGATATTATATATTTGCTAACATAAGCGATGACATCCGCTGATGCTATATTGATGTGGAGTTGTTTATCTTATCTTCATGTGGCGGTTGAGGTTACATGTACCAGAGAGTGCACACAACTTTAATGTAGCAGTTTAGACGGAGAAGATGTACATGTGCGAGGTGTGTCCTCGTCATCCTCTCATTCTTCAAGAAAAGCGGTCATCGGCTTTTGATGGCTTGAAAGTGTACTAAATAAAGAGAATAATGTATATACATGGTAAATGTATTTATCATCCGTTTTAGTACCCCTTTCGTTGCACATCATGATTACCAGAACAATAGCCATAAGTACAAGAGTCATATGTCATATATAATATATATGTGTAATTAGCTCTGACATTCTTCTCATTCTCCCTCTTACGAGAAAAAGTTGTCATTGACTTTTGAAAGCATGTAAATAAGTTACTAGTGGGTAGCACCATAGCTAGTTCTAAATTACACAATTTCTCATATGATCATATTTCGCCACTCTAATATCAAATCCTTTTAATGTTGATGAGACTATTTTTAGCGTCTTTCATGCTTCAACTGTTCTATTGTGATTGCTTATATGTGTGTGTGTGATTGCTTATACGTGTGTGTGTGATGCAAAGCATGAGCAAGTAGGTAATATATCGTTCTACACAATAAGCACTATTTCTTGGGATTGAATCAAGCTGAACAAAACATGGCATAAAAGATTGTTTGCCCAGTACTTCTAGTTTTAGTTCGACAATATTATCACATGTAATATATATTCTATACACATAAAATTTGTTGTCTACACCATAATCTCCAACCAAATTAAATTTGTATGTGTAAGTGTAGTTTCTATGCAAACTCTCCAAGGACATTATTTTTGAAACTTTTGAAAATATCCTATCAAGCTCAATAGGTTGATCAAACTTGATATAACATAATGAATCAACAGTGAATATCCTACTAAGAACTTCCTTATGAGTAATCAACTCCACATTATGTAAATTGAGGATATGTAATTCATAACATGTAATTTCCAATTGAGCACAATAATTCACACATTTACTCACATTCTCTTGATGAACAACCAATTCAGCACCGTTATTACCTATTTCAACCTCGTCAGATAATGTAAGTGCTATAGGTTGCATTTCTTCATGATCTAACCATGGAGCAGCAAGTGTTCTATATCCAGCCGTGACTATTTCCTCATCATTCTTTTCAACTAGTGCGGTTTCTTTATCATTCAATTCCTCAACTTCATAGTCGACCTACACAGCAAGAGAAACACAACTAGAAGTAGAGTTTAAGTTCTTAGTTTTATAAATAACCTCATATTTGCTTTTATCTACTTCTCTTTTTTTGTGTATATCTCTCTCAATTTGGAAGCATTGAACCTCACATACGGTTAGGGCTGGAAACGAGCCGAGCCGAGCCGGCTCGAGCCGAGCTCGCCCAGGCTCGGTGTGAACTCAGGCTCGGCTCGGCTCGTTTGGAAAACGAGCTCGAATCACGGCTCGGCTCGAAAAAAGCTCGCGCTGGCTCGAAAAGCTCGTTCGAGCTGGATGGCGCCTGGAGGGTGGGCCGGCGGATGGCGCTTGGAGGGTGGGCCGGCGGATGGAGGGCAGGCTAAGGGATGGGCCAGTTTTTTGTGGGCTGAGCCAATCGAGGCTCGCAAGCCAGCTCGAGCTCGGCTCATTTTTTGTGCGAGCTAAATGGTGGGCTCGGCTCGGGCTCGAAAAGTCACGAACCCGAGCCGAGCCGGCTCGCGAGCTTCTAGCCGTTTTTCCAGCCCTACATATGGTGGAATCACAGAACTCGCCATTTTTAGCATTCTCACTCAATTTGGAAGCTCTGATACCAACTGATGCGGGGGATTGTTGCCCGATCTTCACGACGTATGATTGGAGATAACTGGACCCATGCAACCTGATGAATGACACCAGTAACCACCGTCTCTACTACGACAACCTGCGACACTCGATCCACCCAACCACATGCTTCGATCCTTTGTCTACTCACTAACATGGAGTAAACACATTCTAGCAATCACCAAGGCAACCACAAGAATGACGGAGACAAAAACTCTGAAATAATTCCCAATTCTAAGGGGTGGAATTTTATCTCACACAAACCCTAGAACAAAGAAGTGTTTATTTTTGAAAATTCAACTCTAATTTACATGGGAGGGTGTGCCCCTCCTTATATATCCCTTTTAAGCCAGTGCAATAGTACCTGTGCTATAGTAGGCCGGTTGCTACGGTGTCTTGGTTGCTACGGTGCATGTTGATGCAGTGTTCAAACTAAATACTATGCATTCTTTGTGTAGCAAGCAAGCTAGTTGGTAGCACGACTTTTGACAATAATCAAATTGGGATTGATTTCCTCTTGGTCAGATTGGTGTTGTCTAAACAGGTCAGACCGACTTCTGTTCTTCGTGTTGGTTCCTTTGTTCTTGAAGTTGTAGTAGCCTATTTTTTGCATCCAAAACTTCTTCATGAAACCTTATACAAGTAAAGTAGAGGCATTAGGTAGCAATCTATTCTTATAAAAATCAACGTGTAACTCATTGAGGAAAAGATCTACCTCTTGATTAATTTGCTTTGTTCTAGCTCTGGTGAATGACCCATTTGGTGTTGTAGTAGTATTTGGGGAAGGGGACAATGTGTGTGTTCTAGTGATATCCGCATGGTAGGTTGTTTGCGACTAGAGTTATAATCTAATTCAAGTTGTAAAGTTCAACTTTACAACTCATTACTTTATGTGCAAGAAAGATGATGATCTAAGTGATGACATCGCATATTTGCTGACATAAGCGATGACATCATATACTTCTTGGCTAAGTATGCTGACACATATGATGGCATCATCTGGTTTGCTGACACATGCAATGACATCATTATACTTCTTGGCTAAGTATGCTGACACGTGCGATGGCCTCATCATGATGTTGACATGTGATGATATTATATATTTGCTAGCATAAACGATGACATCCGCGGATGTCATATTGATGTGGAGTTATTCATCTTATCTTCATGTGGCGGTTGAGGCTACATGTACCAGAGAGTACACACAACTTTAATGCAACAACTTAAGACGAAGAAGATGTACATGTGCTAGGTGTGTCCTCATCAAGTTTGGTTTGGGTTGTGCTTGTACATAAAACGGGTTGGTTCGGTTTGGTTTGGGTTAACAAATTTTGGTTTTGTATGGTTTCCACTCATGGGTTTGGACTGGGTAGGTTGGAGTGGGTGAGTTATCGAGTTCCAACGCCAGTGAGAGGCTAGGGTTCCAGCGCCACTGCCTGCCGTCAACTCCCTCATCCTCCCCCGATCTCCGTCGCCCCCGGCCTTCGCATGCTTCCACCTCTGGATATCCTCCCATACATCTCCCACCAGCAAGAACCCTCCTCCTCCAACTCCTCACGCCGCCATGTCTGGTGTCCCCCTCCCCCCCCCTCCTCCGACTCCGCGCGTCGCCGCATCCCCCACCTCCTTTCACGCGCCCACAGGAAGGGGGAGGAGGAGCGGAGATTACTACGCCCATGGATTTCTGCCAAGAGGTTGGTTCATTTCTTGCTACTAATTTCCATTTCTAATCCCGCTTCAAGATTTGCCTTTCTTGTTCAAGTGTTTGCCTTGTTTGGGAGTAAATTTCTAGCAGATATTCTTGCTTTGCGCCGCCTTTGCCCTTGGATTTATCCAAGATTTGTTTGCTAGAACTTGGTAGGGATGGATGCCTTTGCTTTGCCTACTACTCCCTTGGAGAAGAATTGTTTTGTAGTATGAGATAACACTCTAGACTCGAAGATTGTTGAGGTGCCCGCTTCTTGTCATCCTCTACTTTTCTCCCTAGTGGCAGATGTTTAATGGTGTAGAAATTGATAGGGCAAGTAGTACTTTCTACAGTGATGAGAATTGTGGTATATAACTACTTGTGCCGTGGTAGGACTGACAACTCAAACTAAAACCTTTTGGTCCAATAGCGCATGAAAAAACTCCAGTTAGGTCTCAAGTAAACACCTCTGGTTAAACTTTCATCTTTAAATTTTAACTATTGTATTGAGGTAAATATAGATGAATTTAAGGGTTTTCGTCTCTTGGTATTTTTTTATAGATGAATTTAAGGCCTTTTCTTCTTTTGGTGTTTTTTTTGCGAGTATGGCTATATTCACTACAACAACTCTGGCTATTGGCAACACATATAACACGTATTGCATGAAAAACACCATTGCAACACATGATATGTGTTGTTAGGTCTGTGTGTAGTAAGTACAACTTACTTAGCAGAATTAGTTGGAAGCACACATGTTGTTGCGAAAAATTACAAAAATTCATCTTGATATGTCATTTCTTTTGGTAGTTGATTTGCCTTATTTTCAAATATATTCCTATTATTAACCTGGCATTTTTCTCATTTTGTCATAGTATTTCCATCATTTATACACATTTTACACGATTATATGCGCATTGGATTCCTATGCATTTTCTCAATCTATAGGCTGGTGCGATTGGGTAGTATAAATTCCAAACTGGCAACTTTACAAATGTAAACTTTAATACGGACACATAGGACCTTTTTGCTACAAATTCTGAGTGCCATCCTCATCTCCCTAGTCGTTGGATGGAAGACCGAACTAGTCAAAGCCGTCAGATCATATAACGTGGGAGAGGACAACTCTCCTCCCTTCCTATTTTCTCTCTCTTCTAGCTTGGAATTTTTTAAAAATAATATTAATTTAAAAGATAATTACAAAAAAATAGTAAAAAAAAATTTTAACAAAAATATGTGCCTGTTGCGAGTGCTCCTGTTGCCATTGAACTGGCAACATGCACCTATTTACAGCCAGTTGCCGCTCCAACTGCCTGTCGCCATTTCAACTGGTGATTTGCACACTCTTCGGTGCAAATCGCCAGTTGAAATGATGTCAGGAAATTGTGAGTTCCTGTCGGCATTTCAACTGGCGATATGGACTGGCTATATAAACCCCCAAAGTTCGGTGGAAAAGCCATTTTAATTACGGAACAAAGAGAAGGGAGGGGAGGGGAGGGGAGGGGAGAAGAGATGTAGTGAACCCTGTCGGTTCCTAGTGGAGAAGAGAGAGATACGGAGCAGTAGATATGGTCGCACATTCTACAGGTAAAATGTTCTTGCAACTTTGTACCTAAATTCGAAACCTTATAGGTTAGCAAATAAAAATAGCGACATAGAATTCAATGGATTCAATAATTTTAGTTGTATTGTTGTTTGATGTAGTACATCATTTTAGCTGTGTAGGTCTTTATTTTTACACGATAAATATTTTGTTAGTGCCAAAAAATACTTTTTCAAACAGAAAAATAGGAAGAAGCCTCTAAAAATAACAAGATACATATTAAAAATATGTAAAAATTGTAGAGTAGCTAAATAGGGTCTGTGGAGCTTAATCAAAATAATATCAACTTAATTTTGGTTTCCATTTATGCATGTTAAATATTATGTTAATATCAAAAATACTTTTTAAACTAGGAAAATAACAAGACATCTCTAAAAATTCTCTAAGAAATCCAGAGTATGTACATAGGGTGCGTAGATATGAACTGAAATGTTGTGAACTTAATTTTTGTTTGCATCTGTACACGGTAAATATTTGCAAACAATGAAAATAGCTAGATACCTATAAAGATTATATGAAAATTCCAAAGTAGCTAAATAGGGAATGAAGACATTAATTAAAGCATTGTGAACTTAATTTTACTTTCCATCTGTACACGACAAGGTACCTATAAAAATTTATATGTCCATACAAATGTGTGCATATCAGTTTGCTATGTGTCACTAATCATGCAATAATTGAATTAATTATATAAGTCGCTTCTTACTTTTTGTATATGTTTCATAGTACTTACAATTTATGCATTGAATTTTTAGGTATGGCGAACCCAAGATACGTTGCGTAGTGGCCGTATGAGTTGCTTGATCTGGTCATTGACACGCGTCACCGTAGCCATCTCAGTACCATCCTCTCCCAGGAGGGCGAGGTGGCGATTGAGTTTGGAGCGTTGCGGTTGTGCACGCAGATCAGGGCATGGAGTGTGGACCCACGTTGGGTTCCGTGGTACATGTAGTTGTGACCTTCATGTGCTCGATTGCAGTCTAACTATTATGGGTAGACTCACGTTTGTTCTTAATCATTTCGATGCAGGTTGAGAGCGGCATGCCTCCTTCCACTAGCGAGGATGGTGGAGGCGATGTGGGAGCGCGGGTGGTCATCGTATGTCGAGGTGCTTTCCGTACGACCGGTGCCTCCTTACGACACTGGTTGACGTTGGAGGCCAGAGAAGCACATGTTTCACCTCCCGTGTGAGGAGATGGCGTCGACGCTTCAGGATGTGACCGTCTTGACTAGGTTGCCCTACGCGGGTTTCCCCTTGGCGGTGCACGACGTCTCGGGTGCTGCTGTCCAAGAACGGCTACATGGAGTTCAGCAACACACACGAGCCATCGCTGCAGTGGATCTACCAGTTCTATGTAAGTTTTTGTAACTCTTGTCCTTCTACTTGAATTGCTTTCTACAACTTACTGATGTGTATCTGTCTTCTTGCAGCCAGAACGTATGGTAGAAGGCGCACCTAAGCACATAGTGAGGAGGCACTTTCGAGGTCTACCTGCTGTGGCTGTTCGGGTGGGTGATGCTCCTAGGGCCCCACGACGACAGTGTCAACAAGCACTTCATCTGGTACGCACGCCAGCTGGCGGACTAGGAGGTGGAGGAGAACCGGCCCTATGCTTGGGGCCCGAGGATGTTGTACGTGATGTACCGCGCCTTGTGCGATGCGTCCTACCGGATTCGGGACAGCTCCATCCTCTCCAAATGCCCACTGCTTCTTCAACTGTGGTCCTTCGAGCATTTCCAGATCGGACGACCACATATGGACCTGGGCGCCTATATAGTCGCCATGTACACCACTACCGACGACGTAGACCGGCCAACCATGGGTATGGTGTGATGTCGCTGACGGGTAAGTTTTCTGAACATTTGTTCTTTTTTGTAATGCAATTCAATTTCTTGTGCTAAGTTTCCATTGTTCCATTCGACAAGTCACCTTCACTTCGATCACTATGCACACGTCCTACCTGGACTACGTTACGATGTTCGATCAGTTGATGAATGTCTGTGTCATCTGAACACCGTACACTCCCAACAGGGTGTACGCACACGCACCTCGAGGCCTGTTGATCCTGTGCACGTGAGACCACATGTATTGGTACACGCGGAAATTGCTTGGTGCACGATGTCTTAGTGGAGGAGTACCACGTGCACCAGGTGATGCGTCAGTTCGATCTACGACAATAGGTCCCATCACCCTGGGGGCAGCGGGTGGCGCCAAACGTCCATGGATAAGTTCACATTTTAATTTTGTCATACCATTTGCTATACGTACCTACGAAACAATCATTTTGCCTTTCACATATACACTAGGAAGGAAGTCCCTGCTATGACTTCCTGCACGGACAGGATGTTCCCTTGGGTTCAGGGGTGTGGCTCCGCGCCTTGGAGGATGTCGTCCAAGAGGATGCTCCCTACGACCCCACGACGTACGACGAGTACATCGAGTGGTACCCCAGTCGAATGAGGGTTCGCTGCGTTAGGGTCGTGGACGACCCACCACAGCACGAGGTCACAACGTCCGACCCGTATCCCATCTAGCCGGACTCCGCATTTCATCATGTGGTACGTATTGAATGGTTCATACATATTATTTGCTTCGCAAGTTCTCGGTTCCTAAATTGTGGAAGAAGCTGAAGGAAAAGTCTAGTTCTTCACCCTCTCAGTCTTAGGTGCCCCAAGTGGAATTCTACCTCCGGGCTGAACCACTACTTGGAGCATGATTTTACAAATATGGATCATGATACTTCCGACGAAGGCAAGTTAGACTTGCTCGATTGGTGGAAGGACAACAAGCGGATATTCCCTGTGCTGTACCATTTCACACTAGAAGTTCTACTAGTTCATGTGTCCTCTGTCTCTTCGAAAGTGACGTTTAGCATGGTAGAAAGAATAATTGAAGAAAGGAGGTTATCTGTCATGCCCAAGATGGTGGAGGCAATCACCTGCCTCAAGGACTGAGAATTGGCAAAAGAGCAACACCAACATCAACTAGAGGATCCTGAGATGGTAGATGCATTACCCGATCTCATTGTCGAGTAGCCGACATGTATGCATGAATGTGGTTACTATACTCCTTTTCTTATGAGGAAATCCCACACCGGGTGTAAGGTTTTTAACGAGGCAGTAACAACGTGTGTGAAACATTAATAAAATTTCACTTTCCCCCCCTAATTTTTAAATGTCTATAATTTCACGTAATTGTGGTTTCACAAAAAGAAATAATTAACATATCAAAACTGTACATGCCGCTTGTAAAGTTTTTATTCTTTTTATCTGCAGTAAACAACTGTTTGTAGAATTCAATTGTGATCTTGGTAATGTTACAATTAATATATCAAAACTGTGTAAAAGACCTTAATTTACTACTCCAGATACATCGATAGAAGGGCATCATAGGTGGCAGTGCAGCACCATGCTGATGCACACAATCAACATTCAACAGGAGGCACCCCATGTGACAGCCTAATCACCCCCACCTCAAATCAATTCATTTCCATTGACACAAAGATGTATCAGTAAATTTTTTCTGTCTAATCACTAGTCACATGCACATCAGTGCCGCAGTGAACTAGTAGTCTAGTAGTACCACGCAGGAAAGCACGTAGGACTCTTGCGTCTTTCCCCTAACTTTCCAAGTTCAAGTTCCACACTTACTGACAAATTATACACTACCTTTGCCTTTATTACTCCAAATTCCAGTTAACGCCGAGTGCCGCTTGCTCGAGCTACTCTACTAATCGCATGTGCACACCACCTTCCTAATTTCTTCTACCGCCCTCACCGCCGCCTGCTATTTCTCTCTCTCTCTCTCTCTCTCTCTTCATCTTCTCTGGCAGTTCGCCTCTTTGAGTCTTCGGTTCTTTCTTCCCCAATCCAGAGTCCAAACGCCCCCTCACTCGAGGTGTCCCCGGCCAGGCGACTCATGCACTGCCTCCGCATCGCGCCACCACCTTGACACCCCCTCGCTCGAGGCACCCCTGGTCTACCGACCTGCGCACTGCCTCCGCGTCACACCATTTCCTCTGCGCCCGAGCAACAACAGCTGTGTGTCCTGCTTATGCCGGCACGGCCCGATGGTGGCACGACGGGCCAACGCGTCATGCTGGGCCTCGTCGACGGGTGTCCGTGTTGGCACGGCACCGCCCGAGGGAGCTCGCTGTTCCAATCATCGTGGCCCGCTGTAGCCTGTGGCCCATCATGCATGTGCCGTGCCGGCATGACACGACATGATTCCCACCTCTACTAGTGCTAAGGTTGGATGTTTCTGATGTGAATATGTGATTCATCTAGGGTAGCAGTTGGGTCTCCTTACTGCCTTTTGAATCTTATAGCATGCAACGTTAATGTTCGTCTGCTATTCCTGTATTACCATTTTGCTAGTCGCTTTAGGCACAAAATAAATTTGCGCTAGTGGTCATATCTGATCTTATCTTACCTTAACTAATGAAAGGAGTTTACCCCCACGCAGTTGTAACACCTAGGGATGGCAATTGTGCCTGATTACCCGTGTGCCCGCAGGCGAATACCCTAATGGAGGCGGGTATGGGCACCTTTCTTTGCCTACGGGCATGAAAACAGGCACAATTCCTTGCCCATCGGGTAAATGGGTGTGGGCATGGGTGAGCTCCACCCGTACCCGCTTCGCCCAATTACCCATAACCTATCCGCATGTGTAAAGAACTATATTATTTTATATTTATATTTTATTTGTTGAACTTGATTAGTTGTCTTGTCGAACATGATATGTGAATTGTGATTAACTATATTAGTTGTTGAATGTGTGAGGCACCATTGATGTGTGAATTATGATGAACTTGATGTATTCATTGCTCGCGGGTAACGAGCAAGCCCGCGGGCGATGGGTACCCACGGGCGGCGATGCATTATTTGCAGGTAAACGAGCATGCCCGCGGGCGACGGGTACCCGTGGGTGGCATGGGCGAGGTTTTTCGCCCGTCGTCCTTCGTGGGTATGCCCGTGGGGGGAATTCGGGGTCGCAGGCATGGGTATAGGCAAGCACTACCCATACCCGCAGCGCCCGATTGCCATCCCTAGTAACACCCCAGCCCAACTTGAGCCTGAAATGCAAAAAAAGAAGGAAAACTAAGCTAGGATTTTTCTCTAAATTTCGACAAAGTCTCTTTTGAATCTTTGACCATAAAGGGATTTCTAAACATCTAACAAGAATATGATAAGAAAATCAATTACCAAATCTTAACACATAGCCATAAACATTTCCATAAAAATGTCAACTCTATTATAAAGTAAACAAAATACACCTCGAAGAGTGAATACGATCATAAAGATAAATCACGTTCTCTAGTAAGTTCCTCCATTTAAACTTAGAATTCAAAATTAACGAGTATGGTGATAACGTGGTGGAGTGCATCAAATTTTATTTCTAGCCCTTCCTATGCATGTCGCTTCGCAAGAGGTACCTAAAAATAAATAAATAAAGTAACAAGCGTGAGTCCATGACTTGGCAAAGTATAAACAAGACAATAAGCCAAATCCCAAAAATAGACTTTGACTTTGACACATTCAGTCATCCACAATAATATCATAACTAATCAACTTTTAATGCATGTGATGCAAATGCCTCAAATGCACATTCCTTTTCTCTTTGCATTTACTGGTAATACAGAGTATGCATCCGTCGATGCATACCCATGTCTATGCCTTCTAGCACAGGGACTCTAAGCCCACGCTCCACGAGTGTGGGGATCTCATACCCGTCCAATACATGACAGGGACCTCAAATAAATCATTACTTGGCTACCACGTAGTCCAAGACTCAAGGATGAATGTTTTGATGAAAATGAGCATAATATACTTAATCGATCATGAGAAAATATATCATATAGCAGCAAGATCACGAATAAAATTCATAAAAGTAAAACAATAACCATTTCATAAACTTTTCGTCTCATTTGCTACACACTACTTGCACTTGCCTCAACCGTGTGATGGATGACGATGAGTAGAGGGCTCTAACCCGATTTCACACCACCACCTGACAATTGTACAACACACTAAAAAGACCATTCAAAATCACACAATATAGCAATAATAATAAGTAAATATATCCGCTCCTAATCGTAACCCGAAACGATACCATTCTTCCCGAACACCATTCAGTCCAAAATAGGACAGTCACCATAGAAAAATCATAACTCTTGATTTATAGCTCCAAAAATCATTAAATCAGACTTTCTAGAACCTACACACTTATGCTCATAATTTCTCCGGTGATCGAAAGTTCATATTATTTCATTTAAACCATTGTTTTTAACTCCAAAGACATATATATCATCTTCGGTACTATCAAATTAGAAATTCTATAACTTTTAATTGGTATATCTAAAAATAGTGATCTAAGACATTATTGAATCCCTAGATTTATTGAATCCCTAGAGAAATATCAAGCATCATAAATGTAATATACTTTTTCTAATCTAAAACAAACTTTTCTAACTTAACATTTTTCCCCGACTGTCCCCAACAGGAAGACAGAACTGAATTGCATAGTTCAAAATTGCATAACTTCTATTATACTTGTCCAAAAAAATTTATCTTGGGATATTTGGAATAATTATAAAGTTATATTTCTAATACATGCATACCAAAAGTCCAAATTCGTTCATTTTCAAATTTTAATTTTTATAACTTTGTTCGCTGCCTGAAACCGAGAGACTGAGCATGCACTTGGATTGTAAAAATCATAACTAATTATCTACATATCCAAATTTCATAATTGAATACTCTACGAAAATAGAAAACAAAGATATACAATACTCTAGGAGATAATATTCCCATATTTCACAACTACAGTACTCAAAATTGCAGTGCAACAGAAGTGGAAGATTGCCGATCTACCAACAGATTTTACCAATCTATTAAATAGATCCTACTGATTGCTAAAAATAAAAGAGGTAAAAGAATTATCACCCTTGGAGATCAAAGTGATGAACGTAAAACCCAGTGGTCCCCTCTCCTTCTTCCTCTCTTCCTCTCTTCCTTCCTTCTTCATCTCTTCCTTCCTCTCCTTCCTTTCTCCTCGCCTTCTTGCTGATCTCCTCATCATCTTGGCATAGTAGCAGGGAAGGCGGAGTGCTACAGTACCATAGCATGCTACAGTAGTCAGCAGCACTATAGTACCCTTCTCGTGCTACAGTGCATGGGTTGCTAGGGTTTGGTTTACACCCCCACCCTCTTAAGCCCACATGGGCCCAAAGAGCTGTGGGCCAAAGGCTCGCGTTCTAAAACTCCTCCAAAAATTTGAAATTTTCCTTTCTAATTCTATTTAATTTTAGTACTAATCACTTATTTTTTATATTTAAATGGGATATTACAGCAGTGGGGCGATGTCATTTCTGCCGTGAGCGCGGTTGGCCTCTTGCACCCCTCTCAAAATCCCCATCGAGGCGCACCAACATGTGTGATGAGGACATCAATCCTCTGGATACGACCGCTACTCCACCTCCAACTGGGCTACTCTAATTCCATCGATTCGGCTACATCAAACTCTACTCCAATAGGCCGACGAATTTGCTTCACTTATATATGGTGCTGTGCCACCACACTTTGGACTGAGGGCCTTGTATCAATCATTGGGCCCAAAGGACAGCCACCACTTTAGGTTATTTGGGCCGACCACCTCCCTAGCCGACCCCTCTCTTGGGCTACACTGTTCACAGGTGCACTGTTTATGTGAATAGTATTGTGAATAGTACCACCCCTTATCTCCTAACTATATGCGGCCCTCTCTCCCCTATTTAAGGTGGTCACACCCCTCTAGTTTTCTTGGATTTTGTTTAGTTAAAAGTTAGCTTCATTGCAACTTCGTGTATTGGCTTGTATCGATTATACCAACCATAATACCGCTCTAGAATCCCAATTTTAGCAAATATTTCAAGCATATTTGCAATATTAGATTGCTTATTATCTTGTTCTTGCGTGTTCTTCGTTTGCTCGCAGGAATTGAACCTTGTGTTCAGGTCTACCGCATTCTTGGCACAGTTGATAACGACTCAGAGTGTGGTTTAGCGATTGCTTGGTGTTCTGGTCATGATAGGTTAGAAGCCTGCATCATCAAAGTCGTACCTCTACAAATCGATGTATCATCCTATCGTAAGATCGGGACACCCATTGTTTTCATCAATGTGGACCCAACCTAACTAATAAAAGGAGTTTACCCCCGTGCAGCCGAACGATGTCCTTTCTGCAGTGTGCGTGGTTGGCCTCTTCCACCCCTCCCAAATTCCTCATCGAGACGCACCAACATGTGGACACAACCTAACAACAACATATTCTCGCCTCGCAATCCCATGTGACTCAAAATGTATCAATGCCCCTACTTCTTCTGCAACCACTCGGACCATCGCTGCCCTACTTCTTTTTTCACATGCACACACCGAAATTTGTCATCGTCCCACTCCTTCCTATCCCGCGTCAAGACTCGCCACCTACGCTTGTCCGGCATTCGCTTCGTGCCTTAGAGATCCCGACCCCCTCCGACACTCAGTCCATAGGTTGCAACGGTGGTGTGCACAAAGCGTAGGAGGTGGTGACTTGGGGAGGTACCGCCGGTGATAGGAGGAGGTACGGGGAGGGGAGGTAGCGTCGGAGATGGGAGAAGGCACCGGGAGGGAAGGGGGAGAGGAGGAGGCGATACATTGGAGGAGAAGCGGCAGCGCCAGGGAAGGGAGGGGAGGCATCGATGGTGCACAAGGAAGAGGTAGAGACGAAGACGCCCTTCCCTTGTTGTTCCTCTGTCTCGAGTTCACCGTAACATGTCCTCTTCATCCTAATGGGGCGGATACGGGCAAACAATGCTCATCCCTATATCTTAGACTATATTTTATTCCCGGATTCAGAGCCGGATATGGGTAAACTAGATACGAATATAAATTTGAGTTATTTGTGATACGGACACGAGACGGATATATGACACAATCGGGTAAGAAACGGATAAAAACAGGCGAATAGTACGCACATATATCTTAACTAATAAAAGAAGTTTACCCCTATGCAGCGGGACGATGTCCTTTCTCCCGTGCGTGTGGTTGGCCTCTTCCATCCCTATCAAATTCCCCATCGAGGTGCACTTGTGGACCCAACCTAACTAATAAAAGTAGGGGTTTACCTCCATGCAGCGGGACGATGTCCTTTTTTCTGTGTGTGCGGTTGACCTCTTCCACCGCTCCCAAATTCCTCGTCGAGACGCTCTAACATGTGAACCCAACCAGACAGGGACAAGGTCTCGCCCTGCCATCCCCTGTTACTCGAAACGTATCCATGACCCTACTTTTTCTGCAATCACCCAAACCATCGCCGCCCTACTTCTTTTTCACATGCACACACTGCATCGTCCCACTCCTTCTGATCTCGTGTTGGGACTCGTCACCTGCGCCTGTCCGGCATTCGCTTCGTGTCGTAGAGATCCCGACCCCCTTCGGCAGTCAATCCGCAGGTTGCAACGGCGGTGTGTATGAAGATGAGGGGATCCGACAGTGTAGGAGGCGGCGACATGGGGAGGTAGCACCGGCAATAGGAGGAGATACGAGGAGGGGAGGGGAGGAAGCGTTAGGGATGAGATAAGGCACCGGGAGGGAAGGGAGGAGAGGAGGAGGCGATACATTGGAGGAGAAGCGATAGAGCCGGGGAAGGGAGGGGAGGCATCGATGGCACACGAGGAAGAGGCAGAGACGAAGACGCCCTTCCCGTGTCGTGCCGCCGTCTCGAGTTCACAACATCGTGTCATGTTCATCCTAATAGGGCGGGTACGAGCAAACAGTGCTCATCCTGTATCTTAGCCTATATTTTATTCCCAGATTCAGAGCCGGATATGGGTAAACCAGATACGAATATGAATTTGAGTTATTTGTAATACAAACACGAGACGGATACATGACAGAATCGGGTATGAAACAAATAAAAACAGACATATAGTACGCACATATATAGAGGAAATACATGTTAGACCAAACTAGACTTGTTCATGGGTGGCCCGGTTAGAATTTTTCGTGCTCGGGCCTTGATTTTTGGCCTGAAACCTAGAAAAGCCCGACAATGGCAATAAAAATAATTAAAAAACTATTTTAAAATTTTTGAAATGAATTAAATATTAATTTTTTCAAAAAAAGAATTAAAATAATACTATTTTATTGAAAACCCCAATTTCTAGACCAGGCCTGCTCATTCAAGGCCGGGCTTTCCTAGGTCCAGCCTGAAGCCCGGTCCGGCCCGAGGTTTGAACAGGTCTAGACCAAACCATATGAGTACATTGCCATAATATCAACCAAACCAGTAATAAGTTAGCAACATAAGTATTGAACATACATTGCCATAATATCAACCAGACTAGTAATAAGTTAGCAACATAAGTATTGAACATTGGTACTGAGGATATTTCCAGACAACCTTCTCAACTATTTACGATCATATTGTAGTACTTCATCACTAAGAGGAGTAGAAACTTATAACAAATTTTTACCATGAAACAAATTGTATGAAGCAAAGCTGGGCAGTCAAGCAAGGAAAATAAAAGGAACATCCAGTCTATTTCATGATTACCTGGAAATCACATTATGAATTTCCCTGTAACTTGTCATCATGCTTAAAGGTGAATATAACTATTTTGTGAGAGTCAATCTGCATCATGAAAAATATCTTTTCAGAATATGCAATGGAGGGAAATATAAAGCAGAACATGTTTCCACAACACCTCACAGGAACGAATAAGGTGAGATAATAAGTAAAACATAACATGTATAGGCTCTAGTTTAACATTGGTACATAAGTACCGACCAATTAAGCATACATATTATCAACCAAACCACAATCGTTTCAAGTTTCAACCGTCGAACATGAGTTCCAACATGATAATATCAAGCAAACCACAATTGTTCCAACATGAAGTTTTACTGACCATACACGATAATAAGAAAGCAAATGTGTGGTCGCAGCCACCATAAAACTTAGAAGGAAAAGAACAGCGGGCATCTTCATGGAATCATGGTACAACTCCTCCGGTTGTTGGAGATGCAACCAGAGATGGGGCGGCGATGATGATTGTAGACGTGATCGCAATGGCTCCCGATGGATGGAGATGGCACTGTGACTGGAGAGGGACCGACGATGGCTGGAGAGGCGACCGGAGGGGGGGGGGGCAGAGACGATGACTGTAGAGGGGCCGATGACGGCGACTGTAGAGGCTCCTCCTTTGGTTGTCCCTCTCCAGCGATTGTGGCTCTGGGCAGGTGGAGATGGGACAGCATCACGGTGGCAAGTCGGCGGCTGGGGCCTGGGAGCCAGATGCGGCCTGGAACCTAGGAGTGGGAGGCGGAGGTGAGTTGGTGCGGTTGTGAGTTGTGCGGCTGGGTGGAGGAGAGGAGTGAGTCTAGGGTTAGGACTAAGAGTGGGCTGGGCCAAGGGACCGGACCATGAGTTAAGAGTTGTCGGATATCCAGTAAGGAAAATATCCCGACATGTGGTCATGTCCCGGATCCGTCGGATATTGCCAGCTTCGTATCCTATCCCAAATCCGGATACTATCCCAACTCCTGTCGAATAGTAAATTCCCTTCTCGGATCCGGTTCTGCTCTGATCCTACTTCGTATCATGAAATATCCGTCTCATTTTCACCTCCAGTCCTTCGTGACAGGCTTATGTCCGTGACTACCATTGATCCATGGTGCATACACCAATTGACAGTTCGTGCCGGTCCTTGTATAGTACGTATGGACCTGAAGCCCATAGCTTATCCATACAGCGTATAGGCCCAAGATAGACGTTAGCGTTGCATGGTACTCTTTATCTTTCCAATCCACTCCTTACATGGGAATATTAGCCCATGACGAGGGAAAGTAGGGCCGAAATGACAACCACGGGCCAGGGTCGAGGCCGCTAACGCTAAGAAACCACCGCGGCACGTCGGTCGAATCGACGATCGTGTTCGTCCGTGCAGTGACGGAGCTTCACACAGATTATGGAGGGGGCTGGCCTTGTGGATTGCAAAGCAAATATGAAATCATTCTTAAATTTAGAAAAACACTGCAGGAGCCATGTCCCGATGTGTTCTGCACTAAGCTCCGCCGATGCAGGTGCGTATTGCTTCAAGATCGGACCCGAAGCCTGAGGAAAGGCGTCACGCCCTTGAAGCAGGCCTGGACTGCTTCTTGCCTTCCCACGTCGCACGAGACATTCCAAGTTATTACAGTGACTAAATCCGATGCAAGGCGTGCCCATGCCATGCGTGCTCACCGGAGAGAATGGGCTGGAGTGGACGCCGTTAAGGACGAGCGTGACGGCTGATAGGGGGCAGAGGTCCGACACCACGAGCGCCACAGCCTCGCCGCCGGTGAACAAGTAGCTCACCGCTGCTAAGCTGATCTGCCACGATGATCCACCAGCTCGGGCCTAGGCCCAGCCTATACACATCGGCTGAAGCCCCTTATGGACCAGCACCGCGAGCGCAGGCCGACGGTGAACAAGTTTGGCGGCAGAGCTCTAAGGTCATAAGTCCGGCATTTTCGGTAAAGATATCAAAATACCTCTTTCCGATCTTTCTATTTTAACTAAGTTCAATCTTATGAAGTAATCACATACTTCGTCACACATAAGTGCATCAATGGCTTTCCTTATTCCGGCAAATCTCTCACATTCGACTCCCATCGGACCGCCTCAACACTTGTACTAGCCCAAGCCACTTAATATAACTCGTTGCACCAAACTTCCCGTTCATGTACATCTTGCGTCTTGCTTGAGACCAACCACTTCACCTGGCATTCTCGGTCGATATGGTCCTTGATTTCACCAAACCAAGCCCCGATCATCTTTGTTGTTGACCGTAGTTGACTTTAAGCGTCCCTGCACAACAATAGACCAAGAAATCAATTTCAAAAACATGTTCTTTGCAACTTGACTCAAGTTAGTTAAAACATGCATCACACAAACACATACGCACTAATCCAATGACTTTGACCCAATCACCAAAATCAGCACACCTCACTATGCTGAAATCGCCATGGCTGGTCAGGCCCTTGGCCAGTCTGACCGCTAGCCTTTGGTCGATCAGGCCGCCAACCCATGGCCTCTCAGACCTCCCTGGCCGGTTTGATCGTACTCCCCATTAACAGAGGACTGGTCAGACTGCTAACCAACGGCCGATCAGATCAAACCGCTTTCCATTTCTAGAAAACACCCATATCCTGACTTTTCGGTTAAACTCTATCAAATTTTGCATCTAATCTCTATTTTCAATGGCATCTGGTGCAAAATACATCCCTAAACATTCCTACACACGTGTTTGGTGTCCATTTCTCAAAAGGTTACTCCGCCAGTATGACCGCCCCCTATGTCTGGTCAGACCGCCTATACCCTGACAGCAAACCAACAATTTGCAAAACTGAGAATTTACTTCCCCAAACTATTTAACAACGATATAAATTATTTATCATCTAGATTAGGACCAAACCATGTGGTCCCCACAGCGATAATATTATTACTCACACTGAGAATCTTATTAGAACTGAGACTGCAAGGTGAACAATGTTACCTAAGTTAATGTTTGATCCATATTTTGGTGTACTTCGCTACTGCAAATCGGATAGAGCTATAGAGGAAGAGGCATGCGTGAGTGATGGTACAATGCTGCCAGTGTTTGCAAACTTTGGTATCAGATGCAAAAAAAAGTCATGTAAGTATACATAGGCAAACACTTTGTTTTAAGGATCTATCTACACAGAATGTAACAGTTTTCTCTGTAAATTAAAAACTATCATATTTTTAAAGTTTATTTACAACTTCATTATATATAAATTACAGTAAATTATTTATGTAATTTTGGTTCTTGATCGCTGTAATTATTCTTGAAAGTCTTAATAACTCATATTTTCATTACATAATTCAAAATCTCATATGTACTTTGAGAGGTTGAGCAAAAACAAAGACAAAAAAATAAAATTATATATCAACAAAATACGGTAATGTGGTGAACTCATTTGTGTTCAAATAAAAGTCATAATAAATTCGGACCCAATTCATCAGACAGGAAAAAGTGCAAATCTCAGTATATCTGTTGAATGAAAATTCAACTACTATAATTTTTTCTTATAGCACATCAACAACACAAATCATATCTCGCTTTGTGAATAAAGAGGAAAAGAAACTTTAATCGGTCTCTTATGTTCAACAAAAAATTAAAAGGATGCACATGGTAAAGAGAGTTGAAGGGCTCAAGGAAAGAGTCTTTGCCGTTCTTCAGCTAGTTGTTCCATCCGACGACATGCATTCTTTTTAGGATTGAAAAACGAATATATAAAGCTTTTTATCTAAAGGTTATACCACTGTGTAACTTATAAGAAAGCGTCTAAAGTCTAAAGGTTATACTACACATAGTAAAGTATGCGTAAGTGATAAAAAGTGCATAAGTGATTGGAATGATGACTAGCTAGCCGAGCGGTGAGCTGATCAAGGTCAAAACAATAGCTATTAACGCGAATCTTATAGCACATCTAACGAATAAAAAAAGTGACAGATTTAGCTTCAAAAAACTGTGTATAGCAATTCCCTTGTTTTAAATTTGCACTATCCATGTGGACACAAACAGATACAACATGTGGGTAGACAGATCGTGTAGACGACTAACTACATGGGAAACAAACAACAAAAATACCTCTTGTTTGGATTAGAGGCCTAAATATTTCAGCCATGTGACCACTATACTAACAAGGAGGTACCCTAAAACGACCTCAAGTATACAGTCATACATCACCTAGATATGCCATCTTTACACTTATTTCTTGTATATTTAGCTTCAAGCAGCCATGACCTTACAGAAGTGTCAGTTCTTAGGGAAGAGCTGAACATGAAAGCCATCTGGGAAGCTGAGGCCCGGGGTACGGACTATGTTTCCTCCTTTTATTGTCTTCCACCTGAAATGAGCAAATGTGTGCTTGGATTCCATTTTTTTTTCAGAAGGAAACACTTTGCACTATACATTTAATTTATGTACAGGTGACAAACGATATCTGTAGGTCGTTCAAAAAAAAATGATACCTATATTTTGTAACCAGGCAGTGGATGAACGTTGCCATCAAGACCTTACTGAGATCGGTTCCAACGCAGAACCGGAGGCCACCACCAAAGGCCATGAAATGCTTCGTTCCACCAGTGATTTCCAGCTTGTCCTGCTCAAGCCAGAACCAAAAGTGTTGTCCAGAGAAATAGGTGAGCAAGGCTACGCAAAATTTCAAGACACAACACTTTATTCTCATGCTTACGAATGCATGCATGGAGGCTTCAAGAAGCAGATCTTATTCTATCGCTATTGAACTACTATTTGCTTCAGGCAACTGTTCCTACTGTTATGACTCTCAGGCCGCTTCCTTTCTTTATTCCTACGTGTTTCACATAAGCAGAACAGTGCGAATTAAGTAACATTTGACAATATGCTTCTCCATAAACTGACTAGACTGCACCCATGTGGGCTAATCACCTAGCACAATACAAAGAGCTGAACTTATTTTTTTTACGTAAAGAGCTGAACTTATTGTTACTGCATTTCCAGGTTCATCCCCTAGATAGGCAAGCTAGGTTTATTTACTCCCGTCTTATATATATGTTCCCTCTGTTTCTTCTCTGATTTCACTGGGGATATGTGAAATAGGCAAATAGCACATGCATGGTTCACCTGCCGCATTGAGGCATTGTCAGATTAGAACCCTAAAACCGAGACATGCTAGTACATTACTGGTCATAAACCCACGCAATTCGTTGTAAAATATACTACATTTTGGTACGTTCTTCCAAGGTGACTGGCACAGTACTTTACGCTTATTACTTACTAGTGTGGGCTACACCATGTGGAAACTTTGTGTGCCTTTTTCTTATCCTTCCAAGTTATACTACAACTTGGAGAAACTCCAGAATTCAAGCATCATTGACTGAATTTCGCCGTTGGGTTCAATAGCTAGTGTCGTAGGGGCAACCCACTGGTCCCAACGACTTAGCGAAAATGGCAAACCAAGGGTACACCTTGACCAAGTCGAAGGGTACTGGGTACCCCTTCGCACAGACCGAAGGGTATAGAAACTCCATCGAATGCAGCTTTGACATAAGAGTACAACATAGCCTGGAGAGAAGGGGTCCAGGGAGCTTTCACTCCGAAGTCACCTCGTATGGAGTGAAGAGAGTCAATGCCACTTGTAGACTAGGAGTACAAACGTAGTGGACTAGAGCCATGAAGGTCTACAGTGCACTAGAGGCTACACTTGAGGAAGTGCAAAGACGCTGAAACCCCCTATAGTCATATATAGGACCCTTTTAGAGGTAGAACTGTGTCTACAGACTGGATGTAATACTATAAATAGTCTATTTGCCCTTGTGGTTAGGGGCTATTCACCAATAAAGACACATATCTAATACACTTTAATACCATTTTCCTATCTTCGAGGACCTCCTCTTCGCATCGTAGGGAGCCCCCTATCTACTGTCTAATTTGTAGCTACGGCAAATTGCTTACAATTACTAGTAGTTAGTTCACTAAAACATGGTGACTTATAGTTGATTAAAGTGGTCAGATTTCAGGGTAGGATTCATGCTAGTTTGCCGGGCACTGGGAACCTTGGAAGAATTAAACAATCAAAACCCTGAAATTAAAACTACCATCTACAATTGCACTCCATCTAGGAAGTCGGTTCAACTATATCCGGCGGCGAAACCCTAATATTCAGTTACATTCAAAAGGAATAGAGGGGATCTTTCAGCTTGCATATAGATCAAACAGCACAAACCTGCCACCTCCATGGATTAAACGCTAATGGATCTTCGTATATTTCGGGATTTAAGTGCACTGCTGGAGGGCACACCATGACTCCCCATCCTGCTGGAATGGTGTAGTCTGCATGCATCCAAAGTAGCATATATAGGAAAAGGCTGAATTTCATTGTTTTTGCAAAGAAAAAAAATTGTTCATAATTCAAACACGTTAGGATATTTACTCTATGTACCTTTGAATTCAATGTCTTGCAAGGCCTTCCGAAAAATCCCCGGCACGATGTTTGCCAACCTTACTATCTCCAAAGTGACCTTCATGCATAACCAAAAAAAAAAGGGCAGGGATGTCAGTTCAGAGCGCTAATTCAAGCAGTCAAATCCAGTTTCTTTCTACCATTTTCTTCCTTTTTATCTCTTCTTGACGCTTCAATTAATATTATTCGGAGTATAGTAGTGGTTGTTAAGACATATAACTACCATATCTTCTCTCTCGTGGACTGTGCATTTGATTACAAAAGCCCGAAACACAAAGTAAGCACTTGCAAAATCGCATTGGTCTGTTGGGGTTCTTGTGCTTTGCCACTCTATATGATAATGCCATGAGATGTGAAGGTCATCTCAATGTTAGATCGAGCTTTCTTAACAGTGCAACTTGCACTTACCTATTCCTGCTAATACATTCACACGCAAAGCTTTTGAGTGTTCGGAAAAAAAAAAACTTGCACTTAGCTAGCTAGTCCCGGTTAGGCTCACCTGAGATGTGAAGGTCATCGACCTGTACTCGGCCCACGTGAGCCCGGCATCACGGTCCTTCCTGTCCCTAACAATCGCCTCATGCTCCTCCTGGCCACACAAGAGCATCATCTCGTCAATTGTTTTTTGGCACAAGTAGCTCGCCAAGTTGCGCCCCTTGCTCAGGCACACCACGTCGAGTGAAGTAAACAACTGCAGTTTACACTAACCGTTAACGTCTCGAGCACTCTGGGGTTTTCGGCCAGGAGCTTGATGCCTAGCGTGAGGGCCAAGGCCGTCGTCTCGAAGCTCGCGAAGAGGAGCACGAACATGAGGTCGAGCGCGATGGCCTCTGTCAGGACGGGCTTCTCCCTCCTCAGCTCATCGATCACGACGTCGAAGAAGTCCTCGCATTGCCTCCCCGGGTCGGCCATCCTCTCCCTCATCATCTTCTTAAGCACCTTCATCGCGTTCTTCCTCCCCTACACACGCAACTTCTGCTCTCTCAAGTGTTCAAGATAGGAGAAGCTTAACGGAGTGGATTCCTCGAGAACCATTGACTGTGCGCATGTGAATGGTCATTTGTTGACTTGGCACGCATGTGAAGTTTTGTTCACTACGTTGCTCAAGATGCATTATGTGCATGTGCAGTTGTGCATACCTGCATGCACTCGTGATATGCAGTGCCGGGAATGTCCACAGGGAACGATATAAGCCCGCGAATGAAGGCCATGAAGTTCTTCCTCAGATTCTCCGACGACTTTGACGGCTCGTAACCGATCAGCTTCTTCGCAGTGAGATCAAATATCATCTAAGAGAAGTTTCAAGACATTGATGTACATCAGCAATCTAACCTGATGTTAAACGCAGAGCATTAGTGGTTACAACACAAAATATATGGTCTTACGGTGGAGATGCCGTCCTTGAGCTCGACGCTAGGCTGACCGGCCCAGGAGGCGAGGCTGGCACGGCAGGCGTGGTCCGTCTCGGCGAGGAGCACCGCCCGGAGGTTCTCCTGGCCGTACAGGCGGAGTACGAGGGTCTTGAGGTACTTGTACATGACGCCGTGCAGGGAGCCGACGTTGTCGCGGCCAAAGATCTCGGTGAAGGTGTCCGGATACCAGCTCTCGAACAGCTTCCCCTCCTGCTGGAACACGTAGTGGTTCAGGTCCGGGTCCGCCGACACGACCACCGGCCGGCCGACGACGCTGGTCTTGAAGATAGTGCCGTACCTACACATCCAACGTTTCAGCCAGCTCAGTCTCATACATACGCCACGGATGCAACCAATGTGATTGTGATCTGCTTGGTTTGGAGTTTGGACACGGCCGGCTGGCCGGTTACGTGCGTGGTTAAGTACGTATACGTACCTGTTCACCCTCTCCTTGACAAAGGGGGACACGTCGCACGTAGGGTTCGGCGCGAAGAACTGCATGGTCTCGCCGAGAAGAGGGAGGCCGAGGGAGCCCGGAGGCAGCCGGCCGTTTGCTTTCGGGTGGCTCCATCTGTATCCCCACAGGATGGAGGCTACGACCATGGCCAAGGTCGCAGCCCATACTGCTATGTAATCCACTGATTCCATGGCCTCCAAGATCGGTGGTGAGAAGAAGGTTACTAGTGATATATCCTATTAGCTAGGGCAAGGGCGATGGCTGTGGGGAGGCAAGAAAAGCTAGTGCAAGATATGGTTTGCATGTACCGAGAGCTGTGTGTGCTTTGTTATAGGAGTGTGTGGGAGGTTGCTTCGGTTTATATAAAGGTTTTAGCCCAATGCTGTGAACGGCAGGAACATAAACAAATGGAGGGGGAGGAATTATTGCCACAGAATCCTTCCAAATGTTTTTTTTTTCTTTCTTTTTGACGGAAAGAATCCACCCGGAAGCTTGTATTGTGTTGTTATGTTCTGAAGACCGTGGTGCATGCCACAGGAATTAAGCTGTTCTGTTCTGAACTTTTTAGAGTGGCTGCCTGTTTATGGCTGGCTCTGTGCGCACGGTTTAGCATAAAAGCATGTACAGCTAGCAATCGATTGCCGGCTGTTCTCCAGACCATGAATTGTTCCTTTCTCCCAGTTAGATGGTTCCATTAGCCCATTAGCTCAGACATAAGCTGTTATGTTTTGAAAGTTCCTGGTGTCTTTTCTTTGGATAAACTCAAAGGAATTGTCTACTCATAAGGTGGTGACTGAAATTTTTTAAGAAAAAATCATATTTTTTTATTCATTATATCAAAATTCAATCGTATAGCGCATTAATCTTTAATACTAATCCAACGGCCATAACAATTGAATTAAACTTCAGAAAATTTCAGTTGACTTAGAAGTAGCAAATCCGAAACTCAAATACAAATTGCCATTAATTAGTTCGACGGATGAGTGCAACTTACCTCTTTGAAGTGCTTTAGGATTTGTGCAAGCCTATTGGAGAGAAAAGCATGGAAGCACTACTCATCAATAAAATTGTTGAGCTTTGTAAAATGCAACGATAATTTTTTGACGAGGAAAATGCAACGGTACTCCCAACTCCCAATGGCGAATTTCAGAATCAGTCGATTTGTATGGAAGAAACGTGCTTAGGGACTCTCAAGTGCAGTCTTTTTTAGACTAAAAATAGCGCTCGATCCTACGTAAACTTTGCGGATAAGAACAGTACCTTTGGTGCATGTCTGTGAGAAAAAAAATATAACATATATAACAGAAAACAGTAGAATAAAAAGGATTAATTGAATATGCACCGGCACACCAAACTTGTAAAGAACCGATCGAAAAGCGAGTCAACAGTCCGGCTTTTTTAATCTGCGTTAGCTCGCTTTTGGTTTGTTGTTGTGAGGATGCAACGAGTAAACGTCACGATCACAAGCCCAGCCGGCCGGTCATCCTCATCCCCCAGCTAGCAGCGAAGCGTATGTACGAGTCACGCTCTCCCGTTCCAAACTATCTTATGCATATATATATCTGCCTCTGCTAGCCTGAATCCAGCACAGCAGTTTGCATACGTAGTGCAGCAACATCAGAGATCGATCGATATAGATCGCGGAATCTTCCATGAACGTCAGCGGGAGATGGTCTTGGGATTGGGCCCTCTCTCTTATCACGCGCGAACTCGTCACATCGGATCATGTGTCCGTGAGAAGCGCGGCCACATGTACGCCTGCGCCCTTCGGTTCTTCGTATTCATGCCGCCGTTTTGTCCGCGTGTCTGTCGGTAGATCCTATCTGGATCGGGCTTCTTCAGATGTTCATGCATGTAACCTATCTAGCTACATATGTACTGCACACATACACACACGTGTTCATTCCTGGATTAATATTGCACCGTCGATCGATCCGAACATTGGCCCTACGACTGCAAGTATGAAACCGCGCGCGGACGCCCGGACGTAGATACACCACACGCACGGGCACCGGCAATGTTGACGGTGAAGATCCAAATCTTGGAAAGGAGCAGGCGAGCAGCGAGCTCCAGGCGGCCAGATTGACAGCCGGCCATGGTTCCACTTGTGCGAGTTGTTGCAGGCAGCATATATTCTCTCTGAAATTAAGCCTGAAAGGTTGTAGTACTGTACTAGTAAAAAGAAGGTATCCCCCGGTCATGCTCCCCTTCATCCCTAGCAACGATCGATTGACTACGACCAATATAGTTGCACATTTGTAATTCGATCCATTCATGCCGTTCTTAAATAGTATCGTTGTTCGCGTGGCTGCTTAATTAACTCAAGCCGGAGAAGTTCAAACCAGGAGGATATATTCGTGTAGATCGATACGCATGAACGACCGATCGAGAGGAAGAGATCGAAGGCTGATCGAGTACGTCATTGCTCCCCACCAACCGTATAATCGTAACAAAATGTGAGGGGATAGTTCAGATGATGACAAAAGGTTCATGCAAAGTACTATAAGAGAGATTAGTTATAGAATTTGGCCACCAGATCGATGCCAAGCACAAGCAACTGTTAGATTACATCCACACTGGTGGATCACTACTCATGCTTGCTAGTTAGGTCTAGCTTCTTTACAATCCTATATATTGGTCGTTCTCTAGCTCCCTTAATTTCCATGTGAGATAGTAGGTTTCTGTGTTGAAATGTGTGGGTGGAACAAGTAGGGCTTGAGTTGTGCTGTGTGTTTTGACAACAGAACAGTGCCCTTTGGCACGTGTTGGTTTGCTAGACAGAAGCAAGGATGCGCGTATCATCTTTCTATTCTTCTCCCGTGGCTCCCTTCCTCTGACCAGTTACCCATAAGGTTTATTTTCAGAACTCACAAAGATCTCAATGCTAGATATGAGAAAGTGCGTGTGCATAATTTACATGGGGGGAATTGTTAGGGATTAGACCCAAAAATCTTGCAGATATTCCATGAATCTGAACTCCAACCTGTAGCATATCGCTCCGCGAATAGGATGGCTCAACTCAACAAAATCCCTATTTTTTTAAAAAAAAAACAGAACAAAAGAATAATCGATCAGCAAAATGGCACGTTTGATACGATCAACTAATCCGTAATTGTGTGCTAGTTCGATCCGTTGGTCTCCCTTCGTTTCTGGACCACAGTTTACTTTCGTTATTCAATGGAAGATTCATCTTTGCGTAAGTTGTCCCTTTGCTTCCGAAGTTGGACGACGTTGTTGGGTTGGTACAACTACGATGTATTGCAAAAACTTCCGTCCTCCGATTGCGACAACATCATTAACCGGTGGTAACAAGCCTCCAAGGCGACGCCCAGAGATGGTCGACGTGAGTTCAACGGCGTAGCCATCTTGACATAATGTGGAACATCTGGAAATTAAAGAAAGGAGTCGACGGGTCTTCCCAATCCAACAATCTACACCGCAGGAAATGGCAAGGCAAACAAAGGAGGCAATAGAGCAAAGGAAAAGAAGATTTCCTAGAGGGCTTGAGCCTTGAGTTTCTGGTTGTTTCCTTTGTGTGCCCCTAATACTGTTGTACCTCCGCTTTTTTAGAGTAGAGTGTCAGATTTGAGTACAGTCTTCGGTTCTTGAGAGAAGGAAAGAACTATCAAGTTGGGAGTTATAGAGATTGGACGGTCAAGATGACTGGATACCCTTTGGGGTAGAGATCAACATACTGAAACAGCTAGAGTCTTTACTATTCAAGTTCAACCAGTGTCCATTACCATGAACAGTAATTAGCATGGATGAAACTGGTTTACCGGAATGTAATTTTCATTTCACTTCTTACAGCTTTGTATTTCCTTTATAAACCTGGAAAATGGAATGAAAAGGCATCAAAGTATTATGCTAAAACTTAGTTCTCTTAGCTCTTTAGGGTTTTTGCATTTTCTCCTCTCGTTCCTCTCGATTTTCCCCAAATTCGGTCAGATTTCCCTCGGGATCTGACAAATTGGTATCAAAGTGTTCAGGTTGCATCCTTGGCGGAGTTGATCTGAAGATAGTGGGAATTGCGAGCTTGGTGTGGCTATAAATCCCTAGCGGTAGGGTCAGAACAGTGGAACAGATCCGAAAGTAAGGTGAGGCTCCAGACTGGTTCTGTGGTAAAATTCCTTAACCTTGTTCCAGATCTGGGTGGGAAGTGATGACTAAACTGGCTACGTGTTCGGAGGTGGAACCTTCAGATCTAGTGTTAGTAAGGCAAGAGGCGAAGGATGTGAAGAACAAAGTTGAAGTTGTTTAGCAACAGATTGGGAAACTACAATATCAGGTCAGAAGTATACAAACCCAAATGAACCGAATGGAATCATTGTTGCTCCCCTTATTGTGGGCCACCCTTTAAATTCGGCCCACTTATTTTTCTTCCCTTCTTCTTTTCTTCCCTCCCGGCGGATTTCTCTCCGCTCATTTCTCCGGCCCAGCCCTCCGATTTTATTCGACCGCGGCTTGCTTTTCTTCGTTTTCCGGTCGGCCCTCGTTTTGCCCGACCGGCGCTATTCCTCCTTCGCCCGTTCGCCGCCCACCTCCATTTTCGCCCACGCCGCATATCTCTTTCTCTCTCTCTCCGTCTCTCTCACGCGCCCGCTCTCTCTCTCTCCTTATCTTTTCCCGCCGCCTCGGTCTCTTCCGACCCTTCGTCTTCCCGTCTCCTCTCCCGAGTCGTCGCCTCGCTTGCGCCTCGCTCCTCTCGCTCCCTCGCGACGGCTTTCGCCGCCGCCTCTGCGCTTCTCTCCACTCGCCCGACCTCCGCCTTCTTCCCCTCGGCCCGGCCCATTGAAGCGCCCCCCTCCCATGCCGTCGCGTCATCCTCACCACCGGCTCCTCGGCGCCATGCCCTGCAGCTCCACCCACCACCCGACGTCGCCTCCACCGGCTCCACCGCCGGTCGAGCCGTCTTCTCCACCCATGCGCCACCGCCGGTCCAGAGCAGCGAGCCCGGTCCAGCGGTGAAGCCCGTCCGAGCGGCGATCGTCTCCTAACGCCTGCGGCACCGTCCGTCGCCCAGCCATGCCTCGCTCCACGACTCGCGGCGCCATCTGCGTCCATCGCGCCATGGCGCCGATTCGCCGACGTCGGCTCCTCGCGGCTCCCTCTCTCACCGGCTATAAAGGACCCAGGTGCCCTTTGCGCTCCCGTCTCCTCCTTCTCCCTGGGTAAGTCTCTCCCAAGCCGCCCGGCTTCCCCTCCGACCGAAGCCCCTCGCCTCGGTGTGCCCTTGTCACCGCCTCGGGCCTAGACCGTCGCCGTGGCTGGGCGCCGCGCGCGCACTCCGTGCCTCCACATGCAGCGCCCGCCTCCTCGGGACCGCCGCGCAAGCTCCTCCCGCACCGCCTTGACTTCCATCGACGGCCACCTCCTCCGGTGCCCTCCGTCTCCACCAGCAACTCGGTGAGCTCCCACCTCCTCCCTTCCTCTCCCTCTCTCCGGTCTCCATTGCCCTGGATGGCCGTCGCTCTCCGGCTCGGTCCGCCCGCCGCACCACCCTCACTCCAGCAGCTGCCACCGATGCCCCAACGCCGACCACCCTCGGCCACCGCCACCGCCCGAGCCCCTCGCCCAGTTGGACCGGTGCCACCCCGGTTGGACCGGCCCCAAACACCCCTTCTCCTCGTCTCGTGCTCTCTCGCCTTGGCGAGCCTCCTCCCTTGCCCTCTGCGAGTGCTCTCATGAGGATCCAAAGCGAAAGCAATAGAAAGCAATAGTGATGTTCGAGTGTTGTTTGATTATTGATGTAATTGAATGAGCTTCGTATCCATATTGTGATTTGATTAACCGATGTGCTAATGAAATATCGTAGCAATATCAAGATTGTTTATCGATGGTTTAGTTGAGATCGTTGTCGTGGACTATACTTCCCGTTATTGATTGATGATTCATGATTATCGGTATCGTAGCCATTATTGTGTGTTTTGTATCTAGCAATTGATTATGTGTGTAAACCGGCAATAGAATCATTTGTGGGATATTAAGTCTTTCAGCATACTAAATTGTTTGATTTGGCATTTGTGTATTGGTTCATTAGGTTATTAGTTTGTATGGTTTGCAATTGGAAAGTCTGTGATCAACCGATAATTGAGGTTGTGTTAATCTGTCAATCGAGTTGTTAAGTCATAGAATTTGTTATTTATCTGTTTCGATTGTCGGCGTTTGATTCGTAGTTGTTTCCCCTGTTTGTAGCGGTAGCAATGAGGTGCAATCGATCCAACGATTAAGAAATGTTGCCATAGATTAGTAGAATATTTTGTTGGTAGTAAGTTGATTATTGATTAATTGTCTAAGATTACTGATCCTTAGTATAAGTGTTTGGCAGCAAATTGAATTGTTGATTGTGATCCTGATTATTAGGGATAGTTTTAATCTTTAGTGCAGTACTGTCTATTGGATTTGATAATCAATCGTTAATTGTTGGTTAGTGTTTCGTCAGTAGATCAATGATTGTTGGAAGTAATGATATTTAGTGAAAGCTGGAAGTATTGATTTGATTGCCTTATCAATTTGTATTGTTTGGAAAGGATTTGTGGTTTGGCGATGATTGGTAATCTGGCAATTGTATAGTTGGTAGTTGGATATGTCTTGATTTGGTCGTAGGTTGAGTAGCTAGCAATCGAATCAATGAGTATTATCTGACAGCTGCGTTTGGTATTAAATTGCCATTGGATTTTGTGTCGATCCGTATTCTAGATTTGGTATAGAACCGGTAGTCGAGTTGCTTTGTGGCCTGTCGAATGATAGTCTTGCAGTCTTCCGAATCCGCAGCAGAGCATTCTGGCAAAAGCTCCTTCACCCATACCCTCCTTGTATCCTCCCTCCGGCCAGAAGTTCTCTGTCATTCCGCCTTTCGCCCTCTGAGCGTTTGACTCTGTCAAATATTCCGTGTCGCCAAACCCTTCTCTCAAGCCGTCCTCCGCAATCTTTTCGAGGCTCTTGTGTTTTATTTGGTCTCTTGGATTCTTTGGATTTATTTGGTTTTTCAATCGTTATTGCGTAATTAGAAACCGAAGTCCGGAAGAATCGATGGCTCAAGCAGATCCAAGACTCAAGCAAAGAGCGACCAAGAGTTCCAACCTCTGTCTAATCGGGCTTTGAGTAAGATCAAGGCCACGGTAAAATAGCCCAGCAGTCAACACTTTGATCATATTGATCCCACATTTTATGCAAATTATATTCTTTTGAAGTATCAAATTGCATGCTTTAATTTCTATGCAAATGTATGTCAAACACTCTAAGGTAGTTAAATGCCTACTTGTTACTTAATAAATTATTATTCCATTTCCTTGAAAATTGAACTTCCAATATCCTTGTCACCCTAGTAAATATCTGGTAACTTACTAGTTATAGGTCGTACTTAAACGCCATGCTAGTCTTGTTTAAATCGGGTATTACCTACCCCAAATCACCATCCCTTTAATCATAACAATTGTTTTGGGCGTCATTGGGAGAATGATAAGTCGTTGGATAATTTGTTTTATACCTCCCCAAAACTCTAAAAATTTGCTAATACCCATCTGGGTGGATGGTAAGTGCAGGTAAATGGTTGGGTGCTAATGTAGCCCAGGATATTTTTGTGGATGGTATGTGGTAAGAACCGTCCAGATGATCTTAAGGACTTCATCCTGTGATGACCTCCTATTGCAAAACAGTACAGCCACAAGTCTATAATGGTGTCGACTGGCTAAATAATTTGTATCCGTCAAGATCGAGTTACGCCGTAGATGAGCTCGCGATACGGAAGCCTAGGCGCGAAGGGTCGGAGGCGCGCGATGCCGTGTGAAGGCGCAGGGAGTGCAGGTAAGTGGTTGTCGGGTCCCACGGGAGCGAAACCACTACTCAGACGAAACCTCACCGGGTGTAACAAATACTGAAGGATGCCTTGTAAAGGCCTTGTGATAATCTCCCTTGATTCACATGTCTACTGAAACGTGTGTACATATCAAGCTGATTATCTCTTGTGGGTAAAGATGTACAATCTCTCAGAGAATAAAACTGTTCGAACATCCGTGCCTACGGTCAAGGGCGGGCAATGGAACTTACAAGATATAGTTCTATTTCAAAAACTTTTGTGGTTGGGATGAAAATGTGCGGGCTCACCTAGCCCTTGATTGGATTTTTCCGGTATTCTTACCGGTGTTGGTAATAGGTGGGTATGACCACCAAAGAAAAGAAGCATGAGACGAGTTTCGATGGAGGAACCTCTCTGTTATCAATTATTGCACAATTAATCTCTTTAAAATGCAAATTTGGTCCAAATGCTAAGTGATATGAATTTTCTAATATCTGTATTTATAAATGTTGCTTTACGAAATAAAAGAACCCGAGCCATCCTTGTTACACCTTGCATGTATATTATTGCATCTGTGTGTTGGCTCATGAGCACGTAGTTGTTCTCATCCTCGCTCTTTCCCAAACCCTCGTAAATGAAATCTGAGTGCCAATCGCATCAAGGATCCGAAGTCCAAGACCCGGGAATGTTGAGCGTAGTTTAGTCCTTAGTTGTTCTAGTCTCACCCAGTCTAGCTGACTCACGGTTCTTGTGTACCTCCTATATTGTTCAAGTTTCGAGATAATATCGGTGTACACGGTTCCCCATCACTTGCTCGGAAGATGTGCCTCACCCTTTGCTTCCATTGTTGCTTCCGCTATCTTTTGTAATGTATTCATTTGGCCTGTCTGCCCTTATTGTAAAATTGGCCCAGCGGTCTATGTAAACTCGATGTGTAAATTAATGAATGAAATAATTTTGCGCCATGTATGGTTTGATTCAGAATGTACCGTGGAGTGCTAGCTCGATCCAGTGAATAGCACGTGATTTCACAGAGGATCCAGATGCGAAATGGGTCCGACAGAGAACCAATTTCAACACTTATCCAGAGGTAAATCCATCCCAACCTCCGACGGGCATTCGTTGCTCCCATTTATTGGGGTCTAAATGCATCACTACTAGCTACCCCAATTCTCCTTCATTGAACCACATGAATCGGATGGATTCTTACTATGCTAGACAGTGGAACCCCAATCTTGACAATGAAAGAATTAACAACTTTTACTAGTCAATAGCAAGAGGGCCTAAAAATGATTTTCCCAAGTTTGATGGAACTTACCCCTTGGAATGGATCAGACAAGTTAATACTTATTTTCCATGGCCAATGTACTGATGAAGCCAAGTGGATCTTGATCCAATGTATATGGTGGGAAGAGCTGACAATTGGATTATGAGTATTGGATTATTGCGGAATCCTCTTCCATGGCAAACTTTCTGTAGAATGATTTGTGACAGATTTGCACAGCATAGTGGGTATGAAGTTCTTGAGAATTTTCATTTAGTTAAGCAGTACAACCTCAGTATTTCTGAATACATACATAAATTTGAAGAGCTGATGGCCTTGTACAAGAGTGAAGTCCCGGTGCATAATGAAAATTTCTTTGTGAAGTGTTTTGTAAATGGGTTGAGATATGAAATCAAGCACTACTTGAAACCACTGAAACCTCAAACACTGGGTTGAGATATGAAATCAAGCACTACTTGAAACCATTGAAACCTCAAACACTCTGCGAATCGTATTGGATGGCCAAGGATATGGAAAAGGGGTCTGGAGTTGTGTCAAAGAGGGGCTTGCAGGGAGTTCCTGCTGCTCAACAAAAAGGAGGTTATACAGCTAATCCGGTGAAGAACAAAACCCAGACAGGACAATATGCTCCAAAGAAAGAGAATATCGGTAAGCCTACCAACCCTTTTATTCCTGGAGTTTGTAGATATTGTGGAGGAAAATAGTTTTTGGGTCACAAATGTAAGCAATACCAAAGTGTAAACCTTATGGTTTCCGAGAATGAAGAAATACCCCTACCAAGTAATGAGACAGAAGGAGAACCTCTTGAAATTCCTAAAGTTCCTGATGAAACACCAACTAACCCAGATTCTAAAGAACACTTAATGCAAATGCAAGTCTCAGCACAAGCAGTTCAAGGGCTGACCAAAATGTCCACCAACACCCTAAGAGTCAGTATGGGAGGAAAAAGAGGAATAGCCTTGGATAGTGGGAGTACTCATACCTTCATTGACCTTAGATTTGCTACTAAAACCTCATGTTTGATCCTGAACAATACCTTGCAAAAAAGTTATAGTGGCTGGAGAGGGAACACTACTGAGTGGATCTCACTTACCAAAGACTACGTACTACCTGAATGGAGAAAGTTTTTGCAATTCTTTTAAGATCCTACAGCTGAAAGGTTATGATATGGTGTTAGGGTGTGATTGGATATATCAACACAATCCCATTAGCTTGGATCTCAAGATAATGAAGTTGACTATCAAGAAGGAAGGGATTGATACCATTGAGCTGTATGATCAGTCACAAACTGATTCCTTAAGAATAGTGAATTCTAAGAAGCTTCATAAATTGTCGGGTAAGATGATTTCAGGATACCTGATTGAGTTGCAAGCAATGAAGGAAACATAAGAAATAAGAATGGTTAAGCCACAATACCAAACAATGATTCAGTCCCATGAAGATGTTTTCAGAGAACCCCATGAATTACCACTTGAGAGGAGTTGTGATCACACCATACCAGTGAAAGAAGGTTCAGATCCACCTAATGTCAGACCCTACAGGGTTCCACATCAGCAAAAGGAAGAGATGGAGAAACAAATACACAAGTTACTGGAATCTTCAATCATCAGGCCAAGTAGTACTAGTCCCTATACCTCTCCTGCTTTCCTTGTCAAAAAGAAAGATGGTTCTTGTTGACTCTGCATTGATTATAGGAAATTAAATGCCCAAACAATCAAAAACAAGTATCCTATACCAGTCATAGAGGATGTAACGTCCCATTTTCGGACGACAAATAGTACCTACTAGTCTGGTTTTCAGTTTTCGTTTGAAATTCAATTCGCCGTTTAATCCCAAATTTCTCCTAGCGTCCTTTAAAGCTCGGGTTTCTATTTCAAACCTCCTTTCAATTTCCAGATTCAAAATTCAATTTGAATTCCCCTTTTCAATTTTGGGCCATTTTTCAATTTTACCTCTCCCCAATTTCTCTCTTGGGTCCAACCCATCTTCCTTGGGCCGTCCCATCCTCCTCCCGCCCATTTCTCTCGCTTGCTCTCCCCTGTTCCCCCCCATTCCCCTCGGCCCATTTCCCCATCCGGTCGCATCCCCACCCCGCTTCACCCTACTGCTTTCCTCCTCTCCTTTCTTTCCTTTCCCCACCCTACCGTGTCGCGCTTCTTTCCTCCCTTCCCTTTTATTCTCTGACGCTGCTTGCTTGCTGCGCTCCTCTCCGCCAACCCCTCCTTCTCTCCCTCTCCGCTCCCGATGCTCACTCACCGTGTTCTCCGGACGACAGCTCCTGCGCACGCACACCTGCAGGCCACCAGCGTGTGCTGCCTGTGCCGCCGCTCCGCCACTTTCCTCCTCCCTTCCCGGCTATAAGAGCCGAGCGCCTCTGCCTTCCTCCTCCATCGCCTTCCTCTCTTCCCTCTCTGTGCCGAGAGCCGAAGCCCGATACTACCACTCGTTCTTCCCGGTACTACCACTGTTCTTCCCGTACTACGCACCTCCCTGTACTACCTGCTTTTCCCAAGATTACCACCCGCACCTCCCCAGTACTACCGCTCGCCTTCCTGATTACCGCTCCCGGGACTGCGACGAAACCCGATCCACGCCTTGCGGTGGATTGAGCACTGTGCTAAGGGCCACATGTCAACACGGGAATTTTTCCAGTTTTTTATTTTCTTTTCAATTAAAAATTCATTTGAAAAGCTTCAAAAATTCATATCTCCTTCGTTATAACTCCAAAAATTATGAAACTTGTTCCTAAAATTTTCTAAATTCAAGATCTTGCTAATGGCACTGATCTTGTTTAATTTGAAGTTCATTTGTTATGGGTTTTGTATTCATTTTCTCTCTTTACTGTTGTGCTATTTTCCGGTACTTTCGTCCGATTAGGATTCGAATACGTGGGAGACCTCCACTTTGATCAAGCTCAAGAATACCAAAACCCTTCTGCCTTTAACCAAGGCGAGTCAATACTTTGATCATTTTGAGCCTATATTTTATGCAAATTATATTTATTTAAATTACCAAAATTGCACGCTTTAATTCTTTAATCAAATGTATGTTAAAGCTTAAGGCAGTTAAATACTCATTTGATGATTAGTTAATTATTAAGCCATCCTTTGATAATTGAATCCATTTATCGTGTCACTCTAGTAGCTATGTGGTAATTACTAGTTATAGGTTGTACTTAAGCGACATGCTAGTCTTGCTAAAGTACTAGGACATTAAATGTTCCAATCATCAAATTTTAAACATCAAAGTAGTTTTGGGCAGTCATTATGGGTAAATGAGTGAAATGGTTGAGTTGTGCATTTTGCTCCTCAAAACTCTAATAACTTGCTATTACCACATCCGGCGGATGGAATGGTGGTGGGTGCCGTCGAACACGAGAGTGGTTAGTATGTGGTATGAACCGCTTGGATAGATTAAGGACTTAATCTGTCATGACCTCCCATGTAAAACAAGTACAACGCAAGTCCGCAAAGTGAAACTTGGCTTAGTAAAGTTATCGAACCACGAAAGTCATTTACTTGGATAGGATCGGCGGTACAAGCGGTGGATGCGTTCGGTTTGAAAGGGACACAACGGTAAGTTGAAGTTGTCACCGCGCTAGTCGTTATGGTCAGGTCAATGCGCTAGTTGTTGTGGTGAACATCCCACACAACTTATGGGCGTAACCCCATATGGGTGAGATGACGGAAGGGTGAGGTAGTTTGAAAGGTTCTTGTGATGATCACTCAAATACATGACTATGGAATCATGTGGGGTAATGAGTATGATTATCTCTTGTGGTACAGTGTACAACATCTGCGAGAGTCTAAACTATTTAAACAGATCATGCCTACGGTTAAAGGTGGACATGAGAACTTAACTTGAGTTAGTTCTTTTCAAAAACCTTTGTGGGTGGTATGAAATCCGTCGGCTCATCTAGCTTGAAGTTTGGTTTTCCTGGATCATCGTATCCGAGTTGTTAATGTATGGAGGTAACTCCAATCAAATGAAGCATTTGTAGAGTTTCGATAGAGGAACCTCTACTCTTATTTAATATTGCAATTACTCTCTTTAATAAAATGCAATTTGTTTAAAATGCTAACTCATAGGAATTTGTCATTATGATAATTGAAAATGTTGCTTTAGCAAATAAAAGAACCCGAGCCATCCTTGTTAAGCCTTGCATACTTATTATTGCATCTGCGTGTTGGCTCGCAGTACGAAAGTTGTGCTCATCCACGCTCTTTCCCCAAACCCTCAGAGGCAGGAAATCTTGAAGCTTTCGACTATTACGAGGAACCAGACGTTTGAAGGCCCAGAAGTTTTTGAAGCGTAGTTTAGTCTTTAGCCGTTCTAGTCTCACCTCAGTCTAGCCGAGTTCGCGGATCTTGCGTGCATCCTATATTATCTCGTTTTTTGGGTAATATCGGACGTACACAGGTTTCCCTAGTCGCTTGCCTGTGGAGAGATGTGCTCTCACCCTTTGCTTCCGTTGTACCATTACTTTTGTGATGTAACTATTTGGCATGTTCGGCCCTTATTGTAAAACTTGGCTCAAAGCGGTCTATGTAAACTCTAATGTGTTAAATTAATGAATGGTATGGCTTTACGACATGTATAACTTGATTCAGCAATGTGCCTGTGAGTGCTATCTACTGATCCAGGGAATAGCACAGTATTTTCACAGAGGATTCGGGATTTAAAAAATCTGGGTCCGACAGAGGACTTGCTTGATGAGCTGCATGGAGCTACAGTTTTAGCAAATGAGACTTGAGATCTGGTTATCACCAAATCAGGATGAACACTGAAGACATAACTAAGACTGCATTTAACACTTATCTAATACATTATGAGTATCTTGTGATGCCCTTTTGCCTTACTAATGCCCCAACCACTTTTCAGTCCTTGATGAACAATATCTTCTCCATGTATTTGAGAAAGTTCATCCTTGTTTTTTTAATGATATCCTTATATATAGCAGAGGAGAGAAAGAACATAAAGAGCATCTTGTTATTGTCTTGGACTTACAGAGGCAACATTAACTATTTGCAAAATTTAGTAAATGTGTGATTGGTACATCCCAAGTAGAGTATTTAGGACATGTAATCTCTAGACAGGGGGTAGCCACTGATCCCAGTAAAGTCGATGCCATTAATTGTTGTCTTAAACCTCAGGATGTATCGCAATTAAGGAGTTTCCTAAGTATGACTGGTTATTAAAGGAGATTTATGAAGAATTATGGAATTATATGTCGACCACTTCATGATATGTTGAAGAAAGGAGGGTTTGATTGGAGGGAACCTCATGATGAGGCTTTTGAGAAGTTGAAATGTAGTTTGGTTATAGCACCAGTATTAGCTTTGCCAGATTATACTGAAGCTTTCACTTTGGAAACCAACGCAAGTGGATGGAATTGGAGGGAATTAATGCGAAAGGAGACCAATTGCATATTTTAGCAAGACTTTGGGAGTGAGATCAACATCACTATATACTTATGACAGAGAAGCTATGGATATCATCGAGTAATTGAAAAGATGGAGACACTATTTCCTAGGAATTCATCTGGTAATCAAAACAGACCAAAAAAGTTTGAAGTTCATAACTGAACAAAAGGTTTCAAAAGGAATACAACACAAATTGATGTTGAGGCTATTGGAATTCAATTGTGTTATTGAATATAAGAAGGGGAAGGAGAACAAAGCTGATGATGCTTTGTCAAGAAAAGGAACAGTCACAATGTCTATTTCCATGGCAGTACCTAGCTGGATGGAAACAGTTCGAGTAGTTATATCAATGATGCACATTGCAAGGAGTTAATGGAGCAATTATCTTTAACTCCCAATCCTGACTCAGGATACACCTATCATTCAAGAGTTCTCGGATATAAAGGTAGGATCTATGTGGCGTAAAAGGAATTAAGGTAGAATATCATAAGTTCCCTTCATACTTCATCAATTGGTGGACATTCTGGAATGGTGGCAACTTACTAGAGAGTAAATAATATATTCTATTGGGTTGGAATGAAGAAGGAAGTTCATAATTTTGTTCAAGAATGTTCTATTTGTCAGCATTCTAAGGCTGAACACTGTCAATACCCAGGACTGCTGGAACCATTACCCATTCCTGACATGTCATGGACCCATATCTCCATGGATTTTACTGAGGGTATGCCAAACCCAAAAGGGAAGGAGGTTATCTTTGTGTTCGTTGACATATTCACAAAATATGCCCACTTTGTGGCATTATCTCATCCTTATTTAGTTCAATCTGTCACTCAGTCTTTCATTGACAAAATTTTCAAATTGCATGGACTTCCTGTGGATTGTTTCTGATAGGGACAGAATATTCACTAACAAGCTTTGGCAAGAACTATTCGGATGTTGGAAGGTTCAATTGAGGTTCAACACGCCTAGCATCCACAATCGGATGGTCAAAGCGAGAGGGTCAATCAATGTGTCAAATCTTACTTAAGATGCATGGCAATGTTTGAACCTAAAAAATGGACATCATGGCTACCTCTTGCAGAATGGTGGTACAATACCACTTTCCACACCGCTCTCAAAATATCTCCGTTTGAATCTCTATATGGGTCCCCACCTATGATCAATGAGATAGCCGTCCCAAAGCCTGAGGATGAAGAGGCTAGAAACTTTCTGGAAGAGAAAAAGATCGTGTTGAATAGATTGAAAGACAATCTGGCACAAGCTCAATCCAGAATGAAGAAATATGCGGATTTAAATAGGAGTGAGAGGCAATTGGCTGAAGGAGATATGGTTTATCTGAAAATGCAACCTTATAGAACATCTGCCTTTGGTCTTAAGCAAGCACTAAAGCTTGCGAGTAAATTCTATGGGCCATTTCGAGTTCTGCAAAGGATTGGAAAAGTAGCATATCCAGCGCAACTTCCACAGGGAGTCGGAATACACCCAGTCTTTCACATCAGCCAGCTCAAGAAACATTATGGTCCAAATGCAATTCCTAGTACTGATTTACCTTTAGTGGGAGAAGATGGGAAAGTAAGATTTGAACCAGTATAAGTGATTGAAACCCGAGCCTTACCCAGGAACAATGTTCTGGTAACACAATGGCTGATCCTATGGTTAAATCTACCACCTGAGAATGCATCGTGGGAGGATGCTGATTTCATTAAGAGCACTTTTTCAGAATTCTATTCATCTACCATTCGATCGTGGTTTCCATATTCTCGCACTTAAGGACAAGTGTGGGTGAGGGAAGAATTGTCGATTTGAGTTCGGTCTTGATTCTTGAGAGAGGAAAGAGCTATCGAGTTGGGAGTTATGGAGATTGGGCGGTCAAGATATGGATACCCTTTCGAGTGGAGATCAACGTCTGAAAGCAGTTGGAGTCTTTACTATTCAAGTTCAACGATGTCGATTACCATGAGCAGTAATAAGCGCGGATGAGCTGGTTTCTGAATGTAATTTTCATTTCACTTCTTACGACTTTGTATTTCCTTTATAAACCGGAAAATGGAATGAAAAGACATCAAAGTATTATGCCAAAACTTAGTTCTTTTAGCTTTTTAGGGTTCTTGCGTTTTCTTTTTCTCGTAGGGAATAGCTGTGATTTCGTGACCATAGTTCGTTCAAAGTGATGAGGACATCCCTCCTTCGGATACACGTACTACACAAGACCTTCCAGATTTGGGTGTTGGACTACAAGGTCCTATGACAAGAGCTAGAGCACGTGACTTAATCTATCAGGTAAAATCATTTCTAGGGTGAGTGTATTATTTGAGAACTCTATGATCTTGCCTAATAGAGATGATTTACTTGTACTCAGAAATCTAGGATTACGACCACTTCAAGAAGGCCTACGACCGTTCAAGAAGGTCTCGACCACTTCAAGAAGGCCTACGACCACTTCAAGAAGGTCTACGACTGGCCGTCAAGGCCTACGACCACTTCAAGAAGGCCTACGACCGGATGACTCGTTGGGAGCACTCTACGACCGAGAGGAGCGACATACTCGTTGGACACAATCTATGACCAAAGATAGCATGGACTCCTCAAGACCACCCTAGGACCATCCTACGACTAGATCTTCGACCGTAAATACGCGACACAAGGTGCTGCGTCACCGTTTGGAAACTAATAAGTCTTTGTAAATGTGCGAGATCGGAGTCCGGTTGTGTACGCCTCATCCCACTAGCGACAACCCTAGGTCGACCTCCTCACGTCCCCTATATATATACAGAGCACGTAGTTTAGAGGCGGTTTTCTTAGATTATTCGCCAATTGCGGTTACGATTATCGGTTTGAGGAACCCCACTTGTAAACTTCATCTATATCCGCAATACAATTGATTGCATCTACCTTGTTCTTGTGAGTTGCTTGATTGCTTGCGGAACAATAACCTTCGTGGTAAGGTCGATCGCGTGCAAGCGTGGTCGATAACGACGTGCATGCGGTGTAGCGAATTGCGAGGTGACGATCCGTTGGTCGGAAGCCTCAAAGCGTCAACGTCCTCACGACGAACCAAATCGAACATATCGGAAGATCGGCGCCGTGACTCATCAAGTGGTATCGAGCTAAGGTTGCCCGTTAGATAATTTCGTTTATCCCTTTTGTGAGTTTTGTTCCATCACCTAGAGTCCGTAAAATTGCCCTACAAAAATTTTAGATCATAATTATTCCATTGTCCAAACCACTTTGTGCCTTCGCAATTGTGTTTTCGGTTCGCGTTGTTGAATTCGAGTCCATCGTCGTGTCTTTGTTCTTTGGTCTAGTCGTCAGAATCTAGTTTCTAGCGCCGAGTCTTGTCTGTGTCGATCATCTAGACACCCCCAATATCGACCACAACACCACCCCATACGACCACCTACTCGGATTCGGCTTCCACTGTCGGAAGCGAGCGCTGGTCGGATTCGACCAACCACTCGTCGACAACCCTATTTATTATCTTGTTGCTCTCGGACACCCCACCACCTGTCGAAAACAATCGATGGTCGAATTTTTCCCATAACTAAAGTTCAGAGAGAGAGAGAGTATCTTTTAATTACCTTTGTACCCTGCTCTCGCGAAAAAGTTTGTGACCCATATATATCCATAGACCGGAAAAGGGTTTTGAAGAGTTTTGAGTCAAGGTCACATTCGAAAAAAAAGGAAAACCCTAGGTTGGGTTTTTGCATCCAAAAAAAGAAAAAGAAAGAAAGCAAAGAGTGCAAAAAAGAAGAAAGAAGAAGGAGTTGCTTTGTGATTTTGGATCCGATTGTGTTTGTATCTACCTATCCTTCCATTTGCTTGAGCTAGTTCTAGGAAGCGCTTTGGGCGACAAGAATCGTGATTTGGCATCTGTGGACTTTTATTCACTTTGCTAATCTGATTTCATTATTGCTATTCCTTGCTACTAAACATTGCCTATCCAGAGCTCCACATACTTTCGCCTCGATTGGATCCTCGCATTCGCCTCCGCCGTGATCGTACATCCCACCTTGCCGATCAAACCACTGCCGCAATTTGGTAAGAAACTCATAAGAGCTTGGTAAGACGGCTTGAGGTGTGTGATTCCACCCTCCGACCACCTAATAGTGATATGGATAATACCTTTGTGTTATCTTTTGTCTCCTACTAACCATGTCGGTGAAGGATTGGATGCGCAAGAGTGTATTTTGAGGAAGAGCTCATGACGCTATTGGATGAACAACGACTACCGTTAATGAGGACATCGACGAGAAGCTTCAAGCTACCACGATCACATTACAACGCTTCAATCAACGATAGTATTGCGGGCTCACTACACGCCTCGAAAGAATGGTGAATCGACCACCAAACGTTGGTCGTGTGGAACCTCATGGTGCGACCCATGACCATGAGTTTGATAATGATAATGAGATGCACGACCACGGCACCTTTGATGCACGATAACGGAACCGGCCGAACTTCAACCGTCAAGGTATGAGAGGTAACAATTTCAGCAACATAATGCCCATGATGATCCATATGCTAAAGTCAAGTTCACTATACCATCTTTTGGGTGCTTATGATGCGAAATATATCTAGATTGGGAGATGACGGTAGAACAAAATTGAATGCTCACTTAGTTCTAAGTGCATAGAGTTAGGCAAGCCACAAGTGAATTTAAAACTTTGCCATCATTTGGTGGAATAGGGTTTGCACGAAGGATTAGCGCCTACTACGTGGGATGGTTTAAAGGTTGCTATCGTAATGATTTGTCCCACCTTCTTTTAAACGTGATTTGCGTAATAAATTACAGCTTAAATCAAGGTAATAGATCCGTAGAAGAATATTATCGAGCTACAAATTAGCATGTTGCTGCTGTGATATTATTGAGGATGAAGAAGGCTGAATAGCACGCTTTTATGGAGGATTAAGACGTGAAATTCGGGACATAGTGGATTACAAAGAATACGATAGTGTCCCTAGATTGTTCCAACTTGCATGTTTGGCGAAAAAGAATTGCGGTGGACGACAGGGAGTCGAAATACACCCAGTCTTTCACATCAGCCAGCTCAAGAAACATTATGGTCCAAATGCAATTCCTAATCCTGATTTACCTTTGTTATGATTGTTGCATATATTATCAGGAGGCCAATGGGCCTATATATACACAGATACAGGTTACAGATAAGGAAACCAAAACAAATCTAGAGTCCTACTCTAACACAGATATATATCTCTAACTATATCTCTAACACCCCCCCTCAAACTCATGGTGGATCAACAACACTGAGTTTGGAGAGGTAGAAGCCGTGCTGTGCTCGAGTCTGGGCCTTCGTGAAGAAATCCGCTATCTGAAGCTCTGAAGGCACATACTGAAGAGCAATCACCTGATCATGCACACAAGACCTCATGAAGGAAGCATCAACACCAATATGCTTGGTGAGCTCATGCTTCACAGGGTCACGCAATACTCGATAGCATCTGATCTTGTCGACAAGAGAGGAGTCGGTAGTAATGTGAAACACCAAAATCCTCAAATAACCATCCGTAGCTAGGTAATCTCTGCAAGAGAGCCATGGCTCGCAACTCACTCTGACTCGAACGGATATCGCACTCGTTCTTCGCTTCCGTGCAATAAGCGAACCACCAAGAAAAACACAAGAAGAGATAGACCGCGATCGAGGGATCGACCGCCCAAGTAGCATCCGAATAAGCTAAGCAGTAACGAGCGAGCGTGGAAAGAAGAGACGGCAGAGATAGTCCCACGAAGGTATCGCAGAACTCAAGAAGGTGGTCGAGTGGACCGAGGGAGCGTAAACAAACTCGACTCGAATGTGAACGGATAAGTGATATCCGACGAGTAATGCAAGGTAGACAAGACTCCCAACAAGATGGCGATAGCGAGCCGGATCGTAAAGAGGCTCGCCATCGAGGGTTTGAGGTGAACATTGAGCTCCATAGGAGTCTCAACAGACTGATCATGAGGGAGCGCGATCAAGAAGATCTCGAATATACTTCTCTTGGGACATAAAGAAACCATCCGAGTGGAAGTAACCTCAATCCCAAGGAAGTAACGAAGAGGACCAAGATCCGACATAAGGAATCGCCACTAAGACGAGCCTTGACAAAGGCAATGTACTCGAGTCATCTCCGTGAATGATCATATCATCAACATACGAAGAAGAAGAGTCCACCACGAGGACGAAGTGTGTACAAAGAGCGCAGATCATGATCACTTGTAAAACCAAAGCGAGTGACCACAGAGGAGAAGCGCTCAAACCAAGCACGAGGGGCTTGCTTAAGGCCATAGAGAGGCGGAAGGCGACATACCATGCCCTCAGAATGAATACCTGTGGCGGATGCATGTAGACCTCCTCACGCAACTTCGCCATTAAGAAAGGCATTCTTGACATCAAGCCGAGAAATGCACAGCATGGCGACAGATGCCACCGAAAGAAGAGTGCGACAGGTCATGTGGGCCACAGAGCAAAATTCTCGTCGTAGTCACGACCATGCTCCCGCTTGAAGCCACGAGCAACAAGACGCGCTTTATAGCGCTCAAGAGAGCCATCGAGGCGAGTCTTAATCTTATAGACCCACTTACATGTGATGGGACGAGTGAGATGGAAAAGGAACAAGATCCCAAGTACCAGACGCCGAGGGCAGCAATCTCTCGCCATGGCATGCCGCCACTCAGATGAGTAACAAGATCCTGGTGAAGGCAGCTCACAAGTAGTCATCAAGGTCAAAGGCAGGGAGAGGCGAATCGTTGGAGCGATTTGAGAGCGAAGCGAGGAGAAGGCGGCCCATCGTGAAGATGAAACATCGAAGAAGATGAAACATCTGAGAAGTGGGCTCAACTGAAGATCTCAATACTGGTCGACGAGTGTAGAGCAGTGTAGTGGGAGCACGGAGGAGCCGCAGGAGACGAACTGAGCGCGATAATGGCGGAGAGGCCAGGAGAAATATGTGGAGACGAGATAGGTGTATCCGAAAGGTCAAAAGACGAGACTGCAAGAGGAAGTCAAGGAGAGACAGCGTGGGTAGAAGGGACGAGACTCGCGAAAGTCACATCCCAGAAATCCGCATCCGTCGACAACAGATCCCAAGCTGATAGCCCTTGTGCTCCATGCTGCTATTGAAAGACACAATCAATGGTCGAGGAATGCTTTGGTCGTCTCGAGGCGAGGAGACGAGAAGGCGATCAAAGATTTCAAGGGTAGAGTAGTCGGAAGAAGACCACGAGACGCCAATAGGGATTGCTCAAGAGCGATTAGAAGCCGATGTTGATAGATAGGTGCAGAGGAACAACTCGCCAAAAGTGAGGTGGAATAGAGGCGCAATCATTAGTGCACGACGACTCAAGAAGGTGATGCTTGCGCTCAAGAACACCGTTGAGCATGAGCACGTGACAAGAGATCGAAGGAGTGCCTAACTTCAAAGGAAACTACGCCAGTGATGAAGAGGTACTGCAATGATGGTATTCACGAAAGACACGAATAGGAGTGAGAACCGAATGAACCATAGTGGCAAATGTTTATAGATAGACAAGACCTCACTCGAGAAGTCATGAAATATATCAAGTGTGCGAGAAATCATCTATAAATATGATATAATATCGATGACCCGTTTCAACGACGTAGCGACCCCAAACATCGTAATGAACAAGATCAAATGGATGCAGACACCGACTCACTATGAGGATAAGGAAGTCAAGTTTACCTAACTTACGTTATCGAAATGGAGAGACACGCTCTGAGATCGACGTTAAGACCACGACGAACTAAAGACACGACGGAGAGCCACACGATGGCAAGACGGTGATGCCACCAGTTGGAAAGAGCCAGATGAGTGGCAGAGGCGGAGATCCACGGCGTCTGGTCGCGTTAAGGAAGGTGAAGCTAGTCAAGCTCCGCAGCAGCATGTCAGTCAAGGCGAGGCCGTAACCAACGAGCTCCGTAGTGGCGGTCTTGAACACAACAAGAGTCGAGTCGAGAATGATCCGATAACTAAGGTCAGATCATCCTGAGATGAAGAAGTGCATGGTTAGGCGAGGAACATGAGCATAGAAGGAACATGAAAAGATGAGTTGCTAAGAGGTCCTCACGAGCTAGAAGAGAGGTACCATCGCATGAAAGAACTACAGCGTGGAAATCAAGAGGTGTAACAAAGATAGAGTGGAAGAATCTGAGTCATGTGGAAGGATGCTCTAATCAAGGATCCACGGGAGGTCACTGATACGTAGAAGTGGGTCGACTTAGTGCCGAAGAGTCAATCGCGAACTGCAGAACACGAGGAAGAACCGCTGCAGGCGGTCTGATAATCGCTATCTCTCGCTCGAGGAGAGAAAACGCAGTAGTCGGCAGACGCGATGTAGAAGACGTGCAGGCATAGGAGAAGAACGGCGTGAAATATGCCGCTTGTTTCTTGTAGCACTGGACTCAATGTGCGATCTTGTCGCAAGAGGAGCATGAGGACGACCACCGCCAGATGGAGGGCGCCACCACCACTGTGGTAGTTCGGAGGAGGCAACGATCAAGCGTGAAGTAGTCGTGTAGCAGTGTACGGGTGGCGAGCACGAGGGGAGTGGCATCGGACAGCACCACTCAAACGAGTCTCCTCCGCACGTATCTCGTAAGGGCCTCCGAAGAGTGACACGAGGGTGGCGTAAGTAGTCGGCACGCCTCGCTCGAACTCGACGGCGCAGTAAGAAACTCGAGACACCGAAACTCCAAGTCAAGACGCATACCAGCAATCCGAGGAGACTAAGGAAATTCAGCGACAAGTCCAAAATCTTCGGACCGTGGTACGTAAGAGAAAGCCTTAGTCCTTGTGTCGTCCAGCTTTTTTGGTTCCTAAGAAAGACGTGAGTTGGCGATGTGTGTTGATTGCAGAGCCATTAATAACATTACTATAAGGTATCGCATCCTATCCCAAGGCTAGACGACATGCTAGATGAATTGAGTGGTTCTATTATTTTCACAAAGATTGACTTGGAGTGGTTACCACAGATTAGAATGAAATTAGGAGATGAATGGAAAATTGCTTTTAAAACTAAGTTCGGATTATATGAGTGGTTAGTGATGCCTTCGGTCTAACTAATGCACCTAGTACTTTTATGCGTTTGATGAGCGAGGTTTTCGCCCTTTCATTGGAAAATTTGTGGTGGTTTACTTTGATGATATCTTGATTTATAGCAAGTCACATGAGCTACATTTGAATCATATACGTGCTATTTTTAATGCTTTGAGAGCGACGTTTGTTTGGTAACATCGAAAAGTGCACCTTTTGCACCGATCGAGTTGCGTTTCTTGGATATGTTGTGACACCACGGAATTGAGGTGGATGAGACAAAGATTATAGCCATCCAAAGCTGGCCGACACCGACCATCGTGTCACAAGAGCGGAGCTTCCACGGCCTTCTTTGGATTCTATCGGCGTTTTGCGGATTTCGCACCATTGCCGCACCATTGAATGAATTGATAAAGAAAGGAGTGCCTTTCCAATGGGGACTCCATAGAGAAGGCATTCAACTTGTTGAAAGAAAAGCTCACCCAAGCACCCTACTCCAACTCCCCGATTTTGGTAAGACTTTTGAGATTGAATGTGGCGCTAGCGGATTGGAATAGGTGGTGTATTGATTCAAGAAGGTAAACCGGTCGCATATTTTAGCGAGAAACTAAATGGGCCTAGTTTGAATTATTCCACCTATGACAAAGAATTGTATGCTTTAGTTCGTGTGCTTCAAACTTGGCAACATTATTTATGGCCCAAAGAATTTGCTATACATTACGATCATGAATCGCTAAAACATATTAGAAGTCAAGCTAAACTGAATAAACGACATGCTAATTGGGTAGAATTTATTGAGTCGTTCCATATGTCATAAAGCATAAGAAAGGTAAGGACAATGTGATTCTTGATCGCTCTCTAGAGCGTTATACCATGTTATCTCAACTTAACCATAAGATTTTTGGTTTGGAGGCCATTAAGAGTTTATATGTCACCGATTTGGACTTTAAGGAAGTGCTTGAACATTGTAAAGAAGGAAAGATATGGAATAACTATGTTTGAATGATGGTTTGATCTATCGTGCTAACAAGCTATGCATTCCATAGCTCGTTGTCTTTTGTTGTTACAGGAGGCACATGGAGGAGGTTTGATGGCGATTTTGGAGCAAAAAGCAGAAGATGTCTGACCACCCACTTCTTTTGGCCAAAGATGAGGCGTGATGTCGAGCGCTACGTGGCTCGCTGCACTACATGCAACAAAGCTAAGTCCCATCTCAATCCACATGGACTTTATATGCCTCTTCCTATTCCTAGTGCCCCTTGGGAGGATATTTCTATGGATTTTGTTTTAGGATTGCCTAGGACAAAGAGGGGGAGAGATAGTATATTTGTTGTAGTGGATCGATTTTCTAAAATAGCACATTTTATATCTTGTCACAAGAGCGATGATGCTACAAACATAGCTGATTTGTTTTTCTGGAAATCGTTAAGCTACATGGAGTGCCCAATACTATTGTCTCGGATCGCGATGCGAAGTTTTTGAGCCACTTTTGGAGATCGCTTTGGAATAAATTGGGGACAAAGCTGCTGTTTTCTACTACGTGTCATCCCCAAACTGATGGACAAACGGAGGTTGTCAACCGCACATTATCCACCATGTTGCGGGCTGTTTTAAAGAAGAACTTGAAGATGTGGGAAGAGTGTTTACCGCATATTGAGTTTGCTTACAATATGTCAGTACACTCCACCACCAAGGTAAGTCCGTTTCAGGTAGTGTATGGTTTTAACCCCGTGCTCCTATTGATTTACTACCTTTACCAACCTCAAAAATAAATCTAGATGCTAAGAAGCGTCTTGCATTTATTCTCAAGTTGCATGAGACCACTAAAGAGAATATAGAGCGTATGACTAAAAGTATAGGGTTGCTTTGGAAATAAAGGTAGGAAAGTTGTCAAAATAGAACCAGTGATTTAGTTTGGGTTCATTTGAGAAAGGATAGATTTCTGCTTGAGGAGTAGGGCATGGCGCGTGTGACATCGCCGTAAAGGACGCCCTGAGACGAAGACCACGCATGTGGATGCGCATGTGAGACACGGTCGGTGTAGTTAACACCGCCGAAGATCACCGCAATGAGGAGAGAACGGTGCCCATTGGTAGGCGGCGCGACGGCGCGGCGATCAAGATAACGTAGTTCAATAGGCGGCGCCGACGGCGCGATTAGACCAACGCTTTTTTTTGATTTTTTTCACGGCTTTTAAAAGCCGGCTCTACCTAACCACCAAACCGCCCAAACAAATTCAAAGAACTTTTAGGTTTTCCTGACGCCTTCTCTCTCGGCAAAGAAGGCGGCGCGGAGAGCGGAGCCGTAGCAAGGGCGATGCAGGCGGCGCACGGAGAGCGGCGGAGCAAAGAATGATGGCAAAGTGAGCGGCGTAGCAATGGGCGATGGCGGCGGCGGCCGGAGAGGCGGCCTCCTCCTCTCTCCAAGTGATCGGTGAAGGCCAGTGAGCTCCCGCACAATGGTGGCAGGGCAGAGAGTGTATGTGGCCTGCGACGAGGGCGGCGACAGAGGCGCCGGAGGACCGCAGCGCAGGGTGCCGGCTGCTTCTCCCGGCGGATCTTGAGGCGACGGCGGCAGTAGACGACGGATCTCCCGGCGACGAGTCTCGAAGCGACGAGTCTCGAGGGCGGCAGAGCTCCCGAGCGCCGGGTGTCTGGAGACCAGGGATTTGGTCGAGTTGTCGAAGATGACAGGAGGTGATGCCGCCCGAAGGGCGGGCGGCGGCAGGCACAAGCTTAAGCGGCCCTTAGGTAAGCTCTGATACCATGTTATGATTGTTGCATATATTATCAGGAGGCCAATGGGCCTATATATACACAGATACAGGTTACAGATAAGGAAACCAAAACAAATCTAGAGTCCTACTCTAACACAGATATATATCTCTAACTATATCTCTAACAACCTTTAGTGGGAGAAGATGGGAAAGTAAGATTTGAACCAGTATAAGTGATTGAAACCCGAGCCTTACCCAGGAACAATGTTCTGGTAACACAATGGCTGATCCTATGGTTAAATCTACCACCTGAGAATGCATCGTGGGAGGATGCTGATTTCATTAAGAGCACTTTTTCAGAATTCTATTCATCTACCATTCGATCGTGGTTTCCATATTCTCGCACTTGAGGACAAGTGTGGAGCTGAGGGGGAAGAATTGTCAGATTTGAGTTCAGTCTTCAGTTCTTCAGAGAAGGAAAGAGCTATCAGGTTGGGAGTTATGGAGATTGGACGGTCAAGATGACTGGATACCCTTTCGAGTGGAGATCAACGTACTGAAACAGTTGGAGTCTTTACTATTCAAGTTCAACCAGTGTCGATTACCATGAACAGTAATAAGCGCGGATGAAACTGGTTTACCGGAATGTAATTTTCATTTCACTTCTTACAGCTTTGTATTTCCTTTATAAACCTGGAAAATGGAATGAAAAGGCATCAAAGTATTATGCCAAAACTTAGTTCTTTTAGCTTTTTAGGGTTCTTGCGTTTTCTCCACTCGTTCCTCTCGATTTTCCCCAAATTCGGTCATTCCTCCCGGATCTGACATAGAGGCTCTCCCCCTACTTTAACTGCACAGTTGAACCTGCTTTCCCCTAATTTAATTGTTGGCGGGGCTCAAGCCCTCCTTTTCAAAAAAAAAAAAAGAAAAGAAAAGAAATCAATGGAAGATTCCTCCGAGGATCTGACGTATATGCGTAGCTCCTCTCTGCTATACGACTATACATACGAGTAGCTCTGATTACTTCCCTTTTTTCTTTCCTTTTCTTTTCTTTCTTTTTCTCGTAGGGAATAGCTGTGATTTCGTGACCATAGTTCGTTCAAAGCCCTGCTTGACATAATATAACCAACAGAGAAAAGGCTATAGCTGTAGCTCCGGCATCTAGAAATTAGAATGATAGAATCCAGAGTCCAGCCGTAGAAAAGTACACAAAAGCTGCAGCTCGTAAGCGAGAAAAAAAAAACGCATGTAGCATAGAGCTTTTGCTGATCCAAGCTTACGAGAACACATGCACTTAGTCGTTAGTGTTACGATTAACGCTTGTATTTATTATAAAATTAAGGGTCAATAAATATACAAATACAGGTGTAGTATATATGTAAGTAACTATTTATACAACAGGAAAAATACATATACATTTAACACATCTAAAACCCCCTACCCTTTAAAGTTATGGTGGATCAACAACATTAAGTTTGGAGAGATAGAAGCTGTGCTGAGCTCTGATTTGCGCCTTTGTGAAGAAGTATGTTAACTGAAATTCTGAAGACACATACTGAAGAGCAACAATTTGGTTATGCACATGTATCAGCATGTAAGAAGTATCAACATCAATATGTTTTGTAAGCTCATGCTTCACCGAATTTGTAGCCATAAGCAGACCCGCAGCACGAAGACGAATCTTCTCAACACGTATAGATGCGAGGGTCTCCAACAGAGTCACACGAGGGTGACATGCCAGCAACTGAGCACGAGTCTGCTCATACTCAACCCGGAGATGGGTCAAGAAATCGTAGATACGACGGAGCTCTAGGTGAGACTGCTAACGCTGACAGCACTGACATGTGTGGCAAACATCTGGTCCCAAAGAGTCAATCTGATGTCATACCACAGACAATTGGGCATAGAACTCGTCCACAGTGACATCTCCTTGCTGCAATGACTGCTCCTGACGCACAACAGAAAGATACAAAGAATCACTAGTCTGCTCGTAGCGGTTGCGCATATGCGTCCACATCAACAGTGCTGAAGCCAAACCAACCACATCCCTAATGAATTGCATCTCCATACTAGCAACCAGAATAGCAGAGGCACGGATATCATCATCAATCCATATCTTGTAGGCAGCATACTGAGTCTAAAAAGTCTATATAACATCCTCAAAAGTATCATATACCTCCTTACGAGTGTCTTTAGAAGTAGTTCTGAAGCACTGTGCTCAACAGTGGAGCAGGTGGAGCGCAAGGCAACTCACGGAAAAACTCCCAAAGACGCTGACCACGCATATGCTGAAACCAGTACCGATAATTGAGACCATCGAAGACTATCGGGCAGAGAGGAACGAAAAAAGTACCCGTTGGTAGGCGGCGCTGGACGGCGCGGCGGTTAGAACGACGTACTGATGTTTTTTTTCCTTTCCGCGGGCCGGCTCAATTAAGCATCTCGACTCGGCTCATCGAAGCACTTCCTACCGCGACTCGCCAAGGCTCAGACGGAGAGCGCCACGCACGGGGGAACTAGGGTTCCCCAGCGTCACAAGCGTGACATCCTCACCACCAAGGAAGAAGGCGCCGGTGGCCCAAAACGGAAGCGACGACCGCACGGGTGAATCCGGGCGATGGCGGAAGAGGAGGCGGCCGGATCGATTCGGCGGACGACGATGCTGGCGGCAGCGACGCCAGGTGAATCCGGCCGGCCTGGATGGAAGACGGCGACGACGGTAGGCGCGGGTGGCCACGAGCAAGCACGGCGGAAGCCGAGCAAGTGGAAGAGGCGAGGACGGCGCAAGGAGCTGTGCTCGGGTTCGACCTGGGCTCGACGAAGACAACGGCGGCACCGGCTCAAGCTTCAAGGATCTGGCGACGACAGGCGACCGAACGGGAGAGTAGACGGGGAGAGTTGACGGTAGTCGCGTGTGGCCACGATGCGCAGCGACTGGCGGTAGTCGACGAGGAGAGGCGACGTCAAGCACGGTGGAGAAGAACGCCCAGGCGATGGCGACAGCCGAAGAAAAGAAACAGCGGCGGCTTGTAAAAGCTACGTACACTCTGATACCATGTTATGAATAGCATTTGTATTCATTATGAGGTGAATGAGCCTCTCTCTCTCTCTCTCTCTCTATATATATATATATATATATATATATATATATATATATATATATATATATATAAGTGCATGTGTAACATATATACAAGTAACTTTTTATATAATAGGAAAAATACATATACATCTCGCCATAGGTCACGTTCGTATGCGTCGATCGCTATTCGCCACGTACATCGGGTGCTAGCTAGTTAGTTCGATCACTTCATGCATCTTCCCTAGATTTGGCTATTTGCTGGTTCATGGAATACTTATATGTTTCCTGCATGCATGTAGTTATGTGTGATTAATGCAGCAGCTAGAACTGCATCTGGAAATTTATAAATCTATTATTTTGATTATGGATACCGATTTTGGCTTGAAATCAGACGACTGACGATTTTCAAATCTTGACCACTGCAATGCAAGCCCTTGCATGTGTTCGTGTGCCATATGTCACTGATGACGTCGCTCGCTATCTCTTTTCATAGCCGCGTCGATATGTTTCCAGTCAAACGGTCAAAGTCAGCTGTCTAGTGAGCTCTACGCAGGCTATGGACCGGTCAAAGTACTCGATTAAACACCTCCGCCGCGTACGTATTTATACGTTCACTGCACCACACACGACCTTCGTACGCACGTGCAGCTTCATATGCCCCGGGAGTGATAGTGTATACAAAGGCTTTTGCACGCGACATTTGAATTCGGGAAAACGACAGACCAAACAGACCGAGCTAGCTACGCCACAGATAAATTAATTTCTATGTTTGGTATAGTTCAAAAAATATTGAAGTTTTTTTTTGTCGACTTGGATTGATTTTATATAGACGGGTTTGCCAAAGTTCACAAATGTGCAAGACGTACGATTGAATCCTCCCAATTGTTGACTGAACAATTTGCACTCTGATATAATTTCAGCATTGGCTCAGAGAAATACGCAGTATATATATACACTCTAAACATTTAAAGTATGGTTCAGAGTATCACAACAAAATGAGGGGGAAAAAAAGGATGTACACGTGAAGCAGCTTCTGTTCTGTTGGTAGGAGAACATATAACACACTACAAGCATGGAGCTATATATCTGACTCCCTTTATTGGATTCTTGATCAAGTGGAAACACGTTTTGACCATATTGTTCTGATGATTTCACGTCAAGGGAGCAACGCTAAGGAGCTAAACAGAAGGCTTGTTTGACTATTATATTACTCCCTCCGGTTTATAGAAACATGTCGTTTTGAGAAACGTGTGGTTTAACTTTTTGAAACTTTAGCTATCGATATATTTTTAAATATTTAGTTTGGATGCATGAAATCTATATGTGTAGATTTTTCTTGAAAAGTACTTTTACAATATAATAATTTTATTAGTTTTATAAATATATTACAATAGAAAATAGTGACCAAAGTTGCTTTTGGGAACCATATCGATGTCCAAACGACATATTTTTTTGAACTGCGGGGAGTATTTGATTCAAGAATCAACTAAGAAGAGAAATTAAAGTACATCCATTCTCAAATAGATATCATTTTAGAATGCTTGTAGCCAATATTTTAAACATTTGACCATTAATTTCTAAAATAATATTTAGATTTGTCACCAGAAAATTACATTGGTAGAATTTTCATTGAAAATAATTTGATACCATTATAATTTTTGGTAAAATATAGTTAGAAAAAATAGTGATCAAATGTGTGTATTAAAGATTATATCGATGTCCAAAACAACAAGGAAAAAAATGACGTCAAGGAGAGACAAGCAAACAGGACTTACACACTAGCTGTTCTTTTCCAGGGTGTGCAGTAGGGCTACTTGGCATACATCATCACCTAAAAGCTACAGCTTGTCGATACGCCAGGCTGGGTTAAGCACAAAGTGAAACAGCAACCATGAGGACATCTCTGCAGGTACACTGAAACTGTTGAGCTGGCAAGCTTGGAGCTTTGCTTGAGAGACAGTGTAAGACACAGGCACATACAAGTGGCCATACAACAAATACATGTTGGTAGCTACTAGCTAGCCAGAACATAAATTAGATTGCCAGAGTTGTCACCTGTAGACAAGTAAACAACATATGCACCATCCAAAACTCAATTAATATTCCAGGCTAGTTTTCCCATTGCACCAGCAGTGCATGCATGCACGGTGTGTGTGTTTTTCACTCTTTTTTTTTTCTATATGCTATGGGACTTGGCATTGTTGGCAGTGTCGAATTTTAGCTTACAAGTGACGTTATAGAAAGTAAGAAACTTACAAGCTATGTCCCGATTACAAACTACAAAGGTGTGGGCTCATGCATGATCAGTGAAAGATGACATTAAACATATACTAACGAGAGATTCATATGGGTACGCCCTCATGCATATGGTTGGGTTTTGTTGCGAGATTCGTCGAAGGGATATATGGTTATTCTTTCCTTTCCTCTATCTGACTTAGAGATGCCTTGGATTCTTTCACCCATTAGATAGCTATAGGTAGCTTCATGCACGTATATCATTGAGCATTGCAACCATGCATTATCTATATACCAAACAATTTGCACTAGTGAAACAGAAGAATAGCTTTAGATAACGCGACTGTACACGCATTGGCTAGCATAACATACCATGGAGAGTCCTAACAGCAGACATGGATATATTGCCCATCGATCCCCTTTTTTTCCGATTAGGAGATAACTTTTTACACCTCCGGCCTCTGTTTGAAACAGACAGCTAAGTTCATCATCCAAGCGTTCAAAACGACAAAAAGAAACTGGGACGCAGCCCTCAAACACACAGCATAACTAGAGCAAAAACAGAGTCCTAGCAGTTCTCAGCCGACCCAGTTGCAACGAAGGAAATACCGTCATCTTCACCAGATAAACACCATTATGTGATTAGGCATCTTGTATCGCCTCAGACTCGAGCTCTACAGAAGACTTCAGACGCCCATCTTCAACGCTCCATCCTCCGGCGTTGACCTGAAGTTCCCCGCTCTGCAAACACGCCAACTGTTGTGCATGGCTGTCCGACCCCGGATTTTACAATCCAGGATCTTCTGTAAATAATATTGTACTATTATCTGAATCAGTTGTTAAAAATAGGGACAAAGAAGACACAAATTTTTACATAGAAATCCTTGCGGGAAAAAACTACGGACGCCAACCGGCGATGATCACGATATGAGGAGTATTTATAAATCGCAGAGGATTACAATGAGGTCAACTCTTCCCGTGCGACTTACAAGAGGTATATAAGGGGGTAACATGACTTGGAGTCCAAGTAAGAAAACTAATCTGCTAATATGTCAAGTTTGAATTCAACCACGTTAGGAATTCGGATCACATATCTCAACAATCTCCACCTTGAGACGAATTTCCTTTTGTAGCAAAATGAAGAATCATCAATCACCAAAATAACTACACAATAAGATAAAAATCAGCGTACACCAACTAGTCTCTAGGACTAAACTGTAACACCAACTAAGCTTAAGCAAAGCTCAAACTTAGTAACATGAACTAGCTTTGTCATCATATCAGTTGGATTATCATGAGTACTTATCTTGCACACCTTGATATCACCTTCAGCAATAACACCTCGAATAAAGTGATATCTCACATCAATGTGTTTTGTTATCTCATGGAACATCTGATCCTTTGTAACGTATATAGCACTCTGGCTATCACAAAATATAGTATTGCAAGAATTATCTCCACAAAACTCAGTGTACAAACCTCTTAACCTAATAGCTTCTTTACAAGCTTTAGAAATAGCCATATATTCTGCTTCAGTGGTAGATAAGACTACAGTAACGTACAAACTTGTCTTTCAACTAACAGCACAACCACCAATGGTGAAAACATAACCTGTGAGAGACCCCCTCTTGTTTAAATCACTAGCATAATCAAACTCAACATAACCAACAAGTACATCCCTAGAATTCCCAAACTGCAAACGAGCATTAGTAGTGCCACACAAATATCTAAAAATCCACTAAACTGCTTTCTAATGCTCTTTTTCAGTATTAGCCATGCATCTACTAACAACACATAGTGCATGAGATAAATCAGGACGAGAATAAACCATGGCATACATAAGAGAACCAACTGCACTGGAATATGAAACTCTAGACATGTACTCAATATCATAATCTGACTTAGGACATGAAGCTCAAGATAATCTGAAATGCGAAGCTAATGGAGTACTCACTGGTTTTGCATTATGCATATTAAAATGACGAAAGACCTTCTCAATATAACCTTGTTGACTAAGGTATAACTTGCCAGATTGCTTCTCTCTAATAATCTCCATGCTAAGAATTTTCTTTACTACACCTAGGTCTTTCATCTCAAATTCAATACTCAATTGTGCTTTCAGTTTTGCTATTTCTGATATATCTTTTGCAGCAATCAACGCATCAACATAGAGAAGCAAATAAATAGTTGAACCATTAACAGTATTTAAATAAACACAACTATCATAATCATATCGCTTAAAATCATGAGAGAGTATAAATGAGTCAAATCTCTTGTACCATTGCCTAGGAGATTGCTTCAAACCATAAAGAGATTTCTTTAATCTACAAACAAGGTATTCTTTTCCAGGAATAACAAAATCCTCAGGTTGATCCATATAAATGTCTCCTTCTAACTGCCCATATAAGAATTCAGTTTTAACATCTAATTGCTCAAGTTCATAATCATGTATAGCAATAATGCTGAGTAAAGTGTGAATAGAACTATATTTCACAACTGAGGAAAAAATAGCATTAAAATCAATACCTGGAATCTGACTATAACCTATAGCAACTAACCTTGTTTTATACCTTGTAGGTTCAGTAGGAGAAATACCTTCATTTCTTTTAAAAATCCACTTGCAATGAACAAGCTTCTTCTCCTTTGGCAATTTCACTAGTTCCCAAGTGTCATTCTTTCAAGTGACTCCATCTCATCAAGCGTACTATCAAACAACTTGATCCGAATTGAACCAATTTCAGAACTCGCAATATGAGTTATCACCCATCAACACAGACCACCTTCAACAGTTCATCGTGGTAAACCATCCTATTAGGACACATATAAAAAGTACAAGCGAATCAAAAATCCATTCATCATTGGTCTTAGCACATTTAGCAAAGGCAACAAGAATTTCTCCATTAGAACTATCATCGCAACAAGGGGGCTTTACATTCATCATCCTGGTTTATCTTTTGGCTTATAATAGCCAGACTCTTTTCTTTATCTCAGAGCTTCCAAAGATTCGGAGATGGCGTACCCACTTTTCTTGCAATATTTGCACGACTGCATTTGTCTCTTGACTTGATCGGGTCTTGTAGCCGTTCGAACTTTGCCTCGAGATCCATTGTTTGGGTTCTTCTCCTTTTGCTTGCCATGAACAAACAAATCTTCTCCTTGCGAGCTTGAATTTTCGAAGATACCATCTGTTTCATCTTCTCCTTAACATGCAAAGCTTCATAAACTTCATCAAGAGTGAGAGTATCTCTACTATATAATATTTTATCTCTAAAATTAAAAAAACTAGGGAGTGAACAGAAAAGAATAAGACTCAAATCCTCATCATCATACTTTATCTCCATCGACTCGGTCAATAGACGATCTCCTTAAACACCAAAATATGATCAAGCACATATCCTCCTTCTTGCAATTTGTGAGAGTATAACTTCGCTTGATATGCATCATCTTGGTGAGATCATTTATCATGCAAATTTGTTTCAACTGTAATTCTGTAGATATCTTACCTTCAAAACCTCTTGTAAAATATCATTTGATAGATGAAGGTGAATCAAATAAAACCTTACGATCTTTACCCTTCTCATCTGCGGTTGTTTCTTAAAACCTTCTAATGCATCATCTAAATCCATCTGCAAGCATAACCCTTATCTTGACTTGCCATAATGAAAATCTTGTGTCTCGACTCGGGAATAGAAGATCATACTTGCATGCCATGAGGAATAAAATTTGAAATTCTTGGTATTGATCGTATAAACCTAACAAAAATCATGACCACTTTGGTACACCTTACGTATCATAAAACAAAGAACTTTAAAACTCTGGTACACTAATTGGGTGCACGAAACAAAAATTCTAGAATTGACAAGCTTCACATGATTAATCTGGATGTTGCTTTGGCACTTTGTAGTTGGGATAGAGCTCGAATAGATTAAAAAAGGATTTCTTGGAACTTGTCTTTGGTGACTTGAGGATCGAGGCGAGGGTTCTTTGTCTTCTTTCCTCCTGCGCTATTGCGATCGAGTATTGTGGATGATCTGTTGAGGAAACCGTGTGTGGATGTGCAGCAAGAAAATCGAGCGCTTCTTTCCGCATGCATGGGAGCCAAAGAACTTTCTTGGCACCTTGCCGCTTGGAGGCGACGGCTTTGGATGATGTGCGCTTTGAGCGTGGCAAGCGATGACGGACTAAGCGAGGCGACGAAGGACCCGGATTTGCCGAGACGCACATGCGGAGGATTGGATCTGCTATTTTTGTATCTCTCTCAAAACCCTAGTCTCCGTGCTCGATACCACTTGTTAAAAATGGGGACAAAAGGAGACACGAATTTTATGTGGAAAACCCTTGGGGAAAATTCATAGGCGCCAAGCCGATGATCACTATATGAAGAATGTTTACAAATCGTAGGGATTATATTGAGGCCTCAACTCTCCTCTTGCGGCTTACAAGAAGTATATAAGGGAGTAACATGACTTGGAGTCCAAGTAAGAAAACTAATCCGATAATATGGCAAGTTTGAATTCAACCACATTAGAATTCGGATCACATATATCAACATCGTTGATGGCGCACAAAATACATCATCAATCATTTCACACAAAACATTGATCAAACCATACATTAATTACACAATATCATATTTTAGTTAGACCATGTTGGGTCAAGTTTTACAAGAGGGACCGAATAAAACCAAACGATAACATTACATAAAAGCGAAAGAACAATGAAACAAAAGGGTAGAGCACATCTCGCCATAGGCAAGCGACAAGGGAAATCAATTTACGACTGATATTATCTAGAGACCTGAGTAATATTGGTAGTACATGAGTACCAACTGAGTCTGCCAGACTGAGGCAAGACTATAGCAACTATAGACTAAACTACGCTTCATCATCTCCTTGGCCCTTAACGTCAGGATCCTCGTAGTATGCTTAGTGATCTTGATCCACGAACTCTAATGGGTTTGGGGGGAAAAATGAGGATGAGCACAACTTCCGTGCTCACGAGCCAACACACAAGATGCAGACATAATACATGCAAGCCTTAACAAGGATGGCTCGTTTCTTTTATTTGCTAAAAGCAACATTTTCGATAAATATTTAGAAATTCCTATGACGTAACAATTTAACCAAATATCATTTTATTAAAGAGATATTGTACAATGATTATAACAGTGAATGCTACCTCCACCTATACTTAAATTTTGATTGGAGTCATCTCCAATTGTTAACATCACTCGGTATGACAACCTAGGAAAAATACAAATCACAGGCTAGGTGATCCCGACACATCATTCATCCCATCTACAATGTTGTATAAATAGAACTAACTCTTGTAAGTTCCCATGCCTACCATAGACCGTGGGCACGACTGTTCGAATAGTTTATACTCTGCAGAGGTTGTACATCTTTACCCACAAGAGATAATCGTCTTGATATGTACACACGTTTTCTTAGACATGTGAATCAAGGGGAGATTATGACAAGGCCTTTACAATGAATTCACAAGACGTTACACCGCTATGGTTTCACGGAGAAGGGTTACGCCCACGTGTCAACCCTTACCTGCACCCTCTCTTCACCTTCACGACTTACGCCTAACCGGGCGTAAGCCTTGCACCCCAACCCGTAGCCATGAAGGCCTCACGGCTAGTGAGTCATCTACTTGTGCAACCTGCATCGATGGACATAAATTATTTAGCCAGTCGACACCATTATAGATTTTTGGTTGTACAATTTTATATTGGGAGGTCATCACATGATTAAATCCTTAGGGTTATCGGGTAGTTCATACCGTGGATATCATGGGGATATGCTCGATCTTAGGATGATGTGACAATTGACAATGACGTTAAAGGTCGATCGTTTCACGTGTTTTCGCAAAGAACCGGTGTTGTCGGGCCATTGGCGATCCGCCGCATAGCGGCGGTCGACCGCCATAGGCTCGAGCCGCCATGGCGTTCGGACCTGGCCGGTCCCAAATTTTAAAAGTGATTTTTAGGGCTGGGCCAAAAATAGAGATTGCAGGCAACAGAGGGGATTCTATTGCGTTGGTCTCATAATTTTTAGAGTCTCCATCAAAAGTTCTATTCGTTTGAAAATTCGTAAGTATCGAATTTTCGTTGAAATTGACTAAGTCCCACCGGGTCGATCGGCTCAACAACGGTGGCACGAGCCAATGGTGGCGGTCCGACCGGCCAGGGCGGCTCGGCCGCCATGGTGGCGGTCTGACCGGTTTTCACTTATATCAATGTTCTTCGTGCGGCGATATTTGGTTGTTAAGTCAAAGTCATGAGTTTCAAGTGCATATGTGTTACATGATGCATGTTTTGACTAATATGGGTCAAGTTGTGAAGAACTTGTTCCGGATTCGCTTTGCTTGTCTATTGTTGTGCAGGTTGCTTGGTGGTCAACGACGGTTTCTCGAGGATGATCGAACTAGGCTTGGAGAGTCGAGGTCGTAACGATCGACGATGTCGGGTGAGGTCAATGAACTCAAGCGTTGTGCAAGATGGACAAGGGTGACCTATTGGCCAAACCACGGCGCAAGATGGCGCAAGGTGAAGTCGATTAGGTCAAGAGGCGATAAAGACACGTATTAAAATGCGATGCGTATGACCCGCTTGTTTTGGGCCTTAACGGAGCCTAATTGAGTCAAACTTCTAGAAGGTTTAAGCCTTCACTATAAATAGAGGAGGAGGTGGTGCCCTCCTCTTCAACTCTTTATCGCTTTGAAACATTAATTTGGTTAGAGAGAGGAGATGTGGAGGTTAGGGTTCTAGAGAGTTTTGATTTGATTTCGTGCTCATAGATTGAGCTTTGTCCTCCATTGATGGAGTGGATGTAAATCAAAATTAGATCAAATCAATCCAAGGAAAGTTTGATCAAATTTTTGTCTCTTTGCTTTCCTTCTCTCTATTTGATGATTTTGAGTCTTTCTTTGATCCTGAGTTTTTACTTGAATTCTTCACGTGATCTAGCTTGTGTGACATGTGGAAACATATCTAGGATCATCTTGATCATCAATCACCCACGAGCAAGATTTTGGATCTAGTTTTCGTTTGACTCGGTTTTAAACCATCTTCGTCTCAAACGGAAAAGGATTGTAATTCTTCCAAGAATTTTCACAATATTTGATTGGAATAGGTTCGGCATCATAGAGAAGGTGTGTTCCAAGTTTCATCAAGTTTGGAGTTGTAGATCAAAAGTTACATCTATTTGCAACTTCGCTAAAAAGCCTTACCGGAGGGGCGGTTTGTCGGCGGAGGCGTATGGCAGCAGTGGTGGAAAAGGGGAAGTGGGGGACGGCTTGAGGGTGGCCAAGGTGGCGAATATCTCACCGGAGCTTGGGCGGTTTGATGGCTGCGGGGCACGGCGACCGACAGGAGCTTCAGCTCTCTTCTACCTTGCTGCTCGTGGAAGGAGACGAAAGAGGAGAGGAAAGGTGGAGAAGGGCAAAGGGAGGCACAAGGGGGCTCCTCTCTTAAAGCCAGAGGGGGGAAGGAACCTGGGGGGGAAGGATGCAGGGGGAATGGAGCTGGCGCGAGCGGCGGCGCAAGTTGCAGGGCACGTGTGCAATGCGCTTGGAACGCATGAGCAATGTCCTGGAGGTGGCAAGGGGAGCGACCAGGGGGACGACAGGGGCCAGCGAGATGCACCAGGGAAGGGGAAGAGGAAGCGGCCAGAGGGGACGACAGAGCCGGGGGAAATGCATCGGGGGAATGCACCGGGGAAGGCAACCGGGGGGGGCGGACACGTTGTCATGCGGGTGCGCGGCGAGGCAGCCTTGCGGGCGTGTTCTGAAGGTCATGGGTGTGTGACCAGGTGCACCAAGGTAGTTAGAATTACGATTCTACTCTTAGAGTCTTACGATTTTACGAACCCACGATAGCTTGTCGATCCAAATCGCATCGTGAATCGAAATCAGGTAGAATCGTGAGAAAGTCGTGGTCCAAAGAGTAGAATCGCGTAGAATCATGTAGAATCGTGGTAGAGCCATTTGGGCAAAAAAAAATGCATTTTTTTGCATTTTTTTTTTGATTTTTTAGAGGCCAGAGTTTGCTGATATTTTATTTTAGAGCAAAATTTATTGATATTAATTTATGAGAATGAAACTATAAATAAACAAGGAGCATACAAAATATTATATCAGTGTGGTAATGCTAGTACATATATCTATATTATGACATGAGCAATCTTGAGCTTGATAATGATAAGCTATTTTTATTCTTAGAGTATGTCGAGCTGATTTTAAGGAACATTCAAGTGTTGCAATTAGATATTGATTTACAAAAGTTGTGAATATTTCTTATGTAATTGTTGTAAACTACTCATGGTCATTGGCTATTCTCTTGTAGCTCAGAACTATATCATCCATCATGTCAGTACCATTATGCTTTTCTATTGTGCGATAAAAAGTGCTTTGTCCCTTTTTCGGTTATAAGTAAGTGGTAAACCATATAAGAGTCATACAAACTTATAGTATAGATATTAAATATGTGTATTTTTACAATTTCGTAGAATTGTTGATTCTACGATTCGATCCTACCGGAGGCAAATCGATCCAACTTAGGATCTCGACTTTGACTACCTTGAGGGGCACGGCTTGGCCGGGGCCGAAGGGAGAAAAAGAATGGGTCAGGGCCCAAGGAGGATTAGGGGGAGGGAATTTTCAAACTAAGATATGGATTTGAGAGATTTTTGAATTGAAAATTTTGAAATCAAGTGGCAACTGAAAACACTAATCAAAGACCAAAAACGGGTGTTACAATGGCTTATATATAACAAGGTGAAAGGAAGGGGTTGTGTATGAAAAGCCGAAGCGCATCATACGCTTTCCATACACAGCCTTATAGGGGAGATGTGGTTGCGTGGGTCACCCCCTTCCCCCCGCGGTACAGATCATGAGTCTGAATCAAACATGTAATCGGGGTATAAATATATACCATCGACCTCTTGCAACCCTAATCAAAAAGAAAAAATTCATCGTACGGACAGAGCCGCCACAATTTGGCTCCCGGAGATGTAGGCTTTGCTGAACCTCATAAATAAATTCTCATATCATTTGTGTGCTTACTGTGATTGTTCTTTCGCGTAAAGGGCTTCCAACACCAACCGAATCAAATGGCACACCAAATAGTCCACTTGATTAGGATATCTAGGAAAAGCATTCTCAAAGCAAGAACCATTTCGAGTGCGCCGAATAGCCCAACATAAAGCAGCAACACCCACAAAAATTAATTTCCTAAGAGGTTTTCCAAACTGATCCAACCAAGCACTAAACAAATGACTGGTGTCCATAGGTATAGAAAAGCCAAAAGAAATGGAAACCACTCTCCAAATATATCTTGCAAGCGGGCAATGGAAGAACAGATGATCAATGTCCTCTGTGCCCATCGATCCTAATGGTTAATCTTTTCGATGTGGTCAAATGACAAGTTGGCAGCGGCACGTTTCGACATGTAGGACCTTGGAATCTTTTCCAGACAGGAGGTCGACGATCGTTTAGACATGTTGGAGGATCGTCTCCTTTCTTTCTTCTTTTCTTTCCGAGGAAAGGATCGTCTCCTTTCTGAATGAGCTACTATAAGTGCAAGTTGAGAGGTTGCATGTTCCCAAAGGAATTGACTTGACAGGATCATTATTGGGTTTGCCGTGAGACTGGTCAAATCAAACCTCGGATGCATGCGAATACATGGATGGAAGCTTGAAGCAACCAGGAAACAGTGCAACTTGCAGGATGAGTTTACCCCGTACACTATGCGCTGTTGGCCGCTTCCACTTTTTTTAAATTCCTCATCGATGATTCGCGAACGTATCCATACCCCCACTTCTTTCGCAACCATCCAAACCGTCGTCGCTCCACTTCTTCTTCACATACACACACCGAAATTCGTCGCCGTCACACTCCTTACGGAAATTATGGATCCTTACCAGTGTTTCATCGATTCGTGTCTCAGAGATCCCGACCTCCTCCACCACTCATCCACAGGGTGTAACAGCGGCGTACATGAAGATGAGGGGATCCGACAGCGTAGAAGGCAGTGACACAGGGAGGTAGCACCGTCGACAGGAGGAAGTGGCGGCGTCAGGGGCGGGAGAAGGCACTGGGACTGGGAGGGAAGGGAGAAAAGGAGGAGGTGGTACCTTGGAGTAGAAGCAGTGGTGCCGAGGAAAGAAGGGGAGACAGCGATGGCACACGAGGAAGAGACAGAAACGAATACGTCCTTCCCTTATCACACCACCGTCTCGAGTTCACCGCACCGTGTCCTCTTTATCCTAATCCTCCCCTACATCGTCACCGTCTCTTGCTCCGCGCTAGCTAAGCAATCATTGTTGCCTCCTCGTTTACCACCGCGACGCTGCCACCATCACCTCCCCTAGCCTCCCACCTCCTCACCACAATATGCCTGACGAGGGTTCCAAAGGCCAATGGTCGTGAGAACCGAGTCGAGGCTTGGGTTCAGGGTGGAAGAATGTGGCTATCGACGCGTAACCCTCTTCCTTGTCAACCGACAATGGTGAAAATAGGCAAGACATCGGGAGAAAAGTCTGATCGCTTCAACTTTCGAATGTAAACAATCTATTAGATCAAAATTTTAATTTCTGAGTAGTACTAGGTGATGCAATAGACGGAGTTAATGTTTCTGTTTATATGTGTGTGAAAAAAAAATTGATATTTATTATGCGATTTAAGATCCCAATTGCTGATATGTATCGCTTTCTTTTGATATCCTGTTACAACGCACAGTTATCTTACTAGTAATTTATATACTAGACTAGTAGTAGTTCGCACATAGCAAGTTACTCACTTGGTAAAATTTGTAAACCACTCTTTAAGAAGTAATCAACTAATTATGCAAGTGGAACCGTTTTGTTTCTTTTCGATGCAAATACTCTGCCTCTTGACTTCGACTTCGCAAACTTGGCCACTTTTCCCTGGTTTTTTAGAACACGACGGTCCGCCGGATTTGCATATTACAGCACAAGTACGGATGTGCCGAATTGAAATATCAAACTTGGGACTGTCCATTCAACAAGGGCCCAGGACAAGCAGCCAGTAATAACACTGCAACCGCGAGACAGTATACTGCATAATTGTAGTACCATCTCCTCTCAAGGAAAAAAAATGCGGTACCATCAATGCTCCAACGTAGGTCGATTACCAAAGGGAACTAATCAGGATTGAATAAATTGACCTGTTCGTGTACTGCAAAACTGTTGACTTACCAGCAGTCTGTGTAGATCTTGGAAACCTTGTCACTGTTCCAACCTCCATCATGAGCATTTGGACACTTCTCGGCAGTCCGTAGTGTGCAAAAGATGTGGGCATGGGCCACGGGGTAAGTTTCAGATCGGACGTGTTAAGAGGGGCCTCCTGCTGTGTCAATGTGTATCAATTCAATCCATGCCGCCATTATCCTGTTTGTTCATTTGCTCCTCCCGAGCTCCTGGGACCGATTCCCTTTTTGTTGCCGTTCTTGCATCCTACGCAGGTGGACTCGTCGTTACAGTTGCGAGATCTACCTCTATGATTTGGGACCATATTAGTAGAGCTTCATTTTCTTATGAATAGATCTGGGTCCTGAGTCCAGTCTTGTTCAGCAGTAAACTTTACTGAAAACAAGGCTAGCGAAAGGATTACACACCGAAATGTAGTAGTATGAACCCAATTCAATGTAGTATCTGAAATGACCCACAAAACCACAACACTTACTTCTATTTACCACTTGGCACAATTTGGCTATCAAGTGAACATCTTTGCAGGAGTTATACCCACTCCCTTCCATATGCCCTGTTTTACACCTTACTGGAGACAAATTTCCTATATGAGAGAACTACAGTCCAAAAAGAACAACAAAGAACATGAAAAAGTAACAAGGAGGTAGAAATGCCGATCCAATTATGAGATCTTCTGAACAATGTGCTTATCAGCATGTAGAAATTTACTTCACACTACTGCTATTGGTCCTGGTCCTGTGCAGTCCAGTATGTCTTCACAACAAGTAGGAGCTTCTCCCGGACGAGCGGGCCGTCTTCGTGGTCGACGATCTGGCTATCCCATCTCATCCCATCCGCGATGCTCTTGATCTTCACCAGCATGTCTACATCGTCTCTTATGATCACCGTGCCCTCCGGCCTCAGGATCCTGTCCATCTCCAAGAGAATGCTGCCCATCTCACACCTAGCAGAGTTGCGAGGCAGAGGTGGTGAAAATTGTCAGGTACGTGCCCCGGTGACTTTTGTCTCCAAGAGAGTTTCCATGCAAGTTATGTTACCTGTTCTTGTACAGCGTGAACACTGAATCCGCGTGGATGAGATCATAAGTCCGTGGGTAAGTAGACACGCCCTCGCACCTGCAGTGAATGCAGTGAGATCACATAAACCGTTGCACAACAACTATGTCACCGACACACCGCTGTAATCATTGTGATAGAAGGACCATATGGTGTGCCCAGTGCGAAGTACTAACTACTAACCAGTCCTGGTAGCTTCCGATGAGCCCACGTTCGTAGATCACCCCGAGCGTGCTGGAATTCCCCACGGTCGGGACCATGTTCATGACCCACAGGGGGTCATTCACCAATGCAGCGGCGAAACCGCCAAGGCGCGCGTTCGCGTCGAGCACGTTGCGGTACCGTCGTTTCTGCTTGAATTGTTTGATCACTGCCTTGTAATGCCGGACCCTCTTCGTCCACAGCTCGGTGTCCTGCACGAACGTCTTGGCCGTCACGCCCTTGATGCTGCCCCTGGAGATCCTGGGCGGCACGGCGGTGAGCCTGTGCGGCCATTTCTTCAGCGCGCCACCGGCAACTGCGTTCGCGTCGTATACCTCCGGGAGAGGAGTCACGCAGGCCTCCATCTTGTCGTACCTACGTGCAAATCAATAACAGCGATGCAACCTGCATACTATTGCTTTAATCATAGGTTAATGACTCAATGTAGTACTGTAATTACCATGCTGCGTCGGGATTTTTGTGGGAGCAGAAAGGTGGGGACTTGGCGGCCTTGCGGGAGGCCTTGCAGTTGACGTGGTTGGTGGGTTTCAGCCAGACGGCGATGTCGCCAGCCTCCTTGATCTTCTTCCAGCAGAGGCTCCGGGCAACCGCCTCGATCGCCTGCTGCTCGGCGTTCAGATCCTCCTTGGTTCTCTCCCACCCTTTCCAGTACTTCTTCCAGTTGATTGGCGGCCCAGACAGGATCCAGTATCCTCCGGGGCGCAGAACGCGGTCAACCTCGATCAGATACAATCCATCTGCACGTTGACAGTACATATATTCCTGAATGATCAGAAGTGGAGTGTATTTGGATGAAGAGGCCAGTGCGGGGTAATGGATGTACTACCATGGAGGTGCCAGGGGATGAGGCAGCGGGAGCAGTGCGCCATGTCGAAGGAGCGGGCAGGGTACGCGAGGCGGTTGGAGGCGAGCACGCCGATCATGGCGGGCACGCCGCGCTCCAGCGCGAACTGCACCTGCGCCTCGTGGGAGTCCCGCGGCGCGAAGGACATGGCCAGGATGTCGCGGGACAGTAGGTACGCGCCCCAGCTCGCCACCTACACAGTGCCGGCACGACGTACGTGCCGGCGCCGACGCATTAGCCCATACCAGCAGGAAAGAGTAAAATGCTAGGTGCCATTTTCATGCGGCTACGGGAGGTTCCACGGTCAAGTGCAATTTTTTTCACGGCAAAACTTCAGAGTTTCACAAACAGGTCGACATTAGCACATGCAACTAGTACTAATTTCATCCGTACGTGGATGCACGTGAAGGCAGAAGATTTAACAAGTACAACTGGGCAGTTGCGCTACATTGAAAACTTATATTTGCCTGTTCAAGGAAAACCTCCGGTAAAGAAAGAAGCAGTGCAAATACGGTAGACCCCAACTTCTATGCAAATAGTAAGCAAAAAAGATGTAATAATTCTTAATTAACTAAGTTATTTATTAATAGTATTATAAATAATAATATCTCTCGTACAACCTTCAAAGTATCTCTCAATATTAACAATATGAGGTATCATACACATTTAATGGTCGTAACCTATTTTATGACCACTCTATATGGCCGTAAATTCTACTACGATCACCTTATAGTCGTAAGTATTATTGCGACCAAGTCAGCTACAACTACCCTATAGTCGATAAAACTTACAAATATGTGAGCTCAATCGACTAGAAATATTTATGCGATGTGTTTAATACACATAGTAGCTAATATGCACTGTTATTCCTAAAGATAACAACACATATTAAACTTTGTCTTTAACGTAACCTGAAGACGACGTAGGAGATATGTCTATAACAATAACCGCTCTTAAACATATGTATTGTATCTCTTGACACGAACAACTGCCACCCTTTTACGCGTTATATAAGGAGTAAGTCGGTGGACAGAGGAAGGTCAAGTGATCGAGCAATCAAGACAGAGGAGAGACAATGAGAGACAGAAATAAGTCATAAAGCTTTAGTTTTAGTGACTTCCTTCCTGTTGTAAACACAATCAATATAGCAACACAGGAGTAGAGTTATTGTTCTCTCAGAAACAGATCTGAACCTGTATAAAATTTTTGTATTATTTTCTGTATGAATTCGCACTAAAAAACCTTAATATGCATTCGTAAAATCGATATTAAACCGTAGTCCTCGTTACTTTACTATAAAAAAAATCTACTTCACAGTTGCAGTGCTCACTATGCATTCGTTGAAAAATGATCACAACATGCAAATAGCAAGTCACTGGTACTACCGACTGACAAGTGAAGTGGCAACCATCTTTTCCATTTCACCTATGCTGTCCCAATTGGAAGAAAAAAAAAAAAAAAAAAAAACACTGCCGGCAAATTTTGTAAACTAGTACCAGTACTGTAATCCAAAGTTGCATAGGGTGAAAATTTCACCAATCCAACAAGATGCCCAACCGTGTGAAATGTCTGATAATACAGACATTGCTTAATTGAGCAACATGCTACGAGTCTGTAGTGCTAGCTCTTAGACCTGTTTGAACCCCGGTCTTCCCCCATCGAGCGGTGTCGAGCAGAAGAAAGTTGGTCACTTACCCCGCAGCCGGTGTCGAGCGCGGTGCGGATGGAGCCGTCGTGGAGCGGGATGAGCTTCCCGATGTCGTCGATGTACGCGTCGGCGCCGTGGGGGAACATGGTCCCGCCGCCGGGGAAGCGAAACTTGTCTCCGTCGACGCGGATCCAGTTCTGCACCGCCTTCTCGACGGTGAGCTCCTTGTGCGGCACGTTGGCGAACCACGCGACGTCGCGGCTGGCCGGCCACGGGAACGGGTAGCGGTACCCTCGGGGCGCCGGCACGAGGCACCGTAGCCGCTCCCGCCCCGCGGGGCAGTGCCGCTCCCGGTACATCAGCCGCTCGCGTGGGTACCGCAGCGACCGCTTCACGTCCTCGCACGGCGTGTACCTGAGTACCTGACCGGGCACGCCCGGTACCTCCGTGGCGCCGAGGACGCGGACGAGGCGGCCGCGGCGTCGTTGTCCGCGGCCGCGTGGTGCGCGGAGAAGTCGACGGACCGGTTGGAGGGGGTGAGGGTGGTGGTGCAGGAGACGGCGGTGGAGACGGAGGAGGAGGGGGAGGAGAAGCCGCCGTGGTGCCAGACGCCGAGGAGGTAGGATGCGGAGCAGAGGAGGGCGACGGCGGCGAAGGGTAGGAAGGAGAGGCGCCGGGCGGCGGAGGGGGAGATGTGCAGCTTCGTGGCCGCCGGGCGGACCCCCATAGCGCCTGCCTCGCTCTGCCTGCCTCTGCGCCTCCCAGTGAGAGGAGAGTGCTCTGCTTGGGAGTGTGCCCTCTTTGGCTTGGGCAGTGTGGCTGGGTCACTCTCTGGGAGAACTTGTTATTAAGGGGGTGTTTGGCATGGCTCTAGAGCCCAACTCTGCGCTAGAATGCTGAAACTAAATTAAACACCCCAACTCCAAAAAAATTGGAAGCAGAATTAACTCCATAGAGTTTTGAGCTCTAGTTCATTCTCTCGAGCACCTATTTTCCAACTCTACAATCATCCAAATAGATCTGACATGGAGTTTCAAAGAAATTACCCACCTTGCCATCGACATACACTCCACCAACGAATCGCTTTTTTTTCTATCCTACCCACCGCCCGTCCCACTCCTCCATTCCCCATCGCCCCACGCACGCTCACGCCGCCACGCCACCGCCGCCACGCCCGCCCGGCCACCCCCCCCCGCCGCCGCCCGCCCCACTTCAGCCGCGCCGCCGACTAACCCACCTCACGACGCCACGCCCACGCCGCCGCCGCCACGCCCGCCACCTCGCTGGTCTCACAAGAGCCTGCCCCACCGTCCTCCTCCCGGCCAACCACGCCTCGTGCTCGCCGCCGCCGTGCTCGCCGCCAAGCGGGCGGGCGGAGGCTTCGATCCACACCTACGACCGCGAGCCGCTCCGCGAGGTGGGCAACGCCTTCCTCCTCTCGGCGGCAGCAAGGGCGCGCCGCCGACGGGCCGATCCCGCCTCCCGCATCCTCCTTCATCAAGTAAGGACAAGCCCGAGCCTAACCAAGCTGAACTATGCTCCTTTCATAAAACTTACGCGGGGCGGTGTAGAATTTCGTATTAACTAGATGACTGGGTTTTGCTTACTATGTCAGGTTCGTGAATGTTACTTTCTGGAGAACCGCAGAATCGGCAGAATCACACGCAAAAATGGCACACAGCACAGGTTTGGTACAAGCTATTTTATTTGAAGCAGCTGACAGGGATAACATCGGGGGATCTGCCTATGGTGGACAGAGGTCCATATGTTGTACCCCTGACCTTGCTAAACTAGAGGGCTGCAAACAAGGGGAAGTAATCAGGAGGCCATCCTCTGATGATCCGGATTGGCCTGTTGTGATAGATACACACTTCAGTGCTACTCACCTTTCAGTGAAGTTGGATGCCGAGGAAGTTCACATTACAAAGACAGGCATGTACAACTTGTTCTTCATTTCTTGCGATCCAAAACTGAGAGGCCTTACTATGAGTGGGAAGACAATCTGGAGGAATCCTGGTGGATACCTACCGGGACGAATGGCACCTCTGATGAAATTTTATGTTTTCATGTCGCTGGCGTATCTGTTAGTCATGGTTGTTTGGTTTAGCCAGTATATAAGGTTTTGGAGGGACATACTTCCAATCCAGAACTGGATCACACTAATCATTGCCCTTGGCCTGTTTGAGATGACACTATGGTACTTTGAATACTTAAACTTCAACAGTTGTGGTGTGAGGCCAGTTGGAATCACAACTTGGGTGGTAACTGTTGGCGCCATCAGAAAAACAATTTCCCGTCTACTGATCCTGTCTATCTCGATGGGATATGGTGTTGTTCGCCCAACTCTGGGAGGGCTCACCTCTAAGGTGTTGCTCCTTGGACTTACATATTTCCTGGCTTCTGAATTGCTGGATATCGCAGAAAATGTTGGAACAATTAATGACATTTCAGGCAAAGCAAGACTTTTCCTTGTCCTTCCTGATGCATTTTTGGATGCTTTTCTCATACTTTGGATTTTCACTTCTCTTTCCCGCACTCTTGAGAAGTTACAGGTGAGCTACATTTAATGTATTTATTTCAAGTATTAACGCTTTCTAATAGATTGTTTCTTTTCTTGTTTGTACACGCATAATATCTGATATTTACTTTTTGCAACTCTTAGTACTGCCAGTAGTTAGACGTGTTGGTGGGTGACATAAGTGATACACTAGCAGTTCTTTCAGGAAACATAGCTAATTTTGATCTGGTGGAGTGATTAGTATGCTAGAAATCCTTAATACTGATGGTAGGCACAAGTACACGGTGTTCTGTGTGCTCAGAAATAGGGCAAGTAGGAATGTAGGATAGGCTTTATAAATGGTTAGAAATTTATTAGCAAGCCTGTTGAACCCTGAATAAAAAAGAGTTTGGTATTTGTGTTGCTACTTGAACTTGCTGCTTTTCTCGTTCATCAGGCAAGGAGGAGTTCTGTGAAGTTGGATATATACAGGAAGTTTACAAATGCGTTGGCGGTTTCTGTGATAGCTTCAGTTGCCTGGATTGGTTATGAGGTGTGTAAATTTCACTATATACATCCATAGTAAACATTGCGCCTATAAAAGTGTGCCTTCAGAATACAAAAAGACTCGAACAATGGAAATAGGCTCTTTTTTGTTGATGTGAATGCACATATTTGCTCGTTATGTTTTCATTGTATTTTTTAAATACAGATTTTTCTGTGTAATTTTTTTTAAAATGTTTGCCCAATGAAATGCAATCTTTCATTTAATTAGGAAATATCACCGGTAACATGTCTTTGTTACAGTCCACTGTCGTATCCCTCTTGATTCAATACCTTCTATGGGAAATTTTGATAAATAACTTTCAAAGCACCTCCTTAGGTCCCAAGTCTGAACATCAACTTGCCTAAACTTCTAAACAATTATACTTTAGAGAAGTTTAAATTGCCTGCAATAATAGGTATGGTTCTCCACAATTTCATACGTGAGCATGCTAGTGGGGATGTGGACTTTGCAATTTCGATCGAGATCCGAACTATGTGCCTACTATCCCTGAAAGGTACAACAAATATGATGTGTCTCAACATGCCTCTGATGGATCCACTTCGGAATCAAGCTTTGTGACTATGGACTCATTTCGTGATAGTTTGGCTACATCCGTCGCCTTAGCTTGGAATTAATGTAATTGTATTTTGAAACTATGGACTTGTATCTTGGATAATTTGGTTGGACATGATTATCTTGATATATGTTGGTACTTTAATTTATTTGCATGCTTGTCGGACTTGTATCTCGGATTCATACAGTTTAGCTAAGCGATACATGAGAACATACGTGTTACTGTTATGCTGCTGCACGCATCATTGAACTCCACTCATGTCAACTAAGGGCAAAGTGGGCAATCCACACAGACAAACCACAATTCTGGAGCTGAGAGTACCCTTCTAGCCAAACACTCCATACAGACAGCTCCAACTTCACTCAGAGCCAGCTCCACCTGGAGTTCTGGAGTGGAGCTGCTCCAACTGGAGTTAGAGCCATGCCAAACAGGCCCTAAGGGGGTGTTTGGCATGGCTCTAGAGCCCAACTCCAGGCTAGAGCTGGGTAAAACTAGCCAAACACCCCAACTCCAAAAAAAATTGGAGCAGCTTAACTCCATAGAGTTTTTGGAGCTCTAGTTCATTCTCTTGGAGCACCTATTTTCCAACTCTACAATCATCTGAAATAGATCTAGACATGGAGTTTCAAAGAAATTACCCACCTTTGCCATCGACACACACTCCACCCAACGAATCGCTTTTTTTTCTATCCTACCCACCGCCGTCCCACTCCTCCATTCCCCATCGCCCACGCACGCCGCACGCCGCCACGCCCACGCCACGCCGCCGCCACCCCCGCCGCCGCCCGCCCCACCTCAGCTCGCCGCGCCGACCAACCCCACCTCCGCACGCCCGCGCCGCCACGCCGCCGCCCACGCCCGCCTGACCTCGCTGGTCTCACAGCAGCCTCGCCCCACCGTCCTCCTCCCGCCAACCACGCCTCGTGCTCGCCGCCGCCCTCGTGCTTCGCCGCCGGGTGGGCGGCGCGAGGCTTCGATCCACACCTACGATCGCGAGCCGCTCGCGAGGTGGGCAACGCCTTCCTCCTCTCCGCGGCAGCAAGGGCGTCGCCGCCGACGGGCCGATCCCGCCTCCCCGCATCCTCCTTCATCAAGTAAGGACAAGCCCGAGCCTAACCAAGCTGAACTATGCTCCTTTCATAAAACTTACGCGGGGCGGTGTAGAATTTCGTATTAACTAGATGACTGGGTTTTGCTTACTATGTCAGGTTCGTGAATGTTACTTTCTGGAGAACCGCAGAATCGGCAGAATCACACGCAAAAATGGCACACAGCACAGGTTTGGTACAAGCTATTTTATTTGAAGCAGCTGACAGGGATAACATCGGGGGATCTGCCTATGGTGGACAGAGGTCCATATGTTGTCAACCCTGACCTTGCTAAACTAGAGGGCTGCAAACAAGGGGAAGTAATCAGGAGGCCATCCTCTGATGATCCGGATTGGCCTGTTGTGATAGATACACACTTCAGTGCTACTCACCTTTCAGTGAAGTTGGATGCCGAGGAAGTTCACATTACAAAGACAGGCATGTACAACTTGTTCTTCATTTCTTGCGATCCAAAACTGAGAGGCCTTACTATGAGTGGGAAGACAATCTGGAGGAATCCTGGTGGATACCTACCGGGACGAATGGCACCTCTGATGAAATTTTATGTTTTCATGTCGCTGGCGTATCTGTTAGTCATGGTTGTTTGGTTTAGCCAGTATATAAGGTTTTGGAGGGACATACTTCCAATCCAGAACTGGATCACACTAATCATTGCCCTTGGCCTGTTTGAGATGACACTATGGTACTTTGAATACTTAAACTTCAACAGTTGTGGTGTGAGGCCAGTTGGAATCACAACTTGGGTGGTAACTGTTGGCGCCATCAGAAAAACAATTTCCCGTCTACTGATCCTGTCTATCTCGATGGGATATGGTGTTGTTCGCCCAACTCTGGGAGGGCTCACCTCTAAGGTGTTGCTCCTTGGACTTACATATTTCCTGGCTTCTGAATTGCTGGATATCGCAGAAAATGTTGGAACAATTAATGACATTTCAGGCAAAGCAAGACTTTTCCTTGTCCTTCCTGATGCATTTTTGGATGCTTTTCTCATACTTTGGATTTTCACTTCTCTTTCCCGCACTCTTGAGAAGTTACAGGTGAGCTACATTTAATGTATTTATTTCAAGTATTAACGCTTTCTAATAGATTGTTTCTTTTCTTGTTTGTACACGCATAATATCTGATATTTACTTTTTGCAACTCTTAGTACTGCCAGTAGTTAGACGTGTTGGTGGGTGACATAAGTGATACACTAGCAGTTCTTTCAGGAAACATAGCTAATTTTGATCTGGTGGAGTGATTAGTATGCTAGAAATCCTTAATACTGATGGTAGGCACAAGTACACGGTGTTCTGTGTGCTCAGAAATAGGGCAAGTAGGAATGTAGGATAGGCTTTATAAATGGTTAGAAATTTATTAGCAAGCCTGTTGAACCCTGAATAAAAAAAGAGTTTGGTATTTGTGTTGCTACTTGAACTTGCTGCTTTTCTCGTTCATCAGGCAAGGAGGAGTTCTGTGAAGTTGGATATATACAGGAAGTTTACAAATGCGTTGGCGGTTTCTGTGATAGCTTCAGTTGCCTGGATTGGTTATGAGGTGTGTAAATTTCACTATATACATCCATAGTAAACATTGCGCCTATAAAAGTGTGCCTTCAGAATACAAAAAGACTCGAACAATGGAAATAGGCTCTTTTTTGTTGATGTGAATGCACATATTTGCTCGTTATGTTTTCATTGTATTTTTTAAATACAGATTTTTCTGTGTAATTTTTTTTAAAATGTTTGCCCAATGAAATGCAATCTTTCATTTAATTAGGAAATATCACCGGTAACATGTCTTTGTTACAGTCCACTGTCGTATCCCTCTTGATTCAATACCTTCTATGGGAAATTTTGATAAATAACTTTCAAAGCACCTCCTTAGGTCCCAAGTCTGAACATCAACTTGCCTAAACTTCTAAACAATTATACTTTAGAGAAGTTTAAATTGCCTGCAATAATAGGTATGGTTCTCCACAATTTCATACGTGAGCATGCTAGTGGGGATGTGGACTTTGCGAATTTCGATCGAGATCCGAACTATGTGCCTACTATCCCGGAAAGGTACAACAAATATGATGTGTCTCAACATGCCTCTGATGGATCCACTTCGGAATCAAGCTTTGTGACTATGGACTCATTTCGTGATAGTTTGGCTACATCCGTCGCCTTAGCTTGGAATTAATGTAATTGTATTTTGAAACTATGGACTTGTATCTTGGATAATTTGGTTGGACATGATTATCTTGATATATGTTGGTACTTTAATTTATTTGCATGCTTGTCGGACTTGTATCTCGGATTCATACAGTTTAGCTAAGCGATACATGAGAACATACGTGTTACTGTTATGCTGCTGCACGCATCATTGAACTCCACTCATGTCAACTAAGGGCAAAGTGGGCAATCCACACGCACAAACCACAATTCGAGCCGAGAGTACCTTCTAGCCAAACACTCCATACGCATGCCTCCAACTTCACTCAGCCGCCCACCCGAGTTCGGAGTGAGCTGCTCCAACTGGAGTTAGAGCCATGCCAAACAGGCCCTAAGTGGCGAGGCGGGGATGTTCGATTTTTGGTTAATGTCGGTGTTTGATTATATATATATATATATATATATATATATATATATATAGTTGTTATCTATAATAGCTTTTTATATTATTTGTAAATAGCAATAAAGATATTTCATATAATAAATTGTAATGATACAGTCGGCTATAGAATTATAGATAACACGTAACTTTTTAATATTTTTCTTAATTCTAGTGGTAGAGTTAATTACAAAATTATAGATAATATATTTTTCTCTTTTTATTCTTTTTTATGTTAGTTTAAATGACATGTAACAGAAACTATAAATAAATCTACTGTACGATAACCTTAGTCTTTGCTCCAGTGGTAGTGCTTCGGTTTGCGCGAAGGTACAGGAAAGGTTGGGGAGCGAAGGGGATTACACGGGGAGTTTACTTTGACCATGCCTAGTGCTTAGCGTTGTGTGTTTCACCCTTCTTTTTGTGCTTTGCGAAGCCGGTGTGGACTGCTTGGTTACGTTTATACGTAGTAACGTTTGTTTCTTACAGATTCTGTGACATGGCTACAGTCTACGTACAGATCGGCAAAGAAGGTACACACTCCTATGTGTAACTTTGAAGGTGAAATGTACTTCCGTCTGATTCTTTATTCACTGAACAAACGAGATGGAACCTACTTTATTAACATAACTTCAGTTTAGCCACAGGTGCCAAGGAAGACGGTAAGCAACCTAGTGCGTGGTAGCGGGCACTTGGGCACATTGGTGGACTACTAACTTCAAGTACTGCTTAGCATAGTACTATCTCTGTTGATTTTTGTAATAGTATGTGCAATGGTATAATATTATTTGTTTGTAAACTTTGCTACACAGTACGTGAGATGTTATGGATGTAAAAAAGGGGAGTACAGATAATTAGAGTGTTACTATAGATAGTAGTTGTTTATACTATTATACATGTCCTAAGATGTTAATGTATTTTGAGATTTAAACTTTATATAATGTTTAACCAATAATTAGTCCAATAATATATAGGTTTATTGATACAAAAGTAGTACAATTATATTTGTATTCGAAAGTACTTTTGTATTGCCATGATTTTTGTAGTTATTATCAATATTAATGAGCAAAGCTCAATTTTTTAGATCGTGCCAAGTCAAACTATACCTTATAAAAATAAATGCAGGGAGGTAACACCAATTAACGTGAGTTGATTGGTAATTGAGCACCTCTGTCCATCTTAATTTGTATGGCTTCTCCACTTCTCCCACGGCCTAGTCTCGTCTCGTCACGTCACGTGTCCATCTGGGTGAGAAATATTTTCTTGTAGAAATGCAAAACCAAGTAGCTTCAATGTTTCAGCTTCGAAGTTATATTCTACACTTGCTCTAAATAGTGTGCAACAGTGGTCTCGACGGTTCGGTGCAACATAATTACCTTCATGGCGCCCTTCTTCAAACTCCAACAATCGATTGCGTCCCTTGGCTCGTCGAGTGACTCGGGGTGGGGTGAATGACAGCAACCGGCGAGTCGGCAACAAACAATTTACCGTGATAAAAAAAAGGGTCAAATCAAGATTTATGAGGTTGACTTCTGTACAGACGATAGAATTATGAAAGGCTATAGAGAAAATTTAATAAGTATAGATGGATAAATTGATGTATTTTGACAAATGAACATCCGGTTCCATCTCGCTCTCGTAGGTCGCGTAGATGATGTCCAGCGATAAGACGCGAACGCGACGACGAGCACCAGCCGGCGGACCCGTGCGGGTCGCGCACGGCGAACAGCTTGTCGACCACCAGGAACAGCGGCCAGTTGGCCCCGCAAGGCGCTCACACGCGTCGTAGATGCGCGCGAGCAGTGTCCGCGAGAGCGTCGTCGTGATGAGGTGGAGGATGTCCGGATGTTCTTCCGTGTCCGACGACGTGTTGAAGATGGGGCCACGCGCCTTCAACCCGACCTCTGGCTCAACTGGGATCATGTTTGTCTTGTTGAGACGGCAGTGCATCCGTGGATCAAAATCCAATTAAGAACCAAATGAAAGGAACAATCAACGTTCTTGTAATCTGTTGTGCATTTTCCCCCTCTCGAACTCAGCTATTACTTGTTCATGATTTTATACACGATGCAGCGTACGCCGGTACGACATATGAAACTGTCCAAGCGCGAGATAAAAACTGCAGCGCAGCTGCGCCGATGGCCTTCTCTTGGATTTGCCGCCGAGTCGGATGACGTGTTCGCTGTGGTCATTTTCTTTATGGATAACGACAGGGTCGCTGCTCGCTTTTTTCCCTTTTGCCGATGGAGTTCATCTCACAGGCCTGTTGTGCTAATTTATATCTGAACGGATTTCGTTTCCGTGACTTAGATCTAGATTTCCAAATTCTATAGAGGATGTAGTGTTTCAATAGGAGTACATGATCCCATCAAATAGAGCTGTATTTGTTATAAAATTTTGGATTAATCTATATTGTCATAATCTAGTTCTACCATAATCGACGACATAGATCTTTCACCTTTTCTTTTGAATAACATGGTAATTTTTAACACTTAAGAGCTGTTGGACTGAAAAAGACAACTAGAAGTGATGAATAGGAGCACATATCTTTTTCATCACATTGGTATTCAACTCCTTCACTCTGGTAGCTATGAAGATCAAAACACAAGAACAAAACAGAAGTTGCGTTGAATCCAGAAAATCTTGAGGACAAATCCTCTCAACTGGTTTGATCGCCGTTGGCCGGTTTGACCGTTGATGGGCCGGTCTGATGGTTGACTACAGGGATAGCGGCCCGAGAAAATATCAAACCGACCTAAATTTTGATTACGAGATCCAAATCCCCTAATATTTCAAACATAGTTCATCAAGAAGGCAATGAACTTATTCCAATTGACGATTGAGACAATCGAAGCCAATGTTCTATGAATTTATTAATCGAGGTCAAGAAAGCACGAAAACCCAGGGAAATCAAATTTTGATCCAAAAGCTTGTTCGTGGGTGGAAGATAATTAAGATGACCATAAATCAATTCCCACAGGTCCTAGCAAGCAAAATCACAGCAAAAAAAAACCCAATCAAAACCCTAGGAACACAAAAACTCCAATGGCATCAAAGAGAGAGTAAGAATAAGATAGAACTCATCTTGGGGCAAACTTGTTTGGATTGATTCAAGGGAATGTTGGTTTAGATTCACTTCATCATGGAAGACAAAAGCTCAATACTTTAGCACTCAATCAATCAATCACTCTCAAATCCTAGCCACCTTTATCTCTCTACTTTCCCAAAATCACAAATTAGGGTTTCCTAGGCTTGAGATGATTGATGTGCAAATCCTACACTCCTCCCTTTTATAGTGGAGGTTAGGCCCAGAGATGAATCACAAATGGGCACCTGTTAAGCCCATACACAAACGAGTTTACACTCACGCATGCTTCTCAAAGCAGATGACGAACTGAGTCTCTTGAATCCGTCTCTTTGTGAACTTCGTCTTCTCTTGACCTAAAACGTCTCTCTTTTACGTTGTCCCATACCGCGGTTTCTCCAATGTTACTAACCCGATCTTTTGGTGAAGATACCACTTCTCGATCCTTCTCCAAAGACCGAGATCAATCATCATGAAGCAATATGTGGATATCATGGGGATATGCTCATGATCTTAGGATGATGATACAATTGACAATAGTGGCGAGGGTTTGTCGAAACACCCGTTTTTGGCAAAATTTAGATGGTGTCAGGTCATAGGCAGTCAGACCGGCCTAGCTGGCGGTTTGATCAGCCACCACTAGCGGTCAGACCGACCTTTGGGCAAGCCAAAGGGTCCGCAGATCGGCCATTGGCAGCGGTCTGTCCAGCCAAAAAAAATCAGGGAAATTTTGGATTGGACCAAAAACAAAGGGTGTAAGCAAGAGAGGGGAATATTCTACACTTGGTCTCATAATTTTTAGATTTTCCAGCAAAAAGTTCTAATCGTTTTAAATTTCCATGGAGGTTTCGGGTTTCTAGAGAAAAAATCTAGCTAAGTCCCCATGTTGGGCTGTCAGACTGGCCAGGGAGCGATTAGACCGACCATATGTGGCGGTCTGACAAATTTTATCCTGTTCGCTAGCCGGTAAGGTGGTGATGTTCGTAGGTTAGGTCAAATTCATGGTTTTTAGTGCATATGTGTTACATGATGCTTGTTTTAACTAACATGTGTCAAGTTGCAAAGAACTATTCTCGAAATCGATTTATTAGTCTATTGTTGTTCAGGAGTCTTGGAGGATCAGTGATGAGGATGGTCGAGACTAGGCTTGGAGAAATGAGGTCCAGAACGATCAAAGATGATGGGTGAAGTCAATGGACTCAAGCATGACACAAAATGGACAAGGATGATCGAACGGAAAGTTCGGTGCAACGGGTTGCATCAAGTGACGCGGGGGTTAGTGCAAGTGCCATGGTGGTTTCAGTAGGAGCCAGATGGGAGAGACATATTGATATGAATAGAGTTGTTGATCAATCTACACGTGGTGAAGCATGAGATTGCTTCATGAAGATTGGACTTGGTCTTTGGAGATAGATCGAGAAGGGGTATTTTGGTAACTTCACCAAAATACCACGTTGGTGACCTTTGGCTAAACTGCAGCGCAAGATGGTACAAAAAGTGATGATTTAGGTCAAATGAAGATACTGATCACAAAGAAACTGATTCGGGGAGCTCGGTTTGTCATCCACTTTGAGAAGCATGCGTGAGTGTGGACCCGTTTGTGGTGGGGGGCTTAACGAATACCCGTAAGGGTCTTTTCTCTCAGTCTAGCCTCTACTATAAAAGAGAATGTCAACATATGGGGTTTCAAGTCCTTTTAAGAGAAAACTCTAATTTGTGATTTGAGAATTTTGGAGTAGTTAAGGCTATGGTTTGTGAGAGATGGATTGATTATGTGCTTAAGTGTTGAGCTCTTGTCCTCCATGGTGAAGTGGCTATAAACCAACATCTATCTCAAAACAATCCAAGCAAGATCCCTTAGGATGAGTTTCTTCTTGTTCTTGCTCTATCTTTGGAGACTTTTTAGATTTAGGTGATTCTTTGGTTTTTCTTTGATTTCTTGTTGTGATCTTTCTTACTGTGACATGTGGGAATGCATCTAAGATCATTTGATTATCTTTTACCCACGAGCAAATTTTAGGATCAAAGTTTGATTTTTCTAGGTTCTTGCTCCCTTCTTCCCTCATCTATGAAATTCATGAAACTTTGGCCTTGATCTTCCCGATCGTCGATTGGAATAAGTTCTTGGTCTTCTTGATGAGCTATGGTTGAAATTTGAGGAGATTTGGATCGCTAGATCAAACGTTGAGTCGATTTATCATTCTGATTTTACTGTTCATCGTGCTGGAGGTCACACCGCTAGGCCATCGGTTTGACCACCCATCTTGAGAGGTCTGACCGCCCAACTCACCTTAATTTAAGTTTTCGATGGTTTTTTTGTTGTTGTGCTTCGGGGTTTGGATTATATTCAATACTAGACTTTCGATGTGCTTGTACTTCGATCTTCGTAGCTTTCATAGATATTGTAGTAGAGTTGTCTTGAATCCGATCAAGGAGAAAAAGAGGTAGTACTCCTATTCAAGCCCCTCTAGTCATCATTTCGGTCCAGCATAATCCCATATTTCACCACGCGTAGGTTTATCAATAAATCTCTTCGTGTCGATAATTCTTTTATATCCAACTCCCACCAAAATCACCATAGCACTTGCACCGACCACCATAGTACTTGCACCGACCCCAAGCCACTTGATGCAACCCGTTGCACCGAACTTCCAGTTCAGTTGTTTTTGTCCATCTTGTGCTATGTTTGAGTCCAACCACTTCATCTGTCATCATTGATCATTCTGGACCTCAACTATTTTAGCCTAGTCTCGATCATCCTTGTTGTTGATTATAGTTGACTCCAAGACACTTGCACAATAATAGACCAAGAAATCGATTGCGGATACAAGTTCTTCGCAATTTGACTCACGTTAGCCAAAACATGCATCATGCAATACCTATGCACTAAATCCCCATGACTTTGGCAAATTCTACAAAGTTCACCGCCTTCCCCGTGCTTGAACCTCCTCTGGCCGGTGTGATCGCCAGCGTGTTGGTTTGACTGCCGCCTGGCTGGTCAGACTACTCTATACTTTTTCCCAAGTCTGGACTGCACCTTTTCTAGAAATTTCAAACTATATCTAGTTTTTCCTTGAAACTCTATTTTCATGAGACGTGGTGTAAACTCACCTCCTAACACACCAGCATAAGTGTTTTAAAGGATTTCCCAAAATTCCATGTTTTCAATTCGGCCAATCAGACCGCCACTTTTGGTTAGTCAGACCGCCAGGCCTGGCTGGTCTTACGACCACTCCAGGGCCAGTTATACCGATGACCACAGGCCAGTCACACCGCCTAAGCCTGACATCCAGCTGAACTTCACTAAAACCAAGGGTTTCTCAAACACCTCGACACATTGCGAATGGTTTAACACAAAAATATTATGATCATCTACCTATGATCTCGACAGGAGCGAATGTAGTGATTTCTTTTGTCTTTGTGTTAATAAGATAATATATAGATGTCAAGCCCGTGAAGCCATTGGATCTCAATGCTCATGTGATTTGTTGTACCTTCATCGCTTATTATTATGGAAAATGTCCATTTGACCCCTTTAAGTATTGTTGTCCGACCACTTAACCCCTGACATAAAAAATTGGCCCTTTGACCCCCTCAAGTTGCAATACTAGTGCACTTAACCCCCCCACCCTCGAGGTGGTTTCGGAGGCGGTTTTGGCATGTGGCGACTAACGTGGCTGCGACGTGAGAGTGGCTCAATTGGTTTTGGTCATCAAGTCGAGTTCAGTGGCTGGCTTGACTCAACTGAGTGCACACAAAGGTCGGCCAAAGACTATGCTTCTTCTTCCTCGTTCATGGTGCAAGAAAAATAGATGCAACGACGACGACGAGTTTTGGCGGTGGAGATGTGATGCGAACGCGCGCACGACGTTTTCTCGGGCCTTGAAAACCCATTTGAGGTGACGCGGGGAAGGGAAGGGGATGCGTTGTTCGTGGAGGAGGAGGTGGTTGTGGTGGCGTTGGCATTGGCATTGGTGCAGGAATGGACGAGGCGCGCTGGGCTAGGAGTCTTATTTGTCAGTGATGAAATCCATGGCCGGCGGCGAGGTCGGAGCTTTGCCTGATCGCATGCAGGCCCGAACTGTCAGCAACCTCAAACTCTCTCCTCCTGCCACCTCACCTTGCGAACACATCAGCCATGTGGCGAAACCAGGCTAACTGAGTGTCATGTAAGCAAAACTGCTTAGCAAAACATGCATAGGAAGTTAAGTGCACTAGTTTTGCAATATAGGGGTGTCAAAAGACCGATTTTTTTAGATCAAAGGGTTAAATATCCGAAGAGCGATACTTCACGGTCAAATGGACATTTTCCTATTATTATTTGTCTTCTTGGCTAGGCATGTGGTATAAAAAGGATAACTCTAGTCTCTAGCATGGAAACATTCGCTGAGCTGAAGTATAAACAATAGCTAAATCAAAATATATAATTGTAAAATAATTGCTTGATTAGGGCAGTGTTAATCTTTGCTGTGTTAACTGTGAATCTCTTGGTCTGATCCTTCGCAAAGACACGAGGGATGGGTTCACAGTTCACACACGATGACATGACCACATGGGCCGGCTAGCGAGGAGCACCCACCAGCCACTGAACAGTGGGCATGAATTGTGCAGCTGCAGTACATATGTAAATGTAGAGTAACTAACCGGGTGCTCTCTCAAATAAATATATATAAACTCTAAGCTTAAAAGATTAATATACATAAGGTGATTATTCCTATATCTAAAATTTGTATATATAACTCATATCCTATCAACAAACTACGAAGAGTTTTATTGTCTGCAAAATATATATATATATATATATATATATATATATATATAGCGGACTCAAAGTGAATCTTTTATGGTAGTAAAGATCGTTGAGCCCGTACACCAGCAGCGGCACCTACCTGGAGATTTGAGAAAGCCGAAAGCGGACAACCCTAAAGAAGATAGTCAATAGCTAGCTACTCAGTAGCCCAAGGTCTGACTGTCACGGGCATCACCATCGGATTGCGTGATTGTACCTCCTTTTTGTTAGTTGTAGACATGGAGAAGAACTTTGGCCCATTTGGAGCAAAATGATGTCGTCCTTATCTGCGGCTTGCAGTAGGTTTGTCGATTTTTTTTCCTAACTAAACTTTTTTTAAAAAAATATTTTTACAAAAATAACCCATATTTTTTAACATATTTTTTAAACATAAACTAGACGACTATACCCAATCGTACAGTAATCCATCGATTTCAGTCTAGCCGACCCACAGCATGGGCTCGTCGTGCAACTAAGGCCTGTCAACACTTAGCCACGCAACGAGCGGACGACGTTGAGCCATGTCGCCCAGCCGCACCACCCTCGAACGATCGACAGCATCCAGTCACGCTATTACCGTCCGCGAACCGAAGGGCGATATACCCGGCTGATTCCCATCAGAATCCACTCACTCGACAGAAATAGGGGAAGGGAGGAGGGCGCTAGTGGCAAAGAAGCAAATAGGGGAGGAGAGGAGAGGAGAGGAGAAGAGCGGAGAAGAGAGGGGAGGAGGAGGAGACTCTACCTCATCTCAGGCGCCACCGCTCACTCGCCCTTTGTGGTGAGTTCGTCCTGCTCATATTTAGTGATAGATTTGGTTTTCGTTACACTCAACGTAGCACACTTATTTTGCATCTCTCCTAAATATTATGAGTAGTGTGGTAGGTATGCCAGTCAATGTTTTTCATAGTGTTTTACAGGCAGAGAGAAGTATTCTTAGGATATGAGATACTTGAGTAACCCACCGAATTTGATGAAGTCAAAGAGGTAAGTTATGTTTAGTATGCACCATGAATATTAACTTGGCCCTACGTTATGCTATCCTAACATCATTCAATTGTCCAACCTACCTCACAAAATATGACTGACTTCCAGACTGGACAATGCCGCGGACAGTCCAGAGACAAGGGGAAGGGACCGATGGGCATCTAGGACTAATCGATTTGTGTATTTCAGTTTACTCATTCGTTCATGTTATCATTTTCTAATGTATGTAACCAAACCAAGCGTGCTTGTATTTCACAATTAAATTATGAAGTCTTTCAAACTAAAATATATTTTCCCAGATAGTTTGAACATTATATATTACGTAATATTTCCCCTAAGGAATCGGTTCCACGAACAATACAATCGGGGCAACAACGCGCATGGCAACCCGAAACCCAATTTTTTCAATTCGCTCAAGAGGCTATTTGTGTTATTGCATCGTCGAACTCGCTCCAAATTACGCTCCGATCTCGCATTATGTATTTCACATTTCGTTATCTTCTCCCATTTTGGATTCCCAACTACGCAGACGGTATAAGGTATTACTAAAAACTTCGTGAAATACACTTGATCTTTAGGCGAATTCTCTAGACATAAATTAAAAATAAATAAATATAGGGTACATGTCGTCAGCTCAATTAACGACATGAACCTCTCCCAATCAAGGTAACCGGCGACATGCACCTATATTTGTAATTTTTGACTATTTATTTTGTAATTATCTTTTAAATTAATGTTATTTTAAGAGAGTCCAAAGTATACGGTCATACTGCACTGGACTAGCGACTCAAAGATGTGAGAAATAACCTGTTCAAGGCAATTCTTTCAGAGTTGTTAAGAAAAATGAAACATCCGATCTTTAATTTGGTAGGTACTAATTTTAAAGGCTTAGATTTAACAGTTGGCTTAGAGATATAAGGATATATCTATATCTATAATAATTATACACTTAGGGAAAAGATTTAGCTATTTACATGGCGGACCTGAGTTATAATAGCTAAGATTAAAAGAAAGAGTCCATATAAAGCACAATCCAAATTAAGAGAAATTCAGAATAAAAATAAATAAAAACTAGTAAATTGATTTCCATACGACTTCCAAAGCAACATCCGTGACTAACTAAAATTTAGAATAATAATTAAATGAAAATTAGAAACTCAAAAGAAAGAGATCATTCAGAATAAAAAAAAGAAAAATAGCAATTTGATTTCCATACAAATTCCAAATTAAATCTCTAAAAAATTAAAGTTACAATAGAAATTATTTTTTTACATGAATTCCAGTTAAAACCAAAAGAAATCCACAACAAGTACAATCCAAAAACATGCAAATCTATACTAATTATACACTTCGAGAAAAGATCTAGCCGTTTATCTCACGAACATGAGTTATAACGACACAGATTAAATGAAAAAGTCTATATCAAGCATCATCCAAACTAAGAGAAATTCGTAATAAAAATAAATAAAAATTATAAAATTGATTTATGCATGACTTACAAATCAACATTCATAAATAAATAAATTTTAGAATAATAAATAAATTAAAAATTATTAAATTAAAAGAAAAGTTCATGTTAAGTACAATCCAAATGAACTAAATCAGAGAATAAAAAAATAGCAATTTGATTTCGTATGAATTCCAAAGTAAATCCTAAAAACTAAATTTTGAAATAATAATTAAAATAAAATAGTAATGGGATTTTTACACGAATACCACTTAAAACCAAAAAGAAATCCACGACAAGTATGATCCACAAACATGCAAATTGAATAAAAAATTAAAGGATGATTAGAGATTTGATTTATAAAAGAATCAAATATAAATACTAAAAATACTAAAAGCATTAAACCCGTATTGATTAGGCACTGAGGAAAATCCCATGGTAACGAAAAAGATATAGCCATCTATCTCATGACCTAAGTTATAACGCGAAGATCTATTATATACTAAACTTCGAGGATGGTTTACAGCTGCTAAGAAAAAAGATAAATAGCCTAGAAATTCTCACAAAAAAAGAAAAAACATATCTGACCCTTAATTAGTTTGATGGACTCTAATTATCATTGACAGCTTATAACCATCGGATGCTACAAGAAAAATAATCACATGCTAGAAATTCTGGAAAAAGAAAAAGAAATCTGACCATTAATTTGGTAGACCCAACTTATGATTAAAAATTGTACCATTAAATGTTATTAGGCAACCTATTTAAACTCAAAAGATAAGAAATAACATATGTGTTTTAAGATTAAAAGATAAGAAGGATATTAAAGTTCAAATCATGGATTAGCCTAAATAGACCACACGTGATGTCGAGATACACTAGGTTGATCCATGGATCGAACCCAGGCGCGAACATTCCCTCATATCTCCACCACTAAACTATCGCTCAATCGTCAAGAAGAAGATAATATGTATGGGAAAATGTTGTCATTTTGTTTTATTTTCCAACTATATGGATAATACGAAACATATGTAGAGAGGATATCTATGGTTAAATAGAAAACAAATGTATAGAATATATCTACATTAGTACGATTATAAATTAGTAATATTTATGCACTAACTACACTTTAGTACTAATCTATAATGATATTGCCCGTGCAAAGACGTGGGCCACTTGTTAGTTTTCCAAGTGATCCGAATGGCCCATCCCACGCCCCACGTTCTCGTACCGTTTTCAGGCTCTCAGCTCGGCGGATGCTGCCGGGTAGCCCAAGTGCGGGAGGCGCGACCCAAAACCTTAAATCACGCGGCCGCGGTTCTCCCGCACGCCGCACGGTCCACAACTCCCTATCCTGTAGGCAGGCCCATCTGCGCAAAACCCGCCGCCGCAGTGGCCGGCACGGAGGCGAAACCTCGGTCCCCCACCCCCAGATTTCCCGACTCCCGTGTGCCTTCAGGAGGTCCATCACATGGCCTTCAGGGAATCAGGTGCCTTCAGGGGGTCCATCACCCTGCTCGCCCTCCACAAATCCAAGCTCGTGTACCGTCCGAAGGCATCAGAAGCCTAACTGTTCTAAGAGAGAGGCATCCGTCCGTACAAAATTTGATTGTTTTCTCCGTCTAAGTTGCTAAATGTTAGTTTATTTATAATTTTATTGTACATAAATTATAATAATTTATTTATATAACTTTTATTCTTAATCACTGTAGTTATTCACCCATAAACTCGTCCATACCGTCGCCCACGGTACCATCCACAGTACCCATCGCCCATGGTACCGTCGCCATGAGCATACTCATTAGTCATCACACAAACAATGCATACATCAAGTTCATTTCAATTCACATCAATATTGCATCACACACTTTACAATATAATATTACCAACAATGCTTCAATGCCTCAAGAAATGCCTATATTGGAACAACATCCAATATGTTTTGGTTCTTTCTGCCTCATCCCAAAGCCACGGAACCTAGCGACTGTAGGCAAATTAATTGAGGCTAACATGGATTCCACATGAGTTCTTAGACATCTATACATTAGTCACATAGTCGGACCAAGTGTGTACCTCGGTAGTGAGAAAGAACCAACAATGTCATGAATTGCTCCTCCATTTGCTAAAATAAAAGAGCATGCAAGTCAGCTCCACATAATAGCAGAAAAATTTGGAAGACCAAACATAAAAGTAGCATAAGACACACAACAAAAGGCAACAGACGATCAAGATCTCATGTTATACATCTAAAGACTAATTTGTCGATGCAAAATTTAAATTTTTCAATAACCACAAGGGATACTTCAAAATGGGAATACATGTTCCTTTGCATAATATTCTTGAATTCCATATGAGCGTATACCAAATATTAAGTAAATATCGAATATACTTATTACATCAACTACAAGTCTAAGCCAATATGAAAGACGCACATCTCCGCTCTGATCGATAATATTATTGGAAGGTCAATATAACAATTAGCTTCCATGACAAATAGATCAATGACTACTAAGTATTGACGATAACTCAATACTTCTTAATTATAGACACTCATAAGTTGCATGGTCGAAGAGATTTGCTTGCAAAACATAAATATCTAAGGGATGAAAAAGTTTGAATCCATAGGATACCACGAGGTCGGTTATCTTTTCATACTACATGTTCATGAAAAAACATAGGTGAATTCAAGTGGCATTGCCATGCGAGCCTGTGAATAGAACAACATACAAAGAGATAAAGAGTTGGAAGCGAACCAAGAAAGATTGTATTAATAAAATTGATGTAATCATTAGTTGTTATCGACCTTGATCAATATCAGCTACAATCGACGCTCAACCTTTGTGGCTCAAAGCGCAAAGAGAAATAAACCATTAAGCAAACATATAGATGGAGTCATGATCCGGATAAAATGGTTCACATGGAGATGCATTGTTACCGGTAGAGACGAAGAAAGATGAGATTTGCGTCTAAGTTATATGTTTGAGAAGAAACCTTACGATCTGAGACGATGCTTGGGCTTCCTTAGATCCAAATTCATCAAGGAAAAGGGAAATGAGGTGGGAAGAAGGAGCCTTGGGATCTTCTTAGCGGGGTGGTAGGCGAGGAGGTCGGCACTGCAAGGCAGAAGAGGCCAAGCGGTGGTGCCGCCACATCAGCGGCGGAGATAAGAGGAGTAGGAGAAAGGCGAGGAATCGGCCCGCAGACGGGCTCAGCGAGCTCCCACCAGCCACTGAACAGTGGGCATGAATTGTGCAGCTGCAGTACATATGTAAATGTAGAGTAACTAACCGGGTGCTCTCTCAAATAAATATATATAAACTCTAAGCTTAAAAGATTAATATACATAAGGTGATTATTCCTATATCTAAAATTTGTATATATAACTCATATCCTATCAACAAACTACGAAGAGTTTTATTGTCTGCAAAAATATATATATATATATATATATATATATATATATAGCGGACTCAAAGTGAATCTTTTATGGTAGTAAAGATCGTTGAGCCCGTACACCAGCAGCGGCACCTACCTGGAGATTTGAGAAAGCCGAAAGCGGACAACCCTAAAGAAGATAGTCAATAGCTAGCTACTCAGTAGCCCAAGGTCTGACTGTCACGGGCATCACCATCGGATTGCGTGATTGTACCTCCTTTTTGTTAGTTGTAGACATGGAGAAGAACTTTGGCCCATTTGGAGCAAAATGATGTCGTCCTTATCTGCGGCTTGCAGTAGGTTTGTCGATTTTTTTTCCTAACTAAACTTTTTTTAAAAAAATATTTTTACAAAAATAACCCATATTTTTAACATATTTTTAAACATAAACTAGACGACTATACCCAATCGTACAGTAATCCATCGATTTCAGTCTAGCCGACCCACAGCATGGGCTCGTCGTGCAACTAAGGCCTGTCAACACTTAGCCACGCAACGAGCGGACGACGTTGAGCCATGTCGCCACCACCACCACCTCGAACGATCGGACGGACTGATCCACGCTACGGCTGCCATGGCCCCAGAAAGGCGATATACCCGGCTGATTCCCATCAGAATCCACTCACTCGACAGAAATAGGGGAAGGGAGGAGGGCGCTAGTGGCAAAGAAGCAAATAGGGGAGGAGAGGAGAGGAGAGGAGAAGAGCGGAGAAGAGAGGGGAGGAGGAGGAGACTCTACCCTCAGCTCGGTGCGCCACCGTCTACTCGTCCTTTTGTGGTGAGTTCGTCCTGCTCATATTTAGTGATAGATTTGGTTTTCGTTACACTCAACGTAGCACACTTATTTTGCATCTCTCCTAAATATTATGAGTAGTGTGGTAGGTATGCCACTCAATGTTTTTCATAGTGTTTCTGGTGCAGAGAAGTATTCTTAGGATATGAGATACTTGAGTAACCCACCGAATTTGATGAAGTCAAAGAGGTAAGTTATGTTTAGTATGCACCATGAATATTAACTTGGCCCTACGTTATGCTATCCTAACATCATTCAATTGTCCAACCTACCTCACAAAATATGACTGACTTCCAGACTGGACAATGCCGCGGACAGTCCAGAGACAAGGGGAAGGGACCGATGGGCATCTAGGACTAATCGATTTGTGTATTTCAGTTTACTCATTCGTTCATGTTATCATTTTCTAATGTATGTAACCAAACCAAGCGTGCTTGTATTTCACAATTAAATTATGAAGTCTTTCAAACTAAAATATATTTTCCCAGATAGTTTGAACATTATATATTACGTAATATTTCCCCTAAGGAATCGGTTCCACGAACAATACAATCGGGGCAACAACGCGCATGGCAACCCGAAACCCAATTTTTTTTCAATTCGCTTCGAAGAGGCTATTTGTGTTATTGCATCGTCGAACTCGCGTTCCAAATTACGCTTCCGATCTCGCATTATGTATTTCACATTTCGTTATCTTCTCCCATTTTGGATTCCCAACTACGCAGACGGTACAAGGTATTACTAAAAAACTTCGTGAAATACACTTGATCTTTAGGCGGAATTCTCTAGACATAAATTAAAAATAAATAAATATAGGGTACATGTCGTCAGTTCAATTAACGACATGAACCTCTCCCAACTGTTGCAACTGGCGACATGCACCTATATTTGTAATTTTTTGGACTATTTATTTTTGTAATTATCTTTTAAATTAATGTTATTTTAAGAGAGTCCAAAGTATACGGTCATACAGACCAGACTAGCGACTCAGCATGTGAGAAATAACCGGTTCGAAGGCAATTCTTTCAGAGTTGTTAAGAAAAAATGAAACATCTGATCTTTAATTTGGTAGGTACTAATTTTAAAGGCTTAGATTTAACAGTTGGCTTAGAGATATAAGGATATATCTATATCTATAATAATTATACACTTAGGGAAAAGATTTAGCTATTTACCTGGCGGACCTGAGTTATAATAGCTAAGATTAAAAGAAAGAGTCCATATAAAGCACAATCCAAATTAAGAGAAATTCAGAATAAAAATAAATAAAAACTAGTAAATTGATTTCCATACGACTTCCAAAGCAACATCCGTGACTAACTAAAATTTAGAATAATAATTAAATGAAAATTAGAAACTCAAAAGAAAGAGATCATTCAGAATAAAAAAAAGAAAAATAGCAATTTGATTTCCATACAAATTCCAAATTAAATCTCTAAAAAATTAAAGTTACAATAGAAATTATTTTTTTACATGAATTCCAGGTTAAAACCAAAAAGAAATCCACAGCAAGTACAATCCAAAAACATGCAAATCTATACTAATTATACACTTCGAGAAAAGATCTAGCCGTTTATCTCACGAACATGAGTTATAACGACACAGATTAAATGAAAAAGTCTATATCAAGCATCATCCAAACTAAGAGAAATTCGTAATAAAAATAAATAAAAATTATAAAATTGATTTATGCATGACTTACAAATCAACATTCATAAATAAATAAATTTTAGAATAATAAATAAATTAAAAATTATTAAATTAAAAGAAAAAGTTCATGTTAAGTACAATCCAAATGAACTAAACTGTAGAATAAAAAAAAATAGCAATTTGATTTCCGTATGAATTCCAAAGTAAATCCCTAAAAAACTAAATTTTGAAATAATAATTAAAATAAAATAGTAATGGGATTTTTACACGAATACCAGCTTAAAACCAAAAAGAAATCCACGACAAGTATGATCCACAAACATGCAAATTCGGAATAAAAAAATTAAAGGATGATTAGAGATTTGATTTATAAAAGAATCTGAAATATAAATACTAAAAATACTAAAAGCATTAAACCTGTGCTGATTAGGCACTCCGAGGAAAATCCCATGGTAACGAAAAAAGATATAGCCATCTATCTCGCGGACCTAAGTTATAACGGCGAAGATCTATTATATACTAAACTTCGAGGATGGTTTACAGCTGCTAAGAAAAAAGATAAATAGCCTAGAAATTCTCACAAAAAAAGAAAAAACATATCTGACCCTTAATTAGTTTGATGGACTCTAATTATCATTGACAGCTTATAACCATCGGATGCTACAAGAAAAATAATCACATGCTAGAAATTCTGGAAAAAGAAAAAGAAATCTGACCATTAATTTGGTAGACCCAACTTATGATTAAAAATTGTACCATTAAATGTTATTAGGCAACCTATTTAAACTCAAAAGATAAGAAATAACATATGTGTTTTAAGATTAAAAGATAAGAAGGATATTAAAGTTCAAATCATGGATTAGCCTAAATAGACCACACGTGATGTCGAGATACACTAGGTTGATCCATGGATCGAACCCAGTGCGAACATTCCTCATATCTCCACCACTAAACTATCGCTCAATCGTCGAGAAGAAGATAATATGTATGGGAAAATGTTGTCATTTTGTTTTATTTTCCAACTATATGGATAATCTGAAACATATGTAGAGAGGATATCTATGGTTAAATAGAAAACAAATGTATAGAATATATCTACATTAGTACGATTATAAATTAGTAATATTTATGCACTAACTACACTTTAGTACTAATCTATAATGATATTGCCCGTGCAAAGACGTGGGCCACTTGTTAGTTTTCCAAGTGATCCGAATGGCCCATCCCACGCCCCACGTTCTCGTACCGTTTTCAGGCTCTCAGCTCGGCGGATGCTGCCGGTAGCCCAAGTGCGGGAGGCGCGACCCAAAACCTTAAATCACGCGGCCGCGGTTCTCCCGCACGCCGCACGGTCCACAACTCCCTATCCTGTAGGCAGGCCCATCTGCGCAAAACCCGCCGCCGCAGTGGCCGGCACGGAGGCGAAACCTCGGTCCCCCACCCCCAGATTTCCCGACTCCCGTGTGCCTTCAGGAGGTCCATCACATGGCCTTCAGGGAATCAGGTGCCTTCAGGGGGTCCATCACCCTGCTCGCCCTCCACAAATCCAAGCTCGTGTACCGTCCGAAGGCATCAGAAGCCTAACTGTTCTAAGAGAGAGGCATCCGTCCGTACAAAATTTGATTGTTTTCTCCGTCTAAGTTGCTAAATGTTAGTTTATTTATAATTTTATTGTACATAAATTATAATAATTTATTTATATAACTTTTATTCTTAATCACTGTAGTTATTCTTTAAAATCTTAATAGCTCATATTTCTATATACACAATTCATTAGATGAGAATAAGGGTAAATCTCAAAGCAAAAATTCAACTATTTTAACCAAAAAAAAATAGTCAAATATTATTTAACAAAACCGGTTCTCAAAACCTACGATCGATGTCCACAATTATATTCTTGCCTTGGCGCTTATATAGCACGTAGAGGTCTAGCAATCGCTCCAAAGCCTTGTATGGGCTTTTGCTGTAAGCCTGCAACGCACGCACAGTGAATCGTCCTGACCTGAAAACGAATCAGAGGTGAACGCCGCATACTGCGAGTCCGGGACCATCCTTTTTCCTCCGCACTGTCCACCAGACCACCACCCAACCCTTTGCTTCTGCTGAAAAACAAGATATTTCTGATAAGACTGGTCGTGTAAAACCTGATAAAACTGCGCCACGATAATTCATACTATCCTTCCTCGTTTTGGACATACGTACATACATCGTAGTGTGTACATGATTATTTCTTTCTCTTATTCCGATTTGAGTTTCATGACCTAAAACTAGAATTTGCTTAGAAAAGGCAGAGCTTTCAAAGCAATTTGACATTTAGACGTCGCAAGTAACAAATTTGTGTCAAATGAGTTAGATGTGACCTTTTGTGCATCCTCGTCCCATTGACATATGGGATTTTGTGCAAAAACCTACACGGACGTTTGGACCGTACGTTTCGCAGTACGTGCTCATTCACTATGAATTACAAGAAATAAGCGAGTATTTCAAAACGATGAGGACAGAGCGACCTCGATACAAAATCGGATCCAAGATTACATCAGTCACTGGTCGTACAGGACTAAACCCAAATACGGTGCTTCCATTCACCTGTGGAGTCAGCTCTTACTACAAATTCATTAAGTGTTAGACTTGTTTGTGCAGCTTTGTTTTTTTGTTGTGGTTTCTTATTTCATTTCATTTTCATTTTCGCTTTAGTTTTACCTCCCATTACATCACATCCCAGTGTTGTAACATTTCTTGACATCCATTTTAATACAATGGTCATATGATGATGTCCACCGAATAGAGACCCCTAATTTCCACTCATAAATATTTGGTTAGAGCAACACGTGTATACCTGTTTGTGTTCTACTGCTCTCTCAATATAAGCTATGCTGCTATACTACTTGACACCAGTCCAATCGCAGGACAATTACACAAGAAAGAGTGATGAGAATTGCCGAAGCACTTTCCTTCCATTCTGATTAATTATTTCGATATGTGATGTTTATCAGCTGCACTCCACAGCATACATACTTTGTCTCCTTTACTTGCATCAAGAAATGGATGGCAGAAGCAGACATTCTGCAGCAATAAATAGTTGAATTCTTTAGCGAATGAAAGAAAGTGAACAGTGTTTTTCTGCTTGCGAATGCCGATCCATTTGACTTCCATGTGCAGTTTCAGAACTTTCCGTCGAACATTTTGACCGTCATATACTTACAAGCGAAGCGTGGTCCTGCCTTCTGTCCGTTGTCCTGCACAACTCCTGCACAGGTATACACTGCCAACAGAAGCGTCCCGATGACAACCCATTACAAGGTGCTTGCCAATGCTATTATGTTGACTAAACGGATATAATATGTTTATCCGTGCAATTTTTCTCTCTGTTTTCCTACACCTCTGTTGATGTTATCGTCTCCATGTTACCCTCATTATATCATTAATTAGCTTTGACAATATGATATGTGCCCACTGTCTAGGTACCAACTATGCGCCGCTGTCCGTGACATTTCGGCGCCAATATATAATAACCGCATGAACCGTGGACGGAGAAATGCTGGACCTAGCTAGCTAGCTAGCTCCTGTGAAGTCACGAGCCACACGGTACCGCTTCGCGTGGAACTAATCTCTATAACAATTTGGAGTCAAGAAGTCCAACGTGGCCCACATGTTTAACATATTCCTTTTTTAAGAACAAAGGCTAACACACATCACACCGGCCATACCACCCGCGCACATTAGCGGAGCTACCTAAGTTTTCGTAGAGCGTTAATACGTATTTTCTTACTGGACATGTACGTGTGTGTATTTGTAAAATCGACGGACACCGACGCCTGGTTTGTGACTTAATTGAATGCTAGTAGGTCAAACTATCTAGCACAGGTCAGCTTAATTTCATGTGTTAGGACTTAGGAAAATGACCTTCTTACATCTTACGTACGTAACAGTACTGTCTATAAAATAGTTAGATTCGTCGTCTAGTTTCGAGTATCGAATGGTACGAGTGCCAACGGGTGTACACACGAGTGATATACGGAATGGGTGGTTAATCTTTGATAGTGTGCATGTGAAGTGACACCAACGGCGCACGGGTCCGCTTGACATTGGTGATGATCGACGAGTGTGGATCGATTATACTCCTTGATTCCAAGAATCCATCTAAACTCATCCAGAAAGTCAAAGAAGCTGTCCGCGAATGACTTTCATTCGCATGTCGAGAAGTGCGCACAAAAAACAATGCTGATGATGTCAAAGTAGAGACAGTGAACTCTAGTAAAGAGTCGAAATCATGTGACAAATGGAAATGGGCGGTTGCTAATGTGAGCTGGTCAATTTGATGATGTCCACCGAATAGAGACCCCTAATCCCCACTCATAAATATTTGGTTGGAGCTGTTGAAAATGTGGATAATAGTTTTATTTCAGATTTAATTATGAGATAAAGATCATAAATAACTAGAGAATTTGCATACTGTGGAATTTTATAAATGAATGAGCCTTCACACGTATGTGCCCAATTCCAACAATCCCCCATCAATTCCAAAGCAAGCAGAAAAAAGGAATGATAAAGATTATTGTGTTGAAAAGTTGTTTATATACCAGTTTTTTAGTGTAAATCCCGTACGGGTTGAATTTGCATCTAGAAATAACAATATTCATCTTCTCACAACTGATGAATGGACTACGCTTTGAATTCACAGTCTTTCGTGATTAGATTTCACTTAAAATCTCAACTGATACTAGGCTGTCAAAGAACCAAACTTAAACATAGCATTATTTGGTCATACTCCTTATCGCTCATTAGCTTTCTAGAGAGTTCCCTATTCTCATGAATCTGCGACATCACGCTTAAGCTCAAGTATGTCTATTCATTTTAGGTATCCTGCAGGCTAATACATTCTTTCCTCATTGGACACTAGAATACATTGAGAGTACTTTGTCTATTAGGACACAGGTACACATATTATTATAATGTACTCTCTTGTTCAAACATCAACTTGTTTTTCGCATTGCTTAAGTCACGGGATTTTCTATCAAAAAAGTATGTGTTACTATAGAGTTGTAACTCCAATGGGCCTTATTCCCATGTCCATAGACACAATAGAAATCGTCTTCCGTGCTAGCCCCTTTGTGAAAGGGTCTTTCAGTTTTTTCTTAGTGCGAATACAATTCACATTAATTACTCTAGAGTTCCTCAGTTTTCTAATATATTTAAGCCTACGCTTCACATGTCTGGAGGATTTCATGTTATCCTTAGTACCTGTAACTGTGGATATCATGGGGATATACTCATGATCTTATGACATGGTCATTATAACTTTAGAATCTCTGTTGATGAACTTGCTAGTTTTGGCGCTTTGCTTAAATCTGCTACAATTCATCGTTTTACTTTGAGCCAACTAACTTAGCTTTGATATATATGTCTTAACATGATCTTGCTAGCGCTTTTAGGCTTGATATGTATTGTGTGATTATAGAAATGCTAGCTTGTTCTTTTGGGTAATCTTCAAAGCTTTTTGTCTTAAAATATGCAAAATTCAAAAAAAATGAAGGCACTCCATTGCATTCATGCATGCTCTTTCTTATGCTTCTTCCTCATTCCTGCATTTATTATCTCTGGTTGAGAGGAAGGCGTGATTCCTTGATGACTCCATTGTCAAAGGGGGAGAAGAAGTAGCAAAAATGTTGAAAGGGGAGCAATTTGGAGAATTTGGAGAAAATGAAATTTCTAAAAAAAATGATGATCAAAGTGAGGGGGAGCTTTGAATTTGCATTCTTATCATCTTATTGCCATTTCTGAACTTGAATTACAATTCTTGGAACCTCACATTCATCAAAGGTCAATTTGAACAATTGTTCTTTCATTTTGACCTTAAGTGAGATTTTTTACTATTCTTTGGAAATTGAAGCTTTCTCGCTTTATTTTGACTTATCTCACTTGCCTATACTAATCTGAAGCTAACTTGGTCATTTTCATTGCTTCTCTTGCTCTTGGACCAAGTTGTGCTTTTGTGCGAAAACGTCAAGTATTTTACTTTTCAAACCTTAAAACTTACATTTTTGAAAAATTACCATTGTGTGCATCAAGGGGTAGATTGTGGATATTATGGGGATATGCTCATGATCTTAGGATGACATTACAATTGGCAATGTCGTTAAAGGTTTATCGAGTCACGCATTTTCGGCAAGTTTCAGTTCTGTCAGGCCTTTGGTGGTCTGACCGGCCAAGGGGGCGGTCAGACTGGCCAGAGGGCGGTTCGATCGACCATGGGCGGCGGTCGGACCGCCCAATATAGAAAGTGGATTTTCGAGCTGGACCAAAAATAAAGGGTGTAGGCAAGAGAGAGGATTCCATTGCACTTGGTCTCATAATTTTTGGAGTCTCCAGTCAAAAGTTCTATTCGTTTCAAATATACAGAGAGGTTTTGATTTTCAGAGGTTGAAAATCGGCTAAGTCCCTACTGGGCGGTCAGACTAGCTAGAGGGCGGTCAGACCGGCCATTGAATGGCGGTCCGACCGATTTTCACTTGTTTCATCGTTCCTTGAAGCGGTGATGTTTGTTTCTTAAGTTAAGTTCATGAGTTTCAGTGCATATATGTTGCATGATGCATGTTTTGACTAACGTGGTTCAAGTTGCGAAGAACTTGTTCCCAAATCGATTTCTTGGTCTATTGTTGTGCAGGTTGCTTGGAGGTCAACGACGGTCAACGGCAAGGATGATCGAGACTAGGCTTGGAGAGCTGAGGTTCAGAACGATCGACGATGTCGGATGAAGTTATTGGATTCGAGCGTGGTGCAAAATGGACAAGGATGACCGAATGGGAAGTTCGGTGCGATGGGTTGCATCAAGTGCGCGGGGGTCGGTGCAAGTGCCATGGTGGTTTCGGTGGGAGCTGGATGGGAGAGACTTGCCGACATGATAAGAGCCGCTGATCAACCAACACGTGGCGAAGCATGGACCTGCTTCATGAAGATTGGACTCGGTCTTCGGAGAATGATCAAGAAGGGTTATTTTTTAATATCACTAAAATATCGCCTTGTTTGCTTTTGGCTAAACCGCGGCGCAAAACGATGTAAGGAGAAGCGGTTTAGGTCAAGAGAAGATGAAGACGCCGCATTAAAATGCGTTCGTGAGTTAAACCCGTTTTGTGTGTGGGCTTAACGGGTGCCCAATAAGAACTCTTCTAGAAGATTAGCCTCCACTATAAATACGGGAGGGTGATGTGCACCTCCTTCAATCCTTTTGTTTATTTGAAAACCATAGTTTTGTTTTTGAGATTAGGAAGTGGAGAGGTTAGGATTCTTGAAGAGGAGACTGATTGTGTGCTCATGTATTGAGTTATGTCCTCCATGTCGGAGTGGCTGTAAACCAGCTACAATCACAAATCAATCTATGCAAGTTTTCTTGAGATGAGTCTCTTTTTGTTCTTGCTCAATATTTCGTGATTTTGGGGCCGTCTTTGATTCTCAAGTTTTCCTTCGGTTTCTGCCCCTAATCTTGCTTGCTGTGACATGTGGGATCATCTTGATTATCTCTAACCCACGAGCAAGGTTTTTGATCTAGTTTTTGTTTTGACTCGGTTTTGAACCATCCTTCACTCAAACGAGAAAAGATCATAACTTTGCCAAGGATCTTCACGATTATTGATTGGAATAGGTTCCTGATATCCTAGAGAATGTGTGTTCCAAGTTTCATCGAGTTTGGAGTTGTAGATCAAAAGTTACATCTATTTGTAACTTCGTTTTTCGGGCTGATTTCACTGTTCATTAGGCTGGAGGTCAGACCGCCCAAGGTGACCAGTCCGACCGCCATTGACATAGAGGTCAGACCGCCCAACAATTAGGATTTTAGCCTTTGTTGATTTTGGTTGTTTTGCTCCGGGGTTTGGATTGGATTTAATACAAGACTTCTGCTGTGCTTATATATTGATCTTCATAGCTCTCATAGCTATAGTAGAGAAAATCGTGTTGAATCCGATCTTTGTGAAAAAGATATCGTGCTCCTATTCACCCCCCTCTAGTCGCCGTTTCGGTCCAACAAGTGGTATCAGATCCCAGTTAGTTCAATCTTGATCTTAACCGGTCACTGAACTTTGGCGATGGAGAAGTACTCCACAAAACCGCATGTATTTTATGGGATCGACTATGCCTATTGGAAGAATCGCATGCGTGTCTACCTTCAGAGCGAAGGCCAGGCCATATGGGAGGTTGTTCGACCTCCGCTCGTTTTTCCCGGGGTTGCTACACCGGCTTCAGCAGCCCTCTTGGCTAACAACCACAAGGCAAATAACCTCATGTATGCTGGACTTGGTAGACAGGAGTATGACAGAATCTTTCACCTTGAGACCGCACACGAAATCTGGAACATCCTCGAAACCTGACATGAGGGTTCGTCTCAGATCAAGCAGTCGTCGGATGGTCTTTAAGTGAGAGTATAACAAGTTCGAGATCGTCTGGAGAGCATCGATGATGTCTTTACTCGCTTCAACAAGGTGCTCAACCAGCTGAGAGCGGTTGATATTGAGTATTCTCAACCTGAGAATGTCATCCACCTCTTGGCTGCAATCAACACCAAGGAGTGGGAGAAGAAGGCTCCTGCCATTGAGGAGAACGTCAACCTTTGAGACTCACTTTGGAGTTGCTTTATAGCAAATTCAAAACTCTTGAGATTAAGAGAGTTGATCTTCCCAAGAAGGAGAACATGGCTTTGGTGGCAGATCCTGTCAAGAGAGCTTCTGATGGTTCTTTTGAATCTTCTTCTGGTTTTTCTCTTGCTTGTTTATCTGTAATCCATGAAGAAGAACTTGAGAGTATTCCTGAGGCTGAATTAACCCTTCTAGCCAGAAAGTTCACAAGGGCCTATAACAATGTGAGAAACAGAAAGAGAGGCGGCCCTATTACTTGCTATGAGTGTGGGGAGCTCAATCATATTAGAGCAAATTGCCCCAAGCTGAAAGGAAAGAGCAACCACAAGGAGGTGAAGGCTGCTTGGAAGAAACCTTATGGGAACAAGCCCAAGTATGATGCTGCTAAGCTCATGAAGGCCGCTCACCGGGTCCTTACCGCTTTTGGACAGCAATCCATGTGCGATGTAGACTCCGGGAGCGAAGAGGACAAAGAGGGGGAGATTCCCCAAGACAAGAAGAAAGAGAACGCCAAGGACTTCACCGGCATGTGCTTTTCATGGCCGACTCCGTCGACGCCGATGACATCAATGAGGTACCTCCATCTTATGAGATTCTATTTGATAGATGTGAAACCATGTATGAGCAATTGATTAGTCAGGATGAAGCTTTCGAGTTTACCATGGCTAGGAAAAGGATTTAGAGTCACAAATCAATAATCGAAATTAGAACTTGTGAACTCTAAGAGTCTTGATGTGGACAAATGTACTTCCTGCCATGCTCTACATTCTGAACTCGCTAATTTATAAACTGCTCATGATGTCGCTTTGCATCAACTTGAAAAATGCTAGAACTGAGCTAATTGAAGTTAAATCTGCTCATTGTGAAAAATGCTTAGAATCTAGCAATTTGATTGCTTCTGGTAATGTTGATTCTAGCCTTTGCTATTTCTGCATTGAACGTGAACATGAAATAAAATATATAGTAGATGCAGTTAGAGCTAAGTTTGCTAAGCTTAAGGATAGAATTGATTCTGCTACTTATATTTCATACGAAACCCTTAAGCTTGAAGTTACTTTATATAATGAGAGATATGCTAGAGCCATTAAGGGTAAAACTTGTGAATCATGTTTTAATCTTGAAAAAGAAATTGCTTATCTTAAGGATACCTTCGAAATTTTTTCTAAAGGTAAGAAACAATTAAACATGATTCTGGACAAGTCTAAAACTCCTTACAAGAAGCAAGGGTTAGGATACAACTCTGTCTAAGATAATTCAAAGCCAAAAGTTACTCAAGTCTTGGAAAATAGGTTAGTTGAATTCAAAACCAAACCAGCAAAAAAATTTTTTAAATCTGCAGGTTTTGCCCAACCATCTGTTAAGTCAAAGGGTGCTTCTTCCAGTGGTATCAAGTACCATTGCACCTATTGCAAGAAGGATGGGCACTTGGTTGAGTTTTGTTGGCGTAGGTTGAAAAATGATAGGAAAAAGTTTGTTAAAAACTCATCTCATCAACCTAGAGCCGTCATAAGACATGGTCATTTTGAAAAGAATAAACATGGTTTATGATTTATTTCACATGTTAGTCATCATCATGTTCCTAAATAGGATGCTTCTTATGTTCGTGTGACCATTGCTCATGATAGAATTTCAAATAGAGTCAAGGATAGCACTACGCTTTGCATACTACTCATGACGTATGTCTCGATCTTGGGTTCCCAAGTCATGTTTAACTAACCCTAGTATTGAGACACATCGTTCTTCTGTGCCTTGATTTTCAGGATCTCCGCGAAAGGGAGAAGAACACGTGGTTCATCGACTCCGGGTGTTCACGCCACATGACCGGAGATCCAAAATAGTTCACCTCCTTCACGCGGGTGACGGGTGATTTCATCACCTTTGGAGATGATACACAAGGGCGGATTGAAGGGACGGGATCGATTAGGGTGAACGACAAATTCATCCTGAAGGACGTCGCTCTTGTGGACAAGCTAAGGTACAATCTCCTTTTTGTCTCACAGCTTCTTGATGATGGCTATGAGATTAGATTTAAGAAAAATACTTGTCGTGTGCTTGATTCTGCCGGTGAGCTCATTTTTGGGAATTCTAGAGTTTGTGGAATCTTTTGAGCCGATTTTTCTGAATCTCTTGCTGTAATTCTCAAATGTTTGCTTGTATCTTCTTCTGATTTCTGGCTTTGGCACCGACGTTTGGGGCACATTGGTTTTGATCATCTGACGCGAATTAGCAACCTTGATCTCATGAGAGGTTTGCCCAAACTTAAAGCTGTCAAGGATGCTGTATGTGCGCCCTGTAAGCATAACAAGCAAGTTGCCGCCTCACACCCATCAGTGACTATGGTCATGACTGACGGACCGGGATAGTTGTTTCATATGGATACTGTTGGTCCTGCTATGGTTCGGTTAGTCGGTGGCAAATGATACATTCTTGTCATGGTCGATGATTTTTTGAGATATACTTGGGTGTTCTTTCTTGCTTCGAAGGATGAAGCTTTTGGTCATTATCATGACCATGTTCTTCGTTTGGCTTCTGAACTTCCTGGTGCCTTGAGAGTGATCCGTAGTGACAATGACACGGAGTTCAAGAATACCTCATTTGCCTCTTTACTCTTTGAGTGTGGTGTTGAGCATCGCCTCCTCTCCACATGTCCCCCAACAAAATGGCGTGATGGAAAGGAAGAACAGGACCTTAGTCGAGATGGCTAGAACGATGCTAGATGAGTATAGCACACCGAGGAGATTTTGGGCCGAAGCTATTGCTACAGCTTGCCATATTGCAAGTCGTATCGTTTTTAGACCTTTTTTTTTGGCAAGACTCCATATGAGCTTCGCTTTGGTAGAAAACTCTCTGTTTCTCATTTTCGAGTTTTTTGAGCTAAGTGTTTCATTCTAAAAACAGGAAACCTAGATAAATTTGAATCAAGAACTTCTGATGGTTTATTTCTGGGTTATCCTGCACATTCGAGGGGTTTTCGGGTTTTTAATGTTGAAACTAACATTGTTCAGGAGACATGCAATGTCACTTTTGATGAGACTAGCCCTAAAGTTAGATCCGATGTTTCAGGTGATTCACAGGTGATTGAGAGCATTTTGTGGAGGAAGATGAGGATGAAGCTAATACTTGTCTTCCACCTGCTGCTGAGGTTCCTATTCCAGCGCAAGAACCTGCTGCGACTACTTCAAGGACATCAATGAGATCCTCAATAGATATCTCTTCCCTCTTGTGCTTTAAGCCAGTGGCATAACCCCGCCATGAAGTAGAAAGTTTGGCAATAATGCACGCGGCCATAAACTTAGGAGGCAAAACACAACCCAGATGTGCAATCTCTTCGACCAGTAATTGTAGCTCATGAGTCTGTGCAACTATCAACTTAGCATCTTCCATACTGCAGTCGAATAATTGCTCGCACATATAAATCCAATGACCAGCCTCAACTTCAGCACATTTATGCTCGAGTGCATCCCACAACTCTGTGGCAGACTTTAAGTTGATGTACACATCATAGAGCTAGTCGGACAGTATGGTCATTATGCATCCAAGGTCGGTGTTGTTATCTGTGTTGAACTTCATGGTATGTTCAATCGTAAATGGATACTATGATCGGATCACCCACCACATTAAAGATATGAGTCAAAACTTGACCCTTGTCAATCATCTATGAAAGTTCTTACGAGAAAACATCTCGGGTTTCATAGCATCAGAAGTACCAGCCATTGCTGAATCATAAAAATATTCACAATTAGGTTTTTGGATTGTTGAAAATATGGACAATAGTTTTATTCCAGATTTGATTATGAGGCAAAGATGACAAATAACTAGATATGCATAAAATGATATCAATAGCATGCAACTCATTGCAGTTCTAAATACACACAAAAAGGACTATAACAAAATAGAGTGGTCTTACGACCATCTTACAGTTGAGTACGATGAAGAACAGTGCGGCGGATCTCGAAGCGATCGCGGGTTGTAGATGATGCAACAGTAGCGATGGCGTTCACACGAATCGTTGCCCAGAAATCTTATTGCCGCCCTGTGCAGGTGTACTATGCGACAATGGTTCGGAGATGTCCGCTCACCCTCCTTCCCGGTGCATGCCGAGGAGAAGAGATGGCTTGGTTCGACAGCTCAATTCTTTAGCACAGTTGATCATAGAGGAAGATGAAAAAAATAGAATAAATCGTTAACCTTTGTCCGGACGTCTGCAGATCCTATTTATGGTCGAGACAATTACTCTCTAGTAACTTTTATAATAAACCACTGGTAACTGCTAATTCAAAATCAATTAATGGTCATTAAACTGTATTTATTGATCCTGATTGTACACTGGTCTACAACTTCGACCACTAGTCTATAGCTTCGACTAGTGTATTTCGACTACACTGGTCTAAGGATCCAATCAGATTATTTCGACCATACTGGTCTATGTCTTCGACCACAACAGTCTATGGTTTCAATCGGATTATTATGACCACACTGGTCTAAAACTTCGACCACTTTAATCTAGGAATCTGCATGCTATAAAATTTTAGGAATGAATAGACATTTACACTCGTATGTGCTCAATTCCAACAGGAGCAACACATGGTCATTTAAATAACGCAAGTTAGGCTGTCGTGTTACTTCCTTGGATGGATCGATTCTGAAGAAGCCGAGTGCTCGAATGGTCAGTTAAGAAATTTTACTACTTTAAACTGTTTGGTGGCTTATTGCTTGCTGGTCTGTAACATAAGATTGCAAATATCGCTATATATATTGTACAAAACTAGAAATCAAGGTGATAGATTGAAACACATCTACCATCACCATGTATTACCGAGTCCAAAACTGAATGCATATTTTGCCATCAGTGCCTTGTGTATAGGTATAGTTGTTTGTGTTCTACTGCTCTCTCAATATAACCTATATAAGCTATACTGCTATAATACTTGACACCAGTCAAGTCTAGGGAAAACATTACCGGTAAGAAATTTTTATCGGATGGTAGTTTTCGTTGGTTACAGGAAATTTTGGTGAAATTTTGTCCAAATTTTTTTAATTGAATTTTGAATTTTTCAGATGTATTAATGAAATTATCTAAAATTTTAATTTGGATGAACATTAAATAAATCCGAAACTTTTAATCTGACATAAAAATTTATCAAACCCTACCGACAACACCGGTAACCGACGAAATTTTAACATAGAATTTTCACTGGACTCCGGTCACAGTGTAATAGCACCTTCCTTCCATTCTGATTAATTATTTCGATATGTGATGTTTATCAGCTGCACTCCACAGCAGACATACTTTGTCTCCTTTACTTGCATCAAGGTGGCAGAAGCAGACATTTTGCATTAATACATAGTTGAAATTCTTTAGCGAATGAAAGAAAGTGAACAGTGTTTTCTGCTTGCGAATGCCGATCCATTTGACTTCCATGCTCTGTTTCAGAACTTTCCGTCGAACATTTTCGTTTTGGTCTAAAGATCTCACTCTCACCCATTTCAATCTTAATTTGATGTGGTCCAAGCCATTATTAACATTATTAATTAGATCGTTATGTAGCATCTAGTGACGTTTTTGTTATTTTTATATGCCTGCCCATAAAGCTTGGTCCTGTCTTCTGTCCGCTGTCTGCGCACAACAATTAATGCTGATGATGTCAAAAGTAGAGAAAGAACCGCACCATCGTCGGCAAGCGAGTTTTGGACATATGTAACACTGTGTAAATCCGAAATTCCAAATTTAGCCCTTATACGAAAAAATTCGTTTAGCCGTTCGATGCGGGCGCTCGTGCGGTGTGGCACCGCACTGCACGACCTGTTCGCCACGCAGCCGTGCGGTGCCAAATCAAGACGATCAAGATCAGTAATGCAGTCGTGCGGTATGGGACCGCACGACCGAATGCATCAGTAACTTGCGGTCGTGCGGTCCCATACCGCACGCACCAATCTTGATATATGTATTTAGTATTCTTTATATGTATTATTGAGTTATTTACAATAAAAATAAATTTGGATATATGAAATGTTGTTTCAAAAAATTTGAATTTGATGTAGGGTCTAGTTTATAGCTTATGTGATTTTTGTTGATTTTTAGAAAATTGAAAATTTTGTTTGGTAAGTCTGAGCGAAATATGTGTGAAGTAATGATTGATGTATTTGTGATTTTTGTAGATTCTTGTAGTGAAAAAATGTTGAACTGACAATAACAATTTTCGATCATGGTATGTTGTTTTATTGTAGAAAATTTAAAGAATTTTTTTTTGAAAACAACTGTGATAAGAACAATTAGGCGAAAGGAAGGAAAGTGATATTTAACAGCTGGAAAAAATGAATGCTCATTGCGGGGAGCTGACCTCGTAGCCGCAGCAGCCTTTGCTTGTTCCTCGCGAGCCGCCGCAGCCCTTGCTATGTTGCGTGTCTCCTCCCATTGTGCCTTCTTGCGGGACTCCTCCTTAGCCTTCCGCCTAGTTTCATTTATCTGTCCGAATTCACGCCAACTATTTATATTCTGCCAAAGTGGTCTCTTTTGTCACGTCCTTTGCGCAAAGATGGCCTCTTTTGTCATGTCCTGCGCAAAGTGGTCTCTTTTGTCACGTCCACTGCGCAAAGTGGCCTCTTTTGTCATGTCATTGCGCAAAGTGGCCTCTTTGTCACGTCACCGAGCAAAGCCGCCTCTTTTGTCACGTCCTTCGCGCAAAGATGGCCTCTTTTGTCATGTCACTGCGCAAAGCTGGTCTCTTTTGTCACGTCACTGCGCAAAGCTGGCCTCTTTTGTCATGTCGCTGCGCAAAGCTGGCCTCTTTTGTCACGTCACTGAGCAAAGCTGGCCTCTTTTGTCACGTCACTGCGCAAAGCTGGTCTCTTTTGTCACGTCACTGCAGTAAGTTGTCTCGTTTCGTATAAATAGCACGGTTGGGGTCCCATGATATTGTAGGCGTGAACAGTACCGTCGAAAAAGAAGTGTGTCCTCTTCATTGTGAAACATAACATGTCGGAAGGCGAGGGCCGATCGGATATGGGTCACCAAGGAAGACCTTCCTTAGAAAGGAGGGAGGTATTTGGTCCACACTACCGCTTGATACCAACTCGGCGTGCTCAACCGGCATGGCGAAGTCCGACACAATGAGGACGCGGTTGTGCGAGCCCTCGAATGCCGTTCGATGGCGGGCGGCGTTTCTTCCGATGCCCACGATCCGGGTAAAAGTAGTAACATTACTTTCTTATTTCTTATGCAGTGCATGTTTATCCTCCTTTCTGCGGATGGCGAAATCGAGTTCTCGGTGGATCGACCCTCCCCACGAGCGTTATATTGTCAATTATGTATTCACATTATGGCGTGAATATTTAAGTTGGAGGAGCGAATTGAGACCCTCAATGAGGAGAACACCGACCTCATAACGGATGCAACGCCAACGTATGAAGTAGAAAGAGTGACTAAGTTAGTAATGTGTCGTATGTAATTTGTTGTGGTCGTTGTTGTGTTGATGGTGTGGCGCCGAGCATGTTGTTTTGATTTTATTTCTTGCGTGTAATCTTTATTCGTATGTGCAATGTATGTTTTGTTTCGTGTTGGCATTGCGTCACGCATTCTTATTGTGTGGACTCTATGACCGAGGCCCCAGAGCCTATAAGAGGGAGCCATTCCTCACCTAGCCCCGCATTGTTCTCCCTCACCTCTGAATTAGTTCTTCCCATTCTGTAGTTATCATTCCTTCTCACTCCCACGGGCGCGATATGAGTCATCTCGGCACCGCATCGTCCGCTCCAATGGTGATTTGCCCAAAATGCAACACGGTTGTTAGACGTAAGACCTCACACACGCCACGAATCTGGCGGCACTACTACAAGTGCCCCTTTCACTCGGTGAGTATGATTGTTTGGGTTCATTCAAATCGTGAAGGCATGTTTGACAATATTGTTCTCGTGAAGCGAGAAGCCCCGTGATTGCCGATTCAGGGTGTGGGAGGATGAAATGGGCGGTAGGGCCGACATTGCGAGCATGAGAGAGTTGTCGTGGGGGTAGCGACCCGTCGAGATGCGCCATCGTTTTGATAGACCTGGAGTGGAAGATTAATTTAATGTTGTGTGCTATTTTCTTTCTTGTGTTTATTGTTATCGTTAAGGTGTAGTGTTGGAGGTTATTGTTGTGTTTATTGTTATCGTGTGTCTTAGTCTTTGGAGGGTTAATGTATGTTTACGTGAAGCAAGATGTAAATAAATAATTTGCAAAACATGCCATGGATATGTATTACACATACGTCACGTTTCATAAATAGTTCTGACAAACCATGAGGCGTTACGAAATCGTAATTACAAAACTCATTATGGATCTCGTCGTCGCCTCCTCGGACGGCGTATGTGCCCTCGGAGAAGGTGAACTCGCTAGGGAGTGCGGTGCATCTCGAAGGTCGTCTTTGCGATGCTGCGTCAGAGGTGGTGCAGAATGCATCTGCGTGGGGAGGTCCGTCGGATGGCGAAAATAGAGCTCATCAATCGGTCGACGAGGGTCTATGTCTTGAGATGTTACATCCGATTACGCCATGCACATCGTTGTTACTAATACATAGTAATATCAAAAGGCATTTACTGCGTTGGTGAAATGCAGATGACCCACCATACTCCCGCACCGTAATCTTGGTAGGTCAGCCAAACCACTCGTCTTTGCTCTGCATCTTGGATGACCACCATGAGCGAGCGAACAACGGCACCTCCGAGTCTTTGTCGAGTCGTCGGTCATTGTCGGAGATCGGGCCGTTGGCGGCGAGATTGTTCGCTCCCCATACTCCTCGTGATGACGATGGCGGTAGCGGGTGCTATCTCGTCGTAAATCTTGCAAGAAAAAGATGTGGTTAGAGATAAATGGCAAGCGAGTGCGAACAAATAGGTGGCAAATGTCGCATGCGACGGTCCGAACAGCGTGGACGACGAGCGGCGGGTGGGTCGAGTCTTTGGGCTGCGATGGGCGTGGCGATGATGGGCGTCTTGATGGCGCTGGCGACGGTGGCGCGGAGGGGGTGGTGGTGGTCGGCCGTCGCGACCAAGTCGTCTAACAGCGTCATCTCGTGGTGACCACAATCGATGGTCCGTATGGCGGACTGGCGTTATCATATATGTTGCGCATCGAAGTGAGCGGACGATCAATCGAATGGCTCTCCCACGATGGAGAGCACGAGCCGCTTCGTCGTGGATACGATGCAATCGGTCGACTGCGATTCTGAAGTAACTAGTTAAAACATAATCATGCACATTAATTACATACTAATCTCTTACCGTCTCATCGTGCCGCGCCGCCGATGCCGGCAGACACCGCCTCTATAGCGACCTCGTGTATGATCTCCATCGGGCCGTGGCGTGGCGCCAATAAGCCTCTGCGGGTGCGTGGGCGTACCACTCGAGGTATGTGCTATACGTCTCGAGGTCGTGCACGGCCGGGTCTCATCCACAACCATCGTGTCCGCGTGGTCACGCCACATGTCCGTCCCTCCGTTGTCGCCTCTCGCCTTCGTTCGCTCGCCTCTCCTCGATTGCTCGCAAGTTAATTGAGACATCCACAATTAGTAGGGGCACAAAGTAATGCATTAATTACGATTCTGTGAAATCACATACCGGTGGGTGGTGGGTGCAAGAGGCGTCTGGCGAGGTGGGACAACTTTGGTACATGCCGAATCGCCTCATGACTCATTGCGGGTTGTATGGCTCGACGCAGTGAGAGAACACCAAGTGGCAAGTCGTCAACGGACATGTGATCCTGCGCTTGACCGAGATGATAATCCGTGGGGCCGTGTCCATAATGAGCGGTGGAGTCCATGGCCACGGACTATCTCTACCTCGTGGAGTGTCTCGAACATGTTGTGGAACTCCGCGTACGCACGTCTCGGTCTCTCCTTGGCCCACCGCAACCGAGCATGTGTCCAACGCGTACCCATGGTGGGCCCTTCGACGGCGTCGTCTCCATTACCAACTCCGTACAAATGTGGGCTGAACTCGTAAGGGTGCAGAAGTACCAAAGTAAGGCTGCTTAGGCGGGAAGTGTTCCCACGACCACAATCGAAGAAGAACGTAGCACACTGCTAGGACCGGCTCATTCAGAGTGTCTGTTGTGAGGCATCACACAAACCTCGGTATGTGGCGCTAAGAACGGCCGATCCCGGCTATCTTGTGGCACCTCACGGGCCGACCATCCGCCAAGGACTCCGCTAGATGTATGTAGCTAGGCTGCACTGAATCTCCAGTGGTGCTAGGGAACAAGACCCACCGGAACAGAAATAGCAGGTACGCAACGAAGTGTGTCCGCACCTGGTCGTCATGTGCGAGCGAGACATGTCATGTACCGAAGGCTGACCATGTGGCACACCGGCTCGTTGTCGGGATCGGATGATCCGAACGGCCGAGCGGATGGACCTTCCAATCTGCGACCGGGGTGGCACTCTGGCAGACACCACGGAGGGTAGACTGTAAGCATTGTCACATCTGCGAGTAGTAACCGTCATCTCGCCCGGCCGAAGTGGAAGGTGTGAGTCTCGGCCTCGGCGATCAACAAGAGCGGACAACAACGGCGCATCAAGCGCAGCGTGCGGTACATCCAACATGCGGGCAATGGGCGAACCCGGTGTACTGCAAGATGAGTGGGATGTCTGCGTGGTCGAGAGGCCGTGCTCTCGGGGCTCCTAAGGATCAAGCTCGGGCCGTCTCCGACGACCACGATAGGCATCGGTGTCGCTCATCCCACCGGGGGTCAAGCAACTCGTAAGCCATCACCTGCCAAACAAGAAAAACAAGTGAGTCTACATTGATAATATGATGTGCAACAAATGAAAACATAACTAACAGCAAACGTAATGACAGCGAAACGTGCGGAATGTACACATACATAATGTAGACAAACAACATACAGAATGTACAAAAACATAAAATGTGTGTGACATACAGACATAGAACCAACAATACATCGTCGGGTTGCTTGATGTCGGCCTATTTGGGCACTGGCTGAGGGAGTGCCCAATCGTCTTGCAAAGCCTACACTTTGGCGTAGAACTCGATCCCCACGCCGTCGTCATCCATGTCATTGCGGATGCGACGGCTTTGTCGTCTGCCACGACCGACATGCTTGATGCATCGTTTGGTACCCACTTTACCTCCCAGCCATAATTCTCTATAGTGCATATATACCCGTATGAATGAAACTCGCACTCCGGGTTGCATACAAGTCTTGCGCATGTCGTAATCTTGTGAGATGTCTTGGTCGACGCTTCTCGCCATCTGCGCAGTCGCATACACATGGGAGCACGGCTTGTGAAGAAGGCTGGGGCTTGTTGCGGTGCAAGATGCTTTGTCATCAATCGTGCATACGTGTTTGCGATCCTCCGATGTGACCCATGGCGTATTTCACCGAGGCGAACCTCGAACTTGTTCCTTAGGCCATCAATGGGTCGAGCAATGTAGAGAACTCTTCTCCATCTTTTTCCCCATATCGCTGCATTACCTCGCAGTCTTGCTTGTTTTCGTCGAGGTGCTTCTTCGCCATCATGGCTCTATTGACAAAATACCCGACGATGCGGTTCCGGCTCGTCCACGATTGCCGTGATTGGTAGAGATCGGCGCCCTTCAAGACTCCGTTGTAAACCTCAGACATATTAGTTGTCATGATCCCATACCTCGCCCCGGTGTCGTGCAACAAAGACCACATCTCCAAGTCGGTGCATTTGATTGAACCCATTGTGTGAACACCCCAACTCTTGTGGAGCCTCCTCCACGGCCCCTACTCATGCGGACATGCTTACTAGCCTCTGATCGAGTTGCCTCCACAAGGTGTCAAACTTCCGCTCGTTCGCACACATAGCTTCTTAAACATCTTCATTAAGTCCTTGCTACGGAACCTTCGTGGAAGTTCGCGACAAGATGCCTCATGCACCAGCGGTTCTTGAGATCATTCCACCGAAGGGGCTGCGTCCCATTTCGCATCGTTACGCAGAATGGCAAGCTTTGCATTGCGGTCGAGATGATACACGCCGGGACGACCTTGCACTATGGCACGCTTCATTGGCAAGGAACCAAAGCCGCTATCCGTATTCTCATTCTCCACAATTGCAAATGCCACCGAGTAATGGCGGTCATTTGCGTCGTCCGCGAATCGCTGCGGTGAGGATAGTACCCTTGTACTTGCGGATATGAGCGTCCGTCTATCGTTAGCACCGACGGCACGACACGAAGCCTTGTATCGCTGATGGAAGGCCCGAACACTCTGTCAAGAATATAACGATTCGGGCCCTCGTAGGATGAACCCTCTCACGCTGTTAATGTACGTGCACGATTTGATTACGTGATTTCTTTGCGGCATTCTTGGGACCGTGTCGTGCGCCTCCTCGTCGTCCCAAACATACGGTGCAAAGCACCTTCGTTTCGCCCTCCATGCCTTCTTGTAGCCGACCTCAATCCCCTCGAATTTGCTACTACGCCATTATAACCTTCGAGAAATGGATACATACGCCACGATGAGGTGGCTCACCACTCCGCAACATATGCGATGTCATGTTGCGGTGCCTACGTCGCGGCCGCAAGCTCACAATCGTGATCATGCGGCACCGTTATCCGAACTTCGGTGCTGCGCCCTTGAACCGTGTGCACGAATTTTGCCGACACAGACCCGTCAACACACTTCACAATGTACGTGTTGCAGGTTTGACACAGGCACCGATCGTCGGCTCATGTTCACGGCGTATCTAGCAATAACTCGCCGGATAAAGACTCTTATTACTAAGCATCGCCCCAAAATGAGTGTGCCCTCGCCAACCCCATTCTCCTCCTCCTTTGTGGCGAGAACTAGAGATGCTTGCTGCGTTGTCGTCGATCTGGATGGCACGTCATGCGCACCGCCGGTGGTCACAACACCACCTACCACCTCCAATTGCGGCCGCCATCGTCGTCCTCTCCAGAACTGCCTGTTTCCTCATCCTCCTCCTCCTCGCTGCCCACTTCTTCCACCTGGTCCCCAAGGTACTCATGACAGTCAATACGGGCGGCCCACCACCTCTCCTCCACACCTTCGTTGGCCTGGAAATTCTCCGCATGCCTCCTGAGGTCTTCATCACCCACTTCCTCGCCCACATCTTCTCCTGCACAAGCGTCTTCATGACCGCCCAAGATGAACCTAGGCACTACATACGCACCAATGACGGTACGAGCCACCCATGGCGGATGATTCATCCTCTCACGAACTCGACATATACCATTGGTGCGGCATATATCGCGAGATCGGGGTTGCACACAACCTCCATGTAGTTGGCCCACGAGGCATCGTTGGTCACCTTCAGAAGTTGCCACATTCTCTCCCCTGCATCACCCACCATTGACGCATATACTGCCTCGATCCGTAACTTCTTCCTTCCGGTGTGCCGATCGAACGCCGAACGGACACACCTCGTAGGTCGGACAAGTTCATGGCGTTGGGCCGGGTGCGGATCACGGTCGGTCACAATTAAACAGTGCGCCCCATACGGCCCGTCGCGTACGAGACCACTACCGTAGAATACGAACAAGTCTTGAATGTCAGCCATGGCGTACCTAACATAAGTGCACAATCAACCATCTCATTACACAACATGCAACAATCGTATCATCACACCCCACTACCCCATTGTAACATTATGATGCGGTATTTATAAATCTACAATTTACTTCTAACTATTTTACTTCTAAATTCTAACATACATCAAATTACATATTCACTTCATTTTTATTTCCATTTCTAATTCATATGAAAATTACATTACAACGTTATTTTATTTTCACTATTGTTCAGTATTAAGCTTGTTTGATTCATGCCAAATTCCCATTACATGTTAAGTGCATAATCAACCATGTTAGTTTCAAACATGCAATAATCGTACCATCAAACACCCGCCACCGCACTTTATTTTCAATTTATTTTTACCACCAACCGCACTATATCCACTTCTTCCCTAACTGCACTAATTGTATGTTTCTAATCCTGTTACTATTGTTATCACCTACAAATGCTCTAAAAATATGTACTTTCTCACCGTCTACAAATCTACAAGTTCATATTTTAGCACAACATGAAACTACATTACAATACGTATGTTCTCAAAAACATAGTATAATATTACATACACTACAATACATCATGCCTAACATATGTTAGATTTGCTACAAATACATAGCGTATCAAAGATTGACCTAAAATAACATTAACCAAACATGGTTTGCTTAATTATAAACTAATGACATACATAAAATATTAGTTACACTGTACAAAACTTACCTCTTCTTGAAGCTCACGAGACGATCTACAACTTTTGTACTTGCCAAATCCACTGCTTGAGCGAAAATCAACTCAAATCTTCCTTCTTTCGCTCCTCGGTTTTCATCGCCTTCTGCTCTCGCTCGGTTGAATGAACTACAAATGAGCTTCTTCCTTCGTATGCCAACATATCTGCGATCTTTTGCTCATGGAGAAGGGCCATAGAAATGAATAGGCGACGCGTGTGCTAGCGAGTGCGAACTGGCTGCTTTGGTGCTTTGCGGATGGAATGACAAGAGAGACGCGCGGTCGGGAGAAACGAGCAGCGGTGGGGGGTGTATTCGGGTCGTGCGGTATGGGACCGCACGACCGGTGCACGGTGCATTCGGGTCGTGCGGTCCCATACCGCACGACTGTCATGCACATCGATCGTCGCAGATTTAGCACCGCACGATCAAGTGAAAACGATCTGATCGTCGCGGTGCCACACCGCCGAAGCGATGCAGTGCCGCTTTGACGCAGATCCCGCTCGAGCGGGGCTAGAAACGGAATTTTTTTCGTATAGGGGCTAAATTTGGAATTTCGGATTTACACAGTGTTACATATGTCCAAAATTCTCGGCAAGCCATGTCTGCCCGTGTTGTCAGCAGCTCCTTCCCACACACACCACCTCACAAGTTGACATCCCGATCGAGCCCCTACGTCTGGAAGCACGGAGCCGCACGGCCGTTCGTACGTCTGGCCGTCTGGGCAAATCGACAACCACGCCTCACATCAGCCCTGTCGAGCGCCCCGCGCCGTCGCTCCACGCCGAGCAGCACCATGCAGTGACCAGTGGGTGTGGTCGCTCCACGCCGGTTCGCGCCCCCTGCACCGTCGGTGCAGCGCTCGCGCGCGAGGACCACGGCATTTAACGTTTTCGCACGTCGTCGTCGCGCGCGCGACAAACAAAGTAACCAGCCACGTCCCGGTGCGGCACATGCAGGCCGGCTTGGCATGGCGGTCGTACGCGTCGCGTCGCGCGTAGGCGCGTGGATCGCACTGGCAATCGCTATCGAGTCTCGTCCGGCGCCGTCCGGATATTGTTTGCATGGGTGGTGGGTTGGCGCGCTGGTGGAGACGTGCATTTCCCCGTTTTCCGTGAAACACGAAGTCGTGGTATGTATGGTGTATATTTACAGGGAACGGCTAGGAATCAGATGCTCGGTGGAAGTGCTCACATCAGATGCTGTTTTAAAATAGTATAATAATTTATACTACTGTCGGTAACATTTTTGGAACACATACACAACGTTACAAAGTATAAACAGCAACATCGGGAAAGCATTTGAAAAAAAAGTCATTTGTCAACAAATTTGACAAACCTTGAGTACTACGAGACATCTTACCCAGTATAAAACCTACATACGTTGAAAATTGATGTAAAATTTGAAAACAACAAAATATGATTCAGAAATCAAAAGTTGCATTGTTACAACATTCTAAATACACATATACAAATTTTTAAGCTCGAACATTCTAGAAATTGTTAATTTGTGGTTCACAAGATATTCTAGGTCTAACCATGCTTACCGAGAATATTTTTTCTCAATTGGTGCAACATACCAAATCCATACATGCAAAACACATGCAACATTTTTTTCAACAGGTCGCAACATATCAAAGAATAATATGCAACATTTTTTTTATATGGGTCACAACAAATCAAAACGCAGAATCGAATACTCATCGCTTCTCACCGTGAGGCTCGGGAGGAGGCGTGGTGGCGGGTTGGCGGGCGGCTGCCTCCGCCGGCCGGGGCGGCGATAGGCCGTGGGGAGAGAGGCCGGCAGTGGCGACCCAGACGAGCTCCGAACAACACGGCAATTGCGACGGTGCCATGGACCTTGCAAGGGGCACCAGAGAGGGTCGGCACGAGGGGCATGGGAGACGCCGGGGCTCGTAGGAGGAGGCAGTGTACGGAGGCGAAGGATCTCCAAAGGCCATGGCACCGTGATCATTGGTTGGAAATCTATCTCCGCTTCCCCCATGATATCGTCAGCAGAGAACATATCGTGGTCATACACTTGCTGGAAATAGAGTGATTATATATGTTATTTAGATGTGGTTAAAAATCAGGAGCATTTTAGCTTGCTTGCCTTATTATTGTGCACACAGACTACATTATTCTATTAAGGATTTGTCCACTCCTATATTTATGAATTTTTATAAATGCATATCGTGATTGTACACTCATTTAATCATATAAAAGAGACAAGGGAGAGGGAGATGTAGAAAATAGATAACTTGGGATTTGGAAGTGGAAGCGTCCGATTAAAATCCAATGATCAGACGTCTGCCCCTATGCATTTTCCATACTTATACTATATTATACTAGCGCATTTGTTAATTTTAATGGAATTGGATTATATATACTACCGGTCATGCAGCTTTATTGGATTATTGATGGTTGGTATATATCATGCTAGGACGAGAAAATTGCAATTTTGTCATGCAGGAGGCTTGGATCGCTTGATCTCAACCATTGAATGTTCAACCTCATGACAAAAATGAATCCACTGAGTGTTCGACCTACTACAGTTAATATAGCTCTAAGTGTTGATCCATGTCACTCTTTTGAGTGCGATTGCTAGGTGCAAGTTGATTTGGATTGCCGGGATCAAATAATGGACGTACCTAGGAGTGCAGTAGTACACGAGAAGTTCTTTTTTCTGGTCTTGCAGGATTACAGCCAGATTTTTCTGTGATCCAGACGAATTTGATTTTGATGGAACCATCACTAGTGGCCCAACAGACAGTTTGCTTTGTTGCGTGGTTTCCAACACACGTGGAGCCCTGGACATAAGCAGATATGTGTAATAGCCCAAAATTCAGGACGGTGAAACTCTTCACAATCGTTCTTAATGTACAGTTACGAAATAAGCAGTGTCTTAAGCAAACTTTCGATTACAACAAAATCAAGCTTTTATTACATAAGATTAAGGTTTAACAACCAATTTTGACGCAGACACGGGCTTCCAAGTCCAAAGCTAATATAATGCAAGTCAAAAGAATTCCACACCACAGACACGCTTGAGTACGATTGAGACCTAATAACAGTAGTCGTTGCCTTCTGAGGGCCACCAAAATCCTGCTCATTGGGGTTCTCAGCACTTTCCCAATCTTTTTCTGTGGAGGAGTTGCAAATTTTGCGAGAATGAGTACTACTACCGTACTCAACAAACCACATGAAAAAGCTAAATAATTACATGCAAGAAGTTCAATGGATGATTAGAGTTTACCTTAACAGGCATCTATGGATGCATTTTGCAATTTAAAATAGTTTAACTTTAAAACAATAAAACAATAAAAAATAATAACAACAGGGGTTTCTCAACAAATGCATAAATCAGATTCACATCTCAAAAACTCTACTTATGCCTCATGTATTGGAATCACCCATGAACACAGCTTCATTAACCGGAAGCACAGTGTATTCGAATACCATTTGATATACTCTGCAGAGTTGCTCATCTTTACCCACAAGATATCTCATGCTCGTACTGTCAGAACGTAGACACGCAACATGTTAGCGTGCGAATGAGCTGAGATAACAAAGCTTTTTCACTGCTCAACCTTTCTAGTCTCTACCCAGTAGGTTCTTACTCCATACAGCCCTCGGGAGACTCCACCGGCCGCAGCTATGGATCTTTCACCCCGATGCTGATGGGTCCATACCGTTTGTTTAGACTACCGAGTGTCCCTTCAGGGCTACTCCTGTCCAACCCCAGTTCCGCGTTGCTCTACCACATAAGAGCACACGCCTTTCCCTGTAGATATTCGATTGGAAGAGCAGTGTACTAAGCTAGGAGTAATGACCACACCCGTGGTTGGCGGTTTTCGTATCATTACTTTGGCACAAGGTTCTTGTCCTTACTAGTCTCACAGTGAAGCGATAGACTAACACACCACATGGTCGTCTATCCTCCGGGCCACACGCAACTCACTTTTTCCAACACAAGTCTATTGGGTTGCCCAACTTCTTGGACACAACCCTCAACTTCACATCAAAACCATTGGCGAACCGCCAATACTCTCTTTTGATTGATAACCACAATTTTGGTGACAAAGCTATTTGTATAGATAATATTTTTTGTGGACTTGTCAAGGTGAATATGGTTTACAAGAAATCTTAACCTTGTCAATGTGAATATGGCATACAAGTGTTAGGTGGGTTTGTATGTGGGGCAATAGGAATTATCTAAACATCTTGGCATTCCAAAGTATTATTTCAATATTTGAAGTAATTGGCACAAATACAATAATGAAAGTAATATTAAATATAAGAACTGTAGGTTCAAAATTATCAAGGAATGTGGCTTGCCATCTTGCACAAAGTCCTGTAGATCCTGGTCTTATTTGATGTCTTCTGCGGCTTGGTCTTCAAGATCGTGACCTAACGAGAAGCAAAATAATAAAACAAACCAAGTAAAATTATTTCGACAAGGAATGGGTGGGAACAACATGCAAGTAAAAACAAACGAAAAAGAAACACAAAAGAAGGTGGTGTGGGAGGATGGAAATTTATCTCGGGTTTAATTGAACTGAAAGGAGTAGAGAAATGGATTTCTGGACTCGAAATGGACAGAACGGATATAAAATGCTGAATTAGGGTTTTTCGGATGAATAGCGCTAGATAATGAATAGTGACATTTTACTATTCATGGATGAAAAAGTGGTGACCAGTACTAAGATTACTGTTCATGGTAATGAACAGTAAAACCAATTTTTGGATGATGAATAGTGTTTTTAGTATATGAATAGTAACTACAATTACTGCGCTGTGAACCGTAGAAGGCCGAAATGGAATGAACAGTGTTGGGCCCGGCCTGTTACTGTGTGGCCTGAGGCCCGAATCGGCCAGGCCTTTTAAGGCCCAGCCGTCCCGTGCTCGAGCTCGAGCAGCGGCCGAAAAGGCCTCTGGCGCCGCCTGGCCGGCGGCGGCGGCAAATGCGGCGGCGGCGGTGGTGGCGGCCGGGAACATCACGAGTGTGATGAACCCGTTTTGGGGATTTGCGGGGCGGAGGGTGCGAAAATGGGGTGGCGGCGGCAGCCGCGGTGGTGGCGAGCTCGGCGAGGAGATGGTGGGGCGAGGTGGGAGCGATTGGTGGCGAGGGGTTCTACCTTTGAGGTGGGAGGTAAGGGAGGTAGGAGGTAGCGAATTTACGAAGCTTGCTTGAGACGAGAGAAAGAGGCGGCGGCGATTTCTTGATTTCGGCCGTGGGAAGGAAGAGGAGGGGAAGGAGGTGGAGGTGGAGGTGAGGAGGAGTGCCGTCCTGGCGGCTTTATAACTGGAGAGGCGGTGGGAGCGATGGGGCGGCGAGGCGATGAAGGCAAGGTAGCGGCGGGGATTGCTTGAGCGGCGCCGAGAGAGGCGGTGGCGGCATGGGCGAGCAGTGGAGGCGGCGAAGGCGGTGAAAGGTGCAGGCGACGCGAGTGGCGCGGAGGTGGCGGTGACGGCCGCTGGAGTGGCGTGATGGCGTCGCCGACGCAGGGAGAAAGCAAGGGAAGATGAAGCCGAAGGTGGAAGCGTCCGGAGAAAGCGCTTCGGCTAAGAGAAGCGAATTTTGAAAATGAAAAGCGGTTTTCGGCTGAAGTTTTCAGCGGAAAGAATTCAAATTTAAATAAAAGATTCAAAAAAATTTAAATAATCAAATTTTCAGGGCTGTTTCAATATGGCCAGCATGTTACGCAGAAAATCTGCACCTTGTTTGTCATTCGATATTTGTAAGCTAGCCAGTCCACTCCTCGTGTGACAATGATCACCGGATCAGTAACCAAACAATCTATCTATAGACTAACATGGCACTCTGTAAGGATTTCGCTTTCAGTTCTTCTGTTCCTGTTCGAATAATCGATGCACGGTGGTACGCTCCGCGCATCGATTTTTCATCTCCCTATCCATGAACGTTGAAAGCTTCAACCAGAGAAATCTGTTGCTTTTGTACTGCCGTGCAACCTGCACCACGTAATCAGCGAAGTAAATATGCGTCCCCAGAAAACGAGATGAAGGGACCTCTCCAAGTAAGCTAAATTCTTTACTTCACCCTTATTGCCGGCAGCAAACACGTCTGACCAAACGATTGGTTGGTTCGGCCAGCTCTCATCGGTTAGTTTATTGGACCAATCCCAAGAACTGCCATGCTTCTACATTTGATATATAGTTAATTAGTGGTTACTTTCAACGTAGTACGTCACCTTTTATGTCCCGGTAAGCTTGTACATTAATTTAACGCATAGAAATAGCCGAATTTCCCGTGCAACAGCGGCCAGACAATGCGATGCATATATCTATATTTAATTATGAGATTGTCCTTGTTATATAACTCTAATGTATAACAACTCTAATGTTATGAGATATATATGTATGTGTGTGTTTAATATGTGTTATTGTAATCTGGATCTACCGAAAACAACAGTGTACATCATTCTCTTTTTTTTCTTTTGATTAACACGATAATTTCTAATACTTGAGAGCAACCACATGCCATTTTTTCTTTGCTTAAATAATATAATGAGTAAATTTGTTTATCACCGTCGTGTCGCGATAGTTAGCCTTGCAAAATACCATCTTAGAGCCTATGAATCGCAAATAAAAAAAATATGCAAAATGTCATCGCCGTCTATTTTCCCATTAGTTGCATGCGAAATGACAATCCTGCCCTTGCCCCATCTCTTGTCCAACAAAGCCTGCTCGGCACACTGTTTTTCTTCTCGGCTGTGAGAGAGAGAGAGAGAGAGAGAGAGAGAGAGAGGGGAAAGGGAAGAAAGGGGAGGGGCGCTGCAGGGGTAGACGGTGGCGACAGTTGTCTCACAGATTGTTCCTGGGCACGCTGAACTCAAGGGAGGCGGTCGGCAACGCAATAGCGATGAGACGGCCAAAGCGGACGGGGGCGGGCGGCGGATTCACTGTAGCTTAGCAGGGTATACAGGACACCGGGTCTAAAAATTATTTTTCTTTAAAAATAACGATGTATATATAGCGTGAACACCCCTAACTCAATACGATGGGACACCCCAACACCTCAATCCACAGAGGCCAGCTGATTTGCCGAGGCTCAGGCCTAGCTGAGCCACAAGGCACATTACATCACCACCGATCCATGTCCATCAAACCATCACGTTATCACGCACAGCACAGCACAAGCACATGGCCCACATCACATTCACATTGACCGATTCACGCAGCACAGCCGCTGAGCCGCACTGAGCACATGCACACCGTTTTCTACTTTTCTTTATTCTCTTCGTCAACTGATCGCCTCGTCGGTCTGTTCATCTCGCGACTGTTCGTTGTCTAGTGCCGATTCCTTCGCCAGTTCCCGCCGACCGCCGTTCCTTCACCAAATCGCCAGTTTGGCTAGGCGCCTGGGCCGGCCGCAAGTGGGCCACGCTCCACTGGCGCTCGACTCTCTCAATGCCAGAACCTTGAAGTCCCAACGCAGGCGCCAGGAAGTCCTCGGTGAGTCCGATTCCCCCAACTAATTCTGATTTATCTCAAGTCCAATAAGTAATTTTGTGTTTTAGAAATTCAATTTGTTGATCGTTGGTTAATTTTTCCTAAATTATAGGGTTATGGTTTTCAATTGTGATAGTATTTGGAATACCCTAGTGACAAATTGAGGCAAAATTGCAACTTGTGAGTGATCTATGTGACCAACTGAATATTTATGAACAATGTCAAGTAAGCCTTGCAATTTGAAATTGTTAATGAACATAATTATGTATCTATCATGTGTGCATCTATTATTTAGCAGTACAAATATCTAATGGGATATTCAATAATTGACAAATGATAAGCAAATTTATGGAAAGGTTTCTTAAAAGGAAAACACCACCACAAGAGGATAATATTGCCCCATCACATGAACAAAATGATGTCACTAATGTGGTAAGAAGAAAGTACTTGGATAATGAGCCTTGCCAACTCGCACTTTTGATTTTCTATATACATCGATTAGCGGTAAAAATAGAAGGTTTAATCCTGATTAGTTTGATGAGTTGGCTTGAGTATAGTGAGTTCAAAGATAAAGCATATTGTTTTTGTTGTTTCTTGTTTAGAGGTCGCAACAAGAAGGAAGCTGGGTATGATGCATTTGTATTAACTGGTTGGTCTAGTTGAAACAAAAAAAAATTAGACTAAAGAAGCATGTAGGAGATGTCAATAGTATTCACAACCAAGCAAAGAGAGATTGTGATGCTTTGTTGACACAAGACCAACATATTTATGTTGCCTTGAATAACCAAAGTAATGCTGCTAAGACTGCTTATTATACTCGACTAAAAGCCTCAATTGATGTTGTTAGAGTATTATTGAAACAAGGATTGCCTTTCTGAGACCATGATGAGTCTGAGGAGTCCTCCAATAAAGGAAATTTTAGGAATTTCATGCTTATACAGCAGAACAGAATCCATATGTAGGCAAGGTTGTGAGCAACCATGCTCCTGTAATAATCTGATGGTGTCTCCAAACATTCAAAAGGACATAGTACATTGTTTTGCAAAGAAAATATTGCATTCTATTCTTGAAGAAATTGGATATGATGTGTTTTGCTTGCTAGTTGATGAGTCCAGGGATGTGGCTTGCAAAGAACAAATAGCGGTGGTTTTGAGATATGTTGATAAATATGGAACTATTATAGAGAGATTTGTTGGCCTTGTTCATGTGAAAGAGACAACTTCTTGTTACCTCAAATCATCTATTGATTCTTTATTCGCTGAATATAAGCTAAACTTAAAACAAGTTAGAGGCCAAGAATATGATGGTGCGAGCAATATGCGAGGTGAGTTCAATGGCTTGCAATCATTGATTATGAGAGAAAATAGCTCAGCATATTATGTTCATTGTTTTGCTCACCAACTTCAGTTAGTTGTTGTGGCTGTTGTAAGAAAGCATAAATGCATTGGTAATTTTTTTGATATGATTTCTATATTGTTGAATGCGGTGGGTGGATCTTTCAAGAGAAGGGACATGATTAGAGATATCAACCGAGAACGAGTGCATGATGCCTTTGGTTGTGGGCTACTTAAAACTGGGACAGGGTTAAATCAAGAGTTGTGTCTTCAAAGACCCGGAGACACTCGTTGGAGTTCTCACTACAAGACTCTTAAGAGTTTGGTTGATTTATTTTCAACAGTTGTCAAAGTGCTAGAATATGTGGAAAAAGAAGACATGGATGACAAAAATAGAGGGCAAGCATGGGGTCTTCTAGTTTATTTCCAATCCTTTGATTTTTTGTGTTTTATTTGCAGCTTATGTTGACTATCTTGATAATCACAAACACCTTGTCATTAACTCTACAATGGAAGGATCAAGACATTGTGAGTGCCATTAAATGTGTGAAATCAACCGAAAGCCATTTGGATGAACTTAGGAGGCATGAATGAGAATCTGTCCTAGGCGAAGTATATGCCTTCTGTGAGAAGCATGACATTTCTAAATTGGAAATGGGAGAAGCATATGTGAATCCAAAGAAGCCACGCCAAAAAACTGGAATTACCAACAAGCATCATTATGAAGTGGATTTGTTTTAATGATGTTCTTGATTGGCTACTTCAAGATCTCCATAGTCGCTTCAATGAGAAAACCTCTGAATTAATCATTTGCTCGGCTGCTTTGAGTCCAAGAGAATCATTTCGCGATTTCAATTTAGAGCATTTGATGAGTCTAGCTAAACTTTATCCCAGTGATTTTGATGATGGAGAATTGAGGGACCTTAGCCATCATCTTCGCCTCTACATTGCCGATGTGCAAGTAGATGATAGATTCTCTAACATATAGACTATTAGTGAGCTTTCTCAAAAAATGGTGGAGACAAGGAAACATATTTGCTATCATTTGGTTTATCGCCTTTTGAAGCTAGCACTAGTTTTACCAATTGCCACTGCTACTGTTGAGAGATGTTTTTCAGCTATGAAAGTTGTGAAAACATATTTGCGCAATCGCATTGGCGATGACTTCTTGCGTGATAGCCTTATTTACTATGTGGAGAAACATGAAATGGGGAGAATTACCAACGATACTGTAATTCGCCGCTTCCAAAACTTGAGAGAACGTCGAAACAAAGTATAAAATGTAATATACTTATCTTTATTCGATCATTACATGATTCTTTTACATAAAATTTTACTAAATATTTATTCCCTTTTTTGTAGGCTATCAAGGTCGGATGTTGTGTTTTGTCGATGCCGGTCATCTTTTGTCCATGAGTTGGACCTTTATTCATCATTATCTACTTTGCTGCAATTAACCAATAGTCCAATACTACTTGTAAGACTCTTCATTTTGGTAAGCACTTTGGTCGCTACTATTTTATCTAGTCATGTTGAATTCTTGAACATATTGCTATTAAGTACAACATTGCTTGATAATTAAACACGTATGATATGTATGGGGAGTGGGGACCCCCGGTCATTTTCTTTCTGGATCCGCCCTTGGCGACGGGGGCTACAGGGCATGAAGGGGGTGGACATGGAGGTGGTGGATCCGGGCGGAATCAACGGGATCAGCGCGAGCATGGTTTGTTTTCGGATCAGAGGATTCCATTTTTGAGGATGGGAGGGGCGGAGAAGATGAGGAGGAGGCTAGCGTCGGCGGCGGCCATGGCGGTGAGGAGGGCGGCGGCGGCTCTATACAGTTGACGAGGTTTCTGGATGTGGTGGAGGCTAGAATCGAGGCGTTGAGCGCACCTCGTGCGCCGCGGTTTGGTGAGAAGACAGTGGAGGCGGCGAATCGTCGAGGCGGAGACAAGGGTGGCGGTGCGAGCCCCTCGGCGAGTACCTTCCACGCCGGCGTCGGCGAGTTGCATCATGCGGAATGGAAGCGGTTGAGCGGCGAGATGAACAAGTGTGTGTGCAATTGGTCAATATGGTTGTGTGTGTGTCTTTGCTTTCGTGGTGGCGTCACCGATTGCTCATTGCCGCGTGTGCGAACTTATGGAGGAGTGCTTTATTGAATTCACTAATCCAGGTAACATACTTGCATATCCTTAATGTTTGGCGTTTTATTCTTCGTTCGTGTAACGTCCCATTTCTTTGGGACGACTTAATTTGGTTTACTTCGCTTAAGTTGGTTTTTCGGATTGTTAAAGAGGTTCCGAAGTTTCAAAAGCTTATTTCAAATTATGTGTGTATCTTTGATCTCCCTCAAAGTTTCAAAGTTTGGGTTGTCTTTAAAAGCCTAATTCCAAATCCCCCCAAAGTATTTCAAATCTCTCTCAGTCCAAATCTTCCCAAAGCTTCTAGGGCCGGCCCACCCTACCCTCCCCTAGGCTTAGCCCATCCCGGCACCTTTGCATCCCCCTCCTGTCCCTTTTCTCTAGCCCAGAGCCACCTGCCACGCCTGGACGCGGTCTGGCAGCTCCTGTGCCTGCTCTGGCCGTGCACGGCCAGCGCCCTCTGCCGCCACCTGCTCCCACCCACCTGCCTTGACTCCGGTGCCCTCTCCCTCGTCTGGTCTTATCACCAAGAGCGCCCGATATGTGCTTTGCCCGTGCGCTCGTGCTGCTCACGTCACCACCTGCACCCGGCCCTCTTAGTATTCGCTGTGATGCCAGCAACCGCCCTCATCAAATCGCCTCGCTGCCACCCTCACCTACCCCTGTCCCACTGGTCCTCGCCCATGCCGCGCCGCCTCGGGACCGCGCGCCTTAGAACCCCTAACGGATCTCTCCCTCCCCCATACTCCATCATCAGCTATAAGAGCCCTGAGTCCTCCCCTTGCTCTTCCCCACTTCGTCCTTCCTCTTTGTAAGTCCACCGAAGAAATCGCTCGGGTTCTCCTTTCGGCCGCGCCGCCTCACCGTCGAATCGTCATTCCGGTGAGTCCCCCCCCCGATGTGCCACCTCCATCACCGAGTGCCCCCGAAGCCGAGGAACTCATCCCCCAAGTGGATTGGAGTTTGGTCCACTGTCACGCCTGCAATCGGCTTCCTTCCTTAGCTCTGGCCGCAACACACTCCTCCTTCGTTCTTCGCCCTCCGACCACCCCAACCCAATCGCCGCCGCCTGGATCATCGCACCAGCATCCCAAAGACGCCCCAAGCTTCACCAAGCCACCCCTTCCTCTCTGTCGAGCTCCCCACGACGACCTCATCGCCGCCACTTCTGGCTCCCGACGACAAGCCACCCTGAGCCTCCCCATCCCTCGCCGTTGCTTCCGGTGAAGCTCCTCACCCCACTCTAGTGCTCATGCACCCGTTCGTTTGCCTCGGGCGTCGTTGTGTTTCTTTGAATGTCGTCACTATTGCACCACCACCGCCTTGAACCGCGTCATCGCCGCGCTGGGCCTTCTCTGGCGCCATCGCCGCTGCCAGTAGGGCCACCACCCTCGTGGGGTCCCATTTTGCCCACTTGTCAGCTGCCCCACGCCTCCGCTCACCAGCGCTGGCGATGCTCCCATGCACCCAGGGCCTCCCCTACTTGGTCCGAAGCCCGATAGCTCCTGTAGTAAGGCCATTAGGACCAAGCAATCTTTTTCTTCATTAATCGCTGGTTTAAGTGCCGCCTTAAATCACTGTCGGGTGGACCCAAGGGAGCAGTAATGATGGCTTTAATTCTCGGTTCCCCTACCGATAAGTGGGCCTCATGCAGTCGTCGCTCCATGGACCCGTGGACCACGCACAGTGCATGTTGACCTCCTGTCCATACACTGTTCACATAGACCAAGCCATTGTACAGTGGGTCCCAAATGTCAGTGAGACATTTTCTCTCTTCCTTTTTCTTTTCTCGATTTAATTCAAAAGTAAAACTTTGGAAGTTCCGTTATCCTCCGTTATAACTCCGATTTAAGTGAAATTTATTTCTAAATTTGTCTAAATTCAAGATATTTCTAATGGCAGTGGTCTTGTTTAATTTGGAGTGCATTTGTTATTTATTTAGTATTTATTTGTTCTCTTTGCTTGTTTATTCTTTTCCGGCGCGTTCGTCCTAGTAGAGTTCGAAGAAGCAGGAGATCTCGAGTTTGATCAAGCACAAGACTTCTAAGCCCCTCTTACCTTTGACCAAGGTGAGTCAATACTTTGATCATTTTGAGTTTATATTTTATGCAAATTATATTCTTTTAAAATAACAAATTGCATGCTTACTTCCTTATGCAAATGTATGTCAAATCCTTAAGGGTTAGTTACATACCTAGCTACTTGTTAATTAACTATTAATATACCATTCTTGACAACTTGAATTCCGTAATCCTTGTCACCCTAGATATTAAATGTCAACTTATTAGTTATAAGGTCGTACTTAAGCGCCATGTTAGCTTAAATGCCAGGGCATTAAATGCTCTAATCATCATCTTTTAATCATAAAAGTTGTTTTAGGCAGTTATTATGGGTAAATAACTGGAATATTGAAGATAATGTATTTTGCTCCCCAAAAACCCTATTAAATTGCTATTACCACATCTGGGCAGATGATGCGATGGTGGGTGCTGACGCAGCACGTGAGTGGTTGGAATGTGGGATGAAATGCCTAGATGACCCTAAGGATTTAATTTTGTCATGACCTCCTATTGTAAAATAAGTACAACCACAAGTCTGTAAAGTACAACTTAGCTTAATAAATTTATTGGACCCTGAAAGTCATCTCGCTGTGGTGGAGTGAAGTAGTGCAAACGTGGGATACGTTTCGGCTTAAATGGGACACCGAAGGTGAAGTTACCAGCTGCACTAGTTGTTGTGGAACGTTGTAGTCCATCTGCGCTAGTGTTGTGGTGAACATTCCGCACAATTTATGGGACTCACCGCAAGTGGGAGTAACCCATATGGGTAAGATGACGGAAGGGGCGAGATAATTTAAAAGGTTACTGTGATGATCTCTCAACTACATGACCAAGAAATCATGTGGAGCAACGAGTTGATTGCCTCTTGTGGGTACAGTGTACAACCTCTGCAGAGTATAAATTGTCTAAACAGTCGTGCCTACGGTCATATGCGGATTTGAGAACTTACTAGAGTTAGTTCTATTTATAAAACTTTGTGGGTGGGATAAATAATGTGTCAGGCTCAAGTAGCCCGTAATTTCTATTTTTTTCCTGAGTTGTCGTACCCGGTGATGTTAATAGGTGGAGATGACTACAATAAAAAAAGCATACGGTGGAGGTAACATTCGCCGTTGTAAATATTGCACAATATGTCTTTAATAAAATGAGATTTGGTTAAATTGCTAAGTCATAGGAATTTATAAATATTGTAATTGAAAATATTATTTTTAGCAAATAAAAGAACCCGAGCCATCATTGTTAAAGCCTTGCATGTATATTATTGCATTCTGTGTGTTGGCTCGCGAGTACAGTTATTTCTGATCAAACTCGCTGTTTCCCCAAACATCAGAAGCAGGAAATTATGGGCACTACGCCTACAACGAGGGTCCAGAAGCTGGCGAACAAGGCAATGATGAAGAGTAGTTAGTTCTATTAGTCTAGGTCTCGCCTCAGTTTAACCGGCTAAGTCGGTACTTGCGTACATCTAATATTATCCAAGTCTTTGGATAATATCGAACGTAGACGGGATACCCCAGTCGTTTGCCTGTGGAGAGATGTACTCTCACCCTTTTGCTTCCGCTACCACTTCCGCAATTTATGTAATGTATCATTTGGCTTGTTCGGTCCTTATTGTAAAACTTGAACTGATATGGTCTATGTGGCTCTGATGTTTGTAATATTCTGTGAGCGCTATCTACTGATCCAGTGAATAGCAGAGTGTTTTCATAGAAGATTTGAATTTTTAAAATCCGGGCCCGACAGAGATGGTATCAGAGTATACGACTATAGGATCCTTAGTTATATTGGTCGTGCCTAAGGACTTGAGTCTTAACTTCAAAAACTAAGAAAATATTTTACAAAATATAGTGTACTTATTGCTCATTCTTATCCCTCTTAGTTCTCTACTTATATGTACTTCACTTGAACTTTACTTTGTGGCTGGCTTTCCCTTTTGTTCAAAATTTTGTAGATGGTCGGATCTGCATCCGATACCGCGTGGGACTTTTTCTGTCACGGAGAAGACTTTGGGGAGTTCGTGGACATCCTCCGCCAACTCATGCAGCACTAGGCTACTGCCGCCAGCCCATCTTCAGAGGCCGGAAGACGCAGATCCTAGACCGAGAGTCTTGGTCTATAGAGGTGTACCTCAGCGAGGGATGGCGAGTTTGTCGTCCACACCTTCAGGACCGAACATCCCAAGAACCGTTGTTCAGACGCAGTCCAGGACGTAGCACGCTTTACCTCCACCCACTTAATCCAGATGCACGAGGATCCTTGTTGAGATCACCCTTCTACTACGACCCGTCTCTCAAGGAGGGATTGCGCTACCCTGAGACCTTCGAGATCAGGGAAGACGACCCCGCGTAACTCATCAAGTGCAGCTCAAGCATGCGATGACAGCTTCGCTCGCCGACGCCGTCAATAGATTCGACAGCTTAGGCAAGAACAGAGAGCAACAACAAATTTCGGTCCTGGTGCACGACACCTTTTGCAGGGTGGCCTAGTTGTACACTCGAAGGCGGCCGAGTCAACCTTGGTGTTGACGCGAAACATGAGAGCGCACAGGGCATGTGCCTTCGCACCGTCGCCGCCACATAGCAGCCCACTGTCGCTCAGAGTCATCGGTGTTTATTGTTGGCACTGATTCATTTTCTAATAGTTGATAACTATCTGAAGTTACCAGCATACGAAGAAACCTCGGCATAAGTTTGGGAGCTAGCTAGTAACTTCTTAGTCTAATTAATTATAAGCTGTAAAATACATACTTAGATGGACATTTCCTGGATACATCTATTGACCAGCTAAAGAGTAAAATATCTAGTTTGAGTTGAGTTGGAAAGTAAAATGTACAGTAGCATATATTATCAGTGCTTAAGTCGGTAGCTGCTATAGTCGATTTCATTTGGCTATAAAAGGACCCGTGATGTATACCTATATGTAACGGTGATGTTCGATAAAATACGTAAGAGTTTGATAATTACGCTCCTCTGTTTTCTGTACCTCTGACCCCATTGCTTCTTGAGCTAAATTACCCAACATTTATTACAGCAAACAGGGAGAGAGGGGAAGAAAAGGGAGGCGAGAAGACGGGGAAAGTGGGAGCAGCAGCGAAGAAAATGGCTCTAGGGGCGGTAGCGTTATTTCTGAATTTCTCTCTCTCCAAATTGGATGTTAGTTTTTTCTTTTTTGTCTTTGCGGTGTTATTGGTAAGCTTGGTATCCTTGTGATTATATTTTGCATCTCACGAATAATTACGATGGTACAAAATAATTTACCCATAATATTTTGCATTCTCTAGATTCAGACTTCGGAGTAAACCATTACATTTCGTCTGAAGAGAGTTGCTGTCAAGTTAGGCACATTGATCGGTTAACGTTGAAATTTCCATTTGGCCGGATTCGAAGGCCGGAACATTTACACCCATCAAGTAATCATTAAGCCACTGTGCTGATATTTTAGTTCTGCGTGGTTGCTCTGTTTTTTGCTCCCGTCTCGTGTGTTTTTTGTGTGGCTAGAATGGCATATTTAGCGTGTGAAAAAACAAATCTAATCATCCGCACATCAAAGCAAAACTGGCACTACAGAGCGCGCGAACACAACACATGGTGAATATGTCCCTCAGAGCGACAATGACTCGTCCAACCCTAGAGGAGTAGATTTGCCTCGTCCGGCCCCAGGGGCGCAGTATTGTTTTAAACTAAAATCCATCTTTTAGTTGTACCCGGATTCTCGATGCCCCCGCATGCACGAAAACATGGCGGGTCGCACGTAAAACCGATGATTCCCCATCTCTTGCGACCGGACTTTGTGCGGCTATAAAACATAGTGGCACGCTCTCATTCCCCGCGCGGGACCATTCCGCTCTACGAGAGAGGATCGAGAAGCGTATTGTTAGACCATGTAGCTAAGTCTAATATGTTTTAGTTGATGAATAATTGACAATGTTATTCTGAGATATTATTTGAGGCGTGTCGTGGTGTGTGGACTTATGTCGGTCAAGTTGGGAAGAACTTGTGCAGAAAAATATCTTGCTTTGGTCTTTGCATATGCGGGGGTAGCTCGGAGGCGATCGTGGTCTGGCGGCGAGGAGATGGCTTGTGCGAAGTCATGGTCGGAGGGTCGAGGATCTTTGGAGGCGGTCGAGCTCGAGTTGGAGCGCATGGAGATTAAACATGGATGATGCGTGTTAGAGCTATGGAGGTGTGGTCCGGAGGCTACGTCACGTGACATATTTTAGAGTGTCTAAAATATGATATTTTGTAATTAAGTTATAAGCCCAGGGTTTAGGTCCATGTAATTGGGTCCGTACGTGAGTAATTAGAGTTTGAGGATATATGAGTATAAAAAGTCATCGGAGCAAACCGATTGGTATTATACGGTGAAATAAATTGCTGGCGGCGGCCGAGATGGGAAGATTGGTTTTTTCATTGCGCGCCGGCCGAAGCCTTGTCTCGCGGGCAGGTGGGATTTTGCTTCCCGTCGGGGCGACATCTTTAGGGCCGGTGTTGTCGCTTCCAAGGCCGAGGGCGTGCGGGGCTTGTGTCTGCGGGCAAGTGTCGGATGACTGCGACTCCGGAAAAGGAATTGAGGTGAAGTGTCTTGGATTGACATGATGATTAAGTGCGCACTTCTTTTGATGTTTGAATTTTTCTTTGTCAATATCAACTTTAGTATTATGTGCATCGGATGATGATGTCGGCTCTTACTACTCAACGTTATTTGATTAATCCATGACATTAGTGCTTCTTTGTTTGAAGGTATGAGTTATTATTAGTTGGTATTGCTATTTGTTGTTTAATCAAATTGATCAATCATTGATTATGCTTTGTTGTCCGTGCGAGGAATTTCATTGCGAGCATGTGCGTGAGGGCTTATGGCATTAACATATTGTCTTTGTTTTTCTTTGTGATGTTTTAAAAATTAGCAACGAATATTTACTGCTACTATTCACATCATTGTTGTTACATCAGTTACATGGAGAAGCTGTAGTTGAGGCCTAGGCATTGGTAAAAATCTTCCACAATCATTCACCCCTCTCTGATTGTCATTAATGATCCTACAAGCGCGATCGGCTGAAATTAGTTCTAATTTCGTTGCCGATTTGAGAGTGTTTAGAGAAGTGTTAAGCAGTCGTTTTAGTAGAGTCAGTTTGGCATCTAGTGAAGATCTTCTAGTGGAGGTAATTTCTCTCGTATGCATTATTTTTTTAATTGTGTAGTTACTGTTAAAGTATTTATTCATAATTAATTAGTCATAGTTAGTTAATAAAAAATATTTATTCGTAATTGAAATAGTTGTAATTAATAAGTCTTATTTAATTAGTCGTATTTTATTTTGCAAATTAGTTAGTTGTATTTAATGAAGTAATAATTAATTAATCGTAGTTAGTTAGTCATAATTTTTCGCTCGCAGTTAGCTGGTCATAATTAATTAGTCGGGGTTTGTTAGTCGTAATTAAAATTCATAACTAAAATAGTCGTATTTAATTAACATAACAATTTAATCATAATTAATTAAGCTTCATTAAATAGTATTAATTAATTAGTCAGCTTAATTAGAACATCCTAGTTAGTTAGTACTAATTAAAATGGTCATGATTAATTATCCCTAATGAATTACGGTTAATCAATTACTACTAACTAATCAGTCCTAGTTATGTAGTGGTAGTTAATTAGTAAGTAATTTATTTGTCCTAAAATTTTAACTATAATTAGTTAGATGTAATTAAATAGGCTACATTAAGTATTATTTATTATTTAGTTGTAATTAAATAGTCTTATTTTAAAAATTATAGTCAGTTGTCTTATTTATAATACTTGTAATTAATAAACCATAACTAATTAGTTGTAATTAAATATTACAAAATTAACTTGTACTAATTACTCACAATTTATTTATCATAATTAATTAGTCATCGTTGGTTAGGCGCAATTGAAAAAAGACCTAATTAAATTACCGTAATGAAATAATCCTAATTACTTAGCTTTAATTAAATACTATTAATTGGCTAGGTCGGGTTCACGAAATGTAGCGGTTTCATGGACAAGTTTATCTAGTCTGTGGTATATCTAGCCAAGTGTCTTTGTTCAGTTGGTTCATCCACATTAAACCTATAAATTTAAAAATGACCTATTTGATCGGGGTACGTGTGATAATACCCCCTCCTCCAGCTATGTTGTGCCATGATTTCATGTGTAAAAATTTGTAGACAATTTTTTTGTTACATGTGATAATACACTTTTGGAATGAACATAAAAATAAATAATGAATGTTGTTATAAAGTTAAGAGTACGATTTCCTCTACGTATCGGTAGACGTCTGGTACCAATACTATTTTCCTTCGTACTTCGAGTTGTACTAATCATACTACTACTTTTACAATCTATTATTTTTTTTGTTTTGTCTGATTTGATCACTCGATTCACAGGGTTGTTTGATGAGTTTGCCCTGGCCCAAGTGCGAGGGAAAAGAAGAAGAGGTGAAGACCTGGCCATGGGGCATGGAGGGGGGAATCCGGCCCCTAGGAGCACGTACTACAGGAATAGGGCACCGGGGGCAATTGTCTCTAGTGTTGCTGAGATGTTCCAATGGCCGGTAATGCAAAACATTGAATAGGAATTAATCCAAATCTAATCCGGACAGATCCCATCAAACATAGCATTGCACATACTATCCTACATTATCCACTAATGTTTTGTGCGTTTTTATTTGCCAAAGATAACTAAACAATCAGGCCCAAATGGTAATGTTATACGGTCAGCATGTCAGCGACCGAGTTTTTCCCCCTAAATGCCACTGTTCATACTGTTTTTTTTTTAATAAAATAGCTGCTCCAGTGCTGTATTGTTAAAAATGACACCACAGACGTATCGATAGCTGACACGTGTCGAATACGGTGCCTCCCGCGCCCGGATTTCATCTCCGCCGCATATCCCTAGCCCAAACATCTCTCCTCCCTGCACGTGGCCACCTCCGCTCGCCCCTCTCACGGACAAAGCCTGTCTGCACACCCCTCGCCCGAACACGACCAGTCCGCATGCCCCCGGCACAGACGTGCCACGTTCGCACGCATGTCGCGCGGACAACTGGCTCTGCCGGCCCCCCTCGCTCGGACGTGCCACGTGGGTGACCTCCGCTCCTTCGTAGCCCGGACGCGCCTCCACGTTGGCATTTATACGTGTCCCTCGCCGGATCGCGCTTCACATCGCCAAGTCGCACCTCCCAAGCCCGGATGTGCTTTATTTCCTATCACTCGTCCATCACTGTCATGTATGTGCATGCATGCAAGCCGCACGTGGGATAGAATATGATTCCTCCCATCGCTTCACGGTCGGTCGTGATTTGCGTTGGGTGGCTATAAATTCCGCCCGTCGCTTCTCTCATTCTCATCCTCACTCGCTCGCTCTCTCATTCTTGCTCACTTTGTCATCCACATCCTTGGTTCATTTTGTTACAGACAACTAAGGATTGTTTAGACAAGTCATACAATCAGTTAATTAGTCATAATTAATTAGTTGTACTTATTTAGGGGTAATTAATTTAGTCGTTACCATTTTGTTGTAATTAAATTTGTGATAGTTAATAAGTTGCAATTAATTAGGTTCTAATTAATTAGTTATAGTTAAATTAAAGTTACATAATTATTCGTGGCATAATTAATTAGTTAGGAATTAATTAGTCATAATTAGTTAGTGTTAGTTAACTAATTAGTCTTAATTAATTAGATGTAATTAATTATTCATAGTCAATTAAGTTTTAATTAATTAGTCGTCATAATTAATTTAGTGGCCTTATTTAATCGTAATTAATTTAGCAGCCTTATTAAGTCATAACTAATTATTTGTAATTAATCGGTGGTAATTAATTAGTCGTAATTAATTTAGTTGTATTTAATTCATCATAATTAATTCATTCCTAAATAATATATTTGTCATTATTAAGTTGTTCTTTATTTGTAATTCATTTATGGTAATTTAATTACTCGTATTAATTTAGTCACAACTAATTTAGTCTTAATTGTTTTGTCATAATTAATTAAGTATTAATTAATTAGCCATAATTAATTGGTGTATATTAATTTGTTGTCTATATTTATTCATAATTTTTAATTTATAGTAATTCATTGTCATTATTAATTTATCGGAAACGATAGTGTTCGCGCGTCCGATGCAAAAGAAAAAAATAGACGGCTTGCTCAGCAGTCCAGCTGTCTTGCACTCCCCCACCATATATGCATTTTCCATCACACATTCAGACGTTCAGTCTTATATTCTCTCATTTCTTGTCCACGGTACACACCTTCTTCTACGCTTTCTTGTCTCTCATGGCGGGCGGTGACACTTGCTACGACCTGCTTTGCCTCCATTGGCAGGTGCCTCGCCTCAGTGCTCGGCCTCCTCAGCGAGCCCCTCGGTGCCTCCGTGCCCCTCGCGCTGCCCCCTCTCTGATGCTCCTCGCAAGGTCCACGGCACCATTGCGATTGCCGTGCTGTCTGGAGCTCGTCTGGGGTCACCAGCTTGGTCCGGCTCTCCTCCCCGTGGGCCTGCTACCGTCCCAGCCGGTAGGAGGCAGCCGCTCCGCCAACGCGCCACCACTGCTGTAACACCCTAGCTATTCGGAAGCCAAAATGTTACCCAATTCTAACAAAAACTCTAGGAAAGGAACAACAAATCACAAAACATGCCCTCTAAAAAAGGTTGACATACCTTATAAGGGCGGTCAGACCTACTTCCGCTCAATCCGGGCCTGATTTTTAGCATAGGTGACACTCAAAAAAACGGTCATAACTTTTAACTCCGATGTTAGAATTGAGTGATGTTGGGCTCTATGGAAAGCTTATTCAGAGGGATACACAACTCATTTGTTTGATTGATCTCAAACATAATTTATCAAATCAAAAATCACAACTCCAAAGAGCCAACACATGGCCCAAGTCCAAGAAACAAGCAATCTTAGACCATGCCAAGGAATGATACATGAACTTCAACAATTTACAAAACACATTTGAAAATTTTAGTATCATTGCATAAGGAGTAGGTGCATAGACTTCAACCAATGGAAAACACATTTGCAAATTATAGTCTCATACTACAAAGTGTTAATGCATGAGTTTCAACTATTTACAAAACACATTTGCAAACAATCGCATCATGCCTAGAAGAGCTAGAGCAAGCGGGATTGAGCTATCAACACAAGATGGGACTCAAGCTAGATAAGACCCCTCTTAATAGTACGACAACAAATACTAGCAATCCGATCTTCCAGCAAACCACGAGGCCAGGTAAAGACTATGAACATATCCTTAGCCTATGCAAGTCATAACATTGCCTTGAGCATCCATCTTGGAGTGATCACTTGATGTCGAACATCTTCACTCCAAGTCCGGGTTCTTGACTTGATAATCATCCACACGTGGTGATTTCCTTTACTCCTAGTTCTTGACTTGAATATCATCAACACATGACGATCTTTTTTATTTTGGGATCTTATCTTGAATATCATCAACACATGATGATTTCTCTTACTTCGTGATCTTGTCTTTGTGCTCATCAACACATGATGATATTTTTCATCCCAAATTTTGACTTGATGACAATCAACTCACGATGCTACCCAAAGTCTTTATCATCATGGGACACCATCTATTTCACTAACTCATGGAAAATAGTAGTCCACATGGCGATTTCTATTAATGTAACATCCCCAAATTAAATAATGATGATTAGTATGCATCTCATTAGTGTGATTATGGTTTTTGAATCTTTTGCATAATTTATTGCACTTAGAGAATCACAAAACAAATTGAACCTTCAACTCACGTCTGAACTCCCAAAAGAATTCACTAATAAAACTTGTGAAAACCTTCTAGAACTAATTTATTCAAATACTATCTTAATTATCATGAATTAATATAATTTGTACCAAATTTTTGGACTTTAATTAGAACCGTAGAAATTTCAAACACGATAAATAACCCATTTTAAGTTTGAATTTGAATTAAGCAAATAACTCATGAACAGTGGTGTTTAATTTTTTTTATGGGTACTAGGTCATCCCAGAAACACCCCTGATTAATTTCAGAATTTTTATAATTTTATTTATATATTTAAAGCCTCGGTCAAGCTGGTTATTAATTTAGTCAAATCTAAAATTAAAACCTAGCACTATTCATCGAGCCCGGCCAAGCAACATTGCCAGGCAGGCCGACGCACCACCCAGCTGCACCCAACCCTCTCGCGGCACTGGTTTACGACGACCGTTCGATCGCGATCCGGCGCTCCCGATCAGTCGCCACTTACCGCCTCGCCGAGTCGCTGACAGCCCAGGCCCGCGCTGCAGGTGTTTCTTCAACCTCGATCAGGCGTGCGCAGGAGCTGAGCTCCACGCGGCCGGTGCATGCTGCGCCGTTTCGTCCACGGTGTTCCCCCACCGCCCTCCGTGGCCTATCCCGAGCATTGCCCACTCACACCGTGACTTCCCCCGTCTTTGGTCTCGCACAAAACTGGCCCTACCCCGTTCTCTCCTCGCACTTCTCTCCTCGTAGTGGGAGAGAAGGAAGCCTAACTTCCACTCGGTCCGGTAAGCACACTGCGACCGCTCCATCTTCTTCCCCGTTCGTCACCGCGACTATTTTGCTAATTGTCGGGTCCTGTTTTCGCTTGTAGCTCCCAGGGCGCGTCTATACCCTCACCTGCTCCAGAGCGCGCCCTGACGGCTACCGCCGTGTCCACCTTTGGCATCTTCATGTTCGGAGCCCCTAGGCCCTCCTCGTCAGCAGCACGACTAGCCATACACCACAGGGAGGCTTTTTCCCTGGTTAACCTGGAGCTATCACCACCAAGGGGTTGCGCGCGCTTCTTCTTCCTAGGCTCCGGCCTCACCCGTCGCCATCACCGTCGCCGGGTCAGCACCGAGCTTCTCCCGTTCTCTCCAGCATTCAAGTAGCTTCCTAGTAACCTTTAGATGCTCAGGCACCCACTGGATGGACGCTGCAGAGCTTCGTTTGCGTTTTCGTCGTTGTCGTATTCTCGCCACCCCACTCCAGATGAGCAGCGGCACGCCACCTCAGTGTCGCCGCGCCACCGTAGTGCGCGCACGGCTATTATGCAGGCGCCCGTACCCTTGGATCACGCCGCCATGGTCGGGATCGCCGGCAATCCACCGGCGGCGAGCTCAGTCGTGTCGGGCGTCGACGCGGCCGTAGCAACACCATTAGGCTCTAGCCCGCATTTAAACATTAATCTTTGATTACTGTATTAATGATGTCTTAAAGAAATTAATGAGCCAATGGCATGCGGGCCCCGCTCTCAGAAATCAGAGAGTTTAGAAGCGGCTGACGAGTGGGCCACTCCACTTAAACGCCCTAGTACTGTGCAATGAGCCGGTGAACCTTTCTCCGTAGATCGGGGGTCCATACAGCATTACGTGAGCCGTGTGTATGGCGTATGGGTCCGCGTGTCGATAGTAATTTAAATCGGAGTAAAATGAGAAATGGCAATGTTCTCTGGGACCCTCCTGTCATCGATTGCGGCTAGAGTTAGAGTCCGTAAGAAAAGTAATAATGTATTTAGAAAATCCCGAAATGATTTATTTGTTAACTAAAAAATATAAATAACTTCAAAAATACATAACTAATTCATTTTAACTCCAAAAATAGTGAAACCACTTTTGTTATTTTTTATTTTTAATTAACTTTATATTAAAATAGGTTTCAACCTTGTCACTGTCACAGAAAATATATTTTGTGGATAGTGCTCCAAAAAGGGAATTATTAATACATTATAGATTGCTTTTAACTTTGAAAATTCATAACTAAATCATAAAAACCCCAAATAAGATGGACCAAATTATTTTGGCCTTGTAAAAATATTCTCTATCCATTTTTGTAATTCTCATGTCCACCACTACTCCATAAAATTTGCGAAAACTTTAGATGCAATGAGCAGTGTGATTCTAATTTATTTGGATTTTACGGAAAACCGACTTTAACCTACCTACCGTGAAAACTTTTGTATAGAGCATTTAAATCAACTGATTCTTATTGCTAAATTCATCTAAAATCTTGCACTACCTTCTGTGAATTTTTCATGATTTTTGGATGACTTTGAATTTTTGGGTCTTTTCGGTATTATTCGTTCTTATTGTGCTTTCGACTTCTTTCGGTAGGTTCCGACGATTCTATCGTATTCGAGAGTGATCCTCCACGACAAGATAGCAATCCTCAGCAAGGCAAGCAGTTTGATCATAAATGTCCTATTACTTTCAAGTCTAATACTTTGTTTACAAATCATATGTATGCATGCTTTTGTGTCAAAGTAATTTTCCCGATTAGAGGTAGCTATTCCTATTGCATGGATGCCCTTAAATTTTTATACCCTGCCACAAAACATAAGCTATTAGTATCGCTGGTGAATTAGAGCCCGGTGATTTATTTGTGCTCTTTTATTGTCTTTTCGGGTCATGCTTAGAATTGCTTAGCTATCGGTAGTATTGGGCGATCATCGACTTAGTCAATGATCTTGATCACACAAATCTTATTATTACTCCATTATATCCAGCACCTTGTGCTTTGTTAATTTGTAAATCTAAAACTGAAAATAAAATTGTTTTAGACTTGGGCAAAATGATATGTTGGTGTGACATGGAATGGTGCCAAAGTAAATTAAGGACCGAGTTACTTGCACCACCGTACCGAGCAATTTGCGTACTAACCACATGAGAGGGATATGTGACCTCTCTTGACTTAGTACTTTGGCGTGTGTTAGCTCCGGGTCGCAGGAGGTGGTTTGTGTGTTGTGTGAAAAAGGAACTGTGTGTTGTTTGGGTGTGCGGTGGTGGAGTTTGGGTAGGTTCTCCACCTCGAGGGCATCGTAGTTGTCAAGGCTTTACAGTGAGGGTAGTTGTCAGAGGCTTTACGATGACTCAGACACAGCGTATGGGTTTCTATCCATACAGGCGACTCGTAGTTAATACATAATATTGGAAATGTCTCGTAGGACTTAGCCTTGGGCATGCCTTAGGAAGTGTGCTTATTAGGAGGCAAAAGAGCGATCGGCGTGTGGTGCGGTGGTACACCTGCGGGGTTCAAACTATTGAATAGCCTCGTCCTAGGTTATGGACACGCTTGGATCGCCAGTGAGAACTAGACTACAACTTTTAACTAAAACTTGATGTGGGTGGTATGAATGGGGAATTCATGCTTTTGTTGTGGTGGCTATTGGGTTAGCCACTTCCAAGATGTCTTGTTGTTATTGTTACTTATATATCGCTATTTTTGTCATATGAAATCAGATTGTAAAATTGCTTTCAATCTATTACATTATTGCAAATGAAAACTTGCTTTATGCTGAAAATGAGTCTAGAGCCTGCTCCACTTAAATAAGCTTTCATGTAGCTATTTATATAGGCCTGTTATTCTACACGTAAGTCTTGCCGAGTATAAATTTTTGTACTCATTTGCTTTGCTTAACTATTTGTTGCAGAGGAGGAAGGTGAGCCCCAAGGGCCTCACTTTTGTGAGATGTGCTGCGGGTTTGACAACTAGCTTGGTGGTCCGGTTGGTTGCCTTGTGGGTAAAAGGCACACTGATTGGCTCTTTTGTTATCGCCATCTTATGGTTGTTCGCTTCCGCTACTTATTTATCTCTTTTATTGTATTTGGCCGGTCGGCCCCTTTTGTAATAACTCTACTATGTATGTCTTTTGAATTGTTAAGTGTTGCTTTGGTTCTATGTCTTGAATGGAATTAATGCATGAATTTTGTAAAGGGGTGTGTATACTGCATTTCTGGGAAGTATACATGTCCCGAAGACACGGGTTATCGGGTTTGTGATGCTAGGGTCAGTTGGTAACTAAGCATCGCAAGCTTTATAAACCGGGGTCCTCACAAAAGTTCGTATCAGAGCCGTACTAACCATAGAAACCACTAGCTTAGTCGTCCTTATAAAATTTTGAAAAACTTAGTTTCAAAATGTCAAATGGTTTATGAAAACTTAAGAGAGTCCTCAGATTTTACTCCTTACCTATCTTAGATTGCTCCTCTCACCTTGTTCTCGTTTAAATTTTGAAAAGTTGTTTCCTCTCATCTCCTTTCCAAAGATAGTATTACCGCTTAAATTCGGTTTTGGGGAATTCAATGAGTATTGAGAATATGAAGTGTTGGCTGTCCTTTGATGAAGATTAGAAGCATTTGGAGTTGAAAAATTCAGCTTGGGGCTTAGATACAAAATCTTGACAGCAAGCACCTAGTTCTTCGATAGGGCTTAAAATGAGATGATAATTCAACTAAAACTTGTGGGGTTTAAAAGGGGTAAGATGTGATATTAGATAACTTGGGTCTAACACACCTTAAGATGGTTTTTATCATGATCTTTAGATGCAATAAGACCTGTGTTATGTTCTGACATTTTCTTCTCAAATCGATTACTCGTTCACTCGATACGAGTTAATCGTACCAAGAAGTTGAATCTTGTGTCTTATGAGCTTTGCATTGGATCTTATGCCTTCTTGCACATGTTTGGACTTCGTTTCCTTGCTGGTTATATGTTTATAATTGGGTTAGGGTAAAATATCAATTCCCTAGTTGATAGCTTATCCTTTGCTACCTTTCGTCTCTAGTTTTCGGGTTTGTGTTGCTAACCCGCCTCAATGAAACAGGATGACTGGACGAACACGCGGCAGCCAGGGTCAGCCAGCCAGTTCGGATGAGGAGCTTCCACCTCCTCCTACCATGGCTGAGGTTCTCGCTCAGATTGAGCGAAATCGCATGGATCAGACAAGGATCCTGGAGGCGATTGCACGGAACACCTCCAACATTTCCGGTGCCTCCGGATCAGGAGGGGGAGGTGGCCACCATCAGAGGGGGGACTCTCAAAGTTCCATCGCACCTGACCACCTACCTTCTCGCGGTCAGGGACCCACTTGCGCGGATGATTGGTTACGTCTTGTCGGCGGAAGCTCGATGTTGCTCGATGCCGGGGCGGGAGAAGGCACTCTTTGCCTCCCATCAATGGAGGCGGCAATCTCATGGTAGGAGAACTTCCTCGCCATGCGGCCGTGGTAGGGCTATCACATGGGTAGAGTTTGCCTTGCTTTCCGTCGGGCTCATGTTCATGGGATTGATGAAACAAGAAGAAGGAATTCTCGGCGCTCAAGCAAAGCGCCGTCGATGTTGAGTACTTGCATGAATTCAACCATCTATCTTGAGTGCGCCGGAGGGCGTGCCCACTAATGAGCTAAGTAGGAAAAGTTCATAGATGGCTTGTTTGAGGAGCTTGAGGACAAGTTGTCTATCGTTGACTTCCCGATTTCAGACGGTCGACAAGGCTATTGTCGCCGAGCACAAGGAAGAAGCGCTTGGTGATTCTCACAAGCGCAAGTGGGAGCCAAAAATCAGCAAGGGCCAATGCTCCTCGTTCTTATGGCGGGCAAGCCCGGTGCATCACTCTTAGACTTGGCACCACAGAGGCACGGCGTTTGTACCTCGCCCACCGCGGTAGTGTCTCAACCACGTGCACTGCGGGGCGACAAGGAAGGCCCGTAATCCGGTGCTGAGGTCACTGTTTCTTCGCAACAACAAGGGGCATTATGCTGTCGTTGCCCTAAGAAGGCTGGGTGGCCCTCGTCCTAATGGAGGGCGGGCAAAAAATGACCATGATCGGATGGTCAATCGGAAGGCCGAGAATGTGGGCGTGGTCGAGTCAACCATATATCGGTAGGAGGCTCGAGAGGCACCGACGTCGTGTTGGATGCGCTTCTTGTCAACTCTCGGCCACTCTGATTTTATTTGATTCTGGAGCTTTGCATTCTTTTATATCAAAGTCTTTTACTGCGCTTAGTAATCTTTCAATTGTTCCCATGCATGTTCCTTTGATTATTCATTCTCCGGGGTCAATAATGAGGTGAAAATGAATGTCGGGATGTTTCTATTGAGATTGGAGGAGTGAGATTTTTGGCAAATCTTATTCTCCCCAATTCAGCAAGTTTGGATGTGATACTTGGCATGGATTGGCTGTCCCAACACTTGGGGCAAATCGATTGTGCGAGAAAATTCATCTCCCTCACAAGTCCATCCGGCAAGCAAGTTGGAATTTCGTCAAGACTGCAAGAACCACATCTTTATGCACTTGAAGCGAAGATGGTTATGGAGATTCATGAAGTCGCAGTGGTGTGTGACTTTGTGGATGCTTTTCTGAAGAATTGCACAGGATGCTTCGGTCAGAGACATTGAGTTCGTCATCGAGTTCTTTGCTCGATCTGCCCGATTTCAAAAGGTCGTGTCGGATGCCTCCAAATGAATTGGAGGAGTTGAAGAAGCAACTTGGTGAGCTTCAAGAGAAGGGTTTCATTAGCCCAAGCTCATCACCGTGGGGTTGTCTGTAATCTTTGTAAAGAAAAAGACAAGACTACGTGTATGTGTGTTGATTCTGTCAGATTGAATGCGGTGTGGTGAAGAACAAGTACCGTTGCCTCGGATTGGCGACCTTTTCGATCAATTGACCGGAGCTCGCTTATTCTCCAAAATTGATCTGAGATTAGGCTACCATCAAGTCCGAATCAGGCCTGAAGATATCCCGAAGACAACTTTCTCTACGCTACGGTTATGCGAGTGTACAGTCATGTCTTTCGGCTTGAATGCTCTGCTCTTTTCATGAATCTTATGAATATGGTATTCATAGAGTATTTGGACAAGTTTATGGTGGTCTTTATTGATGATATCCTCATCTACTCGAAGAATGATGAAGAGCATGCTGAACACCTGAAGCTAGTGTTGGGAAAACTACGCGAGCATCAACTCTATCACGAGTTGGCAAAGTGCGAGTTTTGGTTGAAGAAAGTGGCATTCTTGGGTCATGTTCTTTCATCAGAAGGCATAGCCATGGATCCTAGCAAGGTTAGTGTTGTACTCTCATGGGGTCAGCCTAAGTCAGTGACTAACGTGAGGAGTTTTCTTGGTTTAGCGGGATACTATCGTCGCTTTATTAAGAACTTCTCCAAGATTGCGAAGCCAATGCCAGAATTGCTCAAGAAGGACAAGAAGTATGTGTAATCCACTGAGTGTGAGGAGAGTTTTCAAGAACTCAAGAAAAGATTAACCACAACCCGATTCTTGTTCTTCTCGGCGTCCAACGAAGCTTGATATCTATTGCGATACTTCTCGACAAGGACTTGGTTGTATTCTTATACAAGAGGGCAAGGTAGTGGCTTATGCATCAAGACAATTGAGGCCTCATGAACTCAATTATCCATCTCATGACTTGGAATTAGGCTGCGATGGTTCATGCCTGAAGATTTGGCGACATTACCTCATCGGTAATCATTGCGAAGTGTATTCGGATCACAAAAATTTGAAGTACTTGTTCACCCAACCAAATCTGAACCTTTGGCAAAGAAGGTGGTTGGAATTGATCAAAGATTATGATATGGGTCTCCAATACCATCCGGACAAGGCTAATGTTGTTGATGATGCTCTCAGTCGCAAGGTTTATTGTAACACAGCGATGCTTAAGGAGCAGCAGCCCGCCCTTCATGAAGAATTTCAGCGGCTCAACTTGGGAGTGGTGGAGCATGGTTCCCTCGCTGCCTTGGTTGTGCAACCAACCATAGAAGATCAGATCAAGGCTGCACAACTAACAAATGAAAGTGTAAATCAGATCAAGCAGAATATTAAGAACGGAATAGCCAAGTGTTTCTCAGAAAATGACAATGGTGTTGTATGATTCGAATCGCCTTGTTGTTCCTAAGAACATCAAGTGAATGCGTACCACAGTTGCGCACAGACTCACCGTCCTCCACGGGCGTCGGGCGGGTCACACACAGAGAGACTACATCACTCGTTCGATCGACACAATGCATCATGGGTGACAATCACAGTAAAACAACGACAACATTTGCTCGTTTTGTTGATGATATTTGTATTGTTTATTCTTGAACAAGTGTTATCTGTCATTTCGATTCGGCGTTTATAGTGGATCATAAGGCATTCCAAGATCGCCATCCATAGCCCGAGCACACCGTACTGGGGCTTCTGAGCACTATGAAGTACATCTTCGTGGAGTCAAAGAATATAATAAAAGCATGAGTGTGATGCATCGAGAGATGGCGCATGCAGCTGCGCCTTTGAGTGGGCCGACCATGCTCACCTGCTAGGTCCACACGGCCAATTTAGTCCGATGGGTATCGTAGCACTCCCCGTCGGTCATTCGCGCTGTAGATCGGTGGGGAGGTAAGTTATGTATAAATTTATGTCCTATTTTTTACAACACCTTAGGTTGTGCTAACATCATATCATCTTCCAGTCGCACGTCCGCCGGGATGCATCACTTCTGCCGTCCTCACCCTGTACTCAAACTGGCTCCCCTGCGGTCATCTGCACTACACATCTGGGAGGTACGAGATGTTTAGTTTAGGTCCTGAAAATTTATTTTGCCTAACATCATTCCATCTTGTAGCCTTCAGTTGAGCGTGGGGGTGACAATATTCTGTCAACTAATGAGGATACGACCATCCCAACAAGCTGTCGGGGAATAATACGGCTCTAGGGTTTGGACCGTGGCACCTAGGCTCCACCCTGCAGTATGTTGACCGATCACAATCACCGTACCAAGAAGCGAGCTCCTCAGAGTCACTAGCACATCATTGCAGTCAAGGCTAGAGCTCCTCTGCATCAAGGGACTTGCAGACAAAGTACCTGGTCCAATATATACTCATGGCAGTCAATGCGGGGTGTTTCTTCGCAACAACAAGGGCATTATGCTGTCGTTGCCCTAAGAAGCGGGTGGCCCCTCGTCCTAATGGAGCGCGGGCAAAAAATGACCATGATCGGATGGTCAATCGAAGGCCAGAATGTGGGCGTGGTCGAGTCAACCATATATCGGTAGGAGGCTCGAGAGGCACCGGCGTCGTGTTGGATGCGCTTCTTGTCAACTCTCGGCCACTACGATTTTATTTGATTACGGAGCTTTGCATTCTTTTATATCAAAGTCTTTTCTTGCGCTTAGTAATCTTTCAATTGTTCCCATGCATGTTCCTTTGATTATTCATTCTCAGGGTCAATAATGAGAGTGAAAATGAATGTCGGGATGTTTCTATTGAGATTGGAGGAGTGAGATTTTTGGCAAATCTTATTCTCCCCAATTCAGCAAGTTTGGATGTGATACTTGGCATGGATTGGCTGTCCCAACACTTGGGGCAAATCGATTGTGCGGAAAATTCATCTCCTCACAAGTCCATCCGGCAAGCAAGTTGGAATTTCGTCAAAGTGCCAAGAACCACATCTTTATGCACTTGAGCGAAGATGGTTATGGAGATTCATGAAGTCGGTGGTGTGTGACTTTGTGGATGCTTTTCTGAAGAATTGCACGGATGCTTCGGTCAGAGACATTGAGTTCGTCATCGAGTTCTTTGCTCGATCGCCCGATTTCAAAAGGTCGTATCGGATGCCTCCAAATGAATTGGAGGAGTTGAAGAAGCAACTTGGTGAGCTTCAAGAGAAGGGTTTCATTGCCCAAGCTCATCACCGTGGGGTTGTCTGTAATCTTTGTAAAGAAAAAGACAAGACTACGTGTATGTGTGTTGATTCCGTCCAGATTGAATCGGTGTGGTGAAGAACAATACCGTTGCCTCGGATTGGCGACCTTTTCGATCAATTGGCGGAGCTCGCTTATTCTCCAAAATTGATCGAGATTAGGCTACCATCAAGTCCGAATCGGGCTGAAGATATCCGAAGACAACTTTCTCTACGCTACGGTTATGCGAGTGTGCAGTCATGTCTTTAACGGCTTAGAATGCTCCTGCTCTTTTCATGAATCTTATGAATATGGTATTCATAGAGTATTTGGACAAGTTTATGGTGGTCTTTATTGATGATATCCTCATCTACTCGAAGAATGATGAAGAGCATCTTTGAACACTGAAGCTAGTGTTGGGAAACTGCGAGCATCAACTCTATCACGAGATTGAGCAAGTGCGAGTTTTGGTTGAAGAAAGTGGCATTCTTGGGTCATGTTCTTTCAGCAGAAGGCATAGCCATGGATCCTAGCAAGGTTAGTGTTGTACTCTCATGGGGTCAGCCTAAGTCAGTGACTAACGTGAGGAGTTTTCTTGGTTTAGCGGGATACTATCGTCGCTTTATTAAGAACTTCTCCAAGATTGCGAAGCCAATGACAGAATTGCTCAAGAAGGACAAGAAGTATGTGTAATCCACTGAGTGTGAGGAGAGTTTTCAAGAACTCAAGAAAAGATTAACCACAACCCCAGTTCTTGTTCTTCTCGACGTCCAACGAAGCTTCGATATCTATTGCGATACTTCTCGACAAGGACTTGGTTGTATTCTTATACAAGAGGGCAAGGTAGTGGCTTATGCATCAAGACAATTGAGGCCTCATGAACTCAATTATCCATCTCATGACTTGGAATTAGCTGCAGTGGTTCATGCACTGAAGATTTGGCGACATTACCTCATCGGTAATCATTGCGAAGTGTATTCGGATCACAAAAATTTGAAGTACTTGTTCACCCAACCAAATCTGAACCTTTGGCAAAGAAGGTGGTTGGAATTGATCAAAGATTATGATATGGGTCTCAATACCATCCGGACAAGGCTAATGTTGTTGATGATGCTCTCGATGCAAGGTTTATTGTAACACGCGATGCTTAAGGAAGCGGACGCCCTTCATGAAGAATTTGGGCTCAACTTGGGAGTGGTGGAGCATGGTTCCCTCATTGCCTTGGTTGTGCAACCAACCATAGAAGATCGAGATCAAGGTGCACAACTAACAAATGAAAGTGTAAATCGGATCAAGCGAGAATATTAAGAGCGGAATAGCCAAGTGTTTCTCGAGAAAATGACAATGGTGTTGTATGATTCGGAATCGCCTTGTTGTTCCTAAGAACATCAAGTGATGCGTACCCGTTGCGCACAGACTCACCGTCCTCCACGAGGCGTCGGAGCGGTCACACACCAGAGAGACTACAGTCACTCGTTCGATCGACACAATGCATCATGGGTGACAATACGTAAAACAACGACAACATTTGCTCGTTTTGTTGATGATATTTGTATTGTTTATTCTTGAACAAGTGTTATCGTCATTTCGATTCGGCGTTTATAGTGGATGCAAGGCATTCCAAGATCGCCATCCATAGCCCGAGCACACCGTCTTGGGGCTTCTGAGCACTATGAAGTACATCTTCGTGGAGTCAAAGAATATAATAAAAAGCATGAGCTGTGGTCTGTCGAGAGATGACGCCCTGCACGCTGCGCACTGAGTGGGCCGACCATGCTCACCTGCTAGGTCCACACGGCCAATTTAGTCCAGATGGGTATCGTAGCACTCCCGTCGGTCATTATTGTAGATCGGTGGGGAGGTAAGTTATGTATAAATTTATGTCCTATTTTTACAACACCTTAGGTTGTGCTAACATCATATCATCTTCGATCGACGTCAGGGATGCATCACTCTGCAGTCCTCACCTAGTACTCAAACTGGCTCCCCTGCGGTCATCTGCACTACACATCTGGGAGGTACGAGATGTTTAGTTTAGGTCCTGAAAATTTATTTTGCCTAACATCATTCCATCTTGTAGCCTTCAGTTGAGCGTGGGGGTGACAATATTCATCAACTAATGAGGATCGACCATCCCAACAAGCTGTCGGGGAATAATACAGGCTCTAGGGTTTGGACCGTGGCACCTAGGCTCCCACCTGCCAGTATGTTGACCGATCAATCTGCGTACCAAAGCGAGCGACAAAATTACTGGTCCAATATACTCATGGCGATCAATGCAGGGCCAACCACCATAGCCCCCTCATTTTGCACAAAATTATGTGCAAGTCTTCTATCATGGACTTTCTCTAAAACAACACATTCAGTGCTACCATCTTTAAGCTCACTTCTACGGTTGCCGACTTCCACCTTGTCTTGGCATCTCTGCGATCCAACCCATCAGAGTTCGACCGTCTGAGACTTTGCCATAAAACACTACCAAGTATTGCATGTTGAAACTACCTAAAGCCACAACAACCCATTTACTATCGCAATATAACAAACAAAGTATGTAATTAACACTAATTAATTAAATGTAAGCGACTATTTATATGAGATTATTTCTTCAATTGCCACTAATTAAATAGGACTAAACTAATTAATATTAATTAATTACGAGTAATGAAATTGCCACTAATTACCCATGACACAAATAATTACAACATATTACATACAAATAACAAATTAAATACGGATAATTAATTAATTATCAACAAATTGATTACTTCCCAATAAATTACTTACGATTAATTCATTAAGAATAAGTCATTCCCACGGAATTAATTACGACTAATTATACACATCATTAATTAAGCGTAATTAATTATGCGTATTTAATTAGTTAATTAACTTGAGTCACTACTTACTAACAAATTAATTATGGTCACATAAATTTGACCACTTAATTTGCACTAATGTAATTACCACTAATGAACTACGACTCAAATAATTATGATTTATTAATTACCACTAAATTAAATACAACTCAAATAATTATGATTTATTAATTACGATTGATTAATTACCACTAAATTAATTACAACTAATTAAATAAGACTAAATTAATTATGTCCAACTAATTATCACTAAATTAATTATGACTATTTAAATAGGGCTAAATTAATTATGTCTAACTAATTACTACTAAATTAATTAACACTAGCTAGTCTAGACTTAAATAATAAAGAATAATTAAGTATGACTAATTATTTACCAATACATTAATTACGACTAATTCATTACCTCTTAATAATAAGTCGCTAAATTATTTCGGCTATTTAATTGCTACTACTAACTACATTAATTACAAGTAGTTGATTACAAATAATTAACTATGACAATAGTAATTACAACATAACATGGACCACAAAAGAGCATGCATAATTATGGATCAGCGCGATTAAATAAGCAAGGGAATTATAACTGTACATAATCCAAAATAGCAACAACCAATGAATCCAAATCATTGAAATAAATAATCTAGTCCAAAATGTGACCTAAACTTTATTAGGTCTCTAACATGACCAAGAGTAATCCAACATTGAATGAAAAGGTTCTTATGGCAAATGATCATGTGATTGAAGTATGGGTCTAATCCATGTGCTCTCCGCTCCTCGATCACTCGCGTGCTCAAGATCACCTAAAAACAACAAAAGAGCAAGGGTGAGTCCACGACTTCAGAGACACATCAATATACAACTAACAATAATAAATCAACGGTAATCAATAAACCCATTATCATCATATGCACTTCTATTAATATTCTCATCTTTGTTATCTTCTCTTTGTTTCACACCCATTAATCTCATATATCAATGCAACTCTAATCTATATGTCCACATGCACTTCTTTCAAGGTGATATCTGGAATATAGTACATGAGTGAATACTCATGACAACATTCACTCTCAAGCCCGTTCCTCCACAAGGATCGGGGACCTCCTCCAACTCCCTGTGGAGTTGTGATCATTCATGATCACCGCTCATATCTAAAGATGCTTATGAATGCAAACATGCATAATTTCATAGTACTCATCATATCCAATTTTTCATCATGTCCATTAACAATATAAATCCATACCATTCCATTGCTTGCAATTAAATAAAATAAAAGCACAACAATAATGGTAATGGAAGATAAAGAAAACAAAGGATCAATCATTGATCGATGTCTACCATGCACTTGCCTTTTACTAATTATGACGCCCGGTTTGGCTAGTAAGATGGCAACAAGCACAGCGCCTCTCCTACATTATATACACAAATTTCAATACAAGCTACAGCATCAAGAATAGCAATCAATAGACATAACTCCTACACGTCCCCAAATCTACCACGCTAGGGGTGCTAAAAGTTACCCATTGCTGTCTTAGTACTAAAGCGAAACGTAACTTTTGACTCAAAAGTCCGATCACGACAAACCACCCAGTTCTGGATTCGATTTAAAATTCTCCACATTTTCTTAGATTACGAAGACTTCTAATTAAATCATCTATCCCTCCGTTTTAACCCAGAAAAATCCGATCTGTCCGCTTGAACAAGCGGGTCTTACTAAATTCATAACTTTTGTTTTACTCAACCAAAATTCGAGTTCTTAGATTCTACAGAACCCTTGAACAATTATCTATATCTTTCATGTAGATCAAAACTCTAATTAGGCTATTTACTATTTTTAATCTCAGTCTACCAAAACAGCAAGAAAGATTTACAACCAAAGACAGCAGTCTTCCAAAATTCATATCTCGAAATCTACTTGTCCGACCGACATGATTAAATATGCTATAGAAAGATATCGAAATTATCTACAATTAACTAGTAGATGACATTTCAAAATTTGCCATTAAGGTACCAATAAATCGTTCAACGTAACATCGACTAAACAGTTCATAAATCGATTTCTCCCACTAGAAACATCCTAATAAATATTTCCTTACTGCTCAACAAAACATCCTAGCTCCTCTCTTCTTTACTATTCAAAGAAGCGCATAAATACGTAAACATGCATTGCATCGCTAAGTATGCATGCAAAGCAATCTTGCACTACTTGTTAATGTCGCTTATTAGCAGATTATGCAAAGTTGCATTACTACATTAATTACTAGCACTAGTTGTTTGCAATCATACGAGCTACAAAGACAAAATAGTTAATCACTAAAGTCCAACCGAGGCACTAATTACCGCAAGTATTGGTAACCACAATCAAGAACTAATTACTAGATCCCATCCACTGAGGCCTTCAAAACCTAACATAAAACCTGTGAGAGCAATAATAACTAATCCTACTAACTCAAGATTACTCATTAAATGCACCTAGCGCATGGATTAAAAAAAATATCCGGCTACCATCTTTAAGCTCCCCGTTGCCGCTGAGCACTAGCATCATGAGGTTTGCCAGCGTACAAAATTCATGTACACCATCGCTTCCGTATATCAGCCTCAGTGGTAAGCAATCGCATTTAATGGCCCAATGCTACGCTTCCATTCACCGACTAGGTCCTATATGCCCCACCTCTCTACTACGTGCAAGTGATCTCTCGATGAAAGTTTCTTCGTCGTTAACTCCATGTCGAACTATCGTGGATGTAGCTCTTAAGCTCGTGGATATTCATCGCATGAACCCTCCGTCATGAACCACCTTGATCTGGCATCTCTGATGATCCAACCCATCAGTTCGATCCGATCTAGACTTTCGCCATAAAACACTACCAAGTATTGCATGTTGAAACTACCTAAAGCCACAACAACCCATTTACTATACGCAATATAACAAACAAAGTATGTAATTAACACTAATTAATTAAATGTAAGCGACTATTTATATGAGATTATTTCTTCAATTGCCACTAATTAAATAGGACTAAACTAATTAATATTAATTAATTACGAGTAATGAAATTGCCACTAATTACCCATGACACAAATAATTACAACATATTACATACAAATAACAAATTAAATACAGATAATTAATTAATTATCAACAAATTGATTACTTCCCAATAAATTACTTACGATTAATTCATTAAGAATAAGTCATTCCACGGAATTAATTACGACTAATTATACACATCATTAATTAACGTAATTAATTATGCGTATTTAATTACCATTAATTAACTTGAGTCACTACTTACTAACAAATTAATTATGGTCACATAAATTTGACCACTTAATTTGCACTAATGTAATTACCACTAATGAACTACGACTCAAATAATTATGATTTATTAATTACCACTAAATTAAATACAACTCAAATAATTATGATTTATTAATTACATTGATTAATTACCACTAAATTAATTACAACTAATTAAATAAGACTAAATTAATTATGTCCAACTAATTATCACTAAATTAATTATGACTATTTAAATAGGGCTAAATTAATTATGTCTAACTAATTACTACTAAATTAATTAACACTAGCTAGTCTAGACTTAAATAATAAAGAATAATTAAGTATGACTAATTATTTACCAATACATTAATTACGACTAATTCATTACCTCTTAATAATAAGCTGCTAAATTATTTACGGCTATTTAATTGCTACTACTAACTACATTAATTACAAGTAGTTGATTACAAATAATTAACTATGACAATAGTAATTACAACAAATGATATGGATAAAAATGTATCTTCTCTTCATGAGGATCGTTCTATACTAATCCGGTCCTAAAAACTACTATAAACACTAGTTAATCTCGAAATAAATTTTATTTCTATTCTCCATGTTCTCAATGATGTGCGCGAGAACGAGAATGAAATTGAGAATGACTGATAGCGGGAGCAACTCCGGTATTTATAGCCGCACGAGCGGAGTTCCCGCAGACAGTGCAGTGGCGGGAGGGGAATCAGATTCCCTCCCGCATGATGTTATTACGCATGTCGCATGTAGGGGGTAGTGCAAAAGTGATGGATTGGACGAGAAAAGTGGGTGGTGGCGGAAATCCGAGGCAATCTTGGCGCGAGGCGCGGGCGGCCACACGACATGATCGGAGAGGAGGCGGTACAACAACATGTCCAGCGCCACATGTGCGGTGGAGGAGCGATCTGGGCTAGGGAGGTGCAGAAGCGGGCCACATGGCGTGACCCGGCGAGGGGGCCGGCAGAGCCATGCGTCTGGTAGAGCCTCGTCCGGTGGGGTGTCTGAGACGAGTCATGTCCGGCGAGGTGTGCGAATAGGCTTGTCGGGTGAGGCGGACGTGACCACATGTCACGAGGAGGGAAATCGGGTTAGGGATATCAGGGAGATGAAATCCGGCGGGAGGCAAAATATTGGACACGAGTCGACTCTGAGATCGTCTGTGGTGTCATTTTGATAATACAACACTACAGCGTACCCTCCCTCCCCCCCACACGGCCATCCTGCGGTGGTCCACGCATCAGACCAAAAAAATCTTGAAAAACTAATCCGGTTCTCGGAGAAACAAAAACCACCGTATCTAGTCCATCTCGTTCGAACACGCCTCCGAATCCAGGCCCTCCCTTCATCTGTCCTTCCACGCTGGCCTCCCCTCCATCACTTCCAGGTCGTTGTCGCCAATTTATTCCCTATCTCGTCGTTGTCACATCTTTGTCTCATGCATGCATGCAAATTTCAATTAGCTTTGTCTTAGATTCTACAGAACCCTTGAACAATTATCTATATCTTTCATGTAGATCAAAACTCTAATTAGGCTATTTACTATTTTAATCTACAGTCTACCAAAACAGCACCGAAAGGCGACAACCCTTAAAGACAGCAGTCTTCCAAAATTCATATCTCGAAATCTACTTGTCCGCTCGACATGATTAAATATGCTATAGAAAGATATCGAAATTATCTACAATTAACTAGTAGATGACATTTCCAAAATTTGCCATTAAGGTACCCGAATAAATCGGGCCAACCACCATAGCCCCCCTCATTTTGCACAAAATTATGTGCAAGTCTTCTATCATGGACTTTCTCTAAAACAACACATTCCGTGCTACCATCTTTAAGCTCCGCCTACGGTTGCCCGCTTCTCGAGGCACTAGCATCATGAGGGTTTCCCGGCGCCCTGTGTACAAAATTCATGTACACCATCGGCTTCCCGTATATCACCGCCTCGAGCTGGTAAGCAATCTGCATTTAATGGCCCAATGCTACGCTTCCATTCACCCTGACTAGGTCCTATATGCCCCACCCTCTCCTACTCGTGCAAGTGATCTCCTCGATGACAAGTTTCTTCGTCGTTAACTCCATGTCGAACTATCTGTGGATGTAGCTCTTAAGCTCGTGGATATTCATCGCATCGAACCCCTCCGTCTGAACCACCTTGTACTGGCATCTCGACAGATCCAACCCATCGGGTTCGACCCGTACGAGACTTTCGCCATAAAACACTACCAAGTATTGCATGTTCGAAACTACCTAAAGCCACAACAACCCATTTACTATACGCAATATAACAAACAAAGTATGTAATTAACACTAATTAATTAAATGTAAACGACTATTTATATGAGATTATTTCTTCAATTGCCACTAATTAAATAGGACTAAACTAATTAATATTAATTAATTACGAGTAATGAAATTGCCACTAATTACCCATGACACAAATAATTACAACATATTACATACAAATAACAAATTAAATACAGATAATTAATTAATTATCAACAAATTGATTACTTCCCAATAAATTACTTACGATTAATTCATTAAGAATAAGTCATTCCCACGGAATTAATTACGACTAATTATACACACATCATTAATTAACTGTAATTAATTATGCGTATTTAATTACCGTTAATTAACTTCGAGTCACTACTTACTAACAAATTAATTATGGTCACATAAATTTGACCACTTAATTTGCACTAATGTAATTACCACTAATGAACTACGACTCAAATAATTATGATTTATTAATTACCACTAAATTAAATACAACTCAAATAATTATGATTTATTAATTACGATTGATTAATTACCACTAAATTAATTACAACTAATTAAATAAGACTAAATTAATTATGTCCAACTAATTATCACTAAATTAATTATGACTATTTAAATAGGGCTAAATTAATTATGTCTAACTAATTACTACTAAATTAATTAACACTAGCTAGTCTAGACTTAAATAATAAAGAATAATTAAGTATGACTAATTATTTACCAATACATTAATTACGACTAATTCATTACCTCTTAATAATAAGCTGCTAAATTATTTACGGCTATTTAATTGCTACTACTAACTACATTAATTACAAGTAGTTGATTACAAATAATTAACTATGACAATAGTAATTACAACAAATGATATGGATAAAAATGTATCTTCTCTTCATGAGGATCGTTCTATACTAATCCGGTCCTAAAAACTACTATAAACACTAGTTAATCTCGAAATAAATTTTATTTCTATTCTCCATGTTCTCAATGATGTGCGCGAGAACGAGAATGAAATTGAGAATGACTGATAGCGGGAGCAACTCCAGTATTTATAGCGCCTGGCGGAGTTCCCGAGCAGTCTGCGATGGCGGGAGAATCGATTCCTCCCGCATGATGTTATTACGCATGTCGCATGTAGGGGGTAGTGCAAAAGTGATGGATTGGACAGAAAAGTGGGTGGTGGCGGGAAATCCAGAGGCAATCTTTGCGCGAGGCGTGCGGGGCGAGCCACCACGGCATGATCAGGAGAGGGAGGCCGGTACAACAACATGTCTGTACGCCACATGTGCGGTGGAGGAGCGATCTGGGCTAGGGAGGTGCAGAAGCGGGCCACATGGCGTGACCCGGCGAGGGGGCCGGCAGAGCCATGCGTCTGGTAGAGCCTCGTCCGGTGGGGTGTCTGACGAGTCATGTCCGGCGAGGTGTGCGAATAGGCTTGTCCAGGTGAGGCGGCGAGCGTGACCACATGTCACGAGGAGGAAATCTGGGTTAGGGATATCGTGGAGATGAAATCCGGGCGCGGGAGGCAAAATATTGGACACGAGTCGGCTACAGATACGTCTGTGGTGTCATTTTTGATAATACAACACTACAACGTACCCTCCCCTCCCCCTCCCACACGGCCATCCTGCGGTGGTCCACGCAACAGACCAAAAAAATCTTGAAAAACTAATCCGGTTCTCCGGAGAAACAAAAAACCACCGGTATCTAGTCCATCTGTCGTTCGAACACGCCTCCGAATCCAGGCCCCTCCCCTTCATCTGTCCTTCCACCGCCCGGCCTCCCCTCCAGTCACTTCCATCGGTCGTTGTCGCCAATTTATTCCCTATCTCGTCGTTGTCACATCTTTGTCTCATGCATGCATGCAAATTTCAATTAGCCTGTGCGGGGGAAGGATTCCCTCCCGCAGCGGCTATAAATTAGCGAGTGAGTGAGCATGATTTCATTTTGTCGTCACTCGCTCGCTCTCTTGCTCTGTCAATTATATTTTTTGTGATATTTTAGCTTTATTAACCGCCGTCATTTGAAGCCAATTTAGCAGATAATTTTTATCTCTGTCGATTTTTCATCGTTCATAAGTTCTTTATTAACTGCGTACTTAAATAGTTGTAATTTTCTAGGTGCACCTGTTATAGGCGTTTTGAAATTTTCATAGGAAAAATTGTTTGACTTTATTAGTCGTATTTAATTAGTCGTAGTTGAACTAATGTTACTTAATTAATTAGTTTTAATTCTTGAGGTGTCGTTAATTAGTTACCAAATAATTAGTCGTAATGAACAATATTTGCAAATGCAAAATTACATTGCAGTGCTGAATAATTGGCTAATGAGTTCTACCTTGGCTTTGTTCTCTAATCAGATAAATTTTAGGATGTGTGTGTGTGTGCGCATGCCTTGTATCGCGTTTCGATGCGGTCAAGTAATGCGATTTTTGTGACATGGGCAAGGGAGAAAGAGATTCCTAAAGAAATGAAATTATGTAGTAGATCAAATACATACTTTTGTGCAGTTGGTTTGTTATCCTTACCTTCTGGAACTCTGAATGCACTATTAAGTTTCTTTGATTTGCAACTGAGACACAGTATGCACTTACATAGGAGTTATTGGTAACAAAATGAACTGATTTAGTAGTCGAAAGCATGGGCTCAACTAACACCAATTAATTAGTTGGTTACTACAAATAATTTAAACATATCTTGCATTGGTGTGTGTGTTTAATTGAGGAATAATTATGTCAAGATTATTAAAAAATTGCAAGGTACAATCAATTATATACTGTTATATGTTCTTTATTTCGCAATTTATTGTGGTACTACATGCTTTGTCTTCTAGCTAGAATCTTGACACCTTCCAGAGCCATTTTCTTTGTACAATATGTAGTGTGTGCATATCAAACATACTAAAGCTGATCATGAACAATATGATGATGGGTGCATATCAGAATAATATAGTGTGTAGTGTGTAACTAGCTAGTGTGTTGTATGTAGTAAATTACTTGATAGTAAAACTGACTAACACGAGCGTGAGCATGTAAATTTTAGCGATTTAGCCTAACATTAAAATTCTCGTGCATCAATTCATTCTAATGTAATTAATTTAGTCATGTTTAAATAGTCGTATTTAATTTTCTACCAGTAAATTAGTGTAAATTAATTTGTAGTGCTTATTTGGTCGTAATTTTTAATTTACAGTATTTTATCGACATTATCAATCTTCTCACTAATATTTCGTCTATTCCATGTGTTGCAAGTCATGTCTCTACCGGCACTTTTAGAACACTTGTACGATGAGAACCACCGGTGCAAGCTGTGGATTGCTGGTGATGCGAATGACCCTCTGCCCTTGCTTCTTTAGTCGGGGAGGGATTACTGGGAGCTGGACGCTCGCTATGTCCCAATCCCCCGGGACACGAACTTGTTGCCCCTTGCGAGGCTGCTCTTCGTCAGACGTTGGTCTGTTATCGGCACATGTCGACAGGTGGAGGCTAAATACGCACACCTTACACTTTCAGTGGGGTGAGATGACGACCACTCTGTAGGACGTCTCGTTTTTGGCCGGTCACCCAATCCGGGGTGAGACACTTGTTCCAGGTCGTCCACAGGCGAACTGGAAGGCCACGCTGGAGCATCGGTTCAGCCTAGCTGTCCCAGAGCGTGCACGTGGCATCCCTCGGACTTGGTTGAGGCATTTTAATCAATGCCGTAGGATGCACCTAACAAGGTCGTTAGGGTGCACTTCGTTGCTTACATTCTTTAGTACTTTAGTTGGGTCCTATTTCCAACCACACAAGGCGATTGGTGCTACCCCAGCGTGGTTTGTGTCACTAAGTCTTTGCTTGACGCGTTGGATGGGCCGATGCCTCAGTATAGCTGGGGATCAGCAGTCCTTTGCACCACATACCAGGGATTGTGTGACGCTTCACGGCGCGGCACCAGTGCTACCCCAACTTTGATTATGCGCTACATGCTCCTGCAACTGTGGAGTTGGGAGCACTTCCTGATGGCGTGAGCCTTCGAGAGCGGTGCACCCGTCTGTGCGAGTTGGGCGACCGATAGACGGGCCCACTATAGACTTACGGTGGACTCTTTGCTGTCTGGCGGGCCAAGGATAGATCGGTGAGGTGCTACTCGTTGTTCCACAATGAGTTCGAGCCGTTGCACAACAACGACATCATCTGGGCTCCATGGACTCCAGATTTCGTGCAGACGGTAGCACCACACGGGCTGTCCGTGCAATGCACCCAGGACGTCGGGTTATGAGGGGCAACCAGCCGTTTGGTGTTCGCACATATGGTGGAGTCTTACGCGCCATAGCGCATAATGCGACAGTTTGCTTTGTACAAGGTCGTGCCCTCTCCGGATGGTAGGGTCCTGCAGCGAGCCATACACCTGTGAGTCAAACTTTATCCTAGTAATGTTTACACTTCTTTTCTAATATCAATACTTACAAAATACGAGACAATCGAGGCGGTAGGGGCGAGGGTCGCAAGCATTCCAACACGAATGGATTACTTACGAATGAGAGCATCCACGCTCGTTTGATCGTCTGGCGCTTCACGACGTGGCGACACCGTAAGACACTTACAACTTCTGGTCATTTTATTGATGATATGTGTACTCTTCGTTACTGAACCTATTATGCACGCCACTTTAGTTGGAGCAGATGCAGCGCATCATAAGCGCATCGGAGACAGTCATCCGCAGCCCAGACACAACACCGGGGCTGCTGAAAACTTTAAAGTACATCTTCGCGGAGTCGAAGAACATAATAAATAACTTGAGTTGCGGTCGTTCGATGGACAACGTCCTACGCATCGGGCACCAAGTGGGAGGGATCGTGCTCACCCGCTAGGTCATCACGACCTAGAGAGTCCTGCCGACGTCGTAGCGCTACTCGTCGGTCATCCACGAGCTAGATCGGCGGAGAGGTAAATTATATACAAATATACGTTATGTTTTTTTGGTTATGCCTTACATTCTACTAACATCATATCGCTCTCCCTAAACCTAACTGCGACACATGACGAACTCTCAGACGTTGCTGCACAGCCGCCATGCGGCAACCGTTGCCGTCCGACCGTCGTGCGACAATAGCTAAGGTGGCGCAGGCGGGGAGAGATGGGGAGAGGGGGGGCTGAGGTGGCGTGGGCGGGGAGAGAGGGGGCCACATGGCGGTTTGGGGAGCGTTGCCGCACGGTAGTCGTGCGGTAACGGACGACGTGGTGGGTGGGAAGAGGCTCCGTATGATGGTTGTACGATAACAGTGTTATTTCTGTAAATACATCTTCACAATAAATATTTCTGCAAATACGAACCGAAAAGTCATTGTACATGGCGAATATGGCCGTGTATCTATACCGGGACCGGGAGGACGGAGGACCGAGTCGTCTTCTCCTTTATAAAAGGCCTCCGAAAAATCTCCCCATTTCCTCCCAGCGCTTTCCCCCTCCCATTCGAGGAAAAAATTGTAGCAGGATTCGAATTCGATACGCTTCTCGATTTGAGGCCGAGCTTTTTCACCTTCTAGGGCCGATTCTTAAGAGAGGTTCGGTTGTTAGCTCGACTTGAGGCCAAGCTGGTGGGAATTTGGAGCATTCTTCGTTCGTTTTTGCTCGCTTTGAGGCAACAGGGGGCAGAAGGTGCGATCTTTTGATCGAACCTGCCGTTCTCTGGTTTCGATTCAAGAATCATTAGCTCCGCACGAGAGATTCCTGTCTTGTGCTCGCCTGAATAGAAGGCCAATTGGTGGTTTCTTGGCTCCAATCCCTCGATTCCTGGCTTTGGCAAATCTGAGGTTCCCTATCGAATCAGGAAGGTTTGGGCAGCTAAATCCGCAAGGAAGGCTGCAATAATCCGCGCGAAGACGCTCCCCACCCACCCACCCACACACCACCCACACACATGGATTGGTGACGGCCCGGTGCCAAATTGATCAGAAATCTTCTGAAAGCAAATCTTTAACTCAAGAGAGCTGACCCAATTGCATCAGGGATTCGGCCTTCGCATCCCTAATTCGCCCCATTTCCAAGACGACGATTGGATCGTAGATGGGGGCGGGGTCGAGCATCATGGGCGCGGATGGGGAGTGGGGGGAGTCGTCCCTTGGCGACATGCCGGAGAGCTGCGTGGCGACGGTGCTGCTCCACCTCGACCCGCCGGAGATCTGCCAAGTCGCCCGCCTCAACCGCGCCTTTCGCGGCGCCGCCTCGGCAGACTGCGTCTGGGCCGGCAAGCTCCCCGCCAACTGCCGCTACCTCGCGGCCCTCGCTGCTGCCGCCGATGACGAGGGTGGTGGCGACGGAGAGGGCAATGACAAGCGCTGCTCCCCGGCGTCGACCAAGAAGGAGATTTACGCGCGCCTGTGCAGACCGACCCCCTTTGATTCTGGCACAAAGGTAACTCATTAATCTTTACTCTTTAAAATTCTACTTGTTTATTTGAGCTGATTTGCTATCGTGTCATATATCTGATGATTAATTTGTTCAATGGGGGTGGCAGTTGTTGGCATTTGGGAAGTAGAAAATATAATTCGACTATTATTTGTTTAGTTTTGGTGGGTTGGGTGTAGTTCTGTTCTTAGGCCTTCGTTTTGCTTGAAATGATTTCTTCTAATTTAAAGGCATTCATCTTCTGGTTGTAGGAATTCTGGATTGAGAAGAACAAGGGAGGTCTTTGCATGTGTATCTCGTCAAAGGCGATGGTGATTACAGGTATTGATGATCGGAGATATTGGAGCCACCTTGTCACAGAGGAATCAAGGTACTTCCCTCTTGATGACTTCTGTTTTGTATGTATTATCTCGTTGAGATATTAATTCTGTCGTTGATACGAGATCGAATAGTAAACTTATAAGCACCCCTGGTTGGATGCGTCGACTGCCGAGGATGTGAGGGAGGAGCTTAACGAGAATCACACACAAGGAGGTCGTACAATTGTGCATATGTATGGTAGAAGTTACAAAATGACCTCCCCTCCCCATTTACAATAGGTACTATTTATAGAGGAGGAGATCGTGAATTACATCGTTGCCCTCGGGGCTTAGCTTGCTTTGGGGTACTTAGTCCATCGTGTCAAGTGGGTCTCGCCACGGTAGAGATACATGATATCGTCGGCCTTACATCTATCTGGTGTCAACGGACCTCGCCATGTGGCTACCTTGGGTGGGTCGGGGTGGGTTCTTGATGTCTCACGCCTCGCTGAGGCTGGTCCTCAGACCTCGCCGTGTGGCTACCCCAGACCGGGTCCGAGGTGGGTTCACCGATGTGTCACGCCTCGCCGAGATTGGTCCTCAGACCTCGTCAGGGTTGGTCACGATGTGTGGCGCTTTAGAGGTTGGTCCTCGGACCTTGTTGAGGTTTGTCTTGGATTTTGTCGGTGGATCCCCATGTCATGCCTTAGAGGTTATCGTCGGCACGAGGTAGAACGATGACCCTCCCCAACGATAGCGATCGCCGTCAGGGCAATCGTCAGCCGCGCTTTGGTGGCGCACAAACTTCGCGGGGGTTGGCGCGAGGCCTTGGGTTGACGATTCTACCGGTGACCTGTGGTGCACTCTGACAACATGTTAATTTACCTTGGTCCTCGCGTGAATTCCAGGCGATAGGTTGTGCACAGCGTCGTCGCGGTGGATTGCCTTGGTGTTCCTTGATGGGCCACTCTCCATGCCGATTTCGAGTCACGTCGAGGAGTTCACGACACACGAAAGGCGTGGGGTCACGAACAAGTATGGAGTCATCGTTGGTATCGGATCTTGAATTACGTGGAGCGCGGAACTAGGACTCTATCCAAAAGGTGGCTCGTGAAGTGGGAGTTCTTGACTCATGGCCTTGAGGTGTGAAGTGCGAGTTGAAGTGCCTAGCTCGACCCGCATGGGCGTGGCCGAGGCTTAGCCCTCGAGGAGCAACATAATGCCGTTGTGCGCAAGGTTGACTTGTGTGAACTCGTAGCAACGAGCGTGGCCGATTTGTCAGCTCATGACGCATGGGGCCCTCAAGTGAGCGAGTACATTGCGTGTGAGCAGCGTCGAGATGTGCATGGATGGACCTCTTGTTTGAGTGCGATGGTGACTTTAAAGCGTGGGAGGCGATAGGCGCGCGCGTGTCAATTTACGAGCTTGATGGGCGACAGAGTTGGGTGACACATTGAGGCGCGGTCGACCGATGTATGTCAACGCGTCGAGATGTGCAAGGTCGACGTGTGCCCAGGGCCAACCTGATGAGGCTTGGCCCTCGAGGTGAGGGGATATCTCCTAAACCCTAAACCCTCGACTCACCGAGACATGGCACGCGAAGTGGGGTGGCATGTGCCGGGGTGGCCTGTGCTACGCTCACGAAGGCGTGGCCTACGAAGCGAGGATCGCTCAGTGCTAAGCTATGTTTGGTAGTGGGAATGCTCTCGAGGCTGACCACACCGCAATGAGGCGATGTGTTGGCGCTCGCCAAGGTATATCTACCAATCAAAGGGGGTCACTTAATCGAGGAGACTCGATGGGCGAGATGGTTTGGTCGAGCGTGTTGTCGAGGCCGAGTCGTACCATGTTGAGGCAAAGCCATTGATTGTTGCCCCTCGCTAGGCGAACTAACCTATTGACTAGAGGGGTGCGCTAGGGCCCGAAGTACTCGAGGCTGATGGGTTGCCTGCGGGGTGAGGAGGCATGCACCGACGCGGAATGCGAGTAGCTCGACTCGACGAAACAAGTAGTGGTGTCTGCGAAGCGCGGTGCTCAACCCGTCTAGGTGTTGACTACGAGGCAAGGTGTACTCAACTAATCGGCGTGGCCTTCGGCCAGAAGGAGCTGATTTTTCTAACTTGTTGGTGGTTTCGTTGAGGGTAAGTTTTACCCGTCTCTATTGAAAAACTTAGCGCTTGAGGCGGCTCGAGAGCCTCTAGGTTGAGAGAGGTTGGAGCATTGCCATCTCCCGTGAAAAAACTTAGCGCAGGCGACTCGAGCGGAGGGTGACGACAAGCCAGTTAGGTTAAGTCCGCTCGGCCGGAGTGTGAGTATGTGTTCGCTCGGCCCCAAAGGGTGAGTATCCATTCACTTGGCCTGGAGGGTGAGTATCGTTCACTTGGCCCCAAGGGTGAGTATCTGTTCATTCGGCCGGGAGGTGGTATGTTCTCGCTTTGTCGGGCGCGAGTGCTCGATCTACCAAGGCGTGGCCTTGGTGGGATGGCATGCGCTTAAGCGCTAAACTTGATGCAGAGGTGAATCAGCCGAGCTAGGGAAGCACCTAGTTGAGGAGATGCCGTCGGCGGCGAACCGTCCAAGGTAAAGCCGTCGAGGCCAAGTTGAACAATCTGAGGCCAAGCCATCGAGGTGTGTCGGAACATGCAGGGGTGAATCCATCATGCTATGGGATGGGAGCACCTAGTCAGGAGAGACCATCAAGGAGAAGTGAAGTTCGACCTAGGCAAAGCCATCGAGGCCGAGTTAAACCACGCCGAGGTCAAGCCATCGAGCGTGTTGGGGCTTCTTAGAGGTGGATGCGTCGAGCTAGGGGAGCCCCTAGTTGAGGAGACACCATAGAGGAGAAGCAAACTTCGGTTGAGGCAAGTCTATCAGGCGAATCGACCCACGCCGAGGTCAAGCCATCGAGCGTGTTGGGGCTCGGCGAGGTGGATATGTCAAGCTAGGGAGCCCTAGTTGAGGAGGCATAATCGAGTGACGAAGTTCGGTTGAGGCCGAATTAAACCACGCCAAGGTTAAGCCATTGAGGCGTGTTGGGGCTCGCCAAGGTGAATCTGTCGAGCTAGGAGGAGCCCCTAGTCGAGGAGACTCCATCGAGGGGAAGTGAAGTTCAGCTGAGGCAAAGTCGTCGAGGCCGAATTGAACCACGCCGGGGTCAAGCCATCGAGGCGTGCTGAGGCTCGCCAAGGTGAATCCGTCAAGCTAGGGGGAGACACTAGTTGAGGAGACACCATCAAGGAGAAGTGAAGTTCGGCCAAGGCAAAGCCGTCGAGTAGGGTTGACCTGTAGAGGTCAAGCCATCGAGGTGTGTTGGGGCTCGCCGAATTGAATTCGTCGTGCTAGGGGCTCCTTAGTCGAGGAGACACCGTCGAGGTGAAAGCGAAGTTGGCGAGGCAAAGTTGCCGAGGTTGAATTGAACCATCAGAGTCAAGCCATCGAGGCGTGTTGGGGCTCGTGGAGGTGAATACGAGATCAGACAGTTTAGCCGTCCCAGAGATTGAGTGCTTGGTCGTTCACTCAGGCCCAAAGGGTGAGTCTTTAGCTCCTGGAGGGTGAGTATGTTCTTGCTCAACTTCAGAGGCCAGCATGTGACCGCTCAACCACGAAAGGCGTGACTCATGGAGCAAGTAGTGCTCGACCCACTAGTCGAGGAGCCGCCATCGAGGCAAGCGAAGTTCGGTCGAGCAAACCCATCAAGGCATGTTGGGGCTCGTCGAGGTTAACTCTTGAGTTAGGGAGCCCTGTCGAGGAGCCGTCGAGTGATGCGGTTCGACTAAGGCAAAGTCGCCGAGGCCGGTGAACCACGTCGAGGCCAAGCTATTTATACCCCACGGTGAGGCAGCGACACCAGAACCAGCGAGATGAGGCCACCCAACTGGTCGGGGTAGGTAGAGATCAAGGTGAGCTCGGACCCGATCGGTGTGGGGCGGTGAGGTGTGTATGAACTTGTAGCTTCTCGTTACGGTCCCCACGGTCGGCACCAACTGTCGTCGATGCAAGATTGGACGATAAACTTGTAGCACCCCCCGTCAGAAGCATCGACCACCGAGAATGCGAGGGAGGAGCTTAACGAGAATCACACACAAGGGGGTCATATGGATGTATTGCATGTGTGGTAGAAGTTACTAAATGCCCCCCCCCCTCTCCCCATTTACATGGGGTCCTATTTGTAGAGGGGAAGGGGGAAATCGCTGAAGTTACATTGTTGCCCTTGGGGCTTAGCTTGCTCTAGGGGTACTTTTGTCCATCGTGTCAAGTGGGTCCCACCACGTCCGAGATACATGACATCGTTGGCATTCCGTCTATGTGGGTGTCGACGGGACCTCGCCGTGTGGCTACCCTGGACTTGGTCGAGGGTGAGTTCGCCGATGTGTGACTCCTCCCGTGGTTGGTCCTAGTACCTCGCCGTGTGGCCACCCTGGATCCGGTTCAGGGTGGGTTCACTGATGTGTCACACCTCGCTGAGGTTGGTCCTCGAATCTCGTTCGGGGTTGGCCCCCGGACCTCGTCCGCGGTGGATCCTCCAATGTGTGACGTCTCGCCGAGGTTGGTCCGCGGACCTCGTCCGCGGTGGATCCCGATGTGTCATGCCTTGCCGAGGTTATCGTCAGTTCAAGGTAGAGCGGGGACCCTCCCCCAACAAATTCCAATGATTGTCATGGTAGAAACTATTTCAGCACCTGGGTTTTAGTTTTGACTTTAGAGCCTCCCCCAACAAATTCCAATGATTGTCATGGTAGAAACTATTTCAGCACCTGGGTTTTAGTTTTGACTTTAGAGCCTTATGAATTACAGTTGCTGCATGGCATATTTTTTTCTTAGCCCCAAAAAATAAAATAAAAATGTTGCATACTCTTCTTATGCCGGTGATTTTTTTAACGTCCTGCTGTGCGCAGATTGGGACATTCACATTACAAATGTTCATGCTCACACACTTCATTTTTTAAAATTGACAAGTGGTTTGACTGTTCTTTACTCTAATATAATTGTCGAATAAAATTGATTACTTGTTATGACATTGTTCTCTGGCATACTTGGTTGACAAGAAAGACCTTTGTTCCAATTTGGGTCTTCTATGAATGCATTAGAGGATCTTCTATGAAGGATGGGATAATCTACACATATGTGTATGCATCATGCATGTAACTTGTGGTATGATTTGGCTTGCTTATAGGTTTATGCAATTTCCAAATTTAAGGTTAATTATTTGTGCACGACGTATTTCATATGGTTGCTTTAATACGTTGAACTAGTGAAAAATTTGAGTATCACGAGCAACCAACTCATGGATGTAGGGAAACTCATATTATTTGTTTTTGAGAGTTTAGAATTTACTGATATCAATTATTTGAGGTCATTTGCAGCATACGGGCACTTGGGCTGGTTAGCATAAATTAGTTATTGGTCAAAGTGAAATATGCATGAGTGATTAATTCTTGAAATGGTGATTGTTGAAAATAAAATCATTTTCTTTTAGTAGAATATAAGAAATCTTAGGTTTCTCTTCTCTAAATGTCTAGGCACATGGAACTTTTATTTGATCATTTCAATGTATTGTATTGTTAGGTAATTCTCCTATGCTCCACCAAAAGGGAAATGTTAAAAAGATTTTGAAAAAATGTGGAGTTGAAGCACCTACCCATTTGTAAACGTACCGTTTGATTTGTGCATTTTCCATTATGTAGAGCATAGAAGAACCACTTGTTGTATTGTATCCTTAGGTCATTTGGGATAAAATATCCCAACCATTTATTACGCCCTTTAGTTCAGTATATGCCAAAAGCAAATAATTTCAGTGCCATAAAAAAATCATTTATGCTTTCCCTTTGTCAATCTGGCAACTCTAGTTGTAGCCTCAAACTTTGCCTTGCTTTGTACTCTAATTACATTTTCTACATGACATCTGTTGAGTACATTTTTAGATTAACCATACCCGTGTTGTAGAGGACTGAAGTATTTCCACTCGAAGATGACTATGAAGTATTTTGACTAGAAGATACTCCCTCCATTCATAAATGTATGGCGTTTTAGAAAGTGTGCAGTCAAACTTCTCTAACTTTGACTATTAATATATGAAAAACTATTTAGACTGGCCATGAGAGAATAGTATTATTAGATTTGTCATGATAAATAATTTTGTAATATAATGATTTTATAATTTTTTTGTTAATACAATCATATAAAAAATAATGGTCAAAGTTTGGATATTGGAGACCGTGCCAATGTCCAAAACGTTGTACATTCTTGAACAGAGGGAGTACTATATTGTTTTCTTGCACATTGTCACTCACATGGCTTTAGCAATCTGAGATTGCTAACTTATGTAGCGCTTTATTAAAGATTTGGCTGATTTTTTGTAAAGTGGTTAGTTTTTGTGATCATTCCTGCATTTCCAAGCCAGTTTGTTCCCCAGAATGTCTAAAAAAAAGTGACATGCACTTTGCATACTGAGTATTACATAACTGCTTCGACCCTTTCATTATCTTATCACTTTTTAGTATAAATTTACCTCCTATGCAGATTTGTGGTAAATGGGGTCTTTGTACTATTGCAGATTCCATAGTGTTGCCTATCTTCAGCAAATTTGGTGGCTTGAGGTGGATGGGGAGCTCGATTTCTGCTTCACTGCTGGTTCATACAGCCTTTTTTTCCGTCTTCACCTGGGCCGACCGCATAGGCGCATGGGTCGTCGGGTTTGTGGAACCGAGCTCATCCATGGGTGGGACGTGAAACCCACACGGTTCCAGCTCTCAACCTCTGATGAACAGCAGGCTACATCAGAATATTACCTAGATGGACCAGGAAGCTGGATCCTTTACCATGTCGGCGATTTTGTCGTGTCAAACTCCGATGAGCTGATCAAACTCAAGTTCTCGATGATGCAGATTGATTGTACCCATACAAAAGGTGGCTTGTGTGTTGATTCGGTTTTGATATATCCGAAAGGGTATCGGCATGAGAAGGCAAACATAGTCTACATGTGATTCTGCAGAATCATTGCGATGCTCCACCAACATGAGGTAATTCAGGAGGATGGCTGGTCTTTTCCTGTCCATTCTTATCTGGAAGTCTGTGTGTATATTCTGTTTTCTTTCTTTCTTTCTTTCAGAGAGTTTTGCATGAATGTAAGGTCTTCTTTGTATTCTTTGTAGTGTTAGTTAAACAGGTAGGGACTAGGGGAGTAGGGGAGTTTTAGAGGCAGGTAAAATTGACAAAATATCGGTGGAGTGCACAGTACTAGTCGTCTAAAAGAAGCTGTAGATGCCATCTTCAGCTGTAATTTTCATCGGTATAATGATGTTTGGCGATCTGGATATTCCTCTTTGCTTAGTCCTGTGACTAAACTAATTTTGTCTTCTTAACTGTTTGTGTATTCAATACATCTTTATTTGCTTTCGTTTGTGAGCCCAAATACATAAGATTAGTTCTGTTGGACTGATGGCTAACATGTTCTGTCTAGTGATTACGTTGCTGTTCCGAGGCTTTTACTACATAATGCGTGTTGCGTTCTGCACATCTTGGGAACTACTATCGTGAATTTAGTATTGCAAATCACAATTTAGTATCCTGCGTTTTGCTTGATCACATGAAATTTACATGGACTAATAGGCAAATATTGGGCCCTGAATTAAACACATTCATGAATTTAGTATTGCAAATCAGAATTCAAATCGACAATGGCACTCCGCAATTCAGGTTTACAATCCTTTCGTCACGGTCGGTGCGAGTGTCAATGCTTGTTTCATGGCTTCATATTCTGTTTCAAACAGAAGTTCAAATATTTTGGCAATACACTCATTGAGATTGTTAACATCGATAGCATGATGCTAGATGTTCAGGCTATCCATGTTAAGGGAAGTCACGAAGGAGCGGGCCTACGGGCTACGGCTAACACAGCGGATCCCCAGGAGTGGAGGCGCGATGCCGCGGAGCGGCCATGAGAATACATTTTAGGGGTAGGCGGCACAGCAGTTGGCGGTTACCGGCTAATGCCCAGGATCATGGATAGAAATACCGGCCGGTAACCGCGGTTACCGCCGATAACGGTTTACGGTGGGGCCGGATTTGAAATCGGCGGTTTTCCGAATTTACAAATTCAAATTTTGAATTTTGAATTTGATTGAATTTTAAGCAAATTTAAAATTCATCGAAAAAACGATTCTGGCCGGTAACGGCGATTACGTACCGCCGCCGGCGATAATTGGGCGATGGGTTTTAAACCACGCGGATTAAGCGGGATTTTGTCGGGGCTGAAGCGACCTGAGCTTTCATTTGAGAAAATTTTCTATATCTGCTGAAATTTATCCTACTATCTTACCACTGAAAAAATTTGATTCCTTGTATATCACGAGTTTTCTTTTATTCCCTTTCATACCATTTCCGCCACCTTCTCTGTGAACGGCGTGTGGAAAAACTCTTTGCTCTTCTTCTTGACCCCTTCCTTCTCTCTTTCTCTTCTTTCCTTTCTTTCTCGACCCAAGGCCCATTTCGCGTCTCTTCCATCGCCACACTCGCCCTTTGCTCTTTCACGTCGCATGTGTTCGCGCAATCTCCATCGCATCCTCTCCTCATCTAGCCACCACCACATCCTCTCTTCATCCGATCGCCACCGCTTATTCTCCTCTAGCTCCGTCACCACCGAGTGCCTTGGTGCCACCGTGGCCGGTCCGACCTCCTCTCCTCAGTCTCCCTCTCTTTACTCTTGCCGTGCCGCCGCCATCAAGGGGTGTCCACGGATCGAATAATGGTCTTTCTATATTTGTATTCGTATTTTCTAAACGAATACGAATATTGTCTAATACGAATATGAATCAAATGTTGTAATGAATACAAATATGAATTGAATACCTATTCAATTCGGTCGGATTCGGATATCCTCATAACTTACGTATTTGTAAGATATTTATGATACTTTATCTTCATACATAGCACACCCAATCATTCTAGTTTATCGATTTCACCTGAAAACATGAATTCATATTAAACTAAAAATACTCATCCAACTAATTAGCCATACTGCGATAAAATATGTATATTGTTTTATCGAACTCGAATACGAATACGAATAGTGTGAATAAAATAATATTTCAGATGACAAAAGTCTATACCATCTTTGTATCCATATTTTTATGTGAATGCAAATACGAATACGAATATGAATAGGGGAGAAATTGTTAATCGGATGAAAAAAATATAAACCATATTTGCTACCAACTGAATTCAGATGCCGGATAATTCGGATTCAATTGACACCCTCTACCGCCATCCGGTCGCCTCACCGGCTCATTGTTACCCAACGTTCGGTTACCATGGTGAGCTCCTTCCTCTCTCTTCCCCTTCCACTTCCACTCATCATCGTAGCAGATCGCCACCGAAGTCGGCCTTGGTGCAGCCATTGCCGCCGGTCTGGCCTCCTCTCCTCAATCTCCTTCTCTCTACTCTTGTCACGCCACCACCATTAGGTCGTCTCGCTGGCTCATCGCTGGCCAGCCTCTGGTTACCACGGTGAGCTCCTTCCTATCTCTTCTCCTTCTATTTCCACTCATCACCGTAGCAGGTCGCTTTTACCAGCATCTCCCTGGGAGTGGAGATCCACCAACCTCGCGAGGCATCGCGCAGCCACCTCAGTGAGCTCGGGCTTTGGGAGGCCATGTCCACCGTGGTGTCTATCGGGACCAAAATATGCAAATCTGGACCATCTGTGTATACTGCACTAATCCAGTATCACGCTAGTGCACACAGTGGTAACATCGATGAAATATCATTCCATATGCAAATATAACTAAGAAATAGATAATTAATAATAATAATTAATAATAATAATTAGAGTAACGCCCTTAAGATCAAAGCTTATAATAAATATGTTAGAAGGCGAATATCTCAATAAGTTTCAGCGGAAGGAAACAATATAACTTTAGTGAAGCCCATCCATATGCTCATAGGCAATCGACTGGGGTAGCGTGACCTAGTTCTCCATGATCCTTGAAGTTGACCTTGTTAACTAACGATGAACTGATGTAGTCTTCAGCAACTGAACAACATTGTTTATAGCAAGGGTGAGTACATAGAGTACTCAACAATTTGTACCACAAAATGCAATTATAGATGATGGCTTATTCCAAAGGATATGACATCTATGGTTATTTTTCTAAAGCAACAATTGCAGTTAAATATGAATAATAGACCATAAACATAATTGAAAATAAATAAAAATAACAATTTAACAAGTATTTCACAAAGCTCATTCAGTCTAAATCCGTTCTTTCACACAGCTGCATAAGTTTACTCATGCGGCTATCCCTCACAAATATTTTATGAAAATCTACCCTTCATGTGAAATCCCCGAGCATGTCCATGATCGCATACGCGACTATTTGAATAGATTGTTAACACTTTGCATAGATTTACACTTTACCCATAAGATACAATCAATTCATCATATCTTCCATAACTCGTCATACGAAGATATTCAATTGACTAATCATAATAAAATCTTCCCAAAACTTCATCACGACAATTGACCCTCCCGATGTGCATACCACCGGCAACAAACCCCACAAAGGTCATTGGCCCGAATGCATATAGCCAGCACCAAACCCCGTAGAGGTCGTTGGCTCGTCGCTGCACGTTGGCCACAGAGCGATGAATCATAAATTTGATCATACCAAGTAGACCACACATCCACCCTAGCACAGAGTTTAACCTACTGCCTAAGCAGTCAATGCTGAGACTCCGTAGCTTCCTAAGTTAGGCTTATCCCATATTAAGCATGTGGTCGTACAGTAAAGTTTAGTTCAATGGCGCACAAAGTTAAGTCCTTAATTGACCAAGGCGAGACTGCCAATTTCTAACTAAGTTACCAATATTCGCATTTCCTAATCACAAGTACACCATGCCACAAATCATTCCACTCTCCTCAGTTTAAATCTTTTTTCCCATCCTATTGATTAAGGGAAACATATGCCAGCAACAGGTTACAACATACAACACAGGTTTTTTCACAAAATGTTCTTTAATCACTTAGTCAAGTGTGGATATTAAAATTTAAAATGGTATCAATGACCCATTGCGAGGCTAAGCATACTAATCATGTCTAAGCAACCCACGTTGGTGCTATTATAATACCAACTAGTAATTAACCAAGCTAGGGTGACAAACGATCATGGTAATATAATTATCAAGGTGGACATAATCAAATAGGATGCATAGCTAATCCCAGAGTAGTAAAGAATGTAATAATTGAATTAGCATGCAATACTTTGAATCAAAGTAATATTGAAAAACTGGATGCAATATGATCAAAGAGCAACTTGCCTTACTACATCAATGTTGTTGTTCTTTGTTTTCAATCTTCGACTTCCTTGGACTTCGGCTCCTTTGGACGATTCTGAAACGTTAACGTTTAACGAGAGAGAAATCGCAAAATAAATAAAACTAAAAAAAAGACAAATCAAATAAACTCCGAATTGAAATTGAATGGTACTAAAAGGTAGGACTTGATTTTAGATGAATTTAGAAACTTGAAGATTTTTTTAAAAAAATAATAATAATATTAATTTAAAAGATAATTACAAGAAATAGTCAAAAATATATATAAATAGGTGCTTGTTGCCATTTGGAATTGCAAAATTTTTCGGTCGTCATTCCAATTGGCGACAGTATCTCTGTCGTTAATTAGAACCGTGCGAACAGGTTCCCGTCGCTAGTTCAATTGTTGACTTGGATACTGCTGCCAATTGAAATGGCGACATGGCCATATATTTAATTTTTAAAATTTATGTCTAGAGAATTCAGCCTAAAGATTTAGTGTATTTTATAAGGTTTTTTTAGTAATATCTTGAAGTGTCCACGTAGTTCGGAATCCGAAATTAGAGAAGATAATGAAATATGAAGTAGAGAATGCGAGATCAATGGCGCAATTTGGAGCGAGTTCGTGACATAATAACACAAATAGCCCCCTTTGGAGCTAAATGAAAAAACATTGGGTTTAGGGTTTCCATGCACGTTGTTGTCCCGATTGTATTGTTTGTATAACCGATTCCTTAGGAAAATATTACGTAATATTTAATAGTCAAAATATTTGGGAAAAGAGATTTAAGTTTGAAATACTTCATAATTAAATTACGAAATACATAGCGCGCTGGGTTTGGTTATATACATTAGAAACACCAACATGCACGAATCAACAAACTGAAATACACCTACGATACATGTGCACTTTTTTGGAATCCAAAAAAAGGTTGATTGGAACGAAATCGATCCTGGCGGCCCATCGATGCCTTCCCCTTGTCTCTGGACTGCCTACAGTGGTGGCTAGTCTCGAAGTCAGCTATGTTCTGCTAGACGGGTTGGATGATTGAATGATGTTAGGATAGCACAACGTAGGCCCAAATTAATAATCAGAATATAAACTAAACATAACTTACCTCTTGATCCGGACTATGCCATGGCAGCGGGAGCACTAGGGCGACCGCCGATCTCTCTAGCGAGTCTTCCCCACATAAATCACGCTTCGGCTGGTCGTACTCAGCTTCCTATTCGGGGGTCCTTCACCACCACCCTGCTCTCCTGGGCTCCTCAAGTGTCTTTTTAGTAGGGTCGGGTATGTAAAGTTTCCAACGTTTGAAGGTCTCGGCTCGCATCGCATAGTTCAACATGTACTTCTGCTCGATGAATGCCCTATCGTACATATCCGAGCCGTCGATCTATTGAAAGAAAATGCATCGCATCTCCGGCTGCAATTATGCGCAGATGTAGTTAGGGATTTGTGGAATGGAATGTAAGATGTGAAAAATCTATGTGTGTGTAAGATTCGCTTACGAGGACGTTTTCGCACGTGTAGTATGCCCGGGCAACCGTTGCCGGGTGTGTGGACTGGATGATCTTAGTCAGTTCTTCACACACACATTGCGCGCGTGGGAACTCCAGTGGTACCAGCGCATCCTTCATAGAACAATCCGGGTAGAGTTTAACCCTCTCAGCAAGCCACTTGCGCTTCCGCATCATCTTCACGTAGAAGTTCATCGACGAGTCCGACATCTCCTTCCTCTTAGTTGTGTGAACCAAGTTTTGGTGAAGTATTGGGTGTGATGGTGTAGTGTTCTACTTCAGATCTCTTCTCCTCTAGTTCTCTTCCCCCTCCTTTTATAATGGGTCTTTTCGGTCTGAAAAGGTGGCATGGTGGAGTGTGGTATTTTTGGTCTACAAAGGTAGTGTTATAGTGTGTTGTCATCTTAATCTACAAAAGTGGCAGTTTATGGCGTGTTGTGGTGTATTCTTTTTGGTCCAAAAAGGTGGTGTGACAGAGTGTGGCCTTTTGATGCGAAAAGGTAGTGTTGTAGTGTGTTGTCAACTAGGTGCGCAAAAGTGGCGGTGTATGGCGTGACGGTGTGGTCTTTTTATGCGAAAAGGGGCGTGGTGGAGTGTGGTCTTTTCGGTGTGGAAAGGTAGCATCAAAGTGTCTTTGTTATCTCGATCTACAAAAGTGGCGGTGTGTGGCATGGCCGAGTGCGGTCTTTTCGGTGTAAAAGGGGTGTGGCGGAGTGTGGTATTTTTCGTGCAGAAAGGTAGCGTCGAAGTGTGTTGTCACCTCAGTCTATAAAAGGGACAGTGTGTGGCGTGACCCAGTGTGGTCTTTAAGGTGCGATAAGTTGAGGTACATCACGATCTTGACTCCCTCACGTGGTTACTGCGAACACAAGAACAAATAGTATCAAAATCTGAGACTAGCATAATGTAAGCTGTACAAAAATTTATATTTACATGACATGACTAGTATTTAAAAGAACAAATATCTACTCACGGGCCCTCTTGGGGTGTACCCCACGTGTGGCCTCTGGCCTCGTCCGGGGTAGCTGCGTGCATAGGTGCAGTAGGTCAATGTCTCAGGCGGCCGAGGCACCCTACCGATGTGAGTAGTCTGAGGGGTTGTCGCAAGAGGGTGCTGCATCAGCTGGCTCGCTCCGGGCGCACCGTGCAACTGTGAAGCCCCACGGAGACTTGGCTGCTCTCGTCGTGCGAAGGCCCACCGCCACCCTAATCGAAATCGAAGTCCCTGGAGTGTGACTCCTCGTGCGACACTGACTCCTCGTCATAAGCAGGTGTCTGAGCTGCAAAGCGATCGTTATACATGTAAACATGGCGAAAATAATGAAATAGTATGTTGTGCATGCAAACAAGATAGACATACCTCGTCGCACGAAGGTAGTGGACTGCTCTGCGTACTCCTACCCGGTGTATGGGTGGAACTCAGGACCTGTTAGAGAAAATTGCCGTTAGTAACTAGTGGAGTTTGAAATAAACAACCGAACATGAGTATTTCATGCTTACCAGTGAATTGTGCTGGGGAACTCCTAGCACGATGCCATGAGGACCCACCCCCCGTCCATGCACAGGTGGGTCCACCACCTCCCTCGGCCTACAACAAGATGCCAATTGGATGCCTTGCCTTGTCTTCTCGACGAACTGGTCCATGAGCTCTCTAAACTCCCACAGTGTCATGATAAAGCGCTCACCGAGCATTATACGATGCACAAGGTTGCCAACTCGTGCATATCTCAATGTAGATCAACCTGTACACGTAATTAACAAGTTAGAAACCGAAAACTTCTGAAACAAATAAGATATACGAACAATTCAATACGTACCACACGATGGAATGCGGAGTTCGGCTGGGTGGGGTACATGACGGACGTCGTGACCTCGTGTTGTGGTGGGTCATCCATGACCCTGACACAGTGAACCCTCGTCCGACTTGAGTACCACTCGATGTACTCCTCGTACGCCCCAGGGTCATAGGGAGCATCCTCCTGGATGACATCCTCCAAGGCACGGAGCCACCCACAGAACCCAGGGAACATCACATCTGTCCAGAAGTCGTGCGGTACTCCTTCCTAGTGTACCTGTGGAAGGCAAAATAATTGTTTCGTAGGTACATAAGTTGTAGCAGGTACTCCCTTCCAACGACTAGTTTACTACGTAAGTGAAGTTTTACACGGGCTTAAGGAGCGCTACCCTCAGGTCCAAAAACTTTTTTATGCTCTCCTCATGTCTTCGAGGAAACTGTGATATTATTTCCAGGCGCACAAGATAATTATGTCGTCTGAGTTTCCCTTATGAGTGGTCCCCCAGAACAGGGAAGCAGCGGGACGCATGGCAAAATAGTTAGTAGAACTTGGGAAGTTCGACTTCCATTTCGTGTCCCGAACAACCATTAAATCCTAGATCTTGGCGGACTTTATTACTGAATAGATAAATCTGAACACATTCGGGATCCCTAATCTGATACCCACAACTTTGTGGACGATGCATTTGTTGGGTCACTTACTTTAAGTGGCTCGGGGGCTAGGGTGGTCCTGGAATCTCCTACCGGAGAGATCTTAAAGTATGTCATTCAATTAAACATTCAGGCCACTAACAACATGGCAGAGTACGAAGGTTTCATGGCTAGCATACGAGCTGTGAAAGCACTCGCGATTCGACAACTACTCATGAGAGGAGACTTTCAACTAATCTTGAATCATGTCGGAAAAGAGTACCAGTGCTCTAATCCGACCATGTCTCGGTACTCATCGGAGGTTCGAAACCTAAAAAAGTATTTTTTCAGTTTTGAGGTACGAATTATCCCTCAAAAGGATAATTTCCTCGCAGACCAGCTTGCTCGTATAGCTTCTTCCCGATCGCAAGTTCCAAAAGGAGTTTTCTTGGAGCAACTCCAAAAGTCGTCTCTGGTCGAAACACCAAAGACAACTCCTATTGAGACAACCTCTCTAGAATATGAGGATAACAGGATGAATCCCATATATGAGTATCTTCATAAGGGTACAATACCCGATGATGATCTCGAGGCAGATCGTTTATCCCGAAAGGTCAAAATGTATACTTTGGTCGAAGGAGTCCTCTACAAATGAGGCACTCAAGGGGTATTCATGCAATGGATATCACAGAGGGGAGGACTAAACCTCCTTTACGACATACACGAGGGGTATCTGTGGAACTCATTCTTCCTACATAACGTTGTTTGAAAAGGCCTTTCGATAAGGTTTTTACTGGCCAACAACCCACTACGATGCCAAAGAGTTGGTTAAGAATTGTGTACAATACTAGTTTCAAAGCACGCAGATACACCAACCGGCTCAGGCATCGCAAATAATTCCTCTATCTTGGCCTTTTGCGATCTGGGGTCTCGATATCCTAGGACCGTTCACAAAGGCTCCAGAAGGTTTCGAGTTCCTTTTTGTGGCCATTGATACATTTACAAAATGGATCGAAGCCGAACCTGTGACTAGGATAACAACGGAAGCAACAAAATGGTTCATGATGAGATGCATGATTATTCAGTTTGGGGTCCCAAGTTGAATAATCACAGATAATGTTAAGCAATTTTCGAGCGCAAAATTTCAAAAAATTTACGACGAGTTGGGCACCAAAGTGTGTTACGCTTTTGTTGCCCATCCTCAAAGCAATGAGGCAGTTGAAAGAGTGAATAATCAAATAATGCAGAGAATCAAAACTCGAGTCTTCGACCAGCTTGTCAAGCGCTCGAGGGCTTGGGTACAAGAATTACCCTCGGTATTATGGGCAATTTGTATGACTGCTAGTCAGGCCACAGGTGAAACACATTTTTCCTAGTTTTCGGTGCCAAAGCCATGCTTCCACCAGAACTAAAGATCAGGACGACATGAGTCAAAACTTTCAACGACTCTACCCACGAACAACTTCGAGCAGATGACATCGACATACTCGAAGAGAAGAGAAATTAAGCCTTAATCTATTTAGTAGTCTACCAGCTAGCCCTGCGCAAATACTACAATCGTAAGGTCCAACCTCGTAGCCTTGCTATAGGTGACTTGGTATTGAAGCAAAGTCAATCCCAGTCTAATCGGAACAAGCTTTCCCCCAAGTGGGAAGGTCCTTATACAGTGGTCGAAGTTACGCGATCAGGTTCGGTACGACTATCAATAGAAGACAATTGGATTCTCTTGAACTCTTGGAACATCGACCAGTTACGCAAATTTTATGTGTAACCAATCACCTCGATAATAAAGTATCAGATTCTTTTTATCTTTTTTGTCTTACTTTGAGTAGTGCTTAGATAATTTTTCGACTATCCCCTAGTCATAAGTTTTTCTACAACCTGTACCCAACACTTATTTACACTTGTCGAAAGGATAGGAACATCACCTAGTCGAAGCCTTTCCTTTCTGCACATGGTCGTGCCCACTAGAAGGAACTTCCTTATGTCGACTCGTTCCTCACTTTTGCTGCCAACACAAAGAGCTCGGGTTCAACATACATAGTTGAAATATTTTTCAAGCCAACTCTTAGTACCTTAGTTTATTTCTTTATTCGTTTTAAAAAATATTTCAAGCAGAGTACACTTTGGTAATTTGTTCGACTACTCTTGGTAAACTCGGTTGGTTTTAACTGGTCGAAGAAAGACATAATACCTAGTCGAAGTCTTTCCTCCCTGCATGTGGTCCTGCCCACTAGAAGGAACTTCCTAGTGTCGTTTTGTTTCTAACCCTTGCTACCAGGGCAAACCTATTGAGTGCACTCGAAAAGCTTGAATGAATTATAAAGGAACTCCAGACGTTTGTCTAACTCAAGTTGACGCTCTTGATTTGATTAATCTAGTCGGAGATGGTAACATCACCTAGTCGAAGCCTTTCCTTTCTACATGTGGTCCTGCCCACTAGAAGGAACTTCCTAGCGTCGACTCGTTACTACTCTTTCAACCAATGCATGATAATCAGGATCACAGACTATAACTTAGCCAAACCTCTTTTTTTTTTTCAGAAAACCCGTTTAACACTGTTTACTTAGTTTATCTAAATAAACTAAGAAAATAGTTGGGGGCTAGGATAAAGTTATTAATGTGACTTCAATTCTCACTCTTAATCTCTTTTTCCATTCATTATCTTATAAGTTACTAACTACTCGACGAGATGACTTTTCAGGAAGAAGAAAAGATCATATATATCAACAAACCTATCTTTGCAGGTTCCTATTACAAACTACTATGACGAAGGAGATCCTATTTGCATCTCCCCTATAACTTCCTTGTTGATCGACTGCATATCTTCCATCAACCGCTTACCTCGCTTGAGTAGTGAAGTCGGTTTGGTGATTCTGAGATCAAAGTTGGGGTCATGAGCTTTAAGTTTTACCAGAACAAAACTTATTCCGCCTTTGACCGCCTCTTTTATCAAATCAGCTTGGTTGGTCCTTATAGTGGTCACCAACTCTTGCAAAGTTTCGACTTATTTTCCAATAGTACTAAAGTGGACAATTGTCGTGTCTTCACGAGTGACCTCCTGGTATGTAGCCCATCGAATACATTGTTAAGGAGAGAAATGATGTCCTGAAGGTTGATCCTCATCGACTTCATCTCCTCCTGATAAAGTGACCTCTTAAGGAAAACAAAATTGATCGCAGGAAAAGACTTGTTTATCTACCAGTTGAGAATCTAACTTCTTGACTCCATCGTCATAAGAGGCAGTGCTTTTTGCATAGCACTTCTCCCAAGACTTAACCTCCTAATTTTTTCTTTAGCGTCGAGAAATCTCATGAACAATTATGGTCTTGTCCTTGACCTCGGTTTACGTGTTTCCCGTTTGACCTCTTTTACGAAAAAAGAATGAGGTTAGAAAAACAAAAGAAGGTTATAAGCGGTCTTAAGTTCAACACTTCTTTGTTATTTATCCCTGTAACTTTTGAGTTGTAGATTTTGCCTCCTGAAGTTTCTTCAGAAGGGCCTCTTTATCTTCCCTTAGTCTTTGCATCTCGACCTTCTCGTAGTTGAGCGAATCGGCCAAGGACTTTTCGTCGCTCTTAAACCTACAAAGGAAAATAGTAGACAAGAGTATAGGATAAGCGGTTGTAAGTTTTTCTCGGCCAGGTACCTAGTCGTAAGTTTTTCTACGATAATCCTCTAATCATAAGTTTTTCTACGATATTTCCCGGGTCGTAAGTTCTTCTACTACTAGTACGTAGTCGTAAGTTTTTCTACGATAATCCTCTAGTCGTAAGTTCTCCTACAACCAGTATCTAATCGTATGTTTTTCTACGATATTTTCACAGTCGTAAGTTATTCTATGACCAGCACATAGTCGTAAGTTCTCCTACAACAATCCCCATAAGCATTGTGAAAGTGGTCGAAACATAGACGACTACAAGTAATAAGTGACTTACCATCTCTCTGCTTGCTCACAGAGTTCCACATTCTCCTGTCGTAGCTGTACAAGTTGCCTGTTGTACTCTGCGACAGTGACAATTTACTCTAGAGCTCTCTGCATAAAGGACACAGTGAGAGGTTGAAAAAGCTGCATATATAAATGTTGGGTAACAAGCACTTACGTTGATGCTCGTTCGAGCAAACATGGAGAGTACGTGTGCGAGGTCCTTTAGTTCATCAAGCTCTTAAACCCGGTTCCACCACACCTTTTCAAGATACCTGCCATCGAAAATATTCCCCCTATCAGGAATATCCTTGGGGTGTGGAACTCGGGTACGAGACCTGAAAGCAGATGACCCTACAACGGAAGCCGAACCGAAGAATTCAGAAAAGAAGTTAGCATATTCTTCTTCTTCTTCTGGTTCCGTGACGATGGCTACTTGAGGATTGGGAGGAACGTCTACGATGACTTCCTTCCTGGCGCGGTGGCTCAATGACTCATCGCCTTGGCCTGATGCCTCTACAGCATCATGCGTTGTTTTTTGCCTCAGCCTTTACAACCACTCCAGTGGTCGCATTTGCTTCAGTAGTAACGACCTCTTCCACCACTCGGACGATGGACGACCCTTCGACCACTGCCACCGTCATTCCTCCAACTGCTAGAGAAATAGCAGTGGATTCCTCGACAGGAACGTCCTTAAGGGCTGAAGGAGTCGGTCTAAGATCACAAAAAGGAAGACACATCAAATGGTAAAAAAACAAAAGGTAAATATTGTTCTTACACTTTTGTCCTTTTACATACCTTCGTGTGCCAGATTTGATCTTGAATCTGGAAGAGACCTTCCCTAAAGAAGATTTCTTCGACTTCTTCTCAACCACAACCACGTCTGGTTGTGGGTCTTGAGCGAGCACTACCGCTCCTAGAGCCTCCTGGCTCCCCGGATGGCTGAGACATGTCTCGACCACATCAAGGGCAGCATTGCCCTCGACCGCAGACACTGCTAGTGCCGTAGTTTCATTCACAAAAGACATAAAACTCTTGCATTTCTCCTTTAATTGCATGACAAAGCCACGAGAGGCATAAATTGCGAAAGTCTTATTACCGTAGTAAAAGGGTATCTTGATCTTGGGGGCTTTGCGTTTGAGTGCATCAGCCGCTTCGACCATCTTTGCCTTCTCTGCAGCAGCCATTTCTGCAGCGAACCATGCAAAGGGCCCGGTCGAAGCAGCAAAGCTCGAGCTCGCGCCTCCCTTGTCGGCGACTTTCACGAGCCCACACTTTTTGGCCGAAGGAGCCTTGACTTGCTCCATCGCCGCGCCAACGCCCATCAATTTGACCTCTTGGTCGTCTTGACGATCTTCCATGCCTAATTTCTATAGAAGTCAGAAAAAGAAGTGTTATTAAGCGATTGTAAGTTCTTCTACGACCAGTACCTAGCCATAAGTTTTTCTACGACAACCCTCTAGTCGTGAGTTTTTCCACAACCATTCTTCGGTCGTAAGTTCTTCTACGACCAGTACATAGTCGTAAGTTTTTTTACGACTACGAGATCCTAAAGAAGAAATTAGTCCTTGATTACCTTTAGGCATTCCCTCCTATCCTCTGCTGTCAAGACTGCAAGGATTTGAGGAGCCGTCATGTTCGGTGGCGGGAATTTCTCACAAACGAGCTTGACCCGTGCATCAATTTCCGCTTGTGAGAGATCTGTAGGAGCGAATAAACTTTCAATAACCAAGTTCAAAATTAATAGAAAGAGAGCTAAATTGAAGGTTTACTTACCACCTTTCGTAATCTACGGTGGGTCTTGCGACCCCGAGTACTTCCACATGGGATGTGCTCGTTTCTTCAGAGGGCTAATGCGACGCGTGATGAAATCCTTCACCACATGCTAACCAGTGAGCCCCTCCTCCTTCAAGTCCTTGATGGCTTGAATGTAGCGAGCGATCCGGCCAAGATCCTTGGGAGTCGAATCCAGAAGAAATCTTCTCGTGGCGTTCAGACGAAAGAGATCTTGTCTTCACCGGCCGTCTTCGATAGAACCACCTCTTCTTCCATCCTAGCCATGGCGACGGGTGAACATATGAATGTACTCCTTCGACTTCCGCCATGGAGCTTGGACTACAACTATCGGCAACTCCGCGGTCGGTTCATCCGTAAAAATACTAGAACAACTCCAAGTCATTTGGAATTCCCGTAGGCCTCACACGGGTATCGTACACACCTAACATCGTGATGGAATTGGGAGCGTGGTTCACCAATTCGACCCCAAAGTGTTCGAAATGCGAGTGTGAGGAAAGAGTGAGCAGCAATCGAAGGCCACACTCACAGTACACCTGGAAAGAAGGGGATCTGCCCAATCTCCCCTGACGACCAATGTTGCCTAGAAGCCTCAATCCACTTCACGAACTCCTTCTTTGAGATCTTCTCGGTGGCGACCAAAGCTTTCATCTTGATCGCGTTCATCTCTGATTTGGCCCACTAGAAAGCGGTTTCGTCATCTTTCTCAAGGGGAGGAGGCTTGGAAGCGTATGATTTGGTTGGCGACGGAGAATGCGGAAGCTTGACGAACAGTTAGAGTGATTGGGGAAAAGTACGAACCCTACAATCACATCCACGATAAGTTTTTATAACTATGCACTTGGGTTAAAGCGTGGTAATCTAACAGTTGCCACCTCTTCGGGAACCGCTCCAACAGACAGGTCTATGAGAGTCGATTCAGATTCTCAAATTTGTCTGTTCGAGAAAATCGAGTTTGTCTTTACACCTCAAGCAAAATTACCTTCTTCACTAAATCTTTTCCTGGTCAAATGAAATAACAATCAGAAAGGATTTACTTCCGATTACCATACTACAACCACTTTGTAGTCGTAAGATTTTCTACAACCACCTTGTAGTCGTAAGTTTTCATGTAAACTTCTTGACCAAGTCTGTTTCTGGTTAAATGAAATACCAATCGAATAGTCTTTCCTTCGATCACCGTTCTACAACCATCTTCAGGTCGTAAGATCATCTACCGCTCATTTTCCAAGTAGGTATTTTCACTTGAAGCTGGGGGCCTAGATGACGAGGATCGAGAAATCCTCATTTAATTATTTATCTGTAATCCTTATTATGGATAATGACGTCATTATATGTTTATTGAGTATACCCCTTAATGTTCATAAGGGAGAAGCTGGAGTCGTAAGATATGAGAAGCTGGAGTCGTAAAATCTTCTACGGCTACCTCATGATCGTAAGTTCTTCTACGATCACCTCATGGTCGCAAGTCTTTCTACGACCAGGTCAGCTACGACCATCCCATAGCCGTAAGTTATTCTACGACTAACACATGATCATAAGTTCTTCTACGATCACCTCATGGTCGTAAATCCTTCTACGACCAGATCAGTTACGACCACCCTATAATCGACCGAGCTTACAAACAAGTAGGCCCAATTGATTAGGGCATCTAAGCGATTAGTATACGCTATTATTCTTGAATAACTACGATTAATCTCTTTGTCACGGTGATAAGCGTATGCAACGTGGGAGCGTTATTTCTCCAACAAGAATCTCCTGAATCGCGCCATCATTTGCCTTTGGTGAGAAACTGCACCCAAGCATGCTATAAAAGGAGGAATCAGCAGATAGAAGTGTGAAAAAAGAGGAGGAAGAAAAACACGATCAAGAGCACAAGACATGGCATTTCAGTTTTTTCTCTTGATCTATAACCAACATACTCAATATAGTCACACGAGTAGGGTTGTTATTCTCTCCGAGAAGGCCCAACTCATATAAAATCCTTGTATCATTCTCTCTGCGTGATTTAAGTCTTTGAGACCCCCCAAATCAAACAATCATTACGTAAGTTCGGTTCTAAAACACCGACAACAACCATAAACTGCAAATGACTATAAAATCTAATTGCAATGTGTGCACTAGATCGCATAAGAGAAATATGAAGAAACTTCTGCCTGAATCTGCTCCATGTCCGTCTTCTCTTCTTTGGTAACTACGGCTCGTCCGCTACGATGTGAATGTGTGATGGAGATCACTCTTGGGCTCTCACATCTATGAATGCAACCTATGGTATGGATCCTTTGTCTCTGATGGCGAGGTGTGCCTCATCTTTGTCATCTGCTCTTCTTCTTAGACTTAAAAGCATCAATCAAGTGCCACGGCTCAAAGCAAATACGTGACCAATGTCATCATATATCACATTTATAATAATTTTGGTCCTACTGGTTATAGAATTTCTTATCGCACTTCTTTTATTTATCTTTTTTTATTTGAGTTTACTTGAAATAAAAGGAGTCATCACAGGCAGACACGTCTGATCTGGATCTGGTTTCTTAACGGTATCCAACGCTACCAGCCTTTTTCGCTCCATAAATGAAGAGAGAGAGAGATGGTCCCCCAGTGAAACCTTCTGCCTGCCTGCCGTGCCGACCGCAAGTTGCGCACTGTTTCCAGCCTCCCTCCGCCCGCCTGCCCTACGGCTTTAATTTCCAGCCTCCCTGTGAGTACTATTGTGTCGATCGGGCCCGACTCCAGAGTTTCCAGCCTCCATACTTGCAGCGTCACAGGCTCACAGCTCGCACCAATGACGACCAATCTGGCCGTGCGCCGCGCAATAAATCGCGCCTCCGATTTGGGGGAGGCAGGCGGCCGGGCATTCAATGGCTTGCCGCCGGATCTGATCGCGCTCTGCCCTCTGCTCTGACCCGGCAGGCCTTCTCCAATCTCCCGGCTTGATTGCCTGTTCGCCTTGCGAGAACGGAGCCACCATATTGTGTTGCCGGCTTACTGTCAGATTCGGCAAATGCCATGCGAGCCCCCACAGATTCGCGAATTTCTTATCTTCCCGGTTAATATATACTCTCCTGCAGATCTTTTCCCTTTTTACTTGGGCCTGCCCATGATATTCTCCATAATTATTCCCTGTAGTTAGGCCAGCCCACGATCGTCTGCCCTTAATTACCCCATGCGTAACACCCGATCCATTATCTGAACCTAGAATAATACTACTACATCATAACCGTCATAAACTTTACACAACTAATTTAAAAACTACACATATTACAAGAAAAATAGTTTTCTAAGGAGATCGATTTGCAGTAATAACAACACATGACGTGAATGTGCAATTCTCCCTTCCCGATGCATGCCATCATCGTCGTTCACCTAGACACGAAAATAAACACGGTTGAGTCCGAAGACTCCACAAGCACATAATAGAAACGATAAACATTGCCACCCAAACATAACCATATTATTATTTCCATCATTTTATCTCCCTGTTTATGCAATGCACCAATATTCTATGTGCTCATTTGCTCATATGTATCTCATCAGCTGATATTGGTATCGCGGAATGTTCGCCCGTCGATGACATACTCTTCCCCCATATTCGTTAGGATGGGGTACTTACATTGTAGGACTTTATCTAGTACCTACAGATATAAGATTTCATCTAGAGCACTCTGGATTAGTCATATATCTTTCTCACCAACCTCATTGGAATAGTTATATGACTTTCTCACCGATCTGGCTCGTGCATTCTTACCACGATGCAAAATGCATATGTCCAATGTTATCATTAACAGGGTAGCCTCATAACTCACCCTGTCTGATCATCATTGCCATTATCATATAAGCATCATCATTCAAGTATCATCGTAACACAAAAACATCGCATATTTTCATACCATTTGCATGATACCGCTCTACCATACACTTACCTGTTAACCAAACGGAGTGGAACAATTTGCGGATGGCGCCGTTCCCGAACCTTCACCTGTCAGTTAACCAGACTCAATACATTACAAACATTACATGCACACATATGGACGACATCGTCCCTACGTGCAATCCAACACGAATAAAGCCCATCTCACCGGGCACTATTCTACTGACCCGGTGTCTAAAATAAATTAAAAAATGGGTTACGGATCACATCGGTAGACCCGCGAATAAAATTTATCTGTGCGCCCCTAATTTCTTCCCACTTTTTTATTTTATTTTTCTTTCCTTTCCTTTCTTCTCTCCTGGCCGACACCCTTGCACTCGGCCTTATCTCTTCCTCTCCCTCCCCCCTCTCTCGCTCTCTCTCTCTCTCCCGTGGCCTCAACCCTCTGACCCCCTGCCTCCCCTTCGGCTGGGCTACTCCATTGCCACTCTCTGCTGGCGCGCTTGGCCATGCACATCCTAAGCCAACTCCCGGGCCGCCTTGCACAGTCGTGCCAGGTCTTGTTGCCTCGCCTCCTCCTCGGCTCTTCTAGCCTCGACTACGGCTCCAGTGCGCCCGTGATGCCTCCTCCTCTCGAACCGCCTCCCACCACCGAGCCCGGGTAAGACCACCTTACGAACCCCTTGCGGCCGGTAGCCTCCAAGGTCCCGTCTTGCGCCATCACACCACCACCCTGCGTGCGTGCCAAGCAACTGCACCATCGTGTTACCCATCTGACTCGCCTTGCGCCCGGTACGCCCGGCTCGGCCTCCGTCCGCCGTGTGCCTCCTCTGTGAGTCGTCGCCTCCTACGAGCTCTACCCTTGGGATGGTCTTCTCTACTCCCCCTCCCCTTTACCTTACGCATAATTGTATTGTGCCATACTTGCTTGCCTGGGAAAGGATAAAAATGGGGGAAGAGAGTAACCTACTTGGTTTTATCGGTTTAGCAGAGGGAACTTGTGACGACGGTGGTTGTGGTGGTGTCTTTGCTCTCTGGTGGGTACTTCCCCTCCTCTGACCCTCTCTTGTTGGCTTGGTGAAAAATGAGGTTTTACCTCCTGACCCAAAAGCTTGTGGGTAAAATGACATTTCTACTACGGAAGGTAAGTCGGTAAAAATCGTGGCGTTGGATTTTTATTGCCAAATGATGATGCCCACATACGTGAGAGGCGCCAACCGGCCGCAGATGGTCTGGGAACCTAATTGAGCGATGATTTATTCAGCATTTCTAAAGCCGAAGGGTTCCAACGGCAAAATCGTTTTTATCCCCTATTATTCTCCCTTGAATTGTTCTGTATTTTCGCTTTCCTTTCTACTGGCATTACACTGTGACCATGAGTGTGTACCAGCTTGGAATTGACTTGCCGAAGCTGACAGATAGCTGTACGCTTGTTGCTTGGACAGAGATAAATCACTCGCATGTAGGGGTGAAAACAGATCAGATACAGACAGATAATGGCTCTGCCATATTTGTTTTCATATTTTTTCGGATTCAGATACGAATACGAATACTCTAGAAATGAATACAAATACGAATAGTATCGAATACGAATATAGAGCGAATATGAATTGAAACGAATATAGTCGTGGATATTTTTGGGAACATGAAAACCCCTTAAATTGTATGCCAGAAAGTAACAAAAACATATAACTAGTTTATTTGATGCAAACTTTCATAAATTGTTCATATTTTCACCAACCACACATAACATTGGCACTAGCAAGCTGCATTAACTATTTCATCACAAACATAACACTTAGTTTACCATATTTAGCTCATAAGTCATAACTCACAAAGCCACAAGTCATCACATATTCACACTTAGTTCATCACATATATAAAACTTAGTTCACACTAACATTGATCAGGTTGGATAGTTAATCTATACACAAATGACTGTAACATCTCAAAGTATGTTACCAAAAATAAAATTAATAAAGTTATTATTTTATTAGATTTTATTAGATTTAAAAGAGTTTTATTGGTTAAAATAATAATAAAATAAAGTCAATTATTTAATTTCCTAGTTTTCAATGTTAAAAATAAAATTTATTGAGATTTATTGGATTTTATTGGATTTAAAGTGAAAATAAAAAATAATTAATTTCTTGAATTTTAAAAAGATTTGTCCTATTTTTAGAAATAAAAAATAATTTATGTGCAAAAATAAAAACCAAATTTAACTTGGAATTAATTTTATTAAGTTCAAAATAATTTTAACTTGGAATTGATTTTATTAAGTTCAAAATAATTCAAGGAATTTTTGTGATTTTTTCTAGAATTTTTTTTAACTCTATTTGCTATTTTCTAAAAGGCTATTTGATTTGTTGCATTTTCTGAAATTCAAAATTTAATTAAAATATTATTTTCTCTTTTTGGCCGAAATCCTCTTCTTTTGGGCTGAAATCCGGATATCCGGACTTGGTCTTATCCGGATAATCTATGTTCGTATCCATATCCGCCGAATTGCATGCCTACCGTATTCGTTTCCGTTTTTTACAAAAAAAAAAAATCCAAATTCGTTTCTGATCCGAAAATTATCCGAGAAAAATCCGATCCGAGACAATCGAAATATGTTTCCGTCTGGATCGGTCGGAAACTATCCGATCCGTTTTTATCCCTACTCGCGTGGTGCTGGTCTTTTAGGTCATATTTTACGAGATTTATGTGCTCCAGATGAGAGACTCCACATATTCAGCAGTAGTTTTTGTTCGAACAGAATCGAAGATTTGTTCTATTTTATGCGACCATGATGCTAATTAGGGATTCTAGAAGAAAAAAAAAGTGCTAAATAGGGGCATACATACCCGTGTGGAAGCCGGGTGTTGGTGCAGAAGGCGCAAAGCGACTTGTCAGATGTCCTTTCCGTTTTAAATGTTGAAAGCTACATTTCCATATAGAGATATCCTACGCTAACCGAACGGTCCTGATAGGGATCGATGGAGGCCTCCGTTCGATATTCGCAATGACCCATATGTACGTTGGTAGCCTGTGCTCATCTGCTCCACCATGTACTGCTGTTCCAATACTATTGCTGTACTCGTTGACCAATCATCAGCTCCCACTTGAGTCAGAAGCCCAGAGTATTATATTACGGAGGTTGGCGATGCTACATCCAAACTAATACGAGGAATTTACGAGGAGATAAAAGTGCTTAAAAAAGTCACAGCATAAAGGATCTCTTAGAATGTGATCAGCAGCTCAATAAAACAAGCCGGATGCTTGGGGATTACTTGTAGTTCACTAGTATATAATCTACAATGAATGCCAAAATTACCAGCCATCACGCCCATCATGATGTTGGACACTGCTTTAATCAAAGTAAGTATACTTATCATGGTCGTACGCCACCTTAAGGTTAGCGTATAATGCTGATCCGTTGATACCGTGAGGTTTTCCGCGATTCGTATCACAAATCAAAATCTTCCAGTTTCTCTTCTATAGCAGTACCAACTCACGAAAACTGAAGGGTCTTTTATAGAAAAGTACCCTCCCAAGATCTCCACGCCATCACATACACACGCGATTCGCCGAGCTTGCATCAGGGAAAAAAAAAAACAAGGGGCACCAAAACGGTCGGGGCGAGCAGGCAAACCAAAAATCAAATCCTCTATCCTATCGCCCGCATCTGCTCGCCCTCCTCCCTCCGGCGGCGGCGGCGGAGGGGCTGGAGATGGAGGCGATGGCGGCGTCGATCGGCGTGTCGGTGCCCGTGCTCCGCTTCCTGCTCTGCTTCGCGGCCACCATCCCGACGGGCCTCCTCTGGCGCGCGGTGCCCGGCGCCACGGGGCGGCACCTCTACGCGGGGCTCACCGGCGCCGCGCTCTCCTACCTCTCCTTCGGGGCCACCTCCAACCTCCTCTTCGTCGTGCCCATGGCGCTCGGCTACCTCGCCATGCTCCTCTGCCGCCGCCGCGCGGGGCTCGTCACCTTCCTCGGCGCCTTCGGCTTCCTCATCGCATGGTGAAAATCCTCCCTTCCATCCTTGTCTCCAGGAGTTTTGTATCGGGGCTTATGTTCGGGTGATTAGAAACAGGGGCTTCATACTTGTTGTACGTCTAATTTTTGGTGGAACCGAACATAGTTTGTTCGATTGGGACACCAGAGGAATTGTGAACGGACCTTGGGATGTGGCCGAGCTAGAGCATTGGGCGATCTCATATTCTCATGTCCATGCTGATTGAAACGATTCTGACCTTTTACTGGGGGACATGTGGTCCTACTTGAGATTAGATTTTGAAGGGGAGAACTGGGTATTGTATTAACTCCGCATCAATTTGCTTCTATGCCTGCAAACTTTTGGATAGGTGATATCGTAAAGGTTGCAATGAATAGGTTAACCATTTTCTCTTTTGGTCTTTTTAGCTGCAAAATGTAGTAATGGACTTGCAATAAAAGCTCATTTACTGCTGCTTGTGCATGATCCACTTCAATTGTTATCCCGTAGATGTAACCCTGTGTTATGTTTGACTAGAAATAACTCATCATACGTACTTCTGTTACAGGGACATAGCCAAATCTGAAAAGTTAGTTTTGAAATCTAAAGTAGTGTACTGTAGAGTGTTAAAGTCCTTTCCATCCCTGCTGGCGATGCACGGATTTAAGAGGAATGTGTCTGTTCCCAGGACTATCAAGTTGAGATTCTTATTAGATCAGAACATTTTGGAGCTCTTTATGCCCAAATGGTTTTTCTACACCTCTGACTCGTGCCAGTTGTATCTGATTTCGCTGTGTCTGGCTAAAAAACAGTTGACGAGGACTGCATCCAAAACACCTGTGTTGAGGTCTTGCCTAAGTAGTTTCTATTTTCAGCAGTTCTTTTTTTTTTTGTGCTCATGATGCATTAGTTCCTTTTTTGGATTGCATGGCTTTAATCTATCTGTTAATGTAAGTTACAGCCTGGACTTCCTGGATTGCTGTATATGCTTATGTATCCATCTGTCAACTCAATGAAACCTGTGCACACATGCGCAGATGAACTGAAGAGAGACCTTTCCATCCGTACTACATGGGGTTTTTACTGTTATCTCACCCCGTCGTAGTCATCTGCTTCAGTTTTTGTTCTGTGTGTGAGGTTGAGTTTGGTTTGCTATTGGTAGTGGTACTAGGATGAGATTCATGATTTATCACAATGAGGGGTTGAATTAATATGAATTGTGAAAGAATGGTCTGTCATCAATTTGGAAATACTACATTTTTTAATCTTCCAAGGATTTTCTGCTTCATATCAAAATATATCCAAGAATCCAACCCAGAAAATTGCAAGGTTAAATTTGTTTCTTTGGACTGTTGTTCCATCTAGCGTGTATCTGGGTGAATACACAAGGAACCATGAAACATGTTCATTTACTTGGTGCACTGAGAGATGAGATTGTGCAGGGTGGGCGCAACAAGATGAAACATTGCAAAGGGCCAAATGACATGAAAAATAGAGGAACATCGCGAACTGGCACGAGAGAATGGCTTCAGATTATACCTGACCCAGCCAGCTTTTAATTTGAATTGAATCACAATTCTAATGTTCCTTCAAACACCTCCAACAAAAAGCCTAACCTGGGTAACGGTGCTGTTTGGTTCGCGTTGCAAATATTCATTTGTAACCTGAGTAATCCAACCCCACTAATTATCCAGTTAATTTATATTCGGGTTTGTCATTTTTCAAGATTTAGGTTATTCCATGACTAAACAATCAGGCTTGATACTGGTGTTGTTTTATTTACTGAATAAACTATTGATTGGCAACTTGAGTAATTGAAACCGATTCCAATGAAGTATGAATCTGCAGGCATCGGTGGATTCCAATTCCATTATTGATGTTCCATGCCCTTCTGCTTTCTATGAAATTTACTCTAAAACAATAGGTGCAGTCAATTTGGGATGTCAATTTGCAATTCATGCTATTCCCTAGTTAGAAGTGTGAATTAGAGGCAATGGGTGGTAATTCTAAATTCGTTTCCATTGATGTTGATGCCTCCTCATCCTCCTCTTTTAATTCTTTCACATGGTGCCGAATCGGGGTTCCTAGGTTTACTATGTTACCTTTTTTTTGAATGGGATATATGATCCAACGTTTATGGGGCCACTTTTGTAATAAGTTTTGCTTTATCCTGTTATGTTAAAAAAGACTGGGACAATATGGCAGGTTCGTGTGCATTCCATTGCCACATTATCCTGTATTTAGCCAAGTAAGATTTGGTTCCTGTTTCATTCCTTACTGAAACAAACAAGTTATGCATTGTATCAATTCACCCCTCTTTGGCTCTTTCGCATGGAATTTGGTATCCATTTTGATGACATAGCCTGTGTCAAACCAAGCACTATATAGAGATTAACTAGAACCCGAATTGAGACCTTAAATATGCTAATTAAACACTCCGTGACTCCTCCCCTTCGTATAATGTTCTCATTGATAACCTCCATCCTATATCATCAAGATAGAAAATAAAAAACACTCAACAATGGTCCTGCTCCATGAGTAACCAATGCGATAAGTGAACACCCTTGATTTGTTGGTGGAAGATAGAGGTGTGCTTGTTTAGATCTCATAATGGGCAAGTTATTTTTTTATTTAGAAAACTAGTTTCTTTGTTTATGTGATCCTGCCTTCTATTCACACCCTTGAGATAATATAGATGCAAGGAGTTTATTGTGAAAAATAAGATATTCACCAAATTGCTAGTTTGCTAGCATTAGTATCACCTTTTTGCTTGACCAAAATACGCCAATGCCAGATAAGCTTGCTTGAGGAAATCTTGATCGCTCTACCTCACGTTGTAAGCTAATCGAAAGGAAGGGCATAAAAAGCGGGCAAAGAAGAAAGCTAGTTGAAAGACCGAGCATTAGATACTATTACCATGTACTTGAGGAGATTAGGCGCTAATAATCGGAATCCTAAATATTAACTGTTTTCCTTTTTACATTATCAGTGCGGTCTTGTGCCATGCCGACCTTGTTGTAGGTTCTGCTACAGGACCAGTGCCAGCACTATTGTTCTTCGGTAGTTGGTCATTGCAGTCATTCGTCCTGTTTCTTTTGCGGTTGTTTAGCATCCTGGTATGTGTCTTTTGGAACTTCTGTATTTCTATTCTTCTTTCACAGAAGGGTAGAACTCCTGCCATCCCTTTAGGAAAAAATCAATTGTTTCCCCTTTTACACCAACTTAGGAGTTAGGCCAGCTTATTGAATGCCTATCCATTTTTATGTTCAAGCTTGCCTTGCCTCATAGTTTACTTGCGGGAGGATAAACTGGTTATATATTGTCGGTTAGCTCTTTGCTTTGCCAATATCGTGTTTGCTACTGTTTCCTTTATGTTGCCCTAACAAGAAAGGTTCCCTTGTGTTTGGTATGCAAAATTTTGAAAAGTGAGATGAATCAGTGAGACTAGGTTGAAAGGGGCTTCTTGTATGGGCCCATTTACTTTTAGGCCAATTAGTTACAAATGAAAGGCTGGTCCACGATTGATTGGACATTACAATTATTTTGTGAATGTATTCAAATTTAGTTATTTTTTGTATCATGTGTTGATCATACTGCATAATAATTAACACATTCAGAAATGCTTACAAATTTTCTTCTTGTTTCATAGTCATGTGTACTACATGAGTGGAGATGCATGGAAGGAGGGAGGCATCGATGCAACTGGTATGGTTTAAAGCTCTATTGTTGCTTGTACTTAGAGTTAATTATGCAATTTTCTAGAGTATTTCTGATTTGCATATATGAAACATGTGCAAAAGTAGGATATTTTAAGGATTTTGGACCCCTACTATCATCTCATGGTGTTTTATCCATTTCTTTTTGTTGAGGTGCTTCCTTGTAGTTAACAGTGTTCCATCAGGATTCTGTTGTCATCAAGTAGTGAGAAGTGAGAACAATGCGTTCCTTTTACAAGATACAGGGAGAGGATTCATACTGTTCCTCTTAGAAATTTAAGCCAAAGTGAAATAATTGTAGATAGAATGTAGGCAAGGAATAACATAACTGAATGGAGGCAAGTACAAATTCCTCCATGTAGGCCTAACGTCAACTCATTTATGTTTGTTTGTACAAGGTTTTATTTGTGTCAGCCCTCTGAGAAAAATTATCAAACCCTGTTCCACTGTTTTTCTGTAATTCTATTTGTTTGTGCAATGTAGGTGCTTTAATGGTTTTAACGTTGAAAGTCATTTCATGCGCAATGAACTACAGTGATGGCCTCTTGAAGGAAGAGGGTTTACGTGATGCTCAGAAAAAGTATCGCTTGGATAAGCTTCCTTCTCCAGTTGAATATTTTGGTTACTGCCTCTGCTGTGGCAGCCACTTTGCTGGACCAATATACGAGATGAAAGATTATCTTGAATGGACTGAAAGGAAAGGAGTAAGTGGCCTTCTGCTACTTTGTGTAGGTTATGCTATGTTTTGCTTCTTCCTGATATTTGTTAATCTTCTACAGATATGGGCCAGCCCAACTCCTTCACCATTGTTACCTACTTTGCGTGCTCTAGTTCAGACTGGTATATGCATGGGATTATATTTGTATCTATCATCTCAGTTTCCACTTTCACGATTTAGTGAGCCCCTATATTATGAATGGGGTTTCTGGCACGGCTCTTCTACCAGTACATGTCAGGGTTTACTGCTCGTTGGAAATACTACTTTATATGGTCAATTTCAGAAGCTGCAATTATTATATCTGGTTTGGGTTTTACCAGTTGGTCAGATTCTTCTCCCCCAAAAGCCAAATGGGATCGTGCAAAAAATGTTGATATTCTAGGTGTCGAACTAGCTGGAAGTGCAGTGCAATTGCCACTCGTGTGGAATATTCAAGTGAGCACATGGCTGCGATACTGTAAGTTCTTTATCTTGATAAATTCCAGTATATCATCAGTCTGTTTAACTTGCTTTGTTGGATGATATAATGTTTTTTCACTAAATTTGTAATCAGTATGGCAAGTGCTTTAGCGGTCTCGTAAAAAGTTGAAAGTGCAATTTTAAAGCAGATTGAGTGTTTGATTTGCAATCACCCACTACACTACTACACATTCCACTTTTAAGATTTGCGCAATCTAGTTTTTAGGAGAACATAGAAACACTACTCGATCAATATTTACTCATGTATCTGTACAAATAGAAGTTGATTTGTAGTGCATACTACATAGCTTTCCTGTTGGATTTTGAGGTTCCTAAATTCATATTGTAGATTATTTGGTGATTCTTTGGAAGCTTTTGGTTATCAGTTGATTTTATAGCATAACTGAGAAAAGCCTGTAACCTCCAATCGAGGGTCTCCGACTGATTTCAAAGCACTACTGTCACGGTCTGTGCCTAAGCGCAAGCTGTACGAGTGGAATACCGGAGGTTTTGGCCTTGGTTCTCGACCAGGAGTCGTGGCACTGATTGATTAGAGGAAACGAAGAAGAAGCAAGCACTAGAAGAAGATGCGCAAAGGCAGAGGGATGGAAGAAGCATCAAGGGGGAAACATACTAATAACCCTGGCTTGCTTTATTCAATCATAAGATCTTCCTTAAATAGAGGGTTGCCTAACATTATCAACTAGAGATAGACTTGGAATCCTTTAATCATGGTTGCCTAACAAAAATCCTCGAATGGTTCGCATGAAGCTTCTGAATCTGGCAATCCAGTCTACTGAACTAGTATTTCGCGGACACCATGACTAAGACGAGCATGTACAACATGGCGCGACATTGGAGTCACCCGACCATACTGTAACTCAGTTAAAGCCAGTGGTGTTTCAGGAGGCTCCCCATAATACGGTTTCAGCAAGCTAACATGAAAAACATTATGAATCTGGGCCTTGGGAGGAAGTTGTAATCAGTGCGGCACATCTCCAATCCTTTCCAACACCTTGTATGGACCATAATAGCGAGGTGCTAACTTGCGATTAGCTCGGTCAACCGGAGAAGCAGCTTGACAGTGATGTAAATGAAGCAATGCCCACTGGCCAACATCGAAGTGAAGCTCTCGATGCTTGGCGTCATAGTGGCGTTTGTGATACTGCTGAGCTTGTAGGAGCCGTTCGCGAGAATTGATCACGTTCGTGCAGTAGCTGATCAACTGTAGGTAAGCGTGTCACCTGATCTGAATAATGTTGTAGAATTGGAGGATCCCGAATGTAGACAATCTTGAAGGGTGTGTTGTGTAGAGAAGATTGAAGCGAGTATTATAACAATACTCTGCCCACGGGCCACGACAACCAACAGATCCACTGCTTAGGTCTGTATCGAGTCAGACAATGTAAATACATGGCGATGATCTTGTTGGTTGCCTTTGATTGGCTGTCGGACTTAGGATGCAAAGCCAAACTCATATTCAGTTGAGTTCCTGAGAGATGAAACAATTTTTACCAAAAGTTGCTTGTGAAAACAGGGTCGCGATCACTTACTAACAAATAAGGAATCCCATGAAGCCGCACCACCTCATCAAAGAACGCTTGAGCCACTGAACTTGCCATATACGGATGTGCTAGAGGTATATAATGCATGTACTTTTGATCGTGGCACCAAAATGACATTGTCAAGGCGTCAAAGTCCCACAAAATTGGTCCAAGGGTCCACAACCACTGAACTCCAAGAATGACATCAAATCTATCCAAAGGTAGCGCATAGCAGTCCACAAGGAATTGTTCTTTGTTGATCCATAGTGGTTGGGCAGGGCACATGGCATCACTGGATACCCGATCATCATTGGCTACAAGCACCTTGAGGCTGTCACATGCTTGCACCAAGATGTCAGTCCGGCGGGCCGCCGTTGGAGTAATAAAATTGTGTAGATCCCGAGTCGAGTAATGCCAAAAATTAGTATAAGCCACACGCACATGTAGTTGCATTGTCTGGGTGTCACGAGGCTTGATACCTGTTAAGGCACAGAGATATGCCCGGCGTATTGTGGTCGTTGTCATCCTCATAGTCACTGTCACTGCCTTCGCTGGGAGAGAAGCAAAAATAACCTCTTGCATCTATGATTGGGAGTGAATTTCTCCTTGCAATTGTAGCACAACCCAGCCTCGTGGCGCCACCATCTCCTCTAGAGTGAGGTAGCGATGTTGCAGTCATCGGCGGCCACGATTCTCTATTGTTGTGGTCGTCATTGCCCCAGCCGCAGAATCTAGTGCGGTTGGAAGGGCCTTCTTAGTGGATTGAAGAAGGCGCACGGCCAAGCAGCTCTTGGTGCATAGCATGCGTTGGGGATGGGCTGGGTGGGACATATGGTCCCTTCAGACGCCACATGTGCCCGCCACTTGTACGCACATGCTAGCGCCATTGCCATCTGTAGATTCGCCGGATTCTGGAGCTCAACATGTATGCAGATGGGCTCTGCTAAGCCCGACGTAAACAATTGAACTTGTTGTCGCGGCTGGAGGTGATATGTGCGGCACAGGATGGCAAGAAATTTTTCTTGATAGTCTTCTACCGTCCCGGTTTGCACCAATTGCTTGAGTTCGTCGAGGGGATTATGCCGTATGGATGGCCCGAACCGAAGATTGACTAATGCCTTGAAGTGGTGCCAATTAGGTTCACCTTCATCGCGCTCGAGTTGATAATACGAGTGTTGTGCCGTGCGGTGAGGTGGTAGGTACCAACCACACCTTCTCAGGTTCTGCCGTCTTCTAGCCCCGAAAAAACTGCTCACAGCGTTGCAGCCATCCAAGGGAATCTTCCTTCCCATTATACGTTGGAAAATCTAATTTGTGATAACGAGGAGGATTGCCACCCTCTTGTTTCCCAACCTGCTAATGATGCCTTGCGGGGAAAGCTGCTCAGGAAGTCTTTGCGATGAGCCATCGGACGGCATTGTTTCTCGAGATTGTGATGTGTTCGGCAGTGTTGGCGAGCTGCTTCTCCACTCGACCGAGCCGAGCGGTCACTGACGCTGTCAAGTTGGCAATATGCTAAGTCAGGGCTTCCATTGTAGTTTGATCATTGTCCATAGGCTCTAATACCAAGATGCCACGGCCTGTGCCTGAGCGCAAGCCGTTCAAGTGGAATACCGGAGGTTTTGGCCTTGGTCCTCGACCAGGAACCGTGGCGCTGATTAATTAGAGGAAACAAAGAAGATGTGCAAAGGCAGGGACGGAAGAAGCAGCGAGGGGGAAACAGACTAATAATTCTGGCTTGCTTTATTCAATCATAAGATCCTCCTTAAATAGAGGGTTGCCTAACATTATCAACTAGAGATAGACTTGGACTCCTAAATAGACTTGTACTGGACTTAACTTCTATTCGGACTCTTAACCTCGAACTTGACAAACAAGCTACTCTGTAAACATCAGCATCACGCTGCAGCATGCTGGTTGTGTGTGCTAGCTGTTGTCTTTTGACACCGGCGTTGATATGTGATTCCGACCATGACAACTGTACATGTAAATTATGCACTGCTCATGTATTAGAACATATTATATCTTCAGAATTGACTTCTTGAGAAATGTCTTCCACTCGGATTTCATCTTTGTGCTAACTATGGTATCATGGTATGCACTAAGCAGTTTGTCTATATGCAAATGCCATAATTGAAATGGTGCACTTTTGGTACACTTATATAATGCATTGAATACCATTCATTCAAGCATGATAGTATCAATTGCATAAGGCTTAACTTAACTTCCACGGTCCCACCACTGTTTCAGATGTGTATGAGAGGCTAATTCAGAAAGGAAAGAAGCCTGGTTTCCTTCAATTGCTGGGTACACAGACAGTCAGTGCTATTTGGCATGTGAGTTGTATTTTCCTCTCCACCTTCTATATCTTTAGTTCATGGTTATTATTTTTGGACTTCTTATCATATAACAGAGCATCCTGAAGTTAGTTGGACCAAGTGTTGCTAATTGTGCTGGTACCTCAGTACCCGTCCCACCTTTCAGTAGAGGCAGGATCGAAATTGCAAACAGCCCTTTACTCATTGACAATAACTGGTTTGATTTGTGATGTTGGGATTAATCTTGTCATTAGTATCTTTGTATTTTGATTTGGTATGTATTCAGTTGCATGAGTTATCTAGTCGTGCAGGTAGCTAGTATTGCATGTAGCTGCATGCAAGAATGCTACTTCATGAGTTAGTTGGGCACGTTAGAGTCTCCATGAGAACTGGTCAGTGGGCATGAGAACTGGTCAGTAGGCGTGAGAACCGGTCTGTTGGGGTGTGCGTCGTTGAGTTGTTTATATCTTGCTGTTAGTTCTGTTGGCCTTTCGCTCAGTACTTGAGAGCCGAATAAAAGAAGTCATCCTTGTATTCGCATGTGTGTGCTCTTGTTTCTGTTAGCTTCCAGAGAACTAGTGCGTGTGAGTTTCAGTATTCATCACCCTCGGATCCATCATGTGACATATTAACAACCCTTTTTTTTTGTCTCACCAAGCTGTGCCTGTGATGATTAATACTTTGCTAATCTCATGTCACATGGATTTGTCCATTGGTCTGATCGTTTCCGTTTCTACAGGGACTGTATCCTGGATATATCATATTCTTTGTTCAATCAGCATTGATGATAAATGGTTCACGAGGTAGCTCTCCCTCCCTTTACTCTTGGGCTCATTACAGTTACACTCATTTTCTAAGATGTACTTTCTTAGAAAGCTGTTTGAGCTTGTAATTTGATTTGGCCGTTTCTTTCAATACAGTTATATACAGATGGCAACAAGCTGTGAGCAATTCAGTCCTCCGCACTATCCTGGCTATACTAAATTTTGCATACACCCTGCTGGTGCTTAACTATTCATGCATTGGGTTCCAGGTCAGTTTCAAGCATCTTGAGTCTTGTCTAAATTATTGTTTAATGAATGATTCTTGCACCAAATTCTCCTGTCATGTTATTGATCCTTACCTTTGAGGATTAATATACGCATATGTTTTTAAGTATCATTTTAGGTTTCACTTTACCTGCATGATCTCAACCAAACAGCATTGAATCCAGGTTGGTTTGAAAACCTATTTTCGAAAATTTAGTCCTTAAGCGTCTTTAGTTGCTTACCAAAATTATCACTTGGATCATGATGAGATCATTAGCAAAGAGGAACTTATCCCCATCAAGCACATCTGAAGAAATACACTACAGGTACTAGTGTACTGCTTGTAGCAGTACTGTTTTGTAGAGAAAAAGGGCGTGGGTTAAGTTCCTCGTCTCCCGCAGTAGCGTTGTTGGGCTTACTCCAGGAGGAGCCGATGCCTGTATCTTTCGTGTAAAATAGCTCGATACTTACTATGCTGTATTTTTGTGTTTTCTTTAGGTACTGAGCTTCCAGGAAACCTTAGCATCCTACCAGAGTGTATATTATGTCGGCACAATTGTTCCCGTTGTATTTGTCCTGCTGGGCTATGTTATCAAGCCAGCGAGGCCTGTGAAGCCGAAGGCTCGGAAGGTAGAATGAGGAATAAAGTGAAGTGATCATTACATAGAGGAAAGATGGAGAAGCTTTAACGACGATTATGACAAGCTAGTTTTCAGTTTATTCTGTCTTTTGTGGAATGATATCAAATTTAGCACGAGCATAATGTGGTGCCCCCAACTCTTACACTTTGGAACTACCTTGTGATTGACCAATCATTAAAACGTGGCACTCCCGTTGGGTTTATCATCCATTTATGACCGCATGCAACATAGGATTTTGGCCTTAAGCCTTTTGTTACGGAGTTCGATTCTGACTGACTCTATTCAAGGTGATGTCTTGTAACAACTTTCCACCTGGAGCCAGATGGAAGTGTGAATGCGCATGCTGCTTCTTGGTTCATTCATGGCCATCGTGTAAGTACTTAGTACCAGCTGAACTCCTAGAACATAGCATCCGTGTTTTGACTCCACTCACTTTGAACGCAATTTTGGTGCGGCGATAGCTGAAGTTGAAGTTGAAGTTGAAGTCGTGGCAACTGAAGATGAAGGATGCTGGTCATAGACAATGAGCTGAATCTGACGCCCTGTGTTGGCCGGTCTTATAAGTGGTGCTATAGCGGTGTCAGTGTGAGCCTATGTATAGGTGCTCGGTCCAACCTTAAGATGCAGTGGCGGTGGTTCTGGTGCAGGTCGCCTCATGTCTGGGCCCCAGCGAATGCTGGGCCATGGCCAATACGTGGATTTCGTAAGCTGAAAGTGCTTGCTTGGTGCTCTGCACTGGCACCCCAGGAGACCAGTAAAGTGCAACGTAGTGTACTACAGTGCTATGAAGGGGAAAAAGGCCACTCCAGTGATGCGACGTAACGTGGTGTTGATCAGGTCGTGACCATGGCTGCTGGCTTCCGGATTCCAGTTGCAATGGTACCGAGTCATCCGGCACTTGTTCTGGTGTGTTCGGCATCAAGAACGACGCACACTGCGTATAAAGTCAAATATTTTCTTTCCAGAGAAATGGGCGGCTCCTCAAATTAGTTGCCCAAACAGGCAGCCGCGTCCTAAAAAATCTGCACGAAGTTTTTTTTTTTGTGGAAAAAAACATGGAGCTAATTGCTACTATTTCCAAGACAAATTAGTTGCAGTACGTAGCTAGTACTGTAGAGTAGTAGTAGCTTCTAGGTATAAAGGAAGCCCATTTTGTCTTTGCGTTGCTTTGGTCGCGCTGCAATTACGCCCATGATTTCAAAGTTTGCGACCACGGTTGAACCACGGAAAGAAGACCGGGCTCTTCGGCCGGCGCATGTCAAATCCAGTCGCTTTTCATCACTCTCTGCTGCGCCACCGTCTTCCGCGCCGTGCCTCGCACGGGCCGCACGCACTTGTTTAGTCTTCCATCCGGCGACCCGTCCGCTAGCCGCAGCATGGGCATACCAGCGACCAGAGCGCAATGCCGACATGAGCGCGCGCGGGGCCGCTCGATCGATCGCCCATGCCCTGGACGCGACATCGTGCAGCCTTGCTGCTGACTCTGGAGACTGACTCCGACGTCGCAGAGAGAGTTCCAAAAAAAGGAAAAGAGAAACAAGGGAAGAACACTAGAGGCAAAGAGAGTCCGGATTACGAATTTTGAATTGTTTTAGCCTGTTGCGCACGACTGGAGCTATTTTTGAAATTTTACAATTATAGTGGCTATTTTTAAAAAATTGGTGGGGCCGCAGCAAGGTGCTGCCGTCCGGGACGGCAGTTCGTACTCGACTGGAGCTATTTTTGGAATTTTACAATTATAGTGGCTATTTTTAAAAATTTGTTGCGCAACAGGCTAAAACAATCCAAAATTCTTAATCGGACTATCTCTTTGGGCGGGCGAGTGCCGCCCGAGCCGGCGTGCGTGGCGGCAACACAAGGTGCTACCGTCAGGGACGGCATCACCTTCTTCTGCCGTCTCCACGCGGCCGGACCAGCATAAAGCAAGCGCATGCCTTGCTCGTCCATAAAAGGAGCGGTGAGAGCTCCCTCACGGCTCTGCCATAAGAGTAGTTTGTGAAAAAAATTGCGAAAAAAAATTTGTGTGCGAGCAAAGGAAAATTTTCACGAGAAGAAAGCAGTTCTTGGAAGAGAAGGAGAAGTAAATAAGTTGTGCGGCTCTTTGCGAGCACCTATAAAAGGTAAGTATCATTCGCATCTGGCTATTGTTGTCGCTAGTTTTAGCAATGTGATTAGGATGCAAATTAGATGACTTGTAGCAACTGAGTAGTTATAGTTGTGTAGTAAGTTTATTTTGACCTAGTGTTTGGACGTAAAATTGGAAGACTCAGTAGTTAGCAATATCATTAGGCCGTAATTAGTTGACTTAACAGGCCTTTTGTTGATAGTGTTGTAAATTTTATCTCGGTTATTTGCATAGTTTCATGAACTTGGTAATAAAATAGAAAAATATTTTGAGGTCGTTAAACGAAATAGAAATAGACCCACGGAATGCTTTGTATATGTACTCTTGATCGGGCATGTTGCCTTCGGTGCATGCACTACGATTCTACCGTGAGAATGAGAAACGAGATCCACCTGTCAGTAAGTTTTTATGTCAGAAATTTAATGAAAAAGAATACTATGTCGTAGACCCCGCATGTCATTGGTGTAAGCTAGGTCTAACTCGGGTATGGAAACATGCAGGTGCAATAAGAAATTCTGAAGTGATTTATTTTTGCACTGTAAATTCGAACTAGTTAAAAAATTCATAACTATTTGAAATTAACTCCAAATTTAGGGAAATCAGTTTTGTTGGTTTTCTTTTTTTTTTATTGTATGTTAACTTGGAGTAGGTTTGAACCTTTGTAGTACCACATGAAATTTCTGAAGTGTAACATAGAATAGGCTACGGATTTTTTATACTACAAATAATATTAGCTTGGACATTTCATAGATAGAAAAATCATACGAACTCAATCGGGATTGAAAACATGTACGACAAAACGCTCGTATAAAGTGGGCATAACCAAATTTGTAGAAGCATTCATTTGGAAAAAAAATCCCACAAATAATTCGATGGTTTCATATGCATATGTGTTAGGTACTTTATGGCGGAAATTCAAGATCTGTTCGTGTTCCACGGGGCGCTCTTGTGCGCGACGAACCGTGCGATCACGGACTGTCAAATTATCACCGCACCGTGATCCGGTGTTGGCTCTAAAGGACATAAGCCTCTCGGAGCTAAGACGGTGCGTGCGTTCCGCGTTCGATCGCGCCACTGGAAGGAAGAAGCTGCGCATCAAGGCGTTGTATGCCTTGGTGGTGGGTGGTGCAGGCGAGACCGTTTGGCAACTTATGAAGGTCACATGTGACGCTTCATGGGCCAATTATATGGGGTTGTTTGCAACCCATTGCTGCTGCGATATATCTTGTGATCGATAGTCTCGTTCGAGTTCTTGGAGAGGGCGGGGACATCCGGCGTGGGTGGTTCGGTGAAGGTGAAACTGCTGGTGAGGAGGAGCCTGCGTTGGTCTCTAGTGTTGGAGGAGAAGTGGGCGATGTAGATCTAAGGAGGCATGCTGTCAATTTCGAGCCCAACGAAGGAGCGGAGAGATGGTGGTCGGCCGTATTGATTGTCACGAGTACACGCCGACCGGTGGATAAGGTGGAAAGTGAGGAGGGCGTGAAAACAACTAGTTCGGAAGGCGGCGGTGGCGTAGAAGGCTGCTGCGGGAGGAGGTGCGATTGGTGGTTTTGTGACCGCGATATTGCTACGTTCCTCACGATTGGGCGGCGTTGCGGCGACATCGCTGGATTACGCCACGTCGGAGGGGGCTGAATGGGGGTTCAATGAGGACACCCTGCTCCTAGGCCAGTGCTTCCCTAACAAGAGCGCCGCACAGCATGCTATTGCTAGATACGCCATTAACATCAGTCGGACGTATCGGGTGCAGAGCTTCAACCCCGATACGTACATCGTCAATTGTGTTGATGAATCCTGTGATGGCAAGGTCCGTGCGTAGAGGTTCACGGCCGCTGCCATGGGCTTTCGGATAACAGTGCTGAAGGACCACACATGCGAGTTAGCTGAGCCGCTTCACAGGCACCGCAACATGAAGTCCTCGTATGTTGCCAGCCTGATAAGCCACCTCGTCGCTGCAGATGTGTCCATTTCGCCAAAGCTCCTTCTAGCAGATGTTGCCAATATGGTGGGGTTCCCGGTCAGCTACAAGACGGCATGGCGTGCAAAACGCAGGGTTCTGGAGCGAATGTTCGGCACATTCGAAGAGTCTTACAACCTAGTACCAAGACTGCTGCATCAAATTGCAGAATCTAATCCCGGGACGTACGTAAACAAGCTTGAGCAGGTGCATCTGACTGAGGGGCCCAATTGTTTTGTTCTTGAAAGGGTCTTACGGGCCTTAGTCGAGCGATCGAAGGGTTCAAGCATTGTCGTCCGTGCTCACGATGGATGACACCTTCCTATGTGGGAAATGCAGGGTACCATCCTCGGTATTTGTTGTGGCGATCACGAATGACCGATTAGTCCCGTGGCGTTCGCAATTGTTGAGGCGAGAACACCGATGGTGGTTGTGGTTCTGTGCAATGTAAGCGGCGGTGGTCAAGATCGACCGGATGTGTGTGTCATCTTGGATCGCAATCTTTGGGTTGATATCTGCGTTGTGCATGATGCAAAATGGGGCCTTGTAGTCGTTCTAGTGGAATGATGTTAGGAGCCGTTGGTGCATGAGGCATCTCGGCCAACTTCCACACAAGGTTTGAGTAAGGACATCATGAAGATATTCAAGAAGCTCGCATGCGAGAACCAAAGGAGGAAGTTGAGCGGTGTGGAGCGGCTCGATGAGGAGGCGGGAAGCATGTAAGGGACTCGGCGCATGCGGCGGCGAGGCGTGTGGAGGGTGCGAGTTGGGAGTTCACACAATGGTTAACTTCGCGCGCTTTGACTGGAGAAATGGTCCTGCGCCGCAGTGCAAGCGGTGCAAGATGCGTGATCATGATGACCAACATGTCGGAGGTGTACAGCGGTGTGCTCAAGGGTGTCCGCTCCTGCCGATCAACTGCGATCGTGGAGGAGAGCTGGAACCGTACCATCGGATACTTTATGTGAGCCATGATGGCTAAGAAGCATCGGAGGATGGAAAGCAATTCTCGAGTAATGCATGCCTACATGGAGAATAAGATCGGCAAGGCTCGATCGCACGCCGCTCGTACCATGGATGGCGTCAGGCAGAAGTTCGAGATCGGGCTCGGGGAGAAGTGCGTGATAGGCCACGCTAGAGGATCGTGGCGAGTGCGCACGATTGGTGAAGAAGCATCATGCACGCAACAAGCGCGGCTTACGCACAAACCATGCTCCTATGTGTACGGCGTCGTGCGGCGTGGCGGCGAACCTCGGTGTTACATCTCCGAGTACTCGACATCCACCACCTCTATGCCACTTGGAGTGCGAGTTCCATTAAATGCAGGTGGACCGCACTCTGAGGACCTCTAGGCGAGGCGGTGAAGTGGGTGCCCAACAACGCACTAAAGCACGCCCGGCCGTGGAAGGCGCCGATCCGACGCATCTGAAAGCGACATGGGCGGCGGCCCGGTAGCGAACAGCGGGTTATTGCCTTCGTTGTAGGCCCCATGCAAGGCGATTCGCGCACTTCATCGGCCATTGCCCAAACAGACCCGGCACAAGCAGTGCACCGTAGCGAGGAAGATATAATTACTAAGTCGTGATGTCGCTTGCTTATTTCAATGCCTTCGATGGGTATGTTGTTGTTAATCCATGCCTTTATGTACTACTTGTTAAGTTATGCAGGTCTTTTGTTACCTCATTATGATCATATTGTGTTGTTGAATTTTTTGTCGTGTATTTTGCCTTATTTTCTTGTACCACACAATATGTTTTACATCGTGCCTTGACATATTGTTTCCTGTCGGCGGGAGATGGCGCGAGCTTTAGTTGATAAGCGTCTGTTGCTCGACCTGTTGGGATGGGGACACCGTTGCGGGCGTGGTCCGCGGCGTCGACCCTCAAGCACAGTCTGAGCCCCCAGAGAGGTGGCCCCTTGTGGCGGTACATCCCGAGTGCGGAGGCAGGGCTCCTGCCCTTTGCCGGATGTTGGACCTCCCTTGCCTGTGGCTGCAGTTTGTGCGGCACTCATGTCTGCGCTCGTGGGTATTAGGCGGAGACTCACACTTTCCACTTCGGTGGGGAGATGACCATTACTCGGAGGGCGTGGCTTTTCTTACGAGGTCTACTGCATTGCGTGGTCTTCGGTAGTGCCCCCTCAGAGGCGATGGCTGGAAGGTCCGTTTGGCCGACAGATTCGGTCACCTGATTCCTGCAAACGCGACGGGTGTGCCACATTCCTGGCTGTGGGAGTACATGACCTACCCCGTACATGCGACTTGGAGGAAGTGAGGACACACTTAGTCGCGTACCTTTTGTTCCTGTTCGGATGGATCTTGTTTTCTACCACGCAGGGAGACTGCGTGTACCCCAGCTACATCCATCTAGCAGAGTCTTTGGCGGGCGCTGGCCAGCGAGTTCAGTGCGATTGGGGCTTTGCAGTGCTTTGCGCCACCTACCGAGGGTTGTGCGATGCTTGTCGGCGCGCGAGCGGGCGAGAGCGATCCTCGCGGTATGCTACACCCTGCTACAGTTATGGTCGTGGAAGCACTTTCCAGTTGGTCGACTGTACTTTTGCAGCACCGTGCACCCTTACCAGGTGACCGCCGAGCTTTACAGGAACGCTGCAGGCGACGACCCCGTCGGCGGGCCTACGATGGGAACACGTTGGACACGTGCTACCCTAGGGTGGGCTAGGGAGAGACCGAGGCGCGTGTACCCAGAGTTCCATAACCTTTTCGAGACTCTCCACGAGGACGAGGTCATCTGGTGGCCATAGACAGCATAGTTCCTTCAAGACACAGCTCCCTACGGATTATCGTCCCAGTGCACTCTGGGCGAGGCACTCTGTTGAGCACCTACCACTGGTCTTCGCACATGGTCGAAGCGGTACAATTCGCGTGGTCATGAGGCGATTCGTCCTTTACGGGAGGTGCCACCGCCATTGGCGATCTCTCACGGCAAAGGCTCACCGGTATGTTATTCTTTGGTGTCATTTTGAGAGCATGTCGAATAAGATTTTCGACATATCAATTCAATTGCGAGCAAATGAGGAGAGGCGGAGGAGCGGCGATTGGAAGCGAGCAGCGGCCGTGGATGGCGTGTGGACCGGCGGGAATTCACGATGGGCGTGGTCTTTGGAGCTTGCGGCTACACCATCGAGGCGTACTGCTGCGTACTTGCGATGGTATGTTCCGCGCACTAGGTGCATGCTTCTTGGGCGGTACTGCGGCATCCGATGGGCGCTATGCGGGGCGGCGTCGTACTAGTTGGTCGGACCGTCACGGGTGGCCCACCTCGACGAGATAGTAAAACATTCTTCGCATAATTTTTGTCCGGCAATACTTTTCGTACTTACTATCGGTTTTCATGCAGTACTACCGCTTGGAACGTATCCAGCATGAGACTACTGAAGCTGTACACCGTGGAAACAACAACACATTTGATCGCCTCCTAGGCGTGATACGCACCATACGCGAGGACGCAATTGCTGCGATTAGATCCATAACTTGTGGTCGCCACAGCGACGTTCACGCACAGCATCGCGTACACAGTGGGCACCCTCCACCACCTCCTCCCTCAGTACCTCCGTCGGCACCGCCCTCCGCACGCCCGTCGCACTCCGGGAGTCGTCAGACTCTGATTCTCGACCCGACCGCCTCGAGCCACAAGTGTGTCATTTGTCAACCGGTTCTTATCGTGAGTACCTTTTCATGCACTCATTTCGGACGTATCTGACATTACCCTTTGTTCTTGCAGCACTTGCGAGGGGACAGCACTCTGCTGCAACCATCGTCATCACGGAGGTAAGCGCGGGGCGGACTTCCTCGCCGCGGCGTTCAATCACACTGCGGGGCGCGACCGATGATTGGCGCGCGTACAAAGGTACACGTGCGGCACTACGGCTCGGGTGGCGGGAGGATCCTCCTCTACACAGCGACCTACTTAGAGTGCAGCGTGAGCGTAGTTACACGATTTTCCCATCGCACAAAACCAATGACTAACTCACCCTGTACCCTTCCCGTAGGAAGAGCACCAGTGGGTTGACGATGTTCTCAGGCCTCAGCCGGACCCCCACGATGAGATCACCCCAGATTCACCTCCCGAGCGGTGCCCCTACTCGGCCTTGAAACATCGCGCTCCGGACAAGTTCACCTTCCTGAGGATCAACTCGCGCCGTCCGACAGCGACCGATGATGCGCCTAACTAATGCCATGGCCGTGTAAAACTTGTTATGTAATATCATTGTGCATCCCGCCTTTGTGATTTATGTAATGTCCCAGTGCGTTACGACACTGTGATTTATGTACACAAAATATTCTCTGAAATATTTAGTACTAACAACAACTGTACCTCCCGATTTTAACTTACTAAACCTTAAAGACATAACTCAATCCTGCCCCACGATACCTCCTCGGTCCCGCTACCTCATGGACGTAATTTTCTTCAACCAAATTGTAATTTACACATAGGCTATATATATGCATGATTTGTCTGCCATTCCCCTCACTTTTGAGTTCCTCTTCTCCCTTTCAGTCTTAAACGGGATGTCTACGGCCTCATCAAACTTCTGAGCGAGCATGCAATTAGAAACACTACGACAGCACTTGGATTGCCCTTGTTGTAGGGATCCGGTGAATGTGTTCACCTCCCATCATGTGAATCCATCCAGAGTTCATTAAGTGTTCAAATCTTTTGGTAACTTGTGTCTGATCATTCCCAATAAACTTCTTTCCAAACAACATATTTTTTCACTTGTAGTTCCAATTATTTTTACAGAACACAACATGTCGGTTCTGGTGTGAAATTTAGTGAAGGCGTGTTAGAGTGCGAGATATTGCAATGCAAATTGCTGCCTTGCAAGAGGACACCCCTCGTGTGGCTGCATTTCGTCAAGTGCCTCGACCATCGGATCAACCGATGGAAAATAAAGATAATGTTCTTAGAAGACTGGATGAAATGATGGAAAGGGTTGAGAAATCGCTTCAGAAATTAGAAAACATAGCCAGTTTGGTAATTTTTCTTCTATTATTTCTTATTCTTACCAAGTAAAAGTTCAGTTTTAATAAGATTATAATATCCACTCTTTATCTATGTATCCATGCACTACGTGATGTATGCCTTTACGGCGTTGTTGTACTCGTTTGTATCATGTATGCCTCTATCTAATTCCGTTATGAATACTTTGCGTGTGTATTAATCAAACCCTAATTTCCAAATACTACATTCCAAATTTTTCAGATCTAAATATGTAATATTGCAGATAATTTTAGCATACTTTGTTTTCGCAATGGCAAGACCACACGACATGACTCCACATAGTAACGACTATTTCAAACGAAAAACTAGCTGTTGGAAAAATCAGCGTAGAACTACAGCCAACTAATTTGTGGTACTTTTGATTATCGGAAGTTCCGTAAATTTCTTGCGGTACTACCGCTCTTCAATGAAGCGCAAAAAGACCCTCTCTGGAAAAAATGTTCAGCGCGAAAATCAAAACTTCCATGATCGCGGTAGTTCCGCTCCCAACATGGCGATACTCGGCGCTTCGAAAAATCAGCTTAGTCCCAAAGGGTGCTCTCGGAAAAAACATTTGCGAGATTTTTGAAAGTTACGCGGTAGTTCCGCACTTATAATCCGGAACTACCGATTATCCTAACAAAGCAATGATTGCTTTCAAAACAACTTCAATTGCAAAACACATTTGCAAACTTAAGTCTGTGATTGCCTACTTTGCTTTTCATCAGAAATGACGACACTCTGCAAAATGTCGTGACAACACACTACCTCGCTAGCTTTTCAGACAGAAATTACAGCACTATGCAAAGTAAGACGTGACAACACACTGCCTCGCCTGCTTTTCAGACCGAAATAACAACACTCTGCAAAGTAAGACGTGACAACAGACTGCCTCGCCATCTTTTCAGACCGAAATTACAGCACTCCGCATAGTAAGATGTGACAACACACTGCCTCGCCAGCTTTTCAGACCGAAATGGCAGCACTCTGCAGAGTAAGACGTGACAACACACTGCCTCGCCAGCTTTTCAGACCGAAATGACAGCACTCTGCAGAGTAAGATGTGACAACACTCTGTCTCGCCAGCTTTTCAGACCGAAAAGACAACACTTTGCAGAGTAAGACGTGACAACCCACTGTCTCGCCAGCTTTTCAGACCGAAAAGATAGTACTCTGTAAAGTAAGACGTGACAACACTGCTTGCCTCGTCGACTTTTGGACCGAAAAACGACACTCTGCAAAGTAAGGCGTGACAACACTGCTTTGCCTCGTCGACTTTTGGACCGAAATGACAGCACTCTGCAAAGTAAGACATGACTTCTCTCTGCAAAGCAGGACGAGACAGGACTCTGCAAAGTAAGACGTGACAACACTCTGCCTCCCCAGCTTTTCAGACCGAAAGGACAACACTCCGAAAAATGGGACACGACTTCTCTCTGCAAAAAGATTAGACAACACTCTGCCAACCACACCATGCCAACCCTCCGGCTTATAAAGGAGGTGGAAGACATCTCGAGAAAACCACACAACCAAACCCAACGCTACACGAGCTTGCTTCACCACGCTGGGATGGACAACCTCGGGAAGCAATGGGGCGAGATCCGTGATCTAGCAAGGGCTTCAGCAGCGCGGGCGAACAAGCTAGAACTCACGAGGCCGGGTCGGCAAGCGACTTGCGGGATGGCGACTCTCGCAATGAAGCCCCGTAGCGACAACCCACGACGAGCGTTCCAAGCGAGCCTTCGCGCAACACACCCGGAGGGGAGGCGCCCCTCTGTTGGTGCGCGTAACATGCAAGTTCTTCAAATCCAAGCACCGGCTCGGCCTCGGCATGCGTTATTGGGGTTGTCTAACTACTCCTCGACTATCCGGCCGTCGTTGGGATATGAGCGTACTCGACAGCGGTAAGGACTACTTACGATGGTTCCCCTACCAATTCTCTTTCAAAGTGCGCACTAACAATCTCTCCGTCTACTCGTAGTCCCGAAGCCGCTATGTAGCTACCGCAAGTGGATCGACCTAGAGATCCACCCACACGACCGATGGCGAATCGACTTGAGTGGAATCTGAAAGGGCATGCGAGATCACGGGAGGCGTCGGCGAAGAGCATAACCAGCGTCCGGCGGAGACACAGCCCATCTCGAGGTGTGCGGCGCGAGGCGCGAGGCAGCGAGAGGAGCACGAAAAAGCGGAAAATAGCGGTAGAGGCGGGCGGCCGGCGAGGAGTACAACGTCGAGCTCGCAAGGAAGGGCAAATGGCTCGGTCCACGCGATGGTCGGGCCATTCCGTAATAGTCCCCCTCCTTTTCGCCATGTTTTTACTATCCCTAAAGGCACGCATACCCATGGTCAAGCTCGTGTCGCAAGATCACCGTAGTAGTAGCGTCCATGATAAAGCAATTAGCCAGAACCATCATGCCATGTGACCACATGTAGCGTTATTACGTTACGTTGTGATGGAATGTAGTTCTGGTTATGTGCCTCCACTGAGCCATCAAAGTATGCCTCTTCTGGTGGAATCCCAGAGATAACCATTCACATCGACATCGATTCTTCTATGTTTTAGGGCTTCTCGTAATCATAGCGTTCTCGACCTCTTGATTAAGTTAATTTATGTACTTTGCTTTAACTCCACCGTACAGAAGAAATGTGATCAAGAATCAGAGCGACCAAGAGTAGTCATGTCGTACCAAACTTCGCACATCTCAAGTCACATGAAATCATGAAACCCTATTTTCCGAAACGCCTCGTCCTAATTTTTTAAACCTAAACCCTAAATTTATCAAGACAATTTGAGCATATCAAATTATGTGAAATTTACACAATCAAGTCCACTTATGTGCAGTCAGCAAATTTTTTCATAATGTTTGGACCTCATTTGCTATATTAGAAAATTAGTAGAAACATTCACCTTTAAAGAATTTTGGAGAAAAAAATAAGAATGCATAAAATTTCAAAAAAAATACACAAGCAGACACACTGTGCCAGGAGGCTCCACATAAAATTTTATAATTGTTTGAGCTTAATTTAAATATTTAAAAAATCATCTAACAAATATTATTAAATAGTTTTTTTTTGTTTGGGGCAGCACCAAGGTCTTTGCCACCATATGACACCTTAGTCTTCTTTGTCAAGACAGCGATTCGTACATGCTCGGGGCTATTTTTGGAATTTTACAATTCTGGGGGCTATTTTTGAAATTTTTATTGCGCAACGGGGCTAAAATAGTCCAGAATTCTCGGATTAAAAATAGCACAAGACAAATTCAAATATACTAATGCTTAATTGTGATTATGGACACCATCCCTTGTGCCATATTTCCCTCCCCCTAATTTATCTCTATCACACTTCAGGTTATTTTTGAGCATGCACCTTCTGATTCTGACCATTGTCGCATTTCTGGAAATAAATATAACACATATTTTATCACTACTTATTTGTAGAGCATAACAAAAAAAGCAAAAAATCCAGAAAACATAAAGAAGACAAACATTGATGATACTAAAGAGAAGTGTGAGATTGAAGAGCATGCATCATACTTTAGAAAAAAGAACATAAATATTCAACACCGACTTGGAAATTATTGAAAAAGAAGTGTGTGATTCAGACCTCAATGTTGGGTCTGCTTTAGCATTAGGATCATTGACTTATAAAAAAAGTTATTCAGTACATCTAAAGAACATTGAACAAACTATTTCTTCTGACATATTGCGTAATGTATCAGCTTCAACATTATCTAGGTCATATGATAAAAAAGTGTATGAGCTATATGAAGTTATGAACTACAGAGTCTAAGCAAATACAACTCCATAATTATTATTTCAGTACATCTATAGCTCACTTCAAACATATGAACAAATGAATATTAGGAGATATGACAAATAGGGGAACACAATATTACTGTTGAGACAACATAAGAGAATATCTGGACCTACTTAGGAAAACAAATTAACCCATAACAATTTATGGTATATATATTGGTAGTGAGACAGATACACACCATATTGCTATTGAGACAATATATGGTAGACAAAAAAAATCCTCAAATTGATTAACCCATAACAAATAACATGTACAAACAAAATTAATCTATTCTATACAGAAAACAAATCTATAGTAGGTGAACCCCATACAAAAAAACATAATGAAGAAAGGATTATGATATATTGGACAAAAAAACATAAACTTGGAGAACCCCTAACAAAAACAGAAAAAATAAGAAATTAACCAATCATATACAAATAAACTGGTGAAACCCTATAGATTATTAATCTACAATAGACAATTTAATCTAGCTAATTGCAATACTTGAAAAGAAGCGGTATCCACCATTACATAAACATATGAAATATATACTTACACACCAACCGACTAAAGTTGCATAATGTCTAACGGTGAAATTTTAATTAAAATGGTTTGCAATTTGATATCAGTCATGTATTTTCATAAAGAAATTTCCTTTAAAAAATATTAATTATAGAAACAAATAGAAGCTACAAACCCAAAGAACTAGAATAGCAGAATACTTGACACTAAAATTTTAATTAAAAGTTGGTGCGAGTACATATTTATCAAGAAATTTCAGAGAACATTTCCCATTCAAAACATATTAAGCGTAGAAAGAAATATAAATGACAAACCTAATGAACTAAAATTGCACAATACTTACCAATGAAATTTTAAATAAAAATATATGTAAGTTGACATCTACTAAGTAATTTTAGTGAGTATTTTGCTCTAAAATAACATTAACTGGAAAAAAGTTACAAACCCTATAGACTAAAATTGCCATCTTTGAACTAAGAGAACTATGAGGGCATAAGGACGTATCTAAATTTATTCTAAATAACATGGCGTCGTAATGTAACTTCAATACCATAACATAAAGCAAAATCAAAACCTGAATAAACAAATTTTATACTATGGAGGACATAACGGTTCTGACCTAAGTGAACCTTAGCATAAAACAAAGATCATAAACTAAATAAAAAAATAAATCTAAAAAGAACATAAAGGTCCTGACCTAGGTGAACCTTAACAAAAAAAAAATGAAATTACAAAGAAACAAAATTATTTATGAGAAACACATAAAGTTGCATACCTATGTAAACTCTAACATAAAACTGTAAGGCTTACAACAAAATGAAAATCTAAGCTTAATAATGGATACTAGTAGTGACTATTAGTCTATTATTACAATGAAAATAGTAAAAACAGACAAAATGGAAATTGCATCGACAATGTACTAAAATTACATATTACATGATGTTGAAAGTTAAGTTATAATTGTATGAAACTTATACACTAACTTGATTTGTTCAGATGTAATTTATATATGATTTCTAATTGTTACTTGTATGGCCAACATACAACTAAAAGCTGCAAACCTAAAGGAAGTTAGAAAACTACAGGTTACATGTTAGTACCAAAGGAGATCCAAAATATAATTCAAACTTATACTAAGAGAATTAAACTACTAGATAGCACTACAACCAATTTTAAAGGGGCCACATTAAAAGAGTGATAAATGGAAAATTGCAGTGACAATGAACTAAAATTGCAAAATGCATAGCACTGCAAGTTTAGTAAAAAATGGTATGCAACTTTTATTCTTCCTAACAAAACTAGATCAGCAATGTACTAAAATATAATTGAGTGTTCACTACTACAGAACACGTCATCACAGACGGTTCGGAACCGTCATCACAGACGGTTTCCGAACCGTCTATATTTGTTCGTCTGTGATAACAGCGATTATCACGAGCGGTTCAAAACCGTCTGTGAGACTATTATCACGAGCGGTTTGATTACAAACCGTCGTGATAAGTGGTTATCACGAGCGGTTTTAAAGTAAATGTCGTGATAAGTAGTTATCACGAGCGGTTTACTTTAAAAACCGTCGTGATACTAGAAATATCACGACGGTTTACTTAAAACCGTGCGTGATAAGCACTTATCACGGATGGTTTTATGTTGAAACCGTGCGTAGTAATAGCCTTCACGAGCGGTTTCAACATAAAACCGTCTGTGGTAGTGGCGATCCTAGCTACATTGTTTCTTTGTTTTTGGCGACCTCGGGAATTGCTAGCCATGCCCTCACGAAAACAAGCATGTACAAAAAGCAGATACATCGCGGATAATCAATTGTTGACAACTCAAATTGATCATTACTCAAAATAAATTAATAAAGATCGAATTTGTTGAAGTATTTTCGCTATAGTTGTACAATTGGATTACAATTAAGTCAATTGTTTGCGTGAATCTACGTGTCGGCGATGGAGTGAAACTCTCCTTTGTCAACTATTTGTCATGATAAAGGTGCATAGCGCCTCGAACTTCCACGAGCTCTTGCATAGCGAGTCCATGTAAATCTATTATCAAACCACTGCGCTAGGTCAAGAAAAAATGGTAAGGATATATATTTTAATTTACAATTACAAAAAAATTATTTGAGATTGACAAACCTCCGGATTCTTCATCTTAGCACTAATGATTTCTTGCATATGATGGCAAGCGTAGAATGCACATAGCTCATCATTTTTTCTTGGCGACCTTTGCAAAAATAGAATTACATATATACGTATAGTCGATTGAAGACACATTTTATGAAGTATGATATATATAGGATTATTGTGTTGTAGCGCGTCAGAAAATTTAGTCTGTGTGTTAGTTGGTATTTGGATCCACTGTATCTTCCTTGTTGGCTAACATAGGAGATGAGCGAACTACATAATTGAAAAAAGTTATCCTCGGGCATTTCAAACGAAGGAAGACTACAATAGAGTTATGTATGGAGGAAATGATCATACTTGTCGAGTATTCCTTGCAGAATGTTGAAGTCGTGATCGTTTCTGACTAGGGAATCAAGATATATCACGGTGTTCCTCTGGGTATAATGACTAAAAGGATCGATGGTACCTACTCATGTATGTCGCTATAACTATTAAACCTAAGTACAAATGAAATTTGAATAGCAAATAGTGAAGCACTTACCCACGATTGTAGGGCACGATAAGTAGTCCTTGCGAGTGCGAAGAAGCAATGCCGCCGTTATGTAGTTCTCGGCGAAGGTCGCGTGCGCTTTGATGGTTTGCATAGATACCACGTGTGGGTCGAGAAACCACGGTTCTCGCCCTTCGGGCATATTTCATCATGTATCTATACATAAACAATGAGTTGTGATATTTATCGATATTACATGAATGTAGAACTTGATTGTACACACTTACAGTGTCCAACATCGTAGAAGCGGCGTCGAGGGCTTGAGATTGAATAGGTTGAATAAGTCGTTGAAGCCCACCACGAAGTTGCGGCCGTTGAAGAAATGCTCATCCTTGTATGCGGCGGTGATTCGATGTCGCACCCCTTCTTTGCGGTATTCGCGGTACCGAACATGCAAAGCGACAAGCAAATCGGTAGCGAGCTAATTGTGCGTTAGGGCTGCGGTTTTCGATGGAGTACTTCCGTGCTACGGGACTTGGGAGGCGGCTTAATGTTCGTCGATTTGATTTGGCCTTAACGATTGGCGGCGTCTTCTGCGAGGCGACTCGGGAAGCGTCTGATGCACGCTTTTCTTGTTCCTTGGCGTCTTCTCCACGGGAACCGATGAGGTGGCCTTCGAGGCGAAATATGAGGTGGAGTCATGGAGGTCCGTTGGAGAGGAATGGTCTGTCGAGATTGCGGCACCGTGGGTCGGGGCGATGTCCGTCTTGGGCCTTTGGATAAAGCGTACGGCATCCCTAGTGTTGTGATCTCTTCGTTCGGACGAATGTCGTGGGGCGACCATGAAATGTTGATGTACCATGTCCACCTCCACCCTTGCGTAACCATCGCCACTGGACACCGTCTTTGCTTTGCTCCTTCTGGTATGGATGCACCATGCCCTTGACCTCAATAGGAATGGACCCAACTAACCTCGGTTGGAGCTTGCAAGCCGTCGGCTCCTACAAAGCGATCGCAAGTAGCTAAGGCGTCCTATAGGTCTATCTTTGGTGCATTCCATAGATGTACATTACCTTGATGCGGTCTATCGGTAATTGGTCGTCGTCATGTTCAAAATTATGCGTGGGCGCGACACTACTCGAAGTCGAGGTGGTTCCCGCAATAACGAGGCGACTTGCGGTTGGTTGCGGAGTACTTGATCGATTGATCCTGCAAACTTGCTCTGTCCTTGAAATTACGCCTTAGCGGTTCAAGCGATTATCGTACTCGTCCTTGGATCTCTTCCTACTTCTATACATGAAGTAGTCGTCTGCGAATCCATGTACCCAAGATGCGTTAACCCCTTGCCTCGCGTGCGACCAGGTGCTCCTTGTTTCCTAGGGCCGTAGATAGTATATCCTTCTCCTGTGTTCTTGGAAGGAGCCTTGGAAGTTTGGGCAATCAATTCACGCTGCAAGAGGTCATCATGTTATTATAGTCACTATGAAGTTATGGACTTATAAACAAGTAGGTAGTTCGATATATTTACCACACGTTGGGACACTTCACAGTCCGCGGGTTTGGGAAAGTGATGCGCCATCGAGACGAGACTTTTGCCTCGCTTTTAACCGGAGTTAGGGAGCGGGTGTGTGATATCGAAATAGATTCTCCTCCTCCGCCTCCTATTGCGCGGTTTAGCGCGTACCAGTGGTGCCGAGTGCGTGGGGTGAGTGTTCCGTGCTGGATTGCTTTGTGCGCGCACTTTGCTCCTTAAATTCATCCGTCGTCTTCATAGCCACAAAGGCGTTCCATGTTTCCAGCGTCAAGAATGGAAACCGTGAAGGCGGCTCACTCTTGTTCACGTCTTTGCGTGACAAGAGCGCTCTTGAAGGTCCTCCACGCGTGACACATGGAGAGCAAGGCATGCCGTTCGGCCGCGTTTCATGTGTGTTTACGAGATAGTGAACACAGCGAAAGGTCTTCCCGGCCGCGCGTCTCGATCTTTTGTCGAGACTTCCACTTTGGTGTGGTGATAGGGACCTTTTCCTTGCAAGTATCCGCGGATGGTCGGAATCTCGCCCGATGCGGGGACTCGAGAGGACCGCGTCAGCGACCTCCGTGATGGTCGATCGGCGGTGAGCAATTTTGATATTCCTCGCCATCTAAACTACGTGTCTGCGGCGTCGGTGGCGGCGGCGAAGCGGCGCCTACGCCATGTCTTGGCGTCGGTGTGGCCAGCGAAGACGGCGCCTCGCCATCTAAACACTTGCTATCTATGTAAGTTCTGAAATTAAGCATTAATCCTATTGTAATTAGCACAGTTACAAAAGATTGATGATAGTTTGTGCTCTCGAAGGAGAGTTGCAAAAGAACAAGTCTTTGCCATCTCAATCCTATTGTCTATACACTTCATGAAATGAATATGATAATATAAACTCAAGTATGCAATATATCGATCAATTTCAAACTCTAGTAAGACAATATTTCAAAGAAGGTCACATTAATGATCACGAATGTTGTGCAAGCGGGATGGATTGTAAGTCAATATAATGCCATGCTTGAGTACGAAACACCGATTGTTTCTTACTTGGTATGGGGATGAAATAATGTTTGTATGGGTTGGTCGGATAACACAAATGGAGGATAGAAAAGTGCCCGATGCGCGGTTGAGGTAAGCTCTCAAGCAGTCTTGCCTTTCCTTTTATATTTTTGTTGCCATTTAGGATATGCAACAACATCATGTTTTTTTGTTTGTCTCTTGTAGGAATTCATCATTAATAAAAAAAGCCAAAGACAACAAGAGTGACTCAAGTGATTCAAGGTTATGAGAGTCATGCCTTTATTTAAAATAAGTAATCACAAAAGGCATAAATGGAATTGTCCTACCAAAAGAGGACATGGGAAAATTTATGCTAAACTTATGCTAATTTGATGATTTATCAAGCCAACCCATACAAACATACAAAAGAGATGCTAGAAAATATATTGTTAGCCAAAGTTTAAAAAGTTTGGTGGTCCAACATGTATACCCTTTTTGAAACCCCTTGAATCAAGTGCGCTTGATCTGCGCGCGTTGTTAAACATCTTGATTACATAATCAATGCAGACGATTACATAAAATTTATCCCTTCTTCAACATATCTTGCTCGTGGCTCTTCTAAAAGCAACCACGCCATTAATGTAATCTTGACTCACACGGTTCACACCGTACATCGATTTTGATCCATCTACACTCGCATGTAACAAATTAGTGTCAAATTGATTAGCGATTAATTTATAGCAAACATAAAGGGTTATAGATCGTTACCCTCGGAGCTCATGAAGAAAATATATAATATCTCTCGATAATCCCTACCTCTAAACACGATATCTATCTCAATTGAACAATCATGCAACCCAAATATAGGCATCATCTCATACAACACTTATTAACCTAAAATACGGAACAGTAAATGCAATATTGCTTGACCCAAACCCCGTCTTGTGAACGGTTGTGTAAATTTTATTTTTAAGCCAATTAATTATCCTAACTCAAATTTTAGTGATTATTAGACCTAATTTAATTTTATTAAGTTACCACTCCTAAGTCAAATTTTAGTTCATTAGTTATAAGGGAAACCATTATTCAAAACTAAGATTTGCAGGGCTAATATTATTTATTCCAACATTGACGGTGCAAGATCGATCATGTGCTAAATCTTTGTGTCATCCTCAAAGATCACCTAGAAATAGCAACAAAAAAAATAAGGGTGCATAAGTCCAAGACTCGGCAAGTATGTAATAAATCAATAGTAACAACACCATTCTCAATATTCATAGTTAGCATCTACACTATCTTTTCTCCTTTCTTTTAGTCAATGCATTAACACACAATACAATGCCAAGTCCACAAGCATCTCTAAGCTCATACCAGTATTAGAGGAGGAGCCGCAGGTTGGAGGAGCTAGGGCAGGGAAGTGGCGCCTGGAGCGGTAGACCACGGCGGTCTGGTGAGAATGTCTCGGCTCAATTTATATGAAGCACGAGAAATCACAGACGGTTCTATTTGAGAAATGCGCGATAATAAATATCACGAGCGGTTACGAAAATAGAACCGTCATGTAATATCCTGAGCGGTTATTATTGGGAACCGTGCGCGATAATTACTATCACGAGCGGTTCACAATAACAACCGTCATGATAGGCTCATTAGCGCCAAAACAAAGCCAGACAGACCCAACACGAGGCGGTTCCAAAGGAACCGTGCAGTGATAAACCGTCTGCTATAACCTCTTTGTAGTAGTGGTTCTCACCAAATATATATGCAATTGCATGCACACAAATACACATCTTACGGTAGAATCAAAATGTAAGAAAACTTCCGGACTTACTACTAGAAAATTGCATAAGCTGGTGTTGCAAAAATATATAAATGAGCTACATTTTTCTTTAAGCAGCTATCTAGCATGACTTGAACAACAATCATATAACATGAATGTGAGTACAATTCATAAGAACAACATATCGTCATACCTAATGATTGAAACTATAAAAGGTACATATCTAACAAGGACCTATGCCCTACGTCAACAACTTGGAATGTCATAGATGGTAGCCCATACACAAAACAAAGGCTGAAAAGGAAGCACTGGAAAACAAACTTAAATGCTAGCTCAAAGTCTTAATACAGGGCAAGTTAACAACAAAATAATGCTAGCTCTATCAAGATTCAAGGCAACAAAAGAAATGACACATAATTTACATATACAGATTGCAACTAGAAGATCGAACTAGATATTTCAGGACTAATTTACTACAAGCTTTAATCATATCATATTGTAATATAAATGATATAGACAGAAAAACTACTATGAACATTATAAACAATGATGCAAGAGCGGAGACCTCAATAGTTCGATTTACCTTACATGATGTAACACCATGGCTATTTGGAAGCCAAAATGTTACCTAAAGAACTAACATACAACCACATTGCGGAAGAATTTAAACAATACCTCAATCCAATAGCATATACAGATCACTATCTATTGGTATGACTGCAAGAATATAATCTGAATCCATCTACATAACACAAATTCCAAATATCTAAGTCTACTGAATCAATTATGATAATTCAAATACTAGTATAATTAGGTATTACCAGTAGTTATTTAATCAACTAAAACATAGGGAATGATATCATCCACCATCATACCCTATTATTACAGTTTAGCTTTAACAAATAAAAGGCAAGGACAAGTTCAAATAAATGAAAACTGAATATTGTGAAGTGAAAGAAAGAATGTGAAGTGAATGATGTGATACACGTGACTAAGCCCTCCCACGAATGTCGTCTTCAATAGTTACCTAAACCAAATAAACACTGCAAGAATGAGTCCACGACTCAACAAGTACTACAGAATAAAGCGAACCATACTGAATATGAACATATCAATCACGGAATAGAATGCTAATGTATAACAGATGAATAAGAACATAACATCACAGAATATAAATTTAAGGTAGAATGGATGAAATCATACGAATGAATTAAATGCATGAACTCCACTTCTGCTTATACCGGTATAGCCAGTGACACACCCGTCGGTGTGCACTTAGGCCCGCATTTTGACAAAATATGGGGATCCAAGACGCGTATGAAGAACGTTCCACACGGGGATCCAAATTTGCCCACATTGGAATGGTGGGTCTTACATGCCCATACTGGAATTGATGGGTCTTTATATTCCACTCCCGTGGACGAAACATGAACAATGAATGAATGGAATGAATTATGAATAATGAAAGAGATCATCTCATTAAACATGGATTATGAGCGTGAAAAGAACATGAAGCATTGAATCTAGTCCTGGATCATAGAAATAACAGTATGAATCATCAAGCACTCAGCATTCACCAACAATAAGACTCACAAGGTATTTGCCCATACTGAAATTATGAGACTTCACTACCCACTTCCGTGGGCGAACAGGAACGAAGGAACGAATGAATGTAATGAACGTAGTCCTATTATTGAAGAATCATGGTATATCAACTATGAAAGGAAACAAGGAATACCAAAATTACCCATTTCATATTCATTAATCAAGTGGAACAACAACAAACAAGACAAATCAATTGTACTTGCCTTTCGAATTGCGACGCGTTAGGAGGCAAGGACGAAGTCACTAATCTCGAAATCCCTTCTCCTACACAAATTAATTATTTAAATAAGTAACAACATGAAAGGGACACTACTCAAAGCGGCTTAGTCGCGCATCCTAACCCAAGGTTCACATAGTCGATCTACCCAATTAAATCGGCAGTCTAGCGGAGATGATAATGCGGGCGGTGACACTAAAAACACCATATCTTTTGCTCGAGACTCGAAAGGGGTGATTTGGATACTATGGAAAGGTAACAAAAATCTCACATTAACCTAGTTGGTGAACCTTCGATTACGTAATAGCCCGACTGCTCATAGCGTGGTCCATGTGGCCCATGAGGATTTGTGTGGTGGGATTAGTCCCATTGCTTGTCTCAAGTGAGTTGTAGTAGTATATAATGTCTATTGGATCTAAGCGTAGCACCTCCGTGTTAACCCTTTTACGAGCGAGGGCGAAAGTGTAAGTGGTGCTATGTGTGCGCGGGTCCACCCACGATGGGGTTTGGGCATTTAGCCGATTTTGGGTCGGTGTTACGGATGGTATCGAGCATCAACCTTATTGCAGGCGCGTCGCGGTTAGAAGCGCAGTATATGGTGCATGGCACATGTGGGCGGAGTGGACACACGGTATGGCATATGTCTTAAACCTTTGGGCCTATACGGACGTATCTGAGGGGTGGTTTTGGGCATTTGCAGCGTATGCGGTATCTTTGCCGTCGTCGACCCTTGAGGGGTGAATGTAATACCCGGGCCTGCTCATAGCGTGACCCATGTGGCCCATGAGGATTTGTGTGGTGGGATTAGTCCCACATTGCTTGTCTCAAGTGAGTTGTAGTAGTATATAATCCCTGTTGGATCCAAGCGTAGCACCTCGGGTTAACCCTTTTACACGAGCGAGGGCGAAAGTGTAAGTAAGGTGCTATGTGTGCGCGGTCCACCCATAGTGGGCTGGGCATTGAGCGATTTTGGGTCGGGTGTTCTGATTCGGCCAACAACCTAGGCTAACATTTAGATGATAGTCTTAATACAAAATCTGCCAGTCAGAACTACAGCGGTAGTATAAAATCCATAACTTTTGATTGACACAACTAAAAATAGTGTTCTTTACCAATCTGGAAATCTTACTGGATTTCCTACAACTTTCATGTTAGGTGAACTTTCTGATTCGACCTCTAACTAAATCATATTAGCCACACAAAGTGACTGCTAATCCTTGTTAGCCCTTCTAAACAGTCGTAAAGAAACCATCATAACTCCTAAATTGTAACTCTAAATTGAGTGATCTTTGCACCTATAGAAAGCTAACGACGAGAACTACAACTTTCTAAGAGATGACCAGACCAGAAAACACATGTAACTTACCCAAAACCGACGAGCAACGTTGCTATACAAAACTGATCTACTACTTACAGCATCAAAACGAATCGATTAATCTACCGAGCGATCGGGGATCGAGTTTACCCTTTTAAACCACTGGAGATCGAAGTCTCGCTGCGTGATTGCGCCCTTCCTCTCCTCTTCCTTCCTCCCCTTCCTTCCTTCTCCCTTTCTTCCTCTTCCTTCCTTTCTCCTCTTCCCCTCATCTTAGTAGAGCAACATGGGGGGCTGCTACAGTATGTGAACAGTGGTAGCGCACTATAGCTACAGTACTATTAGGGTTTTCCCCTCCTTTTATACATGGCCGGCCCCTTATGGACCTCCTAGGTCAAGGCCTGAGGCCTAGGTTGCCGAAAAACTGCAGAAACCCTCTTTTTCTTATGTCTAATTTCTTTTTTGAATGCTTTCTTTCTTATAATAAATCGGAGTATTACACATGACATATTAATTGACATATGCAGTAGAAAACGAGGACATATCTCCGCTGGAGCTACTAGCAATATAACAGAGAGCTTGTTATGCAGCTATAGTCCAAGAAACAAAAGAGAGAATAATATAGTATAGCTTGCTACCTACTGCCATTGAGCAAACATCATTTGTAGCTTTGTTCCATTCCCATCATTAGCCTTCTATAAATAAAATAGCAACCAACTAATAAATAATGTCCAATAAAAACATATGAACATAAAAGAACATTAACACTGGATGACTCTTCATGTAACTCAAAATCATCCCTGGCCATTCTGTGTGTAAAAGGACACAAATGGAAGCTAAATTAAAGCATTTCTCAATTCTCACTACACTGTTAAGAAAAATAGATGCATGAAGCTACTGAACAGACTGCGCAAAAGGTACAAAAGATAGGGACCAACACAAGTCAAGTAATTGTATGGAGACAGTTGGTTAGAACTCAACCGTAGGATCAACACAAACAATGCATCTGCCAGTGAATTTGTTCCCTTGCAAGAACCTGACACATATAAGACATTGCTTGCGTTGGTTTGCCAAACTAAGCATATGTTTTTATTGGTGAAGTGACAACAACATACGTTGCAACAACTTGCAGGAAACAAATGCTTAATGGTCTTTGGTAAGCTGTTTGTGTGAGATAAAGCCCTACAATAGCAAAAGGATACCAAAGCCTTACAAGCTGAAAATGATGATCATTATTTGAAGGAGTAGAACATTTCTACATGCAAAACCGGAAAGCACCTACAGTTCCAATTTGTTTGTTCCATTGTATCTCTCAAGCTATTGTTCTTCACTCCATTGAGCCAAACAAAGCTGACTTCAAGACAAAGAATATACCGGTGGAGAATGGTTGCACTAACATTATTACAGAGAGGGTTATCACAGACGGTTTCAAACCGTCGTCACAGACGGTTTTTGAACCGTTTGAATCTATGTGTCTGTGATAACATGCGGTTATCACAGACGGTTTATGAGCTGTCTGTGAAAAGTCACAACACAGATGGTTTTTATGGAAAACCGTCTGTGATAGTAGGCCTTCACGGCCGATATCAACAAATAACCGCCTATGATATCCCACATATCACAGACAGTTTTTTGTAGAAACCGTATGTGATAGTAGGTCTTTATACTTTATATATGGTTTCAACAAAAAACCGTATGTGATAGTAGGTCTTTATATATGGTTTCAACAAAAAACCGTATGTGATATGTAGGATACCACAAACGATTATTTGTTGAAACCGTATGTAAAGGTCTACTATCACATATGGTTTCCACAAAAAATCGTCTGTGATATGTAGGATATCTTAGACAGTTTTTGATAGTAGCCGTCCATGATATGCGACATATCATAGGCGGTTGTTAGTGGTAGCCGTGCGTGATTGGATACATATTATAGGCGGGTGTTAGTAGTAGTAAATGCTGTGATTGTATACATATCACGGATGGTTGTTAGTAGTAGCCATCTGTGAGTATCATTCACAGATGGCTTATTCCACAAAACCATCCATGATAGTTCATTCTATACCTAAATATATTTTGATTTTTAGCTAACCTCAGGTAATGCTAGTCATGCCATCTGAAAACAAGCAAGTAGAAAACAGATATATCATAATTGATTTGATATAGAACAACTCAAAGTGATTTACAAACTCAATATCGATTACAAAGTCACTTTAATGATCTAATTACAAAGTGATTTGATTACAACTCAAAGTGAATTACAATAAATCAGAGTCGACGAGGTAAAACTCTCCACTCTTTTGAATGATCTCCCCTGTGATGAAGGTGGCGATCCGTCCTCGAACTTCCACGAGTAAGTCCAGATGGAAGCTACTTTCTGGTATTTTCATACCCTGTCTCTAGCAAGAGTAAAGTAGTAAGCACTGCTGCGCGTAGCAAGGAAATGCCCATCATCACCGCATGCCTTCACTGCCCTTCTATTTTTGTAGTTTTTGAACACAAGTCAAAACCATTGCCGCCCATCAATGCCGTCGAGCCCGCGCCTACTCTGCCTCCCTCCCGCTCTATAAATCAACGATCCAACATCACATTCCACCCCTTCACACACCCACAAACTCCCACCGCCACCCCTACCTTAGTTATCGTCACCCGGGATTGTCTTCTCGGTGGCCGCCCTCCACCTCATTGTTCCGCCGCCTCGGTGAGGTTCTTGCAAAATCTTTCACATCATATCGTCTTCCCAAATCTTTAGGGCATTTCCCTCGATCAATTCCATCTTTTCCATAGGCGTTCTTCGCAATCGGGCCATCTTCCCCATCGTCATTCGTACCACCGCCGCCGCCAAATTTGTCGTCCTCGGTGAGCCCAATTTCAATCCCTCTATCTTTTCCCCACCTTAACTTGTCTTTTGCACCACCTACTTCCCTGGCACCGGTGACCAGCGCTACGCCAAATTCGGCTATCCCAGGCCATACCGTCCACACTGAAGAGGTTCCCTCTTTGTGGTGTTGCTCGTGCGCGCACCATCTCCTGAAGACCATCATCGAAATGCGCCCACTCGAGCCATGGCTGCCACCCTGACGTTGCCTGCACCACCGCTATGCGTCTTTGCTCATGACGCCGCCATCCATGTCCTCCCTGTGATTGCATCAATGCATTTCCACCGTCACTTAAACCTTCCGCACCACCGTTCAATACCAACGTCGTCGTCTAGAGTTGCACTGCCGATGCTTTGCCCTGCTCTCTCTCTCTCTATCCGATCGTCCCATCTTTTCCCTAACCCTAATCACATGTGGGCCGGATGCCAACCTCCAGTCCAACTCATGCGTCGTAGCCGCCCACGCACTGTTGCCATTGAGTTCCCTTCCACTGCGCCCTATATCCATGCCGACCTAAGCTTTCGGGAGCTGCAGGCACATGAGTTGGACGCCAGAGGAGTTACCTTTGCATCACTCCAGCTCGCCGAAGTTGGACGCCACTGTAATACTCTGAAACTCTGTAGAGTGAGAACGAAAATTAATTTGCGGAGTTTCATGAAATTCTATCTAAACATGGGCCATGGGCTTCCGGCCCATAGCGCCGTGGTCCAAAGTAGGCCGACGACTTAAAAGAGCCAAGGGGGTGGGTGGTAGCCCTTGACCTAGCCGCCACCCCCTCCTGCGCGCCCTTGCCCCTGCCTTCTAGCGCACCATCAGTTTTCCTGCCGAGCATGGACAGCACCTGCTTGCATTGTTGCTGCTATAGCTATTGCTTGGCACTAGATAAGTGCTGCATGTTTTGCATGGATGCATGTTGATTTGAACAGTAGAGAGAGAGGGAGAACCAGGAAGGAGAAAGAAGAAGAAAAGAAGGGAGGAAGGGAAGAAGTATGCGGGGATCTCGTGTTTATCGTCTTGATCTCTATGGGTGATGATCAAGTTTCTCCTCTGTTTTGCTTAGCAAATTCTAGTCAGGAGAATTGATTTGTAGATTGGTTTATCTGCTATTTTTTTGCACTGTAGATTAGGGTACCATTGATGCGTAATTTGGGAATTCCATCTACTAGAAAGTTGAAGAGGATCTTGATAGATTATTGTAGAATATTTATTTATGTCGATTGAATGAGTATATTTTAAGTTATGAATTTTGTAAGCTCACTGTATGGTAAGTTTGTTGGGTTTTTTCACTACGCGTTTATCTGTAGATAAAAAATAGAAGATTGATTAATTTGGGGTTTCAATTTACATGACAAGTGTAGGTAACTTCTTAAGGATTCTACAGATTCCAAGAACATGATTTTTGGATGGATAAAATAGAAGTTACGATTTTTGGAAGATTGTGATGCGGAACTAGGTTGCTCTTTGAAGCGATCACGGGATTAACTAGGATATGATAGATAATTTCCTGTAGTTTTTGAAAAGTCTGAGATTATTATTTTGTGCATATGTGGATTAATAGATTTGAATAAGTCTGTTGCCCAGAAGATGACAGATATGTCTTCTGGGTTAAAAACCAGGGTTTAGAAAATTTAATATGAAATTTTGATCACCTAACAAGTTGTATAAAATTGTGTATAGATTCTAGAAACGATATGGTTTACTATTTTACGATGTGGGGGTTGAAAGTTATGATAATTTTAGTGTCGGGACAGCGGGGGTATGCAGTAAAGAGGAAAATTGTGGAATTAGAGGCGTGTAGAAGCGTTGTAGACTAAGTCTTTGAATTATGATGCGAGCTTGTGTTGAGTTGGGTGTTTCTTTGTGGCGAGTGGCTTGGGATTGGTATCACCCTCATATTATTACAGTCGTAGCAACTAGAAAGACAAGTGCATGTTAGAATGACACTGGATGTTTGGAATTATCATTTCGTTAAATGAATTGTTTGACATGATTATTCATGTGAAAGATGCCTATTTCATATTGCTCATATGTTAACGATTATTTGATGATGATTATGGAAAAGAATGATGATTATTCATTGCATTGCATGTTAAGCATTCATGTTGGAATGTTTTGACCCACGGGAGTGGGATGAGATCCCCGTATGTAAGATATAGGCAATAAGGTCCCTGTATGAAAAAGGACGGGCAATGGGTCCCCGCATTTGAGAATGTGGACATGAGTGTATACCGACGGGTGTTACACTCCGCTATACCAGTATAAGCATATGTGAAGTGGTGGCATGAGCTTGAGTTGCATTGCATTCATGAAAGTTGAAAATGTGATATGAGATATTGAGAATGAATTGTGTTGAGATGATGCTTCGTTTGCTATTTTACTTTGTACTTGCTGAATCGTGGACTCAGTCTTGTTTATTGTTTTTATAGGTGAACGTTGATGATGGCATGCTTCGGGGTTGGAAGTAGAACATGGAACAATTGCATTTTGTTGGACTTCACACCACCTAATAATTCATTTCTCTTGGTCATAATCTAGATAGCAATTTCTATTGTAATAAATGAATAACTTGTGGTCTCCATAGTTCGTTATGGTTTATAATATTGCTAGTTAATGATTTTCCTATTTGAAATTTATTTATGATGCATTTGGTAATTATTTGGATTGTATTACACTTGATTTATGATTTATCATCTTGCTGAAATTTATGATTACCATATTGTTAAATGTTTATTCATGAAGTGTAGATGTTAGTAGTACTTGATTATGATTTAAAATTGGCAGTGATAGTAGTTGTAGGTGACTTCTTGGGATTTTGCTAAGCCGGGGTGTTACAGTTGGTATCAGAGCGGGCATTAGGTCTGAGGTGAGTAAATTAATAACCTACTTGCTTAATCAACTAAAATTTTGACACACTAGTGTGCAATAGGATGGTACTGGGTCATGCATTGCATTTGCGCTTTCATTAGTTTATTTAATTGTAAAGGATGTTGGATTGTTGCTTATTTGATTATGTACTGATGTTATTGTTGTGCTTGAGCTAAGTTGTCGGTTGCTCTTTTTGGTGACCAGTTGTGGCGAGAGGTAGAGACCGTTATCGTGGAAGCGAGCCGCGTACTTGATCGTGGCGCTGATCGGTGATGCCACCACCCCGGCCGAGGAGGTCATTGGTAAAGCGGGTGAGAAGATCGCATTAGGTATTGACTAGTCACTTTGGTGCTCGGCGTCGTCATTGCCCTATTGCGGGACCTTCAAAGGAGGTCAAGAGCTTCGTCAGCAGTGTAGACCGCTCCTCTGTCGAAGGCACACTGTTCTTTGTCCGGTCTTGAACGGTTCCACAGAGGCTAAGATGAGCCTTCGTTAGTGGATGTCCCTCCATTTGGACACCTTCGATGGAGCGGGCACACCGGTCCAGACAGCGGTCGCCTCACTACATGGAGAGGTAGTTGAGCTTTAGAGATGACCTCTCGGCAAAAGGCACGCTTTGTGGCCTTTCATCCGAAGGTCGGCGGACATCTAGTGTGAGAGGTTACATCATCTAGGACCCGATTCGAGGACCGATCCGTGGGATGTTTTCATCGGCGATTCGAACAAAGTTCTACCGAGTCCTTCCTCGAGAGGATGGAGCACTCCTGATGACCTTCGTCCGAGGAAAGTTGTATGTTGCGAGTAGGAGGTGGGGTTCAATAACCTAGCCGCTTTGTGCGATTGTGGTGGTGATTCTTGTAAGAAGGCTAAGGCGTTCCATATGAGACTCAATCGGAGTATCGCCACTTCACGGGACGGCGGTTCACGTGAATTCAACTCGTGGTCGTCGGGCCAAGGGTATGGAGTTGGAGAGAGCTCTTTAGAGAGCGTTCTTCTTGTGGTTCTACTCCTTCTGGTGGCTCTAGTGGTCGCCAGAAGAGGAGTTTTGGTGGCGGGGTTGGGGGTGGGTCTTCTCAGCGACCCGTTCCCAAGAGGTTCGAGGGAGGCCAGCGTCCTCACTCGTCGACTTCGGCCTTTTCGTGAGGTAGTATACTTCTTGACTCCGCCCTTCTTCATCTTCGCATGCATTGCACCCTGTTCCAGGCCAGGGCATGATCAGTTTCAAGTGCGATGATGGGCACCTTGCTTCTGAGTGCTCTATTTCGGGGAGCTGTCGTCAGTGTGACCTGGCGGGCCACAAGATGTCGGTGTGCAAGCAGAATCCTTCAGCATCATTAGGTGGGAGCTAGTTCCTGCAGCGTCTTCGGTCGCATCGTCTCAAGCTTGATTCGAGATCTTTGGAGGCCGCCCCAATGGTACAACATCCTTGACGAGGATTAAAACCTCTACTTATTATTTAATAGATAAAGGACCATACATCTTCATGGTCGTAATACCTAAGGCTAACGACCTCACTGGTCGTAAAGATTCGAGAGGTTACACAATATCTAACACAGTGGAGATGGTTCCCAACTTTGTTGTTCAATTATCATGCCAAGATCATTGTTTATGGAAGACTATGACTTTGCAAGCCCGTCTAGAAAGAGTTGGTTTTAGGGTAGTGCCGTCGATTCTCTTTTGTGTTGGCGACCTATTTCTGGTGGCGTCGTCGAGAATTGGGTTGCTTTGGCCTCTTCTTTGTGGTGAGTTCTTCTTCTGCATCGAGATTCCGGTGGTGAGTGATTATCTGATGTTTTTCTTGCGAGCTTAGGGAATGCCTCGAGGCGGAATGTGGAATTCTGAATTGATCTTGTTCCTAGTACTTGTCCTATTTCCTTGTCTCTGTATCATTTAGCTCGACCCTTGAGATCAGTTGAAGAAGCGGTTGGATAATTTCTTTGTCAAAGGGATGATTCGGCATAGTGTGTCACCTTGGGAGCACACATTCTCTTTACAAAGAACATGGATGGAAGTTGGCACATGTGTGTTGATTATCGCGTTCTCAATCAGGCGACGATCAAGAATAAATATCCTTTGCCCCGTATTGAGGATCTATTTGATCAAATTAAGGGAGTGTAACACCCTGACTATAAGGAAGTCAAGATGTCACCTACAATCACTAATCTTTAGGAAATTCACAACTATAAGTATTACTAGAATTGGCGTACTACAAGGATATATGTGAGCAGAAATCATCAGCAGTTTAATCAGCAGTTGAAATAAACATTTCAGGTAGATATGGTAAAAACGGCCAAGTTGGCTTATTACAATTCAACACAAGACATAAACAGAAGATAATATTAAGTTCTAAAATGTTTTGGATTATGGCAGTGAGTGCATCGTGTTGAGCTACCCTCCATGAAACCACTCTTTCTTGTCATTTACCTAAATAAAACAACAAAGCAAGAATGAGCCAAAGACTCAGCAAGTACTTGAAAGTAACAAACATCAACCAATGAATCATATATACTATCACAAATTGAACAATTATTGGAAACAATTCTTATGAATGGATGAAATGAAATGATGCAATGAAGGAAGTGGACATATCACAGCATATACCGGTATAGCGAGTGAAACACCCGTCGGTGTTCACTTAAAGTGTCGTATGAAGAGCGTTTCATCGACCGTCAACGTGGCCCACATTGGAATGGTGGACTCACGTAACGTGGCCCACATTGGAATGGTGGACTCACGTACCCATTCTGGAATTGATGGGATTTTCAAGTGCCCATACTGGAATTGATGGGTCTTACAAAGGTAATTTATGCATGTCATGATGTGATCCCATGGCAATATTGAACAGTACTCATAAATGAAAAGATACACATGGCATTCATCTACAAATACGAACAAATATAATCATTCATTCACACATCACATAATGCATCAATCATAGTATACAAGTTACTTGCTGCTGCGTGACTGCAGCAGGTTGGGAGGTAATTGAGATACCCTCCACTCACCGCTTCACCGCCTACAATATAAAAATAATCGAAATGAGGACAAGCAGGCAAGACATTGCTACGTGCCCTCCCACAACCTCTAACCAAACCAACCAAACAAAAGGTTCAATTTGATCCATTAGCCCAACCATTCCAAATACCCCTAAACTGGCAGTTTTACTAGACAATTCACCAATAAATAACCGTAAGTCCAAAAGACCTGAAACTAGTGCTCATCTTCTCTTAACAACTGGCTACGAAACTCTAGTTGATGGTAAACTCTAATTCGGCCAAAACAGAGGTCTAACCATCTAATGAAAAACTATAACTGCAGTCTGCCCAGAATTCAGAACAGCCCTAAAGAAAAGGCTCTAACTTTTAAACCACTGATCCAAATAAAGTGATCTTTATCAGCCTGGAAACATGGTGAAATTATCTTCATAAATATAGTTGGGTGGCCGACCTGGTTATTAATCTAACTAGATCAAAACCTAGGTGCAACCGACTATACCCAGAATTTCTGACAGACAGAGCAGTACGTGGTAAAACAGTCATAACTTTTAAACTACTGGGTGAAAATTCGTGATCCAGGTGCCAAAAGAAAGCTAATGAAACCAGGAACAATTCTCCAGAAGACACAGATGTCCAATTCAGCCTCTACGACGCCCAAAACTGAGGTACAACGTACTGGACAGAATCAATCTATTGACAGAATCAAAACGAAACTACAAATCCAATCGGATTCTCAACTCTAATGGAATCAAACAATGAATCAGAGGTCTAATTACCCTTGTAGACCAGTAGGGCGACGAAGATCCGCTGCACAGGTCTTCCTCCCTTCCCTCTCTTTCCTCTCTTAGGGGCGGCCACCGGGGCGGCGAGCGGCCGTCGGCGTCGGCGAGAGCGGAGATGTTGGAGGAACCTTGAGGAGGCGGCGGGGATCACGGAGATGGCACCACCACCAGGAGCAGCAATGGAGGCGGCATGGGGAGAGGAGGAGGCGGCCAAGGGGAGGGAGGGGCAAGGGGGCGGCTAGGGTTTTGGGGAGTGGCGCCCCTGGCGCCCCTACATGGGCGGCCCCTCTTGGGCCACAGGTCACGACTGCGGCCCAGTTGGCGATACAAAACATTTACCCCGCGACCCAGGTTGGCGTACAAAACATTTACCCCCACACGATGTTTGGAAAAATCCGAAAAGTTGTTTCTTTTACTCCTCAGACTTCTTTCTTTTTACCGATTCGATTAGGAAAGTTGTAAATCTCGTTTTGAATAATATTCCCGAGATAATTGAAACGATACAACCTAGCTGGATAAATGAGGTATTACAGGGAGCGAAGATGTTCTCTAAGATTGACCTTCAGTCTGGATGTAATCAAATCCGTGTGCGGGAGCAGGATATTGAGAAGGTAGCTCTCCATGAGATATGAGCACTATAAGTATAAAGTTATGTCTTTTGGACTAACTAATGCCCGTGCTATTTTTATGGAGGCAATGAACAGTATGATGCAAGTTTTTAATTTATTTTGCTTCATAAATCATTTGCAAACCTCTATAGCAAAACAATGCCATAGACTCATTTTTGAAGTAAGTTGAATATTTGGCTAAATTCTCAAATTAAATATTTTTGGTCTAAGCGTGCCTTTACATAAGATTTCTCCAAATGTTCCTAGTTCATACAATTGCATCAAGTAGGCTTTATCTAGAGTGACAAATATATTTGATTCAATATCAATATTGGCCATACAAAGGATTTAAGCATAACTATAAACTTAAGATAAGAGTTTAAATTATACGAATATAAATAATCATGCATAAGTAATTTAAAATAGAATTTAAATAATTCAAAATATTGGAATCAAACATGATCAAGAATGTAACTTGCCTTGCTCAAATTGTTGTTGATCGGACACATTGAAGAATTCTACCTCTCCAGGGTCGTCGAAGTCCATACGCGAAAATTAGATAAATTCAAATAAAATTAAAATGAAATCGAAATTTGATAATTTCAGTATAGCTAGCCATTTTATAATTTTAGATGAATTTAGAAATTTGGATCACTGGAATCGGAGCTCATATGAAGCAAAACGAGTAATTGGAAGTTTGAATTCTAAAGATATTACCCTAAATTCATTTTCCAGAATTAATGAATTATTTTTCTAAAGAAAAGGAAAACCTAAATATTGCGCAAGCATGATGTCAGTAGTTGAATTTCCATTTTTGGTCGAATTATTTTTCTACAAGAAAATCCTAACAGTCGTTGACATGTCGGCCCTCGGTCCATGGACCGGGTCCACGAGAACGCATTGGTTCACGGTGCACTAGGCATGTGGAACAGTGGCTAGCACCATGCAACCGGCCACATGGGCGCTAACGAGGATGGTGCAGCTAACGTGGCTCACATGTGGCTACCACGCGGTGGCCATGTCACTCTGGCGGCGGCAGCGCTCGGGGCCGAATGGTCTCTAGCCCTACGCGCCATGGCGACGGGTGTGTGTGTGTGTGCACGCGTGCGCAAAAGAAAGAGGAGAAGGTGCTCGACCTGGTGCGCACCAAAGTGGCGGCGCGATGCAAAGAAATGGCCAGTGACGAGAAAGAAAGGTGGCGACATGTTCGGGTCGATGTCGAGGTAGGTGCTCGTGATCTGCGGCGAAGAGGCAGCGCGCGCGGCGTAAAGCGTGCTCTGTCGAAGCTTCCGTCGCGGTCAGCGATGTCAAAGCTCCCACAGCGGCGCGCTTCAAGCTCGATGGCTTCAAAATGATATTCGGCAGCGTGAGGCGGCGCGAGGCTAGGGCTCTGATGTGAGCATGAGGAGGGATTGCGAAGGGACACTCCCTTTTATTGGGTGAGGGGATGGCCAAGGCGGCGAGAGCGTGTGCGGCGATTTTAAGAAGGTGCGGCACTGGTGCAAATGCAAGTAAAAGGAGGGGGAAACGGTCGATTGAGTGCGCATATGAGTAGAGGAAGATCGTGGGTGTAAATGCGCATGATCACGGGTAGAAATGGATGAATTTATACAGGAGTGGCAAGAATGGTGGCGGCGCTCGTGCGTGTGGTGGAGGAAGAAGCAGCTGACAGGGTGGGCCTGCTTGTTAACGAGGCGGGAGGAGGAAGGCGGTTGTCTCGGGCGCGCGTGTGGTTCGGTCGCATGGGCCCGCTCGGGTGCGGGGAAATAAGAAAAAAGACCATAGGCCAGAATGGGCCACGGGAAAATAATTCAGCCCGAGATTCAAAATCTTATTTTTAATGCTTTTCTATTTACAAAAAATTAGAATTTTAGAAAATAGCATATATAGTTCAAAATTATAGAAAAAAAATCACAAAAATTCCCTGAATTATTTTGAACTAAAAAATATTTCCATCTCAAAATTGGTCTTTATATTTCAAATAAATTATTTTGGTTTCAAAATAAATAGGAAAAACCTTTTTCAAATCGAGAAAATTCAAGGAAATTAGTTATATTTTATTTTCAATAGAAATAAAATATTTTTAGATATTCTGAGAATCGAGCATGCATACCGAATCACACCGTAAGGTTTGGATCTAACCCGACGAACTAGGGCTTGAAGAAAATGAAACTTTCCCTAACCAAAACGATCTACAAACTTAATAGCGACTAAATCAAGGCAAATCTTAGGGATTAAAAGGCGTTATCCTTGAAGAACATGAAGGATCTTGAAAACCCCACAAATTTTCTCCTATTTTCCTTCATTCCCTTCTTCTTCTCCTTATTTCCCTCCTCCTTGCTCCTTCCCTCCTTGGTGAACTTCCTTTTCCCCTTGGCAGTAGCCACCCAGGTGTCAGGGCTGTGTGGCGTGACAGTGGTGGAGGCAACACACAGGAGGTGGCGGCAGGGGAGGCGGCAAGGAAAGCAGCGCCCTAGGACACGAGCACAGGAGGAGTACGCTAGGGAGGGGTTGGCGGCTAGGGTTTGGGAAGCCTACGGGGGCACCCCTGGGGTCCTATTTAAAGGCCAAGGGGTTGGAGGGTCATGACTTGGATGTGGTAGGGTTGGAAACAACTAGCATTGAATTTGATTTGAAATACACTTTGAATTCGAGTCGGTTTTCCATTTTCCTTCTGTGCAGCGAACCTTTCGAAGGTCATAACTTTCTCTCCCGAACTCAGAATGGAGTGATTGCTTTCTTCCCATTTAGCTAAATCATAGTAATTCAACTTTCAATTTGAGAAGCTTTTACAAAAAAATATCATCTTCATTGGCAAATTTGCTTTGGAAGTTGACTTAGTTGTGAACTCTGATTCTCTATGCAGTCTACCTTGCGGGCCCCATATATCACACGCCATAACTCCAAATTAGTTCCATGAGGACTCTAAATTGGACTATGCAAAGAGATCTACAACTTTGTAGTTATGATATTTTCAATTCGAAGCCGTTCCAGTCGTGAAAATCACGTTGCAAGATGATGACAAATTATGTCCCATTTCTTGGCGACGCAAATAAGGAATCTCCCAATCTCCTTATATTCTCTTTAAATAAATGAGATATTACAGGTAACAATCCTTGGCTGGCACTTTAACCTAGAAAGGCCAAGCAACTAGAGTGATGCACACTAAAGGCCTATACCACCTCTCAAATCTCTCAAAATATGTTGTTGATATTCCCTTGGTATGAGGTGAACCTGTAGAGTGACCAAGAGACCTAACAAAAGCATCCATGCCAAGTATTTATAGCCCCCTTGAATAAATTAACCATTACACAAAAAATTCCTAAGAAATCAGCACCTTCGGATCATCAAAGCCATTCCATATCATCCTAAGAGATCCAATGGTAAAAAAACAAGTCGTTTCTGAGGCCTAAAGTATCACCCGATAGCTTAGGATCAACCTTACATCTGGATGATCCTTTCCATTCGGATCATGTTGGAAGTACAAAAGTTTCAACCCATCTTTGAAAACCAACTCTCTATCTAAATGATCCACTTGCTTTGTCCGATATCTATAGGATCATCAGAAGGTGTAACTTTCTAACACCTTGAATATCATCACCTTTGGCTCCAATGATCCCGCTTCCTTGTCAGATAGCTATAAGATCATCCGGAATGTCTAATTTTTCAACACCACGAAAGTCACCACCTTGAGTCCAATGATCCGATTACTCGTCTAATAGCTATAGGATCATCTAGAATGTCTAATTTTCCAACACCTAAAAATCACCACCTTGAGTCCAATGATCCGCTTACTTATGCGATATCATAGGATCATCAAAATGCATTGACTTTGATTCGTTGCAACTTCAACTTTTCCATAGGTTACCTTTTACTTGAGATGAGCTAAACAAAACCTAGTATGCATCACAACTAGCTACTCAACCTAACCAAGTTCAAGCTACTAGCCTAGACCCCTTATAATACTACGACCAAAGCAAAAAACAAATGACCTATTACTAAAATGATCCATCCTCGACTCCTTGGATCATATCTAAACACGCAAAGTCCTTAATCTTCAACTAATTCCATGGTTTGCCTTCAATGTCCATTTAGGGTCAACACTTAACTTCAACTTATGCTTCACAAAAGAGTTAGTCTCGATTATTAAGTTGTTATTAATCACCAAAACATGAATTAGGGGCCTAAATGCTCACACTACTCACCCATGCACATGCACGCGCGTCCCCAAGACACACTAGGAATTTATCAAGGCACTTAATGCCTCATAGAGCGTGAGATAGTTGTCATGTATTTTTTAAGAGAGTACAATGCAGCTGCACACACTCAACACACACCACACTCACACCACTCACCCACACACGCATGTCCCTATACACACTAGGAATTTTTTTTAAGGCAGTTGCACACACTCAATACATACCACACTCACACCACTCACCCACGCACGCGTGTCCTCTATACACCGCTCCCAAGGCCTCATAGAGCACGAGCACACATTTTCTTATTGAACACGCACGTGTATGTATTTCTAAAATTGGTGGACACTAACGCCAAGTCTAGAACTTGAGCTCTGGTGAGCTGGGTACATATCTGCATACCACGACCATCTAGCGACATGCCGACTTTCGTCATGTGCCTTTTCTTTTGGTATACATTTATTTAGGTGCCTCGTGTTCGTGGATGCAAGACATGTACAATTCTACAAAATAATATATAACTATGACATAGTTAGAATCTTGGCCCTAAGATCATCTCCAAGGTTATGTTTTAGCCGGTTCAAATGAGGAGAGAGAAGGCATTGAATCGATTCAATACATTGGAGGGGTCGATTCCAACAAAAAAATTCATGAACTAGACTCTACTTAGGAGTCGATTCAAAGCATTAAACAATTCATATGGGCATTAAATAACTACATAGAAGAGAGTGCGATTGAGAAAGGATATTATTATTTTATGGTTTTTAATGTAACATGGGTCTCAGTTATTAGTAGGAATCAGTTCAATACATTGGAGAAAAACAAACTCAGTTCCTAGAATGCTTACGTGGCATAACTTTGAATCGACATCGGTTCAATACACTAAAGATGCTCTAATTAAACACCATCTTTCACATGGCTAATAACAACCAGTTCAATGTACGCAATTATTGCTATAGTCTCCTCGGGGTTTCATAACCATTTATTGAAAAATGTATCATGGTTGATACTATATACTGCGTCCGATTCCAAATAGAAGTTGTTCTAAAATTTTAGGTTTAATCATCAATATGTAAAGAGTTATCAAGATTAACAACATTGAAATTGGTATTAATATACCCATCATGAAATATACTTTCATCATGTATAATTATTTTTATTTGACACAACACATTTTTATAGAAGTTGATGGTCAAAGTGTCACATTGGAGACCGTATCAATGTCCAAAATAACACTACTATAAAATAAGCTATACTAGATGCCTCTTTGGAACCGTCTGTGATACATAATTATCACAGACGATTCTAACAGAACTGTCTGTGATAAGTATCTCATCACAGATGGACCGTCTGTGATGAGATGCTTATCATAGACGGTTCATGATACAAACCGTCTGTGATATATCATCACAGACGGTTTTTGTATGAAATCGTCTGTGATTCGCAGCGCGGGAGTTCGAAAAATTTTGAACGCGTGCGCGGGAGGCAAAATATTTTGGCTCCTGTCCTTATAAATAATAGCCGAATCGAGGCGGGATGTGTTGGGGAGGGTGTCAACCCGCGGGACGTCGACGTACTGCTGGACTTCGTCTCTGTTGACGTGCGTCAGTCCAAGTTCACCGCTACAGGCCTCCACGACAAGGACCTCGTCTTCCTCAGCTGTAAGCAAACAAACTTCTTCTTCCTCGATGACTCGATCGATCATGGTAGCTAACCTATGGGTGCACGTACGTAAATGGTAATTGGATGCAGCGGCTCACATCCGCAATTGCTTCACTGTCATCGCCTCCGACACCGTGCTCTACAACGACACCTCCACCGTCGACGTCGTTGACTCCTACTCGGGCCTCCTCAGCACCCTCTTCGCCGACGCCGTGGTCAAGATGGGCAGCATCGGGGTACTCACAGGACGTAAGGGAGAGGCCAGGAAGGTTTTTGTATGGGAGTGATGCCTTTTTCATGTATTTTTTTATATTTTCAAGAGTCTCTGAAGATGAAAAGCTCACATAAACTGTGATGGTACCAACTATGAAACATTCAAAATCTGATTTTTTTTTCAATAGAAAAAACTATCACAGATAGTTCTGAACAAGAACCGTCTATGATAATTACTATCACAGACTGTCAAGAACCGTCTGTGATACCTTTTTTCACAGCCGGTTTGAAAACCGTATGTGATGACCGTCTGTTATCACAGACACATAAATTCAGACGGTTCAAAAAATCATCTGTGATGATGGTTTAGAACTAACTGTCTATTATGAGGTTTTGTGTAGTAGTGTAACTTAGATTTGAATTAGACGGCTATATCTTATATGAAGTTGAGTGTAAACTTAATTCCCAGGTTACACCACATAATAGGATTAAAAAAAATTATAACACATTCTAAACACTTTGTGAGTTGGAATAAGCTCAACTTTGGAATGGTTGGGCTTGCCCTGTGCTTGAGTTGGGCCATTTTGTTGATATAAAATCAATCACTATTAGGATGTCTTGTGACAACTTAATATTATTCGAATCATAAATGATATTGTTACAAACTTGATAATTCATCACTGTAGAATCGTCACTACTAAGGTATCTTATGCCGATATAATATTTTGTCACTCCTGTAAAACAAATTATATAATATTTTGGCACTAATTATAAATAAAATAGTGACCGCGTGACAGTTTGTCATTTTAGAATAATCAGAATCATAGGTACTAATTAAGGTATCTTGTGACGACATAATATTTTGTCACTAATTATAAATTAAGTAGTAACTAGTAGGGTGTCCGTGCGTTGCAACGGATCTTAAATAAATAATACCACAAATGCTAAATTGTGTCAATATTTAACCAAGTTATGTTATGACTGAATAGTATACTATTGGAATTTGAAAATATGCCAAGCTGCTCCCAATCTTTGGTTCTCAACCTACCTTTACCGCTCTTGCCATATCAAAAGGAGAAAAAAAAATCCTCACTTTTACTACTCGGTCTCTTTTCATTACATGTACCATAAATAGTTAATATCCAGAAATTTATCAGTTTACATAAAATATCTTTGGTGATAATTTCGCTCAAATCTATGTAAAGATCACTTTATGAAATCAAAGACTAATACCACAGTGATACAAACCATTTCTTTGATAAAATACAATACTGGATTTCGTTGATAGAAGAGGGAATTCACAAGGTTTCAACCGACTACAATTGAACATAGCGAAAATTGATGAAATTGTCTATCCCAAAGGATGAAGAATTAACTCAAAATCAACACCATTTATTTTACTTTGTTAGAACTTGCATTCATTGAGCCCGACATTTCTATGCATCTTGCCCACATCAATTTCAACTCTGACACAACCTATGTATATCACCATTCTGAAATGAAAGGGCCATTTTCCACAACCCATGTATATCTTGGTGGGGTTGTCGCGTCCGATGGTAGCGTGAGCGCGGCGTCGGCCCGAAGGAAGGTGCCACGACAGCAGGCGGCCGTCCTCCCAACCAAAGTTGGCGGCCAGGGAGAGGAGGCGAGCGGTTTGGCATGGGGTGGGAGATAGACCTCTAGTTGAAGTCGGGCGATTGGTGGTGACGGGAGCTTATTGGTGGCCAACCCATGTGGGAGGAGACTACGGATGAGAAGCCGACGACAAAGGGAGGCGGGCCGCACGAGAAGACAAGATGATAACCTCAGTGAGTCGTCGGTCTTTGGGGCGACAAGAAGGAAGGCGAGGATGGAGCAGTGCCCCCACAGCGGACATCGCGTGGTGCATCGTGACGGAGAAGCGGGAGGGAAGAGGTGGGGCGGCCTTGTGTGGAGTCGATGGCGCCTAAAGCGAGTAGGGTGGGCGTGGGCGAGCGGCACTAGCTTGAGAGAGGAGGCGGCGCCGCCACCGCGGCTCTGGGAGTTGGCGGCGACCTGGGAGAGGAGGGCGGAGCGGTTTGGCGTGGGGTGGGAGGGAAAGAGAAGCGAGGCGGCGGTTTAGTGTGGGAGTGGGAAGGGTAAACTCAGAATTATAATAGTTAAGATAATGTGATAGTTTGTCCTTTGTAGAATTGTCGTTATTAAGGTATCTTGTGATGATGTAATATTTTGTCACTAATTATAAATGAAGTAGTGACAATACGATAGTTCGTCACTTCTAAGAAATCATGTGGCGTCATAATATTTTGCTATTAATTATAAATGAAGCAGTGATAATATGATAATTCATCGAGGTAGATTCGACACTACTTATCTAATGACGAGTAATATTTTGCCACTAATTATAAATAAAGTAGTGGCAACGTGATTGTTCGTCACCATAAAATCATCACTACTAAAATGTCATGTGACGACATAATATTTGACCACTAGAAAATGGTGACGATATAATATTTGGCCACTAGAAAATGAAGTGGTAAGAAGGTGATAGCTCGACGCTGTAGAATTGCCACTGCCACGACATCCCGTGATAACATGATATTTTTCACTAATAATAGACCATACAGTGTGGGGGAAAAAAACATGCTGTCACTATAAGTTGGGTGGATAGTGACAAAACAAGCTTTCATCACTAAATTTAGTCATTAGAAGGCTAATCTCCCTTGTAGTGATCAACATCGATAGCTTCGCCCCTAGGCTGCAACAGTTGCTGAATGCCACCGCTCGCCGCCAAAAAGAGCTCCAAAGCCTACCCTGCTTCCGTACGGACCAGACCAACAAAAAAGAGCAGCAACGGCGATGATGGAGGGGCGACTCTTCGCTGCCAAGTGCGACCGCACGCCGTGAATCGCCGATCGCTCTCTGCTCTCTGTCTCCCTCTTGTTCTCTTACTCGCGTGACTCCTTCCCCGCTTGGATAAGGAGGAGTTCTGGTGTAGACAAACTACCAAAGTGGTGAGGTCACGTGGCTGTTCAAACGGAATAAGGGATCGGGTTATAACAAAGGGAGGATTTTTTTTTTGGCGTATTAGCATTTTTGCACGTGATATTTGTAAAAATGATTGGCTCTATTTTTTTTTCAAAAATAGTACCGTTCCTGCACAGTCGCTGTGTGAGAACCCCTCTCGCTGCCACATCGCCCGTTCCCTCACAACGGTCGTGCGGGAACGCCCATGTCACCTCTTTCCCTCACGACGGCTGTGAGGCAACCGTGTACGTGGTATTTGTAAAAATGATTGGCTCTATTTTTTTTGCAAAAATAGTACCATTCCTACACGGCCGCTGTGCGAGAACATACCTCCCGCTGCCACATCGCCCGTTCCCGCACAACGGTCGTGCGGGAACACCCATGTCACCTCTTTCCCTCACGGCGGATGTGAGGCAACCGTTCCTGCACGGCCGCCGTATGGGAACGGTCTCTTGCCGCCATGTGTCCCCCGTTTAGAGTTTAAAACATGATTAGGGTTTAATCTGAACGAATAAAATTATGGTAAATTTACATAAGCAAATACACTGTGTTGAGAGGCTCCACGTAAAATTTCATAAATTTTTTAACTCATTTGTTATATTTTAAAATTCCTATGAACAGGGCGAAAATTGAATCGGATTAAACTCTAGTCATTGTTTAAACCCTAAATGGGGGACACGTAGCGCCAAGAGGGCGTTCCCTCATGGCCGTCATGAGGAGCGAGGCGGCGAGAGGTGGTTCCCTTGCGGTGGTCGTGCGGAATAGTGCTATTTTTGCCAAAAAAAGTTTAAAGCTGTTCATTCATGCAAATACCGCATGCAAAAGTGCCAATACGACAAAAAAATTCCAAAGGAAAACGCTACGTGTCCTACGTCCGATGCCTTTGCTTGCATCAGTCACGCTTCGCATAGTTCGAAAAGGAAATCGATCCTCATTTCTCTACTGTCTTCTCCAACTCCAACTACACGTTCCCCTCCCTCTTTCGCACAGTCAGAAAACCAAATTGATCCCTATTTCTCTTCTGTCTTCTCCAACTTCACGTTCCCCTCCCTCGAGCCCCCACAAGAACACAACTCTTCCTCCTAGCAACCCCAACCATATTAGCAGCGCCGTCGACCCCTTTCTCTCCCTTCCCACGCCGACACTGAAGAAGGAGGACTACCTCGCCATCTTCCTCGCTGCGCTCGTCGGCACTGGCGAGGTCGCCGCAACATGCGTAATATTTTTTTCAATTATTTTGTTGCACGCTTTGTCATAAAATATTGCACAATCAGCATACGACCTTAGTACTCAGCCGCATGGACCCATTTACATGAGAAATACAACATACAAAACTTAAAACAGATCGGACGGACTGTATGATTAGAATTTCTCACACGATATAACTAGCAAATCCACTCTAATAAATTGCCTGGCGTGGCTTGGCGGGCTGACGAGACAGCGGAATACCTTAAATTTGCGACGTATGTGTTCGTCCATCATGCAGTTTGCGTGCCTAGAATATTTACTGCCAATTTGCTACAGACGAGGGCCGGGCCAGCAGCCTCATCAGTCATCACTCGGTCAGTGCACCGTGGGGATGCGTCTACCTCTAGCAGGGTACCGCTGCATGCCAATGCCATGCATGCAGAGAATCCCAGCTTTCCAGGCACAACATACCAGTGCAGAGAGAGATGAGAGAGAGAGAGAGAGACAGGGGGGGGGGGGGGTAGGTGTTGCCCAACTGCCAGCAGCGGCCCCGTCTGAGCGATGACAACACCGCACGCTCCCCACAAACGCAGCAACAGTAGGAAGATAAGGGCTGACTATATTACGGTTGTCTGAAAACTCAAAAAAAACGTTCATTTTTTTTGAGCCATTGGATAGTGCGCTTCCACAAACACAGCAACAGTAGAAAGGAAAAGGGCGGACCATACTATAATCGTCTAAAAATTAAAAAAACAATCACTTTTTTAGTTATTGGATTACCATCCAATAGATTTTATTTTTCATATTAAAATATTCTAAACTACACAAAAAATATAGGTAAACCCTATAAATAAAAAATAATACAAATAAAAATTCTAAACTAGACAAAAAAAAATACTATAGGTGAACCCTACAAATACAAAAACAAAATAAAAAATTTCTAAACTAGACAAAAGTAAATCTAGGTGAACCCTACTAATACAAAAATAATAATAATAAAATAGACAAAAAAAATCTAGGTGAATCCTACTAATACAAAAACAAAACAAAACAAAAAAACTAAGCTAGATAAAAGAAAATCTAAGCGAATCCTACTAATTAAAAAAAACTAAAATTTATAGTAAAATTATGTTAAAATTGTATTTAACTTAATAGTACTAAATCAATAGTAAGTGACTGGATTTTTTTTTAAAAAAAAAATCTCATACCACTGCAGCTACCAAATGCGATAGGAAAAAGCACCCTCAGGCAGGGACACTCGCATCACGTATGTATGGCACGTATCTCCTGTCTGAACATGAACAGTCGACGCGCGTGTAGGTCCACGACGAGTGCTGCACGGTTCCATCTGAACACGTCAGGCGCGCGCGTCGACGTGCGGTGCGCGTGCGCCACTAGCTAGCCCTCCCGCGCAGGCGCGCAGCGTGTCAGCGCTCGGTAGGTCCGTTTGGCGCAACTGTTCGAGCCACCCTGCGTGCGATGTCGATCGCGCGCAGAGGCTTCACTAACTTTTGCGCCACATGCATTGCATGCATCGATCCCACTCGCAACGCCTGGTCAGGAGCCCTCGCACTGGCCTGGTTACGCATGTCGTCCCACTTTTGGTCCAGAAAAAGACTCCTCGCCTGTGTACTGGGTCTCACGCATCAGGGGTCATCAGCGTATACACTATTTCTGCGTCTACTGATCATTGATTTTTTTTTATTCCGTATTGGTCAGTTTTGGAAGCGCAATTACAAGAATGGATCCTTTAAAAAAATTTAAAGGTTCGGCATGTGTCTAAATTTGCAACAAAAAAAAAATTGAAAGGGCCTACTCTTGTAATTGCGCTTCCAAAACTGGTCAATACGGAAAAAAAAAAATCCTGATCAGTGATCTGCCATACAGATATACCTTACCGTGCGTCTGTGCCATGCCTGTTCAATAATTAACCAAGCTCTTGAAATCTTGGGCAGCCTCTGTTCATTAATTTCTAGACCTAATGCACCTAGGTAAATCTGTTGACACAACAATTTTCCTTCCTGGCTTCTAGTGTCATTGGTTGTATCTGTCGACATGCACGCAAGACTTCCTTTTCACGTGGAAGAAAGATTAGCAATGAAGTGTTGACAGGTCTTCATTTCTAGGTACAATCAGCTAAAGCTATTCCAACAACAGTATCATATCCTTGGATATTACCACCTTCACAATAGTTCTAGTTAACGAAGGCAGGTTAAAAAAAAACTCACCTCCTCACACGCGAATCATGCTTAGAGTTAAAAAGACATCGAATCAGTGTGAGTAAAACTTGCCCATCAACAAATTAAAATTCCATTTCTTTCGACGTCCATCGACTCCCATATTGCCACGTGTAGAAAAAAAAATGAGCAGACCGGCGAAAAGAGCCATTTGCTTAACTATGGCAAGGCAAACTTACTTGGGCGGCCGTTGGCTTTATCTGACTACTCATGACCCGGTTCGGATAACGAAAGTAGTCATTAGTCAAAAAGGAACACTCGATCGATCACCACACGATAAGTTCATGGGATTTGCTAATTTTTAGTTGATTGTATTTTTTTTATCAATCAGTAATTTATAATTGCGCAGTACTAAATCTAAAATTACAATACCAAATGATGTACAATTTTTACACAACTTTACTGTAACTTTTAATTATATTTATTTTTGTATTTTTAGTGATGTGTAATTTTAACACAACTTTACTGTAACTTTTAATTATATTTATTTTTTGTATTTTGGTATTTGTATGGTTTACCTAGATTGACTTTTGTCTATTTTAGATTTTTTTTGTATTTGTAGAGTTCACTTATATTTAGTTTTATCTATTTTTTTTAAAAAAAAAGACAATATGACTTGTAAAATATTAATCCAACCGCGTGAGAAAAAGGTAACCGATGAATTGAAAAATTTCAGTCATTATCGAACATAGAAAAATTCGATTCGCGCGCTGTCCATCTGCCAAATGCATGGCTCCGGAGTCGTTCGTACTTTCTGAGTTGCTATAGTGTGGGGATCAGAAAGCGTGGAAGAACTGATCGAGTAGTACTTGAAAACAGAAGTGAGCTGTCGATCGTATGCGTGGCCAAAACTCGGAGTTGGTCCTCGCGAAAAAATAAAACCTCGGAACTAAACTGGTCAGGTGCCCGGGCATGCGCTAATTAAAGAAGCAAATGGACACCCAAGCGGATCCTTAGACTCGAACCCGGCCAGAGCTGTACCCACTATCCCCCCTTTACGTATCAGCAACTAAACGGGGGGTACATAAGCACCAACAGATTTTAAGTAGTACAATAGGAATGCTTTCAGTTTTTTTTTTTGTACAATACAAATATTCAAACCGCTAATGGGTGGATACATCCATGCTTAAGCACGCTCATATAAGTACTAGCTGGAGTGCATCTGTGCATGCCCCATGCACGCATGTGGACATAACAGCAATAAAGTACCGTAGGTATACACAAAGACATATGTCGTGTACACCCAATCGCAAGACGAGCACTCCCAAAGAATGAATATAATAATCACTATTACAAAACATGTTATAGAAGGCGTTTACTTGGAACCGTCTGTGATAAAATAACCGTCTGCCGTGGTAGAATTTGGGCAGCCAATCCTCTGCCGCGTCATACAATTGATGGGCAGAGGATTGGCTACCATGGCAGAGGATTGTGTGCCATGCCTAAATTCTACCGCGGTAGAGGATTAATCGCGCAAATCCTACTACGTCAGAGGATTGGCTGCCATGGTAAAACAGAGAGTAAGAAAAATTCCAAGCTAAGGTAAAATGTAAAATCACAGATGGTTCTTAATACAAACCGTCTGGATGAGTATCTCATCACAGACAGTTTGTATTAAGAACCGTCTGTGATGAGATGCTTATTACAGACGATTCATGATACGAACCATCTGTGATATTTCATCACAGACGATTTTTGTATAAAATCATCTATGATACTTTTGTTTTGTTGAGCAGGAAAACAAAAATTTGCACTTAATGGGCGGGCTGCCGAAAATCTCTTTATATTAACACAGTCCTCCATCTCCTCCTTTGCCATCTCCATCTCATCCTCTGTCATTTCTCCTCTTTCTTCTCCATCTCGCCTTGACCTTGCGCTCTGGCCTCCCCCGAGCTCATCGCCTGCGGCCTCCTCCACCTCGCCCCAGCCTCGTCGTCGCTGGCCTCCCACGACCTCCTCCACTTCGTCGCCCCGGCCTCCCCTAAGCTCGTACCCCGCGGCCTCCCCCACCTCGCCCCGGCCTCGTCCTCATCGGCCTCCCATGACCTCGTCCCCTAGCCTCCCACGATCTCACTCTCTCTACTCCCCCTTTTGCTTTGTGATGTGGATTACTACTGTGATGTGTTAGTACTCTGTGAATGGATTGAGTTGATGCTACTGTGATATGGGTGATGTCGTGGCTATTGTGGGAAAGCTAACAAAAAGTTCAATCCGAAAATCCATATCAAATTCATTCGCGAGGCTCGGGAGACTCCAAACGAAGTGAAAACCTGTTTTCGTTTTTTTTTCAATAGAAAAAGCTATCACAAACGGTTCTGAATAAGAACCGTCTGTAATAATTACTATCACAGATAGTTCTTGTTCAGAACCGGTCAGTAATAACCTCATGTCATCACAGATACAGTGTGATGACGATTTTAAATCGTCTGTAATATTATTTTCTGTAGTAGTGAATCCTACGTACAAAAATAATACACAGCCGGTAGTATATAGTACATATATAGCTGCAGCATGGCGACAACTAGTGTTTTTGGCCGCATGCAGCAAACCCCACCGTAATGCAAACGCCAGACGCGCCAAAAGAGGCGCTTTTGGTGCATGGTACACATGCATGCATGCCCTGTGTGCGTCGTCCGCATCGTAACAGCCTAAGACAGCTTTTGTTAACAACGCCCTTAACCAGCGTAGGTATCGACAAAGGCATAGCCTAGAAACAACCAGACAAGACCCTCTCTTGTACCCTTGTTGCGTATCCGGATTCTCCATATATGTTAGCTACCAGCAGTGTTACGTATACGTTTAAGCCAACAAAACCAAATGCTCCCAAAAGAGCCCACTCGTGGGCTCAGCTCCTCCTCCATGGATATTGTTAATTAGCGTCAATTGTGCATGTAATGTGCCTAGCTAGCTACTAGCAGAGCGTTGTGCTCTCGTTTAACTAAGTGCGCGTGCATGTAGATGCATGCCTTAAAACGATACTCTAGCTAGCATATACATAGCCATGGGCCATGCAATTAGCTAGCTCGATCACCATGAGTATATATCTGAACAATGGAAAGCTAGCTTTGGACGGCTTAAACTGGACCGTCCGTTATATACTTCAGGAGTTCAGGGAGCGAGCCCCAGCTCTAGATACAGACATGCAAGTATACAACTCCTGCGTGCATCTTTGCAAAGAGAATCCACATCCCTCATAGGTGAGGACAACACTCTCCCCATGGACCCAAAAATTCTTGATCGGTGCTCTCGGTTATAATATGGTCACTTGCTCATCAGCTAGCTGGCTAGATGCCCTGTGTGCATATATGCATTAACATGCATGGACGATGCATATATTTGCACGCATCTAGCTTGAGTATATATATGCTACTACTTTGCCTCCATCCAACTTGCATTGGGTATAGGCTTATAGGCTATAGCTATAGCTATAACCTTTGGTTTGCTCTCCTGTAAATTAAGTCCCACGATTAGGGCATCGATGTCCGATGCCATACCTAAGGCATCCCTTCGAGTAAGCCACGTCAGATTTCAGCTGAGGTGGAGGCGAGAAGGAGGAGAGAGGGGAGCGTAAGCACAAGCTGTCAGAAATGCCATTGACAAAAGGTGGAAGATGATCAAGTGTTAGACAGAATGGTACCTCGGTTTCCTACATGCATGACGCCTTCTGTTTCGAGAGATCATGCGTTCACATGATAGCTGTATGCGTTCACATAATAGCTATACGCGTTCACATGATAGCTGTATACGTTCACATGATAGTTGTAATCTATATATGTGTAACTCATGTACTCTGATTTCAACAATCAAAGATAGCGTTACTTCCCTCGCTTACATGGTATCAGAGCGGTGCCGCTCCTGAGCCTCCGCCTCCACAGCTTCCGCCGCGCCGCCCCTGGGAGATGATCTCATCTCCGTGATCTCTCCCGGGGGCTGCGCAACCCATAGTTTAAGTCGTGTCACCGATCATTCGATCGGCTACCAATTAGAGTTTCCCTCGGTCATCTTCAAATCGGGTTTTCTCTATTTTTCCGATTATAGATCGGTTTACGTCGCCCTGCCGACCTGTCGACGTTCCTCGGCTCCGGACTTCACCGCCTCGGCTTCGACCTCTCGGCACCTCATCTCTTAGATGGCGTCGTGGTGTGTCTGGCGTGCTCGTCGACATGACCCTCCATCCACTGCCTTTCGACAAGTTTTATGAGCTACTGATGCAAACATCTTGCACTAGAATTGAGGAGCACGGTCTTGTATTCACACTAGTTGTGGTGGGTATGAACCTCCCCCCTCCTCCACCCAAAATCTTCAGAGTTTCAGTTCATGAAGATGGTTGTACATATTTATGTAGATGCAATATGTTTGAGATGGATAGGCTTCTGTGTGCTCACATTCTAAAAGTAACGACATAGCTCAATTTCAACAAATGCCTCAACAAATACTTGCTAAAAGGATGATCCGGGCAAGCAACTACGTACAAAGATACCGGACCATCATATATTCAGGTCAAGGCCCATCCTTTGGAGTGCCACCAACAAACAAGCTAAGATATAACTCGTTATCAGAAAGATGACAGATCTAGCATCTGATGCATGCTTGAATGAAGAAACATACAAGACAGTTTCATATGCTATCACTAACCTATCAATGTTGGTTGTTGCAATAAGCAATCCAGCAAATCCTCAACAAGATGATGTAGAAGCCTCTGCTGCTGGGTTGGTGCGAAACCCACCAAGGTATGCACACAAAGGGTGCCCATCGTAGATATCGCAATGGAAGAAACCACCCGATGAAAAGACAATTGATAAGAAGGAAAGGCAAAAGGCCAAGATTCATTGCTCATACTGCAATGATGATACCCACAATGTGCATAAGTGTCGTTACTTGGAACTCGCCAAGATTCTTGATGCCTATGTAGCAAATAAAGCCTATCGCAATAAAAAGTCATGGGTTGTAGGTTTATGTACACATTCGTCTAATGTAACACACCACTTACTTAAACATGTACTTATGCAACATTGTCACCACAGATATGTTTTGCTAAACCAATGCTTGCGGCTACTTATATCGCTTGTGTGTTCCAGTTCATTAATGTTTGTTAATGTTCTTCCCATGTTGAGACCAAAAAAGAACATTGTTGTGTTTTGATAAATAAAAAAATTAGAAGAAGGTATTACTTCAGTGCAACAATTCATTAGTATGAGTGCAACATATTGTAATACTATGCTCAACATTATCAACTTGTGCTTGCAACAATTACAAATAACACTTGCAACATTACTGATAGTCACAAATACTGTAGCTAAAAAAATACATTATTAAGGACGATTGTTTGAAGAAGGTGCATCAATAGTTGGCAATAATGGTTTTAATTCACTTAATATAAAGATGGAACTGTAGAGAATCAATGGTTTCATCATATTTTTGGTTTGCTTAAATTGATATTAGCGCAACATCTGGTAATATGAGGTACAACATTATGAAACCATGCTGGCAACAATTACAGGTATTGCTTGGAACATTGCTTATAGGGACACACGTGATAGGCAGAAAAATACACAAACTAAGCATGATAGTTGGTACCATCATTATTTTTTATTGACATAGTCAAATGCAGCATCAGTTTCACATAGCCAAAACTTAGGTAGCATTTACCAAAAAAAGAGCAGCGTGTTAAAACACACTCACACTTGTGACCACACACTAGCAATAGTTTGCTCCAACCACTACTAATTACAAGATATATAATGACATGGTTGCAAAAAAGAGATAACATTAAGCTTGTTTCCCCCCACAAAAAGAAAGTAAAGTCCTACATCTATACCTGCATGTAAATTTGACTTGGAGGTCTAGTATCAACTCGTGTCCCCTTTCCCTGTGCTTCCTTCCCACTAAGCATAAAATTTGAATCGATTACATTGAGTGGTGACTTTATCAGCCTTGGTGTGAAAACCTTGTGGTATTCAAGGATTCTTTCCTACATTAAAGTAAAAGATGAGAAACATAACAACAAAAACGAACAACTATTACAGGCAGAAATGGCTTGAGGGTCTTCTGATGCCAATTCTCCGTAAATATCATTGTGTACACCCCATAGTCAAAGCTTACAAAAGGAAAAAAGGGGACAACAAAACCAAATATGCATTAGTTTTTGTTTGTATCGAAAGCGTATACAAGAAAGAAAGAAGAGGTAGTGCTGAAGAACTACAAACATACAGGGTAGATTGTTGTGCATACTCTGTTGGAGAGCAATACTGAAATTTTGAGACATCTTTCCTCATGAATTTGGAGTTAATAGCAAGTTTACTGAAGTTTTCAATCGAACTATAACAATTGTTGTTACAACAAAGTCAACAGCAAATGTAAAATGTAGGGGAGAAAATGAATAAAAGAAGAGCTATGAATCGCTAACGGATTATTTGCGTTGAGCGTCTGAAGCATCCTTTGAGTTTTTTCATTGAGTCAAAGAAGTTCTTTGACGATGAAAAATGTTAACACAAGTAAGGACCCAATGCTTATTACACGCAATGGGGAAGAAAAGTTTCATTAGAAATTTGGTATGTTGCATAGGGGATTAAAGACAAAAAAAGAGATAGTATATGTTGGCCACACAATTGAGTAACAACACAAAATTAGAAAATTACCAGATCCTTTTTGGCTAAGTTATACTTTTCATCAATCCTTTTCAGATCTTTCATGTAAGATTGTGGTGTGAAGTTTTCTGGACCCAGAAGCAATTGAGAATGTTTAAAAATAGAACGAAAAGATGCAACCAATATAAATAAAATATGAGTATGCAACAACTACCATTTATATATATTTGCATATATATCATTGACTATGGAATCCACCTTAAACTTCTTCAACTTACTACCATCATCTAATGTCTTTGCTGCCCTCTTCTTCCTATTCTTCTTCTCATGTGTGTTTGGGCCGCTGCTTACATCAACACATTTGTCGCTCCGAGCAACAACTGCATAGCAAAAACTGCATAAGTACTTGTGAATATATGTGCAAACAAAATAAGCAATATGTGCAAGTTGAATAAATTACCTACAATTTCAGAAGATTCATTGGTGGGTGGGCTAGCATTGGTAGGTTGCATTCAATTGGCTCTGTGTTGGACAACTTTGTGCACCAGCATTATTCTTGAATAGATCAATGTAGCATAGCTCACCGACTTTGAATAGGTTGAAATATGCATCATCCTTGCAATAACTGGGCCACTGACTTGTATCAAGCCTACTAGGACTCATTGGCTCCTCGACCCTTCTAGCTGGGATGCTAATAACATCTTGTGCAAGGCTTGGGGAATGTTGGCTTCAGCTGCCATGCTGATTTAAGCATATTTTGACCACAAGACAATCGATGTTGGGCTCTCCCCTGTTGTCTGCTCAACAATGGTTGCATTGTTCAAGCAATTTGGGTCGTTGTTGTTGGCTTCCGGAATCACATGAGCATGCATAGGACTCCTAGGTAGACTACCATCCAGATTATTGTCACTATTGCCTACTCCATTTTCACTTACCTGGCTGCTTTGATGGTTTGTTACAACAATCCCATCAGTAGCTTCAATGGTGAAAGCTCTGCCAACTTGAAGGCGTATATCACTAGACTATCCCCATGGGTTTGGTGCTAATTCATCTCTAACTTATGAAATCATGGTCATTGTTCGATTGGAATGCAGTACTCTCAATATTGCAACAACGGCGTCGAGGTCTTTTACCCATAATTTGTCATGTTTGTCAATAATTTCTTGAATGTTTAGGGGAATCTGTAGAAGAAAAAAAATGCATACGACGAGAAAAAGATACACTTACACAACATGGAGTAGAAAACACAAATCTGGATTACAAAAAAGGTATTACATGTGAACATTGGCTGCTAGACTGAGACAACCGCATCTACTCCTCAAGAGATGTCGAGTCAGTTGCTGCAACACTTTCCTTACTTATGCCATCATGGTATGAAGTGCAAGATAACTCATGGAACTATGTGTAGAGAGCAAAAAAAAGTGATTAGGAAACTTTGTCATTGTATCCAAAAAAGAAACATGCAAAGAAAAACACAAGGTGGCGTCTGGCGGGATCAAGCGAAGTGTTGTTCAAGTCTGATCATTCTTGTCAACCTTCTCCACAAATTTGAAGTAGTCATCACTGATGTGGAAAATCCTAGGCAATGAATAATTGATTGCATGGTCGTGAAGGCGTCATGCGGGAAGGTCCAAATGATCCATGTATACAGTCTGCACAAAAAAGAAGAAGAAAAAGAGTCACAACAATCTACACAAAAACACGTAGGGTAAAACACATAAAATGCATGATATAATATCCACCAACAAAATAAAATGAATTAAAAATGGTAGTAGGCGTACGACAAGGAGGGCAGACATCCACCAATCCAGAAATCACTTGAGCGCTGCTCCGGTGTCAACTTCTGGTACTTATCAACCTCTTTCATCAGAACCTTCAGAACATCCCCAGCCCAGTCATACTCTTTCAGATCTAATATGTCCCCTAAGCTAAACAAGTAATCTAAGGAAACCATGTTTCTAGTGCCAGGAGATAACACATTTGCCAATGCAACAAGCATGTAAGACTTCATGAAGATATCCTCATCCTCGCTGCCTTTCAACCCTTCAATAGACTTTGCTATTTGTGACCAATCTCTGGCCATGTACATCTCATGAAGCTCCACAACATCTTACAGCTTACCCGGTAGTTTCAGTGGCTTTTCTCCGGAAGGTATCCCAAGGACTTTCTACACCATCCCTTTGTGAAAACAATTACCTTGCCATAGTAGCCGAACACACAAAGCAGGGGGCTCATCTTGCCCATTATCCACTCCACTAGATTACTTGGTGTAGAGACCATGCGGTTTGGTCCTAATCTAAGCGATGAACAATTAGCATCGTTGTCGAGGAGTTTGGGAGTGAACTCTCGATTTAGCAAATTGTCAGTTTTGCTGTCAGGTAACTAGCAGTTTGACCGATCGAGATCGGGTGATTTGACCGGCCATGGGCAGTATTTAGACCGATTGGCAAACTTTTGAGGAACGGACAACAAACACTTGTGCGGATGTGTTTGCAATAGATGCCAATGAAAATGAAAACTGGACGCGAAACTAGATAGAGTTTTGTTGAAAAGTCTAGAGATGGGTGTTTTCTGAAGTGGGCAGAGGTTTGGCTGGCCGTTGGTTAGCAGTCAAACCGACGGTGATCAGACCGGTCCCTTGTTACCAGACTGGTGGTGGCGGTTAGACCGGCCTTGGCGATTAGGTGCACAGTGATGTGTGATGAATTTTGGAAATTGACCTAGGGTTTTAGAAATAGTGCATATGTATTGTATGATGCATGTTTTGACTAATGTGGGTCATTTGGTGAAGAACTTGTGCCCAGAAATAGTTGATTGGTCTATTGTTGTACAGGTGGCTTTGAATAAACAATGATCAACGACGAGGAGGACCGGGAGTTAGTTAGGAGAACCAATACCAAGAATGGTCATGGATGCCGGGTGAGATGGTTGGACTCAATCAAGGTGCAAGATGAACAAGAACCATGAAAAACAAAGTTTGAGCAAAGACCTTTTGAAGTAAAGGGATGCTTCTAAGAACAAAGCTTTGAAGGTTTGTGTTCTTGACTAATCAATTGTGTAAATTGATGATTTTGTGTGTCGTGCGGTGCAACATGAAAGTTTGATTGTCGGTGATGGTTGTAGGCTCCGGAGCTACGTCATGGTGAGGCGGACGGGATCGGGACTAGGTTAGGAGAAATGAGGTCTAGAACGATCAAGGTACTGCCGGAAGATGACCGAGGCTACCAAGACGGTTACAAGCCGAGAAGACAAGAAACCAGAGTGGGAGCTAACGGTGATGGACATGACGGGCAATGGCAAGGTGGACGAGACTAAGCTCAAGGAGGAGTTGAGGTCCAGAACGGTCAAGGAAGACGGGCGCGATCATGGTGCATGGTAAGGCATGTGGTGCGGCAAGCGACTTGGGCCCATTTGCAAGTGAGGATAGTTCAGTATGTGTAGGACCGTAAAGGCGACTAGAGGGGGGTGAATAGGCGCTTTCTCAAATTTTTCGCCTTAATCAAATTCAACACGAACTTTTCTCCTTTAGCTATGAAAGCTAAGAAGATCAGTAAACGCACAGAGGAAGCCTTGTGCTGAATTCAATTACCCCCTTTAACCACAAGACTCAAACAAGGAGAGTTGATCTCACTTTAGGTGATGCGGACAGCTGGCGATCGGCCAGGAGGCCAAAGGCGGTCCGACCAATTTAAGTCGGTTCGGCCAAGCGATTAACGAGTGGTCAGAAGGTGGCGGTCTAACCCCGTTGCTCATCGGTCGAGCCGATTTAGTCGAAGCAAAATACCAAGCCCAAATCTAAAACGAAAATTGGTCCAACTTTTGATTCAACCAATGAAACTTGACCAAATTTGGAGCACACCTCCCTAAGGATATCTGAATCCTATTTCTAGCGACGATCGATCAGATCCACTTCAAATAAACGATCTCTTTAGGTTTTACCAAAGAAGTGTTCCAAAACCTAGAAATATGAAAATCTTGATTCAAGACTTGCTTGTGGGGGTTGATGATCTAGATGATTCTAGAAGTATTCCCACACATCAAAGCAAGATAAAATCGGTCAAGAGATCAAGCATAAACACTTGAATCAAGGAAGCACCAAAATCATCAAAAGAGAGAAGAACACAAAAGAGACAATCGATCTCTTAAGCAAGCATCACAAGATTGATTGATCCAACAAGATGCTTACAAAGCCACTCCCTCAAGGAGGACAAGAGCTCAACAAAGAGCACACATACAATCTTCCTCTCCTCGCCTCTCCTCTCCAAACCCTAACCCTAACAAGGGATTTTGCAAATGAGGGCTTGAGTGCTTGGGGGGTTTTTCCATCTCCCCCCCTTTCTATTTATAGGAGAGCTAGGGTTTCACTCATGGGACCCACACACATGTGAGACCCGCTCACACACATCTGTTGAAGCAATCGCCTGCTTCACCACGTGTAGGTTGATCAGCGGCTCTCATCATGTCAGCAAGTCTCTCGTCAAGAATCCCATGGAACCTCCCGAGAGACTTGCAGAGTGAACTCTCGATTTAGCAAATTATCGATTTCTTTGTCGGGTAACAAGCGGTTTGCCGATCGAGATCGAGTGATTTGCCGACCATGGGCGGATTAGACCGATTGGCGAACTTTTGAGGAATGGACACCAAACACTTGTGCGGATGTGTTTGCAATAGATGCCAATGAAAATGAAAGCGGGCCTTGAAACTAGATATAGTTTTGTTGAAAAGTCTAGAGATGGATGTTTTACGAAGTGGGAAGAGGTTTGGTGGCGTTGGTTAGGATCAAGCAACGATGATCGAGCGGTCCCTTGTTACGGTGGTGGTGGCGGTTTGGCCGGCCTTGCGATTAGGTGCCGATGATGTGTCTTGAATTTTGGGAATTGACCTAGGGTTTTAGAAATAGTGCATATGTATTGTATGATGCATGTTTTGACTAATGTGGGTCATTTATGAAGAACTTGTGCCCGAAATAGTTGATTGGTCTATTGTTATGCAGGTGGCTTTGAATAAACTATGATCAATGCGAGGAGGACCGGGAGTTAGTTAGGAGAACCAATACCAAGAATGGTCATGGATGCCAGGTGAGATGGTTGGACTCAATCAAGGTGCAAGATGAACAAGAACCATGAAAAACAAAGTTTGAGCAAAGACCTTTTGAAGTAAAGGGATGCTTCTAAGAACAAAGCTTTGAATGTTTGTGTTCTTGACTAATCAATTGTGTAAATTGATGATTTTGTGTGTCGTCTGGTGCTACATGAAAGTTTGATTGTCGGTGATGGTTGTAGGCTCGGACTACGTCATGGTGAGGCGGACGGGATCGGGACTAGGTTAGGAGAAATGAGGTCTAGAACGATCTAGAATCTGCGGAAGATGACCAAGGCTACCGGGCGGTTACAAGCCAGAAGACAAGAAACAAGAGTGGGAGCTAACGGTGATGGACATGACGGGCAATGGCAAGGTGGGCGGGACTAAGCTCAAGGAGGAGTTGAGGTCGAGCGGTCAAGGAAGGCGAGCGCGATCATGGTGCATGGTAAGGCATGTGGTGCGCAAGCGACTTGGGCCCATTTGCAAGTGAGGATAGTTCAGATTGATTGACGTTAGAAGCCTGAGGGGGTGAAGCTTCAAATTTGTGCCACATGGATGATGGCATAACGAACTTTCCTTTAGCGATGCTAAGAAGAATCAGAAAGGCGGAAGAGGAAGCATTGTTGGAATTAATTATCCTAACCACAAGACTCAAACATTGGAGAGTTGAAACTCACTGGCGGTGGCATAAGTGGATTAGGTCAAGGATACTCTATGAAGGTCGACAATTTATGATCGGCATTTAGCGCTAATGGAGTCTAAAGATGATAATGCGGTCTTGAGATGCGTGCATGAGTGAGACTCGATTTAGTCGAGTGAAAGTACAAGCCCAATCTAAGGAAATTGGTCCAACTTTTGATTCAACCAATGAAACTTGACCAAATTTGGAGCACACCTCCTAAGGATATCGGAATCCTATTTCTAGAACGTCGATCAGATCCACTTCAAAGGTCGATCTCTTTAGGTTTTACCAAAAAGTGTTCCAAAACCTAGAAATATGAAAATCTTGATTCAAGACTTGCTTGTGGGGTTGATGATCTAGATGATTCTAGAAGTATTCCCACACATCAAAGCAAGATAAAATCGGCAAGAGATCAAGCATAAACACTTGAATCAAGGAAGCACCAAAATCATCAAAGAGAAGAACACAAAGAGACAATCGATCTCTTAAGCAAGCATCACAAGATTGATTGATCCAACAAGATGCTTACAAAGCCACTCCTCAAGGAGGACAAGAGCTCAACAAAGGCAGCACATACAATCTTCCCCTCGCTCTCCTCTCCAAACCCTAACCCTAACAAGATTTTGCAAATGAGGGCTTGAGTGCTTGGGGGTTTTTCCATCTCCCCTTTCTATTTATAGGAGAGCTAGGGTTTCACTCATGGGACCACACATTGAGACCGCTCACACACATCGTGAAGCAATGCTCTTTCACAGTAGGTGATCCTGACCTCATCATGCCCTGAAGTCTCCCGTCAATCCGCACGGAACCTCCCGAGACTTGCAGATGAGCTACAAGCGATCCAACCAGTATCGCCACGAACTACCCATTCGATCCATCTTGCCCATTACAGCACCATGTTGAGTCACACCTCACCCGGATCCATGATCGTTCAGAACCCAGTCCTTCAGCGAGTTCGATCCACTCACCGCTGACGCTTTTGACCGCAAACCACCTGAAAAATAGACAAACAAATCATTTTCGGGAACAAGTTCTTCACAACTTGACCCACGTTAGTTCAACAATGCAATATGCAATAATAAAGCATTGAAGTTTATACAATAAACACATTCAAATCACAACAATGCCTAAAAGGCCAAGATCCAAGTGATTGGCGGTCTGACCGCCCCATTCGGCCGGTCCAACCGATTTCAGGCCGGTCGGACCGATTCCATAACGGCGGTCGGACCGCCCGAAATGACTTAGCCAATTTTTCATCTCGAAAATCCAAAACCTTCTGGAATTTTCAGATGAATAGAACTTTCGACTGGGAGCTCCAAAAATTATGTGACCACATCCAGGAGACTCCCCTCACTTGCCTACACTTCTTATTTTTGGCTCAGCTTCAAAACCCACTTTGAACCATACCCGGTCGGACCGGCACGCATGGCCGGTCGGACCGCTCCACGGGTCTGACCTCCGATGCAACCGGTCAGACGCCTGTGGTCTGACAGAACTGAAGCAAACCCGAAAACTCGAGATTTTGTAAACCAACAATGCCATTGCCAATTGACTCATCATCCTAAGATCATGCACATATCCCCACGATATCCACAGTATGATTCGGACATGTTAGAGCCTTGGCGGGAAGACATTGGTGCCACATGGATGATGGCGAAGCATGAGCGATGCTTCGATGTGAAGGAATCGAGAAATTTCGGAAGATGGGCATTTTGGTAAATTATCAAATACCAAAAAATTGGTGGTGTGCGAAACCACGGCGGTGGCATAAGTGGATTAGGTCAAGCATACTCCATGAAGGGAAAAGCATGATGGATTTGGCCTAATGGAGCTAAAGATGGTAATAGCACTTTGAGAAGCGTGCATGAGTGAGACTCATTTGTGTGTGGGCTTAACAAGTGTCTGTTAGGGTTTTCTCTCTAGACCTAGCCTCCACTATATAAGGGGGTGGTGAGGGATTTTCATACTCATCTAAGCCAAGGAACCCCTAATGTGAAAAATTGGGGAAAGTAGGGAAAGAAAGGGGCTAGGGTTTGAGAGACATGAGAGAACTTATATGTGTGCTGCCCTAGTGGCTTTGTCCTCCGAAGGGAGTGGATGTAAACATTCATCTGTAAGTAGACATCCAACGAGGATTTAATAATCATCAATTAATGAAACTAATTATCTATAATTTTTATTATAGATAATGGTATTCTTAATAACCCTCGAAGATACCCCGGTCGTTTGTATCTATAACGACTAGGGAAGATTACGACCACTTTATTGTTGTAAGGTTTGTTACGACTACCTTATGGTCGTAAGGTTTGCTATGGCCAGGTCTACTTGTGACCACCCTATGGATTATAAAACCCATAGACATATGGACCTTATCAACTAGGTACTCTATACACTGCCCTCATCTACAGTGGTAGTTAATACACGTGCAGTTTATCCCTGACATATCGCGTGTAGTTCTATTTGTCTCGAGCATAACCGTATGACGAACATCCAGGATGATGTCTCTTTGACAACAACAATCAAGGTGTCTCTTGACACATAACAGCTGCCACCCCTTCAGAGGCTATATAAGGGGCGGTGCTGGTAGACAGAGGGAGAGGTGGAAGACATACAAAAGACATTAGACTTAGTATTGGTGGCTTGTTTTACTCTGTAAACACATTCAATACAAGAACACATGAGTATGATTATTTTTCTCTCCGGAGAATACCTGAACCTGTCTAAAAAAAGCCCATGTCCCTTCTTGCATGATCAGGAGTGTCGTGTCCCTAGCATTTATTTCATAAGATTGATAGTAAATCATCAGCAAAATCAAATCTCCAAATTCATTCAAGTCTTCCTCTCACATGTTGAAGTGTTGATTTCTTCATTTGGCTTGGTTTTTTTGTGTTCCTTTCCCCCTTCTTGATCTTGCTTTGTATCTAGGACGTGTAAGTGATGGATATATCTCTTGGGGACCAGATCTCATCCATCTAGGTACTTTCTATTGCAACTTCTTGAGTTTGCCCTGTTTGGTGGAAGAAAGGGGGTTTTGGGGGAGGGGGTTCCCTTGAGGGCCTTTGGCCTGATTCCTGCTATGATTGAGGGTGCTAGGACATGTGAGAACCATTCTTAGCCATCTTGGATTGATTCCTCCCATGAGCTCCTCTCAATCATCATTATCATATTTGGCATGGTTTTACTGCAACCTTCACTCAAACGGAAAAATGTTAGAACTTTAGCAATGATATTCAAGATCTTTGAGTGAAATAGGTTCCTGACATCCTAGAGAAAGTTTTTTTTAAGTTTCATGAAGTTTGGAGTTGTGGATCAAAAGTTGGACCAATATGTGATTTTGAAATCGTGTTGAAATTTAGTTTTCAGACCGCTACTGTTCACACGGTTTGAGTACAATGTTCATCTGGTCTAATCGGTCCAGTGAGTTTTTGGTGAGTTGTGATCCTCTTGTTTCCCGTGAGTCGTGATCCTCTTGTTGCCTAGTACTTGTTTGAATTATTCTTTCTGATCTCCATAGCTCCGCATAGCTATTGGAGTGAAATAACCTTGAACTTCTTAAGAAAAAAGTTTTTCAAGAGGTCATTATTTGTGTGGCACCTATTCAACCCGCCTCGCCCCCCTCCCCTCTAGTCGCCTCCTTGTCCAACACTTGTTGATTTGAATGGTACAATTAATAGCAAATCTTCAAATCCATACTTCACAACAAATTCCCGCCGTGTAACATCCCAAAATTTCAGTTCTCTTAAAAGAAAAACTTAATTAATTTCTTTGAATTTTCTAGATAAAAAATCATATTTATTTTAAAGCCAAAATAATATATTCACAAATCTAAATACCAATTTTTAAGTTGGAATTATTTTATTTAAATTCAAAATAACTTGGGGGAATTTTAATCAATTTTTCTAGAATTTTTGAACTCTATTTGCTATTTTTTAAAAAACATATTTGAATTCTTATCTTTTCTAAAATTCAAAAAAGGTTTAAAAATATGGAAATCCCTAACGGGTCGAATTCTTTTCTCCCGACCCGTTTCTCTTTCCTTTGGTCCACAGTCTTTTCCTTCTTTCCCTGTGCCTAGGCCGGCCCACGCGTCCTAGCCGCAAGCGCGCCTCGCCCAGCCGCCTTCCTCCTCTCCCCCTCACTGACGGGTGGGCCCGCCCTGTTAGGTCCTTCTTCCTCCTCCAGCCGTGCGAGCCCCGCTGCCATTCTCGCTGTTCCTGTGCGCTAATGCGTCCGTTTATACTCCGTGGTCGTGCGCATTTACACCCACAATCTTCGTCCACTCACATGTGCACTCAATCGGCCATTTCCACCTCCTTTACTCTCATTTGCACCACCGCCACGTCGGCTTAAAACCGTCGCGCACGTTCTCCTGCCTTGGCCATCCCCTCGCCCTATAAAAGGGAGCACCTCCTTCGCAATCTTCCCCTCATCTCACCACCGTAGCCCTAGCTCCCCAATCCTCTCCACTTCATCAGAATTTTGAATTGAAGCCGCCGGTCCCCGGGATGCGCCGCCCTCAATTGCGCCACCATCATTGGGACTTCGTTGTCGTTGGCCGCACCAGGAGCTTCACCGTCGCACGTTCTACACGGTGCTCACCTTCTCATCACCAGAGCACCACCGGAACGACTACTTCGTCGTCGACCCGAGTGTGCCACTGCATTTCTTCCTCGTCGCCGACCTTTCCTTCGCGTCGCGCCGCAGCATTGGTGCGCACCAGGTTCCCTGCACCCTCCTCACTTTTGCGCACACGCATGCTCATCGATGTGGCGCGTAGCGCCGACGACCATTTGGTCCTGAGTGCTGCCACCGCCGAAGTGACGTGGCCGCCACATGGTGCCACGTGACAACCATGTGTGCACCACATCGGCCTCACCATCCTCATCAGCGCCCACGTGCTCGCTTGCGTGGCAAGTGCCACTATTCTGCATGCCTGGTCCACCGTGGACCAGTGCATTCTCGTGGACCCGATCCATGGAACGAGGACCCACATGTCAATGAATTTCAACTACTGACATCATGCTTGCGCAATATTTAGGTTTTCCTATAGAAAAATAATTCTAAAAATTCAAATTTAGGGTAATTTCTTTTGATTTTAACTTCTCGGGACTCGTTCTGCTTCATACGAGCTTCGATTCCAGTTATTCAAATTTATAAATTCCTCTAAAATTATAATCTAGCTAACTATACTTAAATAATAAATTTTGAATTTTATTTGAATTTGGCTTCTTTTCACCTCTGAAGTTTATAACTTCGGAGAGCTAGATTTCTTCGACGAGTCCGATCAGCAACCACTTGAGCAAGGCAAGTTACACCTATTGACCATATTTGAATTCCCAGTTATTTAAATTATTTATTTTTTAAAAAATAATTATTGTATGATTATTTATATTCAATGTAATTTAAATTTCTCTTTTTAAAGTATAGTTATTCCCTATTCAATTGTATGGCTAATCTTGACATTGAATCAAATGTACTTTGTCACCTCTGATGAAACCTAGTTGATGCAATAGTATGAACTATAAGCTTTGAGAAAAATTGTACGCACAGTTATGCTAGACCAAAACTGTTCACTTTGGGAATTTTACCCAAATATTAAACTTTGATTTAAACATGGCATTGGTAGGCCATGGAAATTTTACAAATGTTTTTGAAAAAATAAAATAAAATGAAAACAAGTTTATACTTGGGTGAAACGGATGTTAGGTTGGTGCAAGTTGATGCAGGGTCACGACTCATTTCTATGATCGAGACTAGGGTTTATCGAAAGTCGCCTAATCAATTAAGGACTGGTCCGCGAGCTACGACATGTATAGCCCTCTGTACTACCACAAGTCTGGTATGGGACAGACCAGGCTTAATAATTTGTAACATCCCTCTGCTAGTTGTGCCATTTGCATGTACGGGTGTCGGGTAGACGTAAATTCCCACTTGGCATAAGAGGAGACTTAGGTGGTGGTGGCCTAATGGAGGTGAAGCTTTAGCGGGCATAACTGCATTGGGATGAAGCATTGTGACAGCCTTGTGATAATCACTTAGTCGCATGCCTTTGGAAGCGTGTCATGGCTGACAGTTTAAGTTGATTATCTCTTGTGGGTAAAGTTATACAAACTCTACATAGTGTAAAACTATTCGAATAGCAGTGTCCACAGTCATGAACTTGCTGAATAAATATTTCCATGGAATAGATTTCGTTTTGATTTAAAAATTATTTTAACATGGATGTTTTAGGATGGTTAATCCTTGGAAAATTAGGCGGTTAGCCATGTAATAAGAGGATATCCTTCACCATATTTTGTATGGAGGTTATCCTACTATAAAACTTGAAAATTTAGAAAATAAATTTTAGTTATATAATAATTTCTTTGGAATTTATTACAAATATTTTTTAAAAAAATATTTCTTTATGCAAATTCAACACTATAAGTCTTCCTTTGATAAATTCTTGCATGTATTATAGTTTGTTATTGGGTGTAATTTGGGAGTCGTTTACTACACAACTACTTAATAAATTGGTGATCAAAGGAGGAGTACTAATTTCTTGGTAAGGACTTGGATAACTAGTGTCACCCAGACGATTGCATGTGGCTTATCATGTAGCCTACTACTACCTTATGCTTCCATTGTACCTTTTCTTTTGTTTTCGTGCCATTTTGTAATAAATTTCTAACAATATAAATAAAATATGTGATATGGACTTGTTATCATTTTTTGTTTTACTGTGTACACTAGCCGCTCCTGGACTAGTGTGAGAAACACAGAGAATTCGAGATACTTCTACTCCGGGTTCGACACTGCCTCGGAACAAGCCCACAACAAATTCCCATTTGCCTTGGAGTAAGCCCACTCACAACCTTCGAACCTTTTGCACTAAAACAATGCTTAAAAATGATTTACTACCCTCCGGGCATGGTGAAAAAATCTTGTGAAAATGTCGAGGTACATAGGTGTTAGGGAACCACACATAGAACCCACTCTAACAAATAAAAACTATGCAATAACATTGCAACAAGAAAAACAAACAAGTAGGCTGTGTAACTTCCCATTTTCGGACGGTAAATAGTAACTACCTTGGTTTCTGATTTTCATTCGAATTTTCAAATTTGGCCTTATTTTCAAAAACTCCTAGCTTAGTTGAGCTGGGTTTGTATTTCAAACCTTCTTTCTTTTTCAAATCAAATTCCAATTTGAATTCTCTTTTTCAAAATTTGGACCCCTTCTCAAATTTCGCCTCCCTTATTTTCCCAGGCTCGCCCACTTCTCCTCCAATTTTTCTCGGCCATCCGCTTTCCCTCTTTTCTATTTTTCTCCCGGGCTGTTTCCCGTGGGCCGTTCCCCAGCCGACCGCTGCCCTCCCTCTCTCTTTCTCTTCCTCCCCCGTGCTGCATACAGTTCTCTCTCCTCCCTTTTCTTCTTCGCCAGGGCCCTCCCTCTCTTCTCTCCGGCTCTGGCGCTTGCTTACCATCACCCGAGCTCCCGACAGCTCCGCCTCCCGGACCGGCGCCCTTTCTGCGTCCGGCTACACGCCAACTCCTCGCGGTGCCCGTGCCTGATCCCACTCGCCTCCCGCCATTCCCACGCCCCACGGATTCCCCTCTCCTCCGGCTATAAAAGTGAGCTCTCCTCGCTTCCCCCTTGCGGTGCCTTCCCCCTTCTTGCTGCGAGCCGGCGAGCTCCCCTCCAGCCTCCTCGATCAGCGCGGAATCCATCTGTCCTTCGCTTCCCACTCACCGGACGAGCTCCCCCACGCCATAGCTCGCCGCCCCGTCGCCCTCCCGATCTCCCTCGGCTCCGTCGTCGGCCCACTCCGCGCTCCACTGCCCGTCGACGCGGTGAGAGTCCCGCCGCCGGTGCTCATCGCGCCTCCTCCCTCCCTCGGCCGCGCAGATGCAGCCACTCGGCCTCTACGCCGTGCGCTCGATCGCCGTCGCCGCCTCTCCGGTCCGCCCACGCCGCCACCTCCCTCGGCATCCCCTCCTCGCGCAACCTTTTAGCCCGACCCGCCGCCCTCTAGGCCAGCCTGCGCCGGGCAGCTGCCTCGCCTCCTCGATGTTGCTGCACTCTCTCTTTCTGCGTATGGTGGTGGCCCCACTGTAGTGGATGAGGCGAGCACTAGCGATTGAGAGCTGGAAATCAACAGAGAAATGGTGTATTTATTGTGCAATATTTTGCTAACCCATTGTCAATTGTTAATCTCCCAATTCGGCGTTGGCTAAATAATGCGTAGTCGACGAATATTTGAGAGCGATCGATTGAGTAATTAATTGGTGAAAATATTCTAAATCATTTACTCTCTATGATTGTGTTGTGAACTTCGACGATTGGTTAGCATTGTTAATTGCTAACTTGCCGATTGACAAGTGTTAAGAATTATCCATTTCGCTAATACTTAGAGCCGTCGATTAAGGCGTAATTTGTAAAATCTCGAAATGGATGTTATGCAAATAACCTTCAGTGTCGTCTCGCAATCATGTCTAATATTTTGTTCAAAACTAAGTAATTCAACTTTTTAGCTATCGTTCAAAAGGCTTTCTTGTGATTAGAAATTAATTGGCATTTTCTAAAAATATTTTGGGAAGCCATTCGGGATTAACTTGTTAATCTCAATAGCTTCCATCTTCCAAATCCGAAGTGGAGTATCCTGTGAAAGTTCCTTCGACCTTGTTTCCACTTGTTTTCCCGCGAGTCTCTCGCCTTTGCCTCTTTTACTCGGTTAGTCGTTTGACTTTGTCAAACATCCCGCCTCAACGAATCGTGTCTCTTAAGCTCGTTTATTGCAAAACTTATTTAAAGCGCTTTGATTATATTTGATCTTTTGAAGTTTTGTGGATTTATTTGTTGTTCTCACTTATTATCGCGTAATTAGGAGTCAAAGTAGAAGGTGCAACAACTCGGCGGGATCAAGATTCGGATAAGATCAAGCTGCGATAACCCGACCATAATCACTTAGTCGCATGCCTTTGGAAGCGTGTCATGGCTGACAGTTTAAGTTGATTATCTCTTGTGGGTAAAGTTATACAAACTCTACATAGTGTAAAACTATTCGAATAACAGTGTCCACAGTCATGAACCTGCTGAATAAATATTTCCATGGATTAGATTTGGTTTTGATTTAAAAATGATTTTAACACAGATGTTTTAGGATAGTTAATCCTTGGAAAATTAGGCGGTTAGCCATGTAATAAGAGGATATCCTTCACCATATTTTGTATGGAGGTTATCCTACTATAAAACTTGAAAATTTAGAAAATAAATTTTAGTTATAGAATAATTTCTTTGGAATTTATTACAAATATTTTTTTAACAAATATTTCTTTATGCAAATTCAACACTATAAGTCTTCCTTTGATAAATTCTTGCATGTATTATAGTCTGTTATTGAGTGTAATTTGGGGAGCACGTTTCGTACTCAACTTACTTAATAAATTGTTGATCAAAGGAGGAGTACTAAGGTACTGGTAAGGACTTGGATGACTAGTCTGCACCCCAGACGATTGCCTGTGGCTTATCGTGTAGCCTACTACTACCTTATGCTTCCACTGTACCTTTTCTTTTGTTTTCGTGCCATTCTGTAATAACTTTCTAACAATATAAATAAAATATGTGATATGGACTTGTTATCATTTTTTGTTTAACTGTGTACACTAGCCGCTCCTGGACTAGTGTGAGAAACACAGAGAATTCGAGATCCTTCTACTCCCGGGTTCGACACGCTGCCTCGGAACAAGCCCACAACAAATTCCCACTGCCTTGGAGTAAGCCCACTCACAACCTTCTGTAACCTTTTTGCACTAAAAACAATGCTTGAAAAATGATTTACTACCCTCCCCAGGCATGGTGAAAAAAATCTTGTGAAAATGTGCAGAGGTACATAGGTGTTAGGGAACCACACATAGAACCCACTCTAAATAATAAAAATTATGCAATAACATTGCAACAAAAAAAAACACGTAGGCTGTGTAACATCCCATTTTCGGACGGCAAATAGTAACTACCTTGGTTTCTGATTTTCATTCGAATTTTCAAATTTGGCCTTATTTTCAAAAACTCCTAGCTTCCGTTGAGCTCGGGTTTGTATTTCAAACCTTCTTTCTTTTTCCGAATTCAAATTCCAATTTGAATTCTCTTTTTTCACATTTTGGACCCCCTTCTCAAATTTTGCCTACCCTTATTTTCCCTGGGCCCGGCCCACTTCTCCTCCCGAATTTTTCCCGTCCCATCCGGCTTTCCCTCCTTTCTATTTTTCTCCCCGAGCCTGTTTCCCCCGTGGGCCGTTCCCCCTGGCCCACTCTCCCAACCCGACCGCACTGCCCCTCCCCTCTCTCTTTCTCTTCCCCCACCCCACCCCGTGCGCCGCCCCTGGTTCTCTCTCCCCTCCCGTTTTCTTCTTCGCCCGAGGCCCCCTCCCCTCTCTTCTCTCCAGCTCTGGCGCCTGCGCTACCGCTCACCCGAGCTCCCCTCGACAGCCTCCCGCCTCCCGGACCGGCGCCGCTCTCTCAGGCCCACGCTTACACGCCAACTCCTCGCGCGCACTGCCGTCCGCCTGATCCCACCGCCTCCCGCCATTCCCGCCATTCCCGCCGCCTCCGCCGACTTCCCCGCTCTCCCTCCCGGCTATAAAAAGCTGAGCTCTCCCCTCTGCTTCCCCCTCGCGGTGCCTTTCCCCCTTCTGCTGTGGAGCGGTCGAGCTCCCCTCCAGCTCCTCCGGCCGGGAATCGGCGCCACTGAAATACCGCCTGTCGCCCTTGACTTCCCGGCTCACGGACGAGCTCCCCCACCGCCATAGCTCGCCGCCCCCGTCGCGCTCCCCGATCTCCCTCGGCTCCCATCGTCGGCCCACTCCGCCGCCCCTTCACCACCGACCGCCGCGGTGAGACTCCCAGTGCCGCCCGGTGCTCATGCGCACCTCCTCCCACTCCCCCTCCAGTGGCTGTCGCAGCCACTCGGGCTCTACGCCTGCGCTCCGATCCACCGCCGCCGCCTCTCCGGTGCCCCGATCGCCACCACCTCCTCGGCATCCCTCCTCGCCAGGCAACCCGCTTAGCCCGCCCCACCGCCTCCACACACCCCGCTCGGCAGCCACGCTACCTACAAGGCCTCCTCCGATGTTGCTGCACTCTCTCTCTCTCTCTCTCTCTCTTTCTGCGTTCTAGTCTCCCCTCGGTCTAGCTGACTCCGCCTGTACTTATGTGCATCCTATATTATCTGAGTTTTCAGGTAATATCAGATGTACACAGGTTTTCCTAGTCGCTTGCCTGTGGAGAGATGTGCCATCACCCTTTTTGCTTCCGTTGTCGCTTCCGCTACTTTTGTGATGTAATTGTTTGGCCTATTTGGCCCTTATTGTAAAACTTGGCCTGAAACGGTCTATGTAAACTCTGATATGTTAAATTAATGAATGGTATGATTTTACAACTTGTATGAATTGATTCAGCAATATGCCTGTGAGTGCTATCTACTGATCCAGGGAATACCACAGAGTATTCAGGATTAGAAAATTCGGGTCCGACTGGCTGCGAGTTGCAAACATTTCGATTGAACTACAACAACAAAATCGATTGATGCCTGAACAAAATCCAGCAAAAACTTGCCCCCCCCCCCCTGCATCTGATGATTTTTTGGATAGAACCCTAGGCCATGGCTGAAATTGCCGGATGAGGCGGCATCCGCCTAAGAGCATCATCGCTGACAAACACCATCACGCCGCATGAGACGGATTTTTCACTAGAACCTAGATTTTGCTACAAAAAATCGGCTAGGGTTTTGAACCTTAGATGTGAAAACTAATAGCTTCGAGCATTTGTACGGCAACTACATAGATACGGATGGGGGAACTCACCTGAATCACCGCACTGCGTTGCCGCCCAAAAAAAAAGTTTGCCACCGGCTAGATGTCGTTGGGAGACGCACCTCCACCTCGCTCACCTCCGCTTCGATTCTCCGCTCTAGTGGTGAATGATAGGTGGATGGCAAATAAAAGCGTACGATGGAAGACGTTAGAATCGGACGTCCTTCCCATTAAAATTTGCTAGTTCTGGTTATAATAGTTTCAAGTGACCAAAACGAATATGATTTGTCGTGTTCATGGGAGTCCCACTCATTACACAAACACGACCATATAAAATGTCTTGACGATGTTGGGATTAATATTCAGTACCACTACTGTTTCGAGAAAAAAAAAATCAGTACTACTGATTTTTCCTTAATTTGGGAATCTCAAGTTACTGGTCCGGGAAGTTGTACTCCTGCTTTACCAGTTAAGTCAAATGTTGAAATTCATTAATATTGTCACCCTTGTGCAAATGAAAAGGCAATCGTTTTGTTTAGCGAAGTAGTACAAATGAAATATTACTCCAATATATGCAACTATAACCATCGACACCTCAGCAACAACTTTAGGTAGTGGAATTAAGTCACTATGTTTGTGTAGGTCTAATTTTTATTATCTAGTGTGTAGAGGACAATGCAAAATGTTGTGGTGCGCTCTACCGTGCCAAATGGTGAATCGATGGAACAAGTTGAGTCTGTAGAGCTCTATTATCCTGCATAATTTTATATTACAAAGCCTGCAGCCTCACTTTGTCAACGCATAATTAAAGAACCCCTCAAAAAATTCCAACTAGGGGTTGACTGTGATATATGTTCATGTTAATTAAGGTTAAAGCGTGAAGCAAATACGGTCTTCTGTAGCTTGATGTCAACCTATGGAAGCAAGTTATGGAACTATTTCAAAGGCCTGTTTGGAACATGAGAATTCTATAGGGATTTAATATAAGTAGGAATTGAAACATCTACTTCACTGAATGTGGAATATTCCACAAAATTCTTGTAAGAATCATGCGATACAAACGGAGCCTAAACATGGAATTAACATACGGCTAGCCTAGGTAAAAAACCACATCCACACGAATGATTTCTAGACTCAACTTGAGCGAGCCCCCTTTAATACGTCAGAAAAGGACAGTTTGGTCATCCAAATCACGGTGCAATCCATTCCCCGGCCGCACTCGCATCACGTCCGGCAGATCGATCGAGCCGGGCCGAAAATTGCCGCCCACGCATGAAGCACTCAACCATATGTGATCACCATCGTCACGCACCCAACCACCGCCACTAATAACGATGCCTCCCCCTGCCCTCGCAACCTTTTTTCTTTACATAAAGATCAAACAGTGAGGTGTTTAAGTAGTAGTAGTAGTAGGAGGAGGAGTAACTTTGCAGTAAACCGGAAGGAAAATCACAATTGCATCGTGCGGATTCGCCGAGCGTGTCCTGGAAGAAAGACGGGAAAAGGCACTAACCTACTGTTGTTGAACGCTCGTGTGTCCCATGCTTTGCATAAATATCAAGAAGCTGAAATTTAAGTCGTCAGCCCAGCCAAATTGAAGGACATGACCAATCCAAAACTCGATTGAAACGGGAGCGCACGCGGTCCATGCTCACCCTTCCTCCCCTATATAAACCCGCACCGCGCGCCCATCCCCTTGCACCGTCCGCGCAGCTCCTCTCACCAACCAAGCAAAGCACAAAAAATTATTCATTCTTTTGTTCCTCTGCCCTTCGGGAAGTGAGCACAGCGCTGCTTTAGCCTCCGCGCCGGAGACAGCGCCCTGTGGGCTGTGGCCTGTGGGTTTCGGAACTCGCGTGGGAGAGGGCCTGAGCCGATCCAGCAAATTAACCGGCCGGCTTACGGAACGCCCCTCTCCCTCCAAAACGCAGAGCGTAAGAGCGCTCCTCTGTTTTCGCGCGGCTATGTCGTCCTCCTGCTCCGGCGCCACGGCGGCGTGCCGAGATGGCTCCGGTGCGGGCGATGACTTAACTCTCACGGCCTGCTTGCTCCCCAAGGCGGAGGTCGCCGTACCCGTGGAGGAGGTGCCGCCGGTGCTCACTTGCAAGCCGCCGGGCCGGTTTGCCAGAGCGGTGAAGGAAGCCTGGTCCGTTTCTTTGTCCGTCACCTTTCCCATGATTCCGTCGATGTCGGCCGGCGTGGCTGGGGCGGAGGCGCGGTCCATACTGGGCCTCGCGCTGCCGATGATCCTCACGGGGCTGCTGCTTTACCTCCGGTCGATGATCTCGATGCTCTTCCTCGGCCGCCTGGGGGGGCTGGCGCTCGCCGGCGGCTCCCTCGCCATCGGCTTCGCCAACATCACCGGCTACTCTGTGCTGTCTGGCCTCGCCATGGGCATGGAACCCATCTGCGGGCAGGCCTTCGGCGCGGGCCATTACGAACTCCTCGGTGTGACCATGCAGCGCACCATGCTGCTGCTCGTTGCTGCCGCCGTCCCCATCGGCGGGCTGTGGGTGCACATGCGACCTCTGCTCCTGCTCTGCGGCCAGGACGTCGGCATCGCGGCGGTTGCCGAGACCTACATTCTTGCCTCCCTCCCGGACCTCCTCCTTCAGGCGTTCCTCCACCCCGTCCGCGTCTACCTCCGGACGCAATCCATCAACCTGCCGCTCACCGTGTGCGCCGCGCTCGCCATTGCACTCCACCTGCCCATCAACTACGTGCTCGTCTCCGTCCTCGGACTCGGCATCAGGGGTGTCGCATTGGCCTCTGTACTGGCCAACTTAAACCTCCTCCTCTTCCTCTTTGGTTACATATTGTTCAAGGGCGTGCACAAGCGCACCGGCGGCTTCGCGCTCTCGGCCGAGAGCTTCCGGGGCTGGGGCGAGCTTGTCAGCCTCGCCCTGCCGAGCTGCGTCAGTGTCTGCCTCGAGTGGTGGTGGTACGAGATCATGATCCTCCTGTGCGGCTTGCTCGCCAACCCGCAGGCCACAGTGGCCTCCATGGGCATCCTGATTCAGACGACGTCGCTCATCTACATCTTCCCTTCCTCGCTCGGCTTAGGCCTGTCCACCCGCGTCAGTAACGAGCTCGGAGCGAACCGGCCCGAGCACGCGGGCCGCGCCGCCACGGCGGGCCTCATGCTCGGGTTCGCATTCGGCGGCGTGGCGTCGGCGTTCGCGTACCTCATGCGGGGCGCGTGGGCGACCATGTTCACGGCCGACCCGGCGATTGTCGCGCTCACCGCGTCCGTGCTGCCGATTCTGGGCGCGTGCGAGCTCGGCAACTGCCCGCAGACGGCAGGGTGCGGCGTGCTGCGGGGCAGCGCGCGGCCCAAGGACGCCGCCAGCATCAACCTCCGATCGTTCTACCTCGTCGGCACGCCCGTGGCGCTCGTCCTTGCGTTCTGGTACCACTACGACTTCAAGGGCCTGTGGCTCGGCCTCCTCGCGGCGCAGGCGGCCTGCGTGGTACGCATGCTGCTGGTGATCGGACGGACGGATTGGGCCGCGGAGGCCAAGCGCGCGCAGCAGCTCACCGCAGCAGGCGTGGTGACAGCAGTGGTGGGCGCAAAGAGAGCAGCGGCAAAGGCGGTCACGTCGCGAATGTTGCGGCGGACGGCGGAGAGAAGTCGAGACTGCTTATCGACGTTGTGATCGAGCAACCAAATGATCAGTGCTGACAGCTACGGCCTGTTTATTCCGTTCGACATTTCAGGCCACTCTTCTTCTTTTTTTCATATTTTTGGCGGGATAGGAATCAGAGGCTGACAGAGTGACAATTTTGTTACCCATTGGTAATCTGTAAAGATTTTTTCTGATGGTTATTACAGAAGATGAGAAGATTCACTGAAAATATCACAGATTTTCTTTTGTCTGACAAAACAGCCTTCCTCACAACATTTTGCTTTCGCAGCCACCCCTGGTCAAAGTGAGCATGGGCGGCTACTGTTTGCAGTTGCACTTGCACCCCCGTGATTTGAAGCGCTTACGAACAAGAGAAAAAACGGAGTTGTTTTTAATTTTGATGAATCATGTATCCTCAAAGTAACAAATCATGTAGTATTAAGACCGTACGGAAAATAATATAAAGATATATAATCGTGATGAGAAAATACTAGTACTCCACATGAGACACTATAAACGAGCTAGACGTATTTGATGCGAAATATGATTTTGCTTTCTTCATAGGGTGGTATTTATAAGCAAAATTTTACCGTGTGTCAGAATTTGACATGCCAAATAGGGTTCCAACCTCCTCATAGCATCATAGGCAAGAGTTCAAGTCGAATTCCATCAGATTTCGTGTTTGCGTTACACTAAAACATTTTATTACACATTGGCAGTGGAACTTATACACAAGTAACCCACTCACAACTCACACAAGTCACAAGGGATCTCAGGATATGCTAATATATTAGTTACAGATCAATATGCTTAAATTACGCTTCCAATCAGAGGGTTTACGATTCAGATTCCACCACATACTTGTATATGAATCAACAATGATCCGAGAGCGGCACCCATGTGTTTAAACCCCAAGAAACCAACCCTATGCTAACGATGGCCAACTGGGAATTTTCCTATGCTTAAACGTACAACTGCTCAGTTCTAGTTTCGTTTGAACTACGACAGCACCACGTTGAAACAAACTAGTAGTACTCCAGTAATTTTCTACACTGCGAAGTCTTAAAAGAAGAACTGCTATAGTTCAAACAACGTACGTCCACTAGTGCTACAACGTCCGGTACTAAAGTTAAACTTGAACGGAATAAGATGCAGATGCAGGCGTGCAGCATTGCAGCTCACATCGATCCCGGCGAGCGAGAGATGAGGATGAGATTCCTCTGCTCCCGGTGTTCGGTCGGAAGGCGCAGGACCAACCAGGGCTCCCCGCGCCGCAACGGACGACGGCATGAGGTCCAGGTGGATCCGCCAGTGCCACGCATAATTATACCGGAGGCCGTACAATGATTCCAGTGGCTAGCTCGTGGGGGTGACGGCTACCTGCACCGGCACCGGCACCGGCACCGGCACCGGTGACCTACGTAGTATTAAAAATTCTCTCGCTGCGCTTCTTCGAACTCCGAGGAGATAACACTGTTGTTTGGATGCCCCCAAGAGCCACTATAAAATTGGAAGTACTAAATTGACGGTTGCTAATGTACAGATTAAAGTACAGCTTAATTACAATCATGCTCGTCGTACCTTGGAGTTGTGGGTGTATAACTAGTCGTAAAAACTATGTATCCGTATGTGGGTTAGCAGTAGATTTTGGGTTTGGTATACGTTGCGATTTAGCCCGGTTACAATCTGGAGTTAGCGTGGAAGCAATTACCTCTCCTTGCTTGAATCGAACAGTTTATGGTAGATCTCATATGATATCGCAGTTGTGACTTCAAGTCAATAATCTTTCTCAATTTGGTCGTTGCAGACCATTGGCCTTATGACCATGAAAACTATAATTAAAGCACCCGTAATCTATACTGTATTAAAAATCATATTTAGAATCCCAAAACTTTTCTGTCCCTAGCATGACAGATTAGGCCACCCAGATCTTAGGATAATAAGAAATATAATTAACAATTCACAGGGACATAATATCGATGTAAAAAATTTTCGAATCAGGATACTGGAAAATTAATTACTAAACCTAGTTGAAGAATAAGTGAATTGTACGTTTTTCCTCATCAGCATAAGCTTTTTGGTGAATTAGTTGGTGCATGCAACTCAATATGAGTCTTGAGTTCAAGACTAGGTTGGCGCAATTAAAAAAATTAATTGCAGCTCACTTCTATTACACGTCTTAGGCCTGAGAGAGCCTATACGTGAGGGGGGTGTTGAAGTATAAGTGAATTATACGCTTTTCCTCACCAGCTTAAGCTTTTGGGTGAATTGGTTGATACATGCAACTCAATAAACCTTCTGCTATGAAAGCGATAGATGAAGTTCCTGCATTCCTAGATCGTATCCAGGGAGACATTTGTGATCCTATACAACACCTGTTATGACCATTTAGGTATTTTATGGTGTTCATCGATGCTTCCTTGAAATGGTCGCACGTATGTTCATTGTCTACGAAAAATCACACTTTTGCAAAGCTAATCTCGCAGATAATTGAAATTAAGAATAATTTCCAGAATTTAATTCGAAAGTATTTGATGATTATTGTATGGCAATGGGAATTAACGTTGAGCATACCGTACCGCATGTCCACACCCAGGAAGGACTAGCAAAATTTTGCAGAATTGTAATTTGCCAACTATATGTTGGGGACACGCAGTCCTGCACGCAGCAACTCTTATTAATTTTAGACCATCGGCGTATAACATACATTCACCTATGCAATTAGCGCAAAGGTCAACACCGAAAATTTCTCATTCTCGTAGGTTTGCTTGCAAGGTTTATGTACATATACCACCACCGCAGCGAACTACAATGGGTCATCTCCGAAAGTCTAGGATATACGTTGGTTATGAGACAACATCCATAATTAGATATTTGACCACCATGAATGGAGATTTGCATACAGGCCGCTTCGCTGATATCATATTTCATGAGGATGGTTTCCCGTCATTAGGGGGGAAATCAATCCCTTGATGAAAAATATCATGAAATAATGTGGCAAGCGACGGGAATTCATGCACATGACCAACGCCCTAATGAAGCAAATAGAAAAGTCCAGAAGATAATTGAAGTCTGGAAGATAATTAAAGTCCAGAAGACAATTAAAGTCCATAAATAATTGATTTGCAAGTATTAGCGAATCAATTGTCTGATAACTTTGGTGATGTGAAGAGCGTGACCAAGTCGCATGTGTCTGCACGCAATGCGCCGAAGTGGGTTGAAATACCAAAGAAAATTGAAGGTACCCCAAATCCCGTCCTAAGGCCTCAGAAAAGGATGAGAACTCCGGCCCCCCGAATCCGAAGTGTTTGAAGATGCCTGATGAAAAAAGATAAGAAAGACTTGACACAACCGATCATTGAAGTTCCCTAGAACCAAAAGGGGAGTCAGTTGAGACCTAGCACCAGTATGGAACTTTTAGAAAAAGGCATACCAAATTTGAATACTCCCACGTAGGCAGACATCAGTAGGGATGTGTGCGCACACATCGAAGCTGAAAAACTAAAGGGACTTACCCCCATAATTGGAAGCAGCGATGAGCAAGTAGAAGCATTAGAAGAATCAACCCATGAAAAAATAGCTATAAAATATGTAACCACGAGAGAATTTATGAATAGGTCAACAACCAATGTCGATATTTATTTTGTAAAGAAAATTGGCACAATCATCGATTTTGATCTAGAGTCTGCATCGTTCATTGAATGTAAGAATAGATCAGATTGGGAAGATTGGAAGAAAACAATATAAACTGAATTATTATCTCTTAATAAAAGAAAGATAATTGGGCACGTAAGCCGTACAACTCCCTATGTGCACCCCGTAGGGCATAAGTGGGCATTTGTTCGAAAGAGAAATAAAAATAATGAAGTTGTAACAAAGGCTCGTTGCACAAGATTTCACTCAACGCCCAGGAGTTGATTATGAAGAAACCTATTCCCTAGTCATGAGTGGAACTACCTTTAGATATTTAATCTCAATAGCAGTAAACTTGAATTTAGAAATAAAATTGATGAATGTGGTAACTTCATACTTTATAGAAATTTGTATTCGGACATTTATATGAAGGTACCTGAATGTATCCCTATCTCGAACCAAGACAAAGCAAATAGAAATCTGTACAGTGTGAAACTCTGAAAGTCACTGTACTAATATAAACAATCAGGCAAGATGTGGTATAATCGCTTGAAATGACTTTCTATGCAAGAAAGGCTACACGAACAATGAGGATAATCGCTGCATATTTATACCACGATTCCAGAATGAATTTTGTATAATCTCATAGTATAAAGATGATCTGAATATCATCAGAACTTTTGGAAGAAATCAAGGAATCAAGCTCGTACCTAGAGTCAGAGTTTGAAATGAAAGATTGCCTAGGCTTGCAGCTTGAGCATGCCTCTAAAGGGATATTAGTGCATCTGTCAACCTACACTCAAAAGGTGTTAGAAAGGTTTGACTTTGAAAAGACATACCCTTCGAAAGTGCCGATAGTCGGGAGATCTTTGTAGCAAGACAAGGATCCATACAGACCTAGAGAAGAGGGGGAAATTATGGGACCGGAATTCCCGTACTTGAGTATAGTAGGAGCACTCATGTATTTAACAAACTGTACTAGACTGGACATCGCATTTGTCGTAAACCTACTAGCAAGGTATAGTATAGAACCTACCAAAAGGCATTAGCAGGGGATAAAGGACATCTTCTGATACCTCCAAGGAAGCAAAGACCTTGGTCTATTCTACAGAAAGAACCAAAACCTGTATAGGAATGGCTATGCGAATGCCAGTACACGTCGGACCTACACACAACCAAGTCACAAACAGGCTATGTATGCCTATGTGGAGAAACAACAATTTTATAAAAAATCGTCTAAGCAATGTCTTGTATCGACTTTGACGAACCACTCGGAAATAATAGCACTATACAAGGGCTCACGAGAATATGCTTTTGGCTTCGACGGATGATTCACCACATCCAACAGTCATGTGGATTGAATACCGCGCAAACTCCTACTATTATTTATGAAGATAATGCAGTTTGTGTTGTACAAATGCAGATGAGTTATGTGAATAATCAAGTAACAAAGCATATCAACCCCCAAGCTCTTCTATGCTCATGAATTGCAAAAGATGGACGAAATTAAAGTACTGCATACTAAGTCATGTGAAAATCTTACATATTTATTTACTAAGTCACTTCCAGCATCTAGCTTTGAAAGGTGTATACGTGGAATTGGAATGATGAGACTTAGAGAAGTGCATAATTCATGGGGAGAATTTTCACGAACTCATTATTGAAACTTAATCACGGAGATCTAGTACTCAAAGAATAAATCCAGGAGATTAAATGAAATTAGGTGGATTGTACTCTTTTTCCCTTAACGAGTTTTCTTGAAGTTTCTCGGCTAAGGTTTTTAATGAGGCAATTCGTGCAACGCAGTAAGAACATGTATCATGTAGACTTTCTTCAGTTTTTTCCCACTAAGTATTTGTAGAGTTTTGACGATGCATGAACATGTGAGGATGGGTGCCCAAGGGAGAGTGTTGGGAAACCATAGGCTTGACCAAAGAGCTGCCCATGGGTGTGTGCCCTATTCAAAACCCCGCGAGGTCTTTAGTCTATAAATAGGGGGTGCTACTCATCGTAAAAGGTTGATCACTTGAAGAAGGAATAAAGATAAACTAGAAGCCCCCTATATCTCTGTGTGTTCATCTACTTTCTGTACTTGTGTATGTATGTGATTCTATGCTTGTCTACGAAGTGATCGCTCAGACTTGACTCACCAGCGACGGTTCCTCAATACATCAGTTTATTACTTCAGTTATCACTGCATTGTTCCTCGAGTTAAAGACAAGGGGAGACCGGAGAGTTCATTCAAGTAATGCAAGTTCTTTTCTATCTGAGCAGCAACTAGCGTCATATCACTGTTATTAGAACAAAATGACCAGAGTATTTTTAGATAGAGCACTCCAGTCAGTGTAACCAAAAAGATAAAAATCAATGTTTAAAGAGAAGATTCATTATTTGTCATACAACATTATCGATGTCACTGAAAAATTGTTCTTTCCATCAGTGTCGCTGACTCACTTTTCTGTTTTTTCCTACCACTATGTTGGGATCAGATTTCTGAATATGAGCCATTTGTGTATTTATACACTAGTCACATGATCTGTAGCTAGTGCACACAGTGGAAACATCGCTGATAACAAGTTTGAATCACAAAACAACATTAATAAACAATTGAGTACCGACCTTATGACCACTTATTACAAAAGAGGTCAAAAGACCTTAAGTCTTACAGCAGCGGAAATAACAGATGATAAACACTAAGTGGTGACCCATCAAATTGTCTGATGGCATTCAACTTGGGAGCGCAACCTAGTATTCCGGGTGTCCTTCTCCAAAGCCACAGGCGAAGTAGTCATAGTCGTCCTCGGCATCATTGAGGGCTTCTGAGATTTATTTAGAGTGTAGCATGTGAGTACATAAAGTACTCCGCGAGTCTTGGGAAATATGCATATGCATAGTTTTAACAATTTATGATATGGTTCTTTTGCACAAAGTAATATTTTAAGTTTAAACAATTTTCATAAATCATATTTGACCTAAAAGTAATTTCAATAAATAAATTAACTGCATCTCTAGTGGAGGTTCTAGCTACCAACCACTAGTATCAAGGCTCTAGCCGTCAAGGATTCAAAGATAGGGCTCTAGCTGCCCAACTGGCTCTAGCTGCCAAAAAACTACCTGAGGGACCCAACTGCTCCCGGTTCCCAAAATTTACTATTTTGAAAACAAAACCAAAATCTATCATGTGAAAACGCACCTTGACCGCCCTTGACCGTGGGCACAGCTATTTGAATAGTTATTAACACTTTACAGAGGTTGTACAGCTTGACTCACACGAGATAATCGACTTATAATGTTGGCCATAGCACGCTTTCTTAGGCGTGCAACTAAGCGGTCATCGTATGACCTTTACAATACTTTATCCTAACATTAGCCCACCCGATGAGCTTAACCCCAAGTCATGGATGTCATTTTCCATCGATCTGAAGCTCACTGTTGTGGGGGATAACCTGCCTGGACTTGGACGTCATTTACGAATGCCCGGCGCAAGCCCCGACAAACATGGATGTCAATTACCATGGTCTGCACTACCTAGGTAACTCCTACTATCTACAATCTGTGGGCGTAATGCTAGAATATAGTAAATTATTCAGTCAGGTCCTTCCCGTTTAGGACACATGGTTGCACGATATTGCTCAGTTTGGATAATCACAAGCGTTAGTCCTTAATATGACTTGGGCAGAACTTAACACAATACAAGATCTCGTGCTCTAGCTGCACCCGCCTGATCTTACCATCCACCCACGTCTAAAACATATTTTCATCATTTTATTTTATTTTCCAAATACTGACATTACCTAATGTCATACATTTTCCAAACAAAGCATAAAGGGTAAAAATAGTTTTTCTCCCCCAAAGGTTAAATAAAACCATAAAGCATATCTAAGCAATTCTACCATATCAAACTATTCTGCAAAAGTGTATTCAATAATGCGGAATTTTCTACGCTAGGATTACAAAGGTGCAGGATATCAAATATCAAGGAAGATATTAACAAACTTTAGGTTTTGAACTAGCAACCTACAGTTTAACCTTATCATTTAAATAAAATAGCAATGCGTAACTTTAAAACTGAAAACGTAATTTACAAATCATAGGTTCAAAATGGTCAAATGAGACTCGCCTTCGATGACGTTGGAGGTAAGCATTTCCTGTTGATCCAAACTCGCGTGGGCGACATCGGATTTTACATGCGCTAATCGAACCAAATAAATAATATAAATTAAATAAAAAATAAAATTATAAAATAAATACTGGAAGAAAGATTGGGATTTTATACGAATTTAGAAACTCGAATAATTGGATTCGGAGTTCGGACGACGAAGAACGAGCGATCGGAAGATCGAATGGAATGGAAATTATAGAAAATTACAAAATGAGCGAATATTCCTCATAATCTTCTTTTTGGCTAGAATTTTGGTTTTAATTGAGTGTATGACATGTGGGGCCCGGCTGTCATTGACTCTAGGGAAAGAATTGGAAATCTAGAAAAATAAGGTTCTCAAGGATCAAACTCAAGACATTTGGGTAGCGAGAATGACTTCACTCATCTAACCAACTTAGCCAACATGCTCATGTGACATATACTCAAAGCCAAAATACTAGAACACTACAGAGCTTCTTCTTTCTCGAGAGCAGAAACAGAGCATCACATGTTCACGGCCATGGTAATGGCGCTGATGAGGGAGACGGCAAGGTGGCCAGTCAAACACGAAAATGGGACACCATGGGTCCCTCTACCCCTAGCAGGTGGTCGTTCGGCCAGGGAAGTCTAGCAGCGGTGACGGCGGCATCTGGGGCGGTGGCGGCGCACGGCCGTATGCGGTGCTGGTGAGCGGACGATGAGGATGGCAGGGAACGCGTGCACCGGCTGCGCGTCGGCACGGTGGTGGCGAGGCACAACTTGAGGAGGCTGGAGACGTCTCGAGACAGTGGCGCGACAAAGGCCGACGGCCGGAATAAGGGAGGCACGGTGGGGGCGTCGCTCGACGAGAAATTGAACAAACGGAGGTAAGCATTATGTAGAGTATATGATGGAGATCGTGCAGTAGCAAATAATTAAATTTTGGCTCACCGAAGGCGACGAATTCGACGATTTGGGTGAAATGACCGTCGTTCGGGAAAACAGGAATGCGAAGCTGGTGGTGCTCTGGACGATCTGAAACTTGGAGGGAGTGCAAAGGTATAGATGAGGTGAAAACATGCCAATTTATAGCTTCATCCGTGAAATGAATCACCAGGAATGCAACGAAGCATAGACGACGACATTTGTGGCTTCGGTTTGAAACTGAAGGGAAAAGAAACTAAAGCAGTGATGGCCTACGGATTGAAGGCATTCATTGCTCCAGAGTAAAGGCGTAGTGATGATGGGGTTGCATTGCTTCAGACGGAATTGAAAAAAACGAATTGAGTGAAGAGAATGGGGAAGAAATGTAAGCTGTCATTGCTGAGCTGTTGTCGGATTGAAAAACGAAACTCACGAACGTACGGAGCTAGAAGAAAGGTAGGAGAGAGAGAAAAAAAGAAGAAAATAAAAAAAATCAAAGATAAAATAAATTCAGAAAAATCCAAAAAAATTACACAAAAATCCTTGAACCTGAATAGATTTAATAAAATAATTTTAAATTTTATTGACGTATATTTTAACCATTTAAGATATTTTTCTTTTTCTGAAAATTCAAATTAAACTTTAAATTAATCCAATAAATTTTAAATGATTTATTTTATTTTTAAAGATTCAAAAAGACTCTTAAATTATCAGGATCTCCAAATTAAAATCCAAATCTTTGAATTAATTGTTTTAAAATAAAATTTTGAAACTATCCCTTGCGTGAGTTGAGTGTTAAGTTGGACCTTCTTCACTTTCACTCCCAGCAAGGAAAGAAACACACACAATAGAGCCATGTCGAACATTGCCGAGAAGTACATCCAGAAGACCCCGGCGATTCGCCTCAAACGCCGAGATCGAGAAGGTCTTCTCCCGCTTTGACGTCGACGGAAAAGGCATGATCTCCCTGTCTGAGCTCGCCGCGGTCTCCCGTCTCCCGCGCCAACTCGCCGCTGGCAACCGCGAGGTCGCCGACGTAATGGATGAGCTCGACAACGACCGCGACAGCTTCGTTGACCTGGGCGAGTTCACTGCCTTCCAAGCACCCGATTGCTGGTGGCGATGCATCGGAGCTCAGAGGAGCCGGTGGACCTGGGACCTGATCTTCGTCGGTCGCCACTCCCGCCCTCGCTCGCCGGTGGGGGAGGATTTTGGGAAGGAAGAGAAGCGGTAGGATTTGGGGGAGGTTGATCTCGACCTCGCGGGGACGAAAATAAGAAATTGCAACAAATATTGTGTCGGAGTTCATGGTTTGGGCTAAATAATATTCTTTGTAAATTCTAGAAAAAATCTCTAAGGTTCACATTAGTCAAAAGTATAGTATTATATTGCTAGTTTAGAGAAAAAGATATCAACTTATAATAAAAAGTTGACCTAATTAAAGCAAGCAAAACAAGAACATACATGCGCATGCTTTCGCCTCACCTCCTTACGATGTGTACGTGAATGGTCCAATAGTTTCACATCCGATTGAGTGTGAGGCTGCTACTTCTTTTTGTTTAATGCGGTTTTCAAAAACATTTCGCGAAGTGATTGTGGGAATTTCCTTACGTGTCGATGGGTATACATTCATTGGACATACGAAAGAGAACACCTCTGATCTTTTGCCTACTCATCTATGTTGCGCTACCTTGACTACTCTATCTCTGTACCGGCGTGCATCGACACGGGAAGAACAGTGTCTCCGAAGCAGACGTCCCTCGTGATTCTACATGGGTTAGGGTGAATTAAGTTTTTGAGAAGCGTTCGCGCAACTGCTCATGGCTTCCTTCATCATTGGCTTTCGCGTTGTCTTCGCAGCCAACTCTACCGGCGACCATCGCTAGAGCGATTCTCTGTAAGTCACGATAATATCCTTTGTTATGACTAAATCTTGCTTGCTGGAATTTAGTCATGTGATGATGATATTTTCTACTTTTGTTAGTAGAGTTCATGTTTTCGTACTCCTGGAAGTATGTACTCTCACTTTCAATATACCATTTAAACTCACATATTATATATTTTTTTTATCATTTTCAGTATACTTAAATACGAATTATAAGATACTCCAATGCGACTTGATTGAAATTTTTTCATTAGAACTCTTTGTTTTTTTTTTGTTATACACCCTTTTACATATATAAAAGAAGTGTATACATAAATTTTGCTATAAAAAGTGAATTTTCATGAAATTTTTTATGAAACTCACTTTGAGGTATCTTATCATCATTATTGGAGTATGTTCAAATAGATAAATAGGTAGTATCATACGATTTAAATGATATATGAGAGATGGAAGTACGTAGATAGGAATATTTGAGATTATAACCATACTAGTGTTTATAATTGTAAATATGACTAGTATATATATTATTTTTGTACTTACCGATGTTTTAGGAAATATAATAATTATAGAAGTATGCATTTACCTAACATATTGGAAGGATCACCGTGAGCCCGCGGGATATGGACAAGCCGTGCTAGAGCGGCTGCCTTGGATCACGCCTGGACAAGGAGCCGCACGCGCTTGCCGCCGGAGCCAAACGGTGAAGAGGCAGATGGCCATGCAAGGAGGAGGCGGAGAGGCACAACCCTGAACCAAACGATGAAGAGGCAGCAAATGGCGAGCCGCACCGCATCGATCGGAGCCAAACCCGACCGTGACCTCCCGTTGCGTTGCGCCACTGCCGCCACCTCCCCGTGCCGTCGCTTTGGTTCTTCCTCTTCGCCGGGGCGCTGCTTGGGTTCTCCACCTGCCGGACTCGCTCCTCGTGTGGTTGGCCAGTGGTGGCGTGCGGTGGGGAGGAAATAGGGGAGAGAGGACGATGGAGAAGGGAGACGGAAGAAGACGATGGCAAGACGGTAATTTTGTGAAAATACTGACAACATTTTTTTAGCTAACAGCAAGTGAGTCTAACGGGTGACGGTAGTGGCATCTGAGGGTAACGAATTTTGCTACGGTCACACTATAAGGAAGAGCAATTTTTTTATGGCAAATCAGAAGAGAAAAAAGGGTAATTTATTAAAAACCTAGTTGTTGCTAGCTCTCGCAGCTGTAGTATGTTGTTGCGAACCATCTCTAGACAGAGAGAGAGAGAGAGAGAGAGAGAGAGTAGCAGTAACACTATCATCCTTTTCGTCAGAATTTATATCTAAAGGCTAAAGGTTCTATCCAAAGTATAAGCATAAACATATCAACATCATTTGGGAGGTCTTTACACAAAAGATAGGAAGAAGGCTTGACCCAACCTTAAACTTAGCCCAAATATCATGTATGAAGCCAAATCAAGAACTCGAGAGTGGACAATTTTTTTAGGGAGCATGGTTTGCAGCTTAGATTGGATCGAGGAACATGGCAGCTCTCAAATAATAATATAATAAAATGAACTAGTGAGATTGAAAATGCGGCTTTCCAACTGGATTAGATGTCGCTCTTTTTTTTCAGTGCGAATGGGATGAGTCATACTACAATGTAGGAAAGAAAAGGAATGTTAAACAGGACTAGGTAATTATCCGATTATGCATGGTTGGAATAAAAAAAGTAGAGTCTTCAACCGATCCATTTTGCGATGCAGATGCAACTTCAGAGCAAACATGAAGTTTGTAGGTACAGCAATAATATATAGACATTCCTTAGGAGCTTTATTGCTAGAATTATTAGGTTTTTAGGACATCATTTAGAGGGCTGCTGCGCGGCTGCAGCACAAACATGCCATAGCAAGTCACTGTTTTTTTTTTAACGAAGAGCTGCCCATTATATTAATAAAATATGAGAAAAAAAAGAACTGCAGTCACTATCCCAACAGGGTAACAGCATGGATGGGGAAGACACCCCTCTGAACGCCTAGGGAAGCAAACCTAACACCCCAGCTAGGGCACACACCAACTAGCCACGGTGAACACCAAACAACTCTTACCCACCCAAGCCACACACCGCAGCCAAAGTAAGGACAACACCCACACCACCTAACACGTTGAAGTTTCTAGTAGTCAAGTTAGCGATGTAGATGTTGACCATTCCAAAGTGCTTGAGTGAGAAGAGTAGAAGCAAAAAGCCTGGAGAACCAAAGCTCCGCCACGGCTAAAAGAACCATGACAAAATACTACACCCTAACTAGATGACCAACAAGCCTTCAAAAAGTAGTGGGTGAGGGAAGAGGCATTTTCGTTTGACGACGTCAGTGGACAACGCGCAGAAAGACGGCAGCTTCGGCACCTCTCCTCTCACGACGATGCCGATGGTAACTTACCTCGAGGTCCGAACTAGCTGTTAACCATGGGGACTCCACAACGGTTAGCCTGCATCTCAGGATAGTAACCCAACAATCGAGCACCCAAACTCTTTGGGGCTCTTCAACGACCGGCCTTCGACAATAGTAGGGTGAGACCTTCTTTAGCAATAGGCAAGGACAGCAGGCGACGACCAATCCGGACCATCTGGAGAGGAAGAAGGGTGACAGGAAGGTTTTGGCTCCAGTGGCGTGGTAGGCCCTCGGGTGGCGGCGAGTGTTTTCAAATCCGGAGGGGGAGAGAATGATGACATCTACTAGGTGCCGGCAACATCTAGATAGCACCTCGTGGCCAGACTGACGTATGGACGCTCCGTAGGTTTATTAGCCCACCGCGACGAACCGCCGCCACAACACATTACGCTGCCCAAGGCCAGCCAACAACTCCATTCACACTCAGCCCCAACACATCGCAGAAGGGGCGCGGCGTCGACACACCGCAGAAGGACCGCAGGCCGCCGCGCCGCAACGCCCACAACTGGTGGCGCGCGCCGAGCTCGATGGCTCACCGCAAGGTACATGGACTCGTCTGAGCCAAGCCGCGGCACGCCACTGCCAAACGCCACCCGCCGAGTGCCGACTGTGAGAAAAGACTGAAGATAAATCTAATCTAAACAATCTTTAAACCTAGCTCGATGATGAACATCTAGACTAAAGCATTAGTACGGAAGCTTAGACACATACCTGAAGCCGGAGATGCCATTGCGGTTTGCGATGGTAGCGTCGGCCGGAGGCGGTGTGATGTCGAGATGGCGACGATGTTCGATCTTCGCCCACCAGAACGCCCGTAGAGATCGGATCTATTTTGAACTTGTATAGCCTAGAGCGATCATCATTTGGCTTGCCGAGTTCAACCTATTAATATAGAGCTGGTGGACGGGACCGAAACCAAAACATTGGTTACGCCCTCGATCAGGGCGCATAGTGGGGTTTGCCCCTAATTTTTCGGAAGTTCGGTGGCCGGGATCAACCCGGCCGAGATCAACCCAACATTCTCCCTTTTGATCATAAGGCTAACATCATAAGCACATCCTTAATAAAAATAGCATACAAAGATAATGCGTTGCATGGCCAATGAAGAGCCATTCGACCCCAGTACCTATAGTGTACTATTCTATCTTTGAAATGGATATTCATTATACTTAATGGGAGTTGGTTTATTTTAAGTCCTTTTATCCAGAATCAGAGACTTTCTAATAGACCCATGCCGGCAACATGATCACGAAAGGTATTGGGTGGTAAGCCTTTAGTAAGAGGATCCACGAGCATTGACTTAGTACTAATATGCTTGATACTAATGGTTTGATCCTGGATTCTGTCTTTCAAAACATGATACTTAATGTCAATGTGTTTGGCAGCACCACTTGACTTGTTGTTACTCGCATAAAAGACTATGGGTTTGTTATCGCAATATAAGGTGAGTGGTTTAGAGATGCTGCCTACCACTCTAAGACCTAGAATAAAGTTCTTAAGACATACAGTCTGCCTGGTAGCCTCATAACATGCCACAAACTCAGCTTGCATCGTTGAAGATGCCGTAAGGGTTTGTTTGGAGCTTTTCCACGAGATAGCTCCTCCAGCGAGTGTAAAGATATAACTTGACGTGGATTTCTTAGTATCAACACATCTCGCAAAATCTAAATCTGAATAACCAATAACTTCAATGTTATCAGAATTGTTATATGTGAGTATGAGATGCTTAGTAGCTTGCATATAACGCAAGACTTTCTTAACGGCCTTCCAGTGGTCCGGTCCTGTATTTGACTGATATCTGCCAAGCATTCTGGTTACAAAAGCTAAATCAGGGCGCATGCTTACTTGAGCGTACATAATACTTCCGACATCCAAGCATAAGGAACCGACTTCATCCGATCGGGCCATATTGGTTCCTTGGACATTGAAATACCCTAAACTTATCGCCCTTAACAATAGGAGCAGGCGAACCAGAGTACTTATGCATATTGTATCTCTTCAGTACTCTGTCAATGTATGCCTTTTGAGGTAAACCAAATATTCCTTTGGACCTATCTCGGTGAATCTCAATGCCAAGAACGTAAGAGGCATCACCAAGATCCTTCATATCAAAATTAGATGAAAGAAATCTCTTGGTCTCAAACAGCATATCCTTATCACTGCTGGCCAATAAGATGTCATCCACATAAAGCACTAAGAAGGTGAATTTACTGCCCTTGAACTTAACATATATGCAGTTATCAACTTCATTTGCCTTAAATCCAAAATTCCTTATGACTTTATCAAATTTGAGATACCACTATCTCGATGCTTGTTTTAAGCCATAAATAGATTTCTTAAGTCAACATCCCATATGCTCCTTGCCCTCCACGACAAAACATTCCGGTTGAGCCATGAAAACATTTTCTTGCTAGTCGCTATTAAGGAATGCCGTCTTAGCATCCATCTGATGTAGCTCTAAATCATAATGAGCTACAAGTGCCATAACGATTCTGAATGAATCCTTAGTTGAGATAGGAGAAAAGGTGTCATTATAGTCAATCCCCTCTCTTTGTGAGAAGCCTTTTGCTACGAGCCTTGCTTTGAACCTTTCAATATTTCCCTTAGAGTCATGCTTTGTTTTGTAGACCCATTTACAGCCTACTGTTTTGACTCCGTTAGGAATTTCTACTAAGTACCATACATCATTAGTGCTCATAGACTTTAGTTCATCCTTCATGGCATCAAGCCACTTAGGAGAATGTTCACTCATCATGGCCTCCTTATAAGAGGTGGGATCATCTACCTTCCCTATATCATTAATATCCTCATTCATGTAAACAACATAATCATTTGGGATGACAGATCTTCTCTCCCGCTGTGATCTTCTGATAGGTTCATTAATTTTTGCAGGAATTTGCTGAGGTGCAGGAGACTACTGAGGTTCATCATTAGGTGCGACATTAGGAATTTCAGAGACCTCAACAGTGGGTGCAACAACAGTATTCGGTACTGGAGGTACAACCTCCTGAAGCACAGGAATAAAGGTCTCTGGGATAAGCGGTGAAGGAACATAAACCCGCTTCTCTTCAAGATCTATTTTCCTAGGCTCCAGGTCCTCGTCATTTTCTAAGAACACAGCATGCCTTGTTTCTACAAACATAGTTATCCTATCAAGACAATAAAACCGATACCCTTTAGATCTTTCAGGGTACCCAATAAAATGGCAACTTACTGTTTTAGGATCTAATTTTCCAATATGTGGATTAAATGTCTTAGCTTCAGCACGACAACCCCACTCTTAAATATTTCAAACTCGGTTTCGTTCCAGTCCATAATTCATAAGGTGTTTTAATCACTGATTTACTAGGAACTCGATTAAGAATATGTGTGGCTGTCTTTAGTGCTTCCATCCACAAACCAGTTGGTAAATTAGAATAGCTGAGCATGCTACATACCATATCCATAAGTGTACGATTGCATCTTTCAGCTATCTCATTCTGCTGAGGTTCACCTGGTGTAGAATATTGGGCAATAATGCCATTTTCCTGAAGGAACTTAGCGAAAGGGACAGTAATTTGCTCATAAGGGGCATGTCTCCCGTAATATTCTCCCCCACAGTCCAATCTTACCACTTTAATTCTTAGGTTGTGCTGATTTTCAACTTCAGCCTTAAAGATCTTGAATTTGTCAAGTGACTCAGACTGGTCCTTAATGAGAAAGATATAACCATAATGGGAGAAATCATCGGTGAATGTGATGAAAGAATCAAAACCATCCACTGATGTCACAGAGAAAGGACCACAAATATCAGTATGAATTAATTCGAAGAGTCCTGTGCTGCGAGTGGCTCCCTTCTTTATTTGCTTTACATATTTTCCTTTAATGCAATCAATACAGTGGCCTGAGTCGGAGAAATCTAATGGGTGGAGAATTTCTTCCTTAATGGGAAGCTCCATGTAATACCTCATTTATCCGGTTAAGTTGTATCGTTGTATTTGTTTGGGAATTTTATTCGAAAACGAGATTTACAACTCTTCGGAAACGGTTCGGTAGAAAGAAAGTGGTCGGAGAGAGTAAAAGAAATTGTTTTCGTCGGAAAATTCCAATCTTCGGGGGGGGGGTATATGTTATTGCCAGACAACCCAGGCGCATTCACGACCAGGTGGCCCATGAGGGCCGCCGGCCCATGTAGGGGCCGGCCAAAAGGCCAAAAGGGGGGCACCACTTCCCCCCCCCCCAAACCCTAGTGCCTCCTCCTCCCTCCCCCAAGCCGCCACCTTCTTCCCCCTCTCCCCCACACGGCGCAGCATCTCCTCCTAGGAGCCTCCTCCTCCGGTGGTGGCCGCCATTGGTGTTCCCTCGAGGCTGCACCCCGATCCTCCACGTCTTCCCTTCGGTTCTTCCATCACGGGGCTCCGCGAGGTCGCTGTTTTAGGGCCGGCCATTGAAGGAGAGGAAGCCTTGAAGTTGATCCTCATCATTCTTCGGTCTACAAGGGTAACGAGAGACCCCATCGCTGTTTGATTGCGTTAGAGTTGTCGATTCAATGTTTTTGGTAGTATCGCGTAATCTCTGTCGATGAGATCGGTTCTGCAGAATGTTGCAACTCGGTTTTGGATGTCTTAGAGGCAGAATTGGATGTCTTCGCCTTCTAGAGATTTGTTCCTTATTTAATTATCTTTCTTTTGGCACCTGGATCACGAATTTTCACCCAGTAGATTAAAAGTTATGACTGTTTTACTACGTTCTGGTCTGTCTGTCAGAAATGTTGGGTATAGTCGGCCACCCAACTAGGTTTATGAAGATAATTTCACCATCTTTCCAGGCTGATAAAAATTACTTTATTTGGATCAGTGGTTTAAAAGTTAGAGCCTTTTCTTTAGGGCTGTTCAGATTCAGGCATCGCAGTTAAAGTTTTTCATTGGATGGTTAGACCTCTGTATTGGCCGAATTAGAGTTTACCATCAACTAGAGTTTTGTAGCCAGTTAAGTTAAGAAAATTTGAACACTAGTTTCAGGTCTTTTGGACTTACGGTTTTTTATTGGTGAATTTTCTAGTAAAACTACCAGATTAGGGATAATTGAAATATTTGGGTAAATTGATCAAATTGAACTTTTATTTGGTTAGTTTGGCTAGAGATTGAGGGAGGACACGTGTAGCATTGCCATATTCGTTTGCCCTCATTTTGATTATTTTATATTGTAGGCGGTGAAGCGGTGAGTGGAGGGGTATCTCAATTACCTCCCAACCCGTTGCTGTGTGGCGAATAAGTAATTTGTATTCTATGATTGATGCCATGTATGATGTGTGAATGCATGATTACATTTGTTCGTATTTGTAGATGAATGCCATGTGTTCTTTTCATTTATGAGTACAATTCAATATTGACATGGGATCACATCATGACATGCATACATTACTTTTGTAAGACCCATCAATTCCAGTATGGGCACTTGAAATCCCATCAATTCCAAGATGGGTACATGAGTCCACCATTCCAATGTGGGCCACGTTACGTGAGTCCACCATTCCAATGTGAGCCACGTTGACTGATCGTATGAAACGTTCTTCATACGATTACTTTAAGTGAACACCGACGGGTGATTCACTCGCTATACTGCAGATATCTTTTAATATGTCCATTTCCTTCAATGCACCATTCCACTTCATTCATTCATAAATTCGTTTCCAGTAAATGTTCCAAATATGATTGTGATATATATTGTTCATAGTATGTTTGATTGTTACATACAGTTGCTTGCTGAGTCTTTGGCTCATTCTTGCTTTATTGTCTTATTTAGGTAAATGACAAGGAAGAATGATCTTGTGGAGGGTAGTTCATCACGATGCACTCACTACCTTATATCAAACAATTTGAGGACTTTTACTGTCATTAATTATGACTTGCGTGCATTGTAATAAGCCATCATGGCCTTGTTTACTATATCTTTCTGAATTGTTTACTTCCATTTCGTTGATTAAAACTTGATGATGAATACTTGTTTCCGTATAATCTTAATACTTGCTTCACCCTATCATGCGTTTGATGTTATTCAATTGAAGAGTAGTGGTTGTAGGTGACATCTTGACTTCCTTATAGTCAGGGTGTTACAGTTGGTATCAGAGCGGGCTTCAGGTCCGTGGTAATAATAATATTAAAATGACACACTGTGCACAATAGGAAGGGTTGGGTAAACCATTGTTTTCCGCAATTGCTTGGTTATGTTCCAATTATTATGTTTTTCAGTTCGTTGAGCTAAGTGTTTGGTTTTCTTTCTATTGCGTTGTTCATAGATGGCAAGAGGTAGAGGCCGTGGTCGTGGTCGTCCACCGACCCGTAGTCGTGGTCGTGGCCGCGGTTCGGCAGCTACATCGTCTTCGTCTGAAGGGTTGGCTGGTGCTGGTACTGAGGAGATTGCCTCAGCTGCGCCTCCGGTTGCTGAGCCACCGGCCGCAACAGCTGATCTCATTCAGAACCTAATAAGGGAGAATCAACAACTCCGCCAACAATTGCAGCGCCATTCTGCGGCCGCACACGTGGCGGAACACGTGGTCGCTCTCGCTCCATCCGAGGCTAGGATGAGCCTCCGTGAGTGGATGTCGCTTCGCCTGGACACTTTTGACGGAGCAGGCACACCGGTTCAGGCTGCGGACTGGTTGAGGTACATGGAGCGTCAGTTTGGAGCCTTAGAGCTGGCATCCGCGCAGAAGGCGCGATTTGTGGCCTTTCAGCTGAAGGGCCAGGCCGACATCTGGTGGGAAGGAGTCCTGTCTTCCAGGACTCCAGCAGCAGGTCTTGTTACTTGGGAGGTATTTGTGGAGAGGTTCAGGTCACAGTTTTATCCTGACTCCTTCATCGAGAAGATGGAGCAATCACTCCTGACCTTTGTGCAAGGAAAAATGTCGGTATCTGAGTATGAGGCCGGATTTAACAATCTGGTGCGCTTTGTCCCAGCCGTGGCAAGTGATGATAAAGAGAAGGCTAAGAGGTTCCGGCGGGGCCTCAATCAGGAGTATCGCCAGATTCTGGGAGCAACAGGTCTACGTGACTTTAGCTCGGTGGTTGAGCAGGCTAGAGGTATGGAGTTGAAAAGAGCTCCTTCGTCGCAAGGGCATGTTGCTAGTGGTTCTGTTGCTACTGGTGGATCTGGCAAAGGGCGAGCGGAGTTCGGTGGAGGTGGTGGGTCTTTTCACGACCACGCTAAGAGGTTTCAAAAGAACCAACACTCCGTCCGGTTCAAGAATGGCGCCTTCTTCTTGGCGCCACGTTCTTCATCTTCGCCTGATTGCGTCTGTTCCGTGTCGGGGCATGAAGTATTTTCGGTGTGGTGATGGGCATCGAGCTTCAAAATGTTCCTTCAAGGGAACGTGCCAGCAGTGTGGTCGGGAGGGCCACAAGTCCTCGATGTGCAAGCAAAATCCGGCTAGTATCATCAAATGGGAGACCGTCCCAGCAGCCTTCTTCCTCCGGCTTCCACAGAGGTTCGATTCACTGACGGCGGTTCCTACACCACAAGATCCTCCAAAGATGGGTTCCACTGCAGCTTTTACTCCGGCGCCTCTGCGCAGGTTCTATTGGAATCCCGCACCATCCGCACCTCCGTCGCTTGTTCCTCCAAAGAAATGCTTCCAGCTTTCCGTCATGAGTGTCGGTCGTCTTACTGCCCGTGCATCGGGGTCTACGCCATGCCCACCCCTGAGACCTTGGGACGTCCTGATGTGGTGACAGGTACTTTACTTGTGGATTCGCATGATGCCTTTGTACTGTTTGATTCGAGGGCTACTTACTCGTTCGTGTCTTTGGAGTTCGTTAGAAAAGTGGGTTTGAGCTTTCACTTATTTACGAGTCGATGGTAGTCGGCTCCCGGAGGACTTATTTCTACCTCTACCGTCTGCATCCGGTTGTTCTATACTTATTGATGATGAGGTTTTCACTGCGAATCTTATGGTTATTCAATTGGCACCATTCGATGTTATTCTGGGTATGGACTGGTTATTCCAATACCGTGCCAAGATTTGTTGTTTCTGGAAGACGGTGACCTTGCTAGCTCCTTCCGGTGAAGAATCGTATTCGAGGCAGCGCCCGTCGATTCAAGATTTGTATTGCTAATCTATTCCTAGCCGTCGTGCATCGACCATCGGATTACTTTGCTCCCTCAATGAAAAGACCGATTCTTTGCAACGTATTGAGGAGATTCCGATTGTGAAGGAGTTTTCCGATGTCTTTCCTATAGAACTTCCCTAATGCCTCCGGTGAGGAAAGTGGAGTTCGGATTGATCTTGTTCCGAACTCGGCCTTTGTCCAAGTCTCCTTACCGCTTGGCTCGGCCATTTCGGAAGAATTGAAGAAACAATTGGACGACCTGCTGTCCAAAGGTATGATTCAGCGGAGCGTATCGCCTTGGGGAGCGTCTGTTCTTTTATTAAGAAGAAAGATGGCAGCTGGCGTATGTGCATAGATTATCGGGCGCTTAATCAAGCGACTGTGAAGAACAAATATCCTTTGCCTCGCATTGATGATCTTTTCGACCAGTTGAAAGGAGCTAGAATATTTTCTAAGATTGATCTCCAGTCGGGTTATAATCAGATTCGAGTTCGTGAGCAGGATATTGAGAAAACGGCTTTCTCTACGAGGTATGGTCATTATGAGTATAAAGTTATGTCTTTTGGACTAACGAATGCTCCTGCAGTTTTCATGGAAGCCATGAGCGTTATCTTTGCATCAATACCTTGATGATTTCGTTGTGGTATTCATAGATGATATCTTGATTTATTCCAAGACAGAGGAGGATCACACCCACCATTTGCGGTTGGTACTTGAAACTTTAAGAGAAAATCAATTCTATGCCAAGCTGAAGAAATGTGAGTTCTGGATTTCTGAAGTTGGATTTTTAGGTCACGTTATTAATCAGAAGGGTATTTCAGTTGATCCTAGTAAGATTTCTACAGTGGTTGAGTGGAAGAGACCAACCAATGTTAAAGAAGTAAGGAGTTTTCTGGGTTTAGCTGGCTATTACCGGCGGTTTGTGGAGGGTTTTTCAACCATTGCTAAACCGATGTCCCAGTTGACACAGAAAGGTGTTAGGTTCCAGTGGTCTGATGCTTGTGAGCGCAGTTTTTGCACTTTGAAGGAGAGATTAGTGACTGCCCCAATTCTTACTCTTCCTGAGCCTGGGAAGAGATTCACTATCTATTCAGATGCGTCCATAGTTGGACTTGGTTGTGTACTCATGCAGGATGGTAAAGTGATTGCCTATGCATCGAGACACCAAGAAGCATGAATGTAATTATCCCACCCATGATCTAGAGCTTGCTGCGTTGATTCATGCTTTGAAGATCTGGCGTCCATTATTTGTACTGGCGAATCTTGTGATGTATTCACCGACCACAAGAGCCCTAAATACATCTTTACCTGAAGGACTTGAACTTGAGACAGAGGAGATGGCTAGAGTTGATCAAGGACTATGATCTTACTATTCAAGACCATCCGGCAAGGCTAATGTGGTAGCCGATGCCTTGAGTCGCAAGGCGACACCTCCTATCCTCGATTGTCTTATTGCGACTTTGAGCGTATGGATATTTCTTTACGCTTATGGTACCGCATGCATCGAGACTCGATTGATTTTAGAGTCACCCTTCCGAGCGGTGCGTAGTAGCACAAAGAAGAAAGATCGATGCTCCAACGAGTGAGGAAGCGATGTCCGAGGGCAAGCAAGGTCACTTCGGTGTGGATAAGTTTGATTCTTTGCGATTTAAAGGACGCTTTGTGTGCCACAGAGTCTCGAGTTAAATTGGAGATTTTGAAAGAGGCCCATCGTACTTTATACCGTACATCCCGGTGAGACCAAGATGTACAAAGATTTAAAGAAAAGTTTCGTGGAAACGGATGAAAATTGATATCGCACAAGATGTGGCTTCATGTGGGGTGTGCCCGGTGGTCAAGGTGAGCACAAGCGACCAGCAGGATCATTGCGACCCTTGGAGGTACCGGTTTGGCCATGGGACGATATATCTATGGATTTTGTGGTTGGTTTACCTCGCACGCAGCGAGGAAAGGATGCCATTTGGGTTATTGTGGACCGGTTCAGTAAGTCTGCACATTTCATTCCTATTCGTACAACTAATTCGGCAAGCGATTTGGCTCCTCTTTATGTACGAAATTGTGCGTTTGCACGAGTGCCAAAGACCATTGTGTCCGACCGAGATGCCAAGTTCGTTTCCAAATTCAGGAAAGTTTGCAGAGTGCATTGGGCACACAACTCCGTCTTAGCACGACCTTTCATCCCAGACAGATGGATACCGAGCGCACCATCTCGGACATTAGAAGACATGCTCAGTGTTGTGTTTTATCCCGAAAGGGAATTGGGAAGAGCATTTAGCCTTGGCGAGTTTGCTTATAACAACGCTTATCATTCCAAGATTCGAGCCGCACCATACGAGGTTCTTTATGGGCGTAAGTGCAGTCCCGTTGTCTTTGGGATGAGGTTGGAGAGCGGGCGATCTTGGGTCCCGACCGGGTTCAAGCAGACGATGGCTAGAGTGGCGGAGGTTAGGCGAATTTGTTGGTCGCCCAGAGCCGGCTGTAAGAGCTACTGTTGATGTCGAAGACGAGATTTGGAATTCGAGGTGGGAAACGAAGTTCTCTGAGAGTATCGCCATCTAAAGGCGTAGTGCGTTTCGGCACCAAAGGAAAGCTTAGTCCAAGGTATGTTGGACCCTTCCCAATCGTGGCACGAATTGGGAAGCTAGCTTACCGTTTGGACCTTCCTGATTCTATGAGTGGGGTTCACAACGTGTTTCATGTTTCGATGCTGAGAAAGTTTCTGAGAGACCCAGATCATGTCATTCCTTTGGAGCCTTTGATTGTCAAGCAAGACCTTACCTTCGAGTCCCGGCGGTGAAGATATTAGAAGAATCAGAACGGGTTCTGAGGAATAAGACCCTAAAGTATGTCAAAGTTCTTTGGTCTCATCAGACTGAGAGAGAGGCCACTTGGGAGTTGGAGTCCCGCATGCGAGAGCAATACCCCGACCTGTTTGTCTCAGGTAACTACCTAAGTTGTTCATCTATCTTTCTCGAAGTTTGTTGCGTAGATTCGAGGTCGAATCTTTTCTAAGGGGGTTAGAATGTAATACCTCATTTATCCGGTTAGGTTGTATCGTTGTATTTGTCAGGAATTTTATTCAAAACGAGATTTACAACTCTTGAAAACTGTTGGTAGAAAGAAAGTGGTCGGAGAGAGTAAAAGAAATTATTTTCGTCGGAAAATTCCAATCTTCGGGGGGGTATATGTTATTGCCAGACAACCTGGGCCGCAGTTCGCGACCCAGGTGGCCCATGAGGGGGCCGGCCGGCCCATGTAGGGGCCGGCCAAAAGGCCAAAAGGGGGCACCACTTCCCCAAACCCTAGTGCCTCCTCCTCCTCCCCAAGCCGCCACCTTCTTCCCCTCTCCCCACACGGCGCAGCACCTCCTCCTAGGCGCCTCCTCCTCCGGTGGTGGCCGCCATTGGTGTTCCCCGAGCTGCACCCCGATCCTCCACGCCTTCCCCTTGGTTCTTCCATCGCCGGGCTCCGCGAGGTCGCTGTTTTGGGGCCGCCATTGAAGGAGAGGAAGCCTTCGAAGTTGATCCTCATCGTTCTTGGGTCTACAAGGGTAACGAGAGACCCCATCGCTGTTTGATTGCGTTAGAGTTGTCGATTCAATGTTTTTGGTAGTATCGCGTAATCTCTGTCAGTAGATCGGTTCTGTACAGAATGTTGCAACTCGGTTTTGGATGTCTTAGAGGCAGAATTGGATGTCTTCGCCTTCTAGAGATTTGTTCCTTATTTAATTATATTTCTTTTGGCACCTTGATCACGAATTTTCACCCAGTAGATTAAAAGTTATGACTGTTTTACTACGTTCTGGTCTGTCTGTCAGAAATGTTGGGTATAGTCGGTTGCACCTAGGTTTTGATCTAGTTAGAGTCAGAATCAGGTCGGCCACCCAACTAGGTTTATGAAGATAATTTCACCATCTTTCCAGGCTGATAAAAATCACTTTATTTGGATCAGTGGTTTAAAAGTTAGAGCCTTTTCTTTAGGGCTGTTCTGAATTCTGGGCAGACTGCAGTTAAAGTTTTTCATTGGATGGTTAGACCTCTGTATTGGCCGAATTAGAGTTTACCATCAACTAGAGTTTTGTAGACAGTTAAGTTAAGAAAATTTGAGCACTGGTTTCAGGTCTTTTGGACTTACAGTTTTTTATTGGTGAATTTTCTAGTAAAACTGCCAGATTAGGGATAATTGAAATGTTTGGGTAAATTGATCAAATTGAACTTTTATTTGGTTAGTTTGGCTAGAGATTGAGGGAGGACACGTGTAGCATTGCCATATTCGTTTGCCCTCATTTCGATTATTTTATATTGTAGGCGATGAAGCGGTGAGTGGAGGGGTATCTCAATTACCTCCTAACCCGTTGCAGTACAAGCAAAAGTAATTTGTATTCTATGATTGATGCCATGTATGATGTGTGAATGCATGATTACATTTGTTCGTATTTGTAGATGAATGACATGTGTTCTTTTCATTTATGAGTACAATTCAATATTGACATGGGATCACATCATGACATGCATACATTACTTTTGTAAGACCCATCAATTCCAGTATGGGCACTTGAAATCCCATCAATTCCAAGATGGGTACGTGAGTCCACCATTCCAATGTGGGCCACGTTACGTGAGTCCACCATTCCAATGTGGGCCACGTTGGACGGTTGTATGAAACGTTCTTCATACGATTACTTTAAGTGAACACCGACGGGTGATTCACTCGCTATACCGGTATATGCTGCAATATGTCCATTTCCTTCAATGCACCATTCCACTTCATTCATTCATAAATTCGTTTCCAGTAAATGTTCCAAATATGATTGTGATATATATTGTTCATAGTATGTTTGATTGTTACATACAGTTGCTTGCTGAGTCTTTGGCTCATTCTTGCTTTATTGTCTTATTTAGGTAAATGACAAGGAAGAATGATCTTGTGGAGGGTAGTTCATCACGATGCACTCACTACCTTATATCAAACAATTTGAGGACTTTTACTGTCATTAATTATGACTTGCGTGCATTGTAATAAGCCATCATGGCCTTGTTTACTATATCTTTCTGAATTGTTTACTTCCATTTCGTTGATTAAAACTTGATGATGAATACTTGTTTCCGTATAATCTTAATACTTGCTTCACCCTATCATGCGTTTGATGTTATTCAATTGAAGAGTAGTGGTTGTAGGTGACATCTTGACTTCCTTATAGTCAGGGTGTTACACTCCATTCTCCCCTTTGAAATGTGGTCTAAATGACAGTGCCATAGTTTCGATAAAGTCTCATTATTCTTTTTATGCTTAGCATCACATACATTCAGAGATACAGGAGATTCAGTAAGGGGAAGCATATAGAGCTTGTTTTGCCTAAAAGCAAAGCCAATATTATTTGAATTAAATGTAATAATCCATTTATTGTTACCAAAATTACATTTAAAACCATCATCGTCCAATAAAGAAACCGAAATCAAATTCCTTCTTATGGAAGGAACATAGACTACATTATTGAGACGAAGTATGAAGCCGCTATCTAAGACTAATGATATAGATCCAACTGATTCTACTTCTGCTTCTTTCCCATCCGCGACTCTAAGACTTCGCTCCCCCTTTCTTAGTGTTCTTGTGGTAAGGAATCCCTGTAAAGAGTTGGTAACATGCACAGTTGCACCTGAGTCAATCCACCAAGAATTAAGAGAGAAATCAGCATAAAGAGTTTCATCAATGAACGTTATAGTATCATTACCCTTCTTGGCGAGCCACTTCAGAAAATCAACACAATCCTTCTGGAAATGCCATGGCTCCTTGCAGAAGTGACATGTATTCCCATTAAGTGCTCCAGCGGGAGCAACACGGGGTTTAGGTGCATTGTGCACCTTAGGCCCTGACTTATCTGAATTTGAAGAGAATTGTAGTTTTTTCTTTGATTTGAAGTCCCATTGGAACTTCCTTTTGTTAGTGCCGCTAACTTGATGCACAAAATCTTTCTTTTTGGTCCTTATTCTCTCTTCCTCCTGGACACACATGGCGATTAAATCACTCATGCTCTATTTTTCTTTCTGAGTATTGTAATTTATCTTAAATACAGTGTACTCAGAAGGAAGAGAAGTCATAATAAAATAAACTAGAAAACCATCGGATATTTCCATGTCCATGCCCTTGAGCTTTCCAACCATATCTGTCATCATCATGATATGTTCTCTTACGCTGCTGGACCCATCATACTTAACGGATAAGAGCCTCTGGATTAAAGTACTGGCATAAACTTTAGTGGAGCCTTTGAATTTCTCCTCAACTGAAGCCACGTATTCCTCAGCATTTTCGGAATTAGGGATTACTCCCCTGATCCCAACTGAGATAGAGGTCTTCATAATCATCAGTGACAGGCGGTTGGACCCATTTTTCAGCATTAGTATCATAAATTTTCTTTTTCTCATCATAATTGTTCTCACCGACGGTGGGGGGAACAGGAACGGGAACCCTTAATGCATAATCAAGGTCCATAACTCTAAGAACAACTTGAATTCTTTCTTTCCAAGTGGGAAAATTGATTCCTGTAAGCTGCTCAATGTTGTCAATTGTGGCGGCAATACTCGAAGCATTTATTGCTGAACATTAAAATACATGGAAAAAATTAGAGATAACATAGATGTATTGCATGCAATTAACCCTACGTTGGTTTGATTAATAACATGCAAAACTACAATTCTAATTCATATCACCATTGGGCAAAAAATGAAAAAGAACTTCAATAATTTAATATGGCGACACACGACTACAAACAACGTTGGTCAGTATGTAATCATGTGCATATATAATGCCAAAATAAAAATCTCAAAAATCTCTTATTAAAATATCTCATTGGTTCAATTTTTAATTAGAGGCAATGATACATTGCTACTTGAGCGATTAACATTAATTAAAACAGTGCACAAAATAATGATTTAAACACACAAAATCATTTGAAAAAGAAAAGGGAGCATTGTTCGGGTTGCACACCTGTGCTCGACCCACAGCTACGCTCGGCTTGCGCTTCGGCTGCGCGCTTCGGTGTGCCACACAGGCCGCGCGCGGCGTTCACAGCCTTGGCGCCGCTCGGCCTGCCTTCACGAGCGATCGCCGGCCCACGCCCAAAATCACCGAAGCGATGGTGAACGTTGGATCAGATCAAACAGCTGAGAGCAACCGCGCGTCTCACTTCCGCCGGTCGAAAACGATGTTGTCTGTTGGATTGGATCAAATGGTCGAGAGCGAAAATTGCGCCGTATAAAAGCCGGCCGATCGGCGGAGAAAACCCTAACCCTAATACATTCATTCCTTCTCCCCGGAAACAACATGGGCGATGGTGTCAGTGGAAACGCTCGCGGGCGGAGAGGAGCAGTCGCGGCCCCATCGACGTCGGTGCAAAATCGGAGCGGCGGCTTAAGGCGGCGAGCGGCAAGAAACAACGAGGCATGAGGGGGTGCCCCGTAGCCCGAGGTCGCACGCGCAGCCGTCGAGTAGAGCGACCATGGTGCCAAAATCGGAGGAAATCTGATGCTCTTCAAAAAACGTGAGTGTTCCGCCGCCCCTTTTGTTACCGATTTGAGTTTGGAGATTTGGGATTTCGACCGATTTGCCTTTGAAAGCCCGGGGTCTCGTTAGGATTTCACAAAAATGTTGAAGTCCCCTCCTTCTAAAGTGCTAGCCCGGGCCATTAACATCAGATTCGGGCTTTGATCGGGACTAATCGGGTTCGATATGAACTAGGGCGCTCTGATACCAAATGTGAGAAAAGACTTAGGATAAAACCTGATCTAAACAATCTTTAAACCTAGCTCAATGATGAACACCTAGACTAAAGCATTAGTGCGGAAGCTTAGGCACATACCCAAAGCCGGAGATGCCATTGCGGTTTGTGACGGTAGCGTCGGTCGGAGGCGGTGTGATGTCGAGATGGCGACGGTGTTCGATCTTCGCCCACCAGAACGCTCGTAGAGATCGGATATATTTTGAACTTGTGTAGCCTAGAGTGATCATCATTTGGCTTCCCGAGTTCAACCTATTAATATGGCGCTGGTGGACGGTACCGAAACCAAAACATTGGTTACGCCTCTGATCAAGACGTGTAGTGGGGTTTGCCCCTGATTTCTCAAAAGTTCATTGGTCGAGATCTGCCCAACACCGACAAAACAACGGAAACCGCACCGACCTTGGCCCCGGCCAGATACTACTTGGGGCAGATCTGGTGAAGAGAAGGGTGTCTCCGGCTCAAGCGCCCCACGCTGCCCCCAACGACCACCGTGCGTCCTGTCGCGACCCTCGCACGACCCCAACCGTGCCCCGGACGGTCCAGATCTGGGATCTGGGAGAGCCCGCACACCGGGGAGCTGCTAGGGGGCAGCCACGGTGGGGACGAACGGTGGGGTGCGGCGAGGGCAGCAAACTAGCCAACTAGGACGGGCAGAGCCGGTGGTGTCTCCATGCCGCCGGGGCACCCGATCTGGCCCCAGCGACGGTTGCGGCACGGGAGGCTGGAGATCCGAAGGAAGGTGATGGAGGGGCCCCCGGATTCCGCCGGGATCCAAGGCCGGCGGCGGAGCTACAGCGGTGGGGGGGGGCGCTGATTTGGAGTCGTCTGTTGAGAGCGGGTGAGGAGACACGGCTCAATTATGCATGTTAATTCCCTTGTTGTGCGTGCTATGATATTGATATAGCAAGTCACTGTAAACCTTGAATTATTATGCCGGGTCGGCGGAAGAAGACGGACCGAATTTTATTAAGGTGAAGAAGAGTTTACGACACATAGAATTGACAGAAACGCTGTCAACAAAGATTACATGGGCAGCACCCAGGACAAACTTTCTATCTCTATTTGCACTGAGAGAACATTAAGAGAGTGGTGACCGTAAGATCTTGAAAAATCCGGCCGTGCGCCAAGCCCAGACCTCCTCCTCAATGAGCCAACGAAGTTCCCGAGGTGTCTTCTACTGCTGATGCTATATCAATAGGAATCAAAGCAAGTTAATCAGCTATAGCAGCCTTAAATTGGGGTCAAGGAGTCATTTTAAAAAAAAGGAGGGGGAGGTCAAGGACATCTATCATGGTTAAGAAACAAACTAGCCTCAATAGAAAATAGCCAATTCTTTGTATGCCTTTTCTTCAGGTCTATTCTTCATATAATAGCAGAACTTCACCACAACTGTTATGATAAGAAATTGGCCATATATCTCTTGTATAAGATCGATGGCAATGTGACTATATCTTTCAATACAAATAGCTACCTAGATATGAACAAGAAAACCGGCAACACTTCCTCCTCCTTCGAAATCTGAACAGAGCGAGTTACATTCTACGATAGAAGGTATCAGAGGAACATCAAGAACAGACATTTCTGTCATTCTACAGGATTGGCGCGTCTTATCTTTTTCCATCTTCACAGACATTACCAAGGTTTTCTCCCCTAACCAACCCTAAATCATAACGAAGCATTCGGTAAAGCAAGCGAGACGTCAAATCAGGCGTTAGATTTCGTTCACTGATACGCAGAAACACTTCAACAAGCACCTGCCGTGCGTGCCCCATGGTACTACGTAATCAGATGGGAGCAATATTCTTGCCAAGAGCTAACAGATACAGAACCTGACCTCACGATCTCGCAGCAGGCGCCAAAAGAAAATCTCAAGCAAGGCAAGAACGATGCGAAACCTGATCGGTTTATGGAACCCGGCGTCGGCGCGTTCCGAATTAAGCGGAAGGAACTGCAGGTAGCACCTAATTCGTACGATCATCGGCGTGATGTCTTACAACGCCCGTGAGTTGAATGTAAATTTCTGAAATGGACCGTAGCTTCGTAGGAGTACCATACGATGGGCCGAAGTCGAACCGGTCTAGACTCTAGAGCACGATTTACTCTCTGTTGCTGCGTAACACCCATGAAATAGACTTCAACGGTTACCAAACCTAATTGTTGGGCGAAGTGCTTCACTCTGTCGGCTATAAATATGAGAAGCCTCTGTACAAAAGACAGATGAATAAAAGATACGAGATCTTCCTGTATATTTATGTTCATCTTACTCCAATTGTGTTCACATGATTGCTTATGTATGGATTGATCTACAAGTTATCAATGTAATAACTACCAAAATCTCAACACGTTATCAGCACGAAGCTCTTCAAATCGGATATGTCGTTTGGGATTCCATCTTTTCAATCCCTATTTTGCTATTAGATTGATCTAGTAGATTAATTTTGTGAACCCGAGATTAGATCGGTTAATCACCAACTGTTTATCGTGATTACTGTTCACTCACGAACAAACACAATGAAATCTATACACCGGCCTGACGTTGCCGCCTATTTCGGCCCGACGCCAGCCGCCACTTCCACGGGCCAGCATCCAGCTGCCATCGCTGCGCTTGCCCAACACCGGCCACTGCCTCCACGTGCTGCGCCACAGTCTCGTCGCGTCGGCCCAAAGTCGCACGCCCACGGCTACCCTGCGCCGCCGAGAAGCCCTCACAGCTGCGCCAGACGTGTGCCGCCCCCACAACCGTGTGTGTCGTCGTCCGATGCACCGTCTCAGCCATGTTGCACCGCCGCCACGCCCGCTTTTCCGCCCAACCGCGCGTGACGTCCCGGCCTCGTTCCCCGTCGCTTACTGTGCACGCGCCCGAAGCCATCACTCGGCCTCGCTTCCGCGCTCAATGCACCGCGCCACGCCGTGCTGCATCATAGCCGCGCCGGGCCATCGCCGCTGCGTGCATCCTCTGCCACACCGGTCCACTGATGGTCGAGCCGCCGCACCAGCCGCGCGCCACCGCATCCCCGCAGTAGCACGCCCGCACTGTGCAACCTGTCGCCACCTTGACCAGGCACCCGGGTGGCTAGGGTTTTTAGGGCATGTTTGGTTCACGTCCTGGCACCCGCTCGCCTGGACAGGATGCTGTTAGGATCGTGCCGGGTGGTATTTGGTGACTGCCCTGGGCGCGTATGCCTGCTTGGCGTGGAATCCAAGCCCAGGCGGCCAAATCGAACGCATGGGAGCACCTGCGTCTTCCTTCATGCGTACGCTTCTTCCTCCAAGCCGCCGGTGCCCACTCGGAGTCTCCCCGTCCCGACCCTTCGTGTCAAAATCTGCGCCCGAACTCCTCTCCAAAAGCCCCATGCCGTCGGCCCTGGTTTCGCCTCCTATTACTTTCAGTTTTGTGGTTAATAAGTTTGCTGAAATTTAGAAACTCTAAATTGAAGAATTATTATTCTGGATGTTTGGATGTTAGGTTTAACTGTTTACTAGATAATTTTGTTAGTGCTGATAGTGTTAGATTTCATCTTGGCCTGTTTAGGGGCCGGGGTGTTACAGATATTTATATGTTACATATTCCATTTGGTTTATATACTTTAGTTTGATGGAGTTTATGATTTGTCGTACTGTGAAATGATTAATCTTTGAATCTAGCTGATAATGACACTTGTTTAATAGTTAAAATTAGTAGTGATAGTAGTTGTAGATGACATCTCGGGTTTTTATTAAGCCGGGTTAACTCCAAATCTAAGTTAAAAATATAAGTTACAGTAAAAAGTAGCGATATCCGTCCAAATTCGACACGCACCTGGTACTAGTAGCCGGTAGCCCCGTCTTCCTGAGGCGTGGGCGCGTGGCCGACTGCTCAATCTTGGACAATTCCCCGGCGCTCATTTCCTCCCTTCGCCGCCCACGCCGTCGGGCCGGGCCCCGCGGACTCCCCCACCAGTCAAAATGGGCTCTAGTCACCGCAGCCGACCCCTTGTAAATGACAGCTGACCCCATCGCAACACTGGCCCTGCGCGTCATACGGAGAAGCAGAGTGCGACGATCGGCCGGAGCAGATCCGCTCAGCGCAGGGAGCTAGCGCTAGCTAGGCAAGGCAGGCACCCCCACCCTTGCAAGTCACAGGAAGATATACTTTTCATTCTCACGGCTCGGCTCACCAACTCCCGGATTCCATTTCCACCCGGCCCCCGCCCGCCCGCGGCGCATCATTCCTTGCCAGCGACCCACGCAAATCCCAAACCCCGCGCCGATGGACACCCTGCCCGACCCCAGACGAGCCGCTCTTATACGCCGCAGCGGCAGCCGCCTGCCCGAGCAACCGTAATAACGAGCCCACTTGATCTGTGCTAATTTGCGTGTGTTTGTGTGGGTTGGGTGGCGGTGGGAACGGTGGCCTTGGCGGCGGTGCGGGGAGATGCTGGGGTCGGGGCTGAATCTGGTGACCACGGTGATCGGCTTCGGGATGAGCGCCACCTTCATCGTCTTCGTCTGCGCGCGCCTCATCTGCGGACGCGCCGCGCGGGCCGAGGCCGGGGCTGACGCGGGCGCAGCCGCCGCCGTCCGGGCCATGGCGCCGGGCCCCGCGCGGTTCGACTTCGACATCGAGTTCCGCACCGCGGATCTCGACCGCACGGTGAACTTCTATGGTACCCCAGTAGCTTGCCATACTATCTAGTATCATATTGTATTGTGCGTAGGCTAGCTGATTGGTATGGAACGTGTCCAATGGTGATCGTTTTGCGCATTGCTTTGTGTAGTGAATCGATGATCTGACCCATTGGTACTTGCTTACAGCCATATCCGCATTGATTTTAGCTTAGGTGACAAGTCCAATTGTGTGCACTCTCCAGTGTGGTGAAACAGTCGGTTCAATAAAATACGGGCGGACGTCGCACTGTTTTGATGCAGCAGTAGTAATCTCGTATAATGAACGGTTCCTCCATTTAATTTCGTTTTACCTGGATACAACAGAGTTCGAGCTGTTTACTTGTGCACGAGCATTGCTGTTTTATAACACCTTATGCTTATGCACACTACAATTCAACTCAAGGTCACATGTGCGTACTATTTGCATAATGTAGGGGACTTTTTTTGAACTGAAAGGTAAATAGACCGTGCTTTTTTAGAAGCAAAGCAGCAAGCGCAGATGAAACTAGCCTCAATTGGAGAAGGCTAGAAAAATGGAGAAGGAAAATAACATGGCTAAAATAAGCTGCGAGTTATAGTTTGGTGGACCAATTTTAACATTAACCCTACTAAGAACTGCTAAAAAACCACCTTCTCACTGATTATGGACCTTTGTGTGAGAGGCTGATTCCATTTGTTGCAAGTGCTGAATTTCTTGTAGCTACTTTGCCAGCTGCCGTTTGCTGCTCCACACTCCCCTTAATTATCTTATATAACGCATCAGCTTTTCTGTTCGGTACTAACTCCCTCCATGGAGTTGCAAGCTCACTAATTTGACTAAACATATTAATTTGGAGAAAAAACTTGACTAGTCATATTCTCAATAATATTATTATTCCTTGTTTCCAAAACAAATGCAGTCCTTGTTGGCCAAATAGTACTGCCTAAGATTGGCCATACTAATATGAAGTTATTTACCATTTTTTTAGGTGCTCTTCTTATAATGTTCAAAGTCACATTATCTGGTTAGATTCTCATATTAAATAATGGTAATTTTTATCCCTTAATTCTCCACGATGTGTAAGTCTATGGCAACATGGGATCATGGATGGTGTGGTGATTTGCACTGTAAACCTGAACCATGGACAATATTTTCCTTCTCATAATTGAGGTGCCATGTATGATTTCTTCTCTAGGTTGTTCGAAAAAGTCTGGCTTACTTTTATCTCCAATTGATTTCAACACATCGCCTTTTTTTGTATATAGATAGGTTGGTAGACACGTTCATAATCTGTCTCAACTGTGGATACGATGTGTATAAAGTGCCTTTTGAATTGCTTAGAGACAAGTTAGAACCAGATTCTTGCCAGCATGATGACCTTTGAAATATAAAACCTTTACAGTTATGCACTCATGCTAACTTTCCAGTTGTAAATGACAGCATATAAATGCAAGGATTAGCCTTTTGAGAAGCTAAGTATGCACACAACATTTTTTATGTGTCTATTGTCGAAACATTATATACGAATTTTGCTATCTTTGCCCTGCTTTCATTTCAGCAGGTATTAGTATGGATTTGGTTTTGCTTGGCAAAGTTCTACTTAGAATGATATGCGCATAACGCATTATGCATGTTCCTACATTTTCCTCCACAGTTGATGCTTGATCATTACAGAGTACTGATCTAAATTCTTTGCACAAACTAATATATGATTGAGGGTACTTTAGTGTCCCTTAAAAAAGGAATGTACTTTAGTTGATTCATAATTTGTGTAATAGGTTGAGCATACCATTCATTGACAGTCTTGAAGTCACTTGTTACCCCTTCCAAGTTCCAACTATGAAGGCACTCTTAAGATGCTCCTGAGGCTTCTTGGGCAACTTTTGCATACCTACATACACTTTAATGAACTTGTTTTGCTTTACATGACTTGTTCCACCGTTTCAAAAGGAAAAAGCAATGCTTGAGATGACTAAACAACTGAGGGCTTTAAATTACTAAATGTATACTCGTCGTAACTCGTAAGCACTATGCTTATGCTTTCTGATCATCCGGGCCAATTGTAAAAGCTATCTGACAGCAGATTTTGCGTTTGGAAATTTAACATCATTCCTTTTCTTGTATTCAATAGATTGAGCATACCCGCAGTGGGTTGGAACCTTGTTGTTGTTGCTGCAATTCCTACAATGAAGTATGGCTGTGAGGCGTTCCATTCAAAAGATGATGCCCAGTAAGTATACTGTATGATCTAGGGTTAATTTACTTCAGTGTTTTCTGTTCCTATCTATCCTGTTTGCCTGCTCCAAGCCTACTGGTATGGCCACTGGGTAGTCTTTGCAAATGTTCCTTTCCCCACATCAAACCCTCTTCTCAGTAGGAATACTTGTACAGTTATCTTTTCTATGATTGTCAGTGAAATTCAATACAAAGCTTGTGCTGTTATGGTCAAATATCCAGGAGCGGCGTGCTTTACTGTAGCAGCGCACTACTGTAGAGACACGCATATTAGGCAGGATTTGTTATTTAGAAATCTATCTGTTAGGTGTTTGGTATTATCTACTAGTTAGGTAAGTTATTATTAGATTAGATTGTTAGAGATAAGTTCTCTTATAGATTAGTTTTTAGGGATCAAGTCGTGTCGTCTCTATAAAAGGGATAGTATGTATCCATTATCACTCAAGCAAATGAATAAACAAAGTTAGTCTCTAACCGGTTGGCTAAAGATCAGAGCCTCCTTATTTGTCGAGAAGAGTCCTAGCCGAGTTTGGAGGGCGATCCCTCACCTTCCTGGCTAATCAGGCTTCAGAGCCTAGCTACCTCAACAGGAAAGAGCCTTGCCGGCGGTTAGACGAGGGCGAGTGCCCTACCCCCGGTCCTTCAACCCGTATCCAACCAACGACCACAACATGGAGCCACCAAGGACTTCAACCGTGGCCACCACCACAGCTCGAGGACAAGCTGCCTCGTCGCGAGGGGGGTAATGTTATGGTCAAATATCCAGGCGAGTACTTTAGCATGTGTGCACTGTAGCAGTGTGTACTGTAGCAATACATGATTGTAGCAGCACGCATATTAGGTCGGATTTGTTATTTAGGAATCTATCTATTAGGTATTTGGTATTATCTATTAGTTAGGTAAGTTATTGTTAGATTAGATTGTCAGGGATAAGTTCTCTTATAGATTATTTCTTAGGGTCAAGTCGATCGTCCCTATAAAAGGATAGCATGTATCCGCTACCGACTCTTGAGACCTGCGAAACCACCACCTCACATCCAGACCTCCCATGGATTCTTGATTCTGGAGCATCTTTTCACATGACTCCTGATTCTTCTACTCTGTCCTTCATTACACCTCTTGAATCTCCTGTCAGTGTTCTTACTGCTGATGGTACCTCTCTTTCTGTCTCTGGTCGAGGACCCCTAAGCAACTCATCTTTCCATGTTCCTTCTGTTGCTCATGTTCCTCGCCTTACCATGCGACTTCTTCTGTAGGCGATTCGATCTTGGTTATCGAGTCATTCTCGACTCTGACTCTTGTTGTGTTCAGGACCGTCACACGGGAGCTCTGGTTGGTTCTGGCCCTCGGCGTCTTGACTCACAGCGTCTTTGGGAGCTTGTCTGGCTATACCTTCCTTCGCGACACCGTCTTGCCGTCTCTCCTTACGCCACTCGCTCTGGCTCTTTCCAGGGTGGCATCACCGTCTTGGCCATCGTGTGGATCTGCCGCGTCCTTAGTTCGTCGTGGTCTTACGGATCTCTCGAGAGCGTCTCTTTAGATTGTCGAGTCGTAAGTTAGGCAAGCAGATTGACTTCCTTATCATCATAGTGAGTCGGTGTCTCGCGTCCTTTTGATCTTGTTCATTCGATGTTTGGTCAGCTCCTTTCGTTTGAAAGGGGTCATCGATACTATATCATATTTATAGATGATTTCTCTCGCCACACTTGGATATATTTCATGTCTTCTCGTAGTGAGGTCTTGTCCATCTATAACAGTTTGCCACCATGGTTCGCTTTGCAGTTCTCCACTCCTATTCGTGTTTTTCGTGCTGACTCTGCTGGCGAGTACCTCTCTCATCACCTGCGCGTTTCCTTCTTGCTGAGCAGGGCACTCTCGCTCAGTTCTCTTGTCCTGGTGCTCATGCTCAGAATGGTGTTCTTGGCGCAAGCATCGTCACCTTCTTGAGTCGGCTCGTGCCCGATGATTGCCGCCTCTATCCCTCACTTTTAGGCGGATGTGTCCACTTGCCACCTATCTCGTCAACATCGAGCCTTCTTACGCTCTTGAGCGCAATCCCTATTGGCGTCTCGTGGTCTCCTCCGACTACTCGCCTTCGTCTATTGTGCGTTTGCTACGTTCTCCTCGCCTCATGACGCGCACCAAGCCGGCCTCGATCTGTGAGTGTGTCTTTACGGGATCGATCCGAGCACAAGGGCTATCGGTCTTTGGGATCCGTTGGTCGACGGATCAGGTTTCTCGGGATGTGACTTTCGGCGAGTCTCGTCCCTTCTACCACGTCCTGCTCTCCTTCGACTTCCTCTTGGAGTCTCTGTCCTTTGACCTTTCCAGATACACCTATCTCGTCTCCACATATTCCTCCTGTGCCTCTCGCCATTTCGCCTTGTTCGTCTCCTGCGGCTCCTCGAGCTCCCCGCTACACTCGTATACACTCGTCGACCTCGTATTGAGGATCTTCGAGATGAGCCCACTTCTCCGATGTTTCATCTTCTTCGATGCTTCATCTTCCCTGATGGGCCATCTTCTCCTCGCTTCGCTCTCCGCGATCGCCGATCGATTGCCCCTGCCGTTTTGCCTTTTTGGTGACTACTAGTGAGCTGCCTCCTATCGGGATCTGATTACTCATCCGAGTGGCGCATGCCATGGCCAGAATTCTTGCCCTCGAGCGTCTTGGTACTTGGGATCTTGTTCCTTTTCCATCTCACTTCGTCCCATCACATGTAAGTGGGTCTATAAGATTAAGACTGCTCGATGGCTCTCTTGGCGCTATAATGCGCGTCTTGTTGCTCGTGGCTTCAGGCGAGGAGCATGGTCGTGACTCTGACGAGACTTTTGCTCTGTGGCCCACATGACCACTTGCGCACTCTTCTTTCGGTGGCATCTGTCGCTGAGTGCATTTCTCAACTTGATGTCAAGAATGCCTTTCTTAATGGCGAGTTGCGTGAGGAGGTCTACATGCATCCGCCACGGTATCATTCTCGAGGTATGTGCATCGCCTGTCGCTCTCTCTATGGTCTTAAGCAAGCCCCTCGTGACGGTTTGGCGCTTCTCCTCTGTGGTCACTTCTTCTTGGTTTTCCATAGTGATCATGATCCTGCGCTCTTTGTCCACCTCGTCTCGTGGTGGACTCTTCTCTACGTATGTTGATGATATGATCATTACGGAGATGACTCGAGTACATTGCCTTTGTCAAGGCTCGTCTTAGTGAGCGTTCCTTATGTGGATCTTGGTCCTCTTCGTTACTTCCTTGGGATTGAGGTTACTTCCACTCCGGATGGTTTCTTTATGTCCCAAGAGAAGTATATTCGGATCTTCTTGATCGTGCCTCTCTCATCGATCAGTCTGTTGAGACTCCTATGTAGCTCAATGTTCACCTCAGACCCTCGATGGCGAGCCTCTTTACGATCCGAGCTTCGTTATCGCCATCTTGTTGGGAGTCTTGTCTATCTTGCTTTACTCGTCGGATATCACTTATCCGGTTCACATTACGAGTCGAGTTTGTTTCGCTCCCCTCGAGTATTATCAATCAAGCAAAGAAATAAACAAAATTAGTCCCTAACCGGTTGGCTAAAGATCAGAGTTTACTTGTTTGTCGGGAAGAGTTTCGTCCGAGCTTGAAGGGTGATCCCTTACCTCTCTGACTAATCAGGCCTCAGAGCCTCGCTACCTTGACGGAAAAGAGCCCTGCCGGCGGTTAGATGAGGGCGAGTACTTTACCCTCAGTCCTCGGGTCCGTATCTAACCAACGACCACAACATGTGTAAGATATCAGTTAGCATGCACGAGATGTCTTGAAATAGTGACAACCAGGGATAGAAATCCCGGCTTGTTAGTAACCGGATTTCCCGGTGGGTAGCGGGAATTCTAATACCGGCCTGTTTTTCTGGAGTTTGCAAATTCAAATTTTAAATTTCGATTTTCGAATGGTTTTTAAGCGAATTCATGTGAAATTCAACCGGGGTTTTTTCCGGGAAAACCGGTAACCGGCCGGTTTTTTTCCCGGCTCCTCGGCGGGATCTCCACCGGAAACGGTTTTTCGATCCTTGGTGACAACTCGATGCTCGAATCCTCAAACATTGTTAATATTTAATATTGGGTGTCTTTTGAGTTGTGAAGCATGTAGACAGCTGGCTAAGTGGCTTGTCAGTCGGAAACTGAAGATGCTCTAACTGAATGAATTTGCACCTCACTGGACTGGCTTTGGAGTTGTGGTTTATAAGCTATTTAGCATAACAATACTATTATGTTTTCTGGAGCGAGAATTACAAGAGCTATCCCTTTCCTTTTTTCTGTCCTTTTTCAATGAAGGAAAGGAGCAGGGCTAATTATTGAACCTTGACACCATGCTTCCTAATGCAACATGACCATGCATGACATCGGAGTGATCAATCTCCATAGATGGAATAACAGATCTTGCATAAATTTTTATACAAAATCATAATGATTATTTACATGTATGTGCACTTGTGTTGCATGATGTACCAGATATGCATAACATGAATTCCTGTAGGTGTGAAGAAAAACCATTTCTTTAGGATTATATTCTTGATAAAAAGAAAGAAAGTTTGCTCTAGTGTAACAGAAAAGCACAGGACATTCATATACATATTTCTTTTTATTTCTTGTCTGATATTTATGGCTTCATGGCAGGCAGTAAGTTTCTTCTCCAGCAGATATCATTTGTAATGCGGTCTTCCCTGTTAAACAGTATAATTGTCAAGAGAAAACATTTCAGTTAGGTTATATTACCGGTTGATGAGGGTTCCTTATTTGTACTGTGATATGTGCGGAGAAAGTTAAGGTCTTGCAGAGATGCCTGTGCAGAGTATTTTAACTTCTGAGTCAAACAAGTAATGGATTTCATGTTTTTTATTTAACAGGTGCTCCATATGTTTAGGTGAATACAAAGAGAAAGAGATTCTGCGCATCATGCCTACATGCCGTCATAATTTTCATCTTTCCTGTATAGATGTGTGGTTACAGAAGCAAACGACTTGTCCGATATGCCGGATCTCGTTGAAGGACCTACCCGGTGGAAAAGCTACTGCGTCCCCTGCTCATAGCCTCCCTCAACTATTCGGCCACCCTGAGAGCTCTGTCAATAGATCACCTCATTGGATACTTCCTCTTCACCGTGATCGTACTGGAGGTAGAGAAAACAGCCCAGCCTCACAAGATTCATTGGAGGTGGTCATTGAAATCCAACCAGAAAGGCAATGAGGACATGGATATAGAGGCGAAATCAAGGCAAATCGATGAAACTAAATTGTTTCTTGTTTAGTCGGGCATCGAAGATATCTGCTATTGCAGAAATCCTCTGCGTTCCTCCAGCAGCGCAATACTTGGGTGCAGAATTGTAAGGAATTTATTTGCAGGCCTGGTGTTTAGGCATTTTTTGCACATCTCGGGTTGTAGGTTAGCGAGTTGCCTTTTGCCGCTCCGTGGCTCTTTGCTTGTTCTTTTTGATGTGGCGTTGTATATTGTAAAAGGAAGTAGCAATAATACTGGTCGGATTCGAAGCCGCGAAAATATTTGTAGCTGCTCCGTTCGTTGAGAAATCGTCAGTGATTTCTACAGCATCGGTTCGGGAACCTGCAGAACAGCACGCCGCATTTCCTACATTAGAGCTTTGATTGCTCCAGTCTTAAAGAGACGATCGATAATAAAAGCATAGACTGTTCTTTCCGTCCTTTCGAGATCATGCGCAGCTTCTCTTTCAATGCGAAAGGAACAAATCGCATCCTGTGGTAACTACTTACGGTTCCCTCCTTTTCCACACTGTGATCATGGCTGTTAGTACTGTATCTGCAGCCGTGACATTTCATCAACAACGATGACGATGACACCCTGTATTGCCGTCCCCCCGCGCTGTGCCTGCACTGTGAGCGACACATCATCGTCCACGAACGGTTGTTGCGACACTTCATTGTCGCAGCTATTACACAGTCGCAGCTCAGCCTGGCACTGATTCAACGCTCGGTGTAACCGTGTTAGGGAAACGAGGAAAACGAGATCCCGTGTCACTGTAATTCCGTAAAGCTGCGTCCTCGTCAGGCAGGGGGCAGGGCTGCGCGAACCGCCAGCAGGAACTAGTACTTTGGCGACGCTGCCCGGTAGACGAGTCAGATCGGTGGTCTCATGCGGCCCTGCTGGGAGCTATCGGCGCATCACTTCACAAGTCGCGCCGGTTCGCGATCCCATGAGCGCTCACCAGCTTTACACGCGGCTTACTGCGTTACTGCGTGCAGCGAATCCGTCGGATTTGACATCTGGCAAAAGTGGGGAGTATTTGAGCCGACTTCGGTTGCGCCATCGTCACATAACCAGGATGCATTCCGCCGGTTTTCGAGACGGTCATACACGTAGTCGTGGATATGATTGAGCCCAAAAAAAAAAAAGACGTCGAGATAGAGGAGCAGTAAGCAGATAGGAGGACGAGTTCATACGTACATCCTTTGACTTTATACTCAACCAGAGGACACTGACAGGAAATTTTACGGGAAAGGAACTCGGTAATTTAATCGACGAGCTTACTTACTGTAGTCGTAGATATTTTTACCAGTGAGTGGATTACGCTGGGGGTGACGGCTGCTCTTGCCTCGCTCTGCCGCGATCATGACCTGAGACTCTCACGTCCAAGGCCCAGCCCAGACGCAATCGCTTGCCTCGTGTACATGGAACGGATAGGAAAAGGTAATTCAACAACGGACGTGAGACATGGACAACGCTGTCTGCTCACTTTTACGCGCTTTTGAGATGCCATGGGTGACCGGTACGTGTTAGGCTGGGTCCCTATTCCTATATTTGTTGCTGGGTGCTCTTTACATGGCACCGAAGCACATTAGAAGCTACGCTGAAATTAGACAAGTTGAACATTTTTCTAACTAAATATTGGATTTTAGTATCTATATGTGGTGCTAAGGGTCAAAATAAAAAATAACTAACAACGCTCTTACGGAGACTCGGGTGGTGTTGTCTACCTTAGCACCTATTTTAGTTGCCAAGGCATGTACATGCTCTCGTAGTTCAGTAACCGTTTGATTGTACGTGTAGTGGTTATCTCTTAATTCGTGAGAGAATCGATCACTTGACAGGAGTAGCATGTTGACAACCAGTAGGTGAGGATTTAGAACTTGTTTTTCTATGTGCTTCGTCGTCGTTTGCACCCTAACCATAAAGGGGACACTTTGTCACAACATAGCCGTCCTACTAGATCTTGGATCTGCTTACAATCTCCTCTCGGATTGGACTTTGGTTAATTAAGCTGCTGTTTCTTGAACCATTTCCACGTACGCTAGGATGGTACTGGGGAATTAGGAATCATACGAAAGGCTCACAGTTATACAGACGTAAGATAAAAAAAAAATACGATGCGTGTTCACACGGTGGCCTTACGTTAATGCCTTCCAATGTCATGTAGTACTGTTCAACATGACATTTTAAAATTAGTAGACTGAAGTCAGGTACTGTTTGGCAAGGCTTGCGCTCCAACGTTTAAATTGCTAGAAGATCACAGAGGGTCAGGTTGTCTTGCTGCGCTGTGATCTACCGACGGAGTTTTTGCCTAAAATAATAAGTGAAATAGTAAAAATTGTATTTCTACAAACGAATTAGCAAAAATATCACCAGTGCCATGCTAAAAAATGTCACTAGGGTGTGGTAGGTCACCTACCGTAATTTTTTAGCGCGGCAACTGTGATATTTTTGCCAATTTGTTCAGAAGGACTTTGGCTATTTCATCGCGAAATAGTGCTATTTTAGCTAAAAACTCAGACCGATGTGTTTATTTTCAAAACTACTATGGAAAAAAAACAATGTGAAAAATATAGTTGTCTGTTTGGCGCGAATCAGGTAGTTATATATGCAATAGTTGATCTTGCCGTATTTCCCCTTTCATGTTTTTTTTCTTCGCTAACTACTTTGATGTCTTCTGTTATTTAGAATGCAACAAAATCTATGATTCTAGCTTGATTTGGAAAGGCAGCTAGCCATACATCATGACATTAATTTGAAAGTGGCTCAATCGATCAAACGAGTGTAACATTATCCACTCGGCACCGCAATATCTGTAAAGGAGCTTAAGCCCTCCCTACATGGCTGCATATACATGGGTGTAGTTAATTAAAGTAGGTATTTACATTGTTTCTTCAGTTATTGCGAACCGTAGTATCCACTGAACAGCACCTCTGAGATATGATAAGAGCATCTACAATAGTAGAGACGTTTCATGTCTATACTCTTTCGTATCATCTATAGATAAGACTAAAGTCAACATCTACAATGATTTGCCTCTTAAGTATGTCTATGTAGGGCCCTACAATATTTTAATTATTAAATGAAAATAATATTTGTTATAAACAACAACTCATACAATGATTTTTTGTGCTATCTATTGTGTCGTCTCTTCACGAAGAGACAGCCAAACTCTCTTTTCTCATTCTCTCTCTTTCATATCAGTAGAATGCAAAAATTCTACATGACAAAACTTGTAAATAGCTAACGTCACATCATTGTAAATACCCTAAGTAGCTTTCACGGTAGTAATCACGGGCCTAATCCACGCAGATCTGTAGTTGGTGACGTGCTAATTATGTCATACGTGCACTAGCTTGCTTAACTAACAATTCCGATTAATTAGATGGAAGCGACTAAGGAATACTATAACGTTGCAACGGTGTAGTAGCAAGTTTTGTGATAATATTTTAAAAGTTTTATATTTTAACGAGTTTCGTGCGTTTCTAGGAGTTTCTAGAAGATTCCAAAAAAATTCTAAGCCAATTTTCAATGAGTTTCAGATTTTGGAATACAAGTTTCAGCCGAAGAATTTAGAGAAGTTTCAATAGGTTTCAACGAGTTTCAATCAAAGTTTCAAGAAGGTTTCAACGAGTTTTGGCCAACTCACCTAGCTATGACGGCACTGCCACGCCGCCACAAAACCGCCCGACATCGTCAGTCACCGATGCACCCTCTTCTTTGACTCGGCCCCAACTATCGCCGTCGCCCGACAATCGACCGATGTCGTCAACCATTTGAATCTATCCTCAAACTACATGCGAGCATATATATATATATATATATATATATATATATATATATATATATATATATATATATATATATATATATATATATATATATATATATCTCTCTCTCTCTCTCTCTCTCTCTCTCTCCCCAGCTCTAGATCCAGACGTCTCAAGCCGCGCCGCCACTGTCCGTCGACATATCCGAATCGAGGTAAAGTACTCATACCGCCATCGTCTGTCGACATATCCGAATCGGAGGTAAAGTACCGTGCGGCCACTCGTACCAAATTCGGAGCCGGAGTTGAAGGAGGAGGTGGAGGGGCGACGCTGGAAGTGAAAAAGGAGGGGGTAGCTGCTTGCCTCCGTCAGTTCGCCGGCTGCACTCCTTGCCCAGACGTGGGAGAGTGAGAGATCGAGGAGGGAGGGATATGAGAGAGAGAGAGAGAGATGTGAAGGAAACACAACCCTATGATTTGTGAGAGGACGGATGGGTCGACTAGGACATATACCATTGCAACGCAATAGTGTTTCATGGTGTGTGTATATATATATACTAATTGGAGGCTCTCCTAGAATCCCCCACATTAATCCTATGAGATAAAAAACTAGAAATTACCACATTAATTGGAGAAAAGAAAAAAGGACTAAAAATTCCGACATTAATTGTAAAAGGATAAAATCAAGGTAGTTCAATCTTCCTTACCGAGTTCATCTACGGTTTAGATTTATATGTATTAACAAATGTGTTCAACATGGAAACTGAAGAAAAAAAAACAAATCATGGCATGCATGCATGCACAAAACCTGATCCAATTACAACTCTAGAGTACGAATGTGACTTCTTAACTTGGCTCTCTTCATGGTGTACTGCACTAGAAAAATAATACGTTGGCAATATATCTATATTTTTATACTAATTGGAGGCTCTCCTAGAAGCCCCCACATTAATCCTATGAGATAAAAAGCTAAAAATTACCACATTAATCGGAGAAAAGAAAGAAAAAAGACTAGAAATTCCCACATTAATCGTAAAAAAGGATAAAATCAGGGTAGTTCAATCTCCTTACCGAGTTCATCTACGGTTTAGATTTATATGTATTAACAAATGTGTTCAACATGGAAATTGAAAAAAAAACAAATCATGGCATGTGTGCATGCACAAAACCTAATCCTATTACAACTCTAGAGTCCGGATGTGACTTCTTAACTTGGCTCTCTCTATGGTGTACTGTACTAGAAAAATAATACATTGGAACCCATCCCTCTCTCACACACGTTTCTACCTCCTTTTCCTGGTATATTTTTTAGTCAAAGAAATAATATTTAAAATATTTATTATCATGCTAATTAAATCTATATCTTCATACTAATTGGAGGCTCCTCTAGGAGCTTCCATGGTAATCCTAGGTGGAAAATATCTCTATACGAATTAGAGGCTCCTCTAGGAGATCTCACCTTAATCCTAGGTACAAAAAAAACTAGAAATTCTCAAATTAATATGAGAAAACAATAGCTACAAATTCTCACACTAACTGAAGAAAAAATCACATCCATGCATCTTGTGGCCTTCGGCTCTGTTCTAGCTATACACGAGTCTCATGTAGTTATATGTTCGATTGTTCCACGATCAAATTGTACAAAGCAGTTAACTTGGAAACATTCAAAACAAAATAAATGTTCTGGCATGCCTTTGTCCGAATGGGAGACATAGAGCCAAATTGCTTCCGTACATGGATATACATGAAAATCTTTTCCTATAACTTCCCCGGCCAATATATATAGTTGCTCACACGGAGACAAAAACAATGGCGGCTCTATTAAAAGCTCCTACAATAATTCTACGAGAGAAAATGTAATATATATATTATATAAAGAGGTATCATCATCCAAAGCAAGTTGATTCCCAGCGCAGCTCGGCCCGTGCATGCATCAGTATCAGAGTATGTGTACCCCGGAGATGGAAATTAGAGAAGTCATACGTGTAATACAGATGACCCATGGTTATCTTAAAAGTGTTTAGTTGCGGAGGGATGAGATTTATTGTCCTATATAACGTATTTAAAAATAGATGATTCAAACTCGAGTTACCTAGCTCATACTACTATAAAACAGACTATACTTGATGCATCATCACAAACAGTTCCTTTGAAATCGTCTATGTCCGAGTTACCTAACACTACTACAAAACAGACCATACTAAACGCATCATCACAGACAGTTCCTTTAGAACCGTCTGTGAGTTATCACAGACGGTTCTATTTACAAATCGTCTGTGATAGTGATACATCACAGACGGTTTCAAATAAGAACTGTCTCTGATACTTTTGTTTTGTTGGGCAGGAAGCGAAAATTTGGACTTAATGAGCGAGCTGCCGAAACTCACTTTATATTAACCGAGTCTCCTCACACCTCCATCTCCTCCTCTGTCGTCTCTTCTCCTCACACCTTGCGCCCCGGTCTCCCCCGAGCTTATCGCACGTGGCCTCCTTCTCCTCGCTCCGACCTCATCGTCGCCGGCCTCCCCGACCTCATAGCCCATGGGCTCCCCCGACATCGTCGCCCCCAGTCTCCTCCGCCTCACCCCGGCCTCGTCGTCGCTGGCCTCCCCCAAACTCATCGTCCACAGCTTCCATCGACATCGTCACCCCCAACCTCCACCTCACATCGTCGCCCCCCGGCCTCGTCCTCACAGTGTCGCCACGGCCTCTTCCACTTCGTCGCCCCAGCCTCCCACGACCTCGTCGCCCCCAACCTCCTCCATCTCGCCCCAGCCTCGTCATCGCCGGCATCCCCCGACCTCGTCACCCACAGCCTCCCTCGACATCGTCGCCTCCCGCCTTCACCTCACATCGTGCATTGTCCGATAAAACAGCCATAGCTTTTGCATACGAACTCGGATTGCGATGTTCTTTGGCTCGTTGGAAAGCTAACGAAAAGTTCAATCCAAAAATTCATAAGCCCATATCAAATTCATAATTCATTCGCTGTGAAGTTTCAACATCTGTTTTTAATTTTTTTTGCAGTAGAAAAGGCTATCACAGATGGTTCTAAACAATAACCGTCTGTGATAATTACTATCACAGAACCGTATTTGAAAATAGACTATCACAGACGGTTCTGAACAAAAACTGTCTGTGAATCATCACAGACGATCTTAATAAGAACCGTCTGTGATACTTTTTTTCACAAACGGTTTGAAAACCGTCTGTGATGACCGACTGTTATCACAGACACATAAATCCAGACGGTTCAGAAAACCGTCTGTGATAACGGTTTAGAACCGTCTATGATGATCCTTTGTGTAGTAGTGTCACTATCCAATCAAGTGACCCCAAGAGTCTCCTCGTGTGCAACCCAAGTATATACTTACGCAAGTCGTGCTAAGCTTAAATAGGAATAAATCGTTTGTGATGACCGCCTGTTATCACAGATATATAAATTCAGACGGCTCAGAAAACCATCTGTGATGACGGTTTAAAACCGTTTGTGATGAATCTTTGTGTAGTAGTACTCAAAGCTTAAATAGGAATGTGTAAAACGAGAGTTAACATCACCCAGACTGTCTTAATACACGACGAGACTAGAAGGACCACATCGATTCAGCTGAAAGACTATATACACTGTTGCACCAACAAAACGTTGAAGAAAAAAAAGTCCTTTTCGGCCGCATATACAACTTGTACTTTTAATAATCGTCAGATTTATAGATAGGATAATAACAATAGTAATGCTTGCCGGATATTATATTCTTATTCACTAGTGTATTAGACTTATAATTATAGATAGGATAATAACAATAGTAATATTTGGCGGATATTCTTATTCACTAGTGTATTGGACTTGTAATTTGAAATACTATAAGTACCCTAACTATTTATTAAAATGGAAACAGTTAAAGGCTGAACATCTTTGTAATATCGATCGAATGCTGATTCAGTTTGTCACTTGACAGAATATATATATAGCTTTGAACCATTTGTTTTGCATAATGGGCACCAACCCCCCCAGCCCCCAGGTGCATGCATGTGTTGCTCAAGCCAACAAAAGCAGCAGATACTTGTCAAAGCCCGGTCTGAAATTAACATGGCGCCGATATCGCGAGAAAGAGAAAAAAAACGCATTAAGGCTAGCAAGGCGGCCTCCTTGTCCAAGAACAGCTGAGTGCGACAAGCTTCGGAGAAGCAGCCAAAACATATGGGCAACGCAAAGAAAAGCTAGCTGCTGCTAAATTGAAAAGGCCCCACTTGGCAGGCATCCGGAAGCCACCACCCGTTATCTGTCGATCGTCAGCCAGCGGGAAATTACCAGCAGTCACTCACAGTAGCGATCGATCACCGAGCGGGCTAATTAAACCCCCACAAGAACGTACCGGGCCGCTGGAAAAGGCGGACAGCGACGGCGCCGTCTCCCTCTCGCTCCCGCGAAGGTAAGACGAAGCAGGGGATATTCAGCAGAGCTGAGCTAAGCTGCGCGGATGAGTGGTTTTATCCATCCTATGGCTAGTTTAGTTTGGTGGTGGTGGTGTCTTTCTTGTGCGCTTTGCTCCCCAGGCACCAGCTCATCGCAAGCCATACGCACAACACGCATACATGCATCCCCCGCCCAAATAACGCGTCTGTCTACCTCCTCGCTCGATCAGCTCCTCTCCTCTCCTCTCCCCCTTGTCTCGAGAGATCTTTTCACCATGGCGGCCCTCACGCTTCTCTCCCGCTTCTTTACCACCCCTTATATACACCCCTCCCCCCTCGTGCATTTCTTGACACCTAGCTCTCTCTGCTCGCTCCACATATCTCCTCTCCTACTTGTATGCGCACAGGCACAGGCACAGGCACGCGCACGCACACTTGCAGCAAGCTTCGAGAGCGCGCACACATCTCGAGACTCGGCCGGCATGTACCTGCGTACACCATAGCTAGGTGCATAGGTGCACTGCAGCTTTGGTACATGTCCCAAGGTATATAAAGTGTGCCCTAATGGTACATGGCTGAGCAGCCGTCTGCCTCCTCGCCTGCTCCTCAGGTGCAAGTTGCTGGCCTGTCCACCGCCCGTTCTCCGGGCCCTGCCTCGCCCCATTCTCCGGTGCACCTAGGCGACACGGCGGGGGTAGCCACGGCGCCGGCACCGACGACGAGCTCCGGGGAGCCGTCGCCGCGGTCCTCGGGGAAGCACGCCTTCTACCGCGGCATCCGGTGCAGGAGCGGCAAGTGGGTCTCGGAGATCCGCGAGCCGCGCAAGGCGCGCCGCATATGGCTCGGCACGTACCCGACGGCCGAGATGGCCGCCGCGGCCTACGACGTGGCGGCCCGCGCGCTGCGCGGGCCGGATGCAGTGCTCAACTTCCCAAGAGCCACTGCCTCGCGCCCGGCGCCCGCCTCCGCGTCCCCCGCGGACATACGAGCGGCCGCAGCGGCAGCCGCGGCCGCCCTGCAGCTTGAGCGGCCGCTGGGTGGCGAGGCTCCTGACACCACCACTGCTCCTGCCGCTGCTGTTGCCGCCGTAGCGGATCAGCAGCAACAGCACGTCATGAGCAGTGCAGCCGCCGATGATGTGCCAAGCTGTATGCCGCAGCAGGAAATCGGCAGTGATGAGTTCATGGACGAAGAGGCAATCTTCGAGATGCCACAGCTACTGCGCAACATGGCGGCGGGCATGATGATGAGCCCGCCGAGGCTGAGCCCCACTACCTCCGACGAGTCGCCGGACCCGTCGGAGGCCGGGGAGAGCCTCTGGAGCTACCATGACCCGTAGTAGATTGCATTGCTTTGGCCATTGATTGGGGGCATGGTAAGCTTGGTGGTAATAAAAACTAAGCACTACTACTAGTAGCGAAACCGAATTAATCATGGCAAGATAAGGAGCGGTACATATATGGACCCTGGCCGGGTACGGCGCAGCGTCCTCTATCTGATAATACATGTGTATGCCATAAGCGTGGTGTGTGATATATATGCTAGTTGCCTAGTACTCCTCGCCAGCTACATTAATTAGCTTCGATTTTAAGTGCTACCTTTCCGAATTTCTTTTCTTTTCCTGCCCTTCGCTTTCCTAGTTATTTCTTCCTCTTTGAAGTTACTATTCGGTGTGGTTAAGCAAAGTCCACTTGTTGATTCGCTTGGGGTATTGCTCGTTTTAGTATAAGAGCAAGCACACCTTTTTTTTTTTTGCTAAGTGCCTAGTGGATCACAGGGAGACTTTGCTGGCTATATATGTGGGTGCTATTGTAACTGTAGATCAGAAAAATATTTGGTGGTGGATGAACAAAAAGATGCGGACATGCATGGCTCCACTTCTCTTTTTTATTATTGATGTCTTTTTTTTTTGTGTGTGTAGTCTATGTGCAGATTGGGAACTTGGCAGTTGAAAAGATAAAAAGGAGCAAGGAGTTAGGTGGGCAATCTGTTGGTTGTCTAACTAGCTGTATATATATAGAGAGGGGAGAGAGAGAGAGAGTGCTGTTGACCGAAAGATGTGATACATTACTTTTTGGTAAATTAAATCGGCACAAAAATATATGAAATTTAGGAGTAGTATATTTACAGGTGAGCTTTATAATGACTAAGCAAAACAATTGGGTAAATGGGTTGTAGCCTTGCTTGTCAGTTGCTATTGGTCCATTTTTTTTCTTTGTTTTTTACTTACTTTTTAGAGAGAACCGTTTCGTCCAAAAAAAAAAAATCAACAAGTTCTAATTAAGCCACATTTTTACAGCTATTCTTGACATTCCTAAATAGAATGGTGTCCCTGAAACTATCAATTTTTCTTGAAAGAAGGTTTTTGATCGCTGCTCAACCTAGACTTAACCCAGGCCACGCACTTTGGTGCTCTAATGAACCAGGCTAAATTGTGTCATAGTCAAAACTAGGCAACACCAAAATTTTGCAAAAAGAACATTGTTTGGATTGCGCTCAAGCCAAATTTTGGTGTTATCAAAAGTTTAGTGAGCGATTTTCTCACCATCTGATTGTCCACGTGTGATATTTGGATTTCATTGGTGTTACCAATTTTTTATCGATATTACCAAATATTAGTAGCAAACCAAACGATGACCAATTTTTATTGACGTTACCAAAATTTGATTTGGCTCGTGTTGGTAACAAACCAAACAGGCTTGGACAGTACATCGCTTCTGGCCGGAAACTACCATTTTTATGAGGTACTACTTTTCTCACACAAATCTATATCATTATCAATCCTCGAAGTAATATTTATTATTAGTTTAGAATTTTGTACAATGATATTCAAATAGCGCTCCAAATCTCAGAGGGAACAGTGTGAAAATCTCACATGATTCTGAGTTTTCCTAATATATATTTCAATCACCAGTGAAGTTTAAAATTGAATATATTATTTCAGTGGTCATAACCTCCTGCACTAAAAAGATGGCCACCTCCACTTATGTGGGGCAGTACTTATGATTGCATCCTGGGATCAGACTATTTTTGTCACCTTCTCTGTGGTGAAACTTATGCATGTCTCCTAGCTAACGATGCAACCGTTTCAGAGATTAAATCTTGCTTACATGCCTAGTTGGGAGCCATAAATCACGGGTCTGATGCAATTGGTCAGATTTGGAGCGTAATATATACAGACAGATCCTTTGCTGCCTGTACAAGACAAACTGAAGTCGATCAACACAATCCACAACAATGTAAACAGTGAAAATCAAGTTTTAAAAAAATCCAGCCAAATGCTTTGAAGAGATCTCATAATTAAACTGTTGAACAGACAGTAACTACTACTAGCTTCTTTAAGAAGGGCAAGCCTCTGACATAGGATTAAGGTACAAAAGAGCAGCAGGTCCACGGTTTATGTGCATAGCTGCTTGCTGCAAGTACTGCCTAATAAACAGTCACCATCAACTTGGTGAAAACAGTCAGCTTTTCCCGGTAAAGTATCACTGATTTGGTCTGGCTGTTGACTGTAGGTCAGGATTTGTCTGTGCACTGACACTATTACACGCATGCATGCATATATACTTTCGCGGTGAGCATATGTATGTTGGCACTTAACATCGTCTAGCTAGCCAGTGGCAATCTTTAAGGTGATCCGATGAATGAATGAAAGAATGAACCTATAGGTTCTTTAAGAATTTTGTTAGCATGAGACAGTGGAGGTCCTGTCAGAATTTGAACAAGCATCACAGTCAAAAGCCACCGCGTGTGGTTCGCTGTATGACATTTCATTAAAACATCTAAATTAGCTAGATGTCGGCTTTCTCATTGTCAACTTCCGTTTACTTCCGCGTGGACTTAAGCAAGAGTTCAAGTTCTTCGTTCCCGGTAAATTAGTACAGGAACGTGTGTGCGCGCGCGCGTGTATACACACACTAGAATTGAGGAAACATCGAATTAATGAACAACTGCATGATAACATAAACTTGAATAGTGAACTGAAAATGTAGTGATAAATTAGCTTGAATAATGAACTTAAAAATAGCTAGTTCTGAGTAATGGACTGAGAAAATAGTGAGATTCTCTCTTTGCTTCAATGAGAAAAGGGACAAATACTTTATTTATAATTTCCATTAATTCAGCAACATTTATTAGTGAAGGACTAGGTTCGCCACGCTGAATCTAATAATGGCATATGATCTTTTTATCTTAAGATGGGGACAGAGACAAGATTCTCTTTACCGTGCTGAGGCAAAGAACAAACTAAATTCAGCCCATGTTCTATGCTTTTTCGATGTGTACTAATATATTCTGGGGGATCTCTGCATGGAATTGTCCCCTTAAAAGATATAGAATTGATCAAACTTATCAAGATCAATTACTAACCTAAGATATATCTTGGATGTCCCTAAAAAAGATATATCTTCGATGTTTTAGGCATTACGTACTCCATATATTGAATCCAAGGGAATTACAGTGTCATCAATTTATTAACTGTATCGGGAAATATCAGGTGGAAACCCAAATTAAGTGTAAACTCCGTGGAAATCAGGTATACAAGTTTCTAAAAAAAATTGAAAAATAAACACCTACAGATGTAGTGGAGGCACTACGGGAAACACGTGATTTGCCGAGTGCAAAAATCTTTGCCGAGTGCCAAATTGCGGGCACTCGGCAAAGACTCTGCTGCCGGCGCGCCAGACTCGGCAAAATATGGCACTTTCGGCAAAGGAGGCCTTTGCCGAGTGCCGTGCACTCGGCAAATTCACACACTCGAAAGATCGTCTTTGCCGAGTGCCCGCACTCGGCAAAGGTACACACTCGGCAAAGATTGGTAGAGGTCTAACGGCATCCAGCGGCGTCCTCTTTGCCGAGTGCCCCCCGTGTGGCACTCGGCAAAGAATGTATTGTGCCGAGTGCCAAAACTTGGCACTCGGCAAACTAATATTTTTGTTTTGGTTTTTTGCCACCAATTTTTTTTTTCAAGCTTTAGTACACTACCACAAACAACATGTTTAAATTTGGGACATTTTCATTTCCTTTTGGCATATTTCTATAGTTTATTTTGTTTTGTTGAATTTTTCCGAAAATGTAAGTTTGAATCTGCAGTGCATCGAATGATGGATTACATTCGTTCAAAAATGTTATCGTTGTTTCTTAGTGTAAATTTAGGCTAAATCCAGAAATGTCTCGAAATTTCGATCAACGTGCTCATGAGGCACGCCGCCAACTAACGTGGGAGTGGTTTTTAATTGTATAAAATGCGAGCGAATTCGAAAATCATGAAACTTGTCGAGTTGTCACCGTATCGTATGCGTATGCCGTGGAAAAAATTTGAAAAATTTTCGAGCACGCTGTCACGTATGATGCTTGCAAACCTTAGAAAAACAGAAGAATACGTGACAACTTCTTCGGAGATTCTTCGGTTTGCAAGCATCCTACGTGACAACTTGCGCGAAACCTTCTCAAATTTTATCACAGCCTCCACATATGATATCATGACATCTTCCCAAGTTTCTTGATTTTCGGACTTCGTTGCTTTTATACAATTTAAAAACAACTCGACCGCAAGTTCGTGGTCATGTTTCGTGAACAAGATGCTCGAAATTGGTGGTCTGTTCCTGGTTACGGCCTCACATTATACTAAATAACATGAATATCATTTTTCCATTCATTTTTTTCGTTATTCGAATGACTAGCAGTTATAATTTGAATTATCCAAGAAAATTCAATTAATTGAAATAAATTAAAGAAATATAGAACAAGTCCGAGAAATGTGCCACATTGGAACATGGAGTACCAGGTATTGTATGAGGACTGCAGAAAAAGTTTGGAGGTCAAAAGTGGAAAAAAATATGGTTTGCCGAGTGTCAGCAAATGACACTCGGCAAAGAGCCTCTTTGCCGAGTGTCAAACAATGACACTCGGCAAAGGAGCATATTTGCCGAGTGTCAAAAAAATGACACCCGGCAAATAATTTTGTAGGGGTTTTAAAAAACCCTATTTGCCGAAGTGCGGATCGGGGCACTTTCGGCAAATCGTCTTTGCCGAGTGCGGATCGGGGCACTCGGCAAAGGCCTCTTTGCCGAGTGCGAGATCGGGGCACTCGGCAAATAGGGGTTTTTTAACCCCGCGCCGCCCACCCGCCCGCACACACGCACACACACGCACACCGCCGCGCCCGGCTCAGCGCCAGCCGCCCCGCCGCCCGACTCAGCGCCGCCAGCGCCAGCGCCAGCCTTCGCCGCCGCCAGCGCCGCCCGCCGCTCGGTACGCGCCAGCGCCGCGCGCCGGGAACAATTCTTGGATCGGATAAAGGTTTTCATTTTTTTTGTTGCAAGCTCAGTAACTATTTGCTTGCTGCACTTTCTGGATTTTTGTAGCGCTAGATTGAATAACCAAGATCGATATCTTTAAGTGAGATTTGACGGTCGTCATATAATACGTCCGATTGTTTTTGCTCGCTGAGGATCTCGACGCTAGTCCATCCCTTAATTTCTAGGTCTTGAACAAGCAACCATATTAACTTGAGTGCATTACCATTTTAGCTAAGCTAGGGAGGGGAATTTCGTGCAGTTACGATGCAATAAGAAACCTAATGCAATGAAGCTTCCTAAAAGCAAACTAATGAAATGAAGCGTACAGATTGCTCATCTTTAATTTATGTTTTTTGAGGTCTTACATTGCCCAGTACACCACCTATCAGAACCGAGGGAGGATTCGATCAATTCACATGCAAGCATGCTTGCATGGTTCAACAGTTCGACTGCGCCCGCGCGATTACCAGGAAAGTGCAGCAAATATATATCGATCCATCAACGAAGCCCAAAACACGGGGCCGGCCGGGCCTACGCACGTCGTGGTGTTTTAGCTAGCTAATGTTGCTCTGCAGCTGTTATATAGGGCGCCGACGCGACACAGATCCTCTCCATCGATCGGCCGTACTGATATTCCGTGATCAGCGGGAGACCTGGCTTTTGGATGTATTGTTCAGTTCAGTTCATCTCTTCTCCCCCGGGAACTAAAGAAAACACGTACGGTTAATTGATTTGTTGGTAGCTAGCTTACCCACTGTTTCAAAACTCAAACTAGAGTTGAGCCCGGCCTCGCGCGTTGTTTGGGGGAAATCCTGTAAATTTACCAAATAGTTTTCTATCTCCTTCTAAGCACGCAAATTCTTGGATCGGATAAAGGTTTTCATTTTTTTCTGCATATTGTGAACATTGGTAGCTAGTGGCATTTTATGCATAGGTTACTGCCTCAGTACCCTGTTGATTTCTTTCTTGAATATTCATTTTGTTGGTGAGGTTGATTATTGTCTGTAGATGATAAGAAGTTACTTCACAGTTCATCTCACATTAATAATGGTCATTAAACTTCAAACTTGTGAACGTTGAGCCTAGTTAGCAATTGCTAAAGTCGAAATAATTTCAAGACAATTATATCATTGTATACCATGCATGGATATATTGTACATATTGCAAATCTTTAGTTATGGTCTTTCAGATTGCCAGTTTTTGGATATGTATATATGCACATCGTTGTCGATGATTAGCTCACTGGTTGGGGAAACCAACAACAATTTAGCACCAGATGTATAGTATTAACAATAAAGGCGACAGTAGAAAGTGAATTATAGAGGTATATGTACTGTGAAATAATGTATTTCTCTATGACAAATTGTCTTGATTTAATGCTATTGACAGGTTGACAAAGTCATATATACATGACACATTATTGGTGCCACATGTCCTTTGCAACATGGTACTATAGATTTTAAATATGTGCATTTGCCATGTGATAATTGACAATCTAACTTCTAGTTCCAAGTTCATGCATGTGAGTTGACCTTGGGTACATCTTGCATGCTTTTCTTGTTTTGTTTTTTTTCTTTTTACATGCGAGGTAAAGTCAGTGCAAACAATTGACTAGGATCCTCAAATTAAAGATGTTTTCATGTCCCAATTGTCTGCTTAATTTGTTTGTTTTCACTCAATTCTCAATAAGCAAAGCATACTAACATATTAGTAAAATATGTTGGTTTATCAACTGAAGATGTTAAAGAAAGCATTCCTGTATATAATTTATGGTGTTTATTTATATTTGACCCTTTTAAAATTGTATATGCTTATCAGTAGTCTATTTTCAAGTACATAATGAAACAAAAATATTTAAGATGCTGTGATTGATATGCACATATGTGATTCTTTTATCCCTTCTTCTGAAGAGATATTCTATTAAAGAAACAGGAAAACTCTCTTCTCACTGCATGTCTTCTACAATCCAAAAAAAATGAAACTGCTATTGAGTGGCAGAGTTGAGCTATTTCTTCCGCCAGCTTTGTGCCAAGGAGCTATCTCGGACCGTCATTGCTGACTTGGAAAAAGTGGCACCCGTGTTGCTCTGTAAGTTGGAGAAGATCTTTCCACCCGGCTTTTTCTTGGCGATGCAGCATTTGATTGTGCACCTCCCGTATGAGGCACGTATGGGGGGGCCCGTGCAGTGCCGTTGGTGCTATCCAATCGAGAGATGTCTGAAGACTCTTCGCAAAAATGTAGAAATAAAGCCAAAATTGAGGCTTCCATTGCGAGGCATACATTCGGAGGAGGTGTCAAACTTCACGGAGAAATACTACACCGAGAACCTTCCTAGTGTTTATAATCCACCCCTCGTTACAATCTTTGGCGAAAATGAATCGAACCTCAGCCTTTTCCAAGGGCAACTCGGAAGCGCAAGTGCATCGAGCACTAAGCAATTGAAAAATGAAGAGTGGCGCAGTATCATGCTATATGTGTTGACCAACCTTGTCGAGGTGCAGCCGTTCATTGGGTAAGTTTTCAACGAACTTGTTTCAATACGCCGTCACTCCTTGTTTCTTCGTCCAACCCCCTTGTTTCTCGTTAGTACAGGAATTTCTTCGTCAATCCCGGCATGAATCAAGGATCCTACCCGCAGAAACCGATACCCTTCTTTCACAAGGTGCGGGACCGAGGAGCCCCGATTTCATTTCTTGGTTCAAGCGAAGGTACTTGTCCAATTTAGCTCGTGCTTAGTTCGACATTCCAAGTTGATCGTGCGTTCGAATAATATAACGATCTATCCCGCTTGTGCTTGCGTGCCCAAACCGATCGTCTATAAGTGACGAGTTGAGACAAAGTTGCAAACGGTACATGTCGTTAGGGTCAAGTCATTTACGGTTATGACGTGAATGGATATCGTTTTCACACGACAAGCTACGGCGAGTCGGCCCAATCAAAAACCACAAGCAATGGAGTTTTTACGCCCGACCGATGGCCTCGACTATTATGGAAGAATTGAAGAAATCTACGAACTTGCATTTTATGGTTCCAAACCTCTTAATCTGTCATATTCAAATGCCACTTGGTTTCATCACAGAGTAACGAGACGAACCCCTAAGCTTGGGCTAGTCGAGATTCGACGAGATTCCGTCTATCCAGAAAAGATGTCTACATTGTGGCTCAACAGCCGTCGAGTTTATTATATGCCATACGCGTGCCAAGACAAAGAGCATCTTAAGGGTTGGGCTATTGTGCACAAGGTATCGCCACACGGTAAACTACTGTCCCAAACGATGAAGATTACAACTTCAACCCAAACACATATGATGGGCAGTTCTTTCAAGAAGAGGGGCTACAAGGAGGTTTCGATAGACTTAACAAAGCGATAGGAATGGAAGTAGACAATGAAAGGGTTGATGACGAGGACGCTGGAGACGAGGTGCGAAATGTGAAGGACTTACAAATGCTTGAGCGATTACGTTTAGGCAATGACAATGAAGACAACATTCCTCCTTCGGATAGTGTTTGATGATTTGGACAATGTTGATAGTGATGACGAGACCTATGATCCACTAATCCCAATCATGAAGATTATTTCTAATACATGTAATACTATGTTTTTTGTAATTATGTTTTGTTCTTTTTGCATCTATTTCTAATACATGTATTACTATGTTTTTTGTAATTATGTTTTGTTCATTTTGCATCTATTTCTAATTACGTCTTGCTTATTCTTTTTAATTGCAGGTGAGTGAACAAAGATGGCGGGCGACCGTCGTAGGGCCGTGTCCTCGCTTTACCAGAGACCACACACTGCGGAGGAGGCAGAGGGGTCGGACAGGAGGAGGAGGAAGAGGACCGCCGGCCGCAGGAGGGGGCCGTCTCCTCCCACGCCGCGTGAGGAGGTGCTGGAGGAGGAGGTGGCGCCCGTGGACGAGTTGGACGAGGAGCTGATTCGGCAGACGGCCGAGGAGGAGGTGGCGCCCGTGGACGAGCTGGACGACGAGGCGGTAGGCACGGGTTCCGCTTCCTCCTCTTCCTCTTCGAGTGTCTACTTGCGAGGTCCCGCGAGCCTCCCTCAGGGTCTGCATCCTCACCAACGTCCAGTGATTCGCCCCGAAGGGCAAAAGTAAGTAACTTTAGATGTTGTCACCACTACTTCATATGATATGTTGAAAAAAAAGAGAAACTAATAATTTTTCTTAATCACTTGTGCAGGAACTGGGTGGTTGTGTCAGGTGGTAGCGCACGCTCCGCCAATGGCATCCTGGGTCTTCTGTGCAGGCAACACTACCCCGGCATTGTCACGTACGCCGGGAAGACGGAGCCGGCCTACTCGTTTGACCACTACGCCGTCGGCCCCGATGCGGAGTACCCCAACAAGGCGGCGCGGGTGAAGGCGGAGTTTTGGGTAAGTCTCCCTCGCACAACATTGCTCAATACATCGCATTCATTGGACTTTTCTTGAAATAATGAATGGATACATCGCGTTTGTATGCAGACCTATTTCAGATGCGATGAGGGATTTGAGGCCAGGGCGGACCAGGTGGCTACCAAAGCCTGTAAAAAACTCATCACCGACATGCATCACGAGGTGCGCATCCAGGCCATCGTAACCTACCACGGGTCGAAGCTTGGAGAGAAGGTCACCAAGAAAGACGCAAGAAACATGACGCTGACCCGGGACCAGTACCTTGAGGTAGATGAAGAACATTAATATTGATTCGTTTTGAGATTAAGTACGTTTAATTTGATCTTCTTATATGTCAAATACTTGATGACGTGTAGATGATTCCCTGGTGGTGCCAATCGTATCCCGAGTCTCTGGGCGATGATCGTGGACAAGTGGTTCACGGAGGAGTATCTCGGATGCACAAGTGATGCCCGCCCGTCGTTTGATGATGCAAGGTCCAGCACACCATCAAGGCAGCCGCAGCCTCTCCGCATACAAACAAGCATGGGTACACGAATTCATTTATCTATTGTGACGCTCAATTCTGCCTGATTTCTAATTATCTTGCTGTCTTTCTCGCAGTCGGCGTCACATAGTGGCCAGCCTTGCTCGGACTTCCAGGCATGGTGTATGGCCCACAAGGGCAAGGCGACGTCCGACGTCTCCTTCAACCTGGAGGACCCGCCCCAGGCGTACACGAACCCGAGCGTCCACACCCGCATCAGTGAGTACACGTCGGCGGCAAGGTCGGTCCATGGGCGAGACCATGATCCGAGCACCGGACTTTGATGGAGAGATCGTCATGAGGGTGGGACAAGGCAAGAAGCATGGGCGGTTCTGGCTTGGCGACGGCCTCATCGACACGGCCTCTACTCCATCTCTCTCCCAGATCCGAGCACGGAGCACGAGCGAGAGCCCGGCCATACGCCCACGGCAGACCGCTGCACAGCACCGGGTCGACGCACTCGAGGTTATTCCTGTTTTACTCGTCGTACATTGATCTTTACACCTTAATTAGCTTTGCATTACTGAAACATTGGAGTGAAATATTGCAGGCCCGGCTGGAACAAGAAATGAGGCAACGTCAGGATCTCGAGGCCGAGCAAAGAGGATGTCGGCCACTGGAGGCCGAGCAAGCAGAGGTCAGCGGACATTACGGAGTTCCTACAAGGTCTTGGGCAACATACGGGCTTTCTTTGTGCACCGGGCGTTGGCTCCACCTCCGCCTCCGCGTCCTGCAGTGCAGCTACTCCCGTGAGTATGAAAGTTTTTTGCTTTCGCTTGTGCTTTGCTTGTATGACCTTTACCTTCCTAGATTAGGTATCTAATGTAATCTTGTCTCACATGCAATCTCTTCTTCTTTGTGCACCTCAATCGGCGGGTTCAAATAATCCACCTCATGCGCCCGAATGATGGAGCTTTTCCTTCACCACATCGCGATGGCCACCTTCGAGATGAATGATAGTTGTATTTTCATTTGTTGTTTACTTGATGATGGACTTGTGATATACTTGTGATGCATTTGTCATTGTGATGAACTTGTGGATTTATTTGGATGGACTTGAGCACTTATTGTTATATATGTGATATATGTGATGGATGAGATATATATGTGATGGATGTGATATATGTGATGAATGAGATATATATGTGATGGATGTGATATATGTTTGGATGGATTTGTTTGTCGCGATGGAATGTAAAAAATAAATAAAAATGCGCTTTGGGTCACTTTGTTGAGTGCAACACTCGGCAAGGACCCTTGTCGAAAGTGCCTTGACCATGGCACTCGGCAAAGCTGAAGCCGGGTCCCGAACCCGGTTTCCGGCTTTGCCGAAAAGCCATGGTCAAGGCACTCGGCAAAGCCTGAAGATTTGCCGAGTGTAATGCTCAAGGCACTCGGCAAAGATTCGACTTTGCCGAAAGTGCAATGGTCAAGGCACTCGGCAAAGCCGAAGATTTGCCGAGTGCCTTGCTCAAGGCACTCGGCAAGATTCCACTTTGCCGAGTGCCTTGAGCAAGGCACTCGGCAAAGAAATTTTCAAAAAATAAAAAATCTTTGCCGAGAGCGTAGGGTTGGCACTCGGCAAAGAGGCCGTCAACGGGGCCGGCGCCGTGACTGTGTTTTTTCTTTGCCGAGTGCTGACTCGGCACTCGGCAAATACTTTACCGAGTGCCCGACAAAAGGCACTCGGCAAAGGTTGCTTCGCCGATAATTTTTTTTCCGAGTGCCCTTTGCCGAGTGTCGCACTCGGCAAAGCTTTTGCCGAGTGCAAAGGGGCCTTTGCCGAGTGCCTGAGGCACTCGGCAAATAACCGGAATCCAGTAGTGAGGGGGTTCTATGACCACGTAGATAGTAAAAAGACAAATTATGCATGAATAGCGAATTTTCACTGTTCACCGATCACTATTCCTCTCGTTTCTTGTCCATTTCGTAGCCTGTAGTGTGAGTTTGATCTTGAAATTTTTTTATGACTTTTACACTTTGTTTCCACATAGTTTACACGAAAGGAGTAATGTTTCCAAATGATATTTGGGTTACTCCATTGAATCCAAGGGAATTATAGAACCATCAACGTATTAGTGATTTAGTGGTATTAACTCAATTTAATAGTTTAATAAATAATAAAATTATATCAGACATGCATGCATATACAAATTACGAACTCCAATAACGTGTTATATACTTTCAATTTTGACTTTTTTTGTTTCAACTTTGATAATTTACATATGTACTTGGTGCAAATTTAACATTTATTGTTTAAATTTTGGTGCCGTATCTTACATTGAGAAAATTACACTCTCGTACGAATCGAGATAAGAAATTTAAGTTAAATGAAGACCAAGACCCTTAAATCCGAATCCTACGTACTGGTAAATATATACTTCGATCTGTTAATTTACACTAATCTAAGAGTGTGTTTGACAAATTGTAAATTATCATATGTGCATTTCTTAGTAAATATCGACAATATCTTTAAAAAAATATCTGCATTAATTTGATCGATGAAATATTCTCTTAACTAATCGGGCTTCACCCATTACATTGCAACATTATTCAGAAATCCAACTAGAACAGTTTATTTTAGATTAACTACAAATAGTACGCTAGTGGCGGATCCAGAACAAAAATGATCAGGGGTCCTCACTTCCCATATATATCAAACATATTTAATTTTTTGGCTTGAGGTGTCCTTTTATCTTAAGTTAGGGGTATCCATACTGTATACACATGACTATATCTAAAGGAAAATGATTTTTTGGCCCGGTGTCCTGTGCACCCAGGTCAAACACTGTAGATCCGCCCCTGAATAGTGCTATACAGTCATGCTAGTCCGATACCACCGAGTTGTGCACATTATTATACTTTGATACCCCTTCTTATGCACAACAGCCCCAGATCACATCAAAGCTAGTTTGTGAGAAACGACACGAGCGCGCATGGTATCAAGAACGAAGTAGATGAATCTCGTAGAGAGAATCAAATAACGACGACGAAATAATCATAACGAGATAGAAAGATTTGGTGAAACCGATCACAAATCCCTTAAGCACAACCTCAAAAGAGTACAAGGGATTGTTGTTTTCTCACAATCCTCTCGAATCTTTTAGGGTCGTTGGGTCCTTGCACTATACAAGAATCTAGTGCTAAAGAATAACCTAGCTTCTAATCCTCTTGTGCAACTCTTGCTTTGGCTGAGTTAGTTTGTGGCTTATGTTCTCTATGACCATCCCTTATAGCTTTATATAGTGCCCCTGGTTTTGATCCAAAAAAAAAGTAGGAATTCTAATCCTATTAGAATTAGGATAGGAATCCTTGTAAATACTACTACAGAAAAGGTCTTCGCAAACGGTTCAAAAACATCATCACAGATAGTTTCGTGAGTTGTCTGAATTTATGGGTCAGTAATGACATGAGGAATCGTCTGTCATGCAGACTATCACAAACGGTTATTGACTTAGAACCGTCTATGTATCACAGACGGTTTGTAGATAAAACCGTCTGTGATGGTTGATGTATCACGGAATCTCCCAAGTAGTGGCTGCTTGCGCCTTTAAAATCGGCTTCATATATATATATATATATATATATATATATATATATATATATGTGTGTGTGTGTGTGTGTGTGTGTGTGTACATATATTGTTCGTAGTCCCCAGCCACTTTGGGGGGGGGTCATCCACGCAGCATGGGGGGGATGAGATAGCAGCCACTGGCAACTTCAAAAAGCATGGCTGTCAGGAGAGTATGTGGACATCCAATTACCTGGATATCGTCGACAGGTAATTGGACGTTGCTATATTCAGAAAATGGTGTGGACACGCAGGTACTCCGACTGGGAAGTGGCATCATGCATCAGCAACCAACCATAGGATACATGATGCCACTTTCTAATCGGAGTACCTACGCATCCACGCTATTTTCTGAACATAGCGACGTCCAATTACCTATCGACGACATCCAGGTAATTAGATGTTCACGTGCTCCCTTGACAGCCATGCTTCTTGAAGTTGTCCGTGGCAGCTGTCTCATCCTCTTCATGCTGCGTAGACACATAGACAACCCCTCGAAAGCGGCTGAGAACTACGAACAATATATATATATATAAGAACATATCTAGCGTTAATGGGTAGTTCAGTGCTAAGGTGATAATACCAATCTTGACCGTTGGATCTGAATTGAACAACCAAGATTAATGCGGGCTCCCACCTCTTAAACATTTAATCATTTTGCATGCTTCACCTTCAATGCACCTTCATTAATACGTCTCCATTAAATACCATGCATGCTTCCACCTTCAACAGTCAAGATTGGTATTAGTACCTTAGCACTAGATACGTTCCCTATATATATATATATATATATATATATATATATATATATATATGAAGCCAGTTTTAAAGGCACAAGCAGCCACTGCTTGGGAGACTTTATAGAGAACTCACTCATATCATCCAACCATCTCAGAACACCCACCATAGCTCACATCATTCATCACCCACATCACAAAGCAAGGGGAGGAAAAGGGATAGAGAGTAAAGGGGAGTAGTTACCCCAGTGCAACCGGCAAATCGACCACCGGCAATAGCTCACCACATCCATCTCCTGCATGTATGCATAAGCAACAACAACCCACATCAGTAAACATGTGAATCAAACTCAAACCCAAAAATTGAAGCAACGAATAATGAAAATTTTTGTATGTGTAAAGACTGATGTTTTGCCCCATCAGAACAACATCTCATGAACCAACATCGTACACAGAGAACATACCCATATCATCCAACCATCACCGAACACCCACCATAGCCCACATCATTCATCACCCATGTCACAGGGCAAGGGGAGGGAAAGAGATATATAGAGAGTAAAGGGGAGTAGTTACCCCAGTGCAACCGATAAATCGACCACCGGCAGTAGCTCACCATATCCATCTCCTGCATGTATGCATAAGTAACAACAACCCACATCAGTAAACAAGTCAAACTCAAACACAAAAACTAAAGCAAAAGAGAATGGAGAGGTAGCCGAGGGAGGTGGTGGAGAGGTCGAAGAGGGGAAGGTAGATCTGGCGGCGGAGAGGTGGATTTGGCCGGGGGATGTCGATTGGACAGGCGGCGGTGGTGGCGTCACCGTACTTGTGTCACGACGGTGACACTACGCAAGACTCTTACGATAAGAGTGTCTTGTGCAGTGAATCGTGGTGTCACAACCAGCGGCGACGGGAAGAATGGCGGCGTCAGGGAGAAGGCGTGACTTGGGGGCACTCAGGTGGGGAGGGGAACGGGCGAGAGTAAGAGTGTTGAGGAGTGACGAGTTATGGCCCAAACCCTAGCGGACTTTTATTAATAAAGGAATATCACATACGGTTCTATTATGGAACCGTCAATGATACGGTCTCACATCACAGGCATGATACTATTGGCCCAGCCCAGACACGGCATGACCCACACTGTTCATGGGTCGTGCCGGCCTAGCACTCATCCACGTGTCGTGCTTGGGCTGCTACCCAGGCATGGTGGGCTGGGCCTGCACGGCCTGATACCAACAAGGCCCATTTGGCTTGCGCAAGGAGAAGGCGAGGCGGTGTGGCTGGCGCGGCGGGAGAAGAGGGAGGAGGCGGTGAGGCATCGCTGACGCGGAGGGAGAAGACGAGCCAGGCGGCAGGACAGCGCCAACACGGAAGGAGAGGAGGGTGAAGAAGGGAGGCACGTTGTTGTGGCACGGAAGTGGGCCACAGATATGGAGAAGAAAGGGGCGCGGCGGGCAACATGCAAGGGAAGGCGAAGGCGCCAATGGGGTTCTATGGGGGAGGGGGAACCGAGGGAGAAGAGGGAGGCAGGGAAGCGGGAGGGAGAAGAGGCGCGGCCGCGCTAGCGAATGGGCGTCTGGCAAGGCGTCTGGTGCGGCAGCAAACGCAAAAGCAGGGAGGAGAAGGAACTAGGGAGGACGGCGCTGGCACAAAATTTCTACTGGGAAAACACGTGGGGGCGTTGGACTACGCACGGTACGATACGTAGCTGGGACAACGATCCTGAGGTGGCCTGTCAATCTCTCTGTCATTTAATTGCTTCTAAAGATTTACCGTTAGGCATTGGAGAGTCTAATGCTTTCCAAACTACATTAGAACAGCGCATAATCCTATATTCTCTTCTATTTCTAGACAAACAACAATTAGGGATCTAGTAAAAAAAACTATAATGAACGTCATGATAAATTAAAAGATAAATTTACTACGTGCACATTTTAGGTGGCCCTGACCTCGGACAAATGGAGTGGCCGCGCTACGGAGAATTATCTTAGTGTAGTTGCTCATTACATTAATGATGATTGGGCAATGGAGAAAATAATTATATATTTCAAATTAATTAATGTAGCACGCACAGCTGAGAATATTATGGACTGTATTGTCAAAGTCGTGAAAGACTTTGGTTTTACATACAAAAAATTCTCAATTACTCTAAACAATACCGTTGCGAACTCTAAGCCATAGAATTCTTACTCGAGTCTTCAGTACATACACTGATTCCTTCTTGCTACATCAGCGATGCGTATGTCATATTATTAACCTTATATAGTCAAATCCAGTTTGAAGAGGTTGGATGTGTATCTTAAATCTTTTCATGATGAGATATCTTTCTTGAATAATTCTAACGTATGAATAGCAGCATATAAGAACTTCTGCAAGGTAATGGGTGTACGTCCACAAAAGTTCGGTTTGGACATGCTAGTAACATGTGACTCTACTTACCTGATGCTTAAGAGTCTTTTACCATATAAAAGCATATTTTCTGTTTTTATTCAAATGCACTCTCATAGCACTGTTTGTGGTGTACTATAGACTTAGCAACATTGATTTGTTGCTGAGAAGATACTACAATTTTTAGAATTTTTTTATGAGGCCGCTGTTGCTTTGTCCACTATTTACTATCCAACATCTCCTATTATTGTGCATAGTATTTTACAGATTTTTACTTAATAAAAATATATGAAAATAATTTAGTTTTACGCTAGGCTATGTTGCTATAAAAACTAAATACCTCAAATATTGGAGAGAAATACCTTTTCTATATGCATTTGCATTTATTTTAGATACTAAAGGTAAAATTGAAGCATTTGCTAATATTTTTTTATCTTCTTAGTGATGCTACAAAGCTAGACTATTCTAACTATTTTGCAGAAGTTTATTCTCGATTACACGATGTTTACCAAAGATATGAAAATAAATCCCAGGAAGTTCGCTTGCAATGACCTCCAGTAGCCCCCTCCTCAAGTAGCAAGACAAATATGTGGGTAAGATCTTCGGTGGCTCTTCCTCCAGGTCCAGGTGTTCTTCTTCTATGATGCAGCCTACTCTATCAAGAACAACCCCAAGAAGTGGGGAACTATCCACCAATCTGGACAGTGATACAGCGAATTTCAACTCAGAAGGCTTCGAAACTCTGCAGTAGTGGCATGCCCATAAGTTAACATATCCCGTGTTAACCATACTTGCACATGATGTGTTAACAGTTCATGTTTCGACAGTTTCATCCAAATTTGGTTTCAGCCTTTCTAGAAGAATATTGCAGGAGAGAAGAACATGTCTCACGAGTGAGATAGTGGAGATACTTCTAACCGTGAAGGACTGGGAACAAGCTGATTCGAGAACACAATACTCTGTGAAAAATACAGAGTTGTTGGACTTGTTCGAAAATCTTTACATCGACAATGATACTTAGAACAAAGATGTGTGTAGAGCTATAGATTGTACTATTTTTTCTTTGCCAAAGTATTCTTATGTTGAGTTTTTATTTGGCAAAAATTTTAACGAGATAACTATTTCAATATTAATAAAGCTCTTTATTACATTTTCAATATGTTTGTCTCATTTTTTACAACTTTTATATGTATTTATGAATTCTACACTTTTTTTTTTGCATTTTTGGGATAAGTAGGCTAGAAACAGCCTGACGGGTCAAAGGGACTCGTGCCGGCACCGCACGGCACAGAGGCCCTTCGGGTCGTGCTTGGGCCACTATCCAGGCACGTGGGCCGGTCCGGCACAGTATGAAACTTTCGCGGGCCGGACTGGCACGGCACGAAAATTTTGTGTGCCGGAATGGGTTGGTGCCCATGCCGGGCCAGGCCGGGCCGCCCATTTGTCCACAACTGCATTCACACAATCTGACGTGATATACTGATTTTCTTGTGACAAAATTGGTGCTTTTAATTTCATTATTCTTGTGCGATTGAATGTAAGATGACACGGTTGGGGCCGAAGATCGTATATAATCAATATTTGTCTCCCATGGTTGACTACATTGGTGATAATTTGATGATAATCTGTGACGACGTCAAAATTTCGTCTAACGGATAGTGTAATTTCAGATGACGTGGCACATTCTGGAAAGAGGAAATTAGCACTAAATACAGTTAGTGGGATCATTCGTACAGATATAGGATCATATGATAGGATCGATTAAGACATCTCTGACTAGTCACACAGATGACAACAAGTTCGATCTTGACCAGATAAATTTATTAAGTTGCCCCAGTTACCTAGCTCGAAACGATAACGAAAAAACAAAAATAAAGTTACCACCCAACAGCACATGCACACACGGTGCAATTCCTCGTCGCCGAATGCCGGCCCGTTGGTACTTGCCAGCCCCAACACGGGAGAGAAACTGGACATGACTACAAGATCGAGCAAGAGTGAGGTGACGTGACCCGCGACAAGTACCGATCCAGTCGAGACCCCTTTTGCTGCCGGCGAGCGCATGGGCTGGCCGGTACACCACCGCACGTACAGTTGGCGGCCACGGCGCGGAGGCACGGACGGGGATCATGGGACGCCCATGGATGCATATGTATGGGCTAGCTATCCGTCGAAAAAAAGACGGATCCATGGGTGCGACAGGCCCCATCGCCAGGGGTACGGCACGACTGTCGCGTCGGGATCATGCGTCCGTGTACGGCGGAAGGCGACGAGGCCCTGGCAGGGCGGCGGTGGGCCGGCGGCCGGAGGAATTATAGCCACCGCGTCACGGACGTGCGTACCATGCGTGCCGTGTGCCTGTCCCCGGGGTGCGCGACCGGTCGTGCGTGCTGAGCTAGGAGGATGCGGCAACGGACAAGGGCAAACAATGACACCGGGCCACCGTACGCGCGGGGACCAGCTCCGGCACTCTAAAAACTGCCGGGCTACATAGCTCAGTTTGTTGTGATGATCGACACATGGGCTGGGCGCCAACTTGCTGGCGAATAATTAGTGTGCATGCATGTCCTGGTACAGTTGCGGAGCTGGTAATTTTTAAAGTCTGACGGGTCGCAAGCCAGAGCGCGATGAGGCGTTGGTCGTTTTGTTTAGCCTGAGTAGATGTCATTTTTCGATTGTAGTCGCCGTAGAACTTCATCAAGGCTACCATAGTGCGTCGCTAGTAAGTCTGAAAAGTTGCCCAAGTTGGAGGGACCGTAAATCCGCCCATGTCCTAACAATCTTGTCATTCTTGTACGGGGTTTAATTGGAGGCGAACGAGACTAATAGCTAGTTTCGGTGGGTTCACTACTACAGAAAAAGGTCTTCACAGATAGTTCAAAAACGCCATCACATACGGTTTCGTGAGTCGCCTAACTTTATGGATCAAGAATGACATAAGGTCATCATGGCGCTTTTGAACTGCTCATGATGCGAACTATCACGCATTTATTATTAACTCGTAACCGCCTCAGGATAGTTGATGTATCACAGACGGTTTGTAGATGAAACCGTCTGTGATACATGATAGTTATATATCACAGACGGTTTGTCCTAAGGAACCGTTTGTGATAGTTTCACCTATCTCTCACTATTCATTTCACCGTTCAATGTGTAATCGTGTTCATGTTGGTCAATTCCTCACTTGCGTTCCATTGTCCTGCCATTCAATTCCTGATCTCTTCTCCATAAAATGAGACGCAAGTGAGGAGAATTTATCAGCATGAACACGGTTAAACAAATAAAGGTGGAATGAATGGCGAGAGGCAGGTGAAGAGATGTTGTAGTAGTTTTTACTCATTCGGTATTGTTTTGGAATAGAATAGGTCGTCCGGGGAAGAAGATGTCGTTGGGGACGAAGAGCTGCCGCTGGGGAGGAGCTATTGAACAACAAAACTGGACATCAAGGGCTAGGACATGTACTACAGGAAAGGTATATGCATATCATATTCATATCTAAGGAATCATAAAATCCTTGATAATAACCCCACAAGTGAAACAACTTGGTTGTAATTCTCACAGAACAATGAAATCGATGATTGTGCTAGATTAACACATAAGCAAACCTAATCTTTGTAGAGCATAGTCAGTTTTTTTATGCAATGATAGCCAGCAAAAGACTCCATGAAAAGAAGCATTGTATTAATTAGCTAATCGCTTTGGTCTAATTGATTTTGACAAGTCAGTTGGTATTAATGTCTGAGTTTTGGTAATATATAGCACAAGCACAACAGAATGAAAGCATCTTCAAGCATGAATCAAGAATAAAATTTTCCAAACACACAACACACATTGCAGCTCGACGTCACCACAACACACGTCGCAACAGCTCGATTCACATGAATACCAACAGCACAAACCAATAGGTGATAGATCTGTCTTACCTCGACATCGCCAGTGTCGGTGGTGAGGTAGCTGAGGCCGAGGTTGGTGTGGAGGTAGCCTGGGAGATCGGTGGAGAGGTAGGCCGCGGTCGCGCCGCGGGGGAGGACGAAGAGGAAGACAGATCTGACGGCGGGGAGATGGATTTGGCCGGGGGAAGGTCGATTGGACCGGTGATGGCGGCGTCACCATAGTTGTGTCACGATGGTGACACTGCACTAGACACTCTTATCGTAAGAGTGTCTTGTGCAGTGAACCGTGGTGTCACAACCGGCGGCGACGGGAAGAAGGGCGGCGTCGACGACGGGGCCGGGGAGAAGGCGTGACTTGGGGGTGGTCGTCGGGGAGGAGGCTTTGGGTGGCGTCGTCGAGGTCGGGGGCTCTTGGGTGGGGAGGGGAACGGGCGAGAGTTAGGGTGTTGGAGAGTGACAAGTTAAGGCGCAAACCGTAGTGGACTCCTACTAATAAAGGGATATCACAAATGGTTTAATAATATAACCGTCTATGATACGGTTCTAATAAATAACTTTACTTGTCGGATGCTGGAGACCCTCGCATTGGTCCATCGGAGGAGGAGCTCCAGTCGACCGATGATGGCTGCTATGGTCTCCGGTAGATCGGAGGGCGTAGAACAGATGACATTGCTAACGGAAGCTTTGTCCGCAGCTTGTGCCAGGTTGTGACCAGATCTGCGGTCACCTTTCACCAAATCGCATCAAAGCCCCATCTCCAGCAGTAGCAGTGAGAACATAGCTGGAATTTAAGACAAATCTGCGAGGGTTGGGTCTGCAATAAATGAGATTATCACAGATAATTTTTAATACAAACAATCTGTGATGACGACGGGAAGTCACAGATGGTTAATATTGAAAACCGTCTGTAAAGTATCACAGACGGTTTTCAACATAAACTGTCTATGATATTACATCTCCGCGTATGATTTTTAGCGCAGTCAGTAATACAGACGGTCTCTAAACCAAAATTTTATGTGATTGCATATAATATATACGATTTTAGCTCGCTGGGAAGTGTACCATTTCCGCTTAGGCACATCTTGACAAACCAGAATTTGAAACCAGCGGGTGAAGTTATGCTCCCGCGACGTTTTGAGGCGCCCGAATGACCCCAAAGTTGGTTTGGGGATCTTATTCCCACCGAGAGCCGCCCAGGGCGCTCAATTTGTCCATCGCATCCGTTACATGAATGGACTGGACGGCTCTCGACATGTTCCGTTGCTCCACAGTATCCTCCTCCCAAAAGAATAAAACCATAGACGACTTGTAGCAGAAAAGGAAGCCTCGTGCACAAGGCTGTGTCCCTCTTGTGCATACTTCCTCAGGTTCTGAATCTCTCTGAGCCCAACACAGATACATACGTGAGATGTCCAAATTAAGCCAACCGAACTAGCTAGATCGATGGGCTCTAGCTATAACTCTTTTGAGTCTCTGAGCAATGACGAGGGAACAGTGTTCCATACAGGCTTGTTCCCAGCCGTGGCGAAAAGTCAAGAACTAGGGTCGGTACTTCGCCTGTACTCGGGTTTGTACGGTCACGATTGGCTCCGCGCGTCAGCCTCGGTGGAGCCGTCGATTCGAGGATGAATGGTCTTAGAAACGTACTGGGCGCCGGTCCGGAGTCTGGTGCCGCGTGCATCATGAGGAGCCCCGGCTGCTCCCTGCGGAAAGCGGCAAACAGCAACACGTGCACGGCGCACTGTTCCATGTACAAGACTGGACTGGTACTCTGATGCATCGTGCACGCATGCATGGGAAGATCGAGCTAGATACACACGTATGCATGGCTTCCTTGATCCCCGGCTTCTCTGCTCCACTACGATTTGAGCGGCGAGGTCTACTCACTACTATAAAATATGTTATAGAAGACGTCTCATCACAGACGGTTTTAAAATCACAGACGGTTCCATATGGAACTATCGCAGACGGTTTTCTAGAACCGTCTGTGATATGTAGATATCACAGACGGTGCTAATCACGAACTGTCTGTGATACTGAAAATATCACAGACGGTTAGCGGTTAGAACCATCTGTGATACTTCTTCACAGACGGTTCTAACCTCGAACCGTCTGTGATACTGAGAATATCACAGACGGTTACGGTTCACGAACCGTCTGTGATTTTACTATACCTTGGATTTTTACCATGGTTCTCTCTGATTTTACCATGGCAGCCAATACTCTGTCGTTGTAGGATTTGGGCAGCCAATCCTCTACCGCAGCACACAATCCTCTGCCGCGGCAGCTAATCCTCTGTCGTGGCACATAATCCTCTGTCGCGGCAGCTAATCCTCTGCCCATCAATTAGCTGCCGCGGTAGAGGATTGTCTGCCGCGGCAAAGGATTATGTGCCGCGGCAAAGGATTAGCTACCGCGACAAAGGATTATGTGCCGCGGCAAAGGATTAGCTGCTACGGCAAATGATTAGCTGCAATTCGAAGAGTAAGGAAAATTACAAACCATGGTAAAATCTAAAATCACAGACGGTTCATATTAAAAACCATCTGTGATGAGACGCTTATCACAGACAGTTCATGATACGAACCGTCTGTGATATGTCATCACAGACGGTTTTTGTATAAAACCGTCTATGATACTTTTGTTTTGTTGGGCGGAAAAACGAAAATTTGCACTTAATGGCGCGGGCTGCCGAAAATCTCTTTATATTAACAGAGTCCTCCATCTCCTCATTTGTCATCTCCATCTCCTCCTCTACCATTTCTCCTCTGCCATCTTCGTCTCCCCCGACCTTGTGCTCCGGCCTCCCCCGAACTCGTCGCCCGCGGCCTCCTCCGCCTCACCTTATCCTCGTCGTCGCCGGCCTCCTACGACCTCGTCGCCCCCGGCCTCCTCTACTTCATCGCCCCGTCCTCCCCTGAGCTCGTTACCCGCGGCCTCCTCCACCTCGCCCCGGCCTCATCGTCGCCGGCCTCCAACGACCTCGTCACCCTAGCCTCCCACGACCTCACTCTCTCTACTCCGCCTTTTGCTCTGTGATGTGGATTACTACTGTGATGTGTCAGTGCTCTGTGAATGGATTGAGTTGATGCTAATGTGATGTGAGTGATGTCGTGATGTTTTTAGTGCTCTGTGAATAGATTGAATTGATGCTACTGTGATGATGTGGCTATTGTGGGAAAGCTAACGAAAAGTTCAATACGAAAATCCATATCAGATTCATTCGCGAGGCTCGGGAGGCTCCAGACGGAGTGAAAATCCTTTTTTATTTTTTTAAAATAGAAAAACATATCACATACGCTTATAAACAAGAACTGTCTGTGATAATTACTATCACAGACGGTTCTTGTTCAGAACTGTCTGTGAAAATAGACTATCACAGACGATTCTATCACAAACGGTTCGTGAATAGAACCGTCTGTGATAGCCTTTTTCACAGACGGTTCAAAAATCGTTTGTGATGATCTCATGTCATCACAGACATATAAATTGAGATGGTTCAAAAACCGTCTATGATGATGGTTTAGAACCGTGTGTGATGAGGTTTTTTATAGTAGTGACTGAATTCTGGACTATTTTAGCCCCGTTGCGCAACAAAAATTTTAAAAATAGCCCCTATAATTTTAAATCCCAAATTTAGCCCCCTCGTTGTACTAGCTGCCATCCGTTTACTTTGCGGCTACCGTCGGCACGGCAAAGACCAAGGTGTTGCCGCCGGCGGCGACTGGCCTTCGACCTTGTCTTGTGCCGCCGTCCGACAAGAAGACCTTCTTTGCCGCAAACACGCAGCGGACCGGGGCGCGCCCGGACCAGGGCGCCTTGGCGCCGCGTGGCCAAGACGCGCAAGGCCTCCCTCACTGGCTCCTGCGACGCGATAAGGGGGAAAAAGTTTTGTGCAAAAAATTCCACGAGCGGAAAAAAAATTCAGGCGCGAGAGCGAAGGAAAAATTTGACGTGGGAGAGAGAAAAGCAGTTCTTGGAAGAGAAGAGAGATTCAAATAAATTGTGCGTCCTGCTGCGAGCACCTAGAAAAGGTAAGTGTCATTCGCATCCGGCTATTATTATCGCTAGTTTTAGTAATGTGATTAGGATGCAATTAGATGAATTGTAGCAACGGAGTAGTTATAGTTGTGTAGTCAGTTTATTTTGAAGACTTAGTAGTTAGCAATGTCATTAGGCCGTAATTAGTTGACTTAACAGACCTTTTGTTAATAGTGTTGTAAATTTCATCTCGGTTATTTGCATAGTTTCATGAACTTGATCATAAAATAGCAAAATATTTAGAGGTCATTAAACGAAATAGAAATAGACCACTGAACGCTTTGATATGTACTCTTGATCGGGCATATTGCCTTCGGTGCATGCACTACGCAGTACGCCGCTAGAATGAGAAACTGGACGCACCTGTCAGTAAGTTTTTATGTCTGAAATTTAATGAAAAAGAATACTGTGTCGTAGACCCCGCGTGTCATTGGTGTAAGCTAGGTCTAGCTCAGGTATCGAAACGTACAAATGCAATAAGAAATTCTGAAGTGAATTATTTTTGCACTATAATATTGAACTAGTTAAAACATTCATAACTATATAAAAATTTAGGGAAATCAGTTTTGTTGGTTTTCTTTTTAATTTAGTACCACAGGAAATTTCTGTAGTGTAACATAGAATAGGCTAAGGATTTTTTATACTACAAATAATATTAGGTTGGACATTTCATGGATAGAAAAATCGTACGAACTCCAATCAGGATTGAAAACCTATACGACAAAACGCTCGTGTACAATGGGCTTAACCAAATTTGTAGAAGCATTCATTCGGAAAAAAATCCCACAAATAATTTGATGGTTTCATATGCACATGTGTTAGGTACTTTATGGCGGAAATTCAAGATCTGTTTGTGTTCCACGGGGACGCTCTCGTACGCGACGGACCGTACGGTGCAGACCTGTCAAATTGTCACCGCACCATGATCCGGGCATCGGCTCTGAATGTTGTAAGCCTCTCGGAGCTAAGGCGGTGCGTGCGTTCCGCGTTCGATCGCGCCACTGGAAGGAAGAAGCTGCGCATCGAGGCATTGTATGCCTCGGTGGTGGGTGGTGTAGGCGAGACCGTTTGGCAACTTATGAAGGTCACATGTGACACTTCATGGACCAACTACATGGGGGTTGTTTGCAACCCCGCTGCTGCGATATATGCGCCGTCGATGGTCTACGTTCAGTTCTTGGAGAGGACGGGGACATCCGGTGCGGGTAGTTCCGGTGAAGGTGAAGCTGCTGGTGAGGAGGAGCCTGCGTTGGTCTCCGGTGTTGGAGGAGACGTGGGCAATGGAGACCTGAGGAGGCGTGTGGTCAATTTCGAGCCCAACGAAGGAGCAGAGAGATGGTGGTCAGCCCGTATTGATTGTCACGAGTACCTGGCCGACCAGGTGGATGAGGTGGAAAGCGAGAAGGGTGTGGAAACAAGTAGTTCGGAAGACGACGAAGACGGAGAAGCTGCTGCGAGAGGGGGTGCAATTGGTGGTTTTGTGACCACTGACATTGCTTACGTCCCCTCACGATTGGACGACGTTGCGACGACATCGCTGGTTCTGCCACATCCGGAGGGGGCTGAGTGGGGGTTCAATGAGGATACCCTGCTCCTAGGCCAGTGCTTCCCTAACAAGAGCGCTGCACAGCATGCTATTGCTAGATACGCCGTTAACATCGGTTGGACGTATCGGGTGCAGAGGTCCAACCCCGACACGTACATCGTCAGGTGTGTTGATGAATCTGTCTTTGGCAAGGTCCGTCTGCCGAGGTTCATGGCACGCCATGGGCTTCCGGATAACGGTGCTGAAGGACCACACAAGCGAGTTAGCTGAGCTGCTTCACAGGCACCGCAACATGACGTCCTCGTATGTTGCCAGCTTAATAAGCCACCTCGTCGCTGCAGATGTGTACATTTCGGCAAAGCTCCTGCTGGCGGATGTTGCCAATATGGTGGGGTTCCCGGTCAGCTACAAGATGGTATGGCCTGCGAAACGCAGGGTTCTGGAGCGAATGTTCGGCACATTCGAAGAGGCTTACAACCTAGTACCAAGATTGCTGCATCAAATCATGGAATCTAATCCCAGGACGTACGTAAACAAGCTTGAGCGGGTGCATCCGACTGAGGGGCCCAATTGTTTTATTCTTGAAAGGGTCCTCTGGGCCTTCCGTCAGGCGATCGAAGGGTTCAAGCATTGTCGTCCCGTGCTCACGATAGATGACACCTTCCTATGTGGAAAGTACAAGGGTACCATCCTCACCGCCGTTGCGGCCGATGCGAATGACCAGTTATTCCCCGTGGCATTCGCAACTGTTGAGAGCGAGAACACCGAGAGCTGTTTGTGGTTCTTGTGCAATGTGAAGCAGGCGGTGTTCCAAGATCGGCCAGATGTGTGTGTCATCTCAGATCGCAATGCTGGATTGATGTCTGCGTTGTGCATGATGCAAAACAGGTGAAAGATCTAGACCCGCCATTATGAGTTAATGGAGTATTTTGGTGATTAATAACAAATCTAATTGTGAAACTAACTCTTTTGTCAAGTATTATCTTATGTAGTCTCATTTGGATATAAAGGTGAAATTCAACGAGGTATGCATTCGACTCATACTCTTATATATTGTTGCATTCCTCGGATCCAAAATATAGGATGAACTCAACTATAAGTTTAACTTGAATATGTGCATATGATCTTATTACACATTTGTGTATGCACACATTTAGGGGGAATTTTGTTTTATATTTTGTGGTTTCATTAGTATTGATCCATATTCCGTCTTCCACATATATTTGGGATCTTTACTTTGAAACATATCCGTTTGAGTATATAGAACTTGTGTAGTTTTTGTATACTCATGTTTTGAGTATATAGAACTTGTGTAGTTCTTACATATTCATGTCGTCAGTATATGTAACTTGTGTAGTTCATATATACTCACATTGTGTTACCTTTATCTAAATTCAATTTATGTGTAATTGAAGTGGTTATCATTAATTACCAATAAGGGAAAGATTGATGTATCTTGTTCCACCATTACGTGATAATGGTTTGTTGTGGTAACTAATGGTAATCACATTGTGGAACTAACATTTCCCATGAGTTGGATGAATAGGTTATGTTCCAGGATGATGAAGACTTGGGGTGATCATGAGTTGATTATCAAGTCAAGAGCTTGGAGTAAAGTATGCATCATGAGTTGATGTGTATAAAGAAGAAGAGATGATCATGAGTTGATCGTCAAGACAAGAGAAGACACATCATGTGTTGATGGAGGTCAAGCAAAGGATCATCATGTGTTGATGACTATCAAGTTAATGACCCGAACTTGAAGTGATGATGTGCATCATCAAGCTTCAAGAAGATGCAAGGCAAAGGTATGACTAGCTAGGGCTAAGGATGTGTTCATATTCTTTTACCGGTCTTGCTGTTTGGTTGGAAGACCGGATTGCTAGTATAGGTTGCCGTACTATTAAGAGGGGTATTAACTAGTAGTTTGAGTTAGTCATGTGTTGATAGCTCATCATGGATGCTCTAGCTCATCTAGGCATGATGCTATTTATTTGCGAATGTGTTTTGCAAATAATCGAGGCTCATGCGTAACCCTTGTAGCATGCGACTTAGGTTTGCAAATGTGTTTTAGAAATGGTGTAAGTCCATGTACCATATTCCTTGTGATGAGTATTCTAAAGGTTGGCAAATGTGTTTTGCATCCTGTTGAGAATATCTTCTTGAAACCTTGTTGAAGTTGCACTCAAATCGGTGAATGTGTTTTGCCATTTGAGCAAAAGCAAATGTGTTTTACTTCTGTGGTCTGGCTGTCAGACCGCCTATGTGGACCGGTCTGACCGGTGGCAAATCGGTTCGACCGACCATCTGTTGGCGGTCCGACCGATTTCCTTTGACTTGGATTCTCTGTCCGGAAGTTCCGCGTCCGAAAGTTCCGCTGTTGAGAAAACGGAACTTCCGATATGAGGAAGTTCCGGGGTTCGTGCGGAACGTTTATTCCAGAGAGCGCCCGTTTTGGGACTTAACCAAATTTCCATCGGGCGGTCGGACCGGCCAGCATTGGCGGTCTGACCGATTTTGTGGCGGTCAGACCAGCCATTACATGGCGGTCCGACCGGCCGAAGGCCCAACGGCTAGTTTTCTAGCCGTTGGCGTATGGGGCGGTCCGACCGGTCATTAGTTGGCAGTGAGACCAGCCCTGTGCTGATTTGAGGGAATCTTCTCCCAACGGCTAGTTTTTGTGTGTGGGCTATATATATCCACCTTGGCCGGTTGGGAAAGGTTGTTGGTGCTATTGTTGAGTGATATACTCATTCTTTGAGCTAAGAGCAAAGCTTTCTTCTCTTTTGTGCATGTGTTGCACTTAGTGAGATTTGAGAGTAAACCCTAAGTGCATGTGTTGCCTTAGGTAGTGGATTGTGTATCCACTTGAGCGTTGACACTTGATTAGTTCAAGTGAAAGTTAAGATTTATTTCTCTTGGTGTTTGTCGACACCTAGTCGGTATGTAGGCGTCGTGCCCGGTGATCTTCTCAAAGAAGCTTGTGAGAAGGTTCGGCGTGGTTGTGAGTGGTTTAATGCTCACCATCTTCGGAGTGGAGGAAGAGCAACCCTAGTGGAGCGAGGTGTTGGTTCAGTTTGGAACCGGTCCAAGTGGTTGGACTTACCTCGGAGGTGTTGACTTAATTAGTGGAGCCGGTCCAACGTGGTTGGGCTTACCTCAACGTGGATTAGGGGAGACCGGCAAGTCTCCGAACACCACGGTAAAACATAATTGTGTCCATCTTGTTTTATCTTGTGCTTTTCTTTCAGCAATTTACATTACATGCTTTAATTGTTTATATATCATTGTGTGATTGCTTCCTTGTATTGTTGGTGCACTTAGTTGAGCCTAGTTGATTTAGGTTTTAATTGTGCAAAACCAATTCGTTATTAGCTTTCGCATTATATATTGGTTTTAGCGCGAAAGAATTTTTAAAACCTCCTATTCACCCCCCTCTATTCGGCCACCTCGATCTTACAACGGGACGCAGCCGCCGTTCCAATGGAACGATGTTAGGAGCCGTTGGTGCATGAGGCATCTCGCGGCCAACTTCTACACAAGATTTCAGAGCAAGGACCTCATGAAGATGTTCAAGAAGCTCTGCATGCAGAACCAAAGGAGGAAGTTCGAAGTGGTGTGAAGACAGCTCGATGAGGAGACCGGGAAGCATGTAAGGGATTTAGCGCATGTCGAGGCAGGGGAAGCAGCTAGAGGGTCCGCAAGAGTTGGTGAGTTCACACAGTGGGTTAACTCGCACGCACCTAACCTGGAGAAATGGTCCCTGCTGCACCACACCGACGGTGCAAGGTACGAGATCAGGACGACCAACATGTCGGAGGTGTACAACGGTGTGCTCAAGGGTGTCCGCTCCCTGCCGATCACTGCGATCGTGGAGGAGAGCTGGAACCGTACCATCGGATACTTTGTTAACAGAGCCATTATGGCCGAGAAGCATCTGGAGGATGGGAAGCAATTCTCCGAAGTAATGCATGGCTACATGGAGAATAAGATCAGCAAGGCTCGATCGCATGCGCTCGTACCATGGATGGCGTCAGGCAGAAGTTCGAGATCAGGCTCATGGAGAAGTACGTGATGGGCCACGCTAGAGGGGATCGTAAGCAGGTCTACACGATTGGTGAAGAAGCGTCGTGCACCTGCAACAAGCCGAAGCTTATGCACAAACCATGCTCCCATGTGTACGCGGCGTGCGCGGTGTGGCGGCAGGCCTCGGAGCGTTACATCTCCGAGTACTACGACATGCACCACCTCTATGGCACTTGGAGTGCCGAGTTCCATTTGTACGGGCTGGACACGCAACATAGAGACCTTTAGCTAGGGCAGGTGAAGTGGGTGCCCAACGACGCACTAAAGCACCCCGGCCGTGGAAGACGCCAGTCCCGATGCATTCGGAACGACATGGACGACAGCCAGCGCGGGCAACGGGTTCGTCGCCCCCGTTGCAGACTGTGCAAGATAGTTGGGCACTCCATCACCACGCCCAAATGCAGACCGAGCACAAGCAATTGCAATCAGAGCGAGGAAGATATAATTACTAAGTCATGATGTCGCTTGCTTATTTCATTGTCTTTGATGGGCTGTGTTGCTGTTAATCCATGCCTTTATGTACTACTTGTTAAGTTGTCTGGGTCGTTTGTTAACTCATTATGGTCATATTGTGTTGTTGAATTTTTTTTCGTATGTTTTGCCTTATTTTCCTGTGCCACACAATATGTTTTACATCGTGCAATCGACATGTTGTTTCCTGTTGGCGTGAGATGGCGCAGCTCCAGCTTGACGATCGTCTGAGCCGCTCGACCCATCTTTGGGATGTGGGACACCGTTGTCGGGCGTGGTCCACGGCGTCGGCCCTCGAGCTCGGTCTGGCGCCCCAGAGAGCCCCCTTGAGAGCGGTGACGTCCCGTGTGCGGAGACCGGACTCGCCCCTTGCCCGGATGTTGGACCTCCCACACGCGCTGCAGTTTGACGCGGAACTCCTGTCTGCACTCGTGGACCGTTGGAGACCGGAGACTCACACTTTCCACTTCCGATGGGGGGAGATGACCATTACTCTGGAGGACGTGGCTCTGTTTACAGTTCTACAGCTGCGTGGTCTTACAGTAGTGCCCCCTCCGAGGCGATGATCGGAAGGTCCGTTTGGCCGACAGATTCGGTCACCCTATTCCTGCGAACGCGTCGGGTGTGCCACATTCCTGGATGCGGCAATACATGATCTGCCCCGAGCATGCGACTGTGGAGGAAGTGAGGACACACTTAGTCATGTACCTTTTGTTCCTGTTCGGATGGATCCTGTTTTCTACCACACAGGGAGACTGCGTGTACCCCAGCTACATCCATCCGCACGATCTTTGGCGACGCCGGCCGAGGAGGTTTCACAAGATGCAGCTTGGGGCTCCTCAGTGCTTTGCGCCACGTACCGAGGGTTGTGCGATGCTTATCGGCAAGAAGACGGCGAGAACCGCTTCGCGGTATGCTACGCCTACGATGCGATTATGGTCGTGGGTGCACTTTCCAGTCGGCCGACCGTACTTCCGCAGCAGCGTGCACCCTTACCAGGTGACCACCGAGCTTTACGGGATCGCTGCTGGCGACGACCCCATCGACGGGCCTACGATGGGAACACGTTGAACACGTGCTACCCTAGGGTGGGCTAGGGAGAGACTGAAACACGTGTACCCAGAGTTCCATAACCTTTTTGAGACTTGACGAGGATCTGATAATCCTCATTTTATCTTTTATCTATAATTCTTATTATGGGTAAATATGATGTCATGTAGTCCCCAGAAGTACCCCTTATATTTATAAGGGAGAGGCCTACCAAGTGATTGTAAGTTCTCCTACAATCACCCCCATAGTCGTAAGTCTTACTACGACTATGTCATGGTCGTAAGTCTTTCTACGACCACTACCTGGTCGTAAGTCATTCTACGACCATTACCCAGTCGTAAGTCCTTCTACGACTATTGCCTAGTCGTAAGTTCTGCTACGACCTGTACCTAGTCGTAAGTCCTTCTATGACTATTATCCAGTTGTAAGCTCTGCTACGACTTGCATCCAGTCGTAAGTCCTGCTACGACCAAGTCAACCACGACCACCTTATAATCAATAAGACCTACAAGCGAGTGGGTCCAATTGATTAAGGAATCCAGACGGTCCACATGCACTATTATTCCGCGTGGTAACAGTGCTTAAATACTCCATTACCTCTGAAAGATAACTGCCAGACGGCGTGAAGGAGCCAATACGCCGGTAATTACTGCCATCATGCGCCCATTACTGGCTTGTTTAGGCGCCTCTTCAGCAGAGGAAAACGGCTACTCCTTCACGACTATATAAAGGTATCAATCAGAAGGACAAAGGGAGAAAAAGACAGAACCAATCGAGGACAATCAAGGAGAAAGACAAGTACTGTTCTTTGTAATAGTCTTAGTTTCTTGCTTGATTGTCGAGAATACAGTCAATACCACACACACACAGGAGTAGGGTTGTTATTCTCCCCGGAGAAGGCCTGAACCTGTATAAAAATCACGTGTCAATCGCTCTGCGTGATTTCATCTCTAGGAGACCCCCCGAATCAAACAATCTTTACGTAAGATCGGTTCTAAAACACCGACAAGACTCTCCACAAGGACGAGGTCATATGGTGGCCATGGACAGGACAGTTCCTTCACGACACGACCCCGTACGGATTATCGTCCCAATGCACTCTGGACGAGGTACTCTGGTTGACCACCTGCCACCTGGTCTTCTCGCACATGGTCGAGCAGTACAATCCGCAGCGGGTCATGAGATAGTTTGGCCTTTACCAGGAGGTGCCACCGCCCGTGGGACGACCTCTCACAGCAAAGGCTCACTGGTATATCATTCTTTGGTGTCATTTTGAGGGCATGTCTGAATAAGGTTTTCTGACATATCAATTCAATTGCAGGCAAACGAGGAGAGGGCGGAGGAGCGACGATTGGAGGCAGACGCAGCAGCCCTGGACGACGCTGTGGACCGACAAGGTTACGACGGACGTGGTGCTAGAGTTTCGCGGCTACGCCATCCAGACGTACGCTACGTATTTGCGGTGAACGCGTTCGCGCGCTAGGTGCGAGCTTAGGGCGGCGCCGCGGCGTCGATGGGCGCCATGCGAGACGACGTCGTACTAGCTGGTCCGGACCGTCATCGGGCGGCCCGTCTCGATGAGACGGTAAAACATTCTTTACATAATTTTCGTCCGGCAACACTTTTCGCAGTTACTATCTGTTTTCATGCAGTACTACCGCTTGGAGCGTATCCAGCATGAGACTACTGAAGCTCTACGTCGTGGAAACAACAACACATTTGTTTGTCTCCAAGGCGTGATACGCACGATACGAGAGGACGCGATTGCTGCGATTAGATCCGTAACTTGTGGTCGCCACAGCGACGTGCACGCACAACATCGCATACACGGCGGGCACGCTCCACCACCTTCGCCCTCGGCACCTTCGTCGGCACCGCCCTCCGCACACCCGTCGCACTCCGGTAGTTGTCGGAGGTACGGTCCCTCGGCCCCGACTCGCCTCGGGCCACAGGTCTGTCATCTGTCAATCGGTTCTTATCGTGAGTACCTTTTCATGCACTCATTTCGGACATATATGACATTAACCTTTGTTCTTGTAGCACTTGCGAGGGAACAACACTCTGCTGCAACCATCGTCATCACGGAGGGAGGCGCAGGACTGGACTTCCTATCGTGTGGGTACACTGTGGTTCGGCGACACGTACGGAGGGTACACTGTGCGGCACTACGTCTCGGACTGACCAGGAGGATCCTCGTCAACACAACAGCCTACTCAGGTACGCGTGAACGTACTTACACCGATTTTTCTGTCGGACAAAATCAATGACTAACTCACCCTCTACCCTTCCCGCAGGAAGAGCACCAGTGGGTTGACGATATGCTTAGGCCTCAGCCGGACCCCCACAATGAGATCACCCCAGATTCGCCTCCCAGACAGGGCCCCTACTACGGCCTTCGAGACGTACGCCGCTCTCCGGACAGGTTCACCTTCCCTGAGGATCAACTACGCCGTCACGGCAAGCGACACGACAATGCGCCGTAACTAATGTCATGGCTGTGTAAAACTTGTTATGTAATGCCATTGTGCATCTCGCCTGTCTGATTTATGTAATGTCCCTGTGAGTTACAACACTGTGATTTATGTACACAAAATATTCTCTGAAATATTTAGTACTAACAATAACTGTACCTCCCGATTTTAACTTACTAAACCTTAAAGACATAACGCAATGCTGCCCCACAATACCTCCTCTGCCCCGCTACCACGCGGACGTGAATTTTCTTCAACCAAATTTCAATTTACCCCGCATGCTATATATATATATATGCTTGATTTGGCTGTCATTCCCCTCACTCTTGAGCTCCTCTTCTCCTTCCTTCCAGCCTTAAACGGGATGTCAACGGCCTCATCAAACTTCCGAGTGAGTAGGCAATTAGAAACACTACGACAGCACTTGTATTGTCCTCGTTGCAGGGATGCGGTGAATGTGTTGACCTCCCATACGCCAACGAATCCATCCTGAGTGTTCATGAAGTGTTCAAATCTTACGGTAACTTGTTCCTAATCATCCCCAATAAACTTATTTCCAAATATCATATTTTTTCACTTGCAGTTCTAATTATTTTTACAGAACACAACATGTCGGTTCTGGCTGTGGGCTGACGAAGCTGTGCCAAAGGTTCGAGACATTGCAATGCAAATTGCAGCCTTGCAAGAGGACACATGTCGTGTGGCTGCATTTCGTCAAGTACCTCGACCATCGGATCAACCGACGGAAAATAAAGATAATGTTCTTAAAAGACTGGATGAAAGGATGGAAAGGGTTGAGAAATCGCTACAGAAATTAGTTAACATAGCCAGTTTGGTAATTTTTCTTCTATTATTTCTTGTTCTTGCTAAATAGAAGTTCAGTTTTAATAAGATTGTAATGTTCACTCTTTATCTATGCATACCTGCACTACGTGATGTATGCCTTTGCGGCGTTGTTGTACTCGTTTGTATCATGTATGCCTTTATCTAATTCCGTTATGAATACTTTGTGTGTGAATTAATCAAACCCTAATTTCCAAATCATGCCTTCCAAATTTTCGAGACCTCAATCTGTAATGTTGCGGACAATTTCAGCATACTTAGTTTTCGGAATGGCAAGACTGCACGACATGACTCCACACAGTAATGGCTATTTTAGACGAGAAACTAGTCATTGGAAAAATCAGCGCGGAACTACCGCCAACTAATTTGTGGTACTTCTGATTATCGAAAGTTCCACAAATTTCTTGCGGTACTACCGCTCTTAAATGAAGCGCAAAAAGACCCTCTCTGGAAAAAACGTTCCGCGCGAAAATCAGATCTTTTGCAGTGCGGTAGTCCCGCTCCCAACATGGCGGTACTTCCGCGCTTGTAGAAAATCGGCTAAGTCCCAAAAAGGGTGCTCTCTGAAAAAAAAACATTCCGCGATATTTTAGGAAGTTCTGTCCAGCTGTAGTTTCGCACTTATAATGCCGGAACTACCGATTATCCTGACAAAGCAGCAGATGGCTTTCAAAACAACTTTAATTGCAAAACAAATTTGCAAACTTAAGTCACAACACACTGCCTCGCCTGCTTTTCAGACCGAAATGAATCACTCTGCATAGTAAGACATGACAACACACTACCTCACTAGGTTTTCAGACTGAAATTTTAGCACTCTGTAAAGTAAGACGTGACAACACACTGCCTCACCAGCTTTTCAGACCAAAATGACAGCACTCTGCGAAGTAAGACGTGATAACACACTGACTCACCAGCTTTTCAGACCGAAATAACATCACTCTGTAGAGTAAGACGTGACAACACTCTGTCTCGCCAGCTTTTCAGACCGAAATGATAGCACTCTGCAGAGTAAGACGTGACAACACTCTGCCTCGCTAGCTTTTCAGACCGAAATGACAGCACTCTGCAGAGTAAGACGTGACAACACTCTGTCTCACCAGCTTTTCGCATCGAAATGACAAAGACTCGCACAAGAAGACGTGACAACACTCGCCTCGCCCGACTTTTCGCATCAAATGACAAAGACTCTGCAGAGTAAGACGTGACTTCTCTCTGCAAACCAGGACGAGACAGGACTCTGCAAAGCAAGACGTGACAACACTCTACCTCTCTAGCTTTTCATACCGAAAGGACAGTACTCTGAAAAATGGAACATGATTTCTCTGTGCAAAAAGATTAGACAACACTCTGTCAACCACGCCATGCTAACCATCTGGCTTATAAAAGGAGGTGGAAGTCATCTACGAGAGAAAATCACACAACCAAACCCAACACTACACCAGAGTTTGTTTCACCACGCTGGGATGGACAACCTCAATAAGCAATTGGACGAGATCCGTGATCTAACAATGGCTTCAACGGCACAGGCCGAACAAGCTAGGGCTGCTGAGGCCCGGGTCCGGCAAGAGCAGCTTGCCAGGATGGCAGCTCTCTGCAATGAAGCCTCCCGTAGCAGCAACCCCTGCCAGAATGTTTCAACCGAGCCTTCGCCGCAACACCCGCTAGAGGGGAGACGCCGCCCCTCTGTTGGTGCAGGGACACATGCAAGTTCTTCAAATCCAAGCACCAGCTCAGCCTCGACATGCGCTATTGGGGTTGTCCCAACTACTCCTCTGACTATCCCGACTGTCGTTAGGATACGAGCAGCTATCGGCAACCGGTAAGGACTACTTACAGTAAGTTACCCTAACAATTCTCTTTCAAAGTACGCACTAATAATCTCCCCCGTCTACTCGTAGTCCCTGGAGCCGCTATGTGGCTACCGCAAATGGATCGACCTAGAGATCCACCCACACGACCAGTGACGAATCGACTTCGAGGAGTGGAATGCCGAAAGGGCACGCGAGATCCGGGAGGAGGAGCGTCGAACTGAAGAGCACAACCAGCGTATCTGGCAGGAGACGCAGGCCCATCTCGAGGAATGCAGGCGCAGGGAGCGCGAGGCACACGAGAGGGAGCGCGAGAAAAAACGGAAAATGTCGGCCGAGGCCAGGGCGGCAGGCGAGGAGTACAACGCCGAGCTCGCAAGAAAGGGCAAATGGCCCCGGTCCACGTAGTAGATCGGGCCATTCCGTAGTAGTTTCCCCTCCTATTCGCCATATTTTTTACTATCCCCTAAAGGCATGCGTACTTACATGGTATAGCAATTAGCCGAACCATCATGCCATGTGACCACATGTAACATGTTTCTGTCCGCGCGCGGACTGCAATGTAGTTCTGGTTCTGTGCCTCCGCTGAGCCATCAAAGTATGCCTCTTCTGGTGGAATTCTAGAGATAACCATTTACATCGACATCGGTTCTTCTATGTTTTAGGGCTTCTCCGTAACACAACGTTCTCAGCCCCTTCAGTTAAGTTAATTTCTGTACTCTGCTTTAACTACACCGTACAGAAGAAATATGATCAAGAACCATAGCGACCAAGAGTAGTCTTGTCGTACCAAACGTCGTATATTTCAAGTCACATGAAATCACGAAACCCTAATTTTTGAAACGTCTCGTCCTAATTTTTGAGAACTAAACCCTGAATTTGTCGAGATAATTTCAGAGTATATAAAATTATGTAAAATTTACACAATCAAGTCCACTGTGTAGGGAGTTTGGCAAAAAAATTTCATAATATTCGGACCTCATTTGCTATATTAGAAAATTCCTATAAATATTAGACTTTAAAGAGTTTTGGAGAAAAAAAATAAGAATGCATAAAATTTTAAAGAAATTACACAGGCAGACACACTATGCCAGGAGGCTCCACAAAAATTTTATAATTGTTTGAACTCATTTTATATATTTAAAAAATGGTTCAATAAATATTATTAATTAGTTTTTTTTTAAAAAGTACCACGTGAAAGATTAAGAAGCCGTCCCTCAACAATGCACATGTACATAAAGGGGGTTAAATTTGAAAATTTAAAATTATAAAGGTTATTTTTAGAATTTTTATTACGCAACAGGGCTAAAATTATCCAGAATTCAAGTCTACTATATTTGGAGCTTGTTTGGCTTATTTTAGACACTTCCCCGCTGGCACGTGTGAGGTTCTAATACTGACAATGTACATGTACTAATGTCAACAATATACACAACGTGTCTTTGTGACGAAAGCAAACAGCACACATCTTGGCATTGTGTTTCGAAGAGAATGCCTAACGACACGGGTTATATACGTGCGTCAAGTTGGAGAATACTTACTGCAAGTTAATTCTGCCGCAGCGCGATGCACGAACGCGTACGTACCATAATGCAGGCTACAGAGCGTACGTCACAGGGAGGCGCGGAGACTACGTTTGAGTTTTGACGGAGCGTGTGTGAACGAGGAACAGTTGCGGCGTATATTGTCGGTTGCTTTTTTCCCGGTTTCTCGTGGCCAGGAGGATCAGCTAGCTTTTGTGACCTTGGGACGTCTCCACGTTCCGGTGGAGATGAGAATCATCGCGAGAGGCAATTTATTAACACGTATATACGTACAGGTATTACTAGCGAGTCGATGAAGAGACGATTCAAAGATGATGAACAGTGTAGGCATTTATTAACACGTATACGTACAGGTATTAATAGACGATTCAAAGATGATGAACAGTGGACCGCCACACGTGCGGATGTCCATGGACAAGCAGCAGACAAGAAGTCGTTAGCACGATCTTAGGTTAGAAATTTCGGCCCCACGGCCACGAAAAGCGTAGGGCCCATTTGCCCGTTCTACCACATCATGCGCTCACGTAATCGGGTCGATCGGGTTTTGGTTTGGGGCTCGTGCTCCAACATGTCGGGTCGGGGTCCTTTTTTTCTTCTTCTTTTTTTGCCTTCTTGGCTTTGTGTGATCTTTTCTCAAGGTATGTTATAGGCATAAAATTGATCAAAGCGTTCTTCACCTACAAATAATATGCTTACTAGTAGTAGTCTAGTAGTAGACGAGCGAGCGAGCTCGTTGGCAATGGAGGAAGATGGCGCGCGTTCGCTACCTTCGTTGGCAAAAAGTAGCGGACGCCCACCGATTACGGGCTCCTAGTAGATCATTCAACCTATGTTAAAGTGGTGACTGGTGAGAATCATTTTCTCCCCTCTTCAGTGAAACTAGCTAGATGCAGCTTCATTGCGTTCTCTTTAGGAACTCCTAGCAATCTCAATGTATTGGTACGTGGAATTCAGTGGTTAGCGCTGCTAAATGAGGTCAGATGTATGGATTACATGTAGCTTTTCTTTTAGCTCTCGTTAATAGATTAATTGAACACTAGAAATATGTTAAGAAGGAAAAGGTTTTGACTTGGAAAATGACAAAATTACGACTATGCTGATTGCTATACGGAGGGATTGAAAAATGACAAAATTACAACTATGCTGATTGCTATACGGAGGGATTGAAGATAGCCTTTCTTATCTCCTTTTCAACTGCTCTTTCAATGTCACATGTTGTCAGTTTCTGGACATCTCATGGAGGAACAACACGAAGGCGGTCTGATAGGCACGCATACTTCACTTTCCAAACGAAACTATGGCGAAAGGAGATATTTCAAGGGGGGTGATTATTGCGAGTTGTTGGCGATTGTCTGCATAAATCGTAGTAGGGGGTGTCTCTGAACTTTCTTCTCCGGCCTTTCTATGGAGAGGAAACTCTCTTTTGAGGCCTTAAAGCCCTTGTCTCTGCTAGTATGTCGGAGCCTTCTCATGTATTTCTTGTCCTGAACTCCTGACTCTTCTTGGAAGTCGGTAAATTTCTCCATTTCTTTTTTAGAGTCTTCTTGGTCCATGAGTCCATGACAAACTTGTTCCTGGACTCCCTAGTTTCCACCTATTCCTTTCAGCTGGTTTCATTGTAGACCAGAAAACAGCAACTACTAATTAATATCTGCTCGACGCATCTAATTAAACTGCAAACCAATACAAACCACTTTTTTTTTTCTTTCTTTCCGATAGCTAGGCTAGGCTGAACCCAGAACAAGCGATAAACAGCATGTCATCTCTGTGCCAGCAAAACAGACAGCAAGATCGCTTTCGGATAATCCCAAACGCAGAAAAACAAAGTTGCGACGAGGAGCCGGACACGAAACCTGTGGGCCAAAAGCCTTCGTTCCTCCAGGACTCGAGAAGGTTTCAGATGCTACCCCGTCGAAGAAAAGAAATCGCCGCGCGTACGTGGGCACCGGTCTACGAGGAAGAGCCCGCCGGAAAAGGCAGCGTTTCAATGTGATGGGACGCGTGAGTACGAGAGGGAAGAGCGAGGCTCAACAGTGGTAAAGAACTCGATTATCAGTTAGGAATTGGGAGAGGTTCCTTTATTTTTCGAGATACTGCGTCGGGTCTTCGTCAGGGCATGACAAATGCTTTTGTTTTCTAAGTTGGCCGTTTGCTTTTTTAGCTAATAGAACTGATCTGAGTGTAGTTTATGGAACTGGTGGCTCTCATCCACGACAGTCGCCACATGTTTGTGAAATTTAGGGTGAGGCGTCCATTTGGGGATATTTAATTTTGTTCTGGCGCGTTGAACACCTGTTGTCCAGAAAGGGATATATGATGCGTGCATGCTTAAAGTTTTGTTTCTCGATTAATAATGGTCCACGTGACATGATCAGCTGAACAATTGGGTGAATCGTGTTTATATGCACATTGTGGTTGCGACGCATGAATAGTGGTGTTGCTTTGACCAATCATTTGGGACACCAAACCGATGGAAAGTTTTAGCCAGTGGGGCTCATTTTGTCGCTAATTAGTCGCTCTAGTTTGTGAAGGGAAAAGGGCGAAAAGCACAAATGTTGGCCACTTCCATCCATCGCACATCTAGCATACTCAACTTCTGTTTTGCGATAAAGCATACCCACTTTTTTTTTTCGAGAACACAAACTCACTTTTCATTTTATATTATTTTTTTGTGCCTATTTTACTCTAAGAATTCACTCTACATGTAAGGATGTGAATACCCTAGACACAAAATTATTGGATCAAGAGTCAGCAAAAATGTATATGTCGAGTAGGGGTGGATAACGAGCCGAGCTCAGCTCGGTTCGGTCAAGTTTATTAAGGAACTGAGCTCGGCGAGCAAATAAGAAAAAATATCAGTTTGACTCGACTCGTTATGAACTTGCGAGCTGGCTTGTTTGGCTAGTTTGGCTCGGGAATGCGATAGGGCGCCGGGCCGGATGCAGAGGGAGAGGGCGCCAGGCAGAGGTCAGGCGTTACGTGGATAGGAGAGGGTTGTAGCTTGCTTGGTTAAGCTGGTAGGTTTACGTTGGGCCTACCATAGTTGGGCTAGTAGGCTGGTTTGGTTGAGTTCTAATATAAACGAGCTTAACGAGTCACTCGCGAGATGGCTCGAACTCGGCGATAACGAGCAGAAATGCCTGCTCGGCCTGGCTTATTTATGGCTTGAGTTCGAGCTGAGTTGAGCTAGGTCCTTAACGAGCCGAGCTGGCTCGCGAGTTTTGAGCCTTTTTTCCACCCCTAATGTTGAGTGAGCACTGATTGAATTTACATTCTATTTTGTGCTTTGTCTAGACCTGTTCAAACTCCAGACTGGACCGGTCCTGAAAAAACCCGGTTTTTGAATTGTTTTTTGTGCCATTTATCGGGTTTTCTGGACTTCGGATAAAAAATGAAGCTTCGCTATACATGATTTGGCCATGGAAATGCCCGAGAGATAGCTTATCGTAGTAACTCAGGGGCAACGCTAAAAAGATGGTTGTCCTTAGCTGTCCACTCGGCAAATCGTAAAAGAGCGATCTAAATTCATGTGCTGTTGCCTGTTGTACTTACCGCATTACTGGCGAGCAGTGAGACTGGCTAGCAGCAACCTAGATCATTAGGTCAAACTCCATGTAAATTTTCACCGCGAGTTTTTTTTTCCCATCTCCTTCTATCGGCCATTTTTCGTCCGATGGACAACGCTACTGCTGGCAAATTTGTTACTGCTGCTGCACTAAGTTGTATAGCAGTTTTTCATGTTTGGGTTTCTTTTTCCCCTCTGTTTTTTTTCTAAGAAGCAGTACTTACAGAAAGATTCATGCCCAAAGGTATTTCGGCCTTTTCCCGGGTTGCTAGGCTTTCCCAGCCCACTATTAGTTGAGCAGTCACAGCATATTCCAGCCCAATTGTTCGTTTCGTGGGCAAAGCTCGCCTTGGCAAGCAACAAGACAGCAAACCCACGCTGCTGAGATGAGAGGTCTCGCCAGCCGCGTGGGCGTAGTGTGCGTGACCCCTCGCGGCAGCAAAGGATCGCACCGGCACCGCACCGGCACGGCGGCTGGCGGCACCGCCTCTGGGATTTATGTGCATAGCCGCCGGCGATCGTACGTGAATATGTAACTCTTTTTTTTTTTTTTTCCTTCTTGCGAAATGGGATGGCACATGGAGGAAAACGGGCTTCGGCCTAGATGGAGAGAGAAAGAGATTGGACCGGGAGGAAAGGATTCGGCCCACGTGATTTTCCGAAAAAAAAAGAAAGGATTGAGGATTTTCTCAAAAGAAATTAAATTAAATCGAGCTCAAAGATATATGAAATGAACACGAAACTCTAGAAAAGGAGGAACTCAAATAAATCAGTTTTGAATTAAATTGAATTTTGGATTATTCACGTTAAATTGTTTTAATTTCTTAAAAAAATCAAATTAAGCTTTAATTAATTTTAAAAATCAGAATTTTATTTTTATTTTGAAAGTTCTAAAAAGAATGCAAAATTTAGGATGTTATACCCAAATAACTGAAACGAGCTCTTTACCTGCACCTCCGACTCTCGAGAAGCAAATTAGGACCCGAAAGCGACATACGGTAAGAAGAAAAACGTGTGCAAGGTTTCTAGTTTGGTAACAGGCTAACAGCTATCTCGCGTTGTTGGCCTCTGCTCCTTCGATACGATTCAAGCTAGTCTTCTACTAGCACGTACTGGACTTGAGCGAATTTCACTCCGTCGCTCCCCTCTTTTCTTTTCGGCTGTCTAGAAGGTCTTGAACTCTTTTTCTGTCCATCGTAATGCAACTGTGAAATAACGCATGGTCTTCTATAGCTGCAACAAGAAATATGATTGTCTTAATCAAGTTTTAAGGACACACAACACTAACCTTGCAGGATTCCTCTGGAAAATTCCGTACCAGATTTAGTCACTGTTGAACATGGTTGACAAGGCCCCAAATTAAGAGCTTAAGACTTTAGAGGTATCTCCATCAAGAAAAATTCAAGTAGTACGAGGTGTCGCTGCTCAATTTTAGCTGTAGCGAATCCACCACACATCATCATTCAACACAGGAAACATCCTACTCGCCACCTAAAGTACCAAGCTGCCAAACCAACGGTCGCCATTTATCCACTTGCAAAGGAACCCGAACCCAAAACCCAAACCCAACTCTGGAGTCTGGAGACATACAGCGGCAACAAACCGAGTATTGGCACCCTAAGACCAAGTCCAGTATAACTGCCGGATGGATAACCGTGGAGTGGGATCCTTTGTGGCGAGACCAGCCAAAGGAAATGATCGTTCACATTCATGACTAGCAACCCAGCGGATTAGATATATATATACTTGTGTTTGGACCGCATATGCTTCAATCCAGAAATGAGCAAACTAAACACGCTATACGGCTATATACCTGTGCTAGACCAAAACATAGCAATGCGAGTTCACAACCCGTTACGGACAGCCCTGCGTACGAGTACCACTGCGATTTAGTTACAAAGAATCCACACTATCCAAGTCGGACGACTAGCCACTTGACAAGTAGGCGACATCCGAGCACCCTTTTCAGCACACGTCGGTGTCCCACGACACGAGAGAGAGCCCCAGCTCCCAAGAGCAGCGAGGCCCACTTGCATTCCATCCCATGCCTGCGCGTCGCGCGGGTCCGCATCCCCACACCGCGAGCTCCAGTTGGTTCCGACCCAATTAACTCCCCCGAGCCCAAGTCCCCCTCCGGTTTAAGTCCCTCCCGACCCGGCAAGTCGCGCTACCTGGCTGGCGCCTCTCGGGCCACAGCGCGTCGGAACAGTTCACGCGGGCACGTCCCTCTCCATGCGCTAAACTATAAGCCGCCGCCTTTCCCTCCCAAATTCAAACACCAGATGCTTCCACTCCTCCCCTCTGCTTACACCCGAGCAACCATGGACGTTGCTGCGCTCAGCAACGACTACTCGTCGGGGACGCCGTCCCCGGTGGCCGCCGACGGCGACGAGGGCTCCTCCTCGTACATGACAGTCTCGTCGGCGCCGCCGAAGCGCCGGGCGGGGCGGACCAAGTTCAAGGAGACGCGGCACCCCGTGTACAAGGGCGTGCGCCGGAGGAACCTCGGCAGGTGGGTGTGCGAGGTGCGGGAGCCACACGGCAAGCGGAGGATATGGCTCGGGACGTTCGAGACCGCCGAGATGGCGGCGCGCGCGCACGACGTGGCCGCGCTGACGCTGCGCGGCCGCGCCGCCTGCCTCAACTTCGCCGACTCGCCCCGGAGGCTCCGGGTCCCGCCCGTGGGCGCCGGCCACGACGAGATACGGCGGGCGGCGGCCGAGGCGGCTGAGGCGTTCCGGCCGGCGCCCGATCAGGGCAATGCGGCTGCCGAGGAGGCAGCTGCTGATCCGGGCGCCCCGTCTAGCGCGGCGCAGTGTGTTGGCGACCCGTACTACGAGGTGGACGATAGGCTGGACTTCGGAATGCAGGGATACCTCGACATGGCGCAGGGGATGCTCATTGACCCGCCATCAATGGCAGGTTCGTCCGCCAGTGGTTGCGACGACGACGACGGCGAGGTCAGGCTATGGAGCCACTGATCGCGCGAGATTGAATTGTGCTTGGTTTGGCTCGCAGAACTTCTAATGCATGTACAGCTTTTGGGAATCCAGTACTGGTTGCCCTTTCCTCTCTCTTTTAACTTCTCTGGGTAATGTTAATGTATCTATGCTCTTCTGACGAAATGTGGTCAGAAGAAGCAGAAGAAAGGAGCTTACGAGTTTAGTAGGCGGTGCAAACATGTCGGGTTGTGGGCGTTCGAATGAACGGCGCTATGGATCACCCTTGTAATGCATGAGAGGAGTGATCTTGTCAGTGTTATAATTAAACACTTGTGTAATAAGCAGCAAAGCTGTTGCTTGATGCATGACTTTGGGCATGGCCCGGTGGTATTGCTGTGTTGAGAATTTGACATGTTGCGGCCTTGCGCAGGGAAATGAAATGAGAAATTCAGCTAAAAATTCAACCAAACATCCGAGTATACACGAGGCTCTGGTAATTCACTGTTTCAAGATGAATTCATGTGGTTTGTTGTAACTTGAGATCCTTATTTGCATGGTATCTTTAATGTGGTCGCTGCAATTTTCAGGTTCTCTTAACTGTTAGGAAAAACTTTTCTTCTTTTATTGCTAACAGCTTTTAATCAATAATTTCCTTTTGATCTAGATATATATCTTTCCGATTCGAGTTAAAAATCGATAATGTTTATCCTGAGAAAACTATTAGCTAATAATTGCTTTTGAGATAGATTCTGTTTTCATTGCAGGGAGCTTCTGACATTTTTACTGCACGAATAAGCTACCACTTGAGAGTTGAGATAGATGTCCAATCCATGCCTGAAAACATAATCCAATCCATGCCTGGAAAAAAATTGCGAGGAACATCTTCTTTTTTTTTTTTTCTGGGTAGCTTCACAAACTCTCAGGTTATAAAGTATCAAGTCGTGGTTTCGAGTTAGAGATGATTAGAAACATGTACAGAAGTGGCTTTGACGATGTCAACGAAGCTCCTAGCCTAAGCTGGCAAGCCGCGGGAAAAAGCGGTCCACACCACACCACACCACAGTGAGGTCCCGGCTCTCAGGTCAGGTCACTTCCGAGTTCCGGGTGGAAAAGGCCACGCTGGTCACTGGTACTCGATGGCGCGGAAGAGTACGCGCGACTTGGTCTCTGGCCCGGACTCGGGACCGCGAGTTCCCAACAGAAGCGATGCCTTTTGCCGAATTCCTTTCCGCCTTTTACCCAGTCCTCCCGTGGGTTCGAGACTTCGTTTGCGCCTTGGGCCAGGCTGCAATTAGAAATGTCTCTGACCACTGGAACGTCGTCATTGCTGAGAAACAGCTCGTAGTCGTATCGTCGTACATCAATCACATGAAACAGTTATAATGAACATGAAGAGTCAGTATTTTTATTCATTTGTGTATTATATGTAAATGGGTTCTCATATTTATTGCCCATAAGAGCTGAAAGTTCTTCAGGGACGATTTAGTATTTTGCTCATACAATTAGATTTCGTAACACTCCCTTGAACAATAGACAACGATATGCAAATATCTCATCAAAAACTCCTTCCAAAAACTCATTGGAAAAAAGGAATGGAGAAATAGTACACATTACATTCGTAAGTTACATTACACTTGTTGCCTCGCTAAAAACTTTAATGTGAGAAAACTTCACGAAAACTCATCAAGGAAAAGAATACAATGTTTAATCTTCGGTATCCAATCTGCAAGATTTTGCATAAATCCTCATAATTTGATAAGGGTCATGATATAGAGATATACTCCCCCTTGAACTCTGCAACTCCTTAAACTGTCTCATTCCAATGTCATGAATGCATCTTTGAAAACTGGATACAGGTACAGATACAGTGAATAAATCAACTGGATTTTCATAAGACTTTGTTTGCAGGGTTTTTACCTCACTATTCTTCTGGATTTCATGAGGATAGAAAACATTTAGGAGCAATATGCTTCATGATGTTGCTCTTGACATAACCCGTTTGCATTTGTGTAATACATGCAGTATTATCTTCATGCATAATTGATGAGGTATTAACGATATTAATGTCACAATGCTTCTAGATGTGGTTACTCACACATCTGAGCCAAACATATTTTGGTGAGACTTCATAAAGTGTTATAATATATAAGTGTTTGGTAGAAGTAGCTACCAATGTTTGCTTAGATGATCGCCAAGAGATGTCTGCATCACAACAAAATAATATAAATCCATTTGGGACTTCCACTATAGAGATTTGATAAATAATCGGTATATCTTCAGGATTTAGTAATGATCATTAGGATCTTTGCATGATCTTCATGATCTTTGCATTGTCGACCAACTGGATCTAATGTAATATCCTGAATATAATTAAGAGAGAAAAGTGTTTTAGAGAGGAGGGTTGATTTAGAAGTTGATTTGATCAATAGTTTCAAGGGGATTTTTGCTTAAGTCAGAGAACCTACGCCGTGGGCTGAAAGCCCACAACCTTTGGACTAGAGGGGGTAGCCGGCCAAAGGAGGGGGAGGCAAACCCTAATCCTCCCCCTTCCTTGCGTCACCTCATCCCTCCCCTTTCCACCTTGCGCCCTTGGCTCCTCCCCGCCACGCCTCTTCTCCTGCGTAGTTTTCATCAAGTCATCGATCAGAGCATCAAACGTCATTCAATCGGGCTCAAACTTGATCAGTGTGTTCTTGATTTGTTACTCTTTGATTTATACGGTTGGATAGAGGATTAGTTAAGAGGAGCACCCATTTTGATGGGGGGTGTGTCAGCCTGGACTACTGTAGTTTTAGCACAAAGCAGTTTTGGCAGATGATCTGTTTGCTTGGTGAAACAATCATGGCTTGGGCTAAAATTTTTACAGTTTGTAGAGAACTCGTGTAACTACATTCCTACCATGTTTGATACATGACTTAGCTGTGGTTTGTGATATCTGATCTAGTAACTGAAGGGGGACAGAACTGTCGTTTCGGGTAGCAGATCGGTTTTCTACTAATCGTATTGATATGTAGTTTTGGATTCTTTTTATGCGAAATTAGGGATTTGCATCTCCTATAGAATTGTGGATAATTTCAATAGCTTTCTGTAGAGCCTTTGTTCACATTGTTTGGGTGAATAGATTTCGAGTTATGGCTATTTCAATATTGCTGTCTAAAGTTTCTTTCAGGTTCTGACAGTTGTATTAATTGATTGATTAAAAATAGTTAATGATCTAATTAGAGCACTTGACCAACATGACTATTGTATATAATTCTTTAAGGTTTCCAAAGAGGCCAAGTATACAATTTTTGGATAAATAGAATGTAAGTTGTGATTTTTGGAATATTGCTGTCCATTCTTAGAATTGCTAGATATTACGAAAAATGTCTTAGTTCTTCATACGTGCTTGGGTAGTTTAAATTATATGAAATGCTGGATTTGGGTTGGGTGTAGGATCGTTGTTATCTAAGAGTTGTATTGAATTGCTGTTGCTAGCTTTGTGACCGAATAATTACTATAGGTGGTTTAGCATCGGATGTTTTGTCTTCCTCACATCAACACGGTCGCCGCATCTAGAAGGCAAGTGCATTTTATATGATTATTAAATGATTGGTGGTACCAATTGGTTAAGTGACTGTTGTTATGGTTATTCATGTGAAGTATGAATATTTTTCGTTGCTTATATATTTTCGTTAATTGATCATGAATACTGGAAGTTATTCATATCATTTTATTTTATTTCATTTCATTTCAAGCATTCATGTTGGAAAGACCCACGGGACTGGGCAATGAGATCCCCATATGTAAGATATGGGCAATGTGGTCCCCATCTGAAAGAGAACGAGCTTTGGGTCCCCGCATTTAAAGAATGCGGGCATGAGTGAACACCGACGAGTGTTACACTCATTTATACCGGTATATGCAGAAGTGAAGTGGATACATGTGCATAATTTGCATTGCATTCATCACATTTGAATATGTAATTGGAATATTGAGAATGAGTTGTCATTGATATGATGTTCATATGTCGTTTATTTCTACTTACTGAGTCTCGAACTCATGCTTGTTTATTTGATGTTTCAGGTGGCGTTGATGACGGTATACTTTGGGAAGAAAGTAGAACATGAAACTTTTGTACTTGTGTAGCACTTCACCCCAATTCATGTTTCATTCATTTTGGACTTGTAATATTTGAATAGGTTGTGGTTCCCTTAGTTTCTCGTGGCTGATATTATTGCTAGATGTTGTTTTCCCTTAAATGAAATTTATCGGTAATACCATTGATAATTATTTAGATCAAATTATAATTGAATTACATTTAACCGTCTTGTTGAAATTTATGAATTTCATCATTGTCGAATGTTTAATCGTGACGCCTTGAAGGTAGTATTACTTGAGTTTGATGTAGAAATTGTAGTGATATTTAGTGATAGTAGTTGTATGTGACATCTTAGCTTTTACTAAGCCAGAGTGTTACAGTTGGTATCAGAGCGGGCTTTAGGTCCGTGGTGAATAGATTGACAACTTAGGTAAACTTAATTTGCTAATGGTTAATTAATTTAAAATTTGACACATTGGTGCACAATAGGATAAGAATGGGTCAAGCATTGCATTTGCGTGTAAGTTATGTCGTATTGTTAATTTAGCTGATGAGATGATCAATGATGAGGGGTAGATGTCGTGGTTGTGGCCTTGTGTATTGGCAGGTTATACTATCGTTCGTGGAATGGGGGATAGTGAAGTGGTTACCCCAGGTAACTTAGTTACAGGTGTTGAGGGTGAGTTCATTTAGAAAAGTTGTTCTCTTCCTTGAGTATGAATTTGGTAAGTCCTTGTCCAGTTGTGGTTGGTGAATTTTTCTTGGGTTAGCGGTTTATTACAGTTGATGGGTTTCAATAAATCTCTAATTGTTCTCAGAAACAATTATTATTTTTTCGACTGTCGAGTTTCTTTTGCTACTCGTGAACGTTGTTAATTAGCTAGATTGATATTTTCATGGTTGTTCCATCTTTCTTATTGAAAAACATGACTCATTTATTCATTTGATATTTTGGATAATAAAAAAAATTGTTGCAAATACGTTAATATGTAAAAGTTTTGGCTCTATGTATTTCTTTTGGATTATTTCGAGTGTTGAAGTTTAATACCTCTATTTTCTGAAAGAGGGTGTTAAAATCATTTTGTGGCATCTTGTTATGTTTAAATAGGAGGTGGTAATCATATAAATTAATTGGTAAGGTATGAATTATCAAGTTGGGACATTAGCGTGGTGTATAATTAATTTCAACTAACATCCTTGGAAGTGTAGTTGATTAATTTGATATTGTCTTATAGTAGTTTCTTGACGAATGGTGATTAAGAATTTATCTGTACATGTTTGGAACTCATGGAGTTATTAAGGAGTGTGAAACAATAATGAACTGGTTAGATCATTTCGATTGTTTAAATTTCTAACTTGTTGGAAAATTTTGATTATTTGGTCTTTAGTGATTAAGCTGGTTGTTCAAGAAGGTTAGGTAAAAAGGTGTTGTGTTATTGCTTTGGTAAATATTAATCCTGAATCTGTCTTCTATTTAGATACTTGATGAACTTGTATAAATGCTAGATTCACCTAACTTTTGCCATGCTAAATTGTTGAAATATGTATGAGGAAATGGATGAAGGTTGATGAATTGACCTGTGAAACCTTGTCTTATAGAGCTTATATTATTGAAGTTTAAATATATTTTGTTCTAATTTCTGAATATGAGGTAGAATGTTGAATCTATGCTCATATTTTTTTTTTGGTGATTGCAAAGAGAGGTAGGATCATGAATGCTTCCATGACTAGAAATAATAATCGATTATTAACAGTAATTGCTAGAGTGCAATCAATATGTGTAAAATTGGTGTTGAGCACTAGTAAGAGTTAAATGGATGAAATCTAATAAGTGATTTATATTGGTGTGCTTTTGTGAGATTATGATGTTATAATATCATCTTGTTAAAAGAGTTCTATTTCAATTTTGTGGCTTATGCGCTAGGCTTTTTCTAGATCAAGTAGTTGCAATCTTATTGAGATAATAGGAACACGATGAAGCAATTTATTGTGTTTCTTTTGGAAAAGTTTATGAAGGGATAAGAGAATATGATGATTCTTGCTAAGAATGTAATATTTTGTTGTTAGTATGATTGTCAGTACGTGGTTGTGATGATAATGTTGAATCTTCCATAAATAAAAGAATTTGATACTTTCGTGATACTGTTTAAATTAAAGGTTTCGAGATTTGCGTTCGCGATCTTTTTGACTCAATGATTTATGTCGTCACTAGAAACAGTTTGAGCAAGTGATGTATTGGAAAACTTTATTGGTTTTTAAGTGATTCATGCGATTTGATCTTATGAGTTTTTCTTGTTTGAGCTGGCAAAGTGATGTAGTAATCAAAGAAAATAACCTATTTTGCTAAAGGAAAAGAGTGAAGTAGAAGTATTTGAGATTTAACTCAAGTTTTGTAACTTATGGCTTATTTGAAGTGTGCCTAAACTTTCTGCTTTTGCCCCATAAGAGTTTATTGATTTTCAAAAGCAATGCTTTATTCTCATTTGAGGTTTGATATTCTCTTCTTGTGGGACTGTACTTTCAACTGTGGACTCCCCTTATGCTATTGAGTTCATTGCCAATTGACTATTTCTCTTGTTCTTGTGTGTTACTGTGAATGGTAAACGTTTTTTCGAGTGCTGGAATCTTTATTTTTATTTGCCTTTTCTGTTAAGGAAAGAATAATGGATTTCTTTACAAAACCTTATAGAGTGCATAGTAGTAACTGGTTGGTAGTAGTCAAGTGAATGATTTTGTGAGAATTTAGGGGTCAATTTGTTTGAGATGCATTGAATGATAAGTTGATTTCTTGGAATAGTCCTTTAAGAGGATTTGATTTAAAAGAGAATGTTAGTCTTTGGAGCTAACTGATTACGTTGTTGTAACTTTTAGAATCTATAGTGAAACGTTGTTGCAACTATTAGAATCTATAGTGAAATGTGGACCAAGACCCTTGTTCATTTTGATGGAACATTAGAATTATATAAAGTATAAGAATCTTGATCAATTTATTATAGTATCGTGATTGGGTACTTTGCAAGGTTGTGTAGGACAATATTGACGGTGTAGTTTAATGAGAGTATAATCGCGAAGAAATCTAATCGTTATGATAATTATTGGGATAGTAGGGAATGCAGAGTTATTGTCATGTATGGTTTGATTTCAGTGAGTAACCCTTTGGAAGTTAGAAATCTTTCTAAAGATAATTTGGTCAAAAAAATATATTTATCTATTAATGTTAATGAATGAGTATGTTTATATTGTGAGAATTTTTGTCATCGAATCTGAGGATTTCCCCATCATTTACACCAGAAGTTCATTGTGGGAATCTTAAACGTTGAAATCGGGCTTGTGTTTTACGCTAGAACCTTGTTTGCTTAATGACTATGTGTAGAAGTAGTAGAACAAAATGGATTCCGAATGTGTGATGATAATTGATATAATCCTTTGAGGGTAAATGAGAGCGTGTGATGCGAATTTTAAGTTGATTATCCTGAACGGATTGGGGTGATGTGATTGTGGGTGAAATCCATGATGAGGTGCATTAGAAACTATTTATCAAAGTAATTCCGTCGGTAGAGTAGTTGGCTAGAGTATGTTGTTGTGGAGTAAGTAGAGTCTCTCTATAAAGGTGTGGATGATGTATTCAGTTTGATCATAGCGTTGAGATTGCCAATTTAAGAGAAATGAGTGAGTATGTTAAGTGATGGTATGGAATCCCATGATTTGAGAGAAAGTTTATTCCTAAAAGAAAATTTGAAAATGATGATTTCTCGGGTAGTGAAATGCTTTCTTGATTCTTGTCTGAGCTGTGTGTTTATGATAAAGGTCATTTGCAATTTGTTGGCATTATATTGGCATGCGTGGTTCTTTCCGGTTCAGAAAAAAACAAAAGAAATGATTGATTTGCGCATTCGAGTGATTTTTCATTTGGCTTACGTGGTGTTTATTTACAAACTACCTAATTAGAAAGTGGAAAGGTTTTCGTGATGAATCTTCAATTTTGGATTTGACTTCTTTGGTAGGGAGTTAGTAATACGTGGTTGTGATGAGAATCTTTTATTTCAGTTGGGTTCTGTTTATAAAAGGGATTGTTTAAAGCGAGTTCCATTGTGCGTCCCTAGTCAAAGGAGGTGTTCCTTGTTTAAGTGAAGATATCGATTAAGAGAAGGCACAAGAGTTCCGTGTGTTATGTGTAGGTTGTGTGGAACAAGAGATGGAACAAGGTACACTGGTTTGTTTCTGAAAGCTGAGGGAATTTGGAAGCAAGCATATCACTAGGACCGTCTCGAGTCTTGGCGCGGGGTACGCAACGTTTTGTATAACCTGATGTTGAGGGAATACTTGAGATTTCTGGAGTGTGAGGTTTCGTTAGAGCCGTTGACCCACGAGTAAGGCCGTGCCTTCGAGTCCTGTCCGTTGAGTGGCTCTGGAAAGGTCGGGACCAGTGATAAGGCGTATTATGTTAGTTACGTCAAGGTGCAGTGGCCACATCAGTCCGAGAGAGAACTTGGGAATTGGAGTCTCACATGCACGAGCAATATCCGAAATTGTTCACGTCGGCTACGTGTTAACTGTTGTTAAATTCAGCTGCGGTTGATTTTTCGCGTAGAGCGGTGAGTAGAATTCGGGATCAAATTTTGTTTAAGGGGGTAGAATGTAATATCCTGAATATAATTAAGAGAGAAAAGTGTTTTTATAGAGGAGGGTTGATTTAGAAAATGATTTGATCAGTAGTTTTGGGGGGATTTTTGCTTAAGTCAGAGAACCTGAGTCGTGGGACGAAAGCCCACAGCCTTTGGCCCAAGGGGGGGGGCAGCCAAACCCTAATCCTCCCCCCTCCCTTGCGTCACCCCTTCCCCCCTTTCCAGCCACCGCCCCCTTCAGCTCCTCCCCTGCTGCTGCCCTCCCCTCGTGTGCAGTTTTTATCAAGACGTCGATCGAAGCATCAAACTTCATCTGATCAGACTCAAATTTGGTCAGTGTGTTCTTAACTTGTTGCTCTTTGATTTGTTTGGTTGGATTGATGATTAGTTGAGAGGAGCACCCATTTTGAGAGGGGTTGTGTCAGCCTGGACTATTGTAGTTTAGCACAAAGCAGTTTTGGTAGATGATCTGTTTGAGTGGTAAAACGATTACGACATGTGCTGAAATTTCTACAGTTTATAGAGAACTCATGTAACTACATTCATACCAATTTTCATGCACTACTTAGTTGTGATTTGTGAGATCTGAGCTAATAAACGAAGGGGACAGAACTGTAGTTTCGGGTAGCAGATCGGTTTTCTGCTAATTGTATTGATCTGTAGTTAAATTAGGGATTTGTCTACTATAGAATTATGGATAAATTCAATAGCTTTATGTATAGTCTTTGTTCACATTGTTTGAGTGAATAGATTTCGAGTTATGACTATTTCAATACTATTGTCCAGAGTTTCTGTCACCTTCTGGCAGTTGTAGTAATCGATTTATTAAAAATAGTTAATGATCTAATTAGAGCATTTGACCAACATGAATATTGTATATAATTCCTTAAGGTTTCCAGAGTGACCGAGTATGCAATTTTTGGATAAATAGAATGAAAGTTGTGATTTTTGGAATATTGTTGTCCATTACCGAGTTGCTAGAGATTCTACAAAAAAATGTCTTAGTTCTTCATACGTGCTTGGGTAGTTTAAAATATCTAAAATGTTGGATTTGAGCTAGGTGTAGGATCGTTGTTATCTAAGAGTTGTATTGAATTGTTGTGGTTAGCTTTGTGATCGAATAATTACTATAGGTGGTTTAGCTTCGGGTGTCTTGTCTTCCTCACATCAACCTGCTCGTCGCATCTAGAAGGCAAGTGCATTTTAGATGATTATTGAATGATTGGTGGTACCAATTGGCTAAGTGACTATTGTTATGGTTATTCATGTGAAGTATGAACATTTCTCATTACTTATATGTTTTCATTAATTGATGATGAATACTGGAAGTTATTTATATCATTTAATTTGAAGCATTCATGTTGGAAAGACTCACGGGAGTAGGCAATGAGATCCCCATATGTAAGATATGGGCAATGCAATCCCCGTATGAAAGAGGACATGATTTGGGTCCCCGCATTTAAAGAATGTTGGTTTGAGTGATTATCAACGGGTGTTACACTCCGCTATACCGGTACATGCAGAGGTGAAGTGCAGACATGTGCATAATTTGCATTGCATTCATCACATTTGAATATGTAATTGGAATACTGAGAATGAGTTGTCATTGACATGTTGTTCGTATGTCGTTTATTTGTACTTGCTAACTTTTGGACTCACGCTTGTTTATATGATGTTTTAGGTGACGTTGATGGTGTCATACTTTGGGAAGAAGGTAGAACATGGAACTTTTGCACTTGTGTACCATTTCACCCCACTTCATGTTTTATTCATTTTGGGCTTATAATATTTGAATAGGTTGTGGTTCCCTCAGTTATTTGAATAGCTGATACTATTGCTAGATGTTGTTTCCCCTAAAACGAAATTTATCGGTAATGCCACTAATAATTATTTAGAGAGAATTATAATTGAATTACGTTTAACCGTCTTGCTGAAATTTATGAATTTCCACATTGTCGAATGTTTAATCGTGACGACTTGAAGGTAGTATTACTTGAGTTTGATGTAAAAACTATAGTGATATTTAGTGATAGTAGTTGTTAGTAACATCTTGGCTTTTGCTAATCCAGGGTGTTGCATCTAAACTGTTAAGTGGTAAAACCTTCAAGTTGAACTTAATCAGTAATCATCGTATCAACAACTTTTAGGATTGAGTAAAAATTTTAAAATCTTAAGTATGATGATCAGCGTTTAGTATACGCCCCCCCTACGAACAACTTATGTTGATGTCTTGTTGCTCTAATGCCATTTAGATATTTTTTGAAAATTAATATAGGCAAGTATGTTGTGTTCAAATTAACTGGATTACCATAATGTAGAGTCTTACATACAAATATCTTATTACTCATCTGGAGGTTTAGGATAAACACTATTCGAGAGTAATATGTTTAACTTATCAAATACCACTATTTAATTATGTAGCATAAGTAGATTATCCTTGCACAGGATATGAGGTAATACTAGTTGCAAAGTCGTATACCTTTCGGATATGATTTATCAAAACCTTTTAGGGTCTTAATATTTTGCAACTATCTCTAGGTGGTTAAAGTTACAACTAACAATATGTTCTACAGAACTATAACGTATGGTTGTACCACTCTAGAGTAAAATATAACCAGTCTTAGTTTTGGTGTTTGTGGGATTAATTGCAAATATCACCAATGTTTGTTGTACCTTTAACGTACTAGAGGAAACCACCATTTCACTAACTCTTGACTGGAGATGCACTTTATAAGTGCTTGTGTGGCGCACTTCTGGTCTTTATCTTCCTCATTTCATTATATCGGATCTTGACGGATCCTTGTCTACTTCTAGGAATCGTATGATCATTTATGTGATTTAGAGATTGACTGGTAAGATAATTTTTCTTCAATGAGATACCCTCTCTTTTGGGACATGCTCTTACTACAGGTAAAAGACTATTGGGTATGTGTTTTATACATATTGCGATTTTGTTTCATTTCTTAGTAGGAATTTTGAGTCTTTCGACGATCTCATCAAGGATTTTCAGAACCCATTGACTGCATATTTTATTTATTTGTTTATGTATTTTGCCAGAATTATTATGCAACAGAACATTATGTCATTCATAATAGGAGAGTAATGGTCTCTACGGCGACCTTTGAATCATAGCTTTCACAACTTCATTATCTTCAAAATGACCTATCAACTCTGAACTACCTGGTTTTAAGACTTTTATTTAGCAATTTTGGTTCAGCAGCATATGCTTTCATTATGTGACCCGATATGAACATTTCAAGCACTCGGCCATGAACTTTGGTTCCGGATCAGTATTCTCATAAGAGAAACTTTAGCAATTGTAGAGGCAAAGTGATTGTCGACAACTTTTCTCCCATATCCTCCAAATTGAGGGTATGTCAGTGTTAACCAGATCTTTGTCATTTCTCAAATAAAAGATTCTTGGTCGTTCCACATTCCCAACATTGTAATATGTGCACATCAAATTGATGGAACTTTGATCTTCATGAGGTATTTCACCTTCAAGGTGAGTTCTCTTCAATAGAGTTAAAGGATTGATTAATAATTAATTTGACTAGTGTCATTAGATCTTAAACCCGCAGATGTCCCCACAGATTTTGGATTAAGGACCAATAAGTCAATTTAGGTGGGTATACTATTCAACTTAGGGTATTCCACTCTTAACGATGTATTTACTACAAGTAAACACTGTGGTAACTCCTCTATAGTTGGAAAGTATCTAGTAGGCTCTCCGTTTCTGGTGTACAGGAGTATAAACTAAACTTTAAGTTTAGCTTGACTAGTGCGTGTATCTTAGTACTGAAGATCCTTTCCTTCTGAAAAATACGACAATATTCAAACTTTTGGGCATTTCTCTCCCCTAATGCCGATATTCGATCTTTATTAATAGTATACCACAAAATTCTCTTATCATGGGTACATGATTAATTAAATTTCAGATCCAACATGATCTCCAACAACTGGTGGTGGCCCAAAGGTGTATGATACAGTGGTGATAACACATGAGAAATATTTTATTCCTCCAACACACACTTATTTCAATAAAGGGTTTGATGATTATATAAAATGAGCTTGACTTTTATCAGTGTGGTGCTCCTATTGAACTCCACTACTTAGTCAGATGCCTCTGATTCATTTTCTTGGCGTGTCTCCATGACTTTTAGCCAGAAACTACTACTAGATTGCTATACTAGATTGTACAAATTTTATATTGCCTACAAACATATGTCGGTACTTGTATGCCTCCTATAACATGCTGCTACATATTATCTTACTGATGTTTTACCGTAATATCCATTTTGTCAATTAGCAGTAGTAATTGCTCTCCTATAACATATTAGCTTAATGCATGCTTTCTCAGTACTTGGTTTGTTATAACATGTTTATAATTACCTCACATATTAGTGGCACAGAGCATGAGTACATGTGGCTCAGATCTTTTAGCCGTTGGAGATCTTCCTTTTGGTTCACTAGTAGAATGCATGTGCATTGCAACGGGATCATAAATCTTACATTTAGTAACAATTAATTACAACGTAACAAGCAAAACAACTAAACAAAAGAAGTGTTCTAGTTGGCATGCACATGGAATCCATGCCAAAATCCAACAAGAAGATAAAAGTACTTGCATAGTACTACATTTGATCTGCTGAAGTGATAACTTTCAAACTAACACCATCCCTTTGATGTTGTGAGCCCCTTATATTCATGTTGATTTAGCCATGGTATTTTCTGCAGAAAACAAAGTTATTTACATGGAACAAAATTCCTACATATATTTACATTGTAAAAAATAAGTATATAATTATTTTAATAATTTGTGATGCATCTGATTATGGTACCAGATGTAGGCATATGATATAGTCTATAATCCAAGATCTATAAAACACTACAAACTGATTGTGCTTGTGCCAAATTAAGCTGGCTTCTCATGACATGATATGTAAGTGCGTGGTATGTTGTTTGTTTAATGAATGAATGACAAATGCACATAAATATAGTACAATTTCTACTGGCAATGCAAACTTTATAACCTAGGGGAACAATAAGCTGGCAATCAGATTTCTGATCTTTAGCTACAAAATCAGACATGAATAGTCAATTCTCTACAGTAACTGTTAAAAGGTACAAACATGTGTCAACACAACAATAAAAATTACAACAGATGCATTAGATACGAAGGAACAACATTGGACATTAAGGACAACTAAATCAATAAATCATAGAACTGAGCACTAAAACTGCAATACGCACAAAAGAGAAGTATAATCTCTTTCCCCAAGAACTATAGTGGGAATGTATCTCAATGTTAACGTGAGATTGTAGCTAGTTCTTATGCTATCATCGCCACCCATTGTAGCGATATCAACCACCTTGTCTAACCATGAGCATAGAGAAAATCTAGATTGAGGAGATGAGCATGCTACATACACAAAATTCTCATCTCTGCTACTGCACAAGACCTAGTGCTAGCACTGAATTCCATATTATGGGCACCAAGTTTAAGCCAAGGCTTCATCTACTGTGCCAGCTAAGCACGTTCTGAAGCATGGTCTGAGCAACTAAGCACATTAGTACAAGAGAATTAGATTAAGTTAAGCACCTTAGCACAAGAGAATTATAGATTAAGTTAAGCACCTTAGCACAAAAGAATTAGATTAAGTTATTTTGACCATAAGCAATAGAACATCTGTAACACCCTGGCTATTCGGAAGCCAAGATGTTACCTAAAGAACTAACATACAACCAAACTGCGGAATAATTTAAACTGCAACTCCTCTAAGTGCATATAGAGACCAACTTTAATAGAAGTATGGCAGGAATAAAAACTGAATTCATCAGAACATAATCAAGGAATAATTAAAACGAACCACTAGCATCATTTGACAAGAAATCATAACATGGAGAGAAATACCATGCAGTAGTAAACTTATTTATTACAGTTCCTCGGTTAACAAATGAAAGACATAATCGATATTATTAATGAAAGTAAATTATGGTGAACTGTGTGAAATATATTTGTCTACTCCCTCCCAATAAAGCCATCATCAACGATCACCTAAATAAATAAATAAAGCAAGAATGAGTCAAAACTCAGCAAGTACAGTAAACAATTGAACATACAAGGTTATGAACAAGTCAATCTCAATACGAATTATAAACTTATCTCTGAACACTTATGAGTATGAATGGAATGAATGGATGCATTGAAAGGAAAGGATTGCACACATGCTCATACTGGTATAGCGAGTGACACACCCGTCGGTGCTCACTTAAGCCCGTACTTAACAAAGTTCGGGGATCCAATCACCGTATGAAGAACGTTTCATACGGGTGTCCAAAATTGCCCACATTCGAGTGGTGAGTCTTACGTGCCCATACTGGAATTGATGGGTCTTAACAATTCCACTCCCATGGACAGAACACGAACAATGCAAGAATAGAATGAACACATGCAATGAATGTCACCACTTTTATCCATATGGATTATCAACTAATAATAAATGTATATTATGAAGTATGAACATAGATCATAGCAATAATAGCGCATCAACAATATTCAATAGAAATCAATATATTTTAACACATTGTACTTGCCTTCCGCGATGTGACGTGCTAGGAGGCAACAAAGGTGCTCCTACACTCGCCGCCTCGCCGCCTACACGAATGCGTATTCAAAAATAAGAAAACATGATATGACGATGCTACCGGTGGTCTACCATACCCCCTTGACTACCCAATACAACGAATAGACCCGAACTGAAAATATACAATTCACCCATCTAAAATAATTCTGGACAGCGACACGGAAAAATTCATAATTAATGATCTGGAACTTGGAATGACATGAATCTAGTGCCCAATGAAACTTAATGAGCAAAACTACGAAACTCTAGTTGACAAGATTTTCTAATTATGCAAAAATATTTGACTAAACAGTAGGTAAAAATGCTTGACAGACCTCTATCTCGACGTTCAGAAAAGCAACGAAGAATATAAGATAACTTTTACTCTATAAGTCCAATTTGAGTGTTTTTTATCAATCTGGAAAGATAATAAAATTATCTACAGAAAACGTTTTGGGTGACAAGTCTGAATCAGAGGCCATCCTTGGTCGGCCATTGGCCGCCAGCGCTTCCCACTGACCGCCGGGTCCACGAATTTTCAAAAACTCGAATTTTCGAAAAATTCTCTCCGAACAAATTCGCTCAAAACGAAATTTAGAGTATTACACCATCCCTGTCATGTAAAACATACATTTTTCTTCAATAGGAAAGGCACAAACCTTATTCTCGAACGAAAAACCAGATGTTAAAATGGTATATATGTTGCGCTCTCACCTAACATCACTTAACGCTCCATCCACAATTGAGTCGCTGAAACCTATCAAAGCATATACAACTTTGACATTAGTGGTCATTCAACCAACTTTCTCAGCTAAGTGCATTATCGGGGAAGGGAGAAAAAGAGTAGCCATTTCATTTACCATCGTATCACCACGATAGTTCAAACAACTATACAAATTTGCATACCAAAACCTTCAGTTAACCAAAATTTGATTCTCACATGTTGACCCACTGCAGAACTGGAGGTTCAGAAAACTACATCAACAATTGTAAGGGTAAAAGCAGAAAGCATCTAGGCAAAAAAGATGCAGTGAGCAAGCTGGAGTGGATACATCTTGCTGCCACCATAGGAACGAGAGGGGAGAAGGGAGCGACGGGAGGAGCGACACAGGAGGCGAGAGAGTGGAGGAAGGGGAAGAGAAACAACAAAAGCAAACCATGTTATAGGTATCTTTGTTTCTAACTCGAGCTGCTAATGCACTGCACATGAATAGATCGATTTTTCCATTTCCAAGGAAAACCTCACTGAACTCTGATAGCAATGATGTGTCAATAAGAAACAACGAATGTAAACCATGTTATAGGCATATTTGTTTCTAACTCGAGGTGCTAATATGCTATACATGTCTTAGCGAATAGATTTAAAATTATATGGAAATCTCACTGAATTCTTATAGAAATGGGTATCAAGGAAAAGACTACTTTATCCCAAAAAAAAACACAAGAACACTAACCTTCATGAGTAAGGGTTGGAAGGCAGTGAGGACGACTATGTAGTTGGGCAAGCAATGGCACCAAGGCTAAGATCGCTGAAGCCAACAACCTGTCTCATGATGCAACATGCATTGGAAACAACATAATACGATGCTAGTGCTTTTAGGCATTCTATCAGACACATAGCATTCACATGATTGCACAAATGTACCTCAGAATACATTCTTCGATGATCAAATTCCCCTACAACAACCCCAATTGCGACAAGAGCAGACCTAAATCTGCATAAGATGACAACAATAGTGATATTGGAAAGGCAAGAGGATAGCACTGACCTCTCCTTTCCGTCTCTGTTTAATGTTTTCGTATGTATTGCAAGCATGGCGCCACAATAAAATCAGTCAAGCATGATCAATTAATCCAAGAGGAAACTTCTTGGCAATATTTAACTTAAGTTTGAGTAGTGTACCTTAGTGGACATAAGAGTCGTAGAGGGTCCTTCAATCTTTGCAAAATGCCTCCTAATCAACCAAACGTGTGCCAATATGCACTTAAGAGTAAAACAAATAGACAGTTCAGTGAAAGAGAAACAAATAGATAGTTCAGTGAAAGAGAAGTACCCAGAACCCAGCACTTGTGAACCTATGGCTCGAATTCAGATCTCTCTAACAAAATTACTAATCTAATGAAATCTAGATCAAAACTAGTGGGAAAAAGAAGGCTAGAAGCCCCAAAGCACAAAATTATTACAGACCACAATCCAAATAACCATAGACCACAATCCATGGATGGATACCTTAGCATCTCTCAGGCCAACATCTGCAGCATCAGGCGAGTAGCACTAATGAACTTCAAGGGGAAGAAAGGGGAATGACCAAATGAGGCGGAGGAAGAGGAGGAGCGACAACGAGTGCAGCAATGGAGGAGATGGGGGAAAACTAGCATGAGCGGTATGGATGACCAACGGGGGCGACTGGGTGTGTGCATGTGAAGAAGAAGCGGGGTGGCGGCGATTTGCGTGGTTGTGGAAGAAATGGGGTGGTTGCGAGAATCTATGTTCATTGATCTCCAGAGGAGCCAAGGACGCGAGGACAACTGGTGGAGGCTTCATTGAGGGTGGGCGAGAAAAGGGTGCGGACGAGCATGGCGGCCGAAAAGGCAGAGAGCGGGCGCAACTGACAGAACCTCGGTGAATCGGCTCCATGGTCGGAGTAGCCGACGTGGCTGTAGTCGATCTATCGGTAAGGAGCACCAGAAGAAACCTGCGAGGGAGGTGCGTCAGATATGTCAGCAGGGAGGCGGCGAGGACCGACGGTGGCCTGAATGGGTAGCGTAGGCGGCGAGTCGGTGTGGAGGTTGAGTCAGGTAAGTCGGCGCCATGGTCGGAGTAGCTAAGGCGGCGGCGGAGCTGACGAAGGATCATGTCGAACCGATGGCGTGAGGTGCGAGGGATCATAAGATTTTTTAAGTAGTAAAGAACTGACGAAGAAACACATTAGTTATTATTACTAGTCTTTTTTTTTAAGTAGTAAAGATATCATAAGATTTAAATTTTTTTTTGCTTCTAATCCATCTAATACGGGAAAAAATATTGAATCATGCTCCTGCTGTTTCATACACTACGTAACATATTATATTATGTTACACCAAATACCGTACAAACCGCTGGCAAATATAGTATATTCAACGCCATCTAGTATATATTAAGAGTGATGGCAAGCGTATCAACGTTTATACCTTGCGTCCCAACTCCCATCCGCCCAAATACAATTCAATCTTTGTCGCTTTCTATCTGCTAATGATATACCACTCATGTACAAATATTATTTGCAAGAAAGAAGTCCAGTTAATCCCATTGACTTCTACCGCTTTCACAAGAGGTAGTATACATCAATTATACAATCAATTCTTCGCTGAGCAACAAGGATATTGTACTGTATGATTCATGCGTTTTACCAGTCATCTGAAATTAAGTCCACGAAACAGGCACGATCAGGTTGGGCTGGTGATGGAGATGGTGGCATTCAAGTAAGCAATGCATTCGGTGGGCAGGCGGAGGAAGGTGTTCATGAATGCGTCATCAATGGGGTCGACGACGGCCACCCCGACCAGCTTGCATCTCCCTTCACCGTCCAATCTTTCTCCAGTTCCGCGTCTTATCGCTCTACTGGTCTCCTCCGAGGTCAGTGTTGTGTGGACGAACAACGGCGGCGCTTGGTAGATGCTCCCAACCGAGAAACAGAACCTCGACCTGAACTTCAGTTCAACCTGAAACGAAACGCACAACGCTGGTCATCATCACGATCATATTGTTCATACAGCTATATCGCTGCGTTTCTTCAAAAATAAAAATAAAAATTACAGCTACATCGCTGCTCTGTGATCCTCCAGAGTTTGTTAAGATACTCCGATTACCGGTACACTACGAAATTCTCTTTCGCTGCTCTCAGAAAAATTCTTTAGTCTGTATTTGATTGGTGAGAACTACATGGGTGTAGAGAAGGCTGGACGTACGGTTACCTGACCACTCGTCCGGTCGATGCTTCCTCGGAGAGCCTCGGGCAAGATGTCGATCTTGAGGAACGGCGGCAGCGGCAGCCCGAGGAACTTGGTCGTCGCGCCGGACATCGCCGGGATGTACAGGCTTGCCACGTCGAAATCGACAAGTACCGTGCCATCCTTGCCGCTGGCACAACGCCCCGCGTCCACGCCACGGCCGCCTTGGGCACTGTACGCGAAGTCCGGGTACCTGGAGATGCCGAGCCTGCAACCGTCCCGCGTCCGGAACTCGACGGTAAACGTGTCGGGCCGAGCCTGCGGTGCCGCGACGACAAGAAGGGATTCCATGCCACCGAGATCGCGTATTTGTTGTACCGCCGGGGATGTAAAGGTTTCGGTATTGAAGTGGAAGCGCACAGTTTCTTAGGTTTTGATAGTTTTTGCAGGGTTGGGAGGTTCGACGAGGAGGTGAGTGTTGACGCCACCGGCAGGTGCCATTTGGAGTCCGCAGCACTGCGGCGATGGAGAAGAGGACGACCCGGTGCGGCTTCCCGGTTTTGAAGGTCGTGGTTTTGTTGGTGTGCGATGGACCTTGATAGCCTGCCTTATCCCTTGCCTTCTGTTCTGTTCTGTTTTCCTTTTCTTTCTGTTATGAGGATGCTTTGTTCTTTGTTCCAGGAAATGTACCCTAAACTGTAGTGGTCAGAAGCTTAAACTTTGGATTTGTGTTGATGCTTGCTCAAACACTTTTATAAGGTGTTGTTTAGGTTAAGGGAAAAACAAAGGAAATTTGATTGGAGTTTTTGTTTCTTGTAAGATTCATATGTTCCAGACCCAAAGGCTTGGCCGACATACATAAGTGGGCTGGGATATATTATTTGGGTATTAGTGAGGTAAATGTAATTTAACTTGAATTAGTTAACTGGGTCGGATTTGAGCCTAACGCATACGCTAATTAGGCCTCATTTGCTTAGGTCTACTTGAGATTGTCTCTCTTTATTATTATTATTATTTAAAATACTTTGTGAATAAAGAGAACAAAACAAAAACAAAAACAAAAGTAAAGTTTTCTTGCACATGCCTACTCAACTCAACAGCAAGCGATACCTTTGTCAAATTTCATCAAATTAAAGATCGGATAGTCCTGTAGAATTGAATCCTAAGGCAAATCTAGCAAAAATACTCTTGAACTTTGTTGGATTTTCAATTACAAAATGGGTCTTACAAGTTACAACTATAGTTTGCAACTTTGTATTACGCCATTACCTTCTCTCTCTTTTTTTTTTTACAAATTTTTTGTTTCTTCCTCCACTAAATAAACCGTAATCTCCAGGCCGTCGCGTCGGTGGCGTCAGCAGCCCCCTACGGGCCTACGGGCCACGTTAAACCCAACCATTAACCAGAGTCAGGGCCCATTTTTCCGCTTCCACCCGCGAGCTAAACCCGATCCTGGAAAAGAGCCACCCTTCAGGGCCTCCTCTCCTCGCTCCGATCCGGATCTCCCCATCCACCGGCGAGCCCTCGCCGCGTCGCCTCCACGCGACCCGACTCCCCATATATCCAACCTCCCCGCCGCTGCGCCTGCCGAAACCCCAGCCCTATCTGGCTGCATCCTCCCCCGCCCGCGCCTCCTCCCGAGCCCAGCAAACCCTAGGCGCCGCCACATGGACGTAGAGACCGACGGTCGCTTCGGCAACAAGCGCGTGCACAACCGCCTAGGCCCGGCCCCCGGCGCCGCCTCGTCGTCAACTTCCGGGAAGGTCTGTATCCACTGGCGCGCCGGCCGATGCAATCGCTTCCCCTGCCCCTACCTCCACAGCGAGCTCCCCGATGCCAACTCCAAGCGCCCAAACCACAGCGCTGGCTCCGGCGGGCACGTCTGGCGCAACCCCAACTCTGGAGGAGGAGGGGGCCGCGGAGGCGGTGGGCTGAATAAATGGGGGAGGGGCCCCGGAGGTGCAGACGGCGGCGCGAGGCACAAGGCCCCCGACCGGCCCTGCAAGTTTTTCCTCGCCGGCGACTGTTCCTACGGCGAGAAGTGCCGTTTCCCCCACACATACTGCATGAGCGATAGCATCACGCTGCTCACTCCGCTCCAAGGTCACGAGAAGGTACTTCCTTCCCCTACCGATTCGACCGTCTGGTAAAACCTGAAAAGTTGCCAACTGATATGTTTTGCGTTCCTTCAGGTCGTGACGGGGATTGTGCTGCCGACTGGGTCGGACAAGCTGTATTCTGGGAGTAAGGACGGAACGGTGCGCATGTGGGATTGTCAAACTGGACAGGTAGCTGAGGCATCATTGAATTGTGTCATGATAGGCATGTATGTTGTGTGTGACAATTTTTCAGTACTTCTTTGCTATATGGTGGTGTTATAGTGTGCCGGTGTCATCAATATGGGGCGTGAGATCGGGTGCATGATCAGCGAGGGGCCATGGTTGTTTGTTGGAATACCTGATGCTGTGAAGGTAGGAAACAGTGCTTGAGATTTGCATTTTTGATTGAATGCTATTGGTGTTCCACATATGTGTGACTGTTTGACATGTTCCTGCAGGTTTGGAATGTGCAAACACAAGCGGAAATGAACCTTACTGGGCCAACTGGGCAAGTCTATGCGCTTGCAGTTGCCAATGAGCTACTCTTTGCCGCAACACAAGTAAACTTTCTTTCCTTTTGGCTTATCTTTGGTTGTAATTTTGTCTTTGCAAATGTAACTTTCTGTGTTGACATATTCTCTTGTGTCATGCTTTGTGCAGGATGGAAGGATTTTGGCATGGAGATTTAGTGCAGTAACAAACTGTTTCGAGCCAGCTGCTTCTCTTGTTGGGCACCAGCTTGCTGTTGTTTCATTAGTAGTAGGAGCCATGAGGCTTTACTCTGGTTCAATGGATAAAACCATTAGAGTAAGGAGAACTTGTTTACACCAATTCATGTTTATTCGTAGACAGATACAATTGATGTAGGAGGCTTTGTTGCATGCATCAGATCATAAATTCCTGTTGGTGTGTAACACTTCCATCGCTTTATGTCAACTTCCACTCGACTCAGGTTGCTTTTATCCTTTGTGTTTCTCATGGTTGAAGTTTACAATGCACAAGTCACAAGTTCAATAGACCCCATGTACTGTACTATATAATTATATATACACTTGACTTTTGTAATAAATTTAAGTGGTAGATATTGCTAATTGATTTATCCGGAGTTAACAATCAGATATAAAATGGGTGATTCTCTGTGCATGATTTTTTTTTTGCTACTATTTAGTGGTTAAATTTAATGGTGTTGGAAATCTGCATCTGGTTTGGTACTGTTACTATAGGTGGTGCAAGCCTGCATCATATAATATTTAGGTAGGCAATCACTTGCGGTAATTTACTTTCATTTACATCAACATTTTATGGTGATATCTCAACTGGCATGGGGAACATTTGCAACTTATATTTTGGAAAAAAAAATATTCATCTACAGCACTGGAAAAGTTCCAGTACCAAAAAATACCACTGCTGTTACAAGGCCCACACATTGTGAGAATTTAAGTGTTGTTTGAAATCTGTTATTTTCCTGGTGCTATCAATGTAAGTTTCCCTAGTGTTTTTGGTGTGTTCAATCTCAAGAGAACATGAAGTATCTCTTCTGTTTTATTGTGCATGACCTATCAACTGGATTCATTTTGATTGACATCACAGACGGTACTTTACTGCATATTACATTTTCCATTAAGACCAGAATGATACTCTTGTCACTTTTGTCTAATCCCATTCTACAGATAATAATAACAAAAGGAACAATGTTTCAGGTGTGGGATTTGGCAACATTGCAGTGCATACAGACTCTTTCTGATCATACGGGTGTTGTTATGTCTGTACTGTGCTGGGATCAGTTTCTACTATCTTGTTCTTTGGATCAAACAATAAAAGTTAGTCTCTATCCTTGTCCTCTTGTTATTGAATAATTCTGCAAATCTGTCTATTCATACTTCACATTTTATCCTTTTCAATGCATTTCATACTTCTAAGTTTTGTTTTTCTGCAGGTCTGGGCAGCTACAGAAAGTGGAAGCTTAGAAGTAACATATCACACAAAGAGGAGCATGTATGTGACCCAACACTCTTAATTACGCACTGGTTATGTCGTGCCATTACAGTCTATTTTGGTGCCATTACAGTCTATTTTGTTGCATCCATAGATAATTTATTCATGTTATCGAAAACCTTTTAGCCTTTCCGGTTAACATCTAATTCGTCCTATCTGGGTTTTTTTATGGTTTCAGTGGTCTGGGTTGACACAGGTCAATGGGTGGCATGTCCTGCCTTAATTAATATGGATTACAATTAATAATGTTCAGAGATCTGGTTTACACTCCTTTGAATTTACTATTAGGATTTTGTTTAGAATTGTCATATGCTAAACACCTTTAGGAAGTTTAGCATTAGAATTTTTCCTATGCAAGTGCAAGATCCATATGATGTCACGAATGTATATACATGTAACTCTTTTGTCTACCCTTGAAAAATAGTTATTAAAATTAGTCCAATGAGTGAACCAGTCAAGTGACCAGTTCACTGGTGCTGCCAGCAGTTCAATGGTTAGAACGGCTGTTCAATAATATTATTATTTAAATTTTATATGCGCTATTATTTAGCTGATATACAAATTATTGCCCTTATGACAAGAGAACAAAGAAGTGAAGAACTACGACCCTGTAAGAAAACAGGACAAGACCAGGCTCCTGTTCCTGTTTTAATAATTATGGCCCCAAAAATAACACCCCCAATAGAATTAAACACATCCCTGGCAAAGAGATTATGAACTGGCCAGCAAGCTCCCCAAAAAACAAAGAACTACAGAAAAGAAGAGGCTTCGGTTAGCCAGCAGACAAAAGATATCTTCATTGAGGTTTATCTTCCCCATAGCCACCAGGTTTTGAAATGCCTAAGAGTCTTGCTCAAGAAGGCGGTCGAGGATAGTAGATACCTTGATCATCATCTCCTCCTCTGATTCGCAAAGCAGTTTGTTCCATTGCTGCACCAAGTAAACCGTCCTGTAAAGAATTGCAGACTGCTTGTGGTCTAACTTGTTTTCAGTGACCATATTGCTTCTTGGAACCACCCACCTAGCCACCAACTTAAGAAATGAGAACAAATGGAAATTGGTTGAGGCTCTCGAAGCATGATGTGGTCAGCTCGTTCCACTTGCACACACAGTTTACAGCTGATATCTCCCACCAGTTTATCCTTTTCAGTTAGCCTTCTGAGGGGTTTCTGTTTTGGAAAAGCTGCGAGAGAATTTCTATTTTCGAAGGTAATTATCCCCTTACCAGATTTCTCCAGCCACCATTTAATCGTGTCTCCCTTTTTGGAGTTGCCATTGCCCTTCAACTTAACATTTCCCTCCAAAATGTTTCTACAGTCATAAAAGCTGTTTGACTCCTGCTAATGACCTTGTCTGCCACTTTTTCCAGCCGCTGAGTCAATTCTTTTGTAATGATTCTGTAGTCATGTTCAGCAAACAGATGGGTCTAAATTGTTTGATTATGTTGGCTTCTTTGATTTTTGGAATCAGGGTAACTACCCTGTAGTTTTAGTCTTAGAAGGTCAAGCTTGCTCCCTATAGAGTTCATCCAATAAATCTTTTAAGTTATGCTTTCCCTGAAGAGTTCATCCCATTAGTCTTTCAAGTTATGCTTTCCCTGAAGAGTTCATCCCATTAGTCTTTCAAGTTATGCTTTGACGACCTCACAATTTTTTTTGTAGAAGGTAGCTGAAAATCCATTAGGTTTCAGAGTCGTGCTCTGTGGTGATTCGTGGGATACTTCTTTTTTATCTGCCTAAAACAAAACAACTTAATATGTTATTTGGCAGTTGGCATATTGACAATCATTATACTAGTAAGTTTTTATTGTTTTGAAAAACGGGCAGGAGCTCTGCCGATCACTATTAGAAGAAGAAAAACACCAGGAAGTACACCAAAGTTAAGCTACCTCACCACAAGGCCGGACTTAGGCAGCTGGCAACAAAAAGAAAAACAAAAGAAAGCTGGACTGAAGACCAGCTCACAACAAGGAACTGAAACCCAAACCGCACCAAAGAACAACTACAAAAAAAAAAAAAAAAAAAAACTACCGCCCGACAGACTGAGAAACTAAAACAGCAACTAAACTCGAAGAATCAACTTGCAGTTAGCTCAAACGCCCTTTTCCTTGCCATCACCTGCTCCTGGATGCGATAGAACGCCTGAAGAACCGACATGTACTTGTGCTCAAATAATCTTCTATTTCTTTCATTCCATATGTTCCACGCCATATATATAATGACTCCATCAAAGGTTTTTCCATTGCTCCTTGCTTACCCTGTTCCTAAATTCCTTCCACCAATCTGATAAACTTCGAAGCTCATCATGTAATTTTCATATGCGAGTTTTCCTCCTAATGGAACTTATGTTTCTCATTGCGAAGGAAAGATCAATAATCCATCCTAAAACATGCAAGTATGGTGTAATGATATGCTGAGCTGGGTTCTAATGCTAGAAATGGAAGTTAATATTTCTAAGGAACAGTGATGGGTTATATGATTCACATGACTACAAGACATTCACTTCTGTCAGTACTAGTTTCAGAAGAACGTGCTCCTTTCATGGCAGCACTTTTTTTTTGCCTTTCAGAAATTAACCGTTCCCTTTATTAATAGAGTGCATCATCTGTCTTAACATAAATTTGGGAACACGCATTTCATATGTTCACCTTTCTTATGTTCCGTAGTTTCTATGCTTTAATGGTTTTGTTCCGTCTGTAGGGTGCACTTGCCCTCAGTGGCATGCCTGATGCACAATCAAAACCTGTGCTACTATGTTCATTAAATGACAACACTGTCCGCCTCTATGACCTGCCATCGTAAGGAAGCTATTATACTAAGATTATTCTCTGTATGTTTTACTTCCTATATTTTTTCTGAAGTGACTCTTGTTTGTTTTATAGGTTCAGTGATAGGGGCAGAATATTCTCCAAACTGGAAATTAGGGCAATACAAAGTGGTCCTAGTTGTTTATTTTTTACTGGGGATGGAACTGGTGAGCTGAAGGTGTGGCAATGGGTCATTGATGGATCCCAAACCTGATGAATATATTGTATTCTAGATTAGTTTCCCCATGTATTTTATGAGGGATTTCTAAAAAATATGCATAATGAATTGAGGTGTGGTTGGCGGCCAGTTTGTTTTTCTGATGTCCTACATTTATTCTCCAAGGATATGGGATTCAGTTGGATAGCCTTGCAGCTAGAACAAGCCGAGTCTATATAATCAGTATGTACGATATTTCTGTCCTGGAATGAGTTTCACGTCAGGGGAATAATTGCTTGTAATTTGTAAAGCACCGGAACCAACAAGTATCTGATCTTTTTGCTCCGATGTGCTGATAGTTTCAAAAGGATGTACTGGTATAAAGGTTTTGTTCGGCTGCATTTGTATTGGGGAAACGAGGCTTTTCACAGCAATACCATTTGTCATTGTTTTCATGGACTCAACGCACGTATGTTGCTCTTTTCATTTACTGTCGTATATGAGTGTATAGGGTGTTCATCACTCAAATCCATTAGTATTTCCTTCTACTGATGCAGTCTAAAATGAACGTCCGCACATTCCAGTAAGACGACTTGATGCAGATGCCTACTGCATGGATGGTTCTGATTTCTCAACTTCTTACAGCAAGATCCTACATAAGAGTCAACGATTAGCTCTGATCACTACAAAGTTAGCCTAAAGCTAGCAAGTTTTCGTGGTGGTAAGATTGCATCCAGTTCTTCAAATCTTGGCGCAGCATGGATTGTACATGACTTGGGAGACCACCATGTGGGCATAGAACTACATGAGCACAGGACGTTCGTGTATATCCAGACCCCTTTGCCCTGACTCGAGTTCATCTGTGCAGAGCTGATGCGACATACGGGAAAAGATATTGTGGAGCTCGCTTCCACGAAAGTACCTCGTAAATAGCAGCACTGCTATACGTTATGGGATATGGGCACTGTTGAATTGACGTATACTTCAAAATTAGGTCACATTCCTTTTGGAATAGCTTTGAAAAAAAAAATAGTACGTAGCGAGAGTTGTGTCACAGGCAGCTCAAGTGAAAAAATAAAATAAAATAAAAAGATTATTTCTTCTGTGATCGAAGAGGGAAACAGGTCCGTTTGAGTACTTGAAAACTTGAACTGTCATCTAAAACCACAACCTTCCGTGTTAACTAATTCCATCTTCTCCTACCACATCCATGAATTGAAACGACACATGACAGCTTCTTTCGGACAAGAGGATCATCTCAAGGCGGTGTCGTGGTGGAGCGCCGTGGCGCTGTCGCCCTCCCGCTGCTAGGCGTGCTCCGTGAGGAGGCCGCCGACCAAGTGGGCGCGCCGGTGGTGCGGCGCGCGTGGTTGGACGGCGTGGGGCAAGGCCGGCGAGGAGGTGTATGTTGGGGGGTGAAAAAAACAAAGCTTGTAAGCCAAGTCGGCTCGTTTAGGCCGCTCAATTCGGACTTGTGGATTATCAAACCGAGCCAAACCTTTTTTTTTCTTGTTAAGTTAACGAGCTGAATCCAAATTGGCTCGCGAGACGCTTGCTAGCTAGTGAAGCTCTACCGACATAAACCTCCAGCCCAGCAAGATGGTAAGCTAGGTCCACAGACCACAGGCCCACTGTGGGCGGCCTAACAAGTTTTGGATAGTGTTGGTTCTCTCATCGCATTAGGCGCATGCGCAGTCACCGCCATAGTGTTTACCTACTCGGCTACTCCCAACGTCCGCATACACCTCCGTCTCCCCGTCCAGATGTTGAGTATGATAGCTAACGAGCTTAACGAGCTAGCTCGTGCTTTTACAACGAGCTGAGCCGAGCAGCCTCGTTATCCACCGTGTTGGATACTTAATTTATTTTCTTGACAACATGAACCGACAAGGTTATGTCGGCAGCTACCATTGCCACTTGAAGTTTCTAGTTGATACAAGATAATGATGTGCTGAGTTTCATGCATACAGAGACAAGTCTGCAGAGGACACGTAAGAGATTGGATTAGCTAGCTGCTTAGTCATGTGTGTAGATAGCTGTAAAAAATATATTAATAAACAATGTTGCTTAAGTCGGTAACTACCAATGTCGGTTCCATTTGGCTATAAAAGAAACTGCGATGTATACCTGTATGTAACCTTTGATGATCAATGTACTAGACAAGTATACTCCTCTGTTTCTTATTCTACCATATTCTACTGTCCCATTGCCTCTTCAGTTAAATTTCCCAACACACCGTAGCGTAGCGTACGGAGGGGAGGGGAAGGGCGAGACGCTGCACAACCATCAGCAATAGGTGCGGCGACCCGCTAGCTCATCGTGGAGAGGAACCCGCACGTGCACGACCCCGACGACGTCTTCCCGGGGCTCGTCGTCGCCCTGAGGCCCACCAAGAACACCTATAGCTAGCTAGTTGGCTAGTTCGATCTAGTTGTATTTTGCGCGCGAGAGATGTGACTGACGGTGGTGTAGTACTCTGTGACCCTTGTGTTCGTGGTTGGCACATATGCATGGATGATCAGGAGATGGAGCTGAGGGCTTTATGTTTCTGCCTTTTCTTTCCCCCCGTCTTGCATGATTTCTTCGTCTTTTCAGCGTCATGCACGAATCTAGTTACTCCGCTGCAACGCGGCGTACTTCACAGCAATCCCAGACATCCATTCTGCATCCATTGGAAAAGGGCAAAGGTCCAACCGTCGAAGTTCGATCCTGCGATATGTTGTTGCGGAAGTAGAAATGTCTTCAGTTTCAATGGAGGACCTGCTCCATCGCTGTTCTAACAGGTGAGTAGAAACACCATGCCTACGGCAAAATTGAAGGTCTGATTTTGCAACCACCACTATTCCACCACAAAACTCGCCGCGATTCTTCATCCAATCAACACCAACAATAAACTCTCAGCATGGAAAAAAAAATAGACATTTTTTCCCAACCGTTGGCCCGTCTATTAATTTTGCTGCGCAGGCCTAATTAGACCTGTTGATGGGCAACTCGACCCAATTTTTTTCGGGTTCAGGCCGGGCTCGAGCCTCGATTTTTCAGCCCAAAGCCCGAAAAGGCAGACAACAATAACATTATTTAATTTGTTTATTCTGAAAATGAATTAATTTTTTTATTTATTTCAAAAAAAAATAAAATAATATTAGTTTATAGAAAAATGGCCTAGCCTATGTCGTGTCAGAGCAGGCTTAAGCTTGCTCGTTTAGGACTAGAATTTTCTAGGCCCGATCAAAAGCCTGGCCACTTGAACATGTCTAGGCCTAATGTACCAATTTTGGCAAATACTACATCCGTTCCCAAGTACTTGGCCTTTTTTTTTATTTTTCACGGTCTCCAAAATTAAACATTAACTCTTAATTTTATACTAATACATTTATATACATTTATAAAATTTTATGCGTGTATAATATTATGAAAGTTTTTCTAATGACAAATCAAATAATACCATTTTAATAGGACCAATCTAAATATTTAGAAAAATATTAGTGATCAAGGATTATCAAATCTGACAGATGAAAGCCCAAGAGCGCCAATCCTTCGGTATATAAAGTATAAACCGAGGGAAAAAGGGAGGGACGAGAGACGCGCTACGTGACCACTTTCCCCTTGTCCGTTCGATTCCCCGCTGGTATGCTTCCCGGCCTCCGATTTTATTTTTATTTTTATTTTTATTTTATTTTATTTGCGTGCCCAGCTTCTTGTCGCTTCGGTTTTGATATTCCCCTTCTCCCCCTTCCAAGCTCTCCTTCACCGCCTCCTCTTCGTCTGTGCGGCCCCACGCCCGGCCACTGCCCCTCCCCTTCGCCCTTGCGCCCGGCCCCCTCCCCTCCCCTTCGCCCCTCTGGCTACGGACGCTGCCCCCACGACTCGCCCCCTCCCTCCATATCCGCGCCCAGCCACCGCCCGCGCGCTCGGTCCTCTCCCCTTCGCCTCCATGCCCGGCCCCCTTGAGTTCCCATTGTGAGAACTACTGTACTCCTCCCTTGTGCAACCTGCCGTGCCTCCCTAAATCCAAAGACGATGCAAGCAGTGATGCCGTCGCTGCGTCTCCAGGCTCGGCCGGCGTCACGGCTGTCGCCGAGGACAAGCCGCGTTTGATGCTCAAGTAGTGCTCACATGCATGAGTTCTGGTGCTCACGGGAAAAGAATCAGGTGGTTAAGCTTTGCCCAGATGCTCTTTATGAATTCCTTTTAAGTGAAAAAATGTATTGCAAGTTGCGACTACAGAATTTTTCTAGAGGTTTCCAGTGGTTCTGGGATTAAAAATAGGCAACAAAACACATTGTCTATTTTCTGAGATCTTGTTTGCTAGTTTGTATATTGAGGTTTAGTTTTTAAGCAAAGTTCATTGAGCTTCTTTTCGATTACTAGCTATTGCTCTGACAATCTTATCCAATGCACAGCGTTTTCTTTTAACAACCACACTACATGCATGTTACATCACATCAATGCCACCCGAACAAATAAACTCTCTTGTGCTTACTGGGTTTCTGTTATGCGTTTTCATCATAATGCAAGGTGGTATTCTTATATGAGAATGCTAGGCGGTATTGAAGCAGCTGTCTTACGAATTACTTGTAGTCCCACGTATACTTGACATGGAATTACTGATGGACAAAGGATTAACTTACTTGACATGGAATTGCTGATGGACAAAGGATTAACTGTGCACGTTCTATTATCCCTTGGTTTCTGTTAAGGTCTGTTTATCCAATGTGTAAGAATACGTCCTTCCATACTATTACTAAATCATTCTTACTTATTTTGCTTTAACATTATATGGTAAAATAAAAGTGAGATGGATTTATATTACTAGCTTTATCAGTACAGCTGTTGATGAAGAAATGTTTTGGGGTTCCACTCCCAGCCTCCCAGGTGTGGCTAGCCTGTCATACACACGATCCTTCCTCTCTCTCAATCCTCTCACTTCCATATGGGCCCCACGTTGGAATGCCCTTTGTTCCTTACTTTGCCAGGAAATGCCTCAGCGCGCAGATGCACGCAGCAGGCTACTAGTTATTTAAAAACGGAGGAGTATGACCATCGATTCCTAACCTGCGAGCAGCACGGTCGCACGGCCATTAGGGCAATCAGCTTCTGAAATCATATATGCCACGCTCGCGGCGGAGAGCCAAGCGCCACCTCACTACAACCCACGGCCCATACATGCTACATGACCAAGTTGATGACATCATCAGTCCTTAATGTGGATTCAAAAGTTTAAAAGTACATAACTTTTAAACCGATTATCCGATTCGCTCCATCTGAACCATCGTGTTTCTTATTACAATATCTTCAAAATAAGATCTCACTTGTATATATTTTAGCATTATTTTATTGGTGATTATGTTGAATGTTCCCTAATAATCTTGAATGGTTTCACTAACATGTTTGATTTGTTCTACGGGCAAATTTTAATTTTTGTATGAACTATTGGAACATTAGAAATATTCGTCGATTCATCAAATCTATTTCAAAATTGATGGTTCCCTATCTCGCTTCCTTGCGAACACATTGCTCCCTTCTTCCCATGGTTAGGGACTCTCGGCGAGCCACGCCATGGTCGCCCCAAACCGAGCCGCCCACTTGCCAATCCACCATCTCTGCACCTTAGTTTGAGACAACGGGTCACAATCTCCACGCTAGCTCTCCTCGGGCATCTTCACCAAGCCGCAACCACAATTGGCTCCTCATCGACATCGTGTTCGTGAGCCCACGCCCGCCGAGAAGTCTCAAATCCGCTTTCATCGAACTTTTCCTCTCCACGGACGTCGCCTCTAGCGTTGCTCGCTCTAGTTATCCTCGCATCTCGCGCCAAAAATGGGTTCTTAGTCCTTGGGAACATGTATTTCCTCACCGCGCCAGTAGCATTGTTTCCTCTCTCTCTCTTTCTCCTCCTCTGCTCCAACCCAAGGTCCGATGGTATCTAGCATGTGGTCTCCATGTGAACCATCCCCAACAGCACCCTAAGGCCCTACACATCCATCCCCACCTGCGTCGCCTCTCTAGAGCCACTCTCACCGCACGTCATTGACGAGTAGAGGAAGAGGAAGGAAAGGAAGAGGGGAGGAGGAGGAAGAGGGATATTTGATATGCTTGTTGTTCCAAGTACAAGAGCTCGTACGCTTCACTTAAATTATCAGGTGAGCTTATTTTTAGGAGTGTTTTTATATTATATAAACTATATGATGCTACCTAATGATGAAATATATATATGTGCAGCACCATGTCACTTTTGGTCCAAGACAAGCAAGCAGTTCGAGCTGGACCCGTTTTGGAATTTAGTTCGGCCTCCGGAATCAGCCTGACAGCACCAATTTAAAACAGACATAACTTTTGCAAACGGAGTCCGATTCGAGTGTTCTTGGGCTTGTTGGAAAGCTAACGACGAGATCTTACCAAACGATCCAGCCTCACCTCCAAATTCCTTCTGTAGACTTCAAAATCATCAAAATAAGATACTTTGTCACCAATTTAGGCCGATTTAGGCCTTGTAATCGTACCGGAATTGGCCCATATGCCCCCGGCCCACCTGAGGGTGTGATTACTGTTCATGTGAACAGTAATTAGTACCTTTAGTCCCACCCCCCTATTTCTTTTAGATTTGTGGCTCCTCATCCCCTATTTAAGGAGGACGCACCCCCTCTAGTTTCCTTGGATTTTGTTTAGTTAAAAGTTAGCCTTGTTGCAACTTCGTGTATTAGCTTGTGTCGACTAGACCAACCATAATACCGCTTTTGAAATCCCAATTTCAATATTTCAATCTTTATTTGTAATTTTAGATTGCTTTATCTCGTTCTTGCGTGCTTCTTCGGTGTATGCACAAATCGACCTTCGTGGTCAAGTCAACCGGGTATTCGTGCACGGTTGATAACGACTTGTCAATCAGTTCCGCGATTGGGTGGTTTCGAGTCTTGCGTGTTCGTAGCCGGGATCGTCAGAGTTGAGCGACGCCAACTGGACTTATCGTTCTCATCGAAAGATCGGGCCAACAATTCAAACCTCAGGGTTCATCAGGCGTGCTCCGTGAGGAGGCCGTCGACCAAGTGGGCGCGCCGGTGGTGCGACGCGCGTGGTTGGACGGCGTCGGGCAAGGCCGGCGAGGATGTGTATGTTGGGGGTGAAAAAAAACAAAGCTTGTAAGCCAAGTCGGCTCGTTTAGGCCGCTCAATTCGGACTTGTGGATTATCAAACCGAGCCAAACCTATTTTTTTTCTTGTTAAGTTAACGAGCTGAATCCGAATTGGCTCGCGAGACGCTTGCTAGCTAGTTAGGCTCTACCGACATAAACCTCCAGCCCAGCAAGATGGTAAGCTAGGTCCATAGACCACAGGCCCACTGTGGGCGGCCTAACAAGTTTTGGATAGTGTTGGTTCTCTCATCGCATTAGGCACATGTGCAGTCACCGCCATAGTGTTTACCTACTCGGCTACTCCCAACGACACCATCCATGCTCATGGGTGGGAGAAATTGCCGCTGCCCTCGCGCTGCCCCCTCGGTCCTTGGCCTCCACACCCTCATGCCATCCAGCTCCACCTTCCCATCTACCTCCACTTCTACTACAGTGCTCACGCTTTGTGTGTGCGAGTAGGGGTAGAGATTGCCAGTCGTCGCCGTCCTCACACTGCCCCTTGGCCCTCCGACGTCCGCATACACCTCCGTCTCCCCGTCCAGATGTTGAATATGATAGCTAACGAGCTTAACGAGCTAGCTCGTGCTTTTAAAATGAGCTGAGCCGAGCAGCCTCGTTATCCACCGTGTTGGATACTTAATTTATTTTCTTGACAACATGAACCGACAAGGTTATGTCGGCAGCTACCATTGCCACTTGAAGTTTCTAGTTGATACAAGATAATGATGTGCTGAGTTTCATGCATATAGAGATAAGTCTGCAGAGGACACGTAAGAGATTGGATTAGCTAGCTGCTTAGTCATGTGTGTAGATAGCTGTAAAAATATATATTAATAAACAATGTTGCTTAAGTCGGTAACTACCAATGTCGGTTCCATTTGGCTATAAAATAACCTATGATGTATACCTGTATGTAACCTTTGATGATTAATGTACTAGACAAGTATACTCCTCTGTTTCTTATTCTACCTTATTCTATTGTCCCATTGCCTCTTCAGTTAAATTTCCCAACAACTGGTATTAGAGCCTCAGGTTCGAGTCGGGCGTGCAGAGTAGCGCGGCGTGTTCGTGTTATTTGTCGGAGCCGAGGTTATGGCTTCGAGTTCGGTCGTCGGAATGGCGTAGTCGATGATTCTCATATTCTCAGGAGAGAATTACGATATGTGGAACATCAAGATGTGGACGCTGCTACTATCGCAAGGATTATGGTATATTGTGGAGAATGGCTACAAAGAGTATGTTGCTGAAGATGTTCTTTCACCAGAGCAGAAGAAAACTCTGGCAGACAACCAGATGACGGACGCCAAGGCCTTGTTTCTGATTCAATAAGGTATTGTGGAAAGTTTGTTTCCGCGGATTATCGACGCCAAGAAGTCAAAGGAAGCTTGGGACAAGCTAAAGGAGGAGTTTCAAGGTTCCGCAAAAGTTTTAGCTGTAAAGCTACAAACTTTGCGAAGGCAATTTCAAAATTTGCAGATGAAGGAGTCCGAGAAGATAAAGGATTACTTCTCAAGGATCATCCAGGTGGTGAATCAGATACGCACCTACGGTGAAGAGGTTACTGATCAAAAAATTGTTGAGAAAATTTTTGATCAGTTTACCAGAAAAGTTTGAGTATATTGTTGCTGCAATTGAGGAGTCGAAGGATTTGACGACCCTTACTGTGCAACAACTAATGAGTTCATTAGAATCTCACGAAGAAAGAAAGTTACAGTGAGCAGGGAGTTCAGTTGAAAGCGCCTTCCAGTCAAAGCTAAGTTTCAAATCCTATAATTCAAGAAATGGTGGAAATTATCAAAGAAGAGGTTATCCAAATAAAGATATGCAGAAGAAGCCAGCAAAAGATAAAAGAGAAAAAGGTACGACTAGTTCTAAATTTTAGTGTGATATTTGTAAAAAGTCCAGTCATACTACAGATAGGTGCTGGAAGATGACTTGCAATAAATGCAAAAGGCAAGGTCACATTGCCAAATATTGTAGAACCCGAGAGAACAATCGGGCAAACTTTTCAGAAGAAGAGGAAAATTCAGAAAGGGCAGTTTATTCTTGCCAAATTGCCCAAGATGAAAAAGATGATACTTGGATTGTGGACAGTGGTTGCACAAACCATATGTCTTCTAATCGGGATATATTTCAAGATGTTGACTCATCATATCACGCGAAGATTCGCATGGGAAATGGTTCTTTAGCCCAATCTGAAGGAAAGGGTTGTATAGCTGTCCAAATGGAAGATGGTCAAAAATTCATTCGAGAAGTTTTATTGGTACCCGATTTGAAGCAGAATTTGCTAAGTGTTGGGCAACTGCTAGAACATGGGTACGCTGTTCACTTTGAAGATTTCTCTTGCAAGATCTTGGATTGCAAGAAAGGGAACCGCCTTATAGCAAAGGCGGATATGGAGAAAAATATGAATTTTTCTCTGAAAATGAGTTATCCTACTCAATTGGCTTTACATAGTGAGGTTGGTGATAACTCCGAATTATGGCATAAGAGATTTGGTCATCTCAACTATAAAGCCTTGAAGGTGCTTAGAACCAAAGGTATGGTGCAAGGTTTACCATTCATTAATTTGAAATCTGATCCATGTGAAGGTTGTATTTTTGGCAAACAAATTCGGGCATCTTTTCCACATGAAGGAGCTTGGCGAGCTCGTGCGCGTTTGGAGTTAGTGCACAGTGATATTGTCAGAAAAATACCAACTATGTCTGAGGGCAAGAATTTGTATTTTATCACTTTTATTGATGATTATACAAGGATGACATGGGTTTATTTTCTAAGAGAAAGATTAGAAGCACTAGAAGTGTTTAAGAAATTCAAGGCTATGGTGGAAAATCAAAGCAATCGAAAAATTAAAGTACTTCGCAGTGATCAAGGTGGTGAGTATATCTCGAAAGAATTCGAGAAATATTGTGATAATACTGGTATTCGAAGGCAATTAACAATAGCCTACAGTCCTCAGCAAAATGGTGTTGCTGAAAGAAAAAATCGAACAATTGATGATATGACGAATTCTATGTTAAAAGATAAAGGTATGCCTAAATCATTTTGGGCAGAAGCTGTGAATACAACAGTTTATATTTTGAATAGAAACCCAACAAAGGCAGTTCTAAATCGCACACCATTTGAAGCATGGTATAGTCAAAAACCAGTAATTAGTCATATGAAGGTATTTGGTTCTATATGTTATGCACAAGTACCAACCCAAAGGCGAGTTAAATTTGATGATAAGAGTATTCGTTGTATATTTGTCGGCTATGCTGATGGCACTAAAGGATACCAGCTTTATCACTTGGAAAAGAAGAAGATCATAATCAGTAGAGATGTGATCTTTGATGAGAAGGATTCCTGTAATTGGGAAATAGCTAAGATTCAAAAGAATCAGATAATACCGACAACGGTTATCTCACTAGGCCAACCACAAGTCTCGGTTGAGCAACAGGAGCAAGGTGATGCTCCAAGTCAAGATGACTCAAGTTCGAGTTCAAACTCGAGTTCTAGCTCAAGCCTGAGTGCTAGTGAGCAGTTGAGTATGCCAGAATCAGCTCCACGACGAGTAAGGAGTCTGGCAGAAATATATGAGTCATGTGTTTACTCTGTTGTTGAACCACAAAGCTTCAAAGAAGCAGAAAATCACCAAAATTGGGTAAAAGCCATGGAAGATGAGATTCATATGATTGAGAAGAACAACACTTGGGAGATAGTTGATCGACTCAAGAATCGAGAAGTTATTGGAGTCAAATGGGTTTATAAGTCAAAGTTAAATCCAAATGGCTCAATTCAAAAATATAAAGCAAGACTTTTGGCAAAAGGCTTTAAGCAAAAGCCTGGTGTTGACTATGAGACATATGCTCCAGTTGCAAGACTGGAGATAATACGACAGTTATTGCTCTAGCAGCTCAAAAGAAGTGGAAGTTATATCAACTTGATGTTAAATCGGCCTTCTTAAATGGCTATCTCGAAGAAGAAATTTATGTCGAGCAGCCAGAAGGATTTTCAGTTGAAGGGGGAGAAAACAAGGTGTTCAAGCTTAAGAAGGCATTGTATGGCCTCGAGCAGGCACCAAGAGCGTGGTATAGTCAAATAGACAAGTACTTCATGTAGAAAGAATTTGAGAAAAGCAAGAGCGAGCATACCTTATATATCAAGAAAAGAGGTATGGCTATACTAGTTATCTCGTTATATGTTGATGACTTGATATATACAGGTAATTGTGAAAATATGATACAAGAATTCAAAAAGGATATGATGGAGACATATGAAATGAGTGATCTCGGCTTGCTACATTATTTTCTAGGTATAGAAATATGCCAAAATGATAATGGCATTTTCATATCTCAGAAAAAGTACGCAGAAAGTATTATGAAGAAATTCAAAATGCATGACTGCAAATCAGTTACAACCCCCTTGATGCCAAATGAGAATTAGAAAATAGAAGATGGAGCAAATAGAGCAGATTCGACAGTTTACAAAAGTTTAATTGGAAGCTTGTTATACTTGACCACGACACGACCGGATATTATGTTCGCCGCCAGTTTGTTATCAAGGTACATGAGTAACCAAGTCAATTAAATTTTTCCGCTGCAAAAAGAGTTTTGCGATATGTCAAAGGAACATCAGATTTTGGCATTTGGTATAAGCCAGTAGAAGATTCAAGACTGATCGGATACACAAATAGTGATTGGGCAGGATGTCTTTACGACATGAAAAGTACGTCGGGATATGCTTTTTCACTTGGTTCAGGTATATGCTCTTGGTCATCAAAGAAGCAGAATATAGTGGCCTTGTCTTCAGCTGAAGCAGAGTATGTGGCAGCAGCTCGAGCTGTCACACAAGCAGTCTAGTTGAGGAGAATAATTGAAGATATCGGCGAAAAACAACATGAGCCAATTACAGTTTATTGTGATAGCAAATCAGCCATTGAAATAAGTGAGAATCCCGTCAGTCTTGATAGAACCTAGCATATTGCAATTAAACATCACTACATTCGAGAAGCAGTTGAGCACCAAGAGGTTAAACTGGAATTTTATCGTACACATCAACAAATGACAGATATTTTTACAAAAGCCTTGTCCAGAGAAAAATTTATCCGTAACAGAGAACTAATTGGTGTATACTTAATTTATTTTCTTGACAACATGAACCGACGAGGTTATGTCGGCAGCTACCATTGCTACTTGAAGTTTCTAGTTGATACAAGATAATGATGTGCTGAGTTTCATGCATATAGAGATAAGTCTGCAGAGGACACGTAAGAGATTGGATTAGCTGGCTGCTTAGTCATGTGTGTAGATAGCTGTAAAAAATATATTAATAAACAATGTTGCTTAAGTCGGTAACTACCAATGTCGGTTCCATTTGGCTATAAAAGAACCTGCGATGTATACCTCTATGTAACCTTTGATGATCAATGTACTAGACAAGTATACTCCTCTGTTTCTTATTCTACCATATTCTACTGTCCCATTGCCTCTTCAGTTAAATTTCCCAACACACCGTAGCGTAGCGTAGCGTACGGAGGGGAGGGGAAGGGCGAGACGCTGCACAACCATCAGCAACAGGTGCGGCGACCCGCTAGCTCATCGTGGAGAGGAACCCGCACGTGCACGACCCCGACGACGTCTTCCCGCGGCTCGTCGTCGCGCTGAGGCCCACCAAGAACACCTATAGCTAGCTAGTTGGCTAGTTCGATCTAGTTGTATTTTGCGCGCGGGTGATGTGACTGACGGTGGTGTAGTACTCTGTGACCCTTGTGTTCGTGGTTGGAGCATATGCATGGATGATCAGGAGATGGAGCTGAGGGCTTTATGTTTCTGCCTTTTCTTTCCCCCCGTCTTGCATGATTTCTTCGTCTTTTCAGCGTCATGCACGAATCTAGTTACTCCGCTGCAACGCGGCGTACTTCACAGCAATCCCAGACATCCATTCTGCATCCATTGGAAAAGGGCAAAGGTCCAACCGTCGAAGTTCGATCCTGCGATATGTTGTTGCGGAAGTAGAAATGTCTTCAGTTTCAATGGAGGACCTGCTCCATCGCTGTGCTAACAGGTGGGTAGAAACACCATGCCTACGGCAAAATTGAAGGTCTGATTTTGCAACCACCACTATTCCACCACAAAACTCGCTGCGATTCTTCATCCAATCAACACCAACAATAAACTCTCAGCATGAAAAAAAATCAACATTTTTTCCCAACCGTTGGCCCGTCTATTAATTTTGCTGCGCAGGCCTAATTAGACCTGTTGATGGGCAACTCGACCCAGTTTTTTTCGGGTTCAGGCCGGGCTCGAGCCTCGATTTTTCAGCCCAAAGCCCGAAAAGGCAGACAACAATAACATTATTTAATTTGTTTATTCTGAAAATGAATTAATTTTTTTTATTTATTTCAAAAAAAATTAAAATAATATTAGTTTATAGAAAAATGGCCTAGCCTATGTCGTGTCAGAGCAGGCTTAAGCTTGCTCGTTTAGGACTAGAATTTTCTAGGCCCGATCAAAAGCCTGGCCACTTGAACATGTCTAGGCCTAATGTACCAATTTTGGCACATACTACATCCGTTCCCAAGTACTTGGCCTTTTTTTATTTTTCACGGTCTCCAAAATTAAACATTAACTCTTAATTTTATACTAATACATTTATAAAATTTTATGCGTGTATAATATTATGAAAGTTTTTCTAATGACAAATCAAATAATACCATTTTAATAGGACCAATCTAAATATTTAAAAAAATATTAGTGATCAAGGATTATCAAATCTGACAGATGAAAGCCCAAGAGCGCCAATCCTTCGGTATATAAAGTATAAACCGAGGGAAAAAGGGAGGGACGAGAGACGCGCTACCTCCATATCCGCGCCCAGCCACCGCCCGCGCGCTCGGTCCTCTCCCCTTCGCCTCCATGCCCGGCCCCTTGAGTTCCCATTGTGAGAACTACTGTACTCCTCCCTTGTGCAACCTGCCGTGCCTCCCTAAATCCAAAGACGATGCAAGCAGTGATGCCGTCGCTGCGTCTCCAGGCTCGGCCGGCGTCACGGCTGTCGCCGAGGACAAGCCGCGTTTGATGCTCAAGTAGTGCTCACATGCATGAGTTCTGGTGCTCACGGGAAAATAATCAGGTGGTTAAGCTTTGCCCAGATGCTCTTTATGAATTCCTTTTAAGTGAAAAATGTATTGCAAGTTGCGACTACAGAATTTTTCTAGAGGTTTCCAGTGGTTCTGGGATTAAAAATAGGCAACAAAACACATTGTCTATTTTCTGAGATCTTGTTTGCTAGTTTGTATATTGAGGTTTAGTTTTTTAAGCAAAGTTCATTGAGCTTCTTTTCGATTACTAGCTATTGCTCTGACAATCTTATCCAATGCACAGCGTTTTCTTTTAACAACCACACTACATGCATGTTACATCACATCAATGCCACCCGAACAAATAAACTCTCTTGTGCTTACTGGGTTTCTGTTATGCGTTTTCATCATAATGCAAGGTGGTATTCTTATATGAGAATGCTAGGCAGTATTGAAGCAGCTGTCTTACGAATTACTTGTAGTCCCACGTATACTTGACATGGAATTACTGATGGACAAAGGATTAACTTACTTGACATGGAATTGCTGATGGACAAAGGATTAACTATGCCATATGCACGTTCTATTATCCCTTGGTGGTTTCTGTTAAGGTCTGTTTATCCAATGTGTAAGAATACGTCCTTCCATACTATTACTAAATCATTCTTACTTATTTGCTTTAACATTATATGGTAAAATAAAAGTGAGATGGATTTATATTACTAGCTTTATCAGTACAGCTGTTGATGAAGAAATGTTTTGGGGTTCCACTCCCAGCCTCCCAGGTGAGGCTAGCCTGTCAATACTCTCTCTCTCTCTCTCTCTCTCTCTCTCTCTCTCTCTCTCACTTCCATATGGGCCCCCATGTCGGAATCCTCTTTTGTTCCTTACTTCTGGCAGGAAATGCCTCAGCGCGCAGATGCACGCAGCAGGCTACTAGTTATTTAATAACGTAGGGAGTATGACCATCGATTCCTAACCTGCGAGCAGCACGGTCGCACGGCCATTAGGGCAATCAGCTTCTGGAAATCATATATGCCACGCTCGCGGCGGAGAGCCAAGCGCCACCGTCACTACAACCCACGGCCCATTGCTACATGACCAAGTTGATGACATCATCAGTCATTAATGTGGATTCAAAAGTTTAAAAGTATATAACTTTTAAACCGATTATCCGATTCGCGCTCCATTTGAACCATCGTGTTTCTTATTACAATATCTTCAAAATAAGATCTCACTTGTATATATTTTAGCATTATTTTATTGGTGATTATGTTGAATGTTCCCCTAATAATCTTGAATGGTTTCACTAGTTTGATTTGTTCTATGGGCAAATTTTAATTTTTGTATGAACTATTGGAACATTAGAAATATTCGTCGTATTCATCAAATCTATTTCAAAATTGATGGTTCCCCTATCTCTGCTTCCTTGCGAACACATTGCTCCCCTCCTTCCCCATGGTCAGGGACTCTCTGCCGGCGAGCCACGCCATGGTCGTCCCAAACTGAGCCGCCCCACTTGCCAATCCACCATCTCGGTGCACCTTAGTTTGAGACAACCGGGTCACAATCTCCACGCTAGCTCTCCTCAGGGCATCTTCAGCCAAGCCGCAACCACGAATTGGCTCCCCTCATCGACATCGTGCTCGTGAGCCCACGCTCCGCTCGAGAAGTCTCTGAAATCCGTTTTCATCGAACTTTTCCTCTCCACGAACGTCGCCCTAGCGTTGCTCGTTCTAGTTATCCTCGTCATCTCTGCCTGCCAAAAATGGGTTCTTAGTCCTTGGGAACATGTATTTCTCCCTCAGCCGCTGCCGTAGCATTGTTTCCTCTCTCTCTCTTTCTCCTCCTCTGTTCCAACCCGAAGGCCGCCGATGGTATCTAGCATGTGGTCTTCACGTGAACCATCCCCCAGCACACCCCTAAGGCCCTACGCATCCATCCCCACTGTCGTCGCCCTCTCTAGAGCCACCTCTCACCGTCAATTTGTCATTGTGAGTAGAGGAAGAGGAAGAAAGGAAGAGGGTGAGGAGGAGGAAGAGGGCAAAATGGTCTTTTCACACGTGTAACTGGCGCGGGAGGGGGGACAATGATGGCACAAAGGGGGTCACTTGTCGGGATCGGATTTCTGAATCCGAATCCTCTGTGTATTTCTGCACCAATCCCAGATCAGTAGCAAGTGCACACAGTGGAAACATTGTTGATAACCAGTTTGAATTATGAAATAACATTAATAAATAACTGAGTACCGGCCTTATGACCACTTATTACAAAAGAGGTCAAAAGACCTTAAGTCATACAGCAGCGGAAACAACCAAAGAGTAAATTTCGAGTGGTGACCCATCAAATTGCCCACAGGCATTCGATTGAGGAAACGCAGCCTAGTACTCCGGGAAGCCTTCGTCATAGCCACAGGCGAAGTAGTCATAGTCGTTCTCGGCATCTTCGTAGACTTATGAGATTTGTTGAGCGTAGCATGTGAGTACATAAAGTACTCCACGAGTCTTGGGAAATGATGCGTAGCATTAACAATTGGGCATATAGGGTTCATTTGCACAAAGCAGCATTTTAAGTTTAAACATCTTTTAAAAAGCTCATTTGACAAAAGATGATTAAAAAGATAAAGTAAATTAAATTAAACTCTAATGTAGGTTCCAGCTACCATACATTAGTAAAAAGGCTCTAACCGCCAGGTTTTCAAGATTCGAGCTCTAGCTGCTCAACTGGTTCTAACTGCCAGAACCATAATCCAAGAGTTCCAACTACTCCCAAATTCCCAAAATAAATCTTTTAAAACCAAAGCTGAAATCTACCATGTGTATACGCACCTTGCCCGCCCTTGATCATGGGCATGGCTATTCGAATAGTTTTTAACACTCTGCAGAGTTTGTACAGCTTGACCCACACGAGATAATCAACTTACATTGTCCGCTTACACACTTCCAAAGGTGTGCGACTAAGCGATTGTCATATGGCTTTTACAATACTTTATCCTAACACTAGCCCGCCCGATGAGCTTAACCCCAAGTCATGGACGTCATTTACCATCGACCCGGAGCTCACCGTTGTGAGGGATAACCTGCCCGGACTTGGACGTCTTTTACCAACATCCGGCACAAGCCCTGACAAACATGGACGTCAATTACCATCGTCTGCACTACCAGGTAAAACCTACCATCTACAGCCTGCGGGTGTAATGCTAGAACATAGTAAATTATTCAGCCATGTCCTTCCCATTTAGGACATGTAGTTGTACGGTAATGCTTGGTTTGAATAAACACAAGAGTCGGTCCTTAATCGACCAGGGTGAGACAAACTAGACTCATGCCACCCACCCTAGTCTAAAATATTTTCCACCATTTTTATTTTGTTTCCAAATATTGACATTGCCTAATGTCAAATATTTTTCAAAATTTAAAGCATAACAAATAATAAAGATTTTTCTCCCCCCAAAGGTTAAACAGGTATAAAGCACGTCTAAGCAATTCTACCGTATCAAACTATTCTGCAACAATGTATTCAATAATACAGACTTTCCTACACTAGGGTTACAAAGATGTAGGATATCACAAATCAAGGATGATAATAACAAACTTTAGGTTTTTAACTAACAACCTATATTTTAACTTATCATTTAAATAAATTAGCAATGCATAATAATTTTTAAAACTGAAAACATATTTTACAAGTCATAGGTTCAAAGTGGTCAAAGGAGACTCGCCTTCAATGTAAGTTTTGGTTGTCGCGTGTGAGGACCCCGGTTTATTAAGCATGCAATGCTTAGTCACTAATTGACCCTAGCATCACAAACAAAATAACCTGTGTCTTCGAGATATGTATACTTCCCATAATGCAGTATACACACCACTTTACAAAAGTCATGCATCAATTCCATTCAAGACATAGAACCAAAGCACACATTACAGATCAAAAGACATACATAGTAGAGTTATTACAAAAGGGGGCCCGACCGGCCAAATACAACTAAAGAGATAAATAAGTGGCGGAAGCGAACAACCATAAGATGGCGATAACAAAAGAGCCAATCAGTGTGCCTTTTACCCACAATGCAACCAACCGGACCACCAAGCTAGTCGTCAAACCCGCAACACATCTCACAAAAGTGAGACCCTTGGGGCTCACCTTCCTCCTCTGCAACAAGTAGTTAAGCAAAGCAAATGAGTACAAAAATTGTACTCCGTAAGACTTACGTGTAGAGTAACAGGCCTATATAAATAGCCACATGCAAGCTTATTTAAGTGGAGCAGGCTCTAGACTCATTTACAGCATAAAGCAAGTTTTCATTTGCAATAATGTAATAGTTTGAAAACAATTTTACAATGTGATTTTATTTGATAAAACAGCGATATACAAGTAACAATAATAACAAGATATCCTGAAAGTAGCTAACCCAATAGCCACCACAACAGTAGAATGAATTCCCCATTCATACCACCCGTATCAAGTTTTAATTAAGAATTCCAAAATATTGAGTCTAACTCCTGCAAATCCAAACCCAAGCGTGTCCATAACCTAGGACGAGGCTATTCGAATAGTTTATACCCTGCAGGGGTGTACCAATGTACCCACACGCCGAATCCAGTCTTTTCGCCACTAGATTAGCACACTTCCTTTGGTATGCCGGCACGGCTAAGTCTTACGAGATATTTTCAATATTATGTATTAACTACGAGTCGCCCGTATGGATAGAAACCCATACGATGTGTCGGAGTCATCGTAAAGCCTCGGTCAACTACCCCTCACGGGTAAAGCCTTGGACAACTACGATGCCCCTCGAGGTGGAGAACCTACCCGGAACTCCACCACCGCACACCCAACAACAACACACAGTTCCTTTTTCACACAACACACAAACCACCTCCTACGATCCGGAGCTAACACACGCCAAAGTACTAAGTCAAGAGAGGTCTCATATCCCTCTCATGTGGTTAGCACGCAATTATGCTTGGTTTTGGTGAAACAAGATGTTCGGTCCTTGTTGACCTGGGCAAGACATTCACACACCCAATATCCCACCATCCAACCACTTGCCCCAGTCTAAAACATTTCATTTGCGCTTTTAATTTCCAAAGTAATTTAGCACAAGGTGCTGATCAAAGTGTAATAAAATAATTTGTGTGATCAAAGTTACCGACTAAGTCGATAACCGCCCAATTCTACCGGTAGCTAAGCAATTCTAAGCATGACCCGAAAAGACAATAAAAGAGCATAAATAAATCACCGGGCTCTAATTCACCAGCGATATTAATAGCTTATGTTTTGTGGCAGGGGATAACCATTTAAGGGCAACCATGCAATAGGAATAGCTACCTCTAACCGGGAAAATTAATTTGACACAAAAGCATGCATACATACGATTTGTAAATAAGGTATTAGACTTGAAAATAATAGGACGTTTATGATCAAACTACTTGTCTTGCTGTGGATTACCCTCTTACTGAAGAGGAGCGCTCTCGTAATCAATAATATCGTTTGAACCTACGAAAGAAGTCGAAAGCACAATAAAAACGAATAACACCGAAAAGACCCAGAAATTCAAAGTCATCCAAAAATTATGAAAAATTCACAGAATGAAGATCCTAATTTTAGATGAATTTAGCAACAAGAATTAATTCAATAGGATATTCTATGCAGAAGTTAAAGTCATTTGAAAAATTAGTTTTTCCAAAAAAAATCCAATTTAATTTCTAACTATCACTATTCATCCTAAATTAAAAGTTTAGGTGAAAAATTTCCAGAGAAGTAGTGCACATAAAATTTTTATGGTAGATAGAGCATCATATGAGATGACCAACAAAAAATGAACCTAACCCCTTGGATTTCTAGGTTCAATCCACTACACTTATACTGAGATCTCATTCTAGTCTCAGGTGTTTGAAACACATAGGGATTTGGCAAAGAAATAAAAGGCAAACAACTCTCCATAGCAAAATCCAACAATAGAACTAAAGCTGGTCATGCATGAATTAGAAACATACCAACAATAACATCGGTGGCATCGACTGCTTCTTTGGTGGCAATGTGATTAATCCTGCCTTGCATTGGTGCCAGTGTTGGTCGTCGTCCTCCTGAAAATTTTCTTGGCCTCCGGAGTTGGTCTCTAGGCTGCAGCATACCCCCTATTGGCTTGCATGATGGGTGCAGTCCGGTTGATTTGTAGCTGACTTTTTGCTTGGGCTTTAGCTACATCTGGTAATATATTCTTCAATGGACATTAGCCTTTGTCATGATTAGGCTGTCCACAATTATAGCCATTTGAGGTCCTTTGTGGGCATTCCTTCTGATAATGGTTTCCTCCACAAGTGTGGCATTGAACAACAGCTAGTCGACTCCCACTGTATGGCGGTCTTGGAACTGGATTTATTTGTGGTCTTGGCTGGAATCAGAAATATGGTGCTTGCATCATCCTTCCTCTTAGTGCACTTGATGAAGGTGCTGCCTGTTTTTCCCTTCTCTTTCTAGCTTCTTCCAGTTCTCCTTTGGCTTCCTCTGATATCAACAAATTATTTATCATAAACGACAGATCATTGAAGTCAAGAGCTGAAATATGGGATTTCTAATGACTTCTGGAATCCCTTTGAAAAAAATTCCATCTTTTTCGCTTCAGAGTCAACATCTTGTGGGGCGTATCGTGCTAATTGATTGAATTATTGTAAGTATTTTGTCACAGTATGTCCCCCTTTCCTAAGAGCAAGAAACTCTTGGTGCTTAGCAGCAATCACACCCGAGGGAACGTGTGCCTTAAGGAATGCTTCCTTGAACTCTGTCCAAGGTATATCTCTGTCTGAATTAAGAGTGATGATTCATCCACTAGGCTGTTGTCTGTCTTTGCAATTGGTGAGAAGCAAATAAAGTCTTCTCCTTGTGATTGCATTGAATAGTGTCTAACTTTTTTCTATACCCCTCATCCAATCATCAGCTGCTAAAGGCTCTGGTGACGTTGAGAATACTGGAGGCATTGTCTTCTGGAAATCTGCCCATTTGAATCCCGAGGTTGTTCCTCGATAATTTGTTCCTAGATAAGGTCCAGCTGATGTTCTGGTGGCTATTTGTTTGTTTGAGGAGTCTAGTGTGTTGTTCCATCATTATTGCTTCATTTTGTTCTGCTTGAAATCTATCTCTTTCCATCATTGCCATTAATTCTGCCATACTGGGTTGATGGTCCACTGAATTGGTCTCACCTTGGTGATTGTTAATGTGACTTCTAGTTCTTGTTCCGGACATTTTGGGAATGTACTGGAGCGGTTGCCCAAATCTGAAAAGGTGAGTAAGATCAAGAATTAAGTTAAGTGGAGAAAGAATAAGATAAGGATTAAGATGAAAAGAGGGAATTGAATTTTGATAAGGATGATATATAGGTACTAGTAGGAAAACAAGTTATTAATATTTCACATAGCTCAAACATTTATTTTACACCAGTTGGGTCATATACTACTTAAGAGTATGTTATACAACTTGTCTTACAAACAAAAACCGTCTTCTACTAGGGTTACTTTACAAAAGTATAACGCGTTCTACTGGTTTTAGAGAATCTCTTCACTCTTCATTGGATGGTAGGTTGTTGGTGGTGTAGATGATCCTCTCTATTGGTTCTTCCTCTTCAACCTTGCCATCCTTCTTCACAGTGTTTGGCTCTCTATGCATGGTGCTATTATCTGCAAATGTGTTTTGCAAATAGTTAAAGCTCATGCATTAATGTAACACCTCAGCCCAACACTGAGCCTAGAATGCCACCAAACTACCCTTAAACGTCTAATAATCATCAACACACTAGAAAAATTCAGTAATAAGGAATAAAATGTTCTCATGGCAATTAATCATGTGTCTGAAGTAGGAAACTATCCCATGTGCCCTATTCGCTCTCAAACATGGCGCCCACGAAGATCACCTAAAAACAACAGAAGAGCAAGGGTGAGTCCACGACTCAGCAAATACATCAATATACAATGAACAATAATGAATCAACGGTATTCAATAACTTCATTATCATCACATGCACTTCTATTAATATTCTCATGATGTTCTCTTCACTTTGTTTTCACATCCATTCATCTCATATCAATGCAACTCTACTCTACATGTCCACATGCACTTCTTTTCGCGTATACCGGTATAGCATGAGTGAATGCTCGCGACAACATTCACTCTCAAGCCCGTTCCTCCACAAGGATCGGGGACCTCCTCCACTCCCGTGGAGTTGTGATCATTCATGATCACCTGCTCATATGCAAAGATGCTTATGTATGCAAAATATGCAAAACTCCATCATATTCAATCTTCCTCATGTTCGTCAACAATAATAAGCCATACCATTCCATTGCTTGCAATTAAATATAAATAAAGGCACAACAATAATGGTAATAGAAGATAAAGAAAACAGTGATCAATCATTGATCGCTGTCTACCATGCACTTGCCTCAACCGTGCGAAGACGACAGTCGCGAAGAGGGCGCTGCTCCCGGAACCAATTCCTCACCTGAACGATTTTAACAAGCATTCTAAGATAACCATACCGAAAAAAAACAAAGCCATAAGCGAATACGAGCTTGCTATTAACTCTAGCGCAACTCCAACTCCCAAAACCCCAAATGCCAGTCTGTCCCCTCGACAGACAGTCGTGTTCTAAAATTAGTAACTTTTTGACCAGAGATCCTAATGAGGTGATCTTGGTCATTCTGGAAATATTATCAAAAATCCTACCTAAACCTAGATGATGAGGCTTCCATATTCGGCCACCTTCTACCCTTACCAAGGAGATTAACTTAACAGAGATTTCACGTCAAGGTTTCTGGACAACGATACTAAAACCAACGTAGCTTTCAGTACACAGGGTCAATTCTTATGATCTTTAGCTTGATGGAAAGATAAGAAAATTATCTACAATAACCCAGTTGGTGGGCCTTTCTAATTTGGCCACCCTCTGCGTCTAAAAGACAGTTAAAGTTCGGTAACCACAATCATCGAACACAAGCTGCTATCGAGACGAACAATATTGCGATGAAGAAAAATCATAACTTTTGATTGGTATCTCCAAAATTTAAGATTTTTATCAATATGGAAATATAAAGAAATTTTCTACAACATTCGTTATGGTGAGATCCCATAATTCATCCATTAACTATTTTCTAACGATCGATTACCAATATCTATTAGAATTAAAACAGAACTGCAGAACAGCAGCGCTACAAAAATCATATCTCCCAATCCGCTCATCCAAACAACTTGATTCAATACTCTACGAAAAGCTAGCGACGTCGCCCACAATTCTCTAGAAGACATCCTGGCCAGAAAATGCACTTAATGTCCTCAAAACCATCGGCCAATACTAACTATCCTAAATAGATCTAGTACCGACGTCGCCTAATTACTGCATTATTCTACCAATCGAATGGGGATCAGGATTAACCTTGAAGAACCACTGAAGAACATGAACTCGGGCTGCGATCCCTCCCCTTCTCTTCCCTTCTTCTCTTCTCATTTGTATCTACTTTTGGAAGGCTGGTATACATGTGCAAAAGTGAAGCACCAATTATCTAGTCCAAGGCTACAGAATTGCACTCGGTTTGCATGCAACATAATTATCTTGTAGTGGAAGTACTAATCGTGAAAACAAAGCAACGTGCATGCAGACAAAGACACACGCGCATGCAAAGCTTCAAGTAGCAAAGGCTATACATGCGGTGGCGCTGCGGTGATGGTCTTGGCGGATGGAGATCTTGCGACCAAGCGGGCGGATGGCGGCGGCGAATGCGCGTGGTAGCGATGAACGCCGCGGCAGCGGCGCGGTAAGCGGGCAATGGCGTGGCGTCACACGAAGCGCTACGGCGGGTGATCAGCGCAGAGGAAAACGCGACACGGTGCTTGGCGTGTGAAAATTGGAGGCGCGCATGGAGGAAAAAGACTGTTAGGGCTTCTGGTTTCTGATTTCTCTCCCTATATTTCCCTTTTTACGCCAGTACGAATTAACTCCTCCCGCACGACCCGTTCTAGAGAACGACTCCTCTCTAAAAACTCCAAAATATCTCGTTTTCACGTATCCCCTTTTATCTAAATACGCACGAGTCCTCAAAAGGGTTATAATAAGAATATCCCACTAATCTCTTTCATTCTCTTTCTATAAAGCGTTTCGGGGTATTACAATTAATCTTTGTAGCATGACACTATAATTTACAAATGTGTTTTGCAAATGGTTGAAATCCATGCACCTACTCCTTGTGGCATGTTGCCGATATTTACGAATGTGTTTTGCAAATAGTCTAGGCTCATGCATAATTCTTGTAGTATGTGACTTTAGTTTGCGAATGTGTTTTGCAAATGGCTTAGAAAAGCAGCAGTTAGCATTTTGCTTCGACTCAATTTGCAAAAAACACATTTTCCAAATTGATACGCGATGCAAACAAGGGTTAAAAGTATGATTCTCAACAAGTTGCAAAACACATTTGCCAACTTTTAGAATCGACGCCACAAGGAATAAGGTATATGGACTTTAAAAAGTAGGTAGTATCGACATTATGTTGGCGGTACTACCGCTTCGCGGTATGACCGGAGTTCTTATGGTGGAACTACCGCAAAGAGGTATGACTGCAATCCCTGTTGTACGTGTTTTCCAGAAAGATGCATTTTTAAAGTTTATTTGCTCTCTTGGAAGTGCGGTAGTACCGAAGGTCATTGAGCGGAACTACCGTAACCCAGTTTAATCGAGATTTGTGAAGCGGTATGTTATTTGCAGAGTGGACCGTTTTCAGACCTCAAATGGAAGCGATCGTACCGCCCTTGTGTTATGGTTTGACGGAGAGTGGAACTACCGCATGGTCAGCGTCGGTAATCGCGTCATATTTCCATCGACTAGTTCTGAGGTCTGTTATAGTTGTTACTGTGCGTCAGTGGAGGTGTGGTAGTACCGGTCGATGAACAGCGGTACTACCGCCCGTGTTGATTTTTTCAGCATCCCCCCCCCCCCGCTCTCAACAGCTAGTTTTTGTGTGTGGGCTATAAATACCCACCTTGGCCGGTTGTGGGTTGGTCGTTGCTGGTGTTATTCATTCCCTTGAACAAAGAGCAAGCTCTCTCCTCTCTTATGTGCACGTGTTGCACCTAGTGAGCTTAGAGAGCAAACCCTAAGTGCATGTGTTGCATTAGGTAGTGGATTATGTATCCACTTGAGCTTAGACACTTGATTTGTTCAAGTGAGCGTCATCAACTTGTTACTCTTAGTGTTTGTCGATACCTAGACGACTTGGAGGAGTTGCGTCGGTGATCTTCTCAAAGAAGGTTGTGAGAAGACCCGAGCGATTGTGAATGGTTTGGTGCTCGCCATCTCCGGACTGGACGAAGAGCAACCCCGAGTGGATTGAGATGTTGGTTCATGTTGGAACCGGTCCAAATGGTTAGACTTACCTCAGAGGTGTTGGCTTAATTTGTGGAGTCGGTCCAATTGGTTTGGGCTTACTTCCACATGGATTAGGGAAGACCGGCAAGTCTCCGAATACCACGGTAAAACATCACTGTGTCCTTGTGGTTTGTTCTTCTTGTGCTTTACTATATTGCAATTTACATTCATTATATCCATTTGTTTATATGTCTTTGTATGATTGCTATCATTATTAATAGTATTATGTTGTTGGTGCACTTAGTAAAGACTAGTTGATTTAAGCTTTAATTGTGCAAAATCGTATTGTTATTAGCTTCCGCATTAGAAATCGATTTTAGCCAAAGAAGTTTTTAAAACCGCCTATTCACCCCCCTCTAGTCGGTCTCCTCGATCTTACAGTGACGTGCGCAACCCATTTTTGGGTTTTGCGCCAACGCTGGTGGCTCAGGGATGGGGGCAGCGGCGGTGGTGGCACAAGACGAGAGAGAGGAAGAAGGCGTGGCGATCCGTGATGGTCTCTAGCCAAAATAGTCGTGGCTTGAGCATCAGTGAGCGAAGGGGGTTTTGAGGGTGGTGATGGCAGGGTGGGGCAAGCTCTGTGGCGGCTGTGCGGTGGTGGTCGTGCATGGTGTGGTGGTGGAGCTCGGTGTCAGTGAGCTGGCGGCGGGGATAGGGGAGGAAGGCTTGGGGGGAAGGTTCGGGAGGGGTGAGGTGGTGGTTGTGACGGGGTCCGGAAGGGAAAGGTGAAAGGGTGGTGGCGAATTGATGTTTGAGCTCGCTGGAGAAGAAAGGGGACAGCGGTAAAATTGAAGAAGATGGTCGGAGCTGGAGGGGATGAGATGCGATGGTGAGGTTCAAAAGTTGTGGGTCAAGAGGAAGAAGCGGGTGGAGGGCTTTATAGCCCGGGAAAGCGGTGGCGGCAGTGGCTGAGTGTCGGGACCCAAATATGCAAATCTAGACCCTCTGTGTATACTGCATTAGTCCAGGATCACGCTAGTGCACATAGTGGCAACATCGATGAAATATCAATTCCATATACAAAGATGACTAATAAATAGACAAATAACAATAATTATCATAGTAAAGACCTTAAGGTCAAAGCTTACAATTAATGCCTCGAAAGGCAAATAGCTCAATAAAGCTGAAGCGGAACAAAATGGAATAACTTCAGTGAAGCTCATCCATATACCCACAGGCAATAGACTGGGGTAGCGCGACCTAGTTCTCCACGATCCTTGAAGTAGACCTTGTTGACTGATGATTCATCCACTTCTGTTGATTGTTTATAGCAAGTATGAGTACACAACCGTACTCGCAAGTCATACCACAAAATACAATTTATAGATGATGGCTTATTCCAAAGGAATGACTTCTGTGGTTTTTTTTCAGAAATGCAATATTTGCAGTTGAATACAAATAATAAATTCAAAACATAATTCAAAACAAATAAACAATAATAATTTATCATTTGATTTCACAAAGACACACAGCCTAAAAAAGTTATTCACACAGCTGCACAAGTTATCTCACACAGCTGACCCTTCCCAATTATTTTATGAAAATCTACCCCTCGTGTGAAATCCCCGAGCATCGTCCATGACCGCAGACGCGACTATTCGAATAGATTGATTAAACACTCTGCAGAGGTTATACACTTTACCCACATGATACAATCAGTATTGCTAGCACTGGTCATAACAAAAACTTTCAGAGACCTCATCTCAAGCATTGACACTCCCGATGTGCTTTACTGTCGTCCAATCGATACACACAGCGTTTGGTTACGACACACATCGTTGGATAGGGATGCGGCGAACCGTCCCGCGATGTGACCTATCACACCTCCAGCCCATCACACAGCTTAAATTACAACCTGGGTTGTCAGCGCCAAGATTCCATAACTTACTAAGTTAGGCCCAGCCCATACTAAGCATGTGGTCGTACAGTAAGGCTCAGTTCAATGGCGCACAAAGTTAAGTCCGTAATTGACCAAGGCAAGACTTTCAGTTTTTAACTAAATCACACAGTTTATATTCCCAGCACACAGCTCCACCAATCACATAAATCCACCACTTGCCTCAGTCTAAATCTTTTCCCACCATGTTGATTAAGTGCAACGCATGCCATCAACGAGTAATAGCACACATCACACAGAGTTTTATCACACAGTTCCATAATCACTTAGTCAAGTTTATAATTGCAACTCACATGAAATGATGACTCGTGGCATGACTAAGCAATCTACTCGTATCTAACCAACCCACGTTAGTGCTACGATAATACCAACTAGTAATAAACCAACCTAGGGTGACAAAAGATCATGGCATACAATAGACAAGGTTGATATAACAATTTGGATTAATAGCTAAACCCAAAAGCATTTAAATAAATACTTGAAATAGAATGCAATACATTGAAACAAAGTATTTTGAAAACTGGGTTCAATATGATCAAAGATATAACTTGCCTTGCTATAGCAATGATGGTCTTATTTATCTTCAATATTCTACTTCCTTGATCTTCAGCTCCTTCGGACGATTCCGGTACTTCAACGTCTAACGATAAAGAAAACATAAAATAAACAAAATTCAAAAAGACAAATAAATAAACTTCAAATTGAAATTGAATGGTATTGGAAGATAGATATTGGTTTTAGATGAATGTAGGAATTTGGATGGGTTCAATCGGAGTTAGGATGAAGAAGATATGATTTTTGGAAGTTTGCGATTCACAGGAAACGATGAAAATAAAAAGGGAGAGAGAAACTGACAAGTAAAATATTTTTAGAATATTCTATTCTGAAAATATTAGAAAATGATTGAGTGTATGACATGTGGGACCGACTGATATAAAAGGATTTTTCAAGAATTAAATTAATTCTCAAAAATAGGATTATGGGTTGACATGTGGGTCACTAGTCTATAGACCAGGTCCACAGAGATATAGAAGTCCACGGTGGACCAAGCTCATGGACTAGGGTCTGACCAAGGTTGACTGACATACGGAACCCTCATGTAAGAGAGATAAATAATTAGGGTTTTTAATTGGGTGAATGATAAGTAGAGCCAACATGTAAGAGAGAACATATACATACGTGCGTACATACATGTATACATTTGAATACATACATATATATATATATATATATATATATATATATATATATATATATATATGTATGTATGTGTATATATATATATCTTTCTTAACTTCTATAATTTATAATTTAGAGTTTACCCGTCGTCCCACCCGTGCACGCACTTTATCTACTACGCGTAACTCCCCATCCTATCGTCTCCCTCCACGGCTCCACCCATCCCATGCCCGCCACCTCCTCCACGGCTCCACTCCACCAATGCCCGTGTGCACACCCACTTTCACTCCAGTTCAACAACCGCTGTGGAGCGGCCAAGGTGCACAAGAGCGTCTGAGCCGGATGAAGGTAGGCGAAGATTCTGAACATCCAGAAGTGGCATGTCCAGCTGCTGCTCTGCCTCACGGTCATCCTCGCCCTCAGCATGACCGGTTAGCTTCCCGATCGCGGAATCTTTATCCCCCCTTTTATTTGCAATACCTTAGTTAATTTCTGAAGAGACAGCCGTGGGGAGTAGGTTTCTCGTGGAGAAGGAAGGTCCTTGCATGCGTTTGCCCTGTAGTATTTGTTTCCTTTTAAGTTGTGATTCTGGGATTGTTGGGGGCGGTTAGTTTCGCGTGAAAAAGGATTCGTATTTGCCTTGTTTTTTAGTGGCGATGCATGTGATTTTGGGATTCTGAAGGTGGGGAAATTCAGCGTTTTGGGAGTAGCTAGGCATTTTCTTTGGCTAGGTTTGTGTTGATGTGGATGGTGGGATTCTCCTTCCGACTTTCTAATTCGCTATGGTAGTTGTGGAGCTGCAAAAGAAATTCCTTTCGGAAACTAGAAACCATTCGACCCTCACTAGCTTTCAAGAGACTAGATGCAACCAACCGCTCATGATCCTTGTGGGCTTAATTAAGTCATAAATTTTGTGTGATATAGTACTAACTTGTTTAGGATTATTTCATTATTAATGAGTTATGCCGTTTGAAAACTTACTATATAGATCAACAGCTGACTGAGGGATGAACATTGACTAACATGAGCTAATTCATACTGATGGACACACATTTTATATGTATGAGCCAAGTAATAGATACATATTCGCTCGGTCTCGGAGTGGCTTTATATTGTCAGTTATACCATTATCCGTCAACCGAATCAGTGATGAGTGATAGATGGCTCGCTTGCAAATCATGTTTGGTACCAGTGAATGTTCAGATGCACAATCTGCCCACATGTTTTTCCTTATCTCAAGTTTTTTCCCATACTCTAATTACTGAATCCATTGGTCTCGAATTAAATTATTTTTAAAGATAACTCTTTCTGAGTAGCTAAGTTGACATTGACGCAAGCCATGATCCCATGATCTTGTAGCAAGTAGCCAAACTAGAATAAGAATAAAACATATTAGTAGTTTAATATTGTAAGCTATTAGTGCATTGATGTTTAGTTTGTTTTTACCTCTAAATGCTACCCTAGATACTCATCTCATTATTTCAGAAAAGATCAAACCTTATCTCCTTGGAATGACCCTTATTGAAACTTCTGTTTTACAGCTGAGAAGTTCAGGGAACTTGTTGGGAAGGAGGCTGCATCAAAGAGTGGGCAGTTCACATTCCTAAACTATTTTGATATGGGCTCAGGAAGCCTTGCATGCACAGCGAAAGAGGGTGTCAAGTTGTACGTCTACAACCTCTGAACAGCACACATGGAAATGGTGCAGTAGAGAGCAATTGAGAAAGCATTGGCTGATGTTGTGATAGAAGGTCTGACTCCCACTGAGGCAGCCAAGCAAGCTCAGAAGGAAGGTGCAAAAGTGACAAAAGTGTCCGCTCGTCAAGCCAAGAGGATATTGGGGCCAGTAATTTCTTCTGGTTGGGACTTCTTTGAAGCAATGTATTTTGGTGGAAGCATGGCTGAAGGTTTCCTCTGGGGTACTGACACCTTAATTGGAACCTATGTGGGTGGTTTCCACGGGGAGGAGAGGTTGGGAAAGTTGGGATATCTTGCTGGAAGTCATCTAGGCAGCTGGGTTGGGGGAAGAATTGGACTGATGATCTACGATGTCATAAACGACCTGAATTATATGTTTCCGTTTGTCCATCCAGAGTATCAGTCATCATCATATGCTTCAGAAGAGGGTTTCGAATACGCAGATAATTATAGAAGTGGCGAAGGAGAGGGCCCAACGTACTAAGAAACGTCAGAAGAGAAGCAGGAGGAATCAAAGGGGTTCAGTTTATTCTGAAAATGCAAGCTCTGATATTAGCCGACATACAATGGAATGGAAGAAATGCTTAGCCTGTTTCGTTATATACACTTATACTGAACCATAGACGTTTAGCTTCTTTTTTATATGGTTAGATGAGGATATGGTTCTTATTTGTAATTCTTGTTTTGGTCACTGTATATAGAAACATGTGCATGCAACCCTTGTGGTCCTGCTACTGAATGGTATAAAACTATGAATAGCAGCGATACTGAATGTCTACAGAAAAAACATGGGAGAGTATCATATCTTAAAGAGAAACATGTTTTAGGAAACAGAAACAAGTCTAACGTTGACATTAGTTTTATCATTTCGCCATGGAGACATTATTTCCCAACAGTTTTTATCAGTTCTATTCAAAGTTGACTGCCTACTTCAAATGATACACATGTATATTTGGATTAGTTTTATGGTGTATTTAAAACATTTGTTCTTGTTTCATGCTACCTGGACTAAAGAGATTAATTAATGTTGCTTCTGAGTTGACGTAAAATGTCACGTAGAAATCAAAAAGTTATGTTCACTGAGTTTGAAAGCATGGCATCACCTATGGTTAATGTGGCGCATCCTTTTGGCAAGCATGCTCTTTCAATGTGGACAATATTTTTCTATGTAGGCTAGCCTCCATGACATTCTCTTTGCATGCACTCCCTGATGTAGTTATGGAGATATGTTGTAGATTTTGCTTACTGAGATGGTTCACATGTCTTTTCTTATGAGCGAGCAAAATGTGAGTTTGAACAATTATTTTTGTATAGATTTAGCTATTTACATTGTCATATCGATGTTATATTTGGTTGATATTAGATTAATTCATGTCGGTTCATGTTTTAGATAGTTCTTTTAATTGCTTGATTCACTTTATGTATTAAAAAGAAATATTATTTCGATAAGGTTTGAGGTTTCTGTATTAAAGCTGTGGAGAACTCCCACCAAAAGCATGCATGGTAGGTCCAGTAGATCTTAAGCATTTAGTTCTGCATGTATCTAAGAAGAGCTGATCCCATGGCAACAGAGTTCCAATTCAAAAAGATCTAGAATTCACAGGACTGTAGCCCCAATGAAGCATTCGTGCTACTGGATATTTGCATACAAATGAGACCATTTCTAATATTTGTAACACTTGATGAAATGCAGACCCATTTACCCAATTGTCCGCAAGTATTACAAAGATTCTTTTTTTTTTACAAATAAATGCATTCTACATGCTCGGTTGGACTTGTTAGAGATATATATTTCCTAACAGGACTCACCAGTGTGCAGTGTGAAACTTTTACAAACAGTTTCATTTATGTGTGAGGAACGCCGGCGGCGAGGGCGGCGGCAGTGGTGCGGTTCGGTTCGGTGGTGTGGCGGTGCGGCGCTCCGACGTGATTTTGATGGTGAGGGCGAGCGCACCGGGTAGTGCGTGTCCGTGCGGATCCGGAGGAGGTGATCAAGGCGGAGGGGCTCCTTCGACGGCAGCGCTAGAGGCAGTGGCGTCGCACGGTGGCCGGTGGTGTGAAGCTTCAAATGTGGCCGGTAGAGAGGGAGATAGGAGTGGAGATGGAGGGGGGAAAGATGAGGGGGAGGGTGCGCACCCAGTGCTCCCTTTTATAGGGGCGAAGGGGACCGGGAGGGGGAGATCATGCGCGTGAGGTTCACAGCGGCGATGGCGAAATCCCGGTGTAAATGCGCGCGAATGAGGGGGTAAATGCTAGAAACGAGCGAGGCAACGATCAAGGGAGTTAATGCACACGATTTCGGGAGAGAAGGGGGACATTTTCGCCAGATTGGAGCAAGCTCCATTCGACGCAAATGGCGGCAGTGAAGTGGCGCGGCGAAGAAGAAAGGAAAGGGAGACGAAAGAGGGTGGGAGACTGACGGGTGGGGTCGGGGTGTAAGAGAGAGAAGAGGGAGAGGGGAATGGGCTGGCGCGCGTGGGCCGACGATGGAAAAAGAAGATGGACCGAACGAGTTTCGGCCCAAAAGGTTAAACCGGAGTTTTAATCGATTTAACAATTTCAAAAATTAGGTTAATGCAAAATAGCTTTAAAAAATACCAAATAAAGTCCAGAAATTCTTGAAAATTCACAGAAATTCCTCGAATTGTTTTGAACTTAATAAAATTAATTACAACTAAAAGTTGTCTTTTATTTTTGTAAATAAATTATTTTTCTTTAAACTAAATAGGAAAAGGCTTTTAAAATTCCATAAATTCAAGAAACTAATTAATTTTTTTACTTTTCACTTTAAATCCAATAAAACTCAAAAACCCAATAAATTTTCTTTTTGACTTTTTAAATATAGGAAATTCAAGAAAACCAATAAAACATTATTGAAAAGGTTGCTTGATGGCAATGAGATATACCAATTTCTTCTTTGGACCTCAAGTTGCTGGTGCACAAGAGCTCGAAGGTAAACAACTATGTAAATAATGTATGGATTTCTTTTTTTCATAATAATTTAATCAGTAATCGTTTTAAACAGAACTACGACAAGTAGTGCTGCATGATGTAAATGTAAGGAACTTTGTCATGAATGCTGTTGACATAAAGAATGATGCATTTACTGGAATGTTTGTACATTAATAACGTAAGTAAGTCACTCAATCTTTTGACATATCTTTATATATAATATACAATATAGATTTATGATGTTTAACTTTTGTTTGTTATTTTGTAGAATGTGCTTCCATTCTCTTTACGTCACAAGCTAGAGATAAGGATGTGTCTTCCATAAGGCTACTGCATAAACTTCATTTTTACATTTCCATTTTTGTTTAATGCATGATGTGTACTTTATCTGTTGGTTTGTACTTAATTTACATGATGATATGTCAGTTATTTATGTATTGAATTAAATTATGGGAACATATTGTTTCTACCGTTCATTTCTAGAATTATCGTACAAAGTTTTTGTTCTCTCATGTTGCACTATTGTGATGCCTGTATGTAAAATTATCTTTTCATTACTTCATTTGCTTTATGTGTTAAAGCAAAATATTATTACGATAAAATTTAAAATTCTGTTACAACATACGAGGTATTCTACTAGTACTTAGCATCCTACTAGTACTACTGTAAATTTGGAGTTTACTCCCCCTCCGAATCGTCCCACCCCACCTCCCATTTCTACGCCGCCTTCTCTCCGACCGTCGCCTCCTCCCCTCCAAAGATCGAACCGTCGCTGCCCTCCACCATTTTCTTCGTCCACACCCGTGCACTTCCTCCACCAGTCCACCTACCGCGCCATTACAGGCCTCCGGTGGAGCGCACGGCCGCCGAGCCGCACGCGCGGGGTCCTCTGAGTGTACGTTGGCTACCCCCACCGCGCCGCTGCCCAGCCCCATGGGCCACCACGGTTCAACCATCGGCACAGCGCGTGGCCTCCTTCCTCGATCAAACTCAAGCGCGCGTCAAATTCCACCGCCCACCATCGCGTCCGGCCCTGCCCCTAACTCCCCCGTTTACCGCCGCCGCTGCCCGCGCGAGTGCGGGCCCGTGAATTATTGGTCATTTGTCCTAATCAGAACGGCATCCGACTCACGACATCTCCCACTGTTCGTCTCAGAATTGGGCGTAGCTCGTAAGGCACGCTTCCCGCGGTACAAGCGTGAGCCTTGTAGTACAAACAAACAGGTAAATCCAGCGGAAGAAGCCATCGGAGTTCAGGAATGGTCCCCGGTGGAAGCTTCCAGAACCTTCTCCTCGCGTTGGCCCTGCTGTGCTCCGGGATCGCCTCCTCCTCGGTACGCTCTCCTTGCCTCCTCCGCCCCCGTCTCGCATCATCCCGTTGCAGTTTGGGTCCGATGACCTGGCCACTGGCCAGTACGGCGATTTCGAATTTTTCGGGTCGATCGTTTTGGGCTAAATTTGTGGTACTGATTTGTTGCGTTGGTGAGAGGATGTTGTTAGGTCGGCTGCGAGGCTTCGAGAAGGTTCTGGATCGAGAACGACACCTTCTGGAAGGACGGGTGTCGGACCCGGATTTTGTAAATCCAAATCCTCTGTGAAATCACTGTCTTTATTCCCGGATCGATGCATTAAGACTCCGCGGTCATTCTTTGAATCAAACCATACATGGTGCAAACTTTATTTCATTCATTAATTTACACATCAGAGTTTACATAGACCACTTCGGGCCAATTTTTACAATAAGGCCAGACAGGCCAAAAGAATACATTACAAAAGATAGCGGAAGCAACAACGGAAGCAAAGGGTGAGGCACATCTTCAGCGAGCAAGTGGTCGAGGAACCGTGTCGCTCGATATTATCCAAAAGCTTGCACAATATAGGAGGCACACAAGAACCAACGAAGTCACTAGGCTGGGGTGAGACTAGAACAACTAAGGACTAAACTACGCTTCAACATTCCTGGGTCTTGGACTTACGGATCCTTGATGCGATTGATGACTCTAGGGTTCTGTTTACGAGGGTTTAGGAAAAAAGCGAGGATGAGCACAACTACAGTGCTCATGAGCCCACACAATGAGATGCAATAATATATATGCAAGGTGTAGCAAGGGTGGCTCGGGTTCTTTTATTTGCGTAAAGCAGCATTTGTAGATACAGACATTAGAAAATCCTATCACTTAGCATTTGGACCAAATTGCATTTTAAAGAGATTAATTGTGCAATAATTAATAAAAGCGAGCTACCTCCACCTTCATGCTTATATTTTGTTGGTGGTCAAACCCACCTAATACCAACACTGGGTAAGAATACCCAGGAAAATCCAATTCAAGGGCTAAGTGAGCCCCGCACATTTTTCATCCCACCCACAACAGTTTTTGAAATAGAACTATATCTTGCAAGTTCCTTTGCGCCCTTGACCAGTAGGCACGGTGTCCGAACAGCTTTTATTATTCTCTGCGGAGAGATTGTACATCTTTACCCACAAGAGATAATCGACTTGACATGTACACACGTTTAGTAGACATGTGAATCAAGGAGATTATCACAAAGCCTTTACAAGGCATCCTCATTGTTCATTGCACCCGCTAAGGTTTCATCCGAGTGGTTACGCTCTCCCTCTGCGTCAACCATGCCCCAAACCCCTCTTGCGCCACACGGCGGCTTGCGCCAATCACACGACCCGTGTCCACGACGGCTTAAGCCGACACGACTCGTGGGTCACTCCAGTGGTCCAACTCACAATGGTGGATACAAATTAGTCAGCCAGGTCGACACCATTATAGACTTGTGGTTGTACTGTTTTACAATAGGAGGTCATCACAGGATTAGGTCCTTAAGATCATCTGGCGGTTCTTACCACATACCATCCACAAAAATATCACAGGCTACATTAGCACCCAACCATTTACCTTGACTTACCATCCGCCCAGATGGGTATTAGCAAATTTTAGAGTTTTGGAGAGGTATAAAACAAATTATCCAACCAATTCAGTCATTCTCCCCAATGACTGCCCAAAACAATTGATGATGATTAAAGGATGATGATTTGGGGTAGTAATACCCCATACTTAAACAAATCTAGCATGGCATTTAAATACGACCTATAACTAGTAAGTTACGAGATATTTACTAGGGTGACAAGGGTATTGGGAGTTCAACTTTCAAAGGATTGGAATAATAATTTATTAAATTAACAAGCAGGTAATTAACTACCTTAGAAAGTTTGACATACATTTGCATAAAAATTAAAGCATGCAATTTGATACTTTAACAGAATATAATTTGCATAAAATGTGGGATCAATATGATCAAAGTGTTGACTACTTTGGGCTATTTTACTGTGGCCTTGATCTTACTCAAAGCCTGATTAGACAGAGGTTCGAAGTCTTGATCGGCGTCTTTGCTTGAATCTTGGATCTGCTGGAGTCGTCGATTCCTCTGGACTTCGATTTCTAATTACGCAATAACGATTGAAAAACCAAATAAATCCAAAGAACTCAAAAGACCAAATAAAACACGAGAGCCTCAGAAAGATTGCGGATGACGGCTTGAGAGAATGGTTTGAGCGACACTGGCATGTTTGACAGAGTCAAACGTCCAGTTGGGCGGAAGGAGGAATGACAGAGAATTTTCTGTCATGAGGGAGGATTTCAAGGAGGGTATGGTTGAAGTAGCTTTTGCCGAAATGCTCTACTGCGGATCCGAAAGACTGCAGTACTATCAATACAGGCGACAAGGCAACTCGACTACCGGTTCTATACCAATCTAGAACACTTGATCAACACATAATCCAATGGCAATTTAATAACAAACTCAGCTGCCAGATAATACTCATTGATTCAAAAGCTAGCTACTCAACTTACGACCAAAACAAGACACAGATTCTATTGCCAAACCACAACTCATTTCCAAACAATACAGATGGATAAAGCAATCCAATCAATACTTCCAGCTTTCACCAAATATCATTACTACCGACAAACATTGTCCTACTGACGAAACACTAACCAACAACTAACAATTGATTATCAAATCCAATAGACAGTACTGCACTGAAATTAAAATTATCCCTAAAAATCAAGATCACAACCAATCATTCAATTTACCGCCAAAACACTTATACTAAGGATCAGTTATCACAGTCAATTAATCAATAATCAACTTACTATCAACAAAACATTCTATTAATCCATTGCAACATTTCTTAAGCGTTGGATCGATGGTAACCTCAATGCTCTTTGCTACGAGCGGGAAACAACTACGAATCAAATGTTGACAATCGAAATATATGATTAACAAACTCTACGACTCAACAACTCAATTGACGGATAACTCAAATGCCGATTCTCAATCTATGCCACATCAATGAATTTAGCCTGCTGGATGACATGATATTCCACAATTGATCCTATTGCCGATTCATGCACATAAATCGAATACAAAACATCATCATTGACAACAATATCATATCTCTTACTGTCAAACATTGACATGAGGGTCAATAATCACAACAATTAACAAATACAGGTATTGAAGTTCAAGACTAATGATCACCACTCACTGCCACCACATGATACTAATGAGCAATATCAACAACAAATAACACCTGGAGAAGTATAGTCCACAGACAACGATCTCAACTAAACCACTGATAAACAATCTTGATATTGCTACTGATATTTCATTAGCACATCGGTTAAACAAATCGCAATATGGATACAGAAGCTCATTCAATTACAGTCAAAACTGGAGAACACACACTGGGTAACCATTCCATCTCATTCAATAACTGGAGACCGGACACAGCGACACATCAGAGCTTCACTATTCTTTGTCAAATTTTGGATAGTCGGAGGAGCAATAAGCCGAGAGGTAGGGCAAAGGGAAGCTCGGCCATGTGAGGGAGCAATTGGGTAGGGAGCAAGGAGAAGGGGCTCTGGGGCGGTCGGGCCGGGAGGCGGCCGGTCCAACTAGGGCGTGAGGGCTCGGGTGATGGGTTGCCAGCAGCGGGCAAGGCCAGAGGACACCGGGAGGCCGAGGCGGAGGTGGCGGGAAGGAAGCTAAAGGGGAAAAATGGTGGCGCACGAGACAGAGCGGCGTGAGGAGGAGGAGACTTCTGAGGGTTAGGCTGGAAGGGAGGCCGAGGTAGGTCGGTGGAGGAGCCACGGTCAGTGGCAATGGTCCTCGGGGAGGCGAGGGCAGGCCATGTGGTCGGGAGGCACGCAGGGTGCGTCGCCATGGCGCCAGCCGGCGGCCCAGGCCGAGCGGCGGAGCTCCCAATCGGCCGGAGGAGAAGGAGGACCAGGATTTGGAGCACTTACAGGGAGAGGGAGAAGCAAGGCGGGGAGGAGGCGGAAGGTCTTTGGGATCCATTTATAGCCGAGCAAAGGGAGGAGCCGGGGAAGGTCTTGGCGTCGCGGCATGGCGGCGGAGTGGGCGCGGTATGGGCGATGGCGTCGAGACAGACGGAGCGGCGGTGGAGGTGACTCGGCATGGCGGGGCGGCGGGACGGAGCGGCGACACGGAGGCATGGCGGCGACGTCTTTGGGCCCGATGGAAGCGGCAGCGAGGTGGGGCGGCGCGGTATGGCGACTGGCGCCAGGTGAAGCGGGCGGAGAGAGAGTAGGTGGAGCGGCCTAGGTGGCCGCCGATGAGGCGACAGGCGGGCCGAGAGGAGAAGGCCGTGGCGGAGGCGCGCACGCGAAGGAGACAGGATGGGAAAGCGTCACGGACGGAGCGGCCGAGGGAAAGAGGCGATGCAGGCGAGTGAAGAGAGAAGGGGAGGCGATGCGGTTGGTAGAAGCGACGGGAAAGGGGATAAGGGAGAGAGGAGAGGAGCAGGAGAGAGAAGGAGAAAGGAGATGGTAGTGGGTGGAAAAGTATTGGGTAGGGCGGTTGAGGTGACCAAATAAAACGAGCCAGGCGAATAAAAATAAAAGAAAGAAGGTGGCCCAAATAAGGGCAAGGCTTTTAGAGGGATTCCAGAAATTGAAAAAGATTAAATTCAAGTTGAATTTTTGAATTTGAAATTTTGAGGATGGGTTTGAAACACAAACCCGAGCTTAAAGAGAGCTCGAAAATTTTGAAAATTTAAGCGACAACGAAAATCAACGAAAATCGAAATTGAAATAATTGGCGCTAAATGCTATCTGAAAAACGGGGTGTTACAACGGGGCGCCGTTCCAGATTGTCGGCGGCGACGTGCACTACTTCCGCATTGTTCCTGAGGTGAGATTTTCGGAGCAGTCCTTCAGAATCTATGTTGGTTGATGGTGTGTTGTTCTAGATGAGTAGAAGAGTTTACTAATTGCGATGTGTCTTCGAATGATCGTCCCCTCATCCGTCCACTTACACGCACGTCGCCCCTTCCCAGTCACGCGCACGTTGCCCTCAGTCCCAACCGCCCCCTCGCCCGCCGCCGCAATAACTCCTCACATCGCTCCTCCCCCGCCCGCGTCGCCCACCTCCCCCCACTGTCCGTGATGATATTGATTGCTTAGCATTGAAATTAGGGACAATACACACAGTTAGACTGCATAAGTTGTTCATTTGCTAATCTTTTTATTTTATTTTTCATCGACTCAACGAGTGAAAGCACATCATGTGATTCCTCAAGTCTAGGAAGTAGGAACTATACTAATCTTTATGATGGTTCCTACAGTATACTAGGAGTACTTCACTAGGATTACAGTACACAGGAGTATTGTTTCGGACGCTGTAAATGACGAAGCTTTTCAGATTTTCATTTCGTTTACACTTAACGCCCTCTGTTTAATGGCACCATTTTAAATCACCGCCCAATGTATGGTTTTCCATGTTACTGTTTGAGTGGCATATATAACTTGTACGAAGAAATTTAGTGAGGATATAAATGCCAGCTACGTTAATGCCATCTATATAGGTGTTGCAGAACACTTACAGTTACAACATATCGTAGACTAAGGTATCACAATATTCACGGTGTGGCCCACTTGTCATGACTATTAAGCTTGCCGTGAGATTTGTATTTGTATTGTCTACTTTACGCTTCAGATCTTTTGTAAGTTACTAGAGCTGATGTTATCACTCCAAATTACGATATTCATCTTGAGGATGAACAGTCACATTAAATGGAGTTAACTTAAATATAATCTCTTTGGAAACTCAAGCTACTTCTATGTGAAATTTGTATTACTTAACTTATTTGCCTTTTATAATAAAATTGGAATTGTGAAACAAAATACACAGTATGTATCTTCCCGGTACCCTGCATGATTATTATCTGAGCATATATAACCCCTTTTGTCTTTTGCAGAGTGCTATTGCTTGCTAAAGGCTCGGCCATACACAAATCTTTCCTTGTGCCATTGTTTGCTCTGCAAGCGCCTTGCAGTGTAATCTCATGGATCAAGTAAGATGCCACTATTTGGTGCACATAACCATTTGATAATTGACACCTTTGTTTTTCTTATTTTCCTTTCTTTGCAATATCTAATGGATGTTTATTCGTTTTAAAATAAGAATACTCTTTTGAAGCTTACTTATTTTATGGTATCAACTTGCATTGTTAGGAGTGACTAGGTCAGTGGACTGCTTTTCTTGCTCTTTTGGTGCGTTTGTTCTTCTTCATTCCAGGTAGAGTAGCCAAGAAGATTAATATAAGTTTATTCGTGATGACCTTCTTTTGCCCTGCTAAAACAAGTTAGCATATTTCGATGAGAAATGGAACAATTACATTAAGAGTACCCTTGTACAGTCTGAATTGAGATACAATTCATGTTTACAGTTACTTATACCCGCATCTGACTATCAAAGGTGAATTGGAGCTTCCATTGTCAACAATGCTGCTTGTGAGCGTTGCCCCTTACCAGTTGATGAATATGAGGTATGGAACATTTTCCCTATTTTTGGAAGTAAGATCATTAGCACTACTGCCCGTCTTCCACTGCTGCATTTGTTAAGACTGAAATTTCTGATGCATACCATTATGACCTTTTTATAAATGTTTTTCATCAACTATAATGTGTACATGTTTTCAATGGAACTAACCAAGTAACAATCTGGCCATCATAGAACTGTACTATATTGTGTGCATTGTATGTGAATAGCAGCAAGCTCTGGCACAGGAGAGCACGGTGACCTGAACCTGCCGCTCGAGGAGCAGAACCGGTCGTCCATCACAGCGGCGATGGACATCAAGCCGCTCGTCTACGCGTTCTAGGCCGCTACCGCGGTGGCCAAGCAGAACGCCGCCTGCGCGTTGCTAAGCCTCTCGGGCATTGAGGAGAACCGTGCCACCATCGGCGCATGCAGCGCCATCCCGCCGCTCGTCGCGCTGCTCTCCACGGGCTCCACCCGTGGCAAGAAGGACGCGCTCACCATGATCTAACCGGCTCTGCTCAGTGTGTTGGAACAAGGGGCGTGCGGTGAGCGCCGGCGCCGTGGTGCCACTCGTGCGCCCATCGGCGAGCGCGGCAGTGGGACATCGGAGAAGACAATGGTTAACATTGAAGTTGATATGAAGTTAACATCTTCCACGCCCTCCAGTGAGTCCCTTGGATTTCTCCAGCTCTCATTACTACCTTAATTGCCCCAAATATTTGGTTTTCGAATTTGGTGACGATGCTATCCATTGACGCTTCGAATTTGGTGACGATGCTATCCATTGACGCTTGAAGGGGGATGCATGCTTTGTCGATGATGGAATTGGAGTTTTCTGCTTGCGCTTGTGCGAGCGTGCTCGTGAAATTGTGGCATCCAATTGCCCTCAGGTGTGGTGTACTGGTATAATAGACGAGGGGAAGAAGCGTTAGTGTAGGGAATTATGTGATGGAATGTTGTATATGGTTTAGCAAGGAATTTTGTTAGAATTTAGCCTATTGATACAAGTCATACTTAAGACACTACCTAAATCAGACAATGGAGTAGAAACTTGAAGCTCTGTACTGGCAGTATTGGCTCACTCCCTGTTTGTCTCCATTTTCACTATGAACTTCATTTCGACAAACTACATACAACAGGGTCGTGAAAGGTTAGACGGAACTCTGATATTAGGTCACGTGTTTGTTAGAGATATGTTAGAGATAGTGATGAATAAGTCCCTGTACTATGGTCTTTGTGGGGTAGGCATGCAATGACTTTAAGGACAACATCTTGTTTGTCGAACTTTAAGAACAGACATCTTGGTCATCATAGACAAACATCTTGATTGTCGACTTTAAGGACATCTTGGTGATCGACTTTAGGACAATTTGTCATAGGGCTGACATCTTAGACTAGCATCTTAGCATATACTTGGTGGTTGGCGGCTATAAATATGTATCCCCAACCCCTCGAGTTGGCATGGCATTGTGTTAGAAATAAACAAAGAAAAATTGCCTCATCTCCAAGTGTCATCCTCTCCATGAGAGTAAGGATCTTGCTAACACCAACAAAGAGAGTCCGGTGAGTAACAAGTGGTATCGAGCCTTACTATCCTCGTAGCTTGAGCATCTCTTGCTCATCTCGGTCTCGACCTCGCAGCTGACCCGGCCGTGCGGCGGCGGCTCCGGTGTCCCCCCGCTCCTCCTCTCCGGAGGCGGCGGCGGCTCGTCGAAGCAACCCTCTCTCCACGCGCGGCCCCGATGCGCGCCATGTCCGCAGGCGATCTCGGCCTTCGATCGCCTCGAGCACTCGGCGTCGTGACGGCCGAGCTTCGCCGCAGCAAGCGGCCAGCAGCAGCGGCGAGCAGAGATCACGGCAGAAAAAGGCGTCAAAGGCGTGGCACGGCGCGGCTGCGGCAAGCAGGCAGAGCGGAGTGGAAGCGGCGGCGGCAGCGTCTGGCAGCGGCAGCAGAATGAGGTCAAGGTTTCTTGCGGCGGCAATAAAGCTCCATCTCTGCTGATAGCGCGCCGACGCGGACCTTGAGCGGCTGGAAAGGGAGGCGTAGCGAGCGGCGAAGGATGAAGGCGATTCGCCACGCGCCATGAGCCCATGGCGCGCCAGACGGCGCGGGCGGCGCGGTGGCGCTCTGGAGGAGGCGCGCCGGCGGCGGCGTGCGGGTCGGCGGAGAGCACGGCCTTCACGAGTAGCGCGCTCTCTCCCGATGCGATACCGTGGTCACCACGGTACCGGTGTCGTCGAGGGCGTCGGCCCGGCGGCGAGTGGCCTACCCTCACCAAGACCAACTATGTCGAGTGGGCTGCGGTGATGAGGTAAAACTCAGTGCGGCATATGTGGGATGCGGTCCGATGCGGCGGCGTCGACTCGACCGGGATCGGCGGGCTGGATGCTCTCATCACTGCAGTCCCGCCCGAGATGCAGTTCTCGCTTACCAACAAGCGGACTGCCAAAGAGGCTTGGGACGCCATCGCTGCAGCACGCATCGGCAGCGACCGCGCCCGCAAGTCTACATTGCAGGCACTTCGCACGGAGTGGGAGCACTTGGCCTTCAAGCGGTGAGGGCGTGGATGACTTTGTTCTCCGTCTCAACACTCTGTTGCGGCAGTGCGATTCGGCGACGACACCGATGGCGAGGAGAGAGCTGTGGAAAAGCTCTTCCGCTGCGTCCCCGAGAAGTACAAGCAGACGGCCCGCTCGATCGAGTCTCTGCTGGACCTCTCCACGATGACGATCGAGGAGGCGTTGGGTCGCCTCAAGGTTGTTGACAGCGATGAGCCACAGCGCCTCTCGGGACCCGTCTCCATTGGCGGGAAGCTCCTCCTCACTCGGGAACAGTGGGTCGCCGGCCAAGGTGGCGGAAGAAGGGGAGCCTTCTTCCACGACAGAGTGACGCAAGCATGGCAAGCGCGCAAGCGCGCAAAACGCCAAGCATGGGCGCGAGGGCGTCTTAGGGTAATGATCGTGGGGCGCCAGGCGGCGCGGCCGGCAAGCAAAGCCGGCGCAGGCGACTCTTGCCACAAGCTGCGGCAAGCTTGGTCATTGGGCGAGGATTGTCGGCGGCCACGACGCGCCGGGCCCACGTCAGCGCGCAGCGGAGGAGGAGGAGCACGGCTCATTCATTGCTCATGCGAGCATCGAACTACCTCCGGCGGACCGCCGCGCGATGGCTCTCCTCCACCTTGACGAGCCAAAAGCACATGCCCTCCTCGGCTCTGACTCGGCAGCGACAAGGCGGCGGGTGGTGCCTCGACACCGGCGCCACCCATCACATGACCGGTCGACGGGAGTTCTTCGCGAGTTTGACTCTAGCGTCCGAGGCTCCGTCAAGTTTGGGGACGCCTCGGCGTGGAAATCAAGGCGTCGGCTCCGTCATCTTCACCACCGTGTCGGTGAGCCTGGGTTGCTCACCGGCGTCTACTACATCCCGATCTGCGCAACTCCATCATCGGCTTGGGGCGGTGGATGAGAACGGCTCGCGTGTCGAGATCGAGCGCGAGTCTTTGCGGTTTGGGATCTTCGCGCCGCCTTCTTGCCAAGGTAACGGGGCGCAAACCGACTCTACATTCTTCACGTGCGGTGGCACAACCCCTCTGTCTCATTGCTCGTCGGGACGGCGAGGCGTGGCGATGGCGCAGCGCTTTGGGCACCTTCACCCGAGGCCACAGGCGGCTCGGTGCCATGGAAATGGTGCGAGGCTGCCGTGCCTTGACCATGTGGAGCGATTCTGCGGCGTCTGCGTGTTGACGAAGCGGGCGACTCCCTTTCCCAGCGAGCGAGTTTAAGGCCAAGGAGAGGCTCGAGCTCGTGCGGGACTTGTGTGGCCGGTGGCGCCGCCACACCGGGAGGACGGCGCTACTTCTGTTGCTTGTCGGCGATCTCTCCCGCCACATGTGGGTGATGGTCCTCGGCGGCAAGGGAGAGCTGCGGGCGCCATCGAGCGCCGCCTTGTTGCTGCGGAGGCGAGTCGCGGCGCAAAGGCTGCGTCGTCTTTGCGCCTGAACAACGGCGGCGAATTCCGCGGTGAATTCACGTCGTCTCGCTACCGATGAGGGCATTCAGCGCCACTACTCCGCGCCCGACTGGCCGCGGCCGAGCGGTGTCGTCGGCGCGCAACCAGACGGTTGTGGGGATGGCTCGGCCCTCCTCAGCGAGGGGATCTGGGTATCTTCTCGGGAGAGCGGTGGTGACGGCCGTCTACATCCTCAACCGCCGCCTACCAAGGCGCTCGATGGCGGGGCGTCGTCGAGGCTTGGCATGGGCGCAAGCCGGCGGTCTCCCACTTGCGGGTCTTGGCTCCTCGCGTTCGCCAAGGAGCTTGGTTACATCGGTAAGCTCGGCAGCGAGGAGCACTCGGGAGTGTTCGCCGGCTACGCGGAGGCTCAAGGCCTACCGCATCCTCGACCTGTCACACGCGCGTCGCATCTCGCGTGGCGTTGTGTTCGGCGAAGCGGGCGGGCGTGGGACAAGGCGGTGGGCGGCGGTTCGACTTCGACTCTCGGGGACTTTGTTGTCGACTACGTCCATTTCGAGAGCCGGGAGCTAGCGGCTCGTCTTCATCGAGCTCGTCCACCTCGACACCTTGCTCGCCACGGCTCGGCGAGCTCCACCACCTTCGGCACCGCTCGCCACGCTCTCCGCACGGCTCACCACTCTCCTGCACGGAGGCCACACCACCGGGTCGGCCCCAATAGCTTCGGTCCACGACGAGCGGCGCATGGTGGAGTTCGCTACTCCGTTGTCTCACGACGAGGACCGCGTCGGCGCTACCACGGCAGCGAGCCTCTACGCTATCGTACCATGGACAACATCCTCGGCGGCGGCCCATCCACGGCTCGCGGCAAAGACGACTTCGGGCGGGCTGCACTTGGCGTCGCGACGGCGGCGAGCCTCGTTCGCCGGCCGGCGAGGGAGCAGCGGCATGGCGTGTCGCGATGAAGCGAGAGATGGGCGCCGTCGGCGGAACCGGACGTGGGAGTGGCGGATCTTCTGCCGATCACCGGCGATCACCCTTAAGTGGGTGTTCAAGCTAAAGCGGGATGAAGCCGGCGCCATCATCAAGCACAAGGCTCGCTTGGTGGCACGAGGTTTCATGCAACGGAGAAGTCGACTTCGATGGCGCCTTCGCACTCCGCGTCGCGCGCATGGAGTCCGTTCGTCTTCTCCTCGCGCTTGCGGCCCGGGAGGATTGGCGCGTCCATCACATGGGCGTCAAGTCCGCCTTCCTCAGCGGCGACCTAAAGGAGGAGGCCTCGTCCGTCGTGGCACGGGATTCGTCATCCCGGCAAGGAGGGCAAGGTTCTCACTGCGCAAGGCCCTCATGGCTTGCGGCGAGCACCACGAGCATGGAACGCTAAGGTGGACTCCACCCTCAAGCAAATGGGGTTCGGCCAGAGCGCACTGCAGTGCGGTCTCACGGCGGGGCAAAGGCGGCAACACCCTGCTGGTGGGCGTCTACGTCGACGACCTGTTGATCACCGGCTCCAAGGAGGCCGAGGTCGAGGAGTTCAAGGCGGAGATGAAGACCGCCTTCGAGATGAGCGACTTGGGGCTCCTCTCCTTCTACACAGGATCGAGGTCCACGGGACAGCTCGATATCTCTCTTGGCGGACCGCCTCGCCAAGCGCACCGTCAGTGGCGGGCTCACCGACCGCAACCCACCCACTCCTATGGAGGAGAGGCTGAAGCTGAGTCGTGAGAGCACGGCGGAGGAGGTGGGCGCGACGCAGTACCGGCGCATCGTGGGCAGCCTTCGCTACCTCGTCCACACGCGTCCAGTTGGCGTTCGCCGTCGGCTACGTCAGTCGGTTCATGCAGCGACCGACGACGGAGCATCAGCAGGCCGTGAAGAGGATCCTCCGCTACGTTGCGGGCACCTCCGACTACGGCTTGCACTACCCGAGGTGTCCCGGCGCGGCGCACTTCATCGGGTACAGCGACAGCGACCACGCAGGCGACATCGACACCAGCAAGAGCACAAGCGGGATTCTCTTCTTCCTCGGCAAGTGCCTCGTTAGTGGCGATCGATCAAGCGGCCAGTGGTGGCCTGTCGGTTGTGAGGCCGAGTACATAGCGGCTTCCACCGCTTCGACTCAGGCGCTCTGGCTCGCTCGACTGCTTGGTGATCTCCTCGGCAGAGACACTGAAGCGGTGGCTCTCAGGGTGGACAGCAAGTCCGCTCTGGCTCTGGCCAAGAACCCCGTTTTCCACGAACGGAGCAAGCATATCCGGGTGAAGTACCACTTCATCCGAGGCTGTTTGGATGAAGGCAGCATCAAGGCGAGCTACATCAACACCACTGATCAGCTTGCGGACCTGCTCACCAAGCCTCTTGGGAGGGTAAAATTCCTCGAGCTCTGTTCTAGGATCGGGATGGTTCAACTCTCCCACAAGACGACGCACAAGACTTAGGGGGAGAATGATGAATAAGTCCCTGTACTATGGTCTTTGTGGGGTAGGCTTGCAGTGACTTTAAGGATGACATCTTGATTATCGGCTTTAAGGGCGACATCTTGGTGTCATAGGGCAAAGATCTTGATGTCGACTTTAAGGACAACATCTTGATTATCGACTTTAAGGACATTTGTCATAGGGCAACATCTTAGACTAACATCTTAGCATATACTTGGTGGTTGGCACCTATAAATATGTATCCCCAACCCTCGAGTTGGCATGGCATTGTGTTAGAAATAAACAAAGAAAAATTGCCTCATCTCCAAGTGTCATCCTCTCCATGAGAGTAAGGATCTTGCTAACACCAACAGCAAGAGTCCAGCGAGTAACAGATAGAATCTCCTTGAACACATCAAAAGTCGAAAATGCTTAATTCAAATTATGTGTTATAGTAGATTTGGATCATAAAATTTCTCATTATCAATAGAGATGGTTAACTGGATTGTAATGGTTCCCTTTCACATGAAATATGGTACTAGCTATGTCTGTCAATTTCGATCTTTAGGTTTGAAATTGGTTATCAGAATCGCAATCCTTGATTCTTGGATGACATAAGGAAGCAATGGTTTTTTTCTTCGTTCTCATGTCATTTTGATGATTTGATTAAATGAATTGAGACTCATATTTATCCTTCGTGTGCCTTGCAAGTTGAACTTTTGGACAACTTGAGTACCTATCAAACATCACTTCTTGCTATCCCAATATAACATTAACCGTTGAAACTTGAATGTTAAATTGTTTACTGATTTCTGCTTGATAATAACTATGGCAGACATTGTTCTAACAATGTTGCTGCTGTGCTTAGGTCCACATACTCTATCTGCATACGTTGTGTCTAGAATTTGCTTTCTCGTCAACACAATCACGTACGTTTGTCTGCACGCACCAAGGCGCGTGCATGTTTATGGTTGGCTCTACTAACTTCATGTATGCCTGTTCAAATAAGCATATTAAGACTTCAGTAGCATCATTATCCTATTTCTTCTTTATTAATAGGCCCATGTAAGCGAAAATATCTTGCCGAGTACGGGATTATCACACAATGTGTAGCCCCTACAAGAGTCAATGACCTGTATCTTACAAATTGAAGTAATCACACTATATTTTAAAAATGTTTAATAATAAATGTTTATTAGCTCCTGGTATTTATATTTCTTCACATTTTGTTTTGACAAAGGCAGAGAGCAGTGGCTCGGCTCTGAATTATGAATTCCGAGGTGTTTGACATTATTTTCTTTGCTATGTGTGTCTCATCTTGACTTTTTTTTATCTAAGGAAATATTGTGCAAGTGTTGCTAAAGGAACAAGATTAACATGTCATTTTTTATTCTGCTGGATTTGCAAAACATATGGGCCAAGCTACGTGATCAACACCATAATTGCCTTTATTGTGGATGCAAGGTCAGCTTCATTATGTACACAAGTGATGCAATTAGACAGAGTTAATATTTTTGTTTATTGTGTGAACAAAAATGGATATTTATTATGCGGTTTAGGATCTTGTTTGCTAATATGTATCGCTCTTTTTTTAGATTCCGTTGCAACGCACGGACACCCTACTAGTATGTGTGTGTGTATCAACAGGAACAGAGGACAGGAGCTCGCCGGCCGGCTCGTGCGCATGGTGGTGTCGGCTTGGAGCGGAGTTGGCACTGGCATGGGAGGAAGAGGCAAAGCAAAGAGATAGCAAAGCAAAGAAGAGAATAGTCAACAGAGGAAACAAAGTAGCAGATGAACAAGACCGAAGACATGTACAGAGAGAGACGTCGGCCTGTTCATGGCGCCTGGCTTGATGACAGGAGATGGCGAAGCTAGCAAGACCGGACGCATGCATTGGGCAGAGCAAGAATACCGAACCAACACTGCACCATATACATGAATAGTGATAGAGGTTAATGGCACATGGGATGGCGGCGTAACGCAGCGGCGACAAAGGGTCAAAACGGAAAGAAATGACGAGCCGGATGCGGTGGTGTGGTCGGATTTTGAAAAAAACTCACCGAGAAGCGAAAGCGAAGAATACGGTTAGATCGCAATCGACGGCGGAACTCCGCGATCTTGACGGCGAAAGGTGCGGCCTTTGGGAGGAACGCGATTAATCGGAGATGGCTGGAGTTGGCGCTTCGCATTAATGGCGAGGGAGGATGTTGGCAAGGTGGCGCGGGGGTGGCGATTAAATAGCAAATAAATCTCTCTGAAAATACTAAAAAATTACGGCGTGGCCTTGGCGCATAGTGGGGCGGCGGCGCGGTGGGGGCAAAGCTGCCGGTGCAACACGGCGGAGCGGTGAACAGAGGCGTGTGGATTTAAGAAAGTCGTTTTCAACTGAGGAAAGCAGGAATGCTAAAAGAAGAAATCATATTTGGTTTGGGGACTTCTGAATTGGGAAAGAAAACAAGATCAAGCTAAAACTCCAATAAAATCTGAAACTTTGAAATTTTTGAGTTGTTTCAACAAAGGTCATAGTGATAATTTAATTGCATGATTCCTCATGTTGATGCTGGGTAAGAGATAGTGACCTTTTATCGTCAACAGCAAAAAGCGACGCTCACTCTCCATACTTAGAATCTCATTATTGGTATGTGTGTTAACTTTCGAGGCCAAAGACGCCATACGATCGAGTAGACGTATCCAACGATCAATCCATTGGAAGTAGTACTAGCCGTAGCATCAGATATAGTCGTGTTGCGCCATAAACAAGGCATATACTCCCATTGAATTTTACTGCTCCTGGAGCGCGCCTGGGCCTCCAGCGACTGGACAAGGGGAGAGCGGCGCTGGCCACGCGGCGGTATGAGAGAGGTTCGGGCATCAGATGAGCGGTGGAGGTTGAATTTGGGAGTCAGATGCACGATTTTGAATACGTGTTGCCTGTTGGAACGTCTGTAGTGTCATTTTTTACAAAACAACATGTGAACAGCTACTTATATAAAATCACCGCCAACAATGTTATTTAGGCAAAAAAAAAAAACTCCCGCCAGGGAAGTCCAGTGCGGACTGATGAACAGTAAAATCAAAACAGTGATTTACGGTTCATTCTGTATTGTTCTTAATTGTTGCTGTCTGACGTTGCTCTCCAACGTTAGAGGATCCGGGGTCCATCTAGGGGCAGACCCACGCAGAGCTCAGTGGTCATGGGCTCAGTGGGGGTACATGCCCCCTACTCAATTTCTGATCCATATGTCGTAACTATAAGGCCTAATTTTTTAGGCACATGTCCCCACTTAATTTCTGGTTCGTAGCTATACATGATATAAATATCATTTATATTGAGTTCATATTACTGTACACCACTGTTGTTATTCAAAGTTAGATCATCTGGGTCTATCCACGATATGCTTTGCTTCAACTACATCTAAATCAATGCCACCTCAATTTTTTTGTGATGTGAAGAAGAGAGAGGATGAAAAGACAAGAAAGCTGGTTCTTGCATGGGATACAACCTGTTCATGTGGACCAGGCGTGAGATAGGAGTGCAATCTATGTATCATTGGAGGGAGGTTTCGTAGACCAAGAGGCAGAGTGCAAATTGGTGAGTATGGTAGGAAAAAATAATTAATTAATAGCAATACAAGTTGTACGAATTCGTCCCAAAATACAATGGGTTAGATGATTGTATCTGGTATTGTTAATTATTAACGCGGAAGATTTTAGATATAACTTTAAATATAATGCATAGGGGACGCTCTAAAAATGTATTACTGTCCCCATCTTTTATTTCCAAGGAAACACATTAGTAGTAATTTACTACTGGCATGCAATACCAGGATACTTGTCAGCTTTCGCTTTTCACAGAATTATACTTTTGGGATTCCGTGCTGGTGTATGTGGGGAAATTATAAACTGCTGAATTCTTGTCGCATCGAAATTTCTGTTGATTCTTCCAGCAGTTACCGAATCCACGATGACGACTTCGGAAAAGGAGAGAATATCCTTTGGTACATGCCTCGTGCTACTCTTTGTTTACTGTTAGCCATCCATTTTGTTTATTGTTGCCCATGTGCACCGATAGCACGAGACCACTTCCTGCGGCATTTACTCGCCCACAGGCGCTTTGCACAAAGGAAACCTAAAGGAGAGTGCGGTTTATCCTACATAGGTTGTTGAAAAGACTAGTATAAGAGTTGTGTGCGAGAATACATTAATTGTGAACGGTACGTTTAGTTTGGTGAACATGTGTGAATGGAATTACATGGTATAAGATGGATGAGATAATTTTGGACGGTATAGTATAACCTATGTGTTTTGTTAGTGGGATGGAACAATTCAAGATTTTATTTGATTGCATGGATGTGATAATAATGGATAGTTCAAGATGGTGTTTTGTTTGAGGATGATGTCTCCAGCGGATATGGCGGTGCCGTCGACGCAGATAGCCACACAGCAGCTGTTCCCGAGCATGTGTGTCACCTGCGCGTACTCTTGCCCATCCTCCTTGAACACCAGCTCATGCTTGTCGTCGTCTGCCTCGTTCTTGCCCCGCTTCCGGTTCTTGCCTTCTTTCCCTTTGTTCTTCGGCATGGCGACCGCTTCTTATTCTTCTTCTTTCTCGGTGAGACGAAAGCTGTGAAACCCACGCTTCTAGATCGAGATGAGGAGCGGTGGTGCTACGGTTTGTGGTTTCTGGGCTTGGCTGGACTGCCACAGCTAGGAGGTAAAGGGGCGGAGGGTGGTAAGGAAAGGGGAGGAGCAGTCTGCGCCTTCAGCATATGGGGTCATATAGCGGGCGACGAGCGGCGCACGGCGGGCGAGCGCACGCGAGAACTAGGGGACATGCTCGTCCCTGTACCGCGTCGTTTGCCCGATTTCATCGAACCATTCGGTACAATATACGAGGGGAATATTCTCATAATCTGTATAACCCTATCCGAAACGAGTTGGTTCGATTCACTCAACCAAACACAGAAGCGAGTGTATATTCAAGACTATCCCATACATATATTCCCTGATTCATCGAACCAAACACACCCGAAGTTAGTTTTCGAGTTCAAAAGTCTCAATAGCGCCTATAGTTCTTTTCAATGAAGACCTAGTTTCCAAATCTTTAGCATGAGTAAGCAATGTCTAGAGGGGAGCTATTTGATTTGCCCCCATAGCTATTGGAGAACCCAGTTACAAATGTTAGTTCAAGTTGTCGAATGCATCAACTCTCCAGGTACTAGTTGAACCGAGAGCCCCAACTAAGGTAATGGCAAATGAAAACGACGTGAAGTTTGAGCATATATGTTGGACCAGATTAAGCGACTAGAGGAGGGTGAATAGGACTATCTATCTTTTTTTATTCAACTTCTTTATTACTCTAATAACTATGAAAGTTATGAAGATTCAAAGCACAAGAACACAACGTAAGTCTTGAATTGAAATCGAAAAAAACCCTCGATCGCCGGCTGCAGGGACAGCAACCCAAAGAGATCTCTAAAAGTCCTAACTTTTGATTCTGATATCCAGGTCCTGGGCTTTCAAACATAGATCATCATGAAGGTTAGAAACCTATTTCAATCGATGACTGGGATGATCGAAGCCAAAGTTCCGCGGATTTCTTAGATGAGGTCAAGAAGGTACAAAAACCAGGGAACACAAAAACTTGAGCCAAGAGCTTGCTCGTGGTTGGAAGAAGGTCAAGATAACCCTAGATCAATCTCCACATATCGTAGTAAGCTAGATTACAACAAAAGACCCAACCAAAGCCCTTCCAAGACAAAAACCACCAAAATCATCAAAAAAGAGAACAAGAAAAAGATAGAACTCATCTTTGGGGCAATCTTGATTGGATTGATTATAGTGATTGTAGGTTTATAAACTCCACCATGGAGGACAAAGTCTCACACTTTAGCACCTAATTTCTCCATCCGTCTCTCTCAAACCCTAGTCTCCTCTATTTCTTCACTTTCCCCTAAATCACAAATTAGGGTTTCAAGGCTTGAAGGTGCAAATCCTGCACCCTCATCTTTTATAGTGAAGGCTAGGTCTAGGGACTAAACCTTATCGAGGCCTTGATTAAGCCTACACAGATGGATCTATACTCACGCACGCTTCTCAAAGCGAATGACGAACCGAATCTCCCAAATCCATCTTTGTGATCTATGTTTTCTCTTGACCTAAACCGACTCTCCTTGCATCGCGGTTTCTCCAAGGTCACCAACCCGGTATTTTAGCAAAGATACCAAAAAAAAACCCTTCTCGATCCTTCTCCAAAGGCTAGGGCCAATCAATGTGAATCAATCCCATGCTTTGCCAAGCTTAGATTCATCAATGACTTTCTTCATGTCGGCTAGTCTCTCTCATCCGGCTCCTGTTGGAACCATCATGACACTTGCACCAACCCCCAAGACACTTGATGCAAACCATTGGACCGAACTTCCCGTTCAGTCATCCGTGTCAATCTTGTGCCATGCTTGAGCCCAACCACTTCACTCGACATCCTTGATTGTTCTAGGCCTCGGCTCTCCTAACCTAGTCCCGATCATCCTCATCGTTGACCGTAGTTGACTCTAAGCCACTTGCACAACAATAGACCAAGAAATCGAATTCGAGCACAAGTTCCCTGCAACTTGACCCACGTTAGCCAAAACATGCATCATGTAATACCTATGCATTGGCACCCATGACTTTAGCCAAATCCACAAGGTTCTCTATCTTCCCGGTGCAAAAACCCCTTTGGTCAGTCTGAACATTGGCCAACGGCTGGTCAGACCGCTACGAAATTTTTTCCAAGGACTAAAAAATGTCCTCTCTGGACATTTCAGCAAAACTCTATCTAGTTTTACATTGAAAATCCATTTTCCATGAAACATGTGTTGATGATATGTCCTAGAGGCAATCATAGAGATGATTGTATCACGTCTATATTTATGAGTTATAGAATAAATATTATTATATTCCTTGGATGAATTATCATTTATAAAGATTAACAAGTATGCGACTTGTTGGTGAATCTCTTTAAGTTATAAGATGTCATTCTAAATGTATCTATGGTCGGATGTCACTGGTTGGAACATTAGTGACTTATCGATCAGTACATGTAGACCTATCGACCAGTACATATATTGATTGATGATCATGTTTCACCGGTCATGAATATAGAGATATCGAATCAATAATGTGAACACATGTTAGAGAATGTGATGTTGGATTCACCCACCTTGAGACACTATTGAGATTGTTATAATTTTATGTATCATCAGTTGATCTCAATCAGTGATGATGTATAATCTTTAGACTTGATATCAGTATGATTTCCTACATGTGTAATAGTACACTTAGCGGGTTGTCAAACGCTACTCCGTATCTGGGTAATTATAAAGGTTGCTCTCGGGTATGCTATAATACTTGCGGAGGATGTGACCGGTCGGATATGAGATTTGCCTCTCTAACATAACAAGAGAAATATCTTTGGGCCCATCGATGTGGTCGAATAAAGAAAGTGCATAGTCGTGTCACTAGTGGTCGAAGAGTCGACCACATGAAGTTATTCATCACTTGATCAAGAAAGTATTGAAAAGTTCATAGATGATAAAATATCTCACCTAAAGTTCAACCGGATGTCGTGAGGTATGGGAGAAGACGCAAGCATGTTGTTCGGTCAGACCAGCATACGAGCGAGTCGTATGGAATCTGAATCGGTCCTAAAGCGGTCGAACATGATAACTAGTTGGTCGTGAGCCGATCGTAAGGAGTTCTGAATTGGTCATGACTAAATAGAAGCAGTCGTATAGAGATACGAGTGGTCATAAGTGATAAGAATCAGTCGCAAATCATATTGCATAAGGTTCGTCCGATATAATATTTATCGTATTCGGAATCGTTATGTCTGTTGGAACCGCTAACTACCCATGGTCGGAAAGGAGTTTTGCGTTGCAACCGATTACGCATGAACCTACATGTTCACACAATTAACGGTTTGGAACAAGCGAGTTCGGATAGGATCATTATGGGCTATTTATAAAGGGCGCATGGGGTTGTTGGTAAGTAAGGTTTGCTCCACCGAAACCCTAGCCATCATCTTTCCGAATGTCTTATTGTGCACGTTGGTGCTAGCACACCGGCATACAGCGTTCCACCCCTGGACATGTGGATACCGTAGAGTCGCTGCTGCGCTGATCAAGGATGATCCAAGACCTACGCAAGGAATATGATATGTTGCTGGAGGAGACGATCAACACATGTTGGACGATCGACTACGACTACTGCATCGACGTGTTCGACGTTGGATCGGACTGTTCCAACTCTTCTTCCGCTGCACTGCGCATCTAGTGGTAACGATCTATAATTTCTTGCTTGCATGACTTCCTAGTTTACATGGTAGGTTTTTGAATTGTCAGTTAGTGTAGTCTGCTCGTATCCCTTCAACCTGATGCAAACACACCTCATAACACTCTCACACAAGTGATTGATCATATTCCTCCAAAATCAACTTTTCATTTCGCTCGGTCTGACCACCACCCCAAACTTTTTATTTTGTCCGGTCTGACCACCACCCTAGAGTCAGCCAAACCACCTACGTCTGGCAAAATAGCGAGACTTCGCTGAACCGATATTTTTTTTCCAAACACCTGTATACTATTATTAATTATTCAACATACTAAAATTAATATTGTATGTTCGTGATCTCCACGGTACATATACCCCAATCGAAAGGCAGAAAAGTGACTTGTGTATAGCACATAGTTGCTGCTTTTCTTGTGAACATTGCAGACCAGTCCCATACTCCCATCAGTGATGGCACCCATTGGATCAAACCAAAAGTTATCTCGACGTGGTTGGATAAGCTTCTTCGATTAAAATTAAATGCTACTAAATTGTGTCAGTTCAATGTGTTCCTTCGTAACCATATGTTGGAATACCACCCAAGGCTTAGTAACAATTTAATTTTCTTCAATGATCTGGCACGGATATGAGAATGGCTGGAAGACAAAGAACATGATCGATGCGCCACATTCAGCACTTAAGTGTGGACAAATTAATGTCTTTTCAAGGACAAAAGGTAAAGGCAAGTGATGTCCACCTGTCCTATTTATGGAGCTTGATTGAACTATATTTTAGAGCTAGTGGGTGAGTTACTCCCTGTCGTCCTCATCTGTATCAAGAGCAACCGAAGAAAATTACAGTGAAGTAGCGTTTGCTGTTCATAGCTCGTTTAGGGGTAAGATGACTATTTTTTTTCCCCTCTGATCACTGATCAGCAACGGCATGACAAGCTCAAGTGACAACAAGAAGAAGAAAAAAAAAAAGGAGAAGAGGGAACGGAAAAATGACATGTAAACCAAGCAAAGTTCCCCTTCCATATGGTAAGACAGATACTTGATTGATGAAAAGTGAGAAATATATATACGAGAAGAACATTAAAGCAATTTTGCCCGTTTCTCTGTGCTTTCATTATTTGTTGGAGTGTGCTAGAACTTCTGTACCTAACATCGTGATTGTTGTGCTGTTGCTGATCTGAAGAAAAAACCTTTTGAGACATCAACATAGTGCCTGTCATACAATACAAAAGAACTCCTATGCTGCAACTAGCATGTGCAGTCTTCTTTCTTCTGAAACTTTATGCAATGTATCGGTGACACAAAGTGAAAGCACGTTTTTATGTTGATCCTGAAACATAGTTTACGCTTGAATCGCTGTCTCGCGGAGACCATGCACAATTATAACATGTAGTACCTATAATCTATCGCAAATCGCAAAGGTTGTCGAGATATTTTAGAATGATAGGCACTATCAACCAATAGCTACTGTAGCACGCTCACCACACCTTTGGAGACAAAAAATCATCCACAACTTTTGCTACATCTCTGGGTGGTCGTTTGGATTCTCCATTACCGAAAGCGGACGAGCTAGTGAGTGAGTATCTCGAATATTCTCCGGTTTATTCCGTAACGAACTGACAGAATGACCATCTGACACCTAAACTTTACATTGGGTTTCCATCAGAAAGTACGTAGCGCGAAGATCTTTCAACCTGTGAGATAATTGCAGTCGGAAGAAGAAGTGGATAATTAACCAATGATCGTAACACAATTCGTGAAGTGTTAAAGGCAAATGATGAAGAAGAAGTGGATAATTAACCAATGATCGTAACACAATTCGTGAAGTGTTAAGGCAAATGATGAAGAAGAAGTGGATAATTAACCAATGATCGTAACACAATTCGTGAAGTCTTGAGACAAGTGGTGCTTGAGAGCTCCTCAGCGTAGCTCGGTTGGCGAAAGGGGACATGTGTGTCTCTCGTCACTCAACTGGATACACTTCATGATGGGCACATACGCCAGCGCGCACAAGGCCTCACTAATCACAAGAAATTTTAGGTTGTGGATGTTGTTCTCGTGGAGTCGGTAGTTGTCGGATTTTTAATCCCGAATCATGAATACATCGTTTTCCCTGGATCGAAATGTCTATGATCATCGAATCATTTCTAGAGGTGTCAAAACCCCACCATTCATTAACTTAACTACTCCATCGGACATAGGCTGCGTCGGGTCAAGTTTTACGATAAAAGCCAGCAGGCCAAATGATTACATCACATAAGTAGCAGGCGACAATGGAAGCAAAAAGAGGGTGAGGCACATCTCACCGCGGTGACGGCATGGGAAACATGTGTACATCCGATATTACAAAACTCGGATAATATAAGGCGCACCTAGGTACCGTGAGTCGGCTAGGCCGAGCGAGACCGATACTCTGAATTAAACTACTCTTGAGGTTCTCTTGGCCATCAACCCGGGATCCTCGTAGTATCGTAGTCTCCTTGCTCCATGTCATCCGGAGGTTTGAGGAGGAATGCGAGTGAGCATAACTACGTGCTCGCGAGCCAACACAGAATGCAATAGTATACATGCAAAGCTTAACAAGGATGGCTCGGGTTCTTTTATTTGCTAAAGCAATATTTTCAATTATCATAAATACAAATCCCTATGACTTAGCATTTTAAACAAATTGCATTTTCATTAAAGAGAATAAGTGCAATTATTAAATAACGATGAGGTTACCTCCACCTCATGCTTAATTTTGATAACGGCTACATCCACCGATTATCAACCTTGGGTAGGCTACCTAGGAAAAATCCAAAACAAGCAATGGATGAGCCACACATTTCCATTCCACCCATTTGAAATAGAGCTAACTCGAGTTAAGTTCCATGTCGCCTTAGCAGTAGGCTCGGTTGTTTAAGCAGTTTAGACTTTGCGAGAGGTTGTACCTTGTACCACAAGAGATAATCATACTCGTTGCCCACATGATTCCTTAGTCATGTAGTTGAGCGATCGTCACAATAACGTTTCAAACTACCTTGCCCTTCCGTCATCTCACCCTATGGCCAATTCCATAAGTTGTGCGAGATGTTTACCCCAACGACTAGCGCGGTGGCCCGACCACAGCGATTGCATGTGAGCAACTTCACCCTCCTCGGTGTCCTCTCAAGGCGGCATATGTCCCGCCGTTTGCACACTTCTAAACACCGGTTGTGGGATGACTTTCGGGGTTCAATAATTTTACTAAGCCAAGTTGCACTTTGCGGACTTGCGGTTGTCTTAGTTTTACGAGAGGTCATGACAAGATTAAGTCCTTAATTCATCCGGCGGTTCATACCACATGCCAACCATGCTCGTGCTACGTCGCACCCACCACTCTTTCCATCCGTCGGATAGGGTACTAGCAAGTTGTTTTAGGGTTTTGGGAAGGAAAACCAATTAACATAACACATCATCATCTACATCCAATGAGTGTCCAAAACTATTTTTCATGTTTAAAGGATGATGATTGGGACATTTATTGTCCTATACTTAACAAGACTAACATGTCGCTTAAGTATAACCTATACTAGTATTTACCATATATTTACTATGGTGACAAAGAATATTGGATTCAATTTATCAAATGATGGTTTAATAAGTAACTAATCAGCAAATGGGTATTTAACTACCTTAAGCTTTAACATATATTTGATTACAAAAGTAAAGCATGCAACTTTGATATTTTAAATAAACATAGTTTGCATAAAATGTAGGCTCGAATGATCAAAGTATTAACTCGCCTTGGTTAAAGGCGTGGGTCTTAGTATTCTTGAGCTTAATCGAAGTTGAGGTCTCCGGCGTCTTCGAACCCTAATCGGACGAAAGTACCAGAAAAAGACACAACGGCAAAGAAAGCAAATAAATACTAACTCATAATAAATAAACTCTAAAATGAACAAGACCAGTGCCATTAGCAAGATCTTGATTTTAGAAAATTTTAAGCGTGTCATAATTTTGGAGTTATCTGAGAAAAGATATAAATTTTGAAGCTTTTAAGCGATTTTTCAATTAAGCAGAAAATCGAAAAATCGAGAAAAAATTTCCATGACACGTGGCCTCCGATCCACAGCCTGGTCGTGGGCCGGGTCCATCTGCCTTGGACACGCGTCGCCGCAAAGTGGGCGATTGCCAGCCGCGATCTTCAGGCCGGGGCCACCCTTGACGTCGCGCACGAGGATAAGGCAGGCGGCGCGTTCTCGAGCGCGCGCCTCGGTAGGATCTTGCAAAGAAGCGAGGCGGCGGAGAAAGAGAGAGAAAGAGAGGGGCAAGCGGGCGCGGGGCGAGGCGCGATGAGGAGGAGAGGAAGGAGGCGGCGGCTCGGGGCGAGAAGGAGCGTCAGCGGAGGCGGAGGAGGCGGCGGCGGCTCAGGAGGCAAATCGAGTGCGGGTGTCTATGACCATGCTAGAGATATCAAAACCCCAACATAACCTGCATTAAGCCACCACTACATCGGAATAGGCTGGATTCGGCTGATTCCGACCCAGTTCCATCCGGATGCTACAAGCCCTTACTTGGTATCTGTGTCAACCGAAACTAAACACAAAGGTATCTCATCTCGAGACACGAAATCAACCACGCCCGACCCAGCCAAGCAGAGACAGGACCCGGGTCCAATTCAGAGTCCGACCCGTACCAGCCATCTCGATCAAACGCGAGCAAGAGCAACACAGTATTTAGGGCAGCAGGGAGGCGAGGTGTTTCTGGCCACCACAACCACAACCACAATTCGAAAACGGAGCCGTCACGGTCGAATCCGCGACGTCCGCATCGGCGACACGAGAGCGAACGGCCGCGCAGCCAACGTGCTACGGTGTCTCGGCCACAGACCCGGCGTGACCCTCTCCATGTACGCCGTCGCCGCTATATATGCTTTCCCTCCTCCCCCTCTCATCTCACAGGCCAAACAAATACTGACATACAGATACAACCGAACGACGGCCTAGACATTGCATTCGCATCCACTGCGCGCGAGCTTCCAAATCCCAGCCTCTCAAAATCCCTCGCGGTGTTTACTCGTCAGCGATCGATCCCTGTGCGTGCGTGCGTGCATGTAGTAGTAGTAGTTGTTGTTGTTGTTGTTGTTTTGGCCTTTTGGTTTGTGTAATTGTGTTCTTAGTGAATGATTTGACAGTTCCGCGCGCTACTGAAAGAGATTCTCGGGTTTGTTGATGGTCATCTAACCGAGGAGATCGTCTCGCCGGGAGGAAGGGAATTAGAGCCGCCGAAGAACACGCACGCACGGTAACAGATTAATCTATTCCGTTATTTCTCTGTTTTAAACCGGAAATAAGATATTTGATTTTTTTTTTCTTGGGAAGAGTTAGGATCCCGTTTAGGGTTATTGTCAATTTTTATCTGCAATTCCAACTTTGAATTCGGATCGTAAGCCTTGTTTGTTGCGGCTGGAATGTTTTTTTTTTCCTTTTCCTTTTTGATTGGCCATGTCAGCCTTTTTTTTAGATAATAGACAAGAAAATACCTTCCGGTCTCTGTATCCGAGGATACACACAGCTTAAAGTTTATTACAATTACCTACTCTCAATTTGAGAGACAAACTTATCATTCAAATACTTATTTTTAAGCAGTTGCTGCTAAACCCTTTCCTCGTTCAAAAGTTTAAATAACTATTTAACCAAAATGCACTTATTTTTTATCTCAAGATTCTGAATTCCCAGACCACCTTGGTCCTTGGGCCTACAACCAATAAAATATGGATCTAAAAAATTCAGCCTTTTAAGGACACCCTTGAGTACCTCAAAGAAAGAAAATATAAACATAGGAAGATCACACAAAACCGAATTTATAAGTATCAGTCTACCACCAGTAGATAAATTTTTCTCTTTCCAATTGCTCAACCTTTTTTCGAAGCGATCTTCCAAACCCGTCCATTCATTATTCCTCAGCTTTCTAAAATGAATCGATATACCCAAATATTTAAAGGGAAAAGAACCCCTCACATCCAAATATCTCTAAGTATTGATATTCAAAAAATTTAGCTTCTCCAAAGCAAAAGATCGCACTTTTATGAAAATTAATCTTTAAACCAGAAAATTGCTCAAACGCACAAAGAATAAGTTTCAAATTTTTTGCTTGATCAAAATTGTGACCTACGAAAAGAATAGTATTATCAGCATATTAAAGGATAGAAACACCATCATCAACCAAATGCGATATTATCCCACTGACATGACCCTCATTCTTAGCTCATCCAATAAAAATGGCTAACATGTCGGCAACAATATTAAAAAGAACTGGAGATAAAGGGTTCCCCTACCTAAGCCCTTTCTTAGTTTGGAAATAAGGCACAATACTACCGTTAATCTTAATCCCTATACTGCCTTTGCAACAAAATTTTCAATCCAAGCACACCAACTTGGAGAGAACCCATTCATTCTAAGAGTTTACTGTGGAAAAGGTCATTTGACCTAATCATAAGCTTTTTCGAAATCAATTTTAAAAATGATTCCATTTAATTTCTTTTTATGTAGCTCATGTAAAACAACTACCCCTTCCATAATATTTCTCCATGGTGTAGAAGCCATTTGAGATGGACGAACAACCTTTTGAGCAATGCTCATAAGACGATTAGTACCTACCTTAGTAAAAAAATTTAAAACTCACATTTAATACGAAAATCGGCCTATATTGCTGAATTTATTGTGCATCTTTTTTTTGGAAGTAAAGAAATGACACTAAAATTAAGCCTAAAAAGAGGTAAATTGCTTCTATGAAAATCTCAAAAGAGAGCCATCAAGTCATTTTTAATGTTCCAAAAAACTTGATAAAATTCAGCTGGAAAGCCATGTGGACCCGGAGCTTTATTATGCTCCATTTGAAAAAATGCATCTTTCACTTCCTTATTAGTAAACTCAGAAACTTGAGGTATATCATTCGTAATAGTCTCAACTATGAAAATGTGGTTGCTATCAGAAGATCCAAAAAGACCTTTATAAGAAGTCGTGATGTACTGCTTTAAATGGACATCACCCAAAATAATACCCTCCTCCTATTCCAACTGAAAAAATTGTTGTTTCCTATGCATACCATTGGCTATCAAATAAAAATACCGAGTATTACTATCCCCTTCAAGCAAATGCTTCGTCTTAGGCCGTTGATACCATTTGATTTATTCCTCTTGCGGTAAATGGGCAAGACGCACATTAGAATTATGTTTAAGATTAATTTCAAAATTAGATAACCCTGTAGAATCAGCTTTCTAATCAAGATTATCAATGATATTCAAAATACGTTTTTTCTCTAGCTTGTACGCACCACTAGTATTTTTAGCTCACCCTCTGAGAAATTATCTAAGCACTCTAATTTTGCCTTGTCAACGATCAATTACAGAATTACCAATATTATTTTGTTGCTAAACCTGAGCCACCAAATCAAAAAAATCCATCCTTCTTAAGTCAAACCCAACTCAAATTTGAACAAAGGTTGGTTCCCAGTATCAACGACAGCCCCAGTGTTAAGAACAATATCTGTATGATCAGAAAGAACACACATTCCAAAGCATTTATAGTGTCAAAGGGAATTTCTATTCCCAATCCGTACTCACAAGAATTCTATCAAGTTTTTCAAAAGTAGGATTATCCAAATTATTTACCCACGTAAATTGTCTGCCTGAAAGCCTAAGTTCTCTTAAGTCAAGGCTCCCAGTAACAGCATTAAAAAGAAACGGATAATGTCAATCAAAATTATCATTTTTTTTCTCCACACTTCGCCTTATAATATTAAAATTGCCACCAATTAGAATAGACAATGTTTCCTTACTACACGCATGAACTAATTCAGTTAAAAAATTATCTTTATAAACTGGTTGTGCAACACCATACATAGTCACGATGATCCATTGGAATCCATCTTCCTTATTACGTAAATTAAGCTTAATAAAAAAAATCTCCCTAAAAAATAGAGCCAATCTAAAAAATAACCATGATCACACCAAATAAAATACCTCCAGAACGGCCATAGGGTGGTAAGTAGTGCCAAAAAAAATTCATACCACCACTAAGATGTTTTAATTGCGAATTGACAAAATTCTTCTTAACAGTTTCTAAAATAGCAACAAATTCCATATGTTGTTCCCGAAACATCTCCGCAATGTATCTATGCTTCGCTGGGTCGCCAAGTCCCCTACTATTAAAGAAAACACCTTTTATTTTCTCTTTTGTTTATTTTTAATACGAGACTTAACAACTTTTGTAAATGCTTTCTTAGCACCCGTTCTTTTCTTTTTGTGTGAGACAAATTGCAAATCGTGATTATCACCTGCACAGTTCCTCGTAACACAAATTACTACATAAGCTAAAGAAGAGGTTGTTTCTAAACTATTAACACCTAAAGAAATTCCTACTTGATTCAAATTAGGAATAGCAATCTCATCTGGAATAACTAAAATTGAAAATACATTATTTAAATTAGTACCTTTGCTCCTCTAAGTTTTTATACTTAATCTTTCGAATGCCTTCACCGAGGAATCCTCGTCCGCTCTATCTTTGCTCGCGAGACGGTTCCACCTTGGCTTCTGCTCAGAAACTAGTCCAGCCGTCCCCTTCGTTTGCTACCGCACCCACCGACCACCCTTTTTCCTGAACCAACGTCCACCCGAAGCACCGGACAGCGCTGCCCCCGCCCCCGCCGATCGTCCCTGCTGAATCTTTGCCGCCGCACCAGCCGAACCTCCGTTTTGGCAAGCGCTCTGCCTATCTCATCGAACAAGTGACGGTGAATTAACAGTCGTCCGCATTTGGGCATCATTCCCGAATGCGCGCCTTCTATATTGCACGTGTCTGCCCTCCTAATCGCAGAACCATATCCTGTATTTGAAAGAACACACCCTCGTTGCGTTCAGTGAGTGCAACTGCAACATGCGACCATGGTTTCTTGAGTTCAATTCACTTTGGATACTGACGCGAGAAACACCCATGAAAGACTTGGTCAGTACACGTTATTTTGTTCGCATGAGTTATCATGCTCAACCCTGTAGGTCGTTTCTTTATCATTTCATCTGATGGTTCGCTTTCCTAGTACTAACTATGTGGCGAAGTCCAGAACAAAAGGAAGAAAAGAACTGCACCTTCAATTTCCTAGCACAGTGCGGTTGTACTTGATGCATTCCTCTATATGTTCTGGCTTTGCAAGACCAATCAGAAAAGGAAGCATGTCAAAAAGAGTGCCATAAGATGCTTATTTAGCTCTTGGAAGACCCTTGGGCCATTTATGTGTAATTTCTGCATCCTATGTTGGCCTCTCTAAAAGGAGGCCGGGATTTTTTTGCTGACAGTGCCACTAGACAATTATGTGTCACCTTGCTACCCAATCCTTTTGGATCTGTCTCGAGTATTTTAAGCTTTTGCCAAACATGTTAATATTATCTTAGGTTCTCAACTTAAATTTATGTCTTTTGTTCTCAACTTAAAGTTATGTCTTTTGTCCATGTACTCACTGACATGTCGGGCTTTGAGAAATTATGCCTTTATTCATGTTGAGCCTTAATCTGCACTTTAGCACTTACCATGTGTAATGTATTAAAAATTCTCTCTTAACCTCCTTAAGATATCTTAGCCTCTCTTAATCTCCACTTTAGCACTTTGTATTTCGTCCTGGTCTTATGTTGGGTTACCTGAACACTGAACTCTGAAAAAACAGTACCGACTGTTATTCTGATCTGAATCATAAATATTCTACTTGGTGTTCATTGATGATCGTCTGTAATGTAATGCAGACGATTCTGTTTAGTTTCAGGTTCAAGTAGTGAAACGCCAAGATGGTAAATTTCGGGAAGAGATTGATGGCGGATCAATTGGAAGAGTGGAAAGAGTATGTTTCTTTGGCACTTTGGAAGTTCCTACCATTTCACTGTTATGGCTGTATTGGTTAGATTTGCATAAATAGATTTTGGCCCAGATAGCCCTACTACTTCTTTTTGCTGGAAGGGTATAAATGAAACTGAAAGTTGCAAACATCATGTTATGGTCGTTGGTTGGGTACGAGTCCGAGAACCGAGGGTAGGGCACCTGCCTTCATCTAACCGCCGGCAGGACTCTTCCCTGTTGAGGTAGCGATGCTCTGAGATTTAGTTGAATTCTTAATTTCTCATTACTTAATTGATAATGGATACATACTATTCCTTTTTTAAGGATGACCCGACTTGCCCCCTAAGAAATAATCTATAAGAAAACTTATCTCTAACAATCCAATCTAATAATAACTTGTCTAACTAATAGATAATACCAAACACCTAATAAATATATTCCTCAATAACAATTTGTGATGCTACAGTAACCACTGCTACAATAATGTGCGTTGATATTTGACCATAACACATCAAGCCATAAGCTTCTTGTATGACGATTCATGAATCATGACATACTAAAATCAATGAAAACTAGAATGGAAATGCTTTTTTAAAAGCCACTAGTTTCTGCATATTCAGAATTGTCTTCACAATGTTAATGAATTTCCCTTATGAATTCTTTGCCCTCGCTGATTCTAGGTACTATATTAATTACAAAATGATGAAGAAAAAGGTAAAGCAGTATGTACAGCAGACCCAAAATGGTGGAAATCGTGAACAGGTTCTTAAAGAGTTCTCAAGGATGCTTGACGATCAGGTAAAACAGAGCTGAGTTGCAGATACATTTCTTGAACAATCAATGTTCCTTCTTTTGTTACCACCTACCAGCAGTGTTCACATAAGTTTCTTTCTTGAAGATTGAAAAGATTGTGCTCTTCCTGCTGCAACAACAAGGTCATCTTGCTAGCAGGATCGAGAAATTGGGAGAACAGCTTGCCGTACTTATGGAACAGTCAGATATATCCCAAGTTTGTCAACTACGAGATGCTTATAGGGAGGTTGGAAATGATCTTGTGAAGCTCCTTAGATTTGTTGACATGAACGCTACTGGTATCCGGAAGATACTTAAGAAATTCGATAAGCGTTTTGGCTACAAGTTTACGGATTATTATATGTCCACTCGTGCAAATCATCCTTATTCTCAGCTCCAGCAGATCTTCAAGCAAGTGGTAAATTCTCTTTCCTGCATATTCCATATCATACATAATTGAGGCTGAGGACATCTGCTTTTATGGTTTTGTCCTTGACACCTCGTATACTTCAGCGTATTTTCCCCTTATGATACAGTTTGTGAATGCAGGGTATCGTGGCTGTTGTTGGTGCTTTGTCACGCAACCTCGCATATCTCCAAGACCATCAAGGAAGTTTTTCATCCATCTATGATCATCCATCAATTACCTTAAAGGTCTTCTGTCCTGGCCTTTTGCTGTTTCAGGAATTTACTAACTTATAATAAGATAATGCATTTCCCGTATGCTCTAATATGGAATGTACTAACTTATCCTTCTGGTGTACAGGACCCTGTCATAGAACAAATAAATCATTCAGTACAGAAACTCACACACTCCACAAATTTCCTGCAATTCCTAGGACAACATGCACTCATCGTTCCAGAAGACGTACAAAGCGGCTCAGACGATCTTGTTGATGATCAGAGCTACCATTTCATGTCGCTGCTGCTCAACCTAGTGAACACATTTCTCTACATGGTGAACACGTACATTATCGTGCCAACTGCAGATGACTATTCAGTCAGCCTCGGCGCTGCAGCGACTGTTTGCGGTGTGATTATCGGATCGATGGCAGTTGCTCAAGTTTTCTCCTCAGTTTATTTCAGTGCCTGGTCAAATAAGTCGTACTTCAGACCCCTAGTATTCAGCAGCATTATGCTATTTTTGGGGAACCTGTTGTATGCTTTGGCGTATGATCTGAATTCCTTAACTGTTCTCATAGTTGGCCGGCTGCTCTGTGGGTATGGAATATATTGTTCTCTAATTTACTTATGTGTCATTCGGTTTATGTTTCTGCTTTGTTAGGGTGCTGCTTGTCGTGCTTATTTTAGTACTGAATTCTCCGAATGTTTATTTGATCAAATTGGCAACATGTTATGCAGGTTGGGTTCTGCCAGAGCCGTGAATCGTCGGTACATCAGCGACTGTGTACCTCTCAAAATCAGGCTAAAAGCCTCTGCAGGATTTGTCAGTGCTAGTGCACTAGGAATGGCTTGCGGTCCTGCTCTTGCCGGATTGCTGCAGACAAAGTTTAAGATCTATGCAGTCACCTTTAATCAGAACACCTTGCCTGGGTGGGTCATGTGCCTAGCTTGGCTTGCTTACTTGTTCTGGCTTTGGATTTCATTCAAAGAGCCAGATCACATTAGTAGAGAGAATTCAATCAACACACAGTCATCTGATTCCGGTAAACTCTTGTCATGTTCAGGAAGGGTATGCTCTGAACACAATTATTAAGTTAATTTCTCTGTCATAATAGGCCATCGACGAAGTGATAATTTGGAGGATGGTCTTGCACAGCCTTTGCTCATAGATGCAAAGGAGAGACAGGATGAAAATGGAGAGGATAATGACGACAATGAAGGAGACCCTGAAGACTCTCATAAACCAGCAACATCACTTGCTGCAGCATACAGATTGCTCACACCATCTGTGAAGGTTTCCTATTTTTTTCTCCCCTCGAACCTGCTCTTGATCAGTTGACCTTTACAACCATGGATGCAAAACACCATTATATTTTCTGTCTGTTGGATCTACCAGCTTCTAGCCTTCTATGCTTTTCTTCTTCATTGGCTTACATACGCTCTTTACAATGTATCAGGTGCAGTTATTGATCTACTTTATGCTCAAGTTTGCAATGGAAATTCTACTCTCGGAGTCAAGTGTTGTCACTACGTTCTATTTTAATTGGTCCACAAGTAATGTGGCTATCTTTCTAGCTGTTCTTGGGCTGACCGTTCTTCCAGTCAATGTCATCGTTGGAAGCTATATTACCAACTTGTTTCAAGACAGGTAACTTGTCTGCACTTCACACTGGACGTACTAGAGCATTCTTCTTTCTTGTCCACTGTAATTCTCATTTTTTTTCCCTTCTTTTTTCTTGTTTTTTCCCCTGAAGGCAAATTTTGGTGGCCTCCGAAATCATGGTCCTGATCGGTATAATCATGAGCTTCCGTTTCACCCCTCGCTACTCCGTTCCACAATACGTCTCGTCGGCTCTCATCACATTTGTATTTGCCGAGGTGCTCGAAGGTAAGCCACACTGCCACAGTACATAAGAATGTACTACTACAACCTAACGACGATCTAGCACAAACCACCAACACAAAGTCTGAAACTGATGTAGAATGTTTCTGAAACTAGCATCGTATTTATGACTTTGTTTGAACATTGCAGGAGTCAACTTATCCCTCCTTTCCCGGGTAATGTCGTCGAGGCTTTCCCGCGGAACCTACAACGGCGGGCTCCTCTCGACGGAAGCCGGGACACTGGCCCGCGTCGCCGCGGACATGACGATCACTGCTGCGGGCTATCTAGGCCAGAGCCGCCTCCTGAATGTCACCCTACTTCCATCCTTAGCGATCTGTTTATCCTCCCTCATCGCGACATTCTGTACTTACAACACCCTGTACTGAGCTGAGGAATCACTCCCTCCATGTACAGGCAGGTAACACGGTTCCTGGCTACACGAGGTCTTGGTGAAAAGCTGATGATTTAAGCTGTAAACGTTAGGCCGTTGCTGCTAATTGTCATGTGTGGAAGCTTATGCTGGTTACCAAATGATGTAGCACGAACACGTTAAATAAACAGTACTGATCCAATGCTCCAAACCACTGCCAGAATGTTAGTGGCGACGTGAGTCGACTGTGTCGACGAACCGCGCCAAGTTCTTTACTGCAGTCGCAGGTTTATCCATTGGACAATCTCCTGCTAGCACGGGACCTACTAAGTTGCAGAGCAACGGGAAGAGCATTTAAAAATGTACAGATTTGGGTGTTTGGTGAGAGGCGACGTGCCAAGTCGAACTGAAGGCACCGGTGGTTTTGCCGTCACGCCGAATGGGTGGTACGGCACAGCCCATTCCGACCGTTAAAGGATCGTGCCGGTCCGGCCCACCTGTCTTGGTGATGGCTTAAGTATGGCCCGAAAAGCAGTCGTGAAGTGCCGGCACGAGCCAATTTGGCTGTTGGTTTTACGGTCTACTTCAAAAAATTAAAAAAAAATGCAAAATAAAAATAAAAAAATATGTAGAATTCGTAAATACATATAAAAGTTGTAAAAAATGAGACAAGTATATTAAAAATGTAATAAAGAGTTTTATTAATATTGAAATGGTTGCCTCGTTAAAACCTTTGTAAAAAAAACTCAATATTAGAAAACATTAGCAAAGGGGAAAAAAGTACAGTCTATAGTTCTACGTACATATTTGTTCTAAGTGCCATTTGTCGATGTACAAATTTTCAAACACGTCCAACAACTTTTTATTTTCCACAGAGTGTTGTGTTCACGAATCAATTTGTTCCCTGTCCTTCATGGTTAAAAGTATATCCACCATCTCATTCGTGAGACGTGTTCTTCTCTCCTCCAATATTCTTCCAGAAAGACTGAAAGCTGACTCGGAGGAAACCGTCGAGATAGAAATAGTTAACACATCGCGTGCAGGTATGGATAGCACGGTATATGTTAACTTATGGGTATGTCATCATTGCAAAATTTCGAAGCCTTCTGAGTTGAAATCCACCGTATCGTTGTCTAGATAGGTGGATAGTTCCCCCATTCCTTGGGGTTGTTTCTTGGTTGAGCAGGTGGCGCTGTAGAAGAAGAAAACCTGGACCTAGAGGAAGAGCCACCGAAGATCGTGCCCTATATATTTGTCTTACTACTTGAGGTGGGGGCTACTAGATGACGTTGCAAGTGGACTACCTGGAACTTATTTTCATACATTTGGTAAACCTCGTATAATCGAGAACAAACTTCTGTAAAATAGTTAGAATAGTCTATCTCTGTAGCATCACTAAGAAGATTAAAAAAAACATTAACAAATACTTCAATTTTACCTCTAGAATCTAAAATAAATGCAAATGCATATAGAAAAAGGATTTCTCTCCAATATTTAAGGTATTTAGTTTTCATAGCAACAATAGCCTCGCGTAAAACTGAGTTATTTTCATAGATTTTTAATTGAGTATCAATCTGTAAAATACTATGCATAATAATAGGAGATGTTGGATAGTAGACAACGAACAAAGCAATAGTGACCTCGTAAAATTTTTCTAAAAACGGTAGTATCTTCGCAGCAACGAATCAATGTTGCTCAGTCAATAGTATACTACTGTCAGTGCTCTGATATTGCGTTTGAATAAAAACAGAAAAAGTGATATTATATGGTAAAAGACTCTTACGTATCAGGTAAGTAGAGTTCCACTTACCGGCATGTCTAAACCGAACTCTCTTAGACGTACACCCATTGCCCTGCAAAAGCTTTTATATGTTGCTATTCTTACGTTAGAATTATTCAAAAAAGATATCGCATCGCGAAAAGATTTAAGATACACATCCAACCTCTTCAATCCGGATTTGACTATAAGGTTAATAATATGACAAGCGCATCGCTGATGTAGCAAGAAGGAATCGGCGTATGTACTGAAGATTGGAGTGAGAATATCCACAGCCTTAGAGTTTGCAGCGGCATATGGTACCTTATTTTCTTGTACGTCTACCTTGGTTGTCCTGTCGAAATGCTCCCTAACTCCGGCTGTAGACGGCATTGATCTCTTTGCTCCAGTGGTCGCTGACGAAGATGCTGCCATAGAGCCTGATGAGGGAACTCTGCCTTGCCCTTCCGGTAAAACCTCCGGTTGGTTTGAGACACCTCCTCTATTGATGCAACATCCTTTGGTGAAATTCTGTGCTCACTGAGAGCGAAGATAATGTAATTTTCCATAACAAAAACTACAAAATTGAAAATTTTCATGTATCAATTTGTTACATTTTTCTTTAGGAATAAGGATGCATGATACTTTTGACACTTCAGTACATGTAGTTGAATCCCTTTATGGATCATTTGTGCAGACCCACTGTTTATTCCTAGGTTCATACCTATGTCTTTTTGTTTCGTAAATGCTATTACTTCTTATACCAAAATAGCTACTTGGACTATAGTCGATTCTTCCCTTCCTAATTTCCTACATGTTATTAGTGGTTCATTAAAAATTTGTAATAGATGGGAACACACAACAACCGGCGCATGTCATAGTCATGTCCTAGCACTTTAGTGGTTGTCCCTTCTTGGATTGCTAGGACTATGTTCTATTGGTTAGTTCTAATCCACCTCCATTGTTCTTTTTTTTTGGGGTGCTTCTCAGGTGAATGAACCGGGTTGGAGCTCCAGTACGTAATACATTGGCTTCTACCTTCCAGGTCATGTTTTGTGATTCCAATTTACAGGTTCACACTCTTGCTTTCCCCCCTCTCCTGCTAGATTTAACATGTTGAGTTTTCTGTCTCTCCACATCTGAGTTTCAACGTTCGCAGATCAAGTGTTTGGCACACTAGAAGTTTGATTAATTGCCTCTAAAAATTTGGGTGGAATCTTTTGGGTTCTTCAACTACACGAGGTCAATTGGTTGTTGTCTAGACAATTGTTTATTTGTCTCTCATACATTTATGATCATGGAGTCTACTATTTGTGATGAACATCCCGAGCTAACAAACATACCTTCTGCTAAACAATCAGCGCCTGAATCTACAGAGCTTTCCCTTAACTCTGGCTCTCACAAAATGTCACACAAATATAGTGCCAATATACTATCACATTACTCATATCACTGTGTTGTTTATCTTATCCACCTTTCTAATCGTTTTATGGGCAAACAAAATTTGTACGCCATCAACCATGAGGTTCCTATAACATGCTACTACATGTTATCCTACTGATATTTTCAGTTAATCATACCAAACCCGCATTGCAGTACAAAACACTCAGTATGGCTGGTTACTTTTATCGACTTCATATCTTCCAAAAGAAAGTTGCTTCGAATCCATGTAACACAAAAAAAAACAGCATTCGATGAACCCTACTCTTGATTTTTCATACACTATGTATCATATTACATTATGCTATACCAAATACCGTATAAGTAGCTGTAAAATATCATATATTCAACAGGCGAGCGTAGCGTAGCGCGCCCTACCAACTAAAGCCTTACCATCTAGTTGTAGTGATGGTTGTGAAGATTGTTTTCATCTGACATGCTGTGATTTTCTGTTGTGTGATGCTCCGCAAACACGGCATTCTGAGTTTCTGATGCGTCCTGACTAGTACAGATACAAGGGCAGCGTATTTACGTCACAGATACAAGGGCGGCGTATTCTAGCTATTCATTCTCCACAGCGCCTCTCATTTGCCTACAAAATAGCAGGCAAGTACGGAACAGAGCCAATTATCATGGCCGAACCTGTCGAACAATTTTAGCTGACACAAAGGCTGCGGAGCGCGACCGGTTGGACTAGTGCCACACCGGACCAAACCAACTACCAACCCATTAACAACAACGGTTTCTTTAGCAAACTTTGATTGCCTGATGGTATATAAGCACACCTAATGCTGTAAGCGTGCCACATCAAAACCAAACTCGACGCCTTCCTGATCTCATTAGCACAAACAAGCACAAGCAATGGCGCCCTTCTTCATTGTCACAATCTTCTCTGCCCTCTTGTGCCTCTCTCAACAAGGTGATCAATCTGCCTGTTCTCGATCGGTCTCCATTTTGATTGTTGTTCACTGCATGCGTGCACTCATAACATTGCATTTTTGAGGTGTTACTGATTCTTGCGATCGTGTTTGTGTGCGTGTGACAGCACGAGGTGTGAACTACACGTTCATGAGGGAGGCGGTGCACGCGCCGCCGGTGTCCTACTATGATTATATCATCATAGGCGGCGGCACGGCCGGGTGCCCGCTGGCCGCGACGCTGTCCAAGCGCTACCGCGTGCTCCTGCTCGAGCGCGGCGGCTCGCCATACGACGACGCGCGCGTCCTGAACATGGCCCACTTCTCGGACGTGCTCGCGGACACGTCCGCGGCGTCCCCGTCGCAGCGGTTCGTGTCGGAGGACGGCGTGATCAACTCGCGGCCGCGGGTGCTAGGCGGCGGCAGCTGCCTCAATGCCGGCTTCTTCACGCGCGCCGGCACCGGGTACGTCAGGGGAGTCGGGTGGGACCCCAAAGAGGTGGTGAACGCGTACAGGTGGGTGGAGGACGTGGTGGCGTTCCAGCCGGAGCTGGGCCCGTGGCAGGCGGCGATGCGGAGGGGGCTGCTGGAGATCGGGGTGGTGCCGGACAACGGCTTCACGTACGACCACATCCCGGGGACGAAGGTCGGCGGGTCGATATTTGACGCGGAGGGCCGGCGGCACACCTCGGCGGACTTGCTGCGGTACTCGCAGCCCGACGGGATCGACGTGCTCCTCCGGGCTAGAGTGGCAAGGATCTTGTTCAGTTACAGAGGTGACACAATCTCAGAGAGACTCAATACACACATAGCAAAGCTTCATTTGTTGCTTAAAGTTACAGTATCAATTTACCTGTAAGTTTGTTAGGTACGTGCAACGGTATTGCCCGTCATTTCTTTGTAGAAATCACGCACTTGGGCCAGGCACGCTATTAATTTGATCGACAAGTTCGGACGCCAAGCGCACTGAAAATGCACGAGTTCTGCAGGGACTAGGCCCGTGGCGCGCGGCGTGGTGTTCCGCGACTCGCGAGGCAGAACTCACGTGGCGTACCTCAACCGGGGCGCCGCCAATGAGATCATCCTCTCGGCGGGGGCGCTGGGCAGTCCGCAGCTGCTGATGCTCAGCGGCGTCGGCCCCGCCGACCACCTCGGGTCGTTGGGCATCGACGTCGTGCTCGACCACCCCGGCGTCGGGCAGGGCATGTCCGACAACCCCATGAACGCCATCTACGTGCCGTCGCCCGCGCCGGTCGAGGTGTCGCTCATCCAGGTCGTCGGAATCACCAGATTCGGCAGCTACATCGAGGGCGCCAGTGGGTCCAACTGGAACAGCAACCCCTCGAGCGCCGGCACGCAAGTCCGGAACTTTGGCATGTTCTCCCCACAGGCAAGTTCTTTTTTTCCCCGTTCGTGCCTAGACGTGCACACGCAGCACATATGTAGTTGTGCACATTACACGAAGCAAAATGCCGCTTGTTGTTGCAGACGGGCCAGCTCGCGACGGTGCCCCCGAAGCAGCGCACGCCGGAGGCCATCGCGCGCGCCGTGGAAGCCATGAGCAGGGTCCCCGACGCGGCGCTGCGCGGTGGCTTCATCCTGGAGAAGGTCCTCGGCCCGCAGTCCACGGGCCAGCTCGTGCTCCGCAACCTGGACCCCGACGACAACCCCACCGTCAGGTTCAACTACTTCGCGCACCCCGACGACCTCCGGCGCTGCGTCGCGGGCATCTCGGCCATCGAGCGGGTCATCCGGTCCAGGGCCTTCTCGCGATTCACGTACCCCAACTTCGCCTTCCCGGCGATGCTCAACGTCACGGCCGAGTTCCCAGTGAACCTGATGCGCCTGCGCAGCGGCAGCGACCCCAGGGCGCTCGAGCAGTTTTGCAGGGACACCGTCATGACCATCTGGCATTACCACGGCGGCTGCCAGGTCGGCAGGGTCGTCGACCGCGACTACCGCGTTCTCGGCATTGATGCGCTGCGCGTCATCGACGGCTCCACGTTCAATGCCTCGCCGGGCACCAACCCGCAGGCCACCGTCATGATGCTCGGCAGGTACTACTTCTCTTGTTTCTTATCATTTCGAGCAATGTTCTTGCCACAAGGGGTCAATCTGATGTGTGCCCGTGTCTGTAATCTGACAGGTACATGGGAATCAAAATCCAAAATCAGAGGATGATAGCTGAAGGATCAAGGAGAAAACTGTAGTCTGTTCTCCACATACACGTGTTGCATTTACTGTTTTCGCTCAGGATTCTTTTGGTGATCATCCTACAGCTTGGAAATACGAATTGTAATTAATAAAATACTAATATGAACTAATCTGCACAGATTGTGAAAGTCTATAGTAACATTCCCGTTTTCAAAATAGTAAATAGTGTTTATCATTGGTTTTCGATTTCTTTGCGTATTTTCAAATTACCGTATTTTCGCAAAAAATACTTCCAACTCCCTTTAAGCCCGGGTTTGTGTTTCAAACACCCCGACCGAGTTCAAAATCCACATTGTGGTTTCATTATCGCTTTTCGAATTTTTGGTATTTCTTTAAATTTTTCCCTTGGGCCGGCCCATCTCCTCCCTCCCTCCCTCCTAGCCCGGCCCACACGCTCCTCCTGGCCCCATCCCACCTTCCTCCCTCTCTCCTGGCTCGGCCCAGCTCGCCTCTCCCCCGGCCCACTTTCTCTTGGCTTGCTGGGCCCCCTCTCTCTTTCTCCTCTCTCCCTCACGGCCCAGCCCAGCGTTGCTCTTTCCTCTTCTTCCTCCAGGGCGCTGCCCCCATCCGCTCTCTCTCTCATGTGCGAGCACGCCACCGCCATCCTCGTCAATCACCCTCTGCTACCCCTGCTCCCGTCGATTGCAACGCCCCTCTCCCCGCCTAGTCCCCTCACCGTCCATTCTCGCCAATCCCCGCTGCCACTACCTGCCCTGCCCGGTCCTCTCCGTGCGTAGGCACTCATGGCCGACCCCGTGCCACCTAAGCTCCCTCCAACTCCCCCCCTCCTGGCCACCTATAAAAGCCCGAGTGCCCCTTGTTCTCCCCCGCTACCCCCTTGCCCTCTCCCAGCTCTCCTCTCCTTCCCCCGTGCCCCATTGCTCTCTCCCCCTCTCTGTGCCACCAAGAGCCAAAGCTCATGGCGTATTTTTTCGCTCTCCGGTACTACCGCCCGTTCAACGCCGGTAGTTTCGCTTTTCCCGCCTCCCGGTACTACCGCCCTCTCAACCTCTGGTATTACCGCACCCCTCCGGTACTACCGTCGTTTCAACACCGGTACTACCGCCCTCTCGCCTCCCGGTAATACCACCTCCACATCACCGGTACTACCGCCCACCTCGCACCTCCGGTACTACCGCCCGTGCCACCTCCGAGACCGAGCGCTGTGCTGCACCACGTGTCGGCTCCTCGTTTTTCTGGCTTCTCTGTTTTTCTTTTCAATTAAGTATTCAATTGAAAAGCTTCAAAAATTCAAATCTTTTTCTTTATAACTCCAAAAATTATGAAACTTGTTTTTAAAATTTTCTAAATTCAAGACCTTACTAATGGCACAACTTGGGCCGAAACTGACTCAAACTCCACACGGCGTCCCACAACTGGAACTCTTCTTCCTAAAACCGAGACTCCTCAAATAAACCAACCGGTTTTCTGGAGGACTCTCGAAAAACCAACACAACTCCGACTCAGATTCCGAGAATCGGAAATAGACACTTCCTACCATATACAGGATTATAGCTAACATTAACTCCATTAATCTTGCTGTTTGTTCTTCTTTCTGCCCAATCCGATCTTGCATCTCCAGGACACGTAGACCGTACTCAGACTGGAAACTCAGCTGCCAGTTGGACTAAACTTCAACTTGGCTCACGCACAATCGGTCGGAGATGGTGGTACAACTCCAACACGTTTTGGACTCTTACTCATTAAGGTGATCTGTCTCAACTACGACTTGCCCAACTGTTACTCAATACAGGACGCGCGAACCCATCTCCTCAACGTCTCAGACTCACCTCCATGGACTCGACTTAGGACGACGAACACATCTTCTCAACGTCCCAAACTCAACTCTACGGACTCGACTCAAAACGACGAACACATCTTCTCAACGTCCCAGACTCAACTCTTCGGACTCGACACGAGATTACCACTCACAGAACTAGGCCATCAGTAGTGTTGGCTCGTCATCTTCTAGCTTCTTTACGAAATAAGCCTTCTCTTCTTTCTTCTTAGAAAGACATTTTGAGCCAAAGTGTTCATAGTCCTGACAATTATAACATCTCACATTTGTCTTATCGAATTTTCAATTCTTGGAGCCTTGGCCACCACCACCACCGTTAGAGCTGCCAAATGAGCCCTCGCCTTTGCCTTTTGACGATCGGACCCCACTCAGCGTGGGTTAACAGCATATACTCATTTTCACTACTACCAGATCCTCGGATCTGTTCCTCATGCGCGTTTGTTGGACCGAAACGGCGACTAGAGGGGGAGTGAATAGAAGCACGATCTCTTTTTCACCAAGATCGGATTCAACACGTATTTCACTCCAATAGCTATGAGAGCTATGAAGATCAAAGTACAAGCACAACAGAAGACTTGTATTGAATACAATCGAAATCCCAGAGCAAAACAATCAAAATCAACAAAAGCTCAAATTCAAGAAGTAGGGCGGTCTAAACTCTTTATCAATAGCGGTCTGAACGGCCACCTTGGGCGGTCTGACCTCTCACAGGGGGCGGTCTGACCTCCAGTTTGATGACAGTAAAATTAGCCCGAAAAATGAAGTCACAAATAGGTCTAACTTTTGATCTACAACTCCAAACTCGATGAAACTTGGAATACACCTTCTCTAGGATGTCAGGAATCTATTCCAATAAAAAAAAAATCCTTACCAAAGTTCCGACCTTTTTCCGTTTGAGTGAAGGATGGTTCAAAACCGAGTCAAAACGAAAACTAGATCCAAAAACTTACTCGTGGGTTCTAGATGATCCTAGACGTGTTCCCATATATCACAGGCTCACAGCAAGCAAGATTAGGGGCAGAAACCAAAGAAAAACTTGAGAATCAAAGAAAGCCCCAAAATCACAAAATAGAGAGTAAGAACGCAAAGAGACTCATTTCAAGAAAACTTGCATAAATTAATTTATGATTGTTGCTGGTTTACAACCACTCCATCAAGGAGGACAAAACTAAATACATGGGCACACAATCAATCTACTCTCTAGAATCCTAACCTCTCCACTCACTAACATCAAAAACAAACTAAGGTTTCGAATAAGCCAAAGGATTCAAGGAGGTGCTACAACACCCTCCCATATTTATAGTGGAGGCTAGCCTTCTAGAAGAGTTTTCAATTGGGCACCCGTTAAGTCCACACACAAACGGGTTTAACTTACGCACGTATTTTAAAGCACCGTCTTCATCTTCTCTTGACCTAAACCACTTCTCCTTGCGCTGTCTTGTGCCGCGGTTTAGCCAAAAGCAATCAAGGCGGTATTTTAGTGATATTACCAAAATACCCCTTGTCGATCCTTCTCTAAAGACCGAGTCCAATCTTCATGAAGCAATCTCATGCTTCGCCACGTGTAGGTTGATCAGCGGCTCTCATCATGTCGGCAAGTATCTCCCATCATGCTCCCACTGAATACACCATGGCACTTGCACCGACCCTCGCGCCGCTTGATACAGTCCTTCGCACCGAATTTCCTGTTCGGTCATCCTTGTCCATTTTGCGCCATGCTCGAATCCAATGACTTCACCCGGCATCCTTGATTGTTCTGAATCTCAGCTCTCCAAGCCTAGTCCCGATCATCCTCGCCGTTGACCGTCGTTGACCTCCAAAGCCACCTGCACAACAATAGACCAAGAAATCGATTCCGGGAATAAGTTATTCGCAAATTGATCCATGTTAATCAAAACATGCATCATGCAACACATATGCGCTGAAAACCATGAACTTGACCTAACCAACAAACATCACCGCCAATATGACGACGATCAAGTGAAAACCGGTCAGACCGTCACTTAAGGGCCGGTCTGACCGCCCAGCAAGGGACTTAGACAATTTTCCACCTTGGAAATTCAAGACATCTCTAAAATTTTCAAACGAATAGATCTTTTGACTGGAAGCTCCAAAAATTATGAGACCAAGTGTAGGAGAATCCCCTCTCTTGCCTACACCCTCTATTTTTTGCCCAACTCCAAACTCAACCAAACATATACTGGCTGGTCCGACCGCTTCCCATGGCCGGTCGGACCGCCACTGACTGGTCGGACCGGTGGCGGTCCGACCGCCACCTTGGCCGGTCTGACCGCCAGAGACCTGACAGCACTGAAAACTTGTCGAAAACGCGTGATTCGATAAACCTTCAATATCATTGCTAATTGTAACATCATCGTAAGATCATGAGTATATCCCTATGATATCCACAACGTTCAAGCGGCCGATCACTTCCTCAACCGTAATCACCTTGAGGTCGCCGAACTGCTCAATGGTGGAGACAATTTGCAAAAAAAATCCAGGTATTGCCTGAAGGAACTTTTTAACAACATAGCTCTCTTCCATTTTGTCCCCTAAGACTCAGATCTGGTTGACAATAGTTGTCAACCTCATGATGAAGTCGTCGATTGACTCCGTCTCTTTTGTACGTACCCCGTCGAACTCGCTCTTCCTTGACACAAGTGGCGCCAAGATGGATCATCTTCAACGCCTCCTACGCAGCATTGGCCGTCCCCTTTTTTGCTAGTAGAAAGAGTGTTTCCTCCGAGATGCCTCCATAGATGCCATCAAGGCCATCTGATCTTTGCGCACATCGATGTTGTCGTTCTCGACAGCGTCCCACACTCCTTGAGCGTTCATATACATCTTCATCTTGATTGTCCATACTGCATAATGGCTCTCTATGAGCATAGGATAATGTAGCGAGACGACTGAACTCTCCTTCACCATTGCACTCGACGTCGTCTCGTTACTGATGATATCACTTTCCGAAGAGTGCGATATGATCTTAAATATACACATATAAAATATACAGACTCTGATACCAATTATTAACCCAAATCAAAAACGAACACACGCTCGGCAGAACGCACTCACGCGAATCTCTCTCGGAAGCGGTGCACACGCGCACATGAACTCATTGAAAATTCACGTACGCACGCATACACTGGAACCGAGACACACACATGCGAGCTCACTGGAAGCAATACACGTATACGCTTCTGGAAACTCACGTACGCCAGAAGCCAAAGAAAGATTTTTGGTACTGCTTCCCACGTAGACGGCATCGTTTTCTATTATTTCTCTCCGATAATTGTTGCTTACTTCGTTACATGGCGCTAGGCACAACATTTTATACCCCTATGCACGAACGCACAACTTGGGCCGAAACCGATCCAAACTCCACACGGCATCCCACTCGGAGTACAAACAACTGACTGGAACTCTTCTTCATGAAACCGAGACTCCTCAAATAAACCAACCGGTTTTCTTGAGTACTTTCAAAAAACCAACACAACTCCGACTCAAATTCCAAATGGAGAATCGGAAACGGACACTCCCTACCATATACAAGATTATAGCTAACAATTACCAGGTTTGTCATGCTGAATACTTGAACACAAACGAATTGGCAACATATCGCTTAGCCAATGCACACAAACGTGACTGCTTGTGTGTAAAATTAACGGTCAGGATCGATCTTAAACGAGAAACTGTTAGTTTGTACTATGTGAGACCGAGCTGACAGTTTAGTTTTTCACTCGAATTCAATGCTTGTGTAGCGCGCGCCTTTTGCAGTTGACTGTAAATTGTCCAAATAGACCAAAGTCGCTGCACTATTGTAGTACGGTGTCTCTTGAAATATACAACCTCGATGTTGTTCTTTCGCTATAAACTCGCTTATGTTTCTGCAACTACTGTTCTATATGGGAATGCTAGTGCTCTAATGTCTGGATATGGGATACTGGAATGGTGTATCAGTTAATATGAAGAAGTGTTATTTGTGGGGCATTTGTTTCTTAATTTGGGTTTATGGGCTATGATTCTTGAAGGTGTGGTAGGTAGTATGTCATCTTTGAACACGGTTACGATGTCTTTGTTCATTCAGGTGTAAGTATTGTGTTGCTTTCAGTTATTTTCGTCTTGGTTTTGAGACTTGAGTTGATCCTATGTTTATCAGCTCTCTCTTTTGTTTTGTTTCCAACTGCAACTTTCAGTACTTGAATCGGATGAAATAGAGTATGACCCGTTCTAGCTTAATTAGCAGGGCCTAGTAGAGCTCAGTACATGGGGTTATAAACTTGAACACTAGACACTATTTCTTCGAAATTTAATTGCTTACAGGCTAGTCAATGCCGTGAATCTCAAGTTCAGTTTTCTGAAAAGGCACATTCATGCTTCCGATTTGATCAGTTACTGGAGTACGTATTATCCATACGCGGATACGCTAAATCGCTGAAAAGGACTACAATAGTGTGCAGTCCTAATCTCAAAAAAAAAAAAACAAAACAAAACGATCACAAAATTACATCCAGGCCGTGTAAGTCAACATGGGCGAATACCAGCCAGGGACTTCCCTTTCCAGGAGAAGAACCCAGAGCTGAAGACCCGCAAGGCTCGTGGGAGTGTTGAACAGGACCCACATGTCATGGACATGCGTTGCCAAGGCCCAGCTTAAGCCTCCTCACCAACCACGAAATCACATGGCCCCGCTTGATTCCCCAGGGTACAGGTCTACCAGATAATGTAGATCTCCGGTTATTCCGCCCACAAAATAAAATACACGCTCTTGCTGTTTCTAATTGAGAAATCTGCAACTATTTCAATCGAGAAATAGAGATGGTTACAGCACGACTATCTCCTTAAAAAAAAAACCAAGGAAACTGCTACGAAGTAGAGTATTTCTTCACCTTAGGAGTAGTTGATTTTTTTTTCATTCATTCATTTAATTTGGTACCGTGCCCACCCACAACGGGCAGTCCGCCAGAGACGTGGAGGAAGGCGACGCGCGCGGAGGAGTTGTGGGCTCATCGGAGATGAGAAAGAAGACGACGATAGTGGTCGGGATGGAGGGAGATATGGCGGGTGGCACCAACGTCGGTACCTGTGTAGAGAGGCGGTAAGGACAGTGACGGCGCGGCGGAGGGGGGGCGACAACGACGATGGCGGTGGTCGCGGGGTGGACGGTGGCTAGGGTTTGAGGAGGAGGGAAGGAAAGAGGAGATTTATATGTTTTGAGAGGAGGATGAAATCTTTAGATCTAGATCTAATGGCTAAAAATTTGAGTATCCTCTAACAAAAAAGTACTCACATGCAACAACGTACAATTCCAAAAATAATACCTGTATGAAGTGTACAATACATGTATGACAATCGATCTTTCAATAAATTAGAAAGTCCAAATAATGAAGAAAAATTTATTGTGTGTGTTGCAGCGTCACCGTCAGTGTTGCACGCCACCCCCGATCACCCGGGGACTGACACCTTACCGCGTATTAAAATCCCGACCCCTTCCCACCTAGCCAAGCACCACCACTCCCCCGTTTCCACTCGCCTCCCTCCCACCCCATTCGGATCTCGCCTCGCCACCACCCTTCGCCATGGGCATCGCCACCAACGGCTCCCCGGCGGAGCCCGCGCCGGCGCTCAAGTTCCTCATCTACGGCCGCACGGGCTGGATCGGGGGCCTGCTCGGCCAGCTCTGCGCCGCGCGGGGGATCCCCTTCGCCTACGGCGCCGGCCGCCTCGAGAACCGCGCCCAGCTCGAGGCCGACATCGACGACGTCGCGCCCACCCACGTGTTCAATGCCGCGGGCGTCACCGGCCGCCCCAACGTCGATTGGTGCGAGACCCACCGTGTCGAGACCATCCGCGCCAACGTCTGCGGCACGCTCACGCTCGCCGACGTCTGCCGCGGCCGCGGGCTCGTGCTCGTTAACTACGCCACAGGCTGCATCTTCGAGTACGACGCGGGGCACACGCTCGGCTCAGGGGTCGGGTTCAAGGAGGAGGACACCCCCAACTTCATCGGATCATTCTACTCCAAAACCAAGGCCATGGTATGTTCTGTTCCCTTGTTTTATGCTCCGGTTATCCACAGAAGTGTCTGTAGAAATGGCTAAGTGCAAATGGATCAGGCCCATTTTGCTCGATTTATAATGTCAATATGTCTGATTGCACGTTGAAACTATTGTGGTTGGTGTGATCGTGGAGGGAAATGTGGTTTGTCAGTGGTTAGAATTCCATTGATGTGCAGTTGGGTTAAGGCCTAAAGGGAGATTTGGAGATTTGGTTGGTTTTATGCCAGTGCTTATATTGATTGGTCATCGGTTGGTTGGATCTGGCTTGTTTTGTACAATATCCCTAATATCTTTGTCCACATAATGATGAAGACCCTAAAGGTTAATGATGTTATCCTTCAGCTTGGGCTGACTTAATCATTATGACAGCGCATTTCTGAACAAAGTCTATAAAATTATGTTTCCTTCTGGTATGAAAGTATGAGATCTATTTGGGTTCTCTGAGGATCCTCTTCTTTTTTCTTTTTCTTTTTTTTTGCCATCCATGCTCTGTACTAGACAAGTAGTATGTTTTCATAATGTCATGTTGCTTTCAATTTGTGTCACATACTCACATCCTTGGCAGAGCTTGATGATAGTGAAAAATTGGCCAATTTTGATCAAATAGAGGGATTAGCTCATTTTCATTGAAAACACGAAAGTTCTCTTGCCATTTGGAGGTTCTGGGGATGCCAATTTTATTTGAGCTTAGTGGCTTAGCATTTACTTTGGAAGGGAAGTTTTGTCATTCAAATCTGTTAAGTTGCATGCACCAACCAATTCACCTAAAAGCTTAAGCTGATGAGGAAAGACGTACAATTCACTTATACTTCAACACTCCCCCTCACGTGTAGGCTCCTTTAGACCTCAGACGTGGAATAGAAGTGGGTTGCAATTATTATTTTTAATTGCACCAACCGGGTCTTGAACTCAAAACCTCTTAGCTCTGATACCATGTTAAGTTGCATGCACCAACCAATTCACCCAAAAGCTTAAGCTGATGAGGAAAGACGTACAATTCACTTATACTTCAACAAAATCTAAAGAAAAAAAATCTCTGTAGATTTAGCAAGTTAGCTACTTGGATGCAATATCAAGCATTGACTCTATCATCTACTGGATCTTTGTTTGCTTTGCACAATTGCACTTTATGTATGTGCTGTTGGAGGCATTTCATCTTATTTTAGGATTGATTGCTTTGTCGGTATTGTCAAAAATTGTCGTTTCTTGGTATGCATTGTGCTGGCTTGAATAAATAAATTCTTGAAGTGCATTGTAAGTATAGTACGTTCAAAGCCAATAGATCTGATATCATTTAGTAGATTTGCTGGAGAATGGCCTGTTGTGTTACCTCAATTGAATAGAAAAAGGCAAACATTAAGTACAGTAGGTTCAAAAATAGCAATACAAGATTAACACAACGAATATTTACATTGGATGAAAATTGTAAATGATATTAAAGAGAAGAATGTGATATTAAACTCAATCAAGAGTCTAATTTATTGTGCATAACCACACTATTTTATTGCTAACAATATGCTTCAGCCTTTAGGTGATTAGACTAGAAGCGCTGAAGTGTGTTTAGCGTCACAAGATGAAGGAGCTTGTTGACCAGTATGTCTACTTGGATTCTTCTGAACAGAATAAATGGCACGAGCTTGGATATTGGAAAGCAGACAGCAGTTGCTTATTTGTAAAGCAAAAGGAGTCCATGTTAGCAAGACCCTTTATGTTAGGCTACCCTTTATGTTAGGCTTCCTTAACTTCTATTTGAGCACACAAGCACAATGTAGTTCAAATGTTTTGCATTTGGATGATACACTCATCTTCTGGATAGATTGGTTCTCTATGCCTTATGCACCTTAAGTAGAGAAGGTGGGCTATGTTGTTTGAACTTTGGACAAGAAGTAAAGAACAATATACCTATTCAAATGTATATATCACTTAGGGAATTTTGTTTTTTCATGTGGTTTTTGTTCAGTGTTAAGTAACTTATTTTCCTTCAAAATGATCAAGCTTGTTCATGCTATTTTAATGAATAGTTATCGTATAAGGCAAAGTTGGATGAGATAAAGCTACAAATCAAAGGAAACATCTGATCTAATCTCAGAGTTATCCACTTATCATTTCATGACCAGAAATCACTCATCTGACTTTTGGTGAAAGAAAACCACAGTTATTTGTGCTCATCACAGAGTTGTTCATGCTATGTTGCGGTCTCATATTTCCATGGTAGTTGCTATTTTTAATTAGATTATTACTGCATATATTTCATGGCAAATCTAAGATCTCCTTTTAATAGGTTGAGGAACTGCTTAAAAACTACGAGAATGTATGCACCCTTCGTGTAAGGATGCCTATTTCATCTGATCTGTCCAATCCTCGCAATTTCATAACCAAAATCACCCGGTATGACAAGGTTGTGGATATCCCAAATTCAATGACAATATTGGATGAACTTCTTCCCATCTCAATTGAAATGGCGAAGAGAAACCTCACCGGAATCTGGAATTTCACTAATCCTGGTGTGGTGAGCCACAATGAGATATTGGAAATGTACAGGGATTACATTGATCCAACCTTCGCTTGGAAGAACTTCACCTTGGAGGAGCAAGCCAAGGTCATAGTTGCACCGAGGAGCAACAATGAGCTTGACTGTACTAAATTGAAGACGGAGTTCCCAGAACTTTTGTCAATCAAGGAGTCACTGATAAAATATGTTTTCGAACCAAACAAGAAGACGTCCAGGGCTTGACAGATGGAACAGTCTGCGCACAACCTTATGTCGATGTTATTTATTCCATATAAATTGATATTGCTCCCTGGTGATAATCAATAAGTATGCATGACGCTTTATTCTGCCCCTATGTCGTGTGCGTTGTTATTGAAGCAGATAGGTTTTTCACAGGAAGCCATGCGCCTTGTTATTTTCAGATTATTACATAGAACAATACAAAGTGCCATTTAGTTCACCTTTTGTGTGCCTTCCGGATCCTATCGATACAATGGGAATTGAAATGGATTAAGTGACGAAGTTCCTCTGTTGTATCACATAATTGGCGCACATTATATTTCATTTTATGAAGTTTATTAAGAAATGACTTTGGACCCTCCTATTTGTTGCCTGTGAGTGACTCCCGGCCAATATAGGTTGGTGTTGACTATTAACATCTGTACCGTGACAGTGTAATACTAGTTAACCTGATACCTGAATTTCTTTCGCACTGATATATTTTTGTGTGATTAGACTTAGATCAGTTTGGTTTCGTTCGCAGTTATTGTCAAGTATTGTCCACGTCTTTGAGGATGTTTTGGGCGTCAGCACCAAGAACCGCCTGCACCGCTGCTGCCTGCCCGCCCGCCATGGACTCCGACGAGGATAGGCTCGATCGGCCGGCCGTCAAGAGACCTTTCAGTGCCCTGTTCTGGGTCCCCGTCCCGAACAACGAGTTGTGCAAGCGCGTCGACGCTAGCACCAACAGCACGAGGTCGCCAGCTGGCTGGGCACAACTCCGAGACGTGCGTAGGCCTTCCTCGCGATCAGCCTCGTTGTCCGTGACACCGTGAGTCTCGATCACGATCACAGGAGGCTACAGCCCCCAATCATGCCGTAGATGCGGACAAAACGGTGGACGCGGGCAGACGCTGCCAGTGTCGGCGGGAGGAACAACACGCCATGTCCTTGCTCCAGTATGCGTAGCACGCACCGACGCCCAGGACCCAGATCGGCTAAGCCTGCAGCATGCGCGCCCGTAGGGGCCAAGGGCCGGTAGAAAGGCGGGAAGTAAAAGTGAAGATGCAGATCGCTTCCGCTTTTGGTCTCTCCGAAACTTCCCTCCCACCCAAGCTCCCGGCCATACCAGGAAATTGAAATTCAAAATAACTTTAAATTGAATTTGAATTTAAATGTGAAACATGAAATCTGTAGAAAGAGAATGTAAGATCCGTTCTTCCAATAACAATAACAAAGAGAGAACCAAAATGCAATGAATATAAACAAATCTATATTCATCTCTTGAATTACAATGGTGGAAAGGAGGAGAATCAAACTTGAAAAATGAAACACAAACAACAAATTTTCATGCATGCATGATGAGGAGTAGTTGGTCTACTCATGCAGATCGTATCTGTTCGCAACAAAAGGGTCACATTGTTTTTCATGAGTTGAATTAGGGAAATATGATTTATAGGAAACAACCAATCGGTTTTCATGCATGCATGCTTGTGTACAACCTAAGTCATACCATTATGCTCGTGTTCCTCGGCTGAAAACCTGAAACAGTTGCCATGCGCGGTCTCGCACGGCCCAGCGGTGCCTCGCCGTCTTCCAACCAGGGAAAATACACCAAGTTTCTTCTCCGGTGAAGGGAGGTGCCATGGGATTTCTAGATGTGATCTCTGGCAAAATACATACATGATCCCTAGCAATTTTTGCATTTTTTGTAGGTACCGGTGCACACCGGGCACCCTACCTAGAAACACCCCTAGCTGCGGCACACGTCACACGGCCTTGTGCAACCTCTGTCATCGTAGTGCGACTGCACCACACGCCCCGCGACCTCGAAGCCTGAGTTGCTCTGTCGTGCCGCCCTTTCGGCTCGAGCAGGTTGTCAGCCGTGCCTAAAAAATACCGGTGCATCCGTAATAGACCTAGGAGATGCCACGTGCTGGGCTGGGTTGGTACGCCACGACACGAACGGTGGGGCCGGGCCGGGCCTAAGTGCGGGGCCCATCGGTCGGCACGACACGACATGACACAGGAAGTTGGAGGTCGGGGCGGTGGGAGGTCAGGGTGAAGGGTAACGCGGCAAGGCTACGATAGCACAAACAAAATTTTCCGCGCTAAGGAACCACCGCAAGTAAAAGATCACGAGATTACCGCTAGACGCGTCGACTCGTAGCGGAAGTAGAGTCGTTGCAGCGAGTTGATGCAGTCGTAGTCGTACTCACGACGCGTCTCCTCCTTCGAGTAGTCATACTCGTTGCGCGTCTGCTCCTCCGAGTGGTTGTACTCATCGCGTGACTTCTCCTCCGACTCTGATGAACGTCACAAGTTTCGGATCGTCCCAGTGCTGATGCTTCACAACAACACCTCCGAGATATCCACATGTACGGAGTAGGATCACCACGTGCTGGAGTACTAGCACCGGCAGCGTGGTTGAGAAGGCGTGGCTATTAGGGTTTCGGGAGTTCTTCCAAAGATCATCCTCTCCTCTCTTCACCCCATGCCACCGCCCCTCTTTATATAGGCATCCATGATGGGTCTCGACCTGAAGGCCTATTAGGAACTCGTGGCCTATACGAATTCAGATCACCATCCAAAACAGATCCTTACCCTTTAAGTGTGCACACCGGTGATCTGAGTTATATCGATTCCCAAAGACACATAGAATATATCGGACGAATCTTGATGTAATATGATCTATGATCAGGTCTTCATCACTTAGGACCAGTTCGTATCTATATACGACCAGGTTGTATTTGGTCACGACCAGTTCGTAACTCCTTACGACCAGATTTTTACCATTCTGTGATTACGTTCGACCAATCTACGACCAGCTCGTATCTCCATACGACTAGTTCATAACTGATCGAACAAAGCAACCTACTCATGCATTCTCCCTTTGCCTCACGATGACTGGTTGAACTCCAGGTGAGATGTAGTATCATCCATAGACTGTTCAATACTTTCTCGATCGAGTATTGGATAACATCATGTGGTCGACACTTCGACCACTAGTGGCATGACCATGCACTTTCTTTATCCGATCACCACGAGGAGCCCAGATACATCTCTCCTGTTATGTTAGGAGGGGCAAATCCCATCTCGACCAGTCACATCCCTCCGCATGTTTCATAGCATACCCCGAAAGCTACCTTTATAACTACCCAGTTACGAGTAGCGTTTGGCAACCCCTAAGAGTGCTATTACACATGTAGGGAACCATACTGATCTCAGGTCTAAGGATTATACATCATCATTACTTGAGACCAACTAATGACACAAAGATTCATAACTATCTCAATAGTGTCTCAATGATGGATCTATCCAACACCATGTTCTCTAACATGTGCTCACATTATTGATTCGGTATCTCCATATCCATGACCGGTGAAACCAGATCATCAATCAATACATGTGCTAGTCATATAGTCACTGGTGTTCCGACCAGTGACCTCCGACCAGGGATACTTTTAGAATGACATCACATAAGTTAAAGAGTTCCACCAACAAGTCACATACTCATTGATCTATAACAAATGATTCATTCAAGGAACATGATAGCATATTATCAAAAATATAAACATAATGAAATATCATCATCTCTATGATTGCCTCTAGGGCATATTTCCAACACAGGGGAGGCGCTGGGGGCGGGGGAGAGGTGGAGCTGTGGAGGCACTGGGGGAGAGGCTGAGAAGGGGAGGCGCTGGGGGTGGGGGAGAGGGGGATTGGGAGGCCGGGGGTAGCATGGTCGCATAGAGATGGAGGCATGGCCGCATGGAGCATTGGAGCTGATGGAGACATGGAATGATGGAGGCAATGGGGATGGGAGTCACGGGAGTGGGGAGTGGAGTGGACAGTGGAGGCAATGGGAGTCAAGCAATAGGGGTGGAGGGACTGCTGACAAGACATGGCGCAATCGCTTTATTAGAGATTAGAGAAGCAACGGCAGGGGGGAGACAAATGTCGTCTGTCCCATTCCGGTGACAAGATGAAGCAGAGAAAAAAAGGCAACGAGCAGATGCGAGATTCCTCCTACCTGTGCCTATAAAAACAAACACATTTTCTCATTTCCTTACCACTAAAGCACAACTTCTTTTATCTAATTGTCTCTTTGCTCATTTCTTCACCATCAACCGAAACACAAATTCCCTTCTCTGATTCTCTTTTTACTCTAGTGCTCTGTACAATAGAAAGTGTGCTATCGAGGAGTCATAGCACGAAAGCAGGAACGGAGCGCGATCACCACCCTCATACTCTCGCCGCTCCCCTAGTCCTCCTTCCGCTGCCTCTCCCCTCGATGTTCATCGGCTCTCCCCAAGCATAGGAGACTACGACATAGAGGACCATCATATAGATGGTACAGAGGGATACGAGGGGTACCAACATGGTCCGACCCCGATGGAAGTGCCAGACTTCAATACCCTGTCCACATATGATAATATTGGTGGGTCCGCGCCCGGCAACAGCAGCGTCGGGCGTAGTGTCGCCAGCACATGACCTGGAGTGAGGAAATTGAGACGACTAAATGGTAGAAATCACAACTTGTAATTATTGCAAAGCTCAATTAACTGCTCCTACGGGTGGAGAGATAGGGCACTTGAACTGTTACTACAAAGCATGCTTAAAAAGATGGGAGCGGATATGCGAGGTGAAGGAGTCCAGACGCAGCTCAACTTCGAGGCTGATGGTTCTGTAAGTACTTGAGCATACAACCCTCATTATTCTTGTGAGGAAGTTGATAGATACATTGTTTTCGAGGATCAACCGATTAGGATGGGTGAAAGTCGCTCGTTCGAAAGAATAATCCAATGCGACTTTTGTCCACACTACCAACATGTTAGTAGGAGAACGACATCGTCTGATATTTTATGGATGTATAGTAGGGAGCTAACAACATTAAAGGAAATATTCCTATAAGGTCAATACTCTTTTGCTTTAACTTCGAATATTTGGACATCATCGCACCAGAGAACTGCCTATCTTAGTGTTGTAGCTCATTATTTAGATGATGAGTACATGATAAACAAGAGAATCATAGGTTTAAGTTAATTACTAAATCACACACGAGATATGTCATTGCCGAGCTCATACTAGGGGCAATTGAGGATTTTTAAATTGAAAATAAGATTAATTCTATAACTCTTGATAACACATCGGTGAATAAGACAGCTATGAACATCCTCACCTCAAGGTTGTAGACATATATCGGTGCATATATTCTCTACTAGAGATGTATATGTCATATCCTCAATCTCATTGTGCAAGATGGTATGGAGGAAATTGACGTTTATTTGAACAATATCCGCGATACCCTTCGTTACCTCACAATTAAGTTCAACACAAGTGGCAACTAGGTTCGCAAGAAGATCACAGAGCCAACAACAAAACCCCATGAAAATTCGGTCTTGACATGAAGGTGGGTGGAACTTGACATACATCATGCTGAAGAAGGTACAAGGGTATGAACATATTATATCTGTCTTTGTCAATACTAAATCTCATACTAATAAGTTGATAGTTGCTAACTCAGATTGGAAAATTGTTAGTCATTTTTCAGAGTTTTTAAAACCTTTCTACAAAGCAACTAAGGCTCTATCCGGTATTTACTACCCTGCCTCTTACTTAGTTATAGATTTAATTTGGCTAATTGCATATAAGTTTGCTAAATCTAGGGAGCGTCCCCTTTTAAGTCACGTTGTTGCAGCGATAGAGGAAAAATGTGTTAAATATTTTGAATCTATTTCACACCTATATTACTTTGCTATCATTTTAGATCCTACAAAAAGTTAGCAGGTTTGTAGACTTGTGTTGTGCCCGTACCGACATGGCCCGACAGTAGTATAGCGAGCCAACATGTTGGACCCGGATTTCACAAATCCAAAACATCTGTGAAAATATTGTGCTATTCAATTGATCAGTAGATAGGACCCACAGATACATCACTGAATCATTTCATACACGATATAAACTGAATCAAACATTATAATACAAACATCAGAGTGACATAGACCGCATCAGGTCGAGTTTTACAACTAAGGGCCGAACATGCCAAATGAATACATTACACAAAAGCGAAAGTGACAGTAAAAATAAATGGGGGTAGAGCACATCTCTCCACAGGCAAGCGACTGGGGAAACCCGTATGCATCCGATATTAACCAAAGATTCGGGTAATATTGGATGCACATAAGCACCAATGGAATCAGCTAGACTGAGGCGAGACCTAGTCTAAAATAACTGCACTACTCTTCATCATCTTCTAGGGCTCCAACGTCTGGATCCTCATAGTAGGCATAATCTCCATGATTTCCTACTTCTGAGGGTTTGGGGGAAAGAGCGAGGATGAGCACAACTTCCGTGCTCGTGAGCCAACACATAGAATGCAGAAATAATACATACAAGGGTTAACAAGGATGACTCGGGTTCTTTTATTTGCTCAAAGCAATATTTTCAACTACAATATTTAGAGACTCCTATGAATTAGCAGTTTGACCAAATGTTATTTTTAAAAGAGATATTGTGTAATATTTATAACGACGAATGTTACCTCCACATATGCTTAAATTTGAGTGGAGTCACCTCCACATATTAACATCACTAGGTACGACGACCCAGGAAAAATCCAATCATCACGCTAGATGAGCCAACACTATAATCATCCCACCCATAAGGTTTTATAAACAGAACTAACTCAAGTTAAGTTCCCATGTCTGCCTTTAACCGTAGGCACGACTGTTTAAACAGTTTAGACTCTGCAGAGGTTGTACACTCTGCCCACAAGAGACAATCATACTCATTGCCCCACATGATTCCTTAGTCATGTAGTTGAGCGATCGTCACAATAACCTTTCAAATTATCTCGCCCCTTCTACAATCTCACCCATATGGGCCACGCCTATAAGTTGTGCGGGATGTTCACCATAGTCGCTAACGCAGATGGATGATGGCTTTCCACAACGTGTAGCGCAGCTCGTAACTTTACCATCGGTGTCCCATTCAAGCTTACACTTGCACCACTTCACCCCTCCTAAGTGAGATGACTTTTAGGGTCCAACAAATTTACTAAGCCAAGTTGTATTTTAGAGACTTGTGGTTGTACTTATTTTAACACGGGAGGTCATGACAAGATTAAGTCCTAAATCCATTTGGACGGTTCATACCACATACCAACTACTCTCGTGCTCCGACGGCACCTACCACCATACCATGACAAGATCAAAGTGTTGACTCACCTGGAGTGAAGGTGAGAGAGTATTAAAAGTCCTGTGCTTGATTAAACTGGAGATCTCCCGCTTCTTCGAACTCTATTAGGACGAACGTACCGAAAAAAGAATCCACAAGCAAAGATAACAAATAAATACATAAAAAATAGCAAATGAACTCTAATTTAAATAAGACTGGTGCCATTAGCAAGGTCTTGAATTTAGACAAATTTAGAAATAAAATAACTAAAATCAGAGTTATAACGGAGGAGAATGGAGCTTCGTTCCGCTTTGAGTACCGCCACCAGTAATCGCTTCGCTTTGAGTATCGCTTGTTTCGAAAATACCGGCTTCGCATCGCTTCGTGTTGAGTATTGTGGCTTCGAGTATTATTCGTATCGAGTACTGCTGGCTTCGAGTTGACGCGGTTGGAGAGAGGTTCGGCTATAGGACATAGTCGGAAGGAGTTTCGACTACAAGACGTAGTCGAAATGGGCTACAACTACAAGACGTAGTCGAAAGGAGTTCCAACTACATGCGGTCGTAAAGGGTAGCGACTGCACGTGGTCGTAAAAGATAGCGACTACACGTGGTCGTAAAGGATATCGACTACTTGTGGTCGTAAAGCATAGCGACGACATGTGGTCGTAAATGGTATTGACTACATGTGGTCGTAAAAGGGTAGCGACTACATGGCGTGGTCAGAAGGAGGTTCGACAACGCGGTGTGGTCGGAGGGAGTTTGACAACGCAGTGTGGTATGTAAGAGGTTTCGATAACGCGACTACCTAGTCGTGGTCGTAGACGTAGTTGTAGACATGGTCGAAAAGGAGTTTTCACTGCTTGACGAGGTCGGAAAGACAAGAGGGAGATCCGGGCACGGAGAAAGGGGGTTTACCAAGACCGAGAGGGAGGTCGGAGGAGGTCGAACGGTGATGGGGGAGCTCGCGGTCGGCGACGAAGGAGACGGCGGTGAAGTGGTCAGCCGGAATTGAAGGAGAAGAGGAGAGACGGTGGTTCCTGCAACATAAAACTGAAACCGAGTGAGGGGACTGCTTTGAGGAGCTATGGGCACGAATTGACGCGTGTAGAAAAGGGCTGCACTGGTGCGGCAAGAACCGGAAGGAGGCGCGGTGTCTGCTCGAACTCGGAGCTCGGGGCTTCGGGCACTCACTGCAGCACGGGCGGGAGTGGGGGAGCTCGAAGGAGAAAGGGTTGCTCGGGTTCTTCTCTTGTGGCACTTACCAGAAGCGAAGGAGAGACGAGGAGAGGAGTGAGAGGGCCTGTGGCTTCCTATAGCCGAGGGGGGCAGAGTCGTCGGAGACTCGGAGAGGTGCGGGTTCCCGAGGTGGTCGTGGCATGGGCGCCCTAGTCAGAGAGGACGGGCAGGCGCGTGTAGTGGGGAAGCGATGACTCGAGCGGGCGACGCAGGTGGCGGGGCCGACACGAGTAGACGCTGGCGACGAGACGGGGCGACGGAGGCGCCAGAGTCAAGGGCAGGTGGCTGCAGAGGGCCAGAAGGCGTAGGCACGCGGCCGTGGCGCTAACGCGGCGGCGGGATAGGCGATCGGATCGTTGATGGGACCGGGCGAGAGAAACCGGGGAGGGCGCCACCGGTCGTGGGCGGAGGATGGGAGAGAAGAAGGGTAGGTGGAGGGAACCTGAGCCAGCTGGGCCGAAGGGAAAAAGGAGGCTGTACAGGGGGAAAAAGGCTAAGAGGAGGTGGCCTACGATCAGGATGAGGGGAAACGGCCGGTCCAAGGTGGAGAAAAATGAGCTGGACCTGATTAGAGAGATTTTAAAATTAAGGTAGAAGCTACAGATTTTAAAAATATAACTTAAGTTGAAATAAAAATTTAAAATCAACTGATAAAAGTAAATACTATTTAAAAAAAAATGTTACACAACGTGTCTCGCCGGTGGTTATCCGTACCGGCGTAGCACGACTCGAGGAGCTCACAGCATCGTCCGCCGTGGTCCACGGCCTGTCGCACCTGCCACGGCACCACCGGACTCATGCCTCTAATTAAGATCCGTAAGGATTAATCCGTAAATAAGCAAGAATGGAGTGCGCAAGTTTATGTTTACAGTTAGCCTTTGTTTCTCGAAGTGCCTCACGGTATGGCAAAAATACTAGAAAACGCGAAACGAAACAAAAGACTGACATCGTGTCAGAAGTCGAACGCGAGCCTAAGTTTCACGTGACAGGGCGAGTAGATCCAAGCGAACTTTTCTGTTAAACGTGACTAAGAATACTCGAAAATGTTCAGAACTGAACTACGAATGCCCCAGTTTACGTACCAAACTAACCGAATTACGCGTACAGTTGCACAACTAGATACTACAGTCTACAATACATATGTTTATATTTATAAATAATTTTAGACAAGTGTTTCAGCACCATGTTGTCTAGGAACTCAAATCAATACATATTGATGTGTTGTATCTTCACATACTCATAAAAGAAGTCTATCTGAGATATCAAACTCAAAAAAAAGAAGTCATCTTTAGTTTAACTAGTTCAAGCTAGTATCATTATACATAATCAGTGTAGTCATATTAAATTCAAAAGTGGTTCAAATTTGTTTGAACCGAGTTCTAAACTCATTCACCCCAAAATATACCAAGAGTACGAAACAGTCCAGACTCAAAACTCTAAAATTAGAATAGATCATACATGTATATCGGGCCGCTATTGACACCCAAGCGTCTTATGTAATTTCCCAATAAAATTTAGTTTGTTACACGATTCAATGTTTATGATTGAAAACGTGTATGATTAATCTACGCTATTATAATATGTATTTATTTCTTTTTAATACTACCTGTTCTCAAATACTTAGCTATTTCGTCCAATTTTTTTTCACAGATACTTTTTTGTTGAGCTGGATGTTCACAAATGCTATTACTTTATATTTATTTGTTCACTAGGTATATATATTTTCAAACTGCCCCTATTGTCTATATGCATCCTCCTCACTCTCACTACCATGTTGCCCGTGCATGAGGTATTATTGGTTGGTCACTTTTTTTTTTGAAAAAAAAAATCCAAAGTGTGATAATCTTGGTGTACATGTGTGCATGGATTAAAATTGCCGTGTACTCAAGGTAGCAGTAGTATTAATTCGATCGTGTAATTTTCTTCTCTGTCTAATGGAAACGACAGTACTCCAGCTGAGTCATCTCCAACTCCAAGCATAAAAGCAACGGCGAGAGGGAGGTGCAAACTAGCTCCTCGAAGTACATTTGCTGACAATATATTTCCTGCAAGTACACGAACAATACCTGAGCTATTAACACTTGAAACTATTTATGCATTGGCTGCACTATATATGGACAAGGGCAATAACTCGAATGAAGGTGAGTCATTCTGTTGGAAACTGCAGTGGCAATTTGCCAAGAACAAAAGATGCATGGTAGCAGCGCTGTCCTGCTGACACATCGAAATCTATCTCATCCAGATCCAGAAAGTAATTATGTGCACCTCACGTGTAATGTGCATGCCGTCATCTTTTACCTGTGGTGTTTCCTACGCGCCTCCTGCATGTGTATATCCATCGCCTTTGCTCGTGCCCTCGTCTGAGTTGAAGGCGGAACACGAGCAGACGGGATTTAAAAAAAAGGCAGCCAAACACGTACACAACCACAAAAGGTCAAAAAATATTTCAGGCGTGTCGTCTCCCTGCGCCAGCGCCGATGCCACGCCACCTTCACGCGCGCCCACCGCAATGCCACAGTTCTTACATCCCGTCAGTTTCCGTTACTTACTTGAGCGCAGAAGTTACCGAGCGACCAGACGCGACGAGAACCGTCAGGCCCGTCACGCATAAATATAACCCACTCCGGTCCATCACACTTGCTCTGACAACGCACTGTCCCTGACTCCCTTCTTCCCACTTCTCAAGAACCTGCCCTCTCCCCCCTAGAGTTCGAAACGAACAAGGCGCACACCGATCAAGCTCCAAATGGCCGAGGAGAAAGAAGCCGACTCGCCGCAGCCACCGTTCAAGCTCCCCCGCCTCTCCTGCGCCGACCCGAATGCCGGTACGTGCAAGCACCAGGAAGTCAGAGCAACAATTAAGTGATTTGTGTCCTGGCCTGGTCTGGTTGGTGCAAGTTTGTTCTTCATTAGTTTGGTGGGCTGTCTTCTTGTAGGAGCGGTGACCATGGCGGCCTCGTCGCCGCTGGTTCTTGGGCTGGGCCTGGGGCTCGGCGGCAACAGCTTCAGCGAGCGTGGCGTGGAAGCACCGGCGGCGCATAAGGCGACGGCGCCGTCGGTGCTGACGTTCATGCAGCAGCAGGAGCTGGAGCACCAGGTGCTCATCTACCGCTACTTCGCCGTGGGCGCGCCCGTGCCGGTGCACCTCGTGCTCCCCATCTGGAAGAGCGTCGCCGCCTCCTCCTTCGGCCCCAACCGCTTCCCCTCCCGTACGTGCCAAGACTGTAGCTAGTAATTTGTCATTGCGTTTCAGTTACAAGCGTCGATAGATCTTACTAGATGAGTTGTTATTTTGAATGGCAGTGATGGGGCTGGGGAGCCTGTGCTTCGACTACCGGAGCAGCATGGAGCCGGAGCCGGGGCGATGCCGCCGCACTGACGGCAAGAAGTGGCGGTGCTCCCGCGACGTGGTGCCGGGGCACAAGTACTGCGAGCGGCACGTCCACCGCGGCCGCGGCCGTTCAAGAAAGCCTGTGGAAGCCTCCGCGGCCACCACCCCGGCGCCCAACGGCGGCGGCGGCAGCATCAGCGCGTTGCCGCGCGGTTTCGGCTTCTCCCCGACCAGCGTCCTCCTCGCCCACAGCGCCGCGCGGGCCACCTGAGCGCTCCTTGTCCCTTATCCCCACCGCGCGCGTTTGTCTCGGCGTATGGGGCGAGGGAACGAAATCCGCAGGGATTATGTCGTGTCCTGTAACTTTTTCTTCTCAACTTTCCAAACTAATTTGCCGAGTTCGATGGCATGCGTAATGCGTTTGCTACTTGTTACTGTACGTGTGTGTGTGTGTGTGTGTTACCCTTGCCCTTGTGCGTGCGCCTGTGGCACCTGTAACAGGCGATTATTTTCTTGGAAATGTCCACGTACCCTCCTGAATTTTGATCAAAAGTTCACTCAGCACCCCAACTTTAAAACCAGGTCTCCAACGCTTGAACTTTGCAGTCCGTTTATTTCACCCTCTAAGATGGTTTTACATGGTGGTTTTGCTTACGTGACATTACGAGTGGGCGATTTTGCCATGTCAGCTTGCACACAAGAAAAAAGTATGAGGTTGCGCTAGCGTGAGCCTACCCTATCGTCTCCATCGTGCTCTAGTCGTTAGCATCTCCGGTGACTTTCACGGTCGCTAGCTAGCTTATCTCCGACCACCCCAAATCCTCCGCGTGGTACCATTTACCCATGTTGTAGCTCGTGCACGCTTAGTTTGATGTAGCTCCAGCACGCTTTTAGTTTTGTGTGGGACCACGCCATCGTTGTCGTGAGCGGAGGTTGACGATGGTAGTAGCGAGCACAGGGAGGTGAGTAAGCTATGGCTCGAAGGGATTTGACTCTAGCTCCTTGCGGGTGACAGATTTGGTACGGTGGTGCTCCGGGTGGTGACAGAGAAGATTATGCAGTTCGGCGATTGTGGTGAGGTTTTACTGAAATTGGGAAAGGGTTAACACATAGGGGTTTGTGGAACATGAGATGACTCGACGAAATCTCAGTGGGACTCCCTGGAGTGGGAGATGGCTCGAGGCGAGGGGAAGATGGTGGTAAGCCGGTAGGGGTAGGGAGGAATGAGGGGAGCACATGCGTGACAGCATTGAGGATGGCAAGCGGTGTGGCACGGCTCTCAGCAACCTTTGTACATCGGCATGGCGTGGCATGGTTCCCGTGCAACCTTTGTGTAGCGGCACGGCGTGGCATGATTATGATGCGATGTTGCCTATGTCGATGCCACATTAGCACCATCTTATCCTTCTTTTTTTTTTACTTGCGTGTGAACTCACGTGACAAAACAACTATACAAAATCATTTTAGGGGGTTAAATAAACAGTATTACAGAGTTCGGAGGGCAAGATACCTTATTTTAAAGTTGAAGGTGTTGTTGGACTTTTGATCTAAGTTCAGGAGGCTACTTGGTCTTGTTCCTATTTTCTTTTGTTAGGTTGTGGGGAGCGCGCCCCGGTGGTGGTGGACTGGTGGTGTAGGGGGGCCTGGGGAGTGGTCTCCTCTGGGGCCGCGCGGAGAGGGGAGGGAGGAAGGAGAGTGCTGCTGCTGCTTCATGCTCATGCACTGACCTTGTCAGCCAGCGGCTCGGGCAGAGTGAGACATAGGATGCTGCGCTCTGTCTGAGCGTGGTGCAGTGGCCCCGTGGCCCAGCGCGAAGTCCCGCACGGCATGACTCGCAGTCACGGCCGCTGCTTGCTTGCCGCATGGAAATAGTGAATTCCTGTACCGACCTCAGCAATCACTGCATTAGCGAGACATAGAGACCTAGCTGTCCGTTGCATGCAACCAGCACTACAGCCGGGTCTGACTTATCTTTTCATGTTGTTTTTTTTTTCTTTTCAGTTTTGTATAAGTAAAAAGCTACTTTTACTATTACGAATCCAAAGAACGCCAAATTAGCTAAAAACTCCGCTTGTTCTGGCGATTTAGGAACTTGCTGCTACTAGCATACAATGGAGTAGTTGATTACAGAAGCTATTGAGTTACTACTGCCCTACCAGATTCAGATTGCATGCAGATATTGCCGTGCGCACAGCACATACGGTATGCTTAGATTAAAATTTGGAACTCGCTCGGGTGTGCCAAAGCAGCCTACAGTTGGGAAAAGCCTTTCGCGCTGCCTGCTGAGCCAACTGCCTCATCGCTCCACATGCTCACCGCCGTCGCCTCCGCATCTTTGCCTTGTTGCTCCTGCCGCCGGTGCCGAAGGCATAGGCTTAGGTTACTAGCAAAGTGCATGTGCGTTGCAGCGGAACACAAATAAACCACCATGCAACAATATTGCTTACATTTAGCTAGATATAATATTATGTTGAATTATATGCGTGCAACACAAAATAAGAGTGCAAAGTATTAGTATACTAATCAATAATGTCAAGCTTTCAAGGTAAGTCTTGGTCTCCACGCACAAGCTGCTAATGTAACAGTGTTAAAAATTCAAGTTACAACAAGCTAAAGGTCCTACCACACTTCAGATCTAAAGTTTCTTAAACAAGCGAAGAAATTGTAGCAAGAATAGCTAGTAGCTGCAAGCCTGCAAGTGTCAATTTGGAATTTGGAAGCAAAAATGACATATTGGAATTTGGAAGGAAATCAAAGGTAGTTGACAAAAGTTATTTCCGTTAACTTGTGTGTCAAAATCTACAAATACAAAGTACTACAGTACACCACAAAATGAATTCCATGTCATACATCCTTTTTCTGTGACTTGGGTAAATTGCAAGGTTTGAACTTGAAGTATAGAAAATTCATGCTGGAGGAGGGATTGCTGGTAAAGTACATTCTCTTGACTGCTGATAGTATCATAAATTCATATAGCATCGATGTTTATCTTGTTATGATGTGTTTTTAGGACTACTAGCGAAAGCCCCCTGAGTTCTCTAAAGAATTCAAACTTAGTCTGAAGTCAATAGGGAAAGTATGGCGTCTGTTTTTTGTGTTTAGAACCAGAGAAGTCATACACACGACTACAGGATATTAGCTATCACGCTAGCCCCAGAAAGAAACTACCACTCGCAACACCTAGAATCAGCACATAGTATAAGCCAAAGCTCGACGAAACAGAAAATATGGAGAAAACACCAAAAGCAGTTCGTTTGTCTTGAACAGAGATCCTACCTTCTTGGTGCCTGGTAGCATGTTTAGCTCAAACAAGGAATGGGCAGCTCATCTGCTAGATATCCAGCACCCAAATAACCTGCAAGGCAGAAGTAAAACCAAAGAAATGCACAACTTAACACTTGTATTCACATCTTCCATTCTCAACCCATAATATGCTTAACAAAAACCAACAGTACAGAGCTCACACAGCATACCCAAAAAACCATAATTCTTTTAAACAATCAGAAATTCTAACACATTTCAATACTTGCCTTCAACACACCCCAAACCTGAAGTCACTCCCAAAAACCAGTTCTCTATTCAGCCATTAGCCCATTAGTAAAATCACTCCCACCTTGCATAAACTGATGACTAACAGTCTCCCATAATATCATGATATGTTTAACATCTATATCTTATTATTGATTAAAATGGATTTCAGTAGCATAAAACATGAACAAACCTTATCTTACTGTCCAGAGAAACTAAGAAACAGAACCCCTACTATCCTAGACTCCAAGCAACTCCATACCACATTACCACGAGATAATAGGTGACGGTCTGCATACCTTACCAGTTTAATCCTTTGCAATTACAAACAGGACGTGCCGAGCCAACGAAAGAACCTCCACAGTTGCCTGAAACACAAGGTAAAAAGAAAATACTTATCTGTGGTTCTAATATACACAAGCAATTGAGCAAACTTCATGAACAGGTCACAGCACATACCAAATATCACTTTTCAGTTGCGCATCAGACTAATCATAGTACCACAGGCACAGAAGAATGTTAACTGACTAGGTGCTCCGAGGGTTGCACCTCACTTCTGTACCCCAAGCGGCCAAGCCTCAAATCAAGATGCACAAAACATCAAATGTTTACACCGTTGTAAAATTCAAATCACAATCTTATTTCTCGTCGCAAGCGTCTGTATTTCTCTTGCATTCTCAAGAGCTCCCTTGAGAGCTCCTGATTCCCAATCAACATCAATCCGTTCAGTACACGATTGAACATGAACCTTCTAGGCAAGTAACCTCTCTCGACCATCTCAATCACCATCATCGCTGCCAATGACATGTCCTAGGCCCTCTTGCGCACAAACATTGCCCTTATTATGATGTTGTATGTATCTTTGTTGGGCAGACACTCCTCTCTATGTATCTTGGTTGGGCAGACACTCCTCTCCCTTACTCATCCTCTCAAACAAACCCAAAGCCTTCTCGATCTCCCCTTGCTCTAGTGAATACCTTATAAGGACATTGTATGTCTGAACGACAGGCTCAGCCTTCGGTCTTCATACTTTCTAGCTCGGTCAATCTTCCTAGCATGGTAGAGGCCTCAGATCAAGACGGTGTAGGTAACCGCATTTGGAACATAATCCTTTCCGAGCATATCATCAAACACCGTCATTGCATCCTCCACATTTCTCTTCTTACAGATCACCTGAATAAGCGCATTGTAAGTGGCGACTGATGGCGTGCGTCCTTCTTTACACATTTCATCAAACACTTTGCGAGCTTTGTCCAGCTGCCCGGCAACACCCAGCCCATGAACGATGGTAGTGTACGAAACCACGTCAGGCTTACAGCTCTCGTCTTTACTACCCCTCTTCTTCATCTGGAGGAAGAAGTCCCATGCGTGCTGTAGCTGTCCAGCACGGAAGAAGCCTTTGAGGATGACGTTATAAGTGGTCTTCGTGGGGGTAATGCCGGACTCGACCATCTGCCGCAGCACGTCGAGCGCGCGGGAGGTGTCCTTGACGCGGCACCATCCGTCAACGAGCGTGTTGTACGTCACCACGTCCGGGGGGAAGCGCAGCGCAAGAGCGCGGACGAGGGAGGCGGCCTTGCCGGCGTGGCGCGACTTGCCTAGCGCGTCGAGGAGGGAGTTGAATAGGGGGATGTCCTGCTCAACGCGGTGGGAGCGGTGGAGCGAGAGGAAGAGGCGGGTGGCGAGGTCGGGCCGGCGTTGCGACGCGGAGAGGTGCTCGAAGAGGTGACAGAACTGAAGCTTGAAGAGATCTGAAGCGAAGAGAAGGAAAGAAACCGGAGCGCTAGAGGAGTTCAGTGCAGACTTTGTGTGAAACGTTAAGTTAGAAGTAACGGCTGAGATGGAGTTGTCCTGTAGTGATTATGTGAATCCAACGATTCAGAATAGAATCGGTAATCACTGCTACAATCCGGCAGGACAACACTGTGTCTCGTTTAGTCTTTTTGCTAATTTGCTTCCATTCTGTAATGCAATCGGCTGGCTATATAAACCAGCTGAGAACTCTGTAAGGGACAGACAATATACAATGAGAAAACCCTAGCCGCCTCACCCTAGTCTCCCTCTACTTCTCATCTGTTCTTCTAACCTCACCTCCTTTCCTTTGATTATCCTGTAATCTGTTGACACTGGAATTTGTGTTTGTGTGGATCCTGACAAGTTGGTATCAGAGCTCTAATCCTGGCTTCAAGTCCGAAGGGAGCAGTAGGAGCAAGGTTTGGGAACTTGTGTCCCTGTAAAATTCCGAGGTCCAAACAGCTCTCCAGTGGATCTGAAGACACTGTGGGAGAAATCCATAGCTCTCCCATGGAGGTCCATTCCTTGTGTCTTCGGTCCAGTTCCTGCTCGGATCTGTGAGATTGAAGATGGCTCGACCTGTGAAGGAAGACGAGATTGAGGAAGAAGTTCAACCACATGCCACCAGAGTGGAGTTGGAAGAGGTAAAGAGGAGTATAGATCTGATGAGGAAGGACCAAGTGGAAAACAATCAATAGCTGGAGCAATACAACAGACAGATGAGCCAGTTGACTATGGCAGTAAATACCAGTTGACTATGGCAGTAAATACCTTGTTGATTCAATCGACTCAGAGAGGTCAAGAAAATCAGGAGCCATCGGATAGATTCTCCAGTTACAGAGGTAATTACGGAAATCTCAACCCTCCAACAATAGCAGATCTGTCACCAGCTGGTGTTGTTCGATCATGTGGAATACCTTTATCGAGTAGTGGAGCTAATGCAGGACAGGGTCTATATGCTAGCACAAAACAAATTCCTGAACTATTGAACCCATATAGTATGTCGGCAGTTGAAGGTAATAGCAATTTTCTCTCAGGCCGTGTGCTTATGAGTACGCAAGTGCCTCCCCTGTTATCACATCCTGCAGGCACGGTTCCTTTTGGGCGAAGTTTCCAGTTTGGGTCGTTGCACTGTCCAATACCAACAGAACCAATGGCTCCCCAGCAATGGGCTACTCTGGTGACTAGTTCACCCACCTTAAATGATTATGCCAGCGCAGATTGGGAGGAGAGGATGGAAAACCATAGCACTAGATTACATCAGCAAGACAATTACAACATCCGAAATTTTGCTAGGGGACCGAAATTGGACTTCCCAGAGTTTAATGGAGACAAGGTGGATGTATGGATTAAAAAGGCCAACAAGTATTTCGAAATCGCTAAAGTTCCAATGAACCAGAGGGTTGAGATTGCAGTGCTATATCTGGTAGACAAGGCAGAGAATTGGTGGACTGGACCACGAACCGTCTGTGATAGTCTATTTTCACAGACGGTTCTAAACAATAACCGTCTGTGATAATAACTATCAAAGATGGTTCTTGTTTAGAACCGTCTTTGATAGTTTTTTCTATGGCAAAAAAACGAAAATGGATTTTCACTTCGTTTGGAGCCTCGCGAATTAATCTGATATTGATTTTTAGATTGAACTTTTCGCTAGCTTTCCCACAATAGCCATAGCATAACAGTAGCATCAACTCAATCCATTCACAGAGCAATAAAAACAACACGGCATGCATCACCCACATCACAGTAGCATCAACTCAATCCATTCACATAGCACTAACACATCACAGTAGTAATCCACATCGCAGAGCAAAAGGGGGAGTCGAGAGAGTGAGGTCGTGTGAGGCTGGGGTGACGAGGTCATGGGAGGCCGGCGACGATGAGGCCGGGGCAAGGTGGAGGAGGCCGCAGGCGACGAACTCAGGGGAGGACGGGGCGACGAAGTAGAGGAGGCCGGGGGCGACGAGGTCGTGGGAGACTGACGACGACGAGGCTGGGGCGAGGTGGAGGAGGCCGCGGGCGACGAGCACGGGGGAGGCCAGAGGAGAAATGGCAGAGGAGAAATGGCGGAGGAGCAGCAAATCAGGTTGGGAAGGAGAAGCACTTTGGATTGGGGAATCAGAGAAAGAACTTGAGGAGGGAGGAACAGCGTTTGGGGAGGAACAGAGCCGACTTTTTGCCTTTCTTCTCATCTTCCATCCGCTTCCTAGTGCCCTTGCGGATAAGGTTAATTGCCGTCTACTTGCTCGAGCCGTCGTCGTAGTCTCGCTCTCGCACATTCGCACACGAGTTTAAAGGTATGACTACAATATTATATGATTTGCATGCCAAGTATTTCTCTCAGTTAGTTCATAGGCAAGCTTATCTAGCATGTGCTACAATACAACATTAAAGAATGTCATCCACATTAAACCGACAGATTAAAAATGTAACCCTTGATAGTGTCTACATGATACGCTCATAGAATAGGCCACGTTCCAAATAGGGCGCATGAAATCACAAACTTTCCTTTTATGCCCAATTTTTATATATATTATCACATGTACCAAATATATATTATCACATCTACAAAAAAAAAATTGTCACAAAAAATTATTCATACAAGTTTTTTCACATAAAATCACAAAATTTCATTACAAAAATGTATTATCACATATACCAAAAAAATCATTCCACAAATTTTTTATGTAGTCGGCCTCCTGGCCTGGCCCGCCCCTACTGACCAGGCTAAACTTTCGTTGTCTCATACCAGCCAAGATGTCACGAAATCATTCAAAGAATGTTTTCACATGAAATCACGTAATTTCATTCTAAAAAATAAACTATCACATGTACAACATAAAATCACGACACAGTACAACCGGGAGGGAAGCATTATCAATGTACCCCAATAAAATATGAGATTCTTTGTTAATTTGTCGATTTAATGTGGATTACATTATTTAATGTTGTATTATACAACAAGCTAGATAAACTTGTCCATGAACCAACTGACAGAAATGCTTAATATACAGTTCATATAATACCATATCCATACCCTTCGACTCGTGTGCGAATACGCGAGAGCGAGACTGCGACGATGACGCAAGCGAGTAGGTGGCAACCTAACCCTAGCAGTAAGGGCACCAGGTCACCACCGTCCATCGATGCACCGAACCACCGAACCACCGATGGCTGCGAGGGGTAGCGATGTCGACGGTTGGTACCAAAGTTCGAAGCTGCGAGTGCGAGGTAAAAAAACAAGAAGAAAAAATTCAACAAAAAAAAGTGATTTCGGCTGAATTTTTTAAAAGGAAAAAATATTTCTCAAATAGTATCAAATGTTGCTCGAGCCGTCGTCGTAGTCTCGCTCTCGCACATTCGCACACGAGTTTAAATGTATGATTACAATATTATATGATTTGCATGCCAAGCATTTCTCTCAATTAGTTCATAGGCAAACTTATCTAGCCTGTGGTACAATACAACATTAAAGAATGCCATCTACATTAAACCGACAGATTAAAAATGTAAACCTTGATAGTGTCTCATAGAATAGGCCACGTTCCAAATAGGGCGTATGAAATCACACTTTCCTTTTATCCCAATTTTCTATGTATTATCACATGTACAAAATATATATTATCACATCTACAAAAAAATATATTGTCGCAAGAAATTATTCATACAAGTTTTTTCACATGATATCACAAAATTTCATTACAAAAATGTATTATCACATATACAAAAAAAATCATTCCACAAATTTTTATGTGGTTTGTCACTGCTCCGCCCCCTCTGCGACCAAAGCTAAACTTTTGTTGTCTCATACCAGCCAAGATATCATGAAATCATTCAAAGAATGTTTTCACATGAAATCACGTAATTTTATTCCAAAAAATATACTATCACATGTAAAACATAAAATTATGACACAGTACAACCGGGAGGGGAGTATTATCAATGTACCCCAATAAAATATGAGATTCTTTCTTAATTTGTCGATTTAATGTGGATTACATTATTTAATGTTGTATTATACAACAAGCTAGATAAACTTGTCCATGAACCAACTGACGGAAATGCTTGATATACAGTTCATATAGTACCATATCCACACCCTTTGACTCGTGTGCGAATACGCGAGAGCGAGACTGCAACGATGACGCGAGCAAATAGGGGGCAACCTAACCCTAGCAGCAAGGGCACCAGGTCACCACCGTCCATCGATGCACCGAACCACCGATGGCTGCGAGGGGTAGCGATGTCGACGGTCGGTACCAAAGTTCGAAGCTGCGAGTGCGAGGAAAAAAAACAAGAAGAAAAAATTCAACAAAAAAGTGATTTTGGCTGAATTTTTTAACAGGAAAAAATAGTATTCAAATAGTATCAAATATTGCTCGAGCCGTCGTCGTAGTCTCGCTCTCGCACATTCGCACACGATTTTAAAGGTATGATTACAATATTATATGATTTGCATGCCAAGCATTTCTCTCAATTAGTTCATAGGCAAGCTTATCTAGCCTGTGGTACAATACAACATTAAAGAATGCCATGCACATTAAACCGACAGATTAAAAATGTAAACCTTGATAGTGTCTACATGATACGCTCAAAGAATAGGCCACGTTCCAAATAGGGCGTATGAAATCACACACTTTCCTTTTATGCCTAATTTTTTATGTATTATCACATGTACCAAATATATATTATCACATCTACCAAAAAATGTATTGTCGCAAGAAATTATTCATACAAGTTTTTTCACATGAAATCACGAAATTTCATTACAAAAATATATTATCACATATACCAAAAAAATCATTCCACAATTTTTTTATGTGGTCACCGCTTGCTCTGCCCGCCTCATTAACAAAGCTAAACTTTCGTTGTCTCATACCAGCCAAGATATCACGAAATCATTCAAAGAATGTTTTCACATGAAATCACGTAATTTTATTCCAAAAAATGCACTATCACATGCACAACATAAAATCACAACACAGCACAACTGGGAGGGGGGTATTATCAATGTACCCCAAGAAAATATGAGATTCTTTGTTAATTTGTCGATTTAACGTGGATTACATTATTTCATGTAGTATTATACAACAAGCTAGATAAACTTGTCCATGAACCAACTGACGGAAATGCTTGATATACAGTTCATATAATACCATATCCACACCGCTCGACTCGTGTGCGAATACGCGAGAGCGACACTGCGACGATGACGCGAGCGAGTAGGTGGCAATCTAACTCTAGCAGCAAGGGCACCAGGTCACCACCGTCCATCGATGCACCGAACCACCGAGGGCTGCGAGGGGTAGCGATGTCGACGGTTGGTACCAAAGTTCGAAGCTGCGAGCGCGAGATAAAGAAAACAAGAAGAAAAAATTCAAAAAAAAAGTGATTTCGGCTGAATTTTTTAAAAGGAAAAAATAGTATTCAAATAGTATCAAATGTTGCTCGAGCCGTCGTCGTAGTCTCGCTCTCGCATATTTGCACGCGAGTTTAAAGGTATGATTACAATATTATATGATTTGCATGCCAAGCATTTCTCTCAATTAGTTCATAGGCAAGTTTATCTAGCCTGTGGTACAATACAACATTAAATAATGCCATCCACAAAAAACCGACATATTAAAAATGTAAACCTTGATAGTGTCTACATGATACGCTCATAGAATAGGCCACGTTCCAAATAGGGCGCATGAAATCACACACTTTACTTTTATGCCCATTTTTCTATGTATTATCACACGTAACAAAAATATATATTATCACATCTACAAAAAAATGTATTGTCGCAAGAAATTATTCACACAAGTTTTTTCACATGAAATCACAAAATTTCATTACAAAATTGTGTTATGAAACATACCAAAAAAAATCGTTCCACAAATTTTTTATGTGGTCGGTCGCCTGGCCTGGCCCGCCCCTGCTGACCAGGCTAAACTTTTGTTGTCTCATACCAGCCAAGATGTCACGAAATCATTCAAAGTATATTTTCACATGAAATCACGTAATTTTATTCTAAAAAATACACTATCACATGTAAAACATAAAATCACGACACAGTACAACCGGGAGGGGAGTATTATCAATGTACCCTAATAAAATATTAGATTCATTGTTAATTTGTCGATTTAATGTTGATTATATTATTTCATGTTGTATTATACAACAAGCTAGCTAAACTTGTCCATGAACCAACTGACGGAAATGCTTGATATACAGTTCATATAATACCATAACCACACCCTTCGACTCGTGTGCGAATACGCGAGAGCGACACAGCGACGATGACGCGAGCAAGCAGGTGGCAACCTAACCCTAGCAGCAAGGGCATCAGGTCACCACCGTCCATCGATGCACCGAACCACCGAGGGCTGCGAGGGGTAGCGATGTCGACGGTTGGTACTAAAGTTCGAAGCTGCGAGTGCGAGGTAAAAAAACAAGATGAAAAAATTCAACAAAAAAGTGATATCGGCTGAATTTTTTAAAAGGAAAAAATAGTATTCAAATAGTATCAAATGTTGCTCGAGCCGTCGTCGTAGTCTCGCTCTCGCACATTCGCACGCGAGTTTAAAGGTATGATTACAATATTATGTGATTTGCATGCCAAGCATTTCTCTCAATTAGTTCATAGGCAAGCTTATCTAGCCTGTGATACAATACAACATTAAAGAATGCCATCCACATTAAACCGACAGATTAAAAATGTAAACCTTGATAGTGTCTACATGATACGCTCATAGAATAGGCCACGTTCCAAATAGGACGCATGAAATCACAAACTTTTCTTTTATGTCCAATTTTCTATGTATTATCACACGTACCAAATATATATTATCACATCTACAAAAAAAAATATTGTCGCAAGAAATTATTCACACAAGTTTTTTCACATGAAATCACAAAATTTCATTACAAAAATGTGTTATGACACATACCAAAAAAATCGTTCCACAAATTTTTTATATGGTCGGCCGCCTGGCCTGGCCCGCCCCTGCTGACTAGGCTAAACTTTCGTTGTCTCATACCAGCCAAGATGTCACGAAATCATTCAAAGAATGTTTTCACATGAAATCACGTAATTTCATTCAAAAAAATACACTATCACATGTACAACATAAAATCACGACACAGTACAACCGGGAGGGGAGTATTATCAATGTACCCCAATAAAATATTAGATTCTTTCTTAATTTGTCGATTTAATGTGGATTACATTATTTCATGTTGTATTATACAACAAGCTAGCTAAACTTGTCCATGAACCAACTGACGAAAATGCTTGATATACAGTTCATATAATACCATATCTACACCCTTCGACTCGTGTGCGAATACGCGAGAGCGACACAGCGACGATGACGCGAGCAAGTAGGTGGCAACCTAACCCTAGCAGCAAGGGCACCAGGTCACCACCGTCCATCGATGCACCGAACCACCGAGGGCTGCAAGGGGTAGCGATGTCGACGGTTGGTACCAAAGTTCGAAGCTGCGAGTGCGAGTTAAAAAACAAGAAGAAAAAATTCAAAAAAAAAGTGATTTCGGCTGAATTTTTTAAAAGGAAAAAATAGTATTCAAATAGTATCAAATGTTGCTTGAGCCGTCGTCGTAGTCTCGCTCTCGCATATTTGCACGCGAGTTTAAAGGTATGATTACAATATCATATGATTTGCATGCCAAGCATTTCTCTCAATTAGTTCATAGGAAAGCTTATCTAGCCTGTGGTACAATACAACATTAAAGAATATCATCCACATTAAACCGACAAATTAAAAATATAAACTATGATAGTGTCTACATGATACGCTCATAGAATAGGCCACGTTCCAAATAGGGCGCATGAAATCACAAATTTTCCTTTTATGCACAATTTTTTATGTATTATCACACGTACCAAATATATATTATCACATCTACAAAAAAATGTATTGTCGCAAGAAATTATTCACATATGTTTTTTCACATGAAATCACAAAATTTCATTACAAAAATGTGTTATGACACATAGCAAAAAAATCGTTCCACAAATTTTTTATGTGGTCGGCCGCCTGGCCTGGCCCACCCCTGCTGACCAGGCTAAACTTTCGTTGTCTCATACCAGCCAAGATGTCACGAAATCATTCAAAGAATGTTTTCACATGCAATCACGTAATTTCATTCTAAAAAATACACTATCACATGTACAACATAAAATCACGACACAGTACAACCGGGAGGGCAGTATTATCAATGTACCCCAATAAAATATGAGATTCTTCGTTAATTTGTCGATTTAACGTGGATTGCATTATTTCATGTTGTATTATAGAACAAGCTAGATAAACTTGTCCACGAACCAACTAACGGAAATGTTTGATATACAGTTCATATAATACCATATCCATACCCTTCGACTCGTGTGTGAATACGTGAGAGCGAGACTGCGACGATGACGCGAGCGAGTAGATGGCAACCTAACCCTAGCAGCAAGGGCACCAGGTCACCACCTTCCATCGATGCAACGAACTACCGAGGGCTGCGAGGGGTAGCGATGTCGACGGTTGGTACCAAAGTCCGAAGCTGCGAGTGCGAGGTAAAAAAACAAGAAGAAAAAATTCAACAAAAAAAAAGTGATTTCGGCTGAATTTTTTAAAAGGAAACAATAGTATTCAAATAGTATCAAATGTTGCTCGAGCCGTCGTCGTAGTCTCGCTCTCGCAGATTCGCACACGAGTTTAAAGGTATGATTACAATATTATATGATTTGCATGCCAAGCATTTCTCTCAATTAGTTCATAGGTAAGCTTATCTAGCCTGTGGTACAATACAACATTAAATAATGTCATCCACATTAAAACGACAGATTAAAAATATAAGCCTTGATAGTGTCTACATATATGCTCATAGAATAGGCCACGTTCCAAATAGGGCGTATGAAATCACAAACTTTGCTTTTATGCTCAATTTTCTATGTATTATCACACGTACCAAATATTTATTATCACATCTACAAAAAAATGTATTGTCGTAAGAAATTATTCATACACGTTTTTTCACATGAAATCATAAAATTTCATTACAAAAATGTGTTATGACACATACCAAAAAAATCATTACACAAATTTTTTATGTGGTCGGCCGCCTGCCCTGGCCCACCCCTGCTGACCAGGCTAAACTTTTGTTGTCTCATACCAACCAAGATGTCACGAAATCATTCAAAGAATATTTTCACATGAAATCACGTAATTTCATTCAAAAAAATACACTATCACATGTACAACATAAAATCACGCCACAGTACAACCGGGAGGGGAGTATTATCAATGTACTCCAATAAAATATTAGATCATTTGTTAATTTGTCGATTTATTGTGGATTATATTATTTCATGTTGTATTATACAACAAGCTAGATAAACTTGTCCATGAACCAACTGACGAAAATGCTTGATATACAGTTCATATAATACCATATCCACACCCTTCGACTCGTGTGCGAATACGCGAGAGCGAGACTGCGATGATGACGCAAGCAAGTAGGTGGCAACCTAACCCTAGCAGCAAGGGCACCAGGTCACCACTGTCCATCGATGCACCGAACCACCGAGGGCTGCGAGGGGTGGCGATGTCGACGGTTGGTACCAAAGTTCGAAGCTGCGAGTGCGAGGTAAAAAAACAAGAAGAAAAAATTCAACAAAAAAAGTGATTTCCGCTGAATTTTTTAAAAGGAAAAAATAGTATTCAAGTAGTATCAAATGTTGCTCGAGCCGTCGTCGTAGTCTCGCTCTCGCACATTCGCACGCGAGTTTAAAGGTATGATTACAATATTATATGATTTGCATGCCAAGCATTTCTCTCAATTAGTTCGTAGGCAAGCTTATCTAGCATGTGGTACAATACAACATTAAAGAATGCCATCCATATTAAACCGACAGATTAAAAATGTAAACCTTGATAGTGTCTACATGATACGCTCATAGAATAGGTCACGTTTCAAATTGGGCGCATGAAATCACAAACTTTCCTTTTATGCCCAATTTTCTATTTATTATCACACGTACCAAATATATATTATCACATCTATAAAAGAATGTATTGTCGCAAGAAGTTATTCACACAAGTTTTTTCACATAAAATGACGAAATTTCATTACAAAAATGTGTTATGGCACATACCAAAAAAATCGTTCCACAAATTTTTTATGTGGTCGGCCGCCTGGCCTGGCCCGCCCCTGCTGACCAGGCTAAACTTTCGTTGTCTCATACCAGCCAAGATGTCACGAAATCATTCAAAGAATGTTTTCACATGAAATCACGTAATTTCATTCTAAAAAATACACTATCACATGTACAACATAAAATCACGACACAGTACAACCGGAAGGGGAGTATTATCAATGTACCCCAACAAAATATGAGATTCTTTGTTAATTTGTCGATTTAACGTGGATTACATTATTTCATGTTGTATTATAGAACAAGCTAGATAAACTTGTCCATGAACCAACTAACGGAAATGCTTGATATACAGTTCATATAATATCATATCCATACCCTTCGACTCGTGTGCGAATACGTGAGAGCGAGACTGCGACGATGACGCGAGCGAGTAGATGGCAACCTAACCCTAGCAGCAAGGGCACCAGGTCACCACCTTCCATCGATGCACCGAACCACCGAGGGCTGCGAGGGGTAGCGATGTCGACGGTCGGTACCAAAGTTCGAAGCTGCGAGTGCGAGGTAAAATTACAAGAATAAAAAATTCATCAAAAAAAAGTGATTTCAGCTGAATTTTTAAAAAGGAAAAAATAGTATTCAAATAGTATCAAATGTTGCTCGAGCCGTCGTCGTAGTCTCGCTCTCGCACATTCGCACACGAGTTTAAAGGTATGATTACAATATTATATGATTTGCATGCCAAACATTTCTCTCAATTAGTTCATAGGCAAACTTATCTAGCCTGTGGTACAATACAACATTAAAGAATGCCATCCACATTAAACCGACAGATTAAAAATGTAAACCTTGATATTGTCTACATATATGCTCATAGAATAGGCCACGTTCCAAATAGGGCGTATGAAATCATAAACTTTCCTTTTATGTCTAATTTTCTATGTATTATCACATGTACCAAATATTTATTATCACATCTACAAAAAAATGTATTGTCGTAAGAAATTATTCATACAAGTTTTTTCACATGAAATCACGAAATTTCATTACAAAAATGTGTTATGACACATACCAAAAAAATCATTCCACAAATTTTTTATGTGGTCGGCCGCCTGGCCTGGCCCGCCCCTGCTGACCAGGCTAAACTTTTGTTGTCTCATACCAGCGAAGATGTCACGAAATCTTTCAAAGAATGTTTTCACATGAAATCACGTAATTTCATTCTAAAAAATACACTATCACATGTACAACATAAAATCACGACACAGTACAACCGGGAGGGGAGTATTATCAATGTACCCCAATAAATTATTAGATTATTTGTTAATTTGTCGATTTATTGTGGATTACATTATTTCATGTTGTATTATACAACAAGCTAGATAAACTTATCCATGAACCAACTGACGAAAATGCTTGATATACAGTTCATATAATACCATATCCACACCCTTCGACTCGTGTGCGAATACGCGAGAGCGAGACTGCGACGATGACGCAAGCAAGTAGGTGGCAACCTAACCCTAGCAGCAAGGGCACCAGGTCACCACCGTCCATCGATGCACCGAACCACCGAGGGCTGCAAGGGGTAGCGATGTCGACGGTTGGTACCAAAGTTCGAAACTGCGAGTGCGAGGTAAAAAAATAAGAAGAAAAAATTCAACAAAAAAGGGATTTCGGCTGAATTTTTTAAAAGAAAAAAATAGTATTCAAATAGTATCAAATGTTGCTCTTCACGGTAATTAACCGCGGGCTAAGCCGTAAACGACGAAAACTCGCCTGCTGGCCTGCTAGGCAGATGCATCGAGCAACCAGCATCCTCGATTTTGCAGCCTGTGAAATCTGAATCATGGCACTACAGTTGGGCGGTTTTCTCAATTTCTGCAGTGGTGGTGCCCCCAACAGGACCACCTGCAATCCCCACAGAATGAGCCCAACTTTCCCAAGGAAATCTAATCATGACCCAGTCCACACATGCGGGCTACCCTGGCCAGGCCGGCCGTTCGAAGCTCGTGGCGCACCGCCGAGGAGGCGACGTCGCGACGAGTCGCGACCACACCGGGCTTTGTGCTCTCTTGCACAGCTCAAACCAAAACAAATTAATGCACTGTCGATATCAAGCCGTATGCACTACAAGCGCGCACAGGCCGAATAAATGCACGCTCTTGAAACTCGATGCTACTCATTTTTCAGACCTACCACATCTGCAAAAAGGAGCTCGTCATGTGTATTCCACGCTCTTGAAACTGCAGATGGGTATTGTTCTTCATTTCGTCAACACACTGAAATAACAATATACCGTGCATGCAGTAACTAACAACGTGTAGGTTGGGCCTTCCGAATGAAGCTGTTAACCAAAGCGGATTTGTCTCTTTAAAGACAGGAACAAGAACAACAACAGTGTCACACAAAAAGGACAGAAAGTCGGGGATCTAAAACATGCTTTAAACCCCCAAGAATCTCGTCATCGTGGCTGGTAGACGCGTGACAGGATATAATAATATCTAATTAATTAAGTTATTTATTTATAATATTTATTATAATAATATTTATTATATATCTTATACAACCTTCAAAGATACCTCTCAATATTAACAATAAGGGAAATTATACACACATAATGGTCGTAAGCCATTTTACAATCATTCTATATGGTTGTAAGTTCTTCCACGACCACCTATTGATCGTAAGTCCTACTACGACCACCTCATGGTCGTAAGTCCTACTACGACCAGGTCAGTACGACTACCCTATGATCGATAAAGTCTACAGATATGTGGCCCCAATCGACTAGGGATATTTGTGCGCTGTATTTAATACACGCAGTTTTTAATATGTATCGTTATTCTTAAGATAATTGCACGTATTAAACCTCTGTCTCTGACATACCCACAAGGCGACGTAGGGGGATATGCCTCTGACAATAACAGTCCTTAAACGTGCGCATTGCATCAAACAACAAGGTGCCTCTTGGCGTGGACAACTGTTACCTCTTCATGTGCTATATAAGGAGTAAAGTCGGTGGACAGAGGAAGAAACGATGATCGAGTGATCAAACGATCAAGAGATTCAACAACGACAACAAAAGACAGAAGTCATCAGCCCTATTTTTTTAGTGACTTCCTTCTTGTTGTAGACACAATCAATACATCAACACAGGAGTATGGTTGTTATTCTCTTAGGAGAAGGCCTGAACCTATATAAAATTCTCATATCCTTTTCTGTGTGGTTTCGCTCTAGGATAGCCCCTATCATTCATTCATAAGTTCGATATTAATCCATCGATAGTTGACGTTGTCCATGGGGATATCTATTTTCTCCTTTCCTTTTCGACAAACTGTCCTTATTTTCAACTCTAATGCTTTCATGGCAGGAGAGTGGAATGAGGAGAATTGGTTCGATTTGGCAAACTATGCAGGACTCGACATGGATGCCTACTACGAGTACGAGCAGGGCATCATTGAGTCCGACAGCAATGTCGGTTTCTGAGATCTTTCACCAGACCCAGGGAACCGTGCCACATACAAGGTTGATGAGGGACCCCTCTTCCTCACAATATTACACCCAGAGGAGGAACCAGGACCCTCAAAGGGCAAGGGTCCAACCGACTAGGATAAGGATCGCCCCACAGCAAGTATTCAACACAGTGAGGATTCCTCATCCAGACGTTTAAGCCCATCTAAGGCCGTCCGATCTGGCACAGCAAGTCTTGGAATCCATGATTCCAGGACTCAATCAACACCTCATAATTGTCACCCTTCGATTACACCCACGAGGTGTGTGGTCGAGCCCACTTCACCTGCAGATTCGACCATACCCCCGCAGGGTTCACCTTCAATCAGAGACGGTTATAACACGGAATTGCCCTTCCTGGAGGGGATTGCTCCAAGTCGCGAGGCGTTGTCATTCGACTACTCCTCGAGTCAGGAGGACTCAACCGCGAGTGGGGATAGTAGCACCTAGGAGGTCTTTGTCCTCTCCTTAGATCCTAATCTATCTCTAAGAGGCAGGACTGGGGTTACTTCCCATCGCACACCCGCTTCGGGTCTCGTGGTGATGGCAAGAACACCTCTGGTGACGACCAGGATCTCCACATTCATGAGTGTGGTCAAAATCTTAGAAGTGATCGCTCTCCACTAAGACACGCTTCGGCTGACTCAGATATTGATGATCCTGAAACCAACAGGAGAAGAAGAATTGCTACCGAGAGATCCTTACGTGGGTGCACCCAATACCAGTCAGAGGAAGCTCAAGAAAACCCGGCTCAATAGCTTGGACAAGCTCCAAGCTGTGACCTCTGCGCTCAAGAGATCGCACGAAGACTTCGGGACACAATGGTCAGGCTTGAGCAGAATCGACAACACTGCCCTGAATGTCGTACCTAGACAACTCCGTCGAATGCTAGTCGTTCAAATGACTCTCCTCGTGAAGAACGATAGGACCACGATCCGGTCGATCTCCGACCACGGCATGAGTAGGACAAACTCATAGGGGAGGTGGTCGTTCACCACTTCTTCCAAGAAATCTGCACTAGCAGATGGATCATGGAGCATAATAAGTATTACCCTCGTAGAATTGAGGTCTATGATAGGTTAGGCCCATTTTTCACTGGGTATCGCCGAATATGATCGTCTAGTGATGCCAACCATTCTTTCCAGCAAAGGAGGCATTATGATATCGTTACCGGATATTGGGCGTTTTTGCTTGACATTTGAGTAGTTCGCTGGCCGCCCCCAGTTCCGACCAGTGAACACAGAGAAGTCTGATGGGTCACAAAATCCCATCGAGTTTCTTCAAATCTATACCACCATCGTTCGAGCAGCAGGAGGAGGAGAGCATATAATGGCCAACTACCTTCCTACCGTGCTCGAATGATCTTCTCGATCGTGGTAGTTAAATCAGTCACAAGAGTCGATCTATTCGTGGCAACACTTCTACGACCTACTATTAGCCAACTTTCAGGGCACTTACAACTGCCCTTGAAAGGAGGAGGGCCCGAATAGAATGCGATAGAATTATCATGAGACCCTACGCTAATTTATCAGGCATTTTAGTCAGGTTCGTAATTCAATTCCTATAGTTTCTGACTCTTCTGTCATCAAGCCGTTCAAGTAGGGGTCCGCAGTCGAAGGATCATAGAGGATATTGCTCTAAATCCCTGGCTACCTTCACCGAGCTCTTCGAAATGGTTGACCGCTTTGCAATTACAGCAGAAGCGATCGAGTGGAATCACACGATTGATCGCGACGATAAGGACACACAAGGAGTGGGCGAAGGTAACAAGAAGAAAGATAAAAAGGTTGGAAAATCCAAAAGAAAAGTCTAAAGGCCAAAAAATCTTAAGTCAAAAGCTCTCAGGAGGTCTTAGCCGTGAGCGGCAAGGAGCCTCGAAGCTCCAAACCATACTCCAATTGGAGCAAAGGTAAACGCCTCGAACAGAAGAACAACAAGCCTAGGTGGTCTTTTTCACAAAATAGAAGGACACAACCTTCACAACTGCCAAGTTTTTCAACGGAAACTCGAGGATTACTACTCCGGTAAGGGACCGCTTCCTACACTGGAAGAGGTGGGACAATCAAGTTATCGAAAACAGTCGGATGATAATGAGGAGATGCCATTTCAAGATCCAGAACACACTATCAATCACATGTATGGGTGTCTTCAGCATATGAGTCAAAACAATAACTCAAAGCTGTCGAACGTGAGGTAAATTCCATTAGCTATCCTTTGGTCAATAAAGTACCAAAGTGATCAAAAATCACCATCTCTTTTGGAAAAGGTGACTGTCCAATCCCTTTTACTCGACCTGGTCATTTTTCGATTATGGTCGAGCCCACCATCAACAATTATCGAGTCAATCACGTGTTAGTTGATGGTGAAAGTTCATTAAACTTACTCTTTACAAGTGCCCTGGACGAAATGCAAGTTTCCAGGACAAAGATCAAACCAGTATGATGCTCATTTCATGGGATCGTACCGAGGTCTTCGGCCAAGCCTATTGATCAAGTTTCCCTTCCTATTACATTTGGGTCGCCAAACAATTTCAGGACAGAGAATATCTTTTGATGTGGTCGATTTCGACACGGCATATAATGCTATTCTTGGTCGACCAATTCTAGCATGATTCCTAATGGTTGCTCATTATGGTTACCAATGTCTTAAGATGCCAGATCTCAAAGGAGTAATCACAGTCCGCTATGATAAAAAGATGGCGTTTACGTGCGACCGTAAGTCCCTCAAGATGGTTGGCCAAATACCAATTCGAGAAGCAAGCAAAGTGCAACCTTCGACCAAGCAATGGAAGTCTAAAATTGCCCCAAAGACGAACAACCAAGTCAAAGAAGTTCCACTTAATATAGAGGAACCTTCTAAAACCATTTGCAACAGAGTCGCTCTCGACCCCGTATAGGAAGACGTTCATCTTCCTGAGAGCAAACGCAGATGTCTTCGCGTGGGAAGCATCCAACATGCCTAGAGTTTCTAGAGAGGTGATCGAGCACATGCTAGCTTTACAGTTCGATGAGTTAGAGCTATTGTTTGATGAACAACTTGCCATTTTTTAGAGCAAAACTGTACCATATGTGATCCACTCAATAGTGTCCTTTGATGTAGGAACATATGATTAGCAAGTAATGACTATCACATAGAATCAAATTATATACAAAACACCAAGGGTGAGCTACAAAGGCTGACCTATAGTTTCTAGGAAGATTTCTTTAGAACAAAACTGCACCGCAGGCGATAAATGTGATCTTACAAAAGTACTAAAAGCAGTGCAACCTAAAAGTGCGCATATATAAGCTACTAAAAATTTGAAAATGTAGTTATTCGTAAATGGGACTACCGAAGCTGAATTCTTGCAAGGATGATCTAACAATGTTAGGAAAGTAATAGAAGTTCAATAGCAAAATGTCTAACTTTCAACTATTATATATAATAAACTTGCTTTAGGGTTACATTTGTGGACAGTAAAAAGTCAAGATCTGTTTAAAATTACATGACTGCCTAAAGATCTTACTAAAGCTTTAAATTATTGACACTAACAACATAATATACCCAGAATAGAGGTCGTGCCTAAAATTATTTTCCTTCGAAAAAATAGTTCTACTGCAGGTACCTCTATATCATAGAAAAGAAAGCGCATCTCGCATTGAAAAATTGGAGATCAACATTCATACTGACACATTATGCTAGATAGGTTACTTTCATCTCACCTTGGGTTCCATAGGTACCTCAGCACTCCCTCAAATGTAATTGATGCTCACTGTTAGGTATGGAGGTATAATTTCTGTAAACATGATTAGCACAAAGCAGGCACGAAAAATGACACAAAATAATAATATACTCTTATGCTATCTGTACAGCAGTAAAGGCAAGAATAGTGTGCACCACGGTCAATTAAAAATGCATTTTTCATGACTATGACATTAAAAGGTCGGCAGGGTATTTTTAGTCTAAGTGCTGAAGGTTGTGAGGTAAAACAAAAAAAAACCTAGTCAATATATCCCAATATAGAATGATTATTGATCTATATGAGATTGTGCAGAGAAATAGCTTATGGAAGTATGGACATTCATTTAACTGAAGTCTTTGAAAGAATACATGTAAACCAAAAAGGATTCGGAGTTTTATTTGAATATTGGAGTTTTTGGGCAAAAACTGAACACCCAAAAGGCTTTTTTAATTGATGTTTACTTTTGAGTATGCAGACATGCGAAATATGGTCATAATGTAACTGATTTCCTACATAAAGCATGGCTAAATCAACAAGCCATGGATCATTTGCGCTGAATACACAATTAAGAACATCGTATATACACTAATTATGGGATGGGAATCCTGCCCATGAATCAAGGTTTGAAACATGAATAGTCGGCATCGCAAAAAAATCACAAAGAACTATGTACAGTAATATACTATAAGGTAATTGTATGGTTCGTAGCTAGTAAACTTTTCTATACCAAAAGAAGAGTAACCTATTTCAATTGGCGCATATATTGACTTATAGGATGTCTCAGACCGTATACACACAAATGACACATACGGTTGCAGAAATCATGCAACCCTGAAAAAATCATGCAGCAACCTAAGTGTACTATTACATATGTAGAAAATTATGTTAATTTCAGGTCGAAGGATTATACATCATTATTGCTTGAGACCAACTGATAACACGTAAAATTATAACAATCTCAATAGTGTCTTAAGATGGGTCAATACAACACCATGTTCTCTAATATGTATTCACATTATTGATTTGATATTCATATATCCATGACCGGTGAAATATGATCATCAATCAATACATGTGTTAAGATTACTAGTGTTCCGACTAGTGACATCCGACTAGAGATACATTTAGAATGACATAATATAAGTTAAAGAGCTTCACCAACAAGGCACATTCCTATTAATCTTTATAAATGATAATTCATCCAAAGAACATAATAACATTTATTTTATAACTCATAAACATAGACGTGATACAATCATCTCTATGATTGCCTCTAGAACATATCACCAACAGAGACACCCCTCCCTATAAGAAACGAACCTCTAGAACATATCACCAACAGAGACACCCCTCCCTATAAGAAACGAATGGCCAAGGGCCAAGTACCACACACAAATGGCCAAGGGCCACACATAAATAGTCCGACACAAATCGAGAGAGGAATGATACTTCCTTTACCCAAACAAAACCTGAGACGAAGCAAGCACAGGGCGAGCTAGAACGCACGGAAAGAACAAACGAAAGGCAAAATTATGAAACCCGCCGAAAACAAATTGGAGGCCCCGATTACGGCACTAAGTAGCAGGACGAAGAAGCAGCGGCTGCGCAAACAACTCCCTCCCCCAAAAGGAAAAGCGGAGAAAGAAGCCATCACCCAATATAAAACCACAGTAAAAAAAGAAGGAGAACGACGAAGTTGAAACCGACAGATAGCAAAACAAAGAAGATACGAAGTGGCGGAGAGAACAGCTTCTTCCACCGAACAAAACCGCACAAAGGAAAAACGTAGACCAACTAGAAAGAAGCGGCAACAAGAAGCGCAACAACGGAAACTAAACCGACATAGAACGAAACGAAGGAGGCGAGAGACGCAGGGAGGATGGAGAAGAAGGACATGCGGCGGCAACCCAGACAGAAACGGTGGACGAACGATGGGAAGAGAACGACCGAAGAGAAGCGACACAACCGAGGCGAAAGATATGCAGGGGACAGTAGCGAGGTGCCGTAGTGGGGAGCAAAAGTTGAGTGATACGGATTACCGGGTCTTCACGTCGTAGGATCGAGGGGGATAAATAGAGAAAGCCTATTGAGAAGCAAATCTTGGCAACACACTCCAATGAGATAGCCTCCAACAAAGAACTCAATCAACAATCTCTAATTGAACGATCAGTGTCCATACATCCGTCGCACGATGCTCCTTACAATCCATAGGAAATACAAGGACAAGATGGGGAACTCCCAACCTAGGGATCTAACCTAGGCAAGAGCAAAGCTCAAGTCTTCTTCTGCTTTCTCTCCTTTTCTTTGTTGGGTGGAGGGCCCCTTTTATAGTGGGGTCGGGTGGGAGAAGTTCGGTTCGGCCAGGCGTCGGCGGCTCGACCGGCGTGGCGGCCGGCCGGACCGGCGTGGGGGTCGGCCGACCGGCGGTCGATCGGTCGACCGCCGTTGAACTTGGTTCGCCCGGCGTCGGACCGGTCCGAACAAAGACAGTGACAATGAGTTGGGGGAGTTTGGTTCGCCCAGCGCCGGCGGCCCGACCGGCGTGGGAGGCCGGCCGGACGGCGTGGGAGGCCGGCCCGACCGGCCTGGAACATCGAGCGACCCTTTGTCTCCCGGTCATCATTCCTCTTGCCATCTTCTCCCTGGTGATTAAACATACATATGGAGCATGAGGTAGCATCCAGCTCTCAGAGATATCAAAGCGAGACTCAAGTAAGAGCGACTTCACCTCAATGTTAAGTTGTTGCGCTCGCGCTCTTGTCATTGGTCCCTTGGGCGTGATGGAGGTGACTTGGCCCTCGTTGGAGTTGATGGAGTTGGTGTCGATGTCCTCATCATCCCCCCTTCTTGGAAAGGAGTCGTCCTCGACTCGATGTGTTCTGGCTCCAAGAATGGTGATAAGTCCGCCACATTAAAGGTAGAGCTCACCGCGTACTTGTCGCTTGGAAGGTCAATCTCATATGCGTTGTCATTGATCTTCTTGAGCACTTTGAAAGGTCCGTCGCCGCGTGGCTTCAACTTGGAGGAGCGCTCGGTGGGGAAACGGTCTTTGCGAAGGTGAATCCATACCAAGTCGCCGGGCTCAAATAGCATTTGCTTCTTGTGCATATTGGCCTTCTGTGCATAGAGGCGGGTTTTCTTTTCAATTTCCTCCCGGGTTTTGAGGTGAATTTTCTTCACGAAGTCGGCTCGCTTGGAGGCTTCCATGTTGACTCGTTCTTGTAGCGGTAGTGGAAGAAGATCAAGTGGTGTAAATGGTTTGAAGCCATACACCACTTCGAAAGGGCACATGTTGGTGCCGGAGTGAACAGCGGGTTGTAGGCGAACTCCACGTGAGGTAGACATTCTTCCCACTCTTTGAGGCTCTTCTTGATCATGGTCCTTAAAAGACTTGACAAGTGCGATTCACAACCTCGGTTTGGCCGTCGGTCCATGCGGTGGCGGTGGTGGAGAAAAGCGACTTGGTGCCAAGTTTTGCCCACAAAGTCTTCCAAAAATAGCTCATGAATTTGACATCGCGGTCGGAGACGATCGTCCTAGGCATTCCATGGAGGCGCATAATCTCCCAAAAACAGTTAGCTACATGGGAAGCATCGTCGCATTTATGACAAGCAATAAATGAGCCATTTTGGAGAATCTATCAACAATCACAAAATCGAATCCTTACCCGTCTTCGTTCTAGGTAAGCCCAATACAAAGTCCATGCTAATGTCCTCCCAAGGAGCACCGTGAATGGGAAGCGGGTATACAAACCGTGGGGATTGAGCTTGACTTCGCCTTGTGACACGTGATGCACCGTTGAACATACCTCTGAACGCCTCGTCGCATTTTAGGCCAATAGTAGTTATCGGAGAGCATGGTGTAGGTCTTTTCCTTCCAAAGTGTCCCATTAAGCCGCCAACATGAGACTCTGCACAAGGAACAAACGAATGACGACTCGGGAATACAAAGCTTGTTAGTATAAAAGAGGAAACCGTTGTGCATGTGGTACTTTTCCCAACCCTTCCCATCACAAAGATTGCGAAAAGGCATAGAAAGCGGGATCATTCGCATACAAAGATTTCAAACTTTCTAAGCCAAGTACCTTGGCCTCTAGTTGCACCAAAGATGATATGTTTTCTAGAAAGAGCGTCGGCTACCACATTCTCCTTCCCTTTCTTATACTTCACAACATAAGGGAAAGTTTCTATGAATTCGACCCATCTAGCATGACGACGATTTAATTTTGATTGGCCCTTAAGATATTTTAAAGATTCATGATCGGAGTGGATGACAAATTCTTTGGGCCAAAAGTAGTGTTGCCAAACTTCTAGCACCCTAACCAAAGCATATAATTATTTATCATACACAGGGTAATTAAGTTGGGCGCCATGTAATTTTTCGCTAAAGTACGCTACGGGTCGCCCATTTTGCATCAAAACACCCCCAATGCCCAACCCACTAGCATCACATTCCACTTCAAAAGTTTGGGTGAAGTCCGGTAAAACAAGCAAAGGAGCTTCGGTTAACCTTAACTTTATAACTCTTGAAAAGACCTTTCTTGAGACTTACCCCAAACAAAGTTAACACCTTTTTTTGTGAGTTCATTCAGAGGGGCGGCAATGGTGCTAAAATCTTTCACAAACCGACGATAAAAACTAGCCAAGCCATGGAAGCTACGAATTTGACTAACATTCAAAGGGGTTGGCCAATTTTTAATTGCTTCAATTTTAGCTTCATCAACTTCAATTCCCTTAGAAGAGACAACAAATCCGAGGAAGATCAATTTATTGGTGCAAAAAGTGCATTTCTCAATATTAGCAAACAATTTCTCATTTCTAAGCACCTCTAGAACAAGCCTAACATGCTCAACATGCTCATCCAAGGATTTGCTATACACGAGAATATCATCAAAATAAACAACCACAAATTTCCCAATGTAAGCACGCAGGACATGATTCATGAGACGCATAAAGGTGCTAGGAGCATTGGACAAACCAAAAGGCATAACAAGCCACTCATACAAGCCAAACTTGGTTTTGAAAGCGGTCTTCCATTCATCTCCTACGTTCATTCTAATTTGGTGATACCCACTCTTCAAGTCAATTTTAGAGAAAATGATGGAGCCACTCAATTCATCAAGCATATCATCAAGTCTAGGTATGGGGTGTCTATATCTAACCGTGATATTGTTGATAGCCCTACAATCTACACACATGCGCCAAGTGCCATCTTTCTTAGGGACAAGGATTACCAGTGCAGCGCATGGGCTCAAGCTCTGCGGACATAGCCCTTGTCAAGTAGGGCTTGCACTTGACGTTGGATCTCCTTGGTCTCCTGGATTGGCGCGACGGCGGCGGTTGGGGAGAGGAGCCCTGGAATGAGGTCAATTCGATGCTCAATCCCTCTCAAAGGAGGAAGCCCCACGGAATCTCCTGGGAAGACATCCTCAAATTCTGCAAGAGAAAAGAAAGAGCACTTGGAAGAGGGGGTGAGTCATTAGTTGAAAGAATAAGGTCCTTGCACACTAAAAAGAGGGGGCATATGGTGGAGTCCCTCCTCACTTCTCTCACATCTGATTTGGTAGCTAGCATGACTAAAGCTCTCTCCTCTCCTTTCTTTTGGCCGCTCTTGTGGGTTTTGTGGTTCTCACACACCGAAGGGTGGCCCTCATTCTTTACCCTTTCTCCTTGGCAGGTAGCAACCCGTGGAGCATTGTCGGCGAGGATCTGGTTGGGAGTCATGGGACGAAGCACCACCTCTTGGTTATGCCATTTGAACTTGTAGTGGTTGGTTCGGCCCTCATGTGTCACCGCTCGATCGTACTGCCACGGCCTCCCCAACAGGAGGTGGCACACCGTCATGGGCACCACATCACACTCCACCGAGTCGGCGTAGGCTCTAATTTGGAAAGTGACCTTTGTCATGTATTGCACCTTGACCGTGCCACAATCACTTAACCATTGTACATGGTAAGGGTGAGGATGCTTCTCCAATTTGAGTCCCAACTTCGAGCACAGTTCTTGGCTTGCAAGGTTGTGACAACTCCCGCCATCAATAATTACTTTGATGGATTTTCCTTGTATGCCAGCCTTGGTTTGAAATAAATTGGTCCTTTGCTCGGGCTCATCTTGTTTCTGGACCGTCAAAGTCTTCTTTGTGACAATGAGAGCCGCTCATATCAAAGTCACAAAAGAGTGGGTCTTGGGCCTCTTCTTCTTGGGCATCTTCACGGTTAGCAATCTCATTTAATCTCTCGGCCTCTTCATTACTATCGGATTCATATTCTCCATCTTCGGTCACAATCATGGTTCGTGTTTGGGCACTCCTTGCAATGTGCCCACGGCCCAAACACTTGAAACATTGGATCTCACGGCTCTTGGCGGTGGATCCGATCAAGAAGACCCACTTGTTGCCGGAACTCACGGGTAAGGGTGTGGGTGCTTCTTTGGTGCGGTGGTGGTGGTTGGAGGCCTTATGCTTGAGGCGCCCACCACTCCCTTGGGTGTATCTCTTCTCGAGTGGGCTCTTGGATGTTGATTTGTTGCTATATGTTGTAGCCACAGGCGTGAAGGTTGTATAATCGCGGGCATTCTTTGAATCTTGTTGCACTTGCCTCTCACCTTGGTAGCTTGGTGCACTAACTCGACCACGTTGTTGTATGGTTGGAACTCTGTGATCCTCTTGATGGAGTAGTTCAAGCCCGACATGAAACGGGCCATGGTTTGTTCTTACGCCTCTTGTATGTTGGCTCGTATCATGGCTTTCTCAATCTCCTTATAGTACTCCTCAATGCATCGGTTGCCTTGCTTCATGTTTTGCAATTGGTCATACAAGTCCCTCTTGTAGTGCTTGGGCACAAATCTTGCCCTCATCTCATGCTTCATCTCAACCCAAGACGCTACCGGCCTCTCATTGCGGGCTTCCCTTTGGTTGATTACCTGTTCCCACCATATGAGTGCATAGTCATCAAACTCAACCGATGCCATTGCTAGTTTCTTCTCTTCGGAGTAATTATGCAGCTGAAATATTTTATCCACTTTCAACTCCCAAGTGAGATATGCTTCTGGATTCGGACCTCCATCAAATTTGGGTATGGTGAACTTTAGCTTCCCAAACCTTTCCTCTTCACGCTCATACCGGTACCTTCCGCGGGGTCCATCACGCGACCTCGGCTCCCATCCATCATCGTAAAGATCGGCAATGCCTTCTGCTCTTCTTGGTGGAGGTGGGTGAGCTTGGTGATGGTGGGTGCGGTCCCTTCTTGCTTGCCGCTCTCGAGCCAGGCGCTCGGCGGTTTCTGCATCGGTCTCATCCAATTCAACCTCATGTGCTCCCAACGGATTCGCTCGAAGTTCCCTAATGATGTCGGCCACGAGGTTGGCTCGGAGAACCCCGAATTGTTGGTTGATCTCGATCTCCAAGTCCCTTTGAGTACTGGCCATTGTTTCCTGGATCTCTTGTCGAAGGCGCCTCAACGCATTGAGCTGCGTTTGAGTGACACAATCAGCGCCCAACTCATCTCCTGCTGCAGGGTGGCCTCCTCCTGACATGGTTAGTAGCCAACAAAGAGAAACAAAGTTTAGCTTGTAAAGAAAATATGTGAAATCTCACTCTCCCTCACCTTCCCTGCCAACCAAGTCCTTGTACTCCCTCACGGATTGTGGAAGAGGATTGAGAGAGTTCTTTGCTGGAGACCTTGAACACACACACAATTTATGTGGAGCTTGGAAGGGGTGAGTATACAAAAACAAACACAAAACGAATTTCAAGTGAAATAATGCTAAAAGGAATCCAAACTAGATTGCAATAGCCTAGGTGCCGATCCCAAGTCAAATGAACCCACACACACTCCCAAAGATGATGGTACTAGAATGCAACCAAAGGTAATGAGCTAAAGCAAAGGATGGAAGTGAAGGTAGAATTAGCTCGTGTTGCACTAGTAAGGGAAGACGCTTGTTCGATTGCAAAGTTGTATGGCTATAGATTGCATATGTCAATAAGAATGCACCAACATGTAGGAGCGTGTCTTAAAGGTATTTGAGTTGGCTTTCCCCTTCCCCCTTTTCTTTCTTTCTCTTTTTTTTTGATGCCTCGTTGGGACAACTCTCTTGACTTTTCTTTTTCTGTTCCTGTTTTGGAGGGGAAGGTATTTCTTTGTTGCCCAACTCAAATCATATGAATTTCCAACGGATTCACGCTCTATGAATGGATCTAGGTGCACCGATTATTTTACACATGCAAAGCCAAGCAATCATGGATGAACTAGTCTGACTAGGAGCAAAGGTATTCGCAAAGGTTCGATAAAGGCTTACAAGGCTCAAAGTCGAGGTTGAAACGTTGCAGTTTCTGGAAAGTTGTTGTTCTGTTTCTCCACGGGTGGTCCGACCGGGTGTGTCCAACGGTCGGACCGGTCGTCCAACGGTCGGACCGGTCTGGCCACCGGTTCGAACCGTTGGTTCGGCCGGTCAGACCGATTTCACGAACGAGCCAGATCCGATCGGCGAAATGACGAATTTCTTCGATTCCGAACGATTCCTCGGTCCAAATGGCACAAAAATCACAGGGGAAGTAGATCAGCACATAAGCAAAGTATCTATTGGATCCAAATTAGCAAAACTCAACAATCAAACTCGAATAGGAGCTAGGGTTGTCAGATTTGGGGAAGAACACATGAACCCTAGAATCAAAAAAAGTGATAGATCGATCCTACCGTGGCAACCAAGAGCTCTGATACCAAGATGATACGGATTCACGGGTCTTCACGTCAGAGGATCGAGGGGGATAAATAGAGAAAGCCTATTGAGAAGCAAATCTTGGCAACACACTCCAATGAGATAGCCTCCAACAAAGAACTCAATCAACAATCTCTCTAATTGAACGACCGTGTCCATACATCCATCGCACGATGCTCCTTACAATCCATAGGAAATACAAGGACAAGATGGGGGAACTCCCAACCTAGGGGATCTAACCCTAGGCAAGAGCAAAGCTCAAGTCTTCTTCTGCTTTCTCTCCCTTGTTTGTTGGGTGGAGGGCCCCTTTATAGTGGGGTCGGGTGGGAGAAGTTCGGTTCGGCCAGGCGTCGGCCGGCCTCGACGGGCGTGGGCGCCGGACGGGCCGGCCGATCGACTGCCGACCGCCCGTTGAACTTGGTTCGGCCCGGCGTCGGACCGGTCTGGAACAGCAGGCAGACAGTCGAGTTGGGGGAGTTTGGTTCGGCCCAGGCGTCGGCCGGTCTGACCGGCATGGGCGGCCGATGCGAACAAAGACGACCCTTTGTCTCCGGTCATCATTCCTCTTGCCATCTTCTCCGCTGGTGATTAAACATACATATGGAGCATGAGGTAGCATCCAGCTCTCAGAGATATCAAAGCGAGACTCAAGTAAGAGCGACTTCACCTCAATGTTAAGTTGTTGCGCTCGCGCTCTTGTCATTGGTCCCTTGGGCGTGATGGAGGTGACTTGACCCTCGTTGGAGTTGATGGAGTTGGTATCGATGTCCTCATCACTGAGGGTAGGCACACAAAATAAGAAACCTATCGCTTCAGGGGATGGACCGACGCAGGCAGAGCCAACCGAGCGCAATGTCAATAGGATGTGCGGTCACATACGAAGACAATGGCGAACGCAATCGAGCAGTGGAAAACAACGGAACCAACATCGGACGGCTAGGAAAAAGAGGGCGACGTGGCCTGCCTCGCAAGCCCCCAATCCGGACTGCTTTTACCTGTTAAGATAATCCCGCTACTTCCCCCGCTTAACCTAAGTTAACCATTTAATGAAAGTTTAAACCGGGAGCCAGTGGGGAACACCGAGACAGAGCACAGGCCAGAGCAGGCAAGCAAGGCAGAAGTAATCGCATGAGGGCCCCCAAAGATAATCGCGGCAGGCAGGCAGGCCCAGTGAAGTATAAGAGGCAGTTGGGCAAACCAGCGAGGCACCACCGCCGCTCGCTACCCACTTCTCTCCCACCTCCTGTTCTTCTATTCCTTCCTTCCTTTTCCTCTCTGGCCTTTGCTTCTCGCGCAGGAGTTGGGATCCTTCCTAGCTTAGCTTACTTAGCCCATGGCGCCGTCCCAGATCCGCTTCGGCCACCCCTCCCGCTGCGACACCGACGAAGAGGAGGAAAAGGAGGAGGAGGAATACGAGGGGGAGGAAGAGGTGGAGGGAGAGGTGGCCGTCTCGTCGCCGCTGATGCTTCCGGCGGCGAGGGGAGGGGTGTCCTTGGTAGAGACGGTGGCGGCGGCTCTGCGGCGGTCGCTGCTGCTGTGCAGCAGCATGCGCGCAGCGGCGGAGGAAAACAGGGCCGCGGACGCGGGGATGCAGATAGGGCGGCCCACCGACGTGCGCCACGTCTCGCACGTCACCTTCGACCGCTTCGTCGGCTTCCTGGGCCTCCCCGCTGACCTCGAGCCCGACGTGCCCCGCCCCGCGCGCAGCGCCAGGTCAGTGCGCCACCCGTGCTCTTAATTCGACTTTTAGCTAGTTTGGCCTTCCACGTAAGTTTCGTGCTCCGTAAATTTGCGGATGATTCTGTGGCGGAACTCTGTAATTGGGATTCCGCCCCAGATATCGAGAATTTACGGTGTTAATGTCTGGGGATTCAGCCGAAGTTTGTGTTCTTCTGTTACCCGTTTTGAAATTACTCGCATGATGTCCAGCTAATCAGTGGTGCCACCTTACTGAACAAAAATGCAGACGGAATAGTAGTAGTAGTAGTTAGTCTCATAGTCTGGTGAGCCTTTAGATTTGCTTGGCTTGAGCTAATAGGGCTGGCTTGTGACCTCATTTCCAGAACTGTGGCTGTTTTCAAGGATGGCATGGTCAAGTTCAACTACTGGGATTTTCTAAAGTACATCTCTCTCTCTCTCTCTTTTTGTGGAAATAGGTCTATTTGTACTTGCCAGGGAATGGGATATTATGTTGTTCTTTTTAGTTTTATATTCATTTCCAAATTGGGAGTGGCTCTTCAAATATCATCTTTTAGTTTTGTCCTCGTACTGTTGTATCTGATCCATAGCCTTTCAATTGCTGCGGTGAATTCTATGAGTTTAAGGCCTTCATATGTGCTTCTATTTTCAGTTAGCTTTTCTTTTTTATTTTCTTAACGAACATTAGACCCTACCTTAGTTAATGACTTAATGTTTACCGAATCTATCAGACCCTGACTTAGTTTATGTTTACTAAATCTATTTTTACACACAGTGTGAGTGTATTTGGAGTTTCGCCAACATCCATGCAATGCTCGTACGATAAAAGAGGAAACAGTGTGCCAACAATATTGTTGACTATGCAAAGGAAGTTATACCTACTTGGGGGGCTTCAGGTAAGGCCAACCGGCCAAGGATAATCCGAAAAGTTTATAACTACATTTGCAGTACTCACGTTCTAAAAATGTTGTTTCTTGTTCTTGTAGGCTGAAGGGATCTTCAGAATCGATGCAGATAATAGCCAGGAACTATATGTCAGGGAGCAACTAAACAGGGGTATTGTTCCAGATGGAGTTGACATGCACTGTCTCGCGAGTCTGATAAAGGTGTGGTGAAATTTCTTAGCATTATTTCTTTTGTTTGCAACTACCCTTTGCTTTCTTGAACATAAGTCTTTTATGTATAAGGCCAGTATTCAGGTTTATGGCATCAAAGCCTTCCAATATGAGAATTCAGACATGCTTTTTGCAATTTGAACGTGTACAAATCCTTCAAATAAAAGAATTCAAACATAGTCAAGAATCAGTATAGTACACAGTAATACAAGGCATAAACTGTATTTGAGTAAATTTTATTTTGAATAAATCTACAGAGAAATGACTTTCTTGAGATGTTCCGTTTTATTTTATCAGTTTTTCTTCTACATCATTCCATGATCAACGTTGTTGCTGATTATAGGCATGGTTTCGGGAACTTCCAAGTGGAGTGTTGGACTCATTGACTCCAGAACAAGTGATGCAGTGCAACAGCGAAGAAGAGTGTGCTCTCCTTTCAAGTATGCTACCTCCAGTGGAAGCAGCATTACTTGATTGGGCCATCAATCTGATGGCAGATGTTGTGGAACATGAAAACTACAACAAGATGAATGCTCGCAACATTGCTATGGTTTTCGCACCAAACATGACTCAGGTTATTAGCAAGCCCATTTATTTTTCAGTTTTTCTCAACCTAAGGATTTTTCCAGTTCGGAGCCTAATCATAGGACATAACTCTTTCAGATGGCCGATCCCTTGACTGCTTTGATACATGCAGTTCAAGTGATGAATTTTCTAAAGACATTGATATTGAAGACTGTAAAGGAAAGGGAGGAGGCAGCTACAGCAGCGAGGGCATTCCTGTCCAACTCTGGTTCCCCAAGTGATAAAGATGAACCTCAGACATTAGAGCATTTGGACAAGCCCTTCATCTGTTCAAGTCAGCAAAATGTTGATTGCCCTATGATTAGTGGGGCTACTCTTGATCATTTCCTCTTTAGAGTAGAACAAGTGCTTCATCATGATGCACAAGGTAGTATTGGAGGGCCCAAGAAGCGTGACACTGGTACGGGCCATGACAAAAGCAACAGCGAGTTTTCTCCCATGGACAGTGATTTTAGTAGCCAAGTCAACAATTCTGCAAACAAATTCAGGAACGACAATGTGGAAGGTTTGTTTGACAAATTTAAATTTAGGAAAGGAGTAGGGAGACTCTGCAGACACCCTGTGTTTCAGTTGAGTAGGTCCATGAAGAAGTCCGGTGAAGCAGGACAAGCTTGTATATGATATGATAGGGTTTAGTTGATAATGCCATTATTTTTGCAGCTGTGTTTACTGCTTAGCTCATCAGCCATTCGCCTAGATTGTGTGAGTAGGAGGTATTTGCCCATTTGGTAGTACCGATGTGGAGTTCCTTGGGTGTATATTTAAGCTATTCACTTCTGACCATCCAAATTGTAAGAAGCCATCATCACCTGTCGCTCCTACCTTGTTAACAAAAAATCACATTGAACTAATAATTTAGTGATTCTTTATCAGATGCACTCTCGCCAGATTTTGCTTTTGGGGTAACTGAGAATGAAAGCAAGAGAAGGAAGCTCAGCACACAACAAACAACCGGGCTGATTGTTGTATATATTAGTGAAAACGGCATGTACAACAACCAAATCTTATGGTTATGGAAAGATGAGATCATAATCTCCTGTACATGAAAATACAATGAGAGGATTGTAATACTCTAAAATGTTCTAAGGGAGGAAGTCATCTGAAATAGAAATTAGAAGAATAATTGGGGGTTTTCGTAGTTGTTCGACAACTTAGGCCTTGGGCCTTTAGCTAGGAGGCGCAAGGGGGCCCGGCCAAGTGGGAAAAAAGAGGGGTGGGGTGGGGGGCTGAAACCCTAGCCTCCTCCCCCACACCCCCTCCCTCCATGCGCCTCCTCTATCTTAGAGCTGCTGCCCTGGTTTAGCAGCTCCCCAAGAACTCCATTGTTGTCCTCCACACTTGGTGAAGCTTCCCTGTTGCTGTCGGCCAACAAGAAAGGTGGAGAAGGAGAAGAAGGGGGGGAGGTGATCCTTGTGGGAATTTTCAGTGGATTCGTGTCTTCAAGGGTGATTCTCAACTCATGGTTGTTTGTTCATTGTTTCTCCATGCGATTGTTGTCGATTAGCGTATTAGTGTTCCTGCTGATTGTGATTCATGAATCTGTGGATAGGTTGTTCGGCAGTTTTGGTTTAGATCAAGGCGAAATTAGGGTTTTTGGTCTCCTAAAGAATTGTGAGGTATTTTGTTAGGTTTCTGTAGGATCTGAGATCACGTTATTTGGAGTTGTGGTTTGTGAGTTATGAATTTCACAATGATTGCTGCTAGAAACCCTGTCAAATTATAGCAGTCGTGAAAACTGGTAGATTAAAATCTAATAATGGCCAAATCAGGGTTGTCCACCCACACGAATTTTGTAGGCAATTCCCTTAGCTTCCCAAATTGATAAAGAACACAATTTTTGGATCATCCTAGTGACAGTTATAGCCATTTTAAGGTTGTTGTCCAGAATGTCGGGCAGTTCTGTCATTGTTTTTCTTCTGTCTGTTAACATTAGTTTCCAAAGAGACGAAAAGTGATTTTTTATGATAAGTAGATTGAGAGATACGTATTTTGGAATATTGTTTTCCAGTTTTGAGTTACTGTTAGTTCATTGTTTTGCGGGATTAGATTAATTGTGTAGTATGGGGTTCTTGGGAGTGTGGATTAAAGCGTTGCGATTAGCGTTGTTTTCCTCTTGTCAAACTTTGTTTTGAGTAAATTACTTATTGTAGGAGGAGAGACATTGGGATTAGTTGTACCTTCTTTACCATCCAACGTGTTGTAACACGAAAGACAAGTACAAATAGGATCATCTTGTATGGTTGATGTTCAATCTGGTTATATGATTATGACATGGTCAACTTTTATGATTTATGATTATTTCTGTTCTTTACATGATTATATTCATTGGTAATGTCAAGTTGTTACTTTGAGAGCATGCATACATTTCAATTCCTTTCATTCAATCATTCATGTTTCACCTACGGGAGTAGGTAATGAGATTGCCATATTTTCAATATGGGCAACTAGATCCCCGTATGAAAGATTCTTCATACGAGCATTAGATCCCCGCAGTATGGATAGTGTGGGCCTGAGTAAACACCGACGGATGTATCACTGGCTATACCCGTATATGCAGAAGAGAAGTGCATGTCATTTCATATTTGTATTAATTGCATAACATCTTCTTATGTATTTGATATATTGAGAATGAATTGTCTTTGATTCGATGTTTACTGTGATATTCAATTGTATTTGCTGAGTCTTGGACTCACGCTTGTTTTTATTGTTTAGATGATCGTCGAGTTGTTTAGATGATCGTCGAGGATGGCATTCAGGGGGGGGGATTAGCTCATGGTTGCATATCACAATGCTGCACAATTCCTTAATCAATTAATATTTTATTACTTTATTCCAATGAGACTCGATTATTGTAATAAATGGCCTATTGGTACTTCAATTGGTTCCTTTCATACTTACAATTATTAGTTGATGTATGTTTCTTTTTGGAACTTATTCATAATGCCTATAACCTTGATAGTGGTGTTTTAACCGTTGCTTTAAGTTTAGTATCTTACTGAAATTTCTATGTTAGTATTGTTACTAGAATTTTTTTATGTGATATCTAGTTGTCATTCGTTGATGACTTAATTATATTAGCTATAGTTTCAGCTTCAAATGTGTAAGTCTTGGTTACATCTTGGCTTCCGCATAGCCAAGGTATTACAAAGATCTCCTATACAACTTGTATACCAAGAAAGAATACGCTAACACCCCCTCAGTCGAATTGTGAGGTTTCTGAACGCAGAGACTGGTCTAGAAGTTTTGAAACAATTGGGTTGGAAGGGCATTTGTCAAGATGTTAGCAAACTACAGTGATGAAGGCACATGGAGCACCCGAACGTGACCAAGACACCTTCTCACAAATGAAATGGGTGTCAATCTCAATATGTTTGGTCTAGCGGTGCTGAACCGGGTTTAAAGACATGTAGACGGCGTTGATGTTGTTGCAGTAGACCACAATAGCCAAGGCAAGGGGATGGTGAAGTTCCTAGAGGAGTTGTCGAAGCCAAGAGCATTCAGCAAAGACATGGGCAACAGCTCGGTACTCCATTTCTGCCGCAGCAGGCTATGGTGGGGCTGCGGTAGGGGAAAGAATCACCTGTGTGAGGGGCACGGTAGCGGAATGCGGCGGTGTGGCAGGTGGTACCGTGGTGGAAGTTGTGGACACGATGTCAAGAAGAAAGTTGAGGGAGTAAGGATCCACGAGTGTCGAAGGGTTTGCAAAAGGGATTGGATTGACTTGGAGGGACATCGATTCAAGAGGTAGGTAGCTTTGTGGAGTGCCTCCGCCTAGTAGGATGGAGGCATGTGAACATGAAAAAGTAGAGTGTGGACAAGGTTATTGACAGTGTGAAGGGCGTATTTTGCTTTCTGTTTTGTTGGGAGGTGTATGGACAAGAGAGATGCAAAGCAATGCTATGGTGACTAAAGAACTCGTGGGAAAGGGAATTGACCAATTCTTTTCCATTGTTAGTTTGAACGGACATGATGTGTAATTGAAATTGCTTGCGAATGTATGCATGGTAGGAGGTGAGAGTGTCACAGGTCTCATACTTTTTACAGAGGGGAAATGTCCAAAGTGGCGGGGGGGTCATCAATAATAACTACATAAATATTGAAAACTGGAATTGCTCGACACTGGTGATGTCCACAATCACAGTGAATTAATTCAAAGGGAGCAATGGAAAATGAAGTGGAACTAGTAAATGGTAGACGGGCGCGCTTGCCTAGCTGGCATGCTTAGCAAACAGATCGGTCTGTGTTATTACAGGGAATAAAAGGTGAATTTTGAAGAAAAGCCATGGTGTCGCAGTTGGGGTGGCCCAAGCGGCGGTGCCATAGGGTGGCTGGAGAGGTAGCTAACAGGAAAGCACGAGGGGACGACACGGGCATGGTTGGGAAGATGGTGTAGAGGCCCCCTGGCTATTGTAGCGAAGAATCACAGTCTTGGTGTGCAGGTCCTTGATAGAAAAGCCAAGATAATCAAATTTGATTGAACAAGAATTATCACGGGTGAATTTGCTAATTGAAATAAGACTTTTAATCAGGGAATGAACAACCAAGACGTCAGTAAGTTTGAAAGGAACCGAGGGAGTGGAGAGTTGGGCATCACCCATGCAAGAGATTGGAATGGTGGAACTATTACCGACAGTGACTTGAGAAGCAGAAGGAAGGGAGATATGGTGGGAAATTATACCATCATCAGACGCCATGTGGGTGTCCCCCCCCCCCCCCGAGTCCATGATGCAACCTCCAGGCGCCTAGAGGGAGAGATTGTTCATGGCGACAACGAGTCCGACAGAAAGGCGCGATGGCAGGGGCGAACATCATATTGTATGCTTGGAGAAGTTACGATGGGTGTAGTCTGAGAACACTAGCACCGGCAGCCGAACGCCACCTGGGGGGCTATTACTGGCTCTGGCCCTGCGTAGCCCATGAGTTGAAGCAAACCCACGGACCTTGTAGAGTGGGCGCCGTATATGGCACGGTAGCGCCGCAATCACCACCGGTCTTTCCTTTATTGCGCTTGTAGCGTCCTTTGCCATAGCTAGAGGAGTGGGTGTCATCGCGATCATCACAGCATGAGGAGTTGTTGCACGACGACCAGGAGACGACGGAGCCAGTGGTGGCACTGAGGAGGGCAGTACCGGTGGCGACCTTGGAGTCATTGGTATTGTGCATCTCCTGGAGTAGAAGCGAGGAGCGAGCGTTCGTGAACACGGGGAATGAAGCCTGCATGGAGAGGATGGTTGCAATGTTGGAGAAGCGTTCGTTGAGGCCATGCAGCGTGTTGAGGACGAGCCGGCTATCAGAGACAGACTGTCCGACTTCACGGAGGAATCCGCGAGTGTTTTTAGATGCTGGCAATAGGATGTGATGGAGATCGCCCTGGACAAGTGTGGTGAACTCGGCCTCAAGGTAGAGAGCCCCGGCTTCCTTGTTGTCGCGGAAGAGATCTTTGGTGCACGTCCATTATTCACGGGCAGACTAGTCGAGCTCCATGATGATGTCCAAGACGTCGTCAGAGATGGAGCCATACAACCCCATGAGAACCGTGAAGTCGAGTTGAACCCAATCGAGGTCATCGGGCTGAGCTTCAAGGCCGTCAACATGGGGAAGGAGACGGAACTTCCCGACCATGGCAAGGAAGAAAGTCCGCTGTTGGGTGTAGTTCGATGTCTTTAGATCAAGACACATGGTGATACGGGGGATGCCCGGTCTTCACAATGTAGGATCGATGATAACTTCGGATCTGTACAACCTAACGAACCGATAGCACCAACCACTGTCAAAACAACAACTTGCGATAAAAGAATTCGTCCAACCACACACTCGTGATCCCGTCTACCCGACTACACAAAGTAGACGTGTCGCCGCTCCTGCAAAACACAAAGAATCACAAAAACAACGGGCTGTAGAACGCTCAATTTCTCTCTAGGTTGCAACTGTATGTTAAACCCTAGGAAGAACAAGTATGTAGCTCTCTCTGAAAATAATATATTGATTCATGGTGGTCTCCCTCGAATAAATAATGAGTACCAGAATATACAGGGGTGCAGCCCTTTGGTCGATCTCGTAGTTGTCTCGGCCAAGAAATCTAGTCGAACTCTCTATCCTAACAGAATAAAGTATTTCCTAATTTATCTATCTCGTGCGTAGGCGCATCCGACCCCTGTGCTGATGCATGCAATCCATTGCAGCCAGTCCCAAGTACTTGCATGCATGTTGTGATACCAAGGATACATGGTGGGACCCGCATGAGATCATGGTGGCAGATTCCTTTTCTTCGGTGGTTGGTTTCGTTACTTGCATGCATGTAAGATGCATTCCATCTTTAATGTAGAACCACATGCCCTCCTGTGCAATTTCTTCTTTTATCCCTTTACTTCATACGGCAGTAGCTCTCCATGCTTCTCTTGCTGCTGCAGCAAGCAAAGATCGTGTACAACACTTCCTTCTATACATTGCTCTCATCCTTCTATGCTTCTATATATGTAAAATGACACAAACACAACATAGAACTATTAGGTAGTAATATATTCTCATTAGAATCAAGATTAAAATTATTTAAGAGCGAGTTCATATGTTAATTAATTAATTTAACTTTTGCTCGTGTAATCGGTCCAATTTAGTTGTCCTTATCACATGGGGATGTGCGTCTGGATGCTAGCCACATTGATGGCTTGGGAGGCGGGAGGTATGGCCGGCACCACCGTGGAAGCCATGAGCGGAGCGGTGGTGGAGTTGAGGACGCCGGCAGCGGAGTGCTCACCGGCGAGTGTGTTGGAACCGGCGGTCGAGTGCTGAGCTGTGGGAGCTGTTATTATGCGGAATTGAGGTGGAAGGATTGTAGATCAATCTGATACATGGAAGAATGAAAGCAAGATAAGGAAGCACAACACACGGCAAACAACCGGGCCAACTATTCAGTGAAAACGGCGTGTACAACCACCATATCTTATGGTTATGGAAAGATGAGATCACAATCTCCTATTCATAGAAATACAAGGAGAAGATCTCCTATACAACTTGTATACCAAGAAAGAATACGCTAACAGTAACATCACGAGCGATCACGATCCTTTTTTAATCGATTGCTGTGCAGGTGTTTGTGAATTGCAAAGGTATAAACATTTTGTAATCTTTTCTACTTCATTTTTGTGTTGTTGGATCAGCCGGGTTAGTGAAGATAGTAGAGAGGAATAAGCTATAAAGAACTGTTGCTGAAAATTCCAACGAGGAGGTTTTACTTTTATGGTACTGCCAGTTCAGGTTCTCTGACTGCAGGCTCGCAACCAGTTCCTCTTCAGCTCTCGGCTTTCCATTTTTGGGGGCTAGGAGTATCCACCTTCTTGCACTGCGGCCTACTTGTAGCGCAAACAAAATTAAGCCATGAACCCGCACGTCAATGCGGAATATTTCTCCAAGGCATGCAGCGAATTCCACAACTTCTAATTTTACTCCAATTGACCCCCACACGCCTATCGAAACTCGAAACTCCCTATATTATGCGGCTTTGTCCATCTCCAGTCGAACGAGTGGATAGTGAGCGCTGTTCATTTTCTTCATAAAAAACAAAAGGGACCTTCTAATCCTCCCAGCCTCTACCCTAAAAGCACGCAATCTTTTACTAGTATACGGAATAACAGAAGAAAACATGTTGCTAGTGCCTAGTAGTGCCAATTTTGACGCTATAACACTTTGCCAAACTTTTGTCCTTTTGCTTTTCTTCTTCTTTTTTTTTTTTTGTCAGTCAAGGGAACCAGTGGTAACGGCAAGTCGGCAAGGAAGGGTGAGGGGCACGCGCTCGCTAGAGCCTGTCGTTCTCACACAATAAAAGTGCAGATAACTTGCTACAAAGCTGGGAGAGGAACTACTATTACAAGCCTACGATCTATATCAATGGCTCTTGTTCTCCGTGTTGCTAATGTGCAACCTGATCAGAAGTGCACATTGCGCAAAAACGTAGGGGAAATTGCCGTTTAGCCACGCTAATTAAGAGTGGATAAGATAATTATACAACTTGGTGGCAGGGGCGGATCATGACAAAATGTTAGCTATGGCGGAGCCAACCGCGTGAAATAATCGTTGCCGCAGGTACCACCCTAACCACCAGTGTTGGCGCGCTGCGCCGCCACCCACGTCGGGAGCCCCCAACCGTCATGTAACATCTCAACCTTTGTAATCAAACTCTTGAGCGTGTGAATGATACATAGTAAAGACTTATCACCAGATACTTACTATTAGAGCATACTCGAAGGGAGGGTCCGCCCCTACCAAGACTGAAACCCAAGTCGTAAAGATCAAACAATAGAACAGATTAGCGCTAAGAACTCAGTGAACCTATCTCATTCCCCTCTAGACAAGTCAAGCAGATCATACTATAACTCTATTAGCGTCCTTACGATCCCTCGAACGAACCAATTCAATCATGTTAAATGAATAAAAGAACTCTTAAGAATTTGTAATGAAAGAAGAGGGGAACTGCATCGTTGCTGACCTCCCCTGGACACCGATGGGCAGGATGAAGCCCCGCCGCCTCGCCATGGAGAACCTCTTCGCGTGCCAAGGTGCGTGCGCAGCCGCCGCACACCGTCTCCGGCAACCAAGAACCCCTATGTGGGATTTCCAACGAGCTCCCGCCGCCGCCGCCTCACTCTCCTAGATTTCTTTTTAGCCTCCCTACCGTCCTTCGGCCCCTCTCCCGCCTCGGCATCTCTGCTTGGCCGGTGGTGCTTGGAGGGGAGGTGCCCGTGGTGCGGCGGCGGGATGAGCGGGGCTGCTGGAAGTGGGCGTCGAGGCGGGCATATATGGCCACATGGAGAGAACGGAGCTCGCCGGAGCTGTGCAGTCGTGCCCTCGCCTTGCGGCCTCGCCCGCCGCCGCCCGCGCTCACTCCCTCACCCACCGTCGCCTGGGAAGGGGTGGTCTCCGCGCCAGAGGGGAGCTCGGACGGCCGCCCGAGCACGCCCGAAGAGAGGGTCCGCTCCTGCTTGGTAGGAGTTTTTTATTTTTAAAAATAATATTTTTAAAAATGAATTACAGAAATAAATAAGCGATTTTGTTTTTACAAAACTAGATCTCGACAGGAAACTATCGCCGTTTCAATTGTCGACAGTAACACCGTTGCCTCTCTGTCACGCTGTCGCCGATTCAATTGGCGATATGGACTATTCTAGTGGCACGTGCCCCCTCTAGACAAGAGCAACCTCTAGACAAGATCAACTTAGGGATTTAGTTCATGTCGCCAATTCAATTAGCGACAGGGAGCTGAATTGACGATAGTGGCCTGTTACATGGGCGACATGTCACTGCTGTTAATTGAAATAACGATAGCTAATTGGCGACAGAGATCTAATTTTATAATTTTTTTTTACTATTTATTTATGTAATTCTTTTTTAAAAAAAATCACTTGTTAGTTTATTGATCACAGAGAAAGATGCACGAATGACCAAGAATACGGCATGCACTGAATAACATGAATTGCAGGAACCGGCCGCGAAGCAGCGCAGAGCCCGGCGCGACCGAAGGAGTATGTATACCCGTGGCATCTCGCGGTGGCAGTTTCCAACCGTGCGGGTCTCCTCGATGGGGCCTGCAGCCGCGGGGCTCCGCAACCCGCCGCCGGCGCCGACCCCATTCGCCAGTGACATAACAATCGCCGCCACTGCGGCAGCCGCGACGTCGCGGGCGCCGGCGTCGTTTCTCCTTGCTGCGGCGGCCGCGAGCCTGGTGGCGATGGGCCTCGGCGGCGCCGCGCTGCTGGTGTGGTGGGCGCTCGCGTTCCACCGCGCGAACGCGAGGCTCTGGATGGTGCCCGCGGGGCTCGTGCTCCTCGGCACGCCGCTCGTCGCGTGGCTCTCCGTCTTCGCGTCTGACCCGTGGGACCGACGCAGCACTCCACTGCCGGCCGCCGACTTAGGAGCTTAGCTAGCTGCACAAACTTACAGATCATGGTGAACGATCGATCCTTGGTGCGAGTTCAAAACAACAATTAACTGCAATTAACTATTAGTTGGGTTGTCGATGATATATTGATATGTATGCGCAGTTCGTTCTGATCTTTCTCTCCCCATGTTTATAATGATGCATGTTCTTGTTAATCTCTATTGCGTGTCACGTGGAGTACATATTCTTACGTGCCCAAGCTTCTTCCTCGCTCGATCTCTATATCTAGAGCGCAAGCTTTACATGCTTCGTCCTGTAGTGTACGAGCGAAGCGCACTTGTCGATTTCACGCTTCGACCGATCGTCGTCTCGATACCTTTTATAACGATGTGGACGAGCATTATATTCTGGTTCCCCGTAATATTTTTAGATTTTTTTTTTTGCCAAAATAGCGTGTATTCGGCTCGTATTAGTAAGAGTAGCTGTTTGCGTAAATTATTTTTACAAAAATAGCCACCGCCAAGATGTCGTATGGCAGACTGCCACGCCACGTGCACGTGCACAATTTGCCGCATTATTTATGTGTATTTTTTAGGAATTTTTAAATATAGCAAAATAGTTTACAAAATTATGCAATTTTTTGTGAAGCCTCCTGAGACAGCGTAGTTGCTTGTGTAATTTTTTCAAAAAATTATCCATTCTAAATTTTTTTCTCAAAAATTTATTTAAGTATACGGTTTGTAGGAAATTTTTAATATAAAAAATGAGGTCCAAACATTATAATTTTTTGAACAGTTCCTTACACAGTGGACTTGATTGTATAATGTTATCTAAATTTCATATATTCTGAAAATATCTCGAACATTAAAGACTTAGGTCTCGAGAATTAGGATTTTAGTCTAAAAAATTAGGGTTCCATGATTTCCTATGACTTGGAATGTGTGAAGTTTAGTACCACATAGACCACTTTAGGTAAGAAACACTCATTAAGGGGTTAGGCCAATGCCCGACCTATCTCCTAAGCACGTATGTCGTCTCGTCGCTGATATCCCCCTTGCCTACAGTGCTGCGCCTCGACAACACCTCCAAAAATCCCAACGCTATCACTACTCTAGGAATTCCCGGATGGGATGCGAAGGGCCTAGTGAAACATTTTATTTAGCTCTTGTGCTGATTGATGGGCAGCATAAAAGAGGGCAATTTTGATCGTGCCTTTGAGCTAATGAGTAAGATGATGCGTGAAAGCTTCCTAAGACAGCGGCATGGATTAAATTCTACCACTACTATTATAGAAATCTTACTAGGTGAAGGACTAAAGACAGGGGCCACGTTATTCGTTCATGATTTTTCTCGTATTTTCTTAAACGTGTATTGTTTTGGCGAGTACAAAAAAATCAACAGAAACCGTGCCATATGTTGTTCAGCTGAAATGAGGCCATCCCTCCATCATCCTTACCATGTGCCATGTGTTGTGCCCCCCATCACCTAAAATCAGGCCATCCCTCCATCATCCTTTCTTTTCCACCAAAACCGAGCAATCATTTCATCTCATCACCTCCATCTTTTCTTCCCATCACTTCCATCTATTCGCATGTAAATTAAAACCGTTCGTGCGAGTGATTATTCCCTCCCGGCTATAAATTAGCGAGCGAACGAGTGCGATTTTATTTCGCAGTCGCTCGCTCGCTCTTTTGCTCTGTCGATTATATTTTCGGGGATATTTCTGTGTTATTGACCCGTCGCCATTCGCAGGTAATTTGTATCTCCGTCATTTAATTCTTGAGGACTAGTTAATTAGTTACGAAATAATTAGTCGTAATTTACGGTGGATGCGCACTTAAGTAGTTGTAATTTTACAGACACTTACTTAGTTTAACATTGTTAGTCACATATAATTAGTGTTTTGATATTTTTGTGGGAAAATATTGATAACATGCACTGCTAGGTATTCATGTAACTAATTATTTCGTGCTAGTTCATAATGACATGCAAGTTATTATAGTGTGCATGCACATGCTGGCGAAAATAATAACAACATGCACTGCTAGTTACCATGCAGGCAATTAGTTGATACGTACTCAAGTATACATGCACCATGCAATGAACATACACATATGTAATTTTTTAGCAAAGGGGGAGAACAGGGGTTAACGTTTGTAATTATTAAGGTGAGGTTAATTAGTTATGAAATAATTAGTTTGTCTTAATTAGTCAGTTTTAAACAATTAGAAAATAACGACTGCATGCACTGCTAGTTATTCATGCAACTAATTATTTTGTGATAGTAATTATAAATCTTCTCACTAATATTCTATCTATTTCATGTCTTGCAAGTCATATCTCTACCGACGCTTCTTGAACACTTCTATGATGAGGACCACTGGTGCAAGCTGTGGATAAGCGGTGATGCTGATGGCCCTTTGCCCCTGTAGCTTCGAGCGGGGAGGGATTCCTAGGAGATGGACGATCGGTACGTCTCGATCCTCCGGGACACGAGCTTGTTGCCCCTTGTGAGACTGGTGTCCCTTGGATGTCGGTTCATCCTAGACGCCAGCCTTCTGTTGGCACTTGTCGATAGGTGGAGGCCCGAGATGCACACCTTCCACTTTCGGTGGGGGTGAGATAATTGTCACCTGCAGGACGGCTCGCTCTTGATCGGTCTCCCGATCCGGGGTGAGCCACTTGTTCCGGGCCGCGCTGGATGGCTGTCTTGGAGCAGCGGTTCAGCCAACCTCTCCCGGAGGGTGCACGTGGCGTCCCCTGGACTTGGCTGATGCAGTTCAGTGATTGCCTGCAGGGTGCACCTAACGAAGTCATTAGGACGCACCTCGTTACTTACATTCTTCAGCTCATTGGTTGGGTCCTTTTTCCAACCACACAAGGCGATTGATGCTACCCCGGCTACGTCCACCTCACTGAGTCGTTGGTTGACGCGGGGGCTAGGCCGATGCCTTAGTATAGCTGGGGTCAGCCGTCCTTTGCACCACATACCGTGGGTTATGTGATGCTTCGCGGTGCGGTACCGGTGGTACCCCCAGCCTAGTCATCTGCTACGTGCTCCTGCAGCTATGGAGTTAGGAGCACTTCCCGGTTGGGCGGCTGTCCATCGAGAGTCACAGCGCTTCGCGGCGTGACGACACCGTAAGACACTTACAACATCTGGTTGTTTCATTCACGATATTCGTACTCTTCGTTAATGAACCTGTTACGTATGTCACTAAAGTTGGAGCGGGGGCAGCGCGTCCATAGCGTGTCGGAGGCCGCCAAAGCGCGTCCAAACACAACACCGGCAGGATATAAAAAAATTGAAGCACATCTCGGAGAAGATGAAGAAGATAATATAGAACTTGAGCTGCGGTCGTTCGATGGACGACGTCCTGCGCATTGGGCACCAAGTGTGGGGGGGTCGTGCTCACCTGCTAGGTCACCACAACCTAGCGAGTCCGGCTGGCATCATAGCATTCCCCTTATATCATCAATGGTCCAGAGCGGAGGGAAGGTAAGTTATGTACAAATCTACATTCTATTTTCCGGTTATGACTAACATTCTGCTAACATCATGTTGTTCTCCCACCGCAAGTCCATCAGGATGCATCACTTCTACCGTCCGTGTTCGGTACACAGACTAGAGCTCCCCGTCGGTCATCTGCACTGCACATCCGGGAGGTACGAGATTCTCAGTTCACGTCCAGAGTGTTTTTCTGTTCTGACATCATTCCGTCTTGCAGCCTTTAGTTGACCGTGCTGGTGACGGCTAGTTCACGTCGATTGATGATGACGATACGGGCCTGCCAGGTCCTTGCAGGGAGTAGTACACGTTAAGGTCAAGGTCTGGACCACGGCAGGCAGGGTTTGGAGCGTATGTAGGGCAGAGCTCCTCCGGGTTCACTGCCCCACCATACGTCCAAGGCCAGAGCTCCTCCAAGTGGGTTGCCACACTGTACGTCCAAGGCTAGAGCTCATCCGCCCAACCGGAGGTGCAGGCATCGCACCCCGAGAGTGAATTTTTTAAGTCTGCCTCTCATGGCTTCTTCGGAGGTGTCCCCCAGGTTGTCACCACTCATCAGGATGACATGTACGCTTACCAGACACTGTTAGCCCAGACTCAGCCGACAGGTCCACCTCCGCCCACTCAATGGTCTCCGTACCCTCTCTGAACCGACACGCGGCCTCTGGATCGGCTTACGTATCCCATGAGACATGCTCGGCGCAAAACAAGGCCGCGCATGCGGACAAAGCCGCAGCAGGCAGAGAGCAGTGGCTCAAACGAGTGAGACATATTGTATCCCGTGTTGTGCGGTTATATTTTGGGATATTTGTATTCACAATTTATTTTGCAATATTTGTACGCGCATCTTGGTTGTTATGTGTGTACTCCCGCACCATAATACTGATGGTAATTCTTGTACCCATGCCCTCGAGCACTTGACAAGCTGGTCGAAGACACGAGTTTTGATTCCCTGCATTATTTGACTATTCACTCTTTCGTCTGCTCCATTGCTTTGAGGATGGGCAACAGAGGTGTAACACACTTTGGTACCCAATCACAAATTTTTTAAAATTTTGCACTTGAAAATTTCTTACCATTATCTGTGATTATTCGACTTGGGACCCCAAACCGAGTAATCAGACATCTCATCATGCACAATTTTGCTGCTTTCGTTGTTATCCCAGTCACAGGTTCGGCTTCGATCCATTTTGTGAATGTATCGATAGCCACAAAAAGGAACTCGAAACCTCCTAGGGCCTTTGGGAACGATCCTAGGATATCGAGACCCAATGTAGCAAAAGGTTAAGATAGAGGAATTGTTTGTAATGCCTGAGCCGGTTGGTGTATCTGCCTGCTATGAAACTGGCATTGTACACACTTCTTAACCAACTCTTTGACATCATAGAGGGCTGTTGGCTAGTAAAAATCTTATTGAAAGGCCTTTCCGACCAGCGTTCTGTAGGAAGCATGAGTTCCACAGATGCCCATGTGTATGTCGTGAAGGAGATTTAGTCCTTCCCTCTGTGATATGTATCACATGAGTACCCATTGAGTACCTCGTTTGTGGAGAACTCCTTCGACCAAAGTATACATTTTGGCCTTTTGGGATAAGCGATCTGCCTCGAGATCGTCATCGGGTATTGTACCTTTCTGAAGATACTCGTAGATGGGATTCATCCAGGTATCCTCGTATTCTAGAGAAGCTATCTCAATAGGACATAGGAGTTGTCTCTGGTGTTTTGATCGGAGATGGCTTTTCGAGTTACTCCAAGAAAACTCCTTTTGGTACTTGCGATTGGGAAGAAGCCATACGAGTAAGCTGGTCTGCGAGGAAATTATACTTTCAATGGATAAATTGTACCTCGAAACTGAAAAAATATTTTCCCAGCTTTTGGACCTCCGATAAGTACTGAGACATGGTCGGATTAGAGCACTAGTACTCTTTTTCGATCTGATTCACGACTAGTTGAGAGTCTCCTCTCACGAGTAATCGTCAAATTGTGAGTGCTTTCACAACTCGTATACCAGCCAGCAAACCTTCGTACTTTGCCACGTTGTTAGTGGCCTGAAAGTTTAATTAAATAGTATACTTTAAGGTCTCTCCGGTGGGAGATTTCAGGACCACCCCAGCCTCCGAGCCACATAAAGTAAGTGACCCGTCAAAATACATTGCCCACTGGTCGCGAGAATCGTACTTGGGATCCTGAACAGGTTCAGGATTTGTTCATTCAGCAACAAAGTCTGCCAGATCTGGGATTTAATGGCCGTTCGGGACACGAAATAGAGGTCAAACACCCCAAGTTCTACTGACCATTTTGACATGCGCCCCGCTGCTTCCCTGTTCTGGAGGACCACTCCTAAGGGAAACTCAGACGACACAATTATCTTGTGCGTTAGGAAATAATACCGCAGTTTCCTCGAAGACATGAGAATGGCATAAAGAAGTTTTTGGACATGAGGGCAGTGCTCCTTAGGCCCGTGTAAAACTTTATTTGCATAGTAAACTAGTCGGTGGATGTTTTTACGCTCTACGACTAGTACTACGCTCACTGCCTGTGGCGTGGCAACTAGATAAATTAAGAGTGTCTCTTCTGGCTTTGCAAAAACCAAAACAGGAGCACTTATAAGATACCTCTTGACATCCTCAAAGGCAGCATTTGCCTCTTCTGACCACTCGAAACCCTCGTGCTTTCTTAGAAGTTTGAAGAAAGGTAGTCATTTTTCTTCTCGTCGTGCGATGAAACAACTTAAAGTCGCATGCATACTGTGAGTTTCTGAACTTCTTTATTCGTGGTCGGAGGGTGCATTTGCACAATGGCCTTTACCTTTTTGGGATTTTCTTTGATTCCTCGTACAGAGACAAGGAATCAAAGCAACTTTTCTAAAGAGCCTCCGAACACACACTTCTCAGGATTAAGTTTCAGGTGGTGTTTTCTGAGGTTGTCAAATGTTTCTTGCAAGTCAGAAACGTGATTAAGCTGCTTGATGCTTTTTACGACTAGATTGTCAACATAGGCTTCCAAATTTCGGCCTAGTTGACGTGAAAAAGTCGATTGCATCAAGTGTTGAAAAGAAGTGTCAGTATTTTTTAGACCAAATACCATTTTGATATAGCAAAATATTTCAAATAGAGTAATAAATATGGTCTTTTCTTCATCTTCTAGATACATGTTAATCTGGTGGTAGCCAGAATATGCATCTAGAAACTAAATGTTTCACAACCGGCAGTAGAATCAACCAACTGATAGATACGAGGTAGAGGAAAATTATCTTTTAGACAAGCTTTATTGAGATCAATGAAGTCTACACACAGCTACCATTTGTCATTAGACTTCCTAACCATTACAGGGTTGGCCAACTACTCTGGGTGGTCGACTTCTCTTAAAAAGTCTGCTTTAAGTAGCTTGTCCAATTCTGATTTGATAGCATCTCGTCGATTAGGGGGAAAATCTTTGTAATTTTTATTTTACAAGTACTTTGTCAGGTCGTAAAGCTAGCATGTGCTCGATCACTTCCTTAGGGACTCCGGGCATGTCGGATGCTTGCCACGCGAAGACATCTGTGTTTGCTTGGAGGAAAGTGATGAGGGCATTTTCCTATTTGGGGTCAGAAGTATCCCCGATGCGAACGGTGTTCGAGGGCTCCTCTGGATCCAGAGAAACCTCTTTGACCTGGTCCTTCGACTTCGGTGCAGCTTTCGACTTCAACTGCTTGGCCGAAGACTGCTCATTATTTTTTTCCTAAGTTGGTATCTTGCCAACCATCTCGAGGGATCAACAATCGCACGTATGTGCCATCTTCTTATCACAGTGAATTGTGATTACTCTTTTGGGACCTGGCATCTTAAGACATTGATACCCATAATGAGTAGCCATTAAGATTTTATCAAAGTTGGTCGTCCGAGTATGGCGTTATATGCCTATCGAAATCGACCACATCAAAGGAGATCTTATCTGTCCTGAAATTACTTGGTGAATCAAATGTTAAAGGAAGAGAAACTTGACCAATAGGTTTGGCCGAAGATCTCGGTACAATAGCTTGAAAAGTGTATCATACCGGTTTTACCTTGGTCCTGGGTACTTGCATCTCGTCTAAGGTACTCGTAAACAAGATGTTTAACGAGCTTTCACCATCAACTAACACTCGATTTACTCGACAGTTGTTGATGGTAGGCTCGACCACGATCGGAAAATGACCTGGTCGAGTGGAAGGGATCGGACAGTCACTCTTCTCGAATGAGATGGTGACTTCCAACCACTTTGGCAACTTATTGACAAGGGGAGAGTCAATGGAGTTTACCTCACGTTCGACGGCCTTAAACAATCGTTTTGACTCGTATGCCGATGACCCCCATAGATATGCTCGATGACATGCTTAGGATCTTGGAATAGCATCACCTCATGGTCGTCCGACTGCGTATGATCACTCGCTTACCCTACCTCTTCGAGGGTAGGAAGTGATCCTTTGCCATTATAGTAGTCTTTCAGTTTTTGTTGTAAAACTCGGCAATTGCGAAGGTCATGTCCTTCCTTTTTATGGAAAAGGGCATAACCTAGGCTTGTCGTTTTTCCGCTCGGGGCGCTTACCTTTGCCTCGATCGGGATATTGCTTGAAACTTCGTGGTTACTTGTCGCTTACGACCAAGACCTCCTTAGAACTGTTGGCTTGAGGTTTTTTTGTCCTTTACCTTGTTCTTGGATTCCTTTGTATTTTTGTCCTTCTTGCTACTTCTGTCTGCTTCTTGAGGATTCTTGTCATCTCGGTCGATGGTTCTGTTCCACTTGACTGCTTCTGCAGTAGCCACATTTCGATCGGCCATCTCGAAGAGTTCAGTGATGCCATCTAGAGGATTTAAAGCGATGTCCTTTGTAATTCTTCTATTGCGGACTCCCTGCTTGAAGGCTTTGATAACATATGAGTCAGAAACATCAGGAATTGAATTCCGAACCTGGCTGAAGTGCCTGATGAATTGATGTGAGGTCTCGTGATCGTTTTATCTTATCCTGTACAGGTTGTCCTCCTTTCTAGGGCGATTATAGGTACACTATAAGTTATCCAACAAAAGGTCACAAAGGTGTTACCAAGAGTAGATCGACCCAAGTGGCTAGTTTAGCAACCACGATCGAGCGGACCCTTCGAGCACAGTCGAAAGGTACACTCTCTCCTCCTCCTATTGCTCGGACAGCAGTCGTGTAGATTTGAAGGAACTCGATGGGATTCTAAGATCCATCGAATTTCTCCATATTCACTGGTCAAAACCGCAGCGGCCAGCGAACTGCTCGGAGGTCAGGCGAGAATGCCCTACATCCGGCAATTACTTCGTAATGCCTCCTTTGCAGAAAAGTAGGGTTGTCGTCATCAGGTGATCGTACACGACGATAAAAGGCAGTGGGTGAACCCGACTTATGATATGTCTTGATTCTACGAGGGTAATACTCCTCGTATCTCGTTTACTACTGTAGACCTCTGTGTCGAAGTGGTGAACGATCACTGCTCCTGAGAGCTTGTTTATCTTCAGGCGTTTGAAGAACCTTTCTCCGGTTAGGAGAACGACATACTTGTAATCGCGCCGATCTCCGTACGGTGAGTTATTCGAATGAATGGAAGCTAATGGAGTCGTGCCGCTACAACTTCTGAAATGATGGCGGGTAGGGTGCTCGAGTCTAGTCATCGCGCTTCGAAGCCTTTGTGCGATCTCTTGCGTGAAGAGGTCGTAGACAAGCGCTCGGGCAAGCTCTCAAGTTGGGTTCTCGAGTAGATCGCTGATATTTTGGAGTTCCTGAGCTTCTTCTGACTGATACTAAAACGCTCAAGCAGATTTCTTTGAGCTGCTATTTTTCTCTGTCGAGTTATTTCAGAATCGTCCATGTTTGATCCTTGAGTTTGCCTCAATGAAGTGCGATTATCTCAAGGATTTCTCGCACGCTCATCAGAGTGTTGACCCTGTTCATCACCGGAGGTGTCCTTACCATTGCCACGAGGGGTCGCAATATGTGATCGTCGGGAAGTGTCCTCGGTCCTGTCTCTAGGAGAGTGATCATCACCTGAGGAAAGGACGAAAACCTCCCGTTGATGACCTCCACTTGCGCTCGAGGCCACCTCGCTTGAGGAGTAGTCGAAAGACACGGTATGGCGACTTGGAGCAAACCCTTCCAGGAAGGGGAATTTCGGGTTATAATCATCTCCATCTGCAAATGAGCCCTGCGATAGGATGGTCAAACTCGCAGGAAAAGCATGTTCGACCCCATCCTCTGTGGGGCTAACCGGAGAGACAGTACCACCAAGTGCTAATGAAGCTCCGGAATGATGGCTTCTAGGACTTGCCGTGCCAGGTCGGACTGCCTTAGGCGAACTTGAACATTTGGAGAGGGAGGCCTCGCCATGTCCTGGTTCTGCCTCAAAGCGGACCTGATTGTGGTCGGATTGATCCTTGCCCTTTGAGGAAGTTGGCTCCTCATTTGGACGTAACGCTGTGGGTGATAAGGATCCCTCCTCAACTCCATCAGTGATATTATCTCTTGGAGAATGATATTTGGAGGCGACATCACCATCGGATGATACAATACTCGGCTCGTAGTTGAAGCCGACATCCATGTCAATATCTGCGTAATCAGCCAAGTCGAACCTGTTCTCCTCGTTCCACTCTCTTGGCATGGAAGCATTAGAGTTGGGAGAAAATGAAGGAAACAAGATGAGCAGAAGATCCCCACGGTTGGCGCCAACTGTCGGTGTTTTAGAACCGAACTTACGTAATGATTATTTAATTCGGGGGGTCTCCAAGACTCAAATCATGCATAGAGAATGATACGGGGATTTTTATATAGGTTTGGCCCTTCTCCGGATAGAATAATAACCTTACTCCTGCGTGGCTATATTGAGTATGCTAGTTACAGATCAAGAGAAAGACTGAAATGCAATATTTTGTGCTCCTGATTGTGTCTTTCTTCCTTTCTCTCCCTCCGCCATCTGGTGATTCCTCCTTTTATAGCGTGCTCAAAGTAAGCAACAATTTCTCCAGATGATGGTGTATCAATGCTTCAGATGATGGCGCAGTTATCATATATTACTGTTGGAGAAGTAACGTTTCCACGTCGTCAAGCAGTTATCACCAGGACAGAGAGATTAATCGTGCAGTTATTCTAGAGAATAATAGTGTATACTGACTATTTAGATGTCCTAATCAATTGGGTCATAACTGATCTGGTCGTAGGGTGGTCGTAACTGACCTGGTTGTAGAAGGACTTACGACCATGAGGTGATCGTAGAAGAACTTACGGTCATGTGCTAGCCATAGAAGAACTTACGACTATGGGGTGGTCGTAGCTGATCTGGTCATAGAATGACTTACGACCATGAGGTGATCGTAGAAGAACTTACGATCATGAGGTAGTCGTAGAAGATCTTACGACTTCAGCTTCTCCCTTATGAACATTAAGGGACTCAGGAACCATATAATGGTGTTACTATCCATAATAAGAATTACAAACAAATAATTAAATGAGAATTTTTAGATCTTCATCAATACTATCAGCTTTGATGTAGAACAACAAGTATATTAGAATGTATAAATTGCATGCTCGAAATAATACATTACAGCAGGTAATCTATCAGCTCAAGGCACAATCTATACACAATATCACATCCAATTGCATTTGTGACATCAATTCTTCATAGAGCAATTCACGAGCCCACAAAAAATCCTTCACCACTGCCAATTTACCATCGAACTCCCATGTGATCCAACACTAAGCACAGAGAGCACTTCAGTAGCATCATATTTCACAAGAGCACTTGACACACTAACAGTAGCATCCCCATCTTTCACCAACATCTATTGCATCACAGAGCAAAGGGAGTGAGTAGTAAAGGGGAAGTATATCAGTGCAATGAGGCGACCGCGGTAGCAACCAACCTTCATCAAACCATCACAAGGCCTCCCCTAGAAGCATGTCCAAAACCACACAGTGGCGGCGCCATGGCGCCGGGCCGAGCCAAGCCAGGGAGCCGCAGGGGCCGCGCAGGTAAGAGGTAATCACCGCGGCTACTGTGGCTACCACATAGGAGGTAGGTGAGCCAGGATCCAGGGGCGTGCAGGCAGGCAAGCCAAACAGGCCGCGCGCACGGAGGGCCAATGGCACAGAGGAGAGGCGGCATCAAGGACGTATGGCGGCGATAGGCTCGAGGGAGGAGACACTTAATCGTTTGAGTAGAGGGTGCAGGCAAACCTTAGAGTCTGAATATATATAAATAGGTTAGACATCACGGACGGTTCTAAAGTAGAATCGTTTGTGATAAATATACATCAACGACTGTTCCAATAAATAACCTCCTGTGATAATATATATTCTCATATACATAAATACAAATTCACATATATGACACATTCTCATATACTTAAATGCAAATTCAGAACATATGACACATAAACTTGTATTACTTGTTTTCCACCGGTCAGTAATGTCATCTTGTCGTTATACCGAGATCGTTTACATAATAAGAAGACACTAAATACAAATTCAACCAGTTTTTAATTTTTGTATCTATATATGGCCAAATAGTGTGGTTAGTCGCTTCTTACAAAGATTTTTTTTAAAGTAGAAACCTAAATAATCAAAGTTTTTCTAATGGCGGAGGTAGCATGCTATCTCTATCTTCAAAACTTCGCAAGTGTCGACGTCGGCGTCGGACGGTTCGGGATTATCAAACAAAGCCCGAAATACGTCCACCCGCTGACACACTCGTTCGAGTGTCTCCAGAAGACCCTTCTGAAGGGAACGCGGCAAGGCTACGATAGCACAAACAAAAATTTACCAACCAAGGAACCACCGTTAGAAATAGATCACAAGATTACCGCTAGACGCACCGACTTGTAGCGGAAGTAGAGTCATTGTAGCGAGTTGATGCAGTCGTAGTCGTACTCACGACGTGTGTCCTCCCTCGAGTGGTCGTACTAGCCGCGCGTCTGCTCCTCCGAGTGGTCGTACTCATCACGCGACTTCTCCTCCGACTCCGGTGATCGACACGAATTACGGATCGTCCTAGTGCTGATGCTTCGCAACAACACCTCCGAGGTATCCACACGTACGGGGTAGGATCACCACACGCTGGAGTGCTATCACCGCCAGCGTGGTTGAGAAGGCGTGGCTATTAGGGTTTCGGGAGTTCTTTCAAATATCCTCCCCCTCCTATGCCACCGCCCCTCTTTATATAGGCATCCATGATGGGTCTCGAACTTGAGGCCCATTAGGAACTCGAGGTCTATACGAATTCGGGTCACCATCCAAAACAAATCCTGGCCCTTTAAGTGTGTGATCCTACAGGTTCATGTGTAATCGGTTATGACTCGAAAACTCTTTTCCGACCACCAGTCGTTAGCGGTACCTAGCAGCACATAACGATTTCCAAATACACATAGAATATGTCGGACGAACCTTGATGTAATATGATCTATGATCAGGTCCTCATCACCTACGATTAGTTTGTATCTTCATACGACCATATCGTATTTGGTCCCGACCAGTTCGTAACTCCTTACGACCAGGTCCTTACCATTCTGTGATTGCGTTCGACCAGTCTACTATCAGCACATATCTCCATACGACTAGTCCGTAACTATCGAACTAAGCGACCTACTCATGCATTCTCCTTTTGCCTCACGATGTCTGGTTGAACTCCAGGTGAGATGATGTGTCATGGATGGACTGTTCAATATTTTCCCGATCGAGTGTCGGATAACTTCATGTGGTCGACACTTCGACCACTAGTGGCATGACCATGCACTTTCTTTATCCGATCACCACGAGGGGTCCAGAGACATCTCTCCTGTTATGTTAGGAGGGGTAAATCTCATCTTGACCAGTCACATCCCTCCGCATGTTTCATAGCATACTCGAAAGCTACCTTTATAACTACGCAGTCACGAGTAGCGTTTGGCAGCCCCTAAGAGTGCTATTACACATGTAGGGAACCATGCTGATCTCAGGTCTAATGATTATACATCATCATTACTTGAGACCAACTAAGGACGCAAAGTTTCATAACAATCTCAATAGTGTCTCAATGATGGGTCTATCCAACCCCATGTTCTCTAACAGGTGCTAACATTATTAATTCGATATCCATATATCCATGACCGGTGAAACAAGATCATCAATCAATACATGTGCCAGTCATAGAGTCACTAGTGTTCCGACCAGTGACCTCCGACCAGGGATACATTTATAATGACATCATATAATTTAAAGAGTTCCACCAACAAGTCACATACTTATTGATCTATAACAAATGATTCATTTAAGGAACATGATAACATATTATAAAAAAGATGACATAATGAAATATTATCATCTCTATGATTGCCTCTAGGGCATATTTCCAACACCTTCGACAGTTGAATCAAAAGGAATTGAGCCCATATGCTCTCTTCCCTTACTTGAGGGGTCTTGGCAAGGTCGAATCGGCCGCTCGCCGCCTCGATTAAGCAGTCAAAGTGACAGGAAGCCTCCTAGAGGCATGCAACGTCGTTGTGGAGGACCACATTGATGACGAGGCTAACTCGCTGGAAGTGGGAGATCACCCGAAAGACGCGGCGGAGGAGGATGTCAAGACGGTGGAAGGTGGCTGTCACCTGCTCCGGCAAATCCTCGAACAGAGGAGTGGGGATACTATTGACACAGTGCCCTTCCACAACATCCAACAGCGTACGACCGAAGAGGTGCTCGTGCAGTATGGCCAGGTAGCTAGGCCATCAATACCGACGATAAGGAAACAGAAGAGGGAGATATTTATGCTTCTAGAGTACATATAGAGTGATGTTCGGATGATCATCTTCGATGACGAATTATCTTTTTTTATAAAACAATGAATAAATTCTGCGCGTGAGACGAAGGGACGCATCGGGGAGTCGAAGCGGCATTGATAGGAGTAAAGAGACGCATAGACAACGAATAAACTCATCAGGGGAGCTGAAGCAATATTATCACAGACGGTTATAATTAAAAAAATTGTTTATGAAGTCTACAATTATCACAGACGATTCGTATTTAGAACCGTCTGTGATACTTCACAGATGGTTCTCAACATGAACCGTCTGTGATATTACCTCTTCACGGACGGTTCTTAGCGCAGCCAATAATTCAGACGGTAGCTAAACAAAAACCATCTATGATTGTATTTAATATAAACGATTTTGACCATCCGTTTGTGATGAGGCGTCCAGTATTAACCTTTTTGTAGTAGTAAAAAAATACTTCATGCAACAATTCAAAAAAACAGATGCAATAAATAAAAAAATACTTGCAACAAGCATACCGGAGGAGTGTAGGTATCGCCTAGCTATGAGCCAAGCTCATAGGAGAAGGTGGTGGCGTGCCACCCCCCATTCTCTGGCGCCCAACAACAAAGTAGGCCAGATGGTGAGCCCGCAGTTCTGATTAGGAGGAGGACAAATCGTCAAATGTTCCAAGAGGAGCCGTGAAAGAGGTATAATCGCAAGGGGGAGGGGAGGGTGAGGAGCTTATGCTGGAGTGGATTCACCGAAGAAGAGGAGCCACACGGAGGAGAAAGATGAATGAGGAGGGGAATGAAGGAGGAATGAGATGAAAAATGGAGGAGCTGCCTGGAGGTGGAATGGGGGAGAATGCGAGGAACATAGGAAGAGAATGTGAGAATGGAAGAAAAATGGAAGAAAAAAAACAATGTTGGAGGATGAAGTAGAGAGACAGAGCGTCTGATGGGTCGAACGTAAATTTTGGGCGATGGATAGCCTAATAAGCCTCCAAGTCTCTCAAGTGAGGATGGTGTAAGCTATCTTCTTCTACGTGTACGACGGTGGGGGTCGGGTCCGCGCGTCCTTTCGTGAGAAAGGCAAGCTTCCATTTAGGAGGCATCGTCATACAGTAACACAGTACTCTGGACGCCTTTCTCATGTTTCGTGCGGCAGCATGCGTACTACAATCATGGAAACACAAGGCAGTGGTGCGATGATGATATAGCGAAAGCCTAATTTATGTAGGAGTGTGTTGCATCCCTTTCATCCCCCGGTGAAATGTTATCCTTCGCGTGATGCGCATTCGTGTAGCACTAGTGTACTACATCGATAATGATAGGCACTTGGTCGGAATTCTTCCTGCTTGTTGCCGCGTCTACTCCGTTTCCTGGACGGCGTAATCCTGTCCGTTTTTCTCCCCCAAAGAGAAGCGTAATCCTGCTTTCGTGCGTCGATGGCACGCTTTTGATGGGCATGGATATCTGCCGGATTAGGAAGGAATTCGTGTTTTCTCGCTTTATGTTATGAGTCCGTTTATACAGAATTTGACTATTTTTTTTTAAAAAAATTTGTTAAATTCTGAAATTTTATTTACAACTCTAGTATACATAAATTACAGTGAATTATTTATGTTATTTTGATTCTTGATTACTGTAATTATTATTGAAAGTCTTGTCATATTCTAAAAGTTCATTTAGTGAATTATTTATATAATTTTGATTCTTGGTCACTGTAATTATTATTGAAAGTCTTAATAACTCATATGTCCATCATATGATTCAAAATCTCACATGTACTTTGAGAAGTTGTGCAAAAATAAAGATAAAAAATAAAATTATATACCAAAAAATACGGCAATGTGGTGAACTTTCTTCACATGTACTTTGAGGGGTTGAGCAAAAGAAAAGACAAAAAAATTAAATTATATACCAACAAAATACGACAATGTGGTGAACCCGTTATGTTCCGAAGAAAAAAAAAGTCATAATAAATTCGGACCCAATTCATCAGATAAGAAAAAGTGAAAATATCAAAGCATATCGGACAAACGAAAATTCGACTATTATGACAAAAAAAAAAAAAGGAAATTTTAACTTTAAAAAATTATATATCTTGTGTTATGACCCGAGAGGGGCGGTCCCAATGGGAAAGTGCTTGGGCCTCTTGTCTCTTGGGCCTGTTTCGTCGCCGCACAGAGATTCGTCTCAAGTATGCTATTTTCTCTGTTGGTAGCATCCGCTAAAAAAATTGTTGGTAGCTTGCCTCGCCTCCAGACTCTGCCTTTTCCTTTCTTTCAGATGTGTTGATTAGACTCATGCGCCCGAAACTCAGAGATGTGATACTCCTAAACAGTATGTGTGTGTGTGTGTGTGTGTGTGTGTGTCCCCTAAACAAATTAACACTGACCTTTGCCGCAGAGGGCTGTGTGCAACCTGCATCGACATGAAAGGGGTGCTTTGAGTTGCTCAGGGTGATTGAAGTCATCTATCGTGTAACGTGGGATTCGACGATGTACTATTATAAAATAGCTGTATTTGATAATTTATTTCTCAATATTTTATTGATATGTGGTTTTAGGATCTACGCGTTAGTGAAACATCAAAAAGTATATCATCAAATACACATAGTCGTAATGGTAAATCGTTAGTAACTCCTTACGTAGAACAGATAGCCCGCGTGAAAAAAAATTCTTGACTTCCCAGCTGTCCTGGACTGAAGTTGCCTTAATGGATGGCTTGGATCGACCTGGGCCACCAAGATTCTTACCAACAGTAGTTAGAACGCTACAGCACGATCTGACTTCCAAACTTCGTCGTCCTGCTATACAAACACAGATGAGGAGGACAACCTTGCAACCAAAATGAAAATACACATGGAGATCCCCTTTCCCCAAACAGGCCAGGTTGAACCTGCTGGTGCTGTCCTTGCTGTTTTGGAGTGAATCATCTCTACTTTTTCTTGTTAGTTTTTTTCTCTCTTGCCATGCATTATTGCCGTGCGTGTGCGGTGTACGTGCCCGCGGCGGTAGAGTTTAGGCTCTCACGATCAAATACCGTCATGCGGAGGCAGAGCCTAGCTGTCCCTGTCCGTGTATAATGACCCGCACGATTGATATCCACCACATGTTGGGTATATGCACACTTTTATAATTATTATAATTTATAAAATAACAATTAAATCGATAGCGGCATATATACTACGCATATTTGAGGCTATCAACAGTAATATAATTGTCAACTTAAATATATCTATCTCATATATATACACTAACAAAGTAAAACTTAGAACAAGTATACTACTAACAAAAGTAGGCATCAACATTATCGCATGATAAATATCTAGAAAATAAAGTCTATCCATATAAAATGATATTACCACGACTTACAGATAATCGCTCCGACGAAGGTCGCGGTAGAGTCTGATCCGAAGAAGACGACGCACAGAGGATGATGGAGAAAGAGGAAGCCGTGAGCAGTCGCGCGAATGCTAGCTTCCGAAAAACCTTATTCACTCCAACCTTGCCCAAGACGATGCTGATATTGATTCATGTAGGTTTCACTCTCACGGAAAAATTCTCTAATTTTGAGAGGAGAGGTCTCGTTTATATAGAGTCAGTCTTAGCAGAAGAAACTGCCGTCATTATTATCATTAGAAACTGCTAAGAGGACATATCTCCTTTATATAGAGTCAGCCTCAGCAGAAGAAACTGCCGTCATTATTATCATTAGAAACTGCCAAAAGGAGATGTCTCCTTTATATAGTCAGCCTCAGTAGAAGAAACTGTCGTCATTATATAGAGTCAGCCTCAGCAGAAGAAACTGTCGTCATTATTGTCATTACACTGTTTTAAATGCGGTTAATGTGTGCCATGAAAGCCAATTTAAACAGTATAATTCAAACTTTCAATTTCTAAATTGTATGCAAGCTGTAGCTCCACAGCCAACCGGACAATTCAAGCGTGTGATGGCGTGACGTGTGTGTTCTTCTTTTGCTTACTTCAACTAGATAAGACTAACTCCATATTATATATTAGTCTTCTCTCACTTAGATTAGTAATATGGTAATAAACTTCTCATCTTCTATCGTGCGTAAATGAACCTTTATGATTTTTTAAAGATTTAATTGGAATATTGAAAAGAACAAACTCAAAACTCCAACACCACGCAGGCCGGGCAAGCAAGCTCAAGCTTTTGCCCCGGACAAAGCTGATATATCCCATCTGGCTTAATTACCTGCGTTGCATGCACGCACGCACGCACGCTGTCCTCTCCCCAACGGATGGAAGTCATGGAACCATACCTGTGTGTGCACGTATGTGAAAGTGGTCTCAATCATGCATGGTCTTTCCAGGTCTCAATTCTCCGTATATTCACCGTCAGAACACAACCATGTACGCCTTGAGTCTGTATGCATCAATGTATCGTTGGAGAATATGTCATTGTTATCCATGGTTATTTCCTGTGGCTCAATTAAGTGTAACGCTCATATATATCGTGAGAGTTGAAGTACATGAGACAGTAGATAATGATGCAACGGGAGTACTTGTGTTATAAAATAGTGCTAACTACACGTAACAGTACTAGTATTAATTAAAAGCCAATCGAACAAAGAATCCTAACACAAATCAATCATCCCATGCGATCGGGCAAGCATGTGCTTGTGGGGACATGACCCGGACATCTCCGTAGCACAAGCAGTGCTTTTCGTATATTGCCTAGTCTCATTCTATCAACTGATGCGTGTTTGCTAGTTAATTGCTGCCGAAAAGGTCAAGAAGCTGTTTAGAACAATATCCTCAATCACTGTACAAAATCTAGCTCCCTGTTTATTCCTTATTGTAGCTAGATATGCATGGCCAGAGTTTATCAAGAGGCGTGTTCCTTTGAAAAGTGAAATCACAAAAAGAAACTGCAGGTAGCCCTAGCTAGCATGCAACAGTACCCCGTGCATATGTGACCATCACTAAGAATTGGATGGTCTGAACTTTTATCAAGTCGGATGATGACAACCTGCCTCGATAGTCAATGGCCAACATAGTAGTACAGGGCGTTCTCCTTAAACTTCTCTGGTGGCTGCGTGAGACTGTGTATATTAAGGGTGCATTTGATTGGATGAACTAGGGTGAATAGAATGGGATGGTACAGGATAGATGAGATGATATAAGTATGTGTTTAGTTAGAATAGGATAGGATAATACATAATTTTATCTAGTTACTTAAATAAGATAATCCTGAATGGTCTTCTATTTTCAACAGGATTCCAGCAGGATGCACGGCAACGGCACCTACCAACGAAGCCCAACTTGACCACACGGTCTTCTGTTTTCAACACTGCAAGAATGTCCGAGCCTAGAATGGGATGGTTCAGGATGAATGAGATGATATAAGTATGTGTTTAGTTAGAACAGGATAGAATAATACATAATTTTATTTAGTTATACGAATAAGATAATCCTGAATGATCTTCTATTTTCAACTGGATTCCAGCAGGATGCACGGCAACGGCACCTACCAACGAAGCCCAACTTGACCACACGGTCTTCTGTTTTCAACACTGCAAGAATGTCCGAGCCTGCAGTTGGAGGGACCAATGGACCACAGCGAAAACACAGTATAGTAGACTAATAGTACATGTAGTACGCACGACACAAGCGAAACGGCACGTATTAGTGGTACCAGGTCCACTGACCACTGTACTATATCTACATCGATTATATATTATGCTCAGTAGCTTTGCAACAATATACCTATTATATATAAAGTCGATGACAGCTCGATTAGAGTTGCTAAAAAATAGAAATATACTAAAAATTCTCACAAAAAAAAAAAAAAAGCTTGCCCTTAATTTGGTGTGTCCTAATTTGGAAGGCTTAGATTTGATAGTTGACTTAGAGATATAATAATATATTCTACAAATGTTGCCACGGCGCGCTATACCATTAAGTGTTATCCTGACGGTATATCATCCAACCGTAGGATAGGTATGTTCTAATCGCATGAACGCGCAGCTTCCTCCTCCGACTTCCCCCCAGCTTCCTCCTTTTCATCTGCGCTCGCCAGCTCCCTACTGGCTTCCCCCCGTCTTCCTCCTCCACGCACGCTCCTGCTCCCCTTCATCCTCCTCCGCGCGCGCTCCCGCTCCCCCCATCTTCCTCCACCACGTGCATGACAGCGCTCCCGCCGACTTCCCCCTGTCCTCTCCCATCTTCCTCCTCCACACGCACTGTCGCGCGCTAGCTTGCCGCCGGCTTGCCGCGTCCCCCCCCCCCCCACTTTCATCCTCCTCCGCGCATGCGGCCGCGCGTGCGCAAGCCTCCCCCCGTCCTCCCCCTTTCATCCTCCTCCGTGCATGCGGCCCCACGCCCGCCGGCTTCCCCCCCCCTTCATCCTCCTCTGCGCGCGCGAGAGAGCGTCTGCCGGCTTCCCCCGTCCTCCCCCCTTCATCCTTCTCCGCGCACGTGGGAGCGCGCCCGCCAGCTTGCCCTCGGCTTCCCCACTTCGTCCCTCATATTCTCCTCTACGCAAAAGTGACATCGTGTCTCATCAAGTTTTAATCAGTTTCATTCATTTATTTTGGGACATGTTTCATTAAGTTTCATCAAATATCATTTTTTCTTCATATTTTGTAGAACAAATTTCACCCGGTTTCGTGTAGTTTCATCCCAAGTCTCATGGAGTTTTTATAAAAGTTTCATCTTTTTGTCTAGGACAAGTTTTCAACAGTAACATCGTGTCTAATCAAGTTTCATTAAGTTATTTTGGGACATGTTTCATTAAGTTTCATCAAGTATCATTGTTTCTCCATATTGTGTTGAGCAAGTTTCACCCAGTTTCATTTAAGTATAAAGTTTTACCCCAACTCTAATGGAGTTTCATCTTTTTGTCTAAGACAAGTTTTCAACAGTAACATCGTGTTTCAACAACTTTCATATAGTTTCATGAGACATGTGTTTCATGAAGTTTCATCCCATGTTTTATGGAGTTTCATCTTTTTTGTACAAAGATAAGTTTTCAATAGTGACATCGTGTTTCATCCAATTTCATAGCAAGTCATATGAAATTTTATCTTTTTTGTATAAGACAAGTTTCAATAGTGACCTCAGCTCCTCTCTACTCCTCCTCCGCCCATCCACAAGACGCCCACCGCACTCCTCCCATCGCAATCGTCTGCATTGAATCCTCCCCGCAGAACAAAATCGCCTCGCCGCATCCTCTAGCTACAACCATACCGCCCCGTCGCCTCCTCCGGCCGTGAAACCGCCCCCGTTGTCGACTCCTCCTCTGGCCGCGAAACCGCCCCCTCCTCTTTTGGTGGCCTCGATTGGAGAGAGTGATGTTGAGAGGAGAGAGAGAGGATAGGAACAAAACTAATAGAGATAGAGGACGGGGAACAAATAGATAAGGTGGGAAATAAGGGAATATCTAATGTGTTTGTTAGGTTTACATTCGACGGTTGTGACCTGTCCCGTTTGCTCGCTCAAAATGCTATAGCGTTTGGTAGTGTGTGTATATACACACACACACACACACACACACACACACACATTAATTATACACTTAGAGAAAAGATCTAGTCATTTATGTGGCGGACCTGATTTATAACGGCTCATATTATATATTAAAAAAAGAGTGTGTCAAGAATAATCCAAACTAAGAGAAATTCGAAATAAAAAATAATCAATAATTGTTTCCATACGACTTCCAAAGTAGCATCCATAAATATCTAAAATTCGCAATAATAATTAAATGAAAGTTATCAAAATAAAAGAAAGAGTTAATGTCAATGATAATCCAAAAAAACTAAAATTCGGACTAAACAATATCAAATTGATTTCCATACGAATTCGAAAGTAAATCCCTAAAAAACTAAATTGTAGAATAATAGTTAAAATAAAATAGAAATAGGATTTTACACGAATTCTAGCGTAAAACCAAAAACAAATCCACGACAAGTTTGATCCAAAAACATGCAAATTCGGAATTAAAAATATAGTATAATTAGAGATTTGATTTGTAAACGAATTTGAAACATAAATTCCAAAAATATTTCATTTTTAAACCTATTGATTAGGCACTTCGAGGAAGCTTCCGTGTTAACCAGAAAGATTTACTCATATATCTCGCGAACCCAAGTTATAACGGCGTATATATATTTTATATTTAAAGTCGATGACAGGTGCTGCTAAGAAGAAAAAAATAACCTAGAAATTTTCACAACAAAAAAAAATACGACCCTTAGTTTGGTGCACCCTAATTATGATTGATAGCTCATAACATTAGATGCTACAAGAAAAATAGACCCATGCAGAAATTCTCAAAAAGAAAGCTGACCATTAATTCGGTGGACCAACTTATGATTAAAAATCACATCCACTAGATAACCTATTTGAACTAAAAAAGATAAGAGATAATGAGTATATTTTAAAATTAAAAGATAAGAAAGAATTTAACGTAAAAATCGGATTTACGTTATGTGCATTGTTGAGATCCGTTGGATTTGACACCCAATGGCTTTAATTATTTTTCTCAATGTGAAAAATTAATGGACGGGTGGCAAGGTGGGCCACGCTCATGCTAGACTTGAGATTTAGGCAGGCCTAGGCGCACAACACGATACAACATGTGGAGGGCCGGGCAGGCTTGAGGATCGGGCCCATCGAGCGGCATGTCATGGTACACTCCATCGGATTTGTGATCGGGCAGCACATCCGAAAAGACAAAGCGTGACACCGGTTCTCTCGCACTTTCCTTCTCCCTCGCTCTCGGCGTGTCCGTCTTAAGACACTCGATGGTGGCCGGCGTGCCATCGTCTTGCCGTGGCCCTAGGTCGTCGTGCCCGTGTCGTGGCCCAACTCCCAGCACTGGGACTGAGTCACGCGTGTAGAGTGTTTGCTTTGAATCTTTTGGGTTGGATCTGGGGTTTTGGTACGGGTCAGAGAGAGAAGGGGGAATAGAGAGTCGTTACCGTCCGGTGTAGAGGAGGAGGAGGAGTTGGCCATCGCGGTACGCTCGGTGAAATCTGCGCCGCGGCGTGACGGTCGGAGAAGAGGTGCGGGGTTCCTCGGCGACGGCGTGTCCCGGGCGGAGGCGATCTCCCTGGCGATGGCGATCTGGCGGTGGTACTTCCCGTCGCTTGAGCGCCCCCTCCTTAGATCGGATTAGGGTTTGTGTCGGTTAGGGTTTGTGGCGGCGGCACGGTGAACTTCGGTGTTCGTGCCGCCCTGACCCCCACCTCTATATATAGCGCTGGCGACAGGGGCCCACCAGCCAATGGGTTGGGCCAAATGCCTCTGAGGAGATCATTCTAACATTCTCCCCCTTGATCTCAATCTATGCTTTATCTTTAATTGCTTTTGACTTTACTCATTCCATCACATATTGGTGCATAGAACATGTCTCATCGTCACGGTCAATTGCCGATAGATTCAACAGCTACAATACACCTCCTTGTTCTGAAATAGTTACTTTAAACTTTTAGGCCATCTTTTAGTCCAGGATTCATAGGCTTTCCCTTAAACCCATGCCGGCTATATGTTCTCTGAACACGTTGGGTGGTAAGCCTTTAGTAAGCGGATCCGCTAACATCATTGCGGTACTTATATGCTCAAGATTTATAATTTGATCCCGAACTTTATCTTTCACAACATAGTACTTTATGTCAATGTGTTTGGCAGCACCACTTGACTTATTGTTGTGGGCATACATTACTGCGGGTTCATTATCGCAGTACAACTTAAGTGGTCTATTGATGTCGTCAACCACTTTTAAACCGGGTATGAACTTCTTTAGCCGCTTCACTCGCCTGTAGCCTCATAACATGCTACAAACTCGGCATACATTGTGGACGATGTAGTGACGGTTTGCTTTGAGCTTTTCCACGATATAGCTCCTTCAGCGAGAGTGAACACATATCCGGATGTCGACTTTCTATCATCTCCCGCAAAATCAGAATCTGTATACCCCACTATATGGAGTAAATCTGATCTTCTGTATGTCATCATGAGGCCTTTTGTTCCTTGCAAATAACGCAAGACTTTCTTTATCAATTTCCAATGTTCTATTCGTGATTGCTCGAATCGCCAAGTAACCCAGAACAAACGCTAAGTCGTATGCGTGTACACACTTGAGCATACTGCAAGCTTCCGACAGCTAAAGCATATGGAACCGATTTCATTTGATCGAGCTCGTACTGGTTCCTGGGGCAATGAAAATCCCCATATCTGTCGCCCTTGACTATAGGTGAAGGTGAAGGACTACATTTATGCATACCAAATTTCTTTAATACTTTCTCTATGTATGCTTTTTGTGACAGTCCCAACATACCCTTGTATCTATCCCGGTGAATTTCGATCCCTAGAACGAACGAAGCTTCACCAAGATCTTTCATATCAAAGTTTGAGGACAAAAACTTCTTTGTCTCGATGTGATGACATCACTCTCGCGATGAGGATATCATCCACATACAGGATTAGGAAGATAAACTTCCCATCTTTAAACTTTGTATAAACACAGTTGTCCTCTACATTCTCTTTAAATCCAAATTTTCTTATTATCTTGTCAAACTTCAAGTACCACTTGCCTTGAAGCTTGCTTTAACCATAAATCGATTTCTTTAGGCATCCCATTCTTTCATTTCCTTCCATGACAAAACCTTTCGGTTGTGCCATGTAAACATTTTCCTCCAAATCCCCATTAAAAATACCGTCTTTACATCCATCTCGATGTAACTCTAAATCATAATGTGCTACTAATGCCATTATGATTACGAAGAATCTTCTGAGACCGGAGAAAAGGTCTCATTGTAATCAATCCCTTCTCTTTGCGTAAAGTCTTTTGCCACAAGTCGCGCTTTGTATCTTTCTACATTCCCTTGGGAGTCGAGCTTTGTTTTGTAGACCCATTTCTGACCCTCTTGTTTTGGCTCCTTTAGGAATAATTTCCAAGTCCCAGACTTTATTAGCCTTCATGGACCTCATTTCCTCTTCCATGGCCTCAAGCCATTTTGAAGAATTTTCGCTTCTCATGGCTTCTTCAAATGAGGTGGGATCATCCTCCATTTGAAATTCCTCTGTATTATAAATCTGATAATCATCAGAAATAGCTGATCTTCTTACTCCTTGAGACCTCCTCGGGGCCTCCTCATTTGGTACATCTTACATTTGAAATTCTTTGTTGCTCCTCGTTTGTGGCAATGGGTTCTATAGGATCATGAAGAACGGGTTCCTCATTCTCATTCATTGTTGCCACAGAGGAACAATAACAGTCTTGGCACCATTATGTCTTATCTGCTTCGGTCAAATGACGGCGAGTAGTGTGAAGAGTTGTAACGTCCCAAAATTTGGCTTTTCAAAAATCTTTTGAGTAGTTTAGGTCACTAGAAAATTTCACCAATTTTATTTGAATTAATAAAGCTTAATTGGAATTTTTCTAAATTAAAAATATTTAATTTGATTAATATAAACATCAATTAAATAAAAATATATTTTATTTGGCTTCCTGGTGTTTCCAGGAATTTTCTGGTATTTTTGGGGATTTTTCTGGATTTGTTTACTATTTATTCTATCTTATAGATTTATTGCCTTTTAATTCAAATTCGAAAATCAGTTTTACTTTCTCTCTCCTCCCACGTGAACAGTAGCATGCAGTACTGTTCACGCATTTTTTTCCGGCCGCGCGTTGCTCTGCCGAACAGCCAAACCGATTTTCCGATTCTGTTTTCAATTCAAACTTCAAATCTCAATATCTTTTCACTCGGTGCATATAAATACGAGCCGTCTGCGCCCACGCGTCCGTCTCGACGTCCTCTTCAATCCCTGATTTGGTTTCCTCCGAATCGATCTGTATTCAACGCAGTTCGCAGAATACCGAGTTCATCCGAAAATCTTCCGCTGCGAGTTTCTCCTCCGTCCGACGTCCGCCGGCCGAACCGTCTGCGGCGTTGGATTCGCGTCGTCGTGCTCTACGTCATGGTGCCAGCCCCTTCGCCTGAAGTTCGCCGGAGTTTCGCCGTCCGTCGTATTCCAACCGTATTCTTCGCGTATTCTCCTTCCTCGGTGAGTATTTCTCAAATCCGACCGCACCATCGCGTCCGGCTCGTCGTTTCCTTTCCGCTTTGCCCATTCATCACCGCCGGCGTCGCCGCTGTTCGCCGCCATGTTGATCGCCAAAACCGATCTGTTCTTATACGTATGAGTTCTGTTCTATTTGCTTTGGCTGTGTTTGTTTCAATCTTCTCTGTCTATTATCTTTCTCTAATCCTTGCAGCACAAGTCCCACCTCCTTACCTCAAGAACGCCGGCCGGTAGCTCCTCGCTCCGTCCATGTTCATGTCTACACTCAATACATGTGTTCGTTCCTTGCTCCTCTAATTATTTTCCAACGTCGATCTATATTTTCTCTATCCACTATCCTTTACTTTGCCATCTCTAACTGATGTGCATCAAGACAAACCGGCCATGGGAGAAATCTGTTTTTGTTTATTCTCTGGACAACCATGTAGCCTTTTGTTGATCTGTCCTCTATTCGATTCACTGTTCATCTAAATCAACGCATGCATGTAGTATTTCCCCTATGCATGCTTCTCTGTTAACTCTTCCTTTCTATTTGTCATACAAGAAAATAAATATCTGTTTTTTTACCCCACTTGTCATCCACCCATATATATATATATATATATATATATATATATATATATATATATATATATATGTATGTATATATGTTACATACATATATCTTCTCTCATCTTACTTGGCTTCCACCTCCATGCCAATGCATCAATGCGCATGAACCGGCTGGCAAGTTCCTATCCTTTGTTCCTGTTGATATATATGCATGTATGTATATACATGTGTGTGTATATATATATATATGTATGTATGCGTGTACGTATGTATATATGCATGTACGTACGTACGTATGCATGTATGTATATGTATGTATGCATGTATGCATGTATGTATGTACTTATGTATGTATATATGCAAGTACGTATGTATGTATCCTCTCTCTCTTACGTGCGGGTCCCGCATGTCAGTCAACCTTTGGTCAACCCTCCTCCATGAGCTTGGTCCACCGTCGACTAGCGTATCTCCGTGGACCTGGTCCATAGACCAGTGGCCCACATGTCAACCCTAATCTTATTTTTGAGAATTAATTTAATTCTTGAAAATCCTTTTATCTTATTGGTCCCACATGTCGTTCTCTCTACCTTATTTTTGGAATTATTTTTAATTCTAGAAATCCATTAATATCAGTCGGTCCCACATGTCATACACTCAATCATTCTCTAATATTTTCGGAATGGGATATTCTGATAATATTCCACTTGTCAGCTTGTCTCTCTTTTTATTTTCATCATTCCAAAAGCCATATCTTATTCATTCGAATTCCGCTTGAACCCATTCAAATTCCTACATTCATCTAAATTCAATATCTATCTTCCAAGACCATTCAATTTCAATTTGGAGTTTATTTGATTTGTGTTTGTTTTGCGCTATCTTTATCGTTAGACGTTGAAGCCCGGAATCGTCTGAAGGAGCTGAAGAGCAAGGAAGTAGAAGATTGAAGATAAATAAAGACCATCATTGCTATAGCAAGGCAAGTTATACCTTTGATCATATTGAACCCAGTTTTCAAAATACTTTGTTTCAATGTATTGCATTCTATTTCAAGTATTTATTTAAATGCTTTTGGGATAGTTATTAATCCAATTTGTTATATCCACCTTGTCTATTGTATGCCATGATCTTTTGTCACCCTAGGTTGGTTCATTATTAGTTGGTATTATCGTAGCACCAACGTGGGTTGGTTAGATACTATTAGACTGCTTAGCCATGCCACGAGTCATCATTTCATCTGAGTCGCAATTATAAACTTGACTAAGTGATTATGGAACTGTGTGATGAATCTGTGTGTGCTGTGTGCTGTTACTCGTGATGGCATGTGTTGCACTTAATCAACAGGGTGGGAAAAGATTTAGACTGAGGCAAGTGGTGGATCTGTGTGAATGGTGGAGCTGTGTGCTATAAACTTTGTGATTTGGGTTAAAATTGGAAGTCTTGCCTTGGTCAATTAAGGACTTAACTTTGTGCGCCATTGAACTGGGCCTTACTGTACGACCACATGCCTAGTATGGGCTGGGCCTGACTTAGTAAGTTATGGAGTCTTGACATTGACCACTCAGGTTGTATTTAAACTGTGATGGTGGAGGTGTGTCTGCCGTGTTTGGGTCACATCATGGGACGGTTCATTTGCATCCCTGTCCAATGGTGTGTGTCGTTCCAAGGGCTGTGTGTACAAATTAGACGGCAGTAAAGCACACCAGGAGTGTCATTGTTTGAGATAAAGTTTCTGAAAGGTTTTGTTATGGTCAGTGCTGGCCCCACTGATTGTATCGTGTGGGTAAAGTGTACAGCCTCTGCAGAGTGTTAAATCAATCTATTCGAATAGCCGCGTCCTCGGTTATGGACATGCTCGGGAATTTCACACGAGGGGTAGATTTTCATAAAACAATTGGGAAGGGTCAGCTGTGTGAGATAACTTGTTCAGCTGTGTGAAAGAACTTGATTAGACTGTGTGTCCTTTGTGAAATCAATTGTTAACTTATTATTGTCTATTTGTTTTGAATTATGCTTTCAATCTATTATTTGTATTCAATTGCAAATATTGCATTTCTGCAAAATAACCACAGAAGCCATTCCTTTGGAATAAGCCATCATCTATAAATTGCATTCTGTGGTATGACTTGCGAGTACGGTGTGTACTCACTCTTGCTATAAACAATCCACAGAAGTGGAAGAATCGTCAGTCAACAAGGTCTACTTCAAGGATCGTGGAGAACTAGGTTGCGCTACCCCAGTCGATTGCCTGTGGGCATATGGATGGGCTTCATCGAGTTATTCCGTTACGTTCATTGCGCAGCTTTATTGAGCTATTTGTCTTCTGAGACATTAATTGTAAGCTTTGACCTTAAGGTCTTTACTCTGATAATTATTGTTATTTGTCTATTTATTAGTCATCTTTGCATATGGAAATGATATTTCATCGATGTTGCCCTTTGTGTGCACTAGCGTGATCTGGACTAGTGCAAGATACACAGAGGGTCCAGATTTGCATATTTGGGTCCCGACAGAGGTGGTATCGAGCCATATCGATCGTAGTCGTGACCTTAGTTAGAATGGCCGTTTTTAAGGAAAAGTTCAAAACTTATTTTACAAATGGAAAATCTTAATGATGTGCTATTCTCATCTTGTCTAGATTCTATTCTCTTCCACTCTGATCATTTCTCATCTATATTCTTCCTCACCATTTTGAGTATTAAGTTGGACTTTCTTTCCTCATAATTTCTATAGTTGTCGTCATATATGCCAAATGTCTTGGTGGATGCCCAAGTACCGTTTTGAGCAACTCTTCGAAGACCATGCAACTAACAACAATGTATCAACATCTCCGCAAGTGTTCAAGACAAGTTCGTCACAAGAATTGAAGACCAAGAAGAAGTTGTACGTCGCCCCTATCTTTCTCCAAGATTCGCCTACAAGAATCACAAGCAGTCAACATTTGATGAAGACAGTGACCAGTTCGATAGTTTTCTTCAGACCAGCCATATAGGATAAATCATTGTTGGTTCCTCCCGTGTGTTGAGCCAAGTCACCCAGTTAAGTTAGAGTTTAATCGACTAGACGATTAGATTTTTATTTTCTTTCTTCTGTGTGTAGTTTGGCTATGAGTTTTATGCTTCTTAATAGCTTTCCGGCTATTTGTGTGTTCCTTGGTGTTTCAGGTTAAACATGCTCCCTTAGTAGATTGTCTTCCCTTACCTTATGCTTTTCCCTCTCATCTATTAGCCCTGGTCAGCCAGCAAATGAAGAACCCTAGTGAAGCCAACCTTGTCGAGAGTCTTGAAATAGTCGTGTCACCGGATCTTGTCAATCCCAAAGTGGGCGATTGTCAATACCAGAGTAGCAGATCCAATCATGACACAATTTTAGCGGCTCGAGACTCAACTCATGAACGCGATGATGCAAAACATGAACAATATTATGACCCAATAGAATCAGACCGTCGCTACCTTGGCCAATTTGTTGAATCGAATAATCAAGCAATCCGTTGTTCCATCACCGCCTCAAGACTAAAGCGAGCGCCAACCAAGGCCTATCACCAAGCGGTGGTGACACATAAGAGCTCGAACCGGTCTCACATCATCCGAATCACTCATGCCAATAAACCGCTCGGACAATAGTAACTTTTGAAAGGATGCACAACCCATTGCCATCCCAACGGCACACCCTTAGTTCAAGTTTGTGAAGTTCATGATGACCAAACCGCCTATCTTTGAAGGCTCAAACAAGCTCAAGAATGCCGAATCTTGGATTCGCACCATAGAAGAGAAGTAAATTGTTGTGTAATGCAATGATAACGAAAGTTTTCTATGTTGCTCATCATTTGGAAGGAGTTGCATTAGATTGGTGGAAAAACTTTGCCGCCGATCCGGACAAGTAGACCATCATTTGGTCGAGTTCGCCTGACTTTTAAATCGATATCAACATCAAGTAAGAGTGATAAAGAGGAACTTGCTATTTCGATGTCCTACATCCAAGCTAACCGTTGTCAGTTGAAGTGCTGCCAGCCAGATAAGTTAGAATATTGTGCATGTACCCGTTGTGGAGAAATAGGCTATAGTGTCGATAAACACAATATCAATTGTCCTAGTTGCGAAGGAAATCATTCCGTTGGAGAATGCCCAATGAGAAATATCAGATGTTTCTTATGTGAAGGCGATGATCATTGTCCGAGTCAATGCACCATGTATTTAGTGTTGACTTTCGCAACACAATGTCAACATGAAAAATTTTCATGTCGAAGTCAGAGCATTACCAAGAGAAGGCAAACCATTGTCGATTACAAAATATGTCACCAAAAATAACAAAAGTAGAATGTTGACTTTAGTAACCAGCCTCGAAAGAGAAGCAAGTCGGTATCGCCAGTAGAGTGTTTCGAGTGTGGTAAGCAAAGCCACTATGCCCAGGGATGCCCTGCAAAGCGTCAAGCTTCAACCCTCAAGGAGGATAGTCGTTCTGTCGTAGCCTGTCAGAAAAGTCGCAAGGTTTGACACATTTATGTTACAGTTATCGCAAAGAAGACCACCACATCAGCCAGCATCCTCAGAATAACCAGCCACTCACTCCAGATGCCAGAATGTCAAAAGTCGTTTCGGTCAAGCTTGTAACACCCAGAGCAAGTTGTAAAACAGTGGGACCCGTTTGTCCAAAGAAGCAGTAAAAGAAGAGACGTTTGAACGATGATGTTATCAAGAAAGCCTAGATTAAAAATACCAGATTATGCGGTTGTCATTGCAAGTGACCTATACAGCATGCAACTAGATCAGAAGTCAAGTTTGTCTTTTACTTGGTACCCAGGATCAGCCAACTCTAGAAGGATTTACATCATGGATGATATACGGCAAAAGTTGCCAATGAGTTTGCAGAAATGATACAGTAGAGCAGATGACTTTCTCAGATAAAGGCAGTGTTAAATTATATTAGTCAGCCTGGCATGCACCAATGTTGATGGCAAAGTAAATTGTTAGCACAAGAATGTGCGAGAATTTCGGTTTATTCAAGAGCTAATCCCAGAACCTTAGAATCAGCATGTTTGAGATATGAGAAAGAACTGCAATTTTCTTTAAGATCGACCATGAACAAGACAGTGTCAGTTCAAGATTAGTGAGACAATCGTTTTGAGCCTGTGTTAGCTGAAGATCAGTAAGACAATCATTTCAAGATATTCAAGACCCTCATCGTTGTAAAAGGACAAGTTCACCCCGATGCTGTATGAACTAAGTAAGTGAGAATTTCAGAAGAGATCAACCACTACTCCAGTGTTCATACTACTAGCTACCTGAAAGAAACTTGATAACTTTTATCATGGAGCATCCAAAAATTTGTGTGTTACGGAGTTTCGCCAACACTTCCTAACAGCTACAGTTTCAAGTAGTGAATTGTGCTAGTCATAATTCAGAGTTGCTATCATAGAGCATTAAAAATGGTTTTATTGGATCGAGAACCAGGAGGTTGGAGTCTGTTCCCTTAGTTCAGATCAGTATAGTGGCAGATGCCTCAAATTGGAAGAGCTACTACAAGAAATTGTTGATCAAGTGAAGAGTCAGCTAAAGTTACCTGTGAAAGCCAGAAGTTGAATCTTGAGTTAGTGCAAGAGTATATTTGTTGAACCCCAAAGTTAAACCGATGCTAGAAAAAATCAGTGTTGAGAAGACAGTAAGATGACAGTTTTATCAAGGGAATCAGTCCTCACATGAAGTAAGGTATAGCATGAGAACCTGCTGAAGGTGAACCAAGTGATCCATGAATCAATGACTATATATGTGTATCTGATGAGAAGAAACTAAAGTAGTTGATGCTCAAACCAACATCCTAGTGCAAGCATTCCATTTCTCCTGAAAGTACCAAGGTGTACAAGGATCTCAAAGTTGAATTGTGATGATCCAATATAAGGCAAGAGGTCACAGAATGTGTTACCATGTGGTTGGTAAATCAGAAAGTTGGCTAGTGTGTCAAAGGCCAGTCAGAGTACTCCTATCTTTGAGAATTCGAGCATGGGTTTCTCTAGGACCCAATCGAGATGTAATATCTTGAAAAGTGATTGTTGAGCATTTGATAGAAATTTGCCGCTTCAAACCTGTCAATATCACCTAGTTTGGAGGCTATCTAGCAGAGCAGTATACGACAGAAGTTGTATATGACAGAGATGGTATTCACCAGAATTGGTCTAGTATCAGATCGTCAGAGATTGTCAGTTTGCACGATGTGCCAGAATAAGTCAGTGTCAGACCAATGATCCCAGTGTACCTCGTGTTAGTGACCGATTGTGTATACAGCCTTGGATGTTCGTTCAGTTCAGTATTGTGTATCACCCTGAATCAGTGGGCAGATTGAAAGAGTGAGTTTGTGCTTAAACTCATAGTACCAAGTCGATCAGGTAAGTGTTGTGTGCAGAGTTCCCCTACAACACCAGATGCCAGCCAGTTCGCAGTTGCCACCATTTGAAGTTCACAGTGGTTGATCATGTGAGTCATCGCTTAGCTAGAAGCAGATCAGATCACAAAGTATGCCGATTTTGCATTAATCATGAAGCAGAATGCCAACTGTCTTTGGTCCTAAAGGGATTGTAAGTAGCTCAGTTCAAGCAGAAAAGCTATATTGTGTATGCAGATTATCACCCTCGTAGTCATGTTTATCTTAAGGATACCTGTTGAAGTTCTGTGTTAAAAAGTTGCGACAGAGGTAAAAAGATGTGTGTCGATCAATTCAATATTCTAAAGTTCATAAGAAGAGTTAGTTTGTCAACCTAAGCTATCAGTCAGCAGCAGAGTTCCTGAACTCCAGAAGTGTCTTCGAGCACCAATTAAGCAGTTCTGTCAGAAGCAATCGAGTTGCTAGAAGTCCTTTCCTACCAAGAGCCAGCTTATCAAGTTTTCGTCGAAGCAAGAAGCTCAGCAAGAAGCAAGACGTCTGTTCTGTAAGTGTTCAGAAAACAAGTTTCGTCAGAGTCAAAGCAGTTGAAAGCAAGGAGAGCGCCCGAAGGCTGAGTTCCGTAACCTTTTCTATAGCTAGCCTAAATCTCGGGGACGAGATTCCTTTAAGGGGGGGAGGTTTGTAACGTCCCAAAATTTGGCTTTTCAAAAATCTTTTGAGTAGTTTAGGTCACTAGAAAATTTCACCAATTTTATTTGAATTAATAAAGCTTAATTGGAATTTTTCTAAATTAAAAATATTTAATTTGATTAATATAAACATCAATTAAATAAAAATATATTTTATTTGGCTTCCTGGTGTTTCCAGGAATTTTCTGGTATTTTTGGGGATTTTTCTGGATTTGTTTACTATTTATTCTATCTTATAGATTTATTGCCTTTTAATTCAAATTCGAAAATCAGTTTTACTTTCTCTCTCCTCCCACGTGAACAGTAGCATGCAGTACTGTTCACGCATTTTTTCCGGCCGCGCGTTGCTCTGCCGAACAGCCAAACCGATTTTCCGATTCTGTTTTCAATTCAAACTTCAAATCTCAATATCTTTTCACTCGGTGCATATAAATACGAGCCGTCTGCGCCCACGCGTCCGTCTCGACGTCCTCTTCCAATCCCCTGATTTGGTTTCCTCCGAATCGATCTGTATTCAACGCAGTTCGCAGAATACCGAGTTCATCCGAAAATCTTCCGCTGCGAGTTTCTCCTCCGTCCGACGTCCGCCGGCCGAACCGTCTGCGGCGTTGGATTCGCGTCGTCGTGCTCTACGTCATGGTGCCAGTCCCTTCGCCTGAAGTTCGCCGGAGTTTCGCCGTCCGTCGTATTCCAACCGTATTCTTCGCGTATTCTCCTTCCTCGGTGCGTATTTCTCAAATCCGACCGCACCATCGCGTCCGGCTCGTCGTTTCCTTTCCGTTTTGCCCATTCATCACCGCCGCGTCGCCGCCGTTCGCCGGCCATGTTGATCGCCAAAACCGATCTGTTACTGTACGTATGAGTTCTGTTCTATTTGCTTTGGCTGTGTTTGTTTCAATCTTCTCTGTCTATTATCTTTCTCTAATCCTTGCAGCACAAGTCCCACCTCCTTACCTCAAGAACGGCCGGCCGGTAGCTCCCTGCTCCTGTCCATGTTCATGTCTACACTACAGTACATGTGTTCGTTCCTTGCTCCTCTAATTATTTTCCAACGTCTGATCTATATTTTCTCTATCCACTATCCTTTACTTTGCCATCTCTAACTGATGTGCATCAAGACAAACCGGCCATGGGAGAAATCTGTTTTTGTTTATTCTCTGGACAACCATGTAGCCTTTTGTTGATCTGTCCTCTATTCGATTCACTGTTCATCTAAATCAACGCATGCATGTAGTATTTCCCCTATGCATACTTCTCTGTTAACTCTTCCTTTCTATTTGTCATACAAGAAAATAAATATCTGTTTTTTTTACCCCACTTGTCATCCACCCATATATATATATATATATATATATATATATATATATATATATATATATATATATATATATATATGTATGTATATATGTTACATACATATATCTTCTCTCATCTTACTTGGCTTCCACCTCCATGCCAATGCATCAATGCGCATGAACCTACTGCAAGTTCCTATCCTTTGTTCTGATGATATATATGCATGTATGTATATACATGTGTGTGTATATATATATATGTATGTATGCGTGTACGTATGTATATATGCATGTACGTACGTACGTATGCATGTATGTATATGTATGTATGCATGTATGCATGTATGTATGTACTTATGTATGTATATATGCAAGTACGTATGTATGTATCCTCTCTCTCTTACGTGCGGGTCCCGCATGTCAGTCAACCTTGGTCAACCCTCCTCCATGAGCTTGGTCCACCGTCGACTAGCGTATCTCCGTGGACCTGGTCCATAGACCAGTGGCCCACATGTCAACCCTAATCTTATTTTCGAGAATTAATTTAATTCTTGAAAATCCTTTTATCTTATTGGTCCCACATGTCGTTCTCTCTACCTTATTTTTGGAATTATTTTTAATTCTAGAAATCCATTAATATCAGTCGGTCCCACATGTCATACACTCAATCATTCTCTAATATTTTCGGAATGGGATATTCTGATAATATTCCACTTGTCAGCTTGTCTCTCTTTTTATTTTCATCATTCCAAAAGCCATATCTTATTCATTCGAATTCCGCTTGAACCCATTCAAATTCCTACATTCATCTAAATTCAATATCTATCTTCCAGTACCATTCAATTTCAATTTGGAGTTTATTTGATTTGTGTTTGTTTTGCGCTATCTTTATCGTTAGACGTTGAAGCCCGGAATCGTCTGAAGGAGCTGAAGAGCAAGGAAGTAGAAGATTGAAGATAAATAAAGACCATCATTGCTATAGCAAGGCAAGTTATACCTTTGATCATATTGAACCCAGTTTTCAAAATACTTTGTTTCAATGTATTGCATTCTATTTCAAGTATTTATTTAAATGCTTTTGGGATAGTTATTAATCCAATTTGTTATATCCACCTTGTCTATTGTATGCCATGATCTTTTGTCACCCTAGGTTGGTTCATTATTAGTTGGTATTATCGTAGCACCAACGTGGGTTGGTTAGATACTATTAGACTGCTTAGCCATGCCACGAGTCATCATTTCATCTGAGTCGCAATTATAAACTTGACTAAGTGATTATGGAACTGTGTGATGAATCTGTGTGTGCTGTGTCTGTGTTACTCGTGATGGCATGTGTTGCACTTAATCAACAGGGTGGGAAAAGATTTAGACTGAGGCAAGTGGTGGATCTGTGTGAATGGTGGAGCTGTGTGCTATAAACTTTGTGATTTGGGTTAAAACTGGAAGTCTTGCCTTGGTCAATTAAGGACTTAACTTTGTGCGCCATTGAACTGGGCCTTCTTGTCGACCACATGCCTAGTATGGGTGGGCCTCGACTTAGTAAGTTATGGAGTCTTGACATTGACCACTCAGGTTGTATTTAAAGCGTGTGATGGTCGGAGGTGTGTACTGTGTGTTTGGGTCACATCGCGGACGGTTCGCTGCATCCCTGTCCAATGGTGTGTGTCGTTCCAAGGGCAGTGTGTACAAATTAGACGGCAGTAAAGCACACCAGGAGTGTCATTGTTTGAGATAAAGTTTCGAAAGGTTTTGTTATGGTCGTCTTGCCCCACCGATTGTATCGTGTGGGTAAAGTGTACAACCTCTGCAGTGTTAAATCAATCTATTCGAATAGCCGCGTCCTCGGTTATGGACATGCTCGGAATTTCACACGAGGGTAGATTTTCATAAAACAATTGGGAAGGGTCACCGTGTGAGATAACTTGTTCATTTGTGTGAAAGAACTTGATTAGACTGTGTGTCCTTTGTGAAATCAATTGTTAACTTATTATTGTCTATTTGTTTTGAATTATGCTTTCAATCTATTATTTGTATTCAATTGCAAATATTGCATTTACGCAAAATAACCACGAAGCCATTCCTTTGGAATAAGCCATCATCTATAAATTGCATTACGTGGTATGACTTGCGAGTACGGTGTGTACTCACTCTTGCTATAAACAATCCACAGAAGTGGAAGAATCGTCACTCAACAAGGTCTACTTCAAGGATCGTGGAGAACTAGGTTGCGCTACCCCGACGATTGCTGTGGGCATATGGATGGGCTTCACCGAGTTATTCCGTTACGTTCATTGCGCACTTTATTGAGCTATTTGTCTTACGAGACATTAATTGTAAGCTTTGACCTTAAGGTCTTTACTCGATAATTATTGTTATTTGTCTATTTATTAGTCATCTTTGCATATGGAAATGATATTTCATCGATGTTGCCACTGTGTGCACTAGCGTGATCCTGGACTAGTGCAGTATACACAGAGGGTCCAGATTTGCATATTTGGGTCCCGACAAGAGTGGCTCTTGAATCATCGGAGTGGGTACATATACCCGCTTCTCTTCAAGATCAATCTCTCGAGCTACCATGCTCCCTCATCATTTCATCCTCTAAGAAGACAACGTGTCTCGTTTCTACAAATTTTGTATATCTGTGCGACAAGAGAAACGAAAACCTTTTGACTTTTCGGGTAGCCAATGAAATGGCAACTTCTTGCTTTGGGATCTAGCTTCCCAATGTTTGGGTTAAATACTTTAGCCTCAAAGGACTCCCCACACACGTAAGTGGTTTAGTGAGGAACTCTTCCATCCACAACTCGCATTTGGTGTTTTGGGCACCGACTTACTAGGCACTCTATTGAGAATATGAATGGCGGTTTTTAACGCCTCCATCCATAAACTCAATGGGAGTGTGGAGTAGCTCATCATGCTTCGCACCATATCCATCAGGGTACGGTTGCGTCTTTCAGCTACTCTATTTTGCTGAGGTTCGCCCGGTGTAGAATACTGGGCTACTATGCTATTTTTCTGTAAAAACCTCGCAAAAGGTCCAGGAACTTGTCCATATGGGGTATGTCGACCGTAGTACTCCCCCCCACGATCAGATCGAACTATCTTAATCTTTAAATCGTGTTGGTTTTCAACTTCAGCCTTAAATATCTTGAATTTATCCAAGGCTTCATTTCTTTCTTTGATTGGATAAATATATCCATAACGGGAGTAATCATCCGTGAATGTTATGAACGAGTCATATCCATCCACACTTTTCACAGGAAAAGGACCACAAATGTCTGTGTGAACAATTTGTAGAACTCCTGTGCTTCTTTTGGCGTCTTTCTTAAATTTCTTTACATATTTTCCTTTAATGCATTCTCTGCATTGTTCTAAGTCTGAGAACTCTAATAGAGGAAGAATTTCATTCTTAACTAGTCTTTCTATTCTCCCCCTCGAAATATGGCCTAAACGACAGTGCCATAATTTCGACGATTCATTATGAGTTCTCTTTCGTTTTCTGTTTACATTCGTAGACGAGGATTCAATCACTTTCTTGCACGCGACGTTCCCATTATCGCATACGACATTCACATCATCACATAATGATAACAAATAAAGCTCATTTTGTAATATGGCAAGACCAACACATTCTTTATTAAATATTATTTCACACTTGCTATTTCTAAAATTACAATCATAACCATCTTTGTCCAAATTTGAAACACTAATCAAATTCCTCTGTAAAGAGGGAACAAAAAGGACATCTCTAAGTAAAAGATTGGAGCCATTAGCTAACTCTAATGATAGATCGCCAACGGCTTCAACTTCAGCTTGTACTCTATTTGCAACTTTAATGCATCTTTCGTTTCTTTGCGTAGTCCTCGTCGAACGGAATCCCTGTAAGGAATTAGCAACATGAACAGTTGCTCCTGAGTCAATCCACCAAGTGGATTTCGAATATTGTACATACAAGCATTCATTTATGAAGGTAATAATGTTCTCACCTTTCTTTGCCATTATCATCTTTAAGTAATCAGGACAGTTCTTCTTGTAGTGTCCGGTCTTCTTGCAGTGAAGACACTGATCTTTGTCTACAGCAAATTTATTCTGTTGAGGTGATGGATGAGGCTTTTCCTTGTTCCTTGAGAAGGAGGTACTGTTGAAGTTCTTTTTCTTGTTGTCCTTCACATAGTTGATAGATCCACCATGTGAGGATTTAATTCTTTCCTCCTCTTGAACACACATAGCTATGCACTTTTCTAAGTCCCATTTATCGGTCGCATGTTGTAGTTGACAACAAAGGTGTCAAACTTTTCGGCAAGGAAGCAAAATCAAGTGAATAAGGAACTCGTCCTGAGAGCCAAATCCATTGGTTTAAGCTTGGATGCCAAGTTGCTCATCCTTAGTATGTGTTCTCTTATTCCACTGCCACCACCAGAATACCTTTCTGTCACAAGCTACTTAATCAGCTGTGTAGCATATGTCTTTGAAGAGCCAGTAAACTGACTCTTTATTTTATCAAGGTATTCTGTGACAGTGTCACATTCTGCGATTGAGCCCACAATTGCAGGCTCAATCGTGTTCTTTATCACAGCCATACATTTCTTGTTGGCTGTGGTCCATTTCTTATGTTCAAGGTCATAAGACATCTGTAATGGAGCTTGATCCCTCTGTCTTTTCTGTCAAACAGTATCATCCTCATTTTGATCCCTCACTAGTGCCATAGGCTCAGTGGGTCGTGCTGTAGTGAGGACCCAGTCCACCTCAGCCAAGATAAACGCTAAGTCTATCTTTTTCTTCCACTCTCCATAATTGTCTCCTTTGAGAGTGGGGATTTCTCTGATACAACCCATCAAGTTGTATCCGCCTGAAAATTTAGTTCAAATAAAGTGAGAACGAAACATGAAAATTATATGCCTTATTTCCAACGTTGGTCAAAAAATACGACATACAATTAAATCAATTTTATCTATACATTAAATCTATATCACCGTTGGGCAGAAATAGAAACAATGCATAAAAAAACATCAATTAAAAATTATAATCTTTATTATTATCAACGTTGGTCGAAAATAACAATATCATAATTTAATAATGAAAAATCAATCAACATTAACTTTTGCAGCGGAAACTGTAATTATTCTAAAATAATTCATTATTCAGAAGCATTATACTGTACACTTTTAATCTCTGAAAAATAACACGTTGGTGCAAAATTTACAGAGATTTTATTCAATTTTTCTATCAAATTCATTCAAATAATACTTCTGAAAATAATTAAATTCATTTTTCAGAGTTTTATTCAAGCAAATCATTTCGCCCATTCCTTCACGATGCGGCCCATTCTTTATGCAAACCTCGGCCCAACGGCTGCCGCTAGGGTTTTCATGATGCGCGTTTTGTTAGTCGATTCACATCCGACGGTGGATTCAACAAGATCCGCCCCTTTCGCGATCCGCTCCGCATCGCTTCGATCTCACCACGACGCTAATCGGACGGTGGCGGCGTTCGCCGAACAAAACATAGGCGACGGCCCCGAAACCCTAACCTCATTCTTCCTCTCGTCTCTCTCTCTCTCACCCGAGCGGCGGAAGCGGCGGGAGAGGCGGCGACACGAAGAAGGCCGGCGCCACCGCGGGCCCTCTCGCCGGCGTCGTGTTCTCCGCCGTCGGCGGCTCGTGTTGGCGCCCTTCCACACGCCGGGGACGCCGAGGAGGCTACAGAGGCCGGCTCGAGCGCCGGTGAGCCCACTGCTCGGCCGGTCTCCGCATGCGGCGACGACTCGACGCCACATGCGGCTGCGCCTGACCCTCCTCACGGCGGGTAAGTCCCGATCTAGGGTTAGGGTTTTGCGCCCGTTTCTTTTCTGTTTCTCTTCTTTTGGATCTTTGCCGTTCTTTTATGGCTCTGATACCATTGTAGAGTGTTTGCTTTGAATCTTTTGGGTTGGATCTGGGGTTTTGGTACGGGTCAGAGAGAGAAGGGGGGAATAGAGAGTCGTTACCGTCCGGTGTAGAGGAGGAGGAGGAGTTGGCCATCGCGGGTACGCTCGGTGAAGTCTGCGCACGGGCAGCGACGGTCGGAGAAGAGGTGCGGGGTTCCTCGGCGACGGCGTGTCCCGGGCGGCGGCGATCTCCCTGGCGATGGCGATCTGGCGGTGGTACTTCCCGTCGCTTGAGCGCCCCCTCCTTAGATCGGATTAGGGTTTGTGTCGGTTAGGGTTTGTGGCGGCGGCACGGTGAACTTCGGTGTTCGTACCGCCCCGGCCCCCACCTCTATATATAGCGCTGGCGACAGGGGCCCACCAGCCAATGGGCTGGGCGCCCCCGATCAGAGCGCTGAGGAGATCATTCTAACAACGCGTTCCCGTGTGCACAGCAATGCTCGCTACATGCCTCTGTATAAGTCATAAGCCAACGAGAGAAACCGTAAGTCCAAAACATACGCCAGTGCTCGAGCCCCTTCGGAGGCTACCACGCACAGTAAGCTAGCTAGTTACAAGAACAGAAAGCATGATGAGCCCTGGCATTTCGGCCAAGAAGCGCCACGGCAGCAGCGGCGGCCCGGGGTTCGCGCTCGGGTGCGGCTGCAAGGACGTGAAGAGCGTGTCGGTATCGGCATCCGTCTCCGCGTCGGCGTCGCCGTCCGCGACGGGGACATCGACAACAACGGCGACGCGACGCAGGGGCGCTGGTACGAACCCGTCGGCGTCGACCACGACGGACACCCTGACCTTGACCTCTGCCTCGTCGTCCTTTCTATGGGAGAACGCCGTGGCGGAGTTCGACTACAACGACGGCGACTTCAAGCTGGAGAACTCGGCCACCACGCCGAGCTTCTCCGGCCTGCTGCGCGAGCTCAACGAGCTGGAGCAGAGCGTCGTGTCCTGGGAGCGGAAGAGCCGCCACGACAAGAAACTCTTGCCACCGCCGCAGGAGCACAGGAAGGTGAAGAACGGCGGCAAGGGCGGCGACTTAACGACGAGGAAAGAAGACCGCGGCGGTGGCAGCATCGAAGTGGGGCTCGATGGCAGCGTAGCGGTGGTGAAGCAGTCCGATGACCCTCTCAGCGACTTCCGGCAGTCGATGCTCCAGATGATCGTGGAGAACGGGATCGTCGCCGGCGAGGACCTGCGTGAGATGCTTCGCCGCTTCCTCTCTCTCAACGCACCACACCACCACGACATCATCCTCCGCGCCTTCGCTGAGATCTGGGACGACGTGTTCGCGGCCTCCCTCGACCCATTCCCCGCCACCGCCCCGGCGCACACCACCCGCCGCGAGCAGGCGGCGGCAAGGCCGCCCACACCGAGGACGCCTCCACGGAACCGCCACCCGCCACCAGCATGGCGCTTGTAAGGCGTACGTACGGACGTACGCACGTTGTTACCGCAATGCGCGTTACTTCGAGTAGGTGTTTGCCTGCCTTATCACCGTGATACCGTGTCGTCTGTGCTTTCGTATGTTTTTCCATTTCGTCTCCGTCCTTCTCGCCTACAAGGCAGCGTAATTCCCCGCGCGCGTGCAACAAGCTCGAGTACGTACGTACGCGCCGTGTACCGGCGAATAGGTCGTGTGTTGTTTGTGGTACTACTAATCATGAAGCTGCGCGCTCGCGCTGGTTAAAAGAGAGAGGATGGGGAGGGAATCAAAGATGCTTTAGTACTGGATCGGTGGGGACGGACGCCACGCCATGGACGGCCGGTGGTGGTTGGATGGGAACGGGAACGGGAACGGGGACGGGAACGGAGGGCCCGTCACGCACGCGCGCGGCCGTGCAAGGAGTTAAGCCGAGCGGGTGGATCGGTGGACTGGTGGTTGGCTGGCGAGCGTAGGTGGCAACAGAGCGAGATCAGGGCATCCTCTCATGCCGCATTGCGGCCGGGGCAACCTGCGCGCGCACCACATCTGCATCGTCAATAGGGCAACTTTGGTGTCCCTTTCACCTAACATGGGACTCCCAATCCCCCGTCCCCCGGGCCCTGGCTCCTAGCAATGCCAAATCTTTTCACTGCCTCAACACCACTCTTGCTTTGTACTCTTACTCATTGACTAGCAGCGAACTCCAAGCTGTAAACATTATGGAAACTAGTATAGCATCAAATTCCAAGATATGATAGACTTAATCCCTCGAAAAAAGAAAGATGACGCACTTTCTACCGAGTGTATTAGTACAGCAATCTGTATTATGGAAACCAAAGGAAAAGGAGTCTCCCGAGATTGGGATTAGTTGGTTAGTACGACGGGTGGTGGTGAAATAGTCAGCCTGGTTCAAGTCTCCTTCTTATATCGTGTAGAGAGGAATAAGTCTTAATGTTTTATATTTTTATTATGGAAACTAAATCAACATAGAAATTAGGCCATTAGGTCAATAGGTCACTTATCTGCTGTGGTTAGACAATCATCACGAGAATATCTGAACTTTCTTGCGTTGATTCTATCGCGCGCCTGCCGACTACAGGCATCATATCAGAATCGTATCAGGAACCGGGCTGCGAAATTGGACGCACATGATGCATGTATGCGACGGGAGGAAACTGCAAAGAAAAACGTACAAAATCTTGTACTAATATACCGGCCTGAAACTCAACGTACAGCAAGGAATCTGGGGATGATATATATCAGACATGCCGCCGGTGGGTAAGGTGCACCTAATTTCTTCCCGAGACAGGCCACGGACGCAGGGATTTTTGTTGTTTCGGATGGAGGCGATTGGCACGGACGCGAAAGGAACAAATTTGCCCAACTGGCTTACGGGCCATGGGAAGAGACAAACTAGGCAGGTCGGGCAATGGCATGCAGCTCGTCCTTGGCTCGCAAGCGCTTGTCTCCACCCCCATCTCCGGCATCCTCCATACGTCATCACAGCTAGCTCATCGATGGATGTACCGGTCTTTTTGGTCTCCAAGAAATGCATCTGCAGCGTAAGCAGGCCGGCCGGGAGAGGCTGACTGGCGGGGTCCAACGCATCGGGATCTGATTCTTTCGCGCGAGTCATAAGTTGGCGAGGACACTGTGTTCAGTCTTCCAGTTCGGTTAGTAATAGAGAATATCTGCATAAGATAGGATGCGATGCATGGACCATCCATCTTGGCATGGGCAGCTGGGCTCCTGGCTCCTGCAGCCTTCTAAATTAATACAAGTTGAACTGGCAACTTGGACACCGGCCGGCGAGATGCAGATGCAGCAGGTCTCATCAGCGCACAAGAACGTGCGCTGTTCTTCGTTTCAGAGTGAGCAACTAAATTAGTCGCCATTCATTACCTTTGTGACGTACTCCCTAGCTAGACTTCGCCCAAGGGCACAAGACCTGCAGCCTGCAGGATTAACAGCAGTGACGACAGCTATACGTACGCCACAGTGTCTTACTGATGACTTCTAGCTTCGTCATTTGCGTATAGATTAACCGTACGGCCTGATCGATGTTAGTGCCTGCGCTCTACTAACTAGTCACGTTAGTTCGTCTGTAGTAGTTCAGGACTCGGCAAAAGCAGCAGTAGGGGTGTATCAGATACTGACAGCAACGAACGGTGTAAGTAATCGAGCACGATTGGCCCCTTGAGCAACTGGTTGACATCAAATACTCTCAATGGGCAGTGGCTGAACCTACCCGGACAATGCAGCCGTGCATCGACCGTGCATCTGCCGATTGTCGCCAGCAAGTCCCGAATGCACGGCACGCAGAATCTGCACAGTCCGCTCAAGTGTTGGCTCCCCCGGCTCGGGCATGGATAACACCTTCAGTAACGCGACAGTACTGGCCATTACTCAAACAGCCATGTCGCCGCATCTTTCTTTTTTTTGGTAACGAAAAACAGGAGAGCTGCCCTCGTCTTATTGATAAGTGGGAAAATAATACAGTAAAACAAACAAAAGAAGAAAAATAGATAAAATAAAACTATACAAGGAGACAAGTGCCCGTTACGAAGAAGCTACAATGGGAGCTAATTGCTGGAGATGCTTAGCGGTCGCGTCTGCCCAGGAGCTAATCTCTTGATGCTGTCCAGTAGCACTGCCCTCCGCCTTTCGATCTATTGGAAGATCCTGCCGCTTCCTTCTTAAATCCACATGTAGGCTGTGGGCCGAAACAATCCAATTCTGGCGCAGTTCGGCCTCAAAGGTGGCCTCTTGGGTGCGAGTGCGACATCCCCGATCCGTCCAGGCCCTTACTTCCCGCACCATTAAGGAATCGTGTCCGGTCCAAAGAGAAGACCCCACGTTCAAACGAGTCGTGTCAACCTACCAAAACACGACTTAGTTTTTGTGTTGCGTCATACGTGGAGAAAAATGACTGACTTAGGCTCTATAATAAATAAAAAAACCTCAATTGTTAAAATATTTTGCTTTCCAGAATTTATGAAACTGCTACGTGGATTGTTGTGTGCTTGTGTGTTTAGACTACTAGTATTCTTACTAGGTCTGCGCGCCACGTGGCACGCTGAAAAAGAGGAAGGTTGTGCTACATGCCATAAACATTCCACTGCAAAATGAGAAAGATGGCAACGGTACAATATTATATGTGGAGGAATCGTCGCTGGTAAGTTTAGTTCGAACGTTTATCTCGTAGACAAATATCGAATTACATCAAATAATACAAAACACAATAATAGAATAGTAGATTGAATACATAAATATAAAATACTTCTTACTTCTCTTTATTACTCTTCAAGCGATTAACCTTTTACAATGAATAGTACCATCTATTTATAGGCTAGAGACTCTACTAGAGTTTTGGATAGGGCGATCATACATGGGCCGACTGCTGAGTCAAGCCCGTGGTTTCCGAACACTCCCCCTTGGGCACCCATCCTCATATGTTGATGCCTCGTCAAAAACTCTATAAAAATCAAGTGGAAAAATTTTAGAGAAAGAGTGTATAATACACATTATGCTGCGTTTCGTTTTACAAATTGCCTCGTTAAAAATCTTAGCAGAGAAACTTCAGAAAAACTCGTCAAGGGAAAAAGAATACAATCCACCCAATTTTATTTAATCTCCAGGATTCATTCTTTGGATACTCGATTTTTATGATCAAGTTTCAATAATGAGTTTGTGGAGATTCTCTCCTTGAATTCTGTACTTCTCTAAGTCTCATCATTCCAATTTCACGTATGCACCTTTGAAAGCTAAATGCTGGAAGTGACTTAGTGAATAAATATGCAAGATTTTCATATAACTTACTATGCAATACTTTAATTTTATCCATCTTTTGCAATTCATGAGCATATAAGAACTTGGGGTTGATATGCTTTGTGATATGACTCTTCACATAACCCATTTTTACTTGTGCTACACAAGCTGCATTATCTTCATAGATAATAGGGGATTTGTGTGGTACTCAATCCACATGACTGCTGGATGTAGTGAATCATCTGCTGAAGCCAAGCACGTTCTTGTGAAGTCTCGTACAGTGCTATGATTTTCGAGTGGTTCGTCGAAGTCGATACAATACTTTGCTTAGACGATTTTCATAGAATTGCAGTTCCACTAAATAGGAATACATATCATATTTGCAACTTGGCGGTATGTAGATCTGACAGGTACCCAACATCTGTATAGCCATTCATAGACAGGTCTTGGTTCTTTCTGTAGAACAAACCAATGTCGTTGCTTCCTTTGAGGTATTGGAAGATGTCCTTCATTCCCTGCCAATGCCTTTAGGTAGGTTCTGCACTATACCTTGCTAATAGGTTCACGACAAATATAATGCCCGATCTAGTATAGTTTGCTAAATACATCAGTGCTTCTATTACACGTAAGTATGAGAATTCAGGTCCCAGGACTTCCTCCCCTCTTCTCAAGGTCGGTATTGGTCATTGTCTTGCTGCAAAGAACTCCCGGCCATCGACATTTTCAAAGGGTGTGCCTTTTCAAAGTGAAACCTTTTTAACATCTTCTGGGTGTAGGTTGACTGATGCACTAATATCCCTTCAAGGGTTCTCAAGCTGCAAGCCTATGCAATATTTGGTTTTACCCAAATCTTTTCATTTCGAACTCCGACTCCAGGTAAGAGCTTGCTTTCTTAATACCTTTCTTGGTTCCAATAGTGTTCAGATCATCTTCATATGCTGAGATTATACAAGATCCATCCTGGGATCATCCTGTAAATACTCAAATACAATCATCAATGTTTGTGTAGCCTTTCTTACATAGAAAGTCGCTTCAAGCGATTATACCACATCCTACTTGATTGCTTAAGTCCGTACAATGACTTTATGAGTTCCACGTTGTACAAATTTCTATTTGCTCTATCTTGGTTGGGACAACGATACATTCAGGTATTTTCATATAAAATCTATATTTAAGTTTATATAAAGGTATGCAGTTACCAAATCCATCAATTTCATTTTTAGATTCAAGTTAGCTACCATTGAGATGAAATATCTGAAGGGTTGTTTCGCCCATGACCGGAGAATAGGTTTCTTCATAATCATCTCCTGAACGTTGAGTGAAACCTTGTGCAACGAGACTTTCTTATTTTCATTTCTCTTTCGAACAAATGTTCACTTATGCCCTACGGGGTGCACATGGTGAGGCGTGCGGCCTACAGGCCCAAAAACCTTTCTTTTATTCAGAAATAATAATTCTGCTTCTACTGCCTTCTTCTGATCTTCACAATCTGATCTTTTCTTACATTCAGCTAGCGATGTAAGCTCTATATCAAAATCGATGATTGTGGCGATTTTCTTTGCAAAATAAATATCAAACATTGGCTGTTGTTCTATTCATAGATTCTCTCGTAGTCACATAATATATAGCTACTTTTTCATAGGACAATTCTTCTAATGCTTCTATTTGCTCAACGCTACTTCTAATTGCGGGGGCAAGTCCCTTTAGTTTTTCAGCTCCGATGTATGTGCACACATCCATGCTGATGTCTCCCTCCGTGGGAATATTCAAATCCGGTATGTCTTTTACTGAAGGTTATATACTAGTGTCAAGTCTCAACTAGCTCCCCTTTTGGTTGTGGGGAACTTCGGTGATCGGCTGTGCCAAGTCCTTCTTATTATTTTTTACTAAGCGTCCCCGGTTACCCGGTTACTTCGGATTCGAGGGGTCGGAGTTCTCATTCTTTCTGAGGCCTTAGGACGGGATTAGGGATACCTTCATGGCTTCATGGGTATTTCAACCCTCTCCGGTGCATTACGTGCAGGCATATGCGACTTGGTCACGCTCTTCAAATCACTAAAATGGTTAGACAATTGATTCGCTAATGCTTGCAAATCAATTATCTTCTAGACTTCTCTGTTTGCTTGACTAGTGTGCGGGTCATGTGCATGGATTTCAATTATCTTCTGGACTTCAATTATTTTCCGGTATTTTTCATCAAGGGGTTAATTTCCTCCCCTTAATGACAGGAAACAATCCTCATCAAATATGTATCAACGAAGCGGGCTACATGCAAATCTCTAGTCATGGGGTCTAAATACCTGATTATGGATGATATCTCATAACCAACATATATCTTAGACTTTTGGAGAGGGCCCATTGCAGTTCACTGCGATGGTGGTATAGTTACATAAACATTGCAACCAAATCTGCGAAGATGGGAAATTTTTGGTGCTGACCCTTGCGCTAGTTGCATAGGTGAATAGATGTTATTTCTCAATGGTCTAAAATTGATAAGAGCTACTGCGTGCAAGACTGCGTGTCCCCAACATGTAGTTGGTAAATTACAATTCTGCTAGTCCCTTCTGGGTGTGGATATGCGATGCGAAATACTCAAATTTAATTCCCATTGTCATGCAATAATCATTAAATTCATTTGAAGTAAATTCTCCGGCATTGTCCATTCCGGTGGACTTCACATGACGATCAAGAAAATTATTTTCAATTCTAATTATCTATGAGATTAGCTTTACAAAAGTGTGGTTTCTCATAGCTAATAATATACATGCGACCATTTCGAGGAAACATCGATGAGCACTATAAAATACCTAAATGGCCCCGACGGGAGCTGTATAGGACCGCAAAAGTCTCCCTGGATACGGTCCAGGAATACAGGGACTTCATCCTTCACTTTCATAGCAGAAGGTCCAGTAATTAATTTTCTGGTGACACATGCGGGGCACACAAAATCTTCCTGATTCAGAAAATTCTTTACATCAATATTTATATCCCTGTGAATTGTTAATTATATTTCTCATCATCCTAAGACCTGGGTGGCCTAGTCTATCATGTCAGAGATAGAAAAGTTCAGAGCTTCTAAATACGGTTTTCAGGGTAGTATAGGCTGCATGTGCCTTAATATTAGTGTAGTATAGCCCAGTTTCATATAAAGGAAGTTGTTCTAATACCCTTTTCCACTTTCTTCACGCTTTGTAATGAGTAGGTATTAATTACTACGCTCTTTTTCAGTCTCTATGTGGAAACCGTTAGCGCGAATGTCCTCAAGAGTTCTAGTTGATTTTGGGTACAACAAGACTTATTCAATGACCAAAGTTGTGCCTATCCGGAGTATAATTGTGGTCCTTCCTGAGCCTATTATACTAGTATCGCAGCCTACGATTGTCGTAAGACTACCAGCATTCTTGCTGATCGACTGAAAGAATTTCGTCTCTCTCAAGATGGTATTCGTTGTGCCACTATCCGCTAAGCACACTTCCTCCATATGGTGCCACACATGTTCTAATATAAGGTACTTTATTAATATGCAGCAGGAAGCAAGCAACACATAAATAAAATACTTCAGATATCAAAACATAACTTGCTATTATAAATACAGAAAAATAAACCTTGCATGACTCATCATAAGAATTTAATGCTTTGCTCTCCTATAGCTTACAACCATTATTCAAAGTTCCATTACAATCACAAACTGCAAGCGGCTGTAAAAAGATCTAAGTGCAATGCGTGCACTAGATTGAATCAGCGAAGTATGTAGAAACTTATGTCTGAATCTATTCCATGACAATCTTCTCCTCTTTGGGCAACTACGGCTGCGGCCGCTGCGATGTCCAAAGGAGGGGTGATGGGGTTCTTTGTTGGGCATCCACATTCATGAGTGCAACTAATGGGTGTGGATTCTCTGTGCCTGCAATGGTGAGGTGTGCCTAATGCTATTCTTTGCCTTTCTTCCTAGACTGGAAATCATCAATAACGTGCTGCGACTCACGACTTTACCCTTCTTCGTGAGAGGCTTCCTCACCTTGTAGCTGCTAGCATTGATTTCATGGCCAACATTGCTATTAGGCGGCTGTGAGATGTATTAATTCATTAGAACATCATCTCGAGATTCCGCAACTTGCATGATGTCAATCAATTTGGCATACTCCTTGTAGCCATCTTGACGATAGTTACGTGCGGATTGCACTGCACTCGGGTGAAAGGTAGAGAGAGTCTTCTCAATCTTCTGCTCATCCGTTATTACCTTATCATAGAGTTGAATACTAATACAAATTTTGTACAAATTCTGGCCATACTGGGCCAGCTCTTTCAAACTTCTAGTGCGTGATGCCAGTCATCTACATATTCATTCAAAAATTTCATAAGATTACTGTTGGTAATTTGTATAAAATTATTGCAAAATTCTCATAATGTTTTTTGAACTCTCGGTCAGTGATCCTGTATTTTTCTATGCATTTTTCATAATTCAATGCTATTTTTAGTGATTAAAAGTAAAATAAACAATCGTAGATAATCAAAATAGTAAATACAATATATAAATTGCATAGAAATAATAATAACAAAGTTAAACATGCTTCAAATGATAAAACCAATTCAAAATTTGAATTCATGGGGCCTTTTTCTGTTGGAATATGAATTTTCGGTGAATTCTGCCATTTCCAGGGGCTAAACTGCTAATTTTCATTTTTGAGATAATTTTGCGCGTTATTTTAGAAAAACCCAAGGATCTTTTTGCAAAATTAGGATTTTATTTTTCTTTTCTTCAGGAAAATTCTTGGGCTGGGCCCATTAGGCCTTTTCGACCCATTCTGGCCCATTGTCGGTCGGCTTCAAATGGGCAGGGGTAGGGATAGGTTTCCCGCCCTCAGCATCTCCATGCGATGATGACTCCAAGGGCACCCGAGGCGCCGAGCGTCTGTGCTCGCGAGCACAGTATGATCGGTATGTGAGCGGTGCATCGCGGCGCGTGCTCGGCGGTGGCTTTGGACGGAGGCGCGAGCCGTATGGGGTGACATGACGTGGCGATGGTCTGCTGGTGGGAGAGGCCTTGCGGACGAGCTCGGGCGGCGTGGCGGTGGCGGCGTGGCGGGCACTGCTTCCGGTGAACGTGGAAGCGGTTGTGCGAGGCCGGTGGAGCGAGGCGGCCGGTGGTGCATTACGAGCAAGCGGCCGGAGAGGCACGCGTGGTGCCGCCGTGTAAGCGGTGGCGGTGGCCTTCGAGGCGGTGGCCGTGGGGCCGGCGATCGCGGCTCTAGGGAGGCCGTGCGGTGGCGATCCACCCGGCGGAGATGCGGCTCAGTGGCGGCTCGGCCGGCGACGCTACCCACGCCTTCCTCCTTTTTGGGTGGTGCCGGCGGTGGTGCTTCATGGCCGACGGCAGGCGGCGCCGGCCGGCGGTGGTGCGGCTCTAGGCCGGGCGTGTGGTGGCCGGCGGTGCCGCATGCAGGTAGCGACGTGGTTCGTCGACGGGGCTTCGTGCGGGCGGCAGATTCAAGCGCACACTAGTGGGGAGGCCGATAGTGCTTCGGGCATGCGGCCGACGGACGTGTGCGGGTGGCGTCATGCAGGGCGAACGCGCGCGCACCGTGCATGGGCGATTGGCGCACAGGCGCTGCGAGTGCGATTTTGTTTTTCTTACTGTTCATCCTAGTACTGTGCATGCAAGCAACGGTCATCCGAGAAATGTTTATGTGCATACTATTTATCTGAGCACTGTTCATCAGAGTACTGCTCATCCGAGAAATGTTTATGTGCGTACTGTTCATGCAGTTACCGATCGGCTTGGTCGGCGATTTCAAGTCGGCTCGTGGTAGATTAGAACGTATTTGCAATCCACAGTGCAATTATCATATAATCTTTCATGCAATCTACCGATTGGCATTGTGCCGGTGACTTCAAGTCGGCTCACGGTAGATTAGAGTGGATTTGCACTGTAGGATAAAACAATCTAGAAAGCAACAATTGCGGAATCGAAAGCGATATAGAAAAAAAGTTTTGATCTACGAGCGTCGTTCTTTGATGGTTAACTTTCGATTCGAAGAGAGTCGATCGTGCTGATAACGTGTTGAGGAACCGTTGCTGCCGAGTCGAGTCCGGACTATCACCTCATAGACAAAAATAGAATCACATTAAACAATGCAAGAACGCAAGTACAGAATAGTAGATTGAACACAGAAATATAGGGGACTTCTTGCTTCTCTTTATTGCTCTTCAAACGATCAGCCTTTTACAATAAATAATACCATCTATTTATAGACTAGAGACCCTACTAAGGTTTTGGATGAGGTGCCCATACATGAGCTGGCTGCTGGATCAAGCCCATAGTTTCCCAACATTATATACGTAGTATAACAAGACCTTTTGTGAAGCCATGGTACACATCATTTAGGATTTAAAAAATAAGTAGCAGCACACAACACATAATTCAAATTGTAAAGAACCTCATCAGAAACCCACCCTTTTAAATTTACCATGCAGGCAAGAACTAATGAGGTAAGAATAATATGTTATTAACGACATATGCACAACTGTATAAATCTTAACTAACAACAGTGAGACAGAAATGGTTGTATATGCACAACTGTATAAATATTTGACATAAAAATCGCTTAAAAAGGCAACAAAAGCTTCCATGAACCAGTAATGTAGATCAGCACTAAACAAAAACATTCGACGGCTACATTCCATATGTCAACAACCACATAAAGTTTGCAAACCTCTGTATCATTGATCCTAGGTAGCATCTCTTACGGTCCAGTTATGAACAATTTAAAAATATGCTAATATAGATAACAAACCTTACCGAACAAATCAATTTAGGAAGATAATATAGAGTAAAATTATGAAGTTGTAATATTTGAACTAAAAGATATATGATCCATGAATGAGTTTTCACCCTTCCCATCAACATCATCACTACAACGACCAATCAGTTCTGTATTAGATAGCGCGAGTTACAATTGTTTTTTTTTTTTTTTTTGCATTCTGTTTCAGAATATATAGTGTTTGTTTTACATCCTTAATCTGTAATGAAAAGAATGATGTTGTCTTCATGTACCAGTTAGTGACATATATAATTGAAAATGATGATACCTCTGTCTTTTCCTTTATGAGAAAGAACGGAACAAGAATCCAGTGCATGCATTAATTTGGAACATATGAATCTCATGAGATATTTCGGTGAGAAATATAGATGTATCTCTATTGATTGATTGAGTTTTTTTTAACAAAATATTGATTGATCGAGTTTTGATCTGTCCTGGCGAAGCGGTGAGGGCATCGCTGCCCGCCAGTGGTGGAAGCGGGGGTGGGGAAGGGGGAAGGGGCCTGCGAAACCCGTGGACGACAGAAGGAGGAGGCGTTAGTGGGGCGACAGTGGCAACAATTCAGTAGCAATAAGGAAATTCGACAACAAAGAAGAATTAAAGAAATTGGTGGCGGCAAGGAAGAATGGGCGGCCCGACGAAGCTGCGAGGGCACCGCCGCTCGCCGGTGGTGGAAGCAGGCGTGAGGAAGGGGGAAGGGGCATGCGGGACTCGTGGAAGAAGGAAGGAGGTGAAGGCGTTGGTGGGGCGGCGACGAACAAGAAGGGGTGCGGAAGAAGAGGGAGGTCGGGGTGCGGCGGTGGAGAAGGAGAGGAGGCGGCGAGGCAACCACAACAGGATTGGTACCTTACCGGGATGAGATCTTGGAGCGAGGTGAGGTGGTGGCCATGAAAACCAGTGGGCGCAACAGCGGCTCTGGGCATGCCGATCTGTTGTGGAGGAGAGCGGAGGTGGAGAAGGAGGAGACCCGTTGGGAGAGGACGTTGCGGAGGGGACGAGGCGGTGGCCACACGAATCAAGCGGCGCGCAATGCAATGCTCTGGGCTTGTCGATCTGTTGTGGAGGAGAGTAGAGGCGGAGAAGGAGGAGGCCCGTCAGGAGAGGATCTTGCGGAGGGGACGAAGACTGAAGGTCACGGGGGCAATCCGGAAGGCTCACTTTCGCTGTGTACGCGCGACCACATGCTGAAGACCGAGGCTACCGAAGAATCGAGAGAGGAGGACGAGGCAAACCGCGTGGCGAAGCAGGGAGCGCGCGGACGAAGACCGAACACAACGCTGGAGGCAATTGGACGGTGGGAGCGAGGCGCGCGGGGAATCCGACGGCCCACAAATTCCTGTCGACGTGGCCCAGCTCTTTGCTCCTCAATTCTACCTCTATTTAGCATGGAGTGATTCTTAGCCCTTTTATGTTGCCTACACTGATAGATCGTTTGAGACTGTGGATGTTTGCATCATAGTTATTTCTAAATATAAAATTCTATTTACATGAATATACTCTTAGATCTAGGAAGTTTTTTTATTAAAAAAAAAGACTATCTCAGGTTAAGTAGATATTTCAGCAACAAAGTCCAAAGTCTTAACAAACATACTCCACCTGGAAAAAGAAAAAAAATAATCAAATTACCAGTAGTCATGGTCGAACGCTCAGCCTACTACCCCATCCCACTCAGCCTACTACCCCATCCCACTGATTTTTCTTTGGTGCCACCGCATGACATCGAACTTTGCTGCCACTCTTACTAATCAACCCACCCACACCCATTATTTTTCTTCCCATCCTGCTCTCCTCTTCCCCATTTTCCATTTTGCTACCCTCCCGCTTCTCCCAATATTGTTGCTTTCTTGATTTCCTCCCCTTCTACTCCACTCCTCGCTACTCTTCTGAAGCCAAATCTTGATTTCCTACTAGTTGCTTGTTGCTGGTGTTAATTAATCGTCATTTCTCTTGGGATCAAAGCAATGGAGAAGGAGAGGGCGCAGAGTTCTTTTCGGCACTCAAGGGGAAGGTGGTCTGCGACCTCTCGCCGGTGAGGTCACGGGGGAAGTCGCCGGCGTCGAGGGGGCCGTCTTCACCAGCTCTTGCTCTCTCATGCCGCAAGACGCCGCCGTCGTCGCCTTCACCATTGGAGCGGCCGGCCAAGATACCTCGGAGTCGCTCATCGCCCGATCTGAAAGCCTCTTCCCGCTCTGGAAGTTTTGTGTGCAACTTGATCCCGTTTTCCCTTCCTTTTCTTTTGATTTTTTTTTGTTGCAAAATAGTGAATTGTTCTAATGTTGCGGTCCGTTGAAAAAGACTATACGCCCTGTTGAAAAGAATGTTACATATTGTTCTTTGAGATGTTGCGCTCTGTTGAAAAAAATATTGCATCTGTAGAAAAAAAAAATATTGCATATGGTTACGGTGATGTTGTAAGATTTTTTAACGCGTTTTTTTCTCTTTTTAGATGCTTTGTTTTGATTCTAAGTTTTTTGAGACGTTGTTCATGGTGATATGTTTCAAGATGATGTTTTAAAATAATAAATTTTTAGTATATTACGCACATTTTAAATTTTATTACGTTAGTTTACAACGATGTCGTGTACTTTTTTTCCCAGTTCCGGGCTTCCGGCGTAAGTGCAACCTCGGGGACGCCATATTTACCTTTCTCCCCGGACTCCGAGCAACCGAATCGAGCAAAGTATCCATCCCTTTTCCGCATCACGCTGCCTCCTCCAGTCCTCTTTCTATTATATTCCCTCCTCCTTTCCCCGACCCCTCCCTCCGCTCCTCTCCCCCGCCTGATAAGCGAGTCGCCTCCGCCTCTCGATTCCCCAAGCTCCTCCACCACCTCCGGCTCCAATGGCGCTGCCCTACCTGGAGGCCGTGCTGTGTAAGATTCCGCCTCCCTCCCCTGCTCATCCGGTGTGCTAGTCGCTTCGCTTGCTCGCTCGATCTGTGTTCTGTGTCGGGTTTGGATGGGACGCGGGATCCGCGTGTAAACCCTAGGGTTTGTGTGTGTGTTGGGGGGTGGGGGAGGTTGCGGCTGGATTTGCCCGTGCTGTGGAACCGATTGGGCGTGGCGTGGTAGTGGGGTGGTTAGGTTACTGAGTGGAGTCGAGTGAGCGTAATGGGATGTGAGCCGTATGATGGCGAGGTGTTATTGAGTGATTAAACGTCCCCGAGCCTTTATTTTTTGATGTTATCGAGAGCATGCGGTCTGCGTTTTTATGTAGATTGAGATATCTGCTTGTGCTGATTATTCAGCATGGTACGGGCATAGGTGAAATCAAAACCTAAGAGACAGAAGCTTTTGTTCTTCTACGGTGAAGAGCTTCTCTGATTTTAATAGGCTGGGTGAGTGAAGAGACGCCTTGTGAGCTAGTAACTCCTCATTTTGGCTCATTTGATTGAGATGGTTGCCATCAACTGTATTTGCGAACTTTTGTTTGTGATATGGAGATCTGTTCTGTAATAGGATGCAGTGTTTTTGTAGATTTGGTGATCACTTACTAGTACAAAATAGGCCCAAAGAATTTTCTGAAACGAAGTTACTAGCAATAGGATTTGGTGATGTATCTTTTCTCAGAAGAAGTGTCCTCACTATCTTATGTTAGCCTTCATATGAATGGTGTTTAACATAAGTTGGTTCAAATTTTGTCAACAGTTCATATGAACGAAGTCAAGAATTTTGATATTTATTCTGTGATTATGTTTTACAGTTACATTCATCATTGTTTACTTGGTTATTGTTTAATGTTTATTGTTGATATGTTCTTCTTAATGTGTATTCTTTCTTGCAGGCTTTATGATTCTCATGTACATATTTGAGACATATCTTGACACCCGTCAGCATAGAGCCCTTAAGTTGCCAACGTTGCCAAAACCTCTGGTAGGAGTAATTAGTAATGAAAAGTTTGAACGGTCGAGAGCTTATAGCCTTGACAAAAGGTTCTTATAATACTCTACTCAGTTTTGCAACCCTACTTCTTTCATTTTGAAACCATTTCTGACACCCAAATTCGTTAGCTCTGCATTCAAATGTAATTTTGACTGTCTATCCTTTTAGATTGTCTGTATTGACATGTATGCTACTATGCTTCCTCTTGCAGCTATTTCCATTTTGTTCATGAAGCCGTGACTATTGTAATGGATACCACAATACTATACTATAAAGTTCTTCCTTGGTTTTGGAAGGTAAAACAAAGACATCAACTTGCTTTCCATTAACCTTCTTATGCAAGCGCTTGATTGTGATTATCCTTTTCCTTTTGTAGAAATCTGGAGAGTTAGCAACCAACGTTGGCCTGAATGCAGAGAATGAGATAATACACACCTTGCATTCTTAGCAGGTGTCATGCTTTGGTCACAGGTATCAACAATTTACTTGCCTTCCTTAAAATGCCATATATGTTGATTATAATGTTTTTATTCATCTTCAATTCTTTCAAATTAGCTTCAATAGTCTTTTGACACTTAGACTGGATTAGGTATAAAATGAGGCATTTGCTTCCTTTGGTTGATAATTGATAGCTTTAGCTCTCTAACACCACTGCTGGATAAACTGAAAAGGAAGGTTGCCACGAGCCAGGACTGAAGAGCAGAACATTGTGACGCCTATAAACTCCTTGATGTACCTTTCTCTGCTCTGCTTTCGGTCGACAGAGATGCTTGTGACTCTACTTCATCTGTGTTCGTCCCATTTCTTAATTTTAAAAATAGTTCCATTTAATAGAAAACAGTAAAAGCCGTGGTTTATATTCTATCAGAGAGTTCATTACTAGGCACTAGCCCATATGTATCTCAACATTTTGACCTTTTTTTATATAAAAAAACTTATGTTTGGAAATACAAGGAGCATTTGTCTTCTTTAAATTTGCATGGATTGAGATTTAGATTTCTTTGGGTTGAACGGTCAGCCTTTTTTTTATTAAATGCTTCAGTGACACACCTAAGCAGTAATTTTGAGTCTGGACTTGTTGTCATAGCTGTATTGACGATTAGGCCTACTAGAACCATGCCATGTTGCGCTCTTATGTTGACCCAACTTCTTTTGTAAAACACCGATGCATTTGCCAAAATTACTACTTGATGTGAAACACTGATGCACACTTCGTTAAATGCAGATCATAGACTTGCCATTCTCTCTTTATTCAACTTTTGTCATTGAGACTCGACACGGTTTTAACAAGGTACGCCCACATTTATCAATTTTGCACTTTTGTTTGTTAGCTTATAAGGAATATATATATTTGAATTGTGGCAAGATGCAGTGCTCGGTGAAGTACTTAAGTATCTTGTCTTATGAATTTGTTATCTTGATTTCCATGATGAGATTTCTCTTTCTTTGATGAGATTTCTCTTTCTTTGGGCCCTTTTCAGCAAACTATATGGCTCTTCTTTAGGGACATGATCAAAGGAATTTTACTGTCCATCTTACTTGGACCACCAATTGTGGCTGCTATTATTATCATAGTACAGGTAGGTAACTCCTTTCCTTCTCTTTTATAACCCTTCATTCTTAACTAGTATAGCAGATATCTTTATCAAGTATGCATTTTACCCGTTTTTATGGGATGCTACTCCATGGAATCATGCTAACTCATAGTAGTGTGTCTAAGTGAGTCAATTGATTACTTCATTTTTTCCTGTATTTCTTCAGAATGGAGGACCGTACTTGGCAATATATCTCTGGGGTTTTATGTTTGCATTATCTCTCGTGATGATGACAATATACCCCATCTTGATAGCTCCTCTGTTCAACAAATTCACTCCTGTGAGTATATTTTCTTGCTGTACTGCACCCCTTATATTTTCTTAGTTGACTTGTATGTTTTTGTGTGAGAATGGTATAGGCATCCATGCTGCATCTGCTAATTCTCATTTCATTTTACTGAATTGGCATGACCTTATAAGCTATACATTTTGCATTACAAAGTTTTCTAAGGGAAGACTGAGTTTTATGGTTGCACTGATTTCAACAGCTTCCTGAAGGAGTACTCAGGGAGAAAATAGAGAAGTTAGCAGCTTCCCTCAAGTTTCCTTTGAAAAAGCTTTTTGTGGTGGATGGGTCTATCAGGTCAAGCCACAGTAACGTAAGTTAATTGCTCTACCTTCAGAGTTGGGGTTCATTGCTAACTAGTATTTGATAGTTTTCTGCTATGATTTCAACTGTCAATTCTCTTTCAGGCTTACATGTATGGTTTTTTCAAGAATAAGCGCATTGTTCTCTATGACACGTTGGTTCAGCAGGTTCTGTGATACAAACTATCCTTTTTTTACCGTGTTGAGTTATTTTGTTTCATTGCAATTTTGGAAAGCACCCATGAAATTGACCTGTATCCTCGTGTTGGTTTCAGTGTAGTAACGAGGATGAGATAGTTTCTGTTATTGCACATGAACTTGGGCATTGGAAACTTAATCATACTGTCTATTCCTTTGTAGCTGTCCAGGTATTCTCTCTTTCTAGATCACTAATTATGACCTTTGCACACCAGTCATTCATCTAGTTTTGTTACACTAGCATGTGCGTACTTATTGGCTAAAGATATGGTAGTCGTCCAGTGAGCTCGCCTTAAAGGTGCGGGTTGGCCCAGAAATCATCCATTGGTTTTCCTAAAGGGGCTTGTGCCATTCTTTTTCTTGAAAGGACCTGTGTTACTTTATCATTGTATCAGCTGTCATGTGATATACTAGATTAGGAGGTGAGAATAAAAATTAAGGTTGGAGGTACTGACAAGAAAAGTGTGTCCACAAAGGCAAGCAGTTTATCAATGGGACTGGTGGCTAATTTCAATACTGTTTCTAGTAAAGTATCTTCTCTGTTTGTTAAAAAAAGTGGAATATATTAGTTCTGATGATGCCCCTAGTATGTGATGCCAATCCTTAAAATGGATGTGATGTCATGAGTGGCTACTAGATTATGCTCAGGAAGGCAATTCATTAGATGAATTGAGTATTTAACAAAACAACTCCTAGCATAACGCTAGCAGCTAACTCAAATTTCAGCAGCAAATGAGTACCATGAAAACTGAACACCATTAAGCACAGATGCAATGCTTGGGTGATTTTGGTGGAATTTGTGCCATAATGTACCATAAAATCAGTTGGTTGTTCCCGTTGCATCAGTTGCTGGAAACCCAAAAAAAAGGAGATAAATGAATATTTTTCTAGTTGTTTGAATGTTCAAATTTCTTGTTCACTTCGTTTACTACCTTCTGTGCAGCTGCTTATGTTTCTGCAATTTGGAGGATATACACTAGTAAGGAACTCCAAAGATCTTTTTGAGAGTTTTGGTTTCGAGGATCAGCCTGTAATAATTGGACTGATCATTTTTCAGGTATGCTATGCTCGTGTTTTTTAATAAGTGTTATCTTGCTATATTTTTTCTCGAGATTTTTTGGTAGCAAGTTCTGCGTAACACAACTATTTGCGTGAAATGAAATCTAACCGCAGGTTTGTATATTTTTCATTTAAACTTACAGTGAGATGCGTTGTTCTATGGATTCCCTGTATTGTTATTGTTGTTACTTGACTGACACATGCTTTGCTTTGATAACAGCACACCATAATACCTGTCCAACACCTACTAAGTTTTTGCCTGAACCTTGTCAGCAGAGCATTTGAATTTCAGGTTCATTCTTCTATTTGCCTCCAAGTTTTCTGCTATTGCTAGCTTTAAAACTTTTGGTTGGACTTACCTTCATCCAATTTCTAGGCTGATGCTTTTGCCAAGAACCTTGGGTACGCCCCTCAGCTCCGGGCAGCCCTTGTTAAACTACAGGTAACTATCTAAATGCCCTTTTGATTTATTCTGTGTTTCTTCTAATTGACGATGAAATCAATGTATTATTTTTCTAGTGGACATCTGAACCGCATGATCTGATCATAACACCATTATGCATCATACTTTCATCCCGAAGTTCTATGCTGGAATTTAGAAACTGCATTTTCACTAGCATCCTCTTGTTTACTCTTGGTTCTTGTTCCTTTTTCTTCTTTGGTGCACTTGGTGATATTACTAATGTTTATCCACACGAACCATCAATGCATGTTGTGAAAGTATAACCATGCGAAGATTTGCATAAACTCATTTAAAATTTGCTTGAAAATTTCAGGAAGAGAACCTATCCGCAATGAACACGGATCCGTGGTATTCAGCATATCACTACTCCCATCCACCCCTTGTTGAAAGGCTTTCTGCTCTTGAAGATCCAGACAGCAAGAAACAAGACTAATGGTGGATGATTGAGCTGATGTTTCTTGATCTTTCTGCGGGCTAACTTATGGAAGTCCTTGATCATCATGGCATCATTTCAACGTTTGGATGTTTTGAGGGTTTTGATACAGTATAGCTTTGTCAAAGTTCTGTAAGCATTCCACCATATAGGGCATATATAAGGAACTATGCACCTCTTAAGTTAGATGGTTGTCATTCATCAATCGACTTACAGATATTGACCTATACACATTTTAATATTGAGAAATAGAAATGAATCATCTATTGAAATGTTCAGATGCATCTTCTATCTTCGAAGTTCTTGTGTTGCGCATCAAATATAGCCGTAAAAAATGTTGCTCGAAAAAAAATGATCGCGCGTCACCGCATGCTATTATATAAACTATTTTACTGCTGTTACAGTGAGGAAGAAAGGACTGTAAAATTTGGTATGCTGGTTTTACTACGGGAAAATGACGTTATAAATTGGTTTACTGATCCAGTAAAATGTTATCGTTTACCGTAAGTGATACTGCTATTACTTTGAAAAGGCATGTCGTGCTACTACTGTAAAAAGTTTGCGCTTTATGTTTTTGGTACTTAATGAAGTTTGAAAACGATATTCTCGTAAATGTAACACCTATTACTGTAAAATGTAACACGTGTTACTGTTTGATAACTTGTATTTACTATATGTTACGCAAAAGTTCTTTTTCGGTAATCATATGTTTTACTGTAAAATGTAACACCTATTACAGTCAGTTACAAATGTATTTACTCAATATTAGTCATAAACATTAAAAAAAAATACTTTAGTTTGCTAATGTCGTATACTTCTCCAGGGCTTCAGGTAGGGGCTTGACACTGTTACCCTTGTGGAATAAAGGATAGAACTTCATCTGGGCCCTGAATTCGTTCCCCTTCTACATACACATGGTAAGAAAAAAAAATCCACGTGTGAGACGCTATACATATGTAAAAAAAGTACTGCATGTTGCGGGTGGTGGGAAATTCTTACTGGCTCTATCGATGTTGCCAACGTCGAGCTTTCATCGTCCCAAAACTCCAAATACTTCATAATGAAGAAAGCATAGCCATTCTCTAGAACCTGCTTCGGTGTCACCATGCTGTGCACCCTACAGTTCACGACGATCGGAAATTTCCCACTGGTGAGGGATGATCCTCTTCCTCACTGGGTCTTGATAGTCCGTTACTTTTGTGCCATTTTGCTTGTAATCGTTGGAGTCCAGCACTTTCACACGCTTATGCGCTATGAAGCAGTAAACGAACCAGTGATGATTGTGTAAAACTGGGAGGAAGAGCTACAAAATGAGTATAAAAACCCATAAAAAGATTACTTATCAGCTTTACTATAATGAAAAATGTAATTTACTGGACCATGAAAGATAATTTATTGGATACGCGTCAGATAGATAGTAAATTACTTACCAGCTTTACGCGCATGATGTCTACCCCGCCATGTGCTCATTCAGCATGTTAACGACATGTTCACTATTGTATTGCTCGGTTTTTACGTACTCCTCTACATTTAACGATAAATACACATCAACGATAGTAAAGCGACTATCGCACACGATAGTAAAAGTATAATAAATTGAATCTGTATCTACTAGCCGAGAGACGAGTAAAAGTACCTGTGTGCTCCCAGCGTTTGCATTCACAGCTGTATGTACCCATTTTCTCTTCGGCCACCACCTTGAAATCATGTTGTGACCATGCGAACGTCGTAGACTGTTTCCCGTGAGACACGAAGAATAGACCATCTCGGGTTGTGTCCGCCCTTATGCGGAAGGCTGTACTGGAGAAGTAGGTCTCCCTATACTCTTTGAACACCACAGCGCAGTATCGCCTGTTTAGCTGCTCCTCGAATGGGAACAGAGTGGCTCTCACTGATTGGCTCTGATAGCACGCAAGATGGTATATGTCATAAAGGAGGTATATAAAGGACAAGAAGTAATGACATACATGGATTGCGGTAAAAAGAAAGGGGTGAGAGACGTAGTAAAATAAGATATATGACAGTAAATCATAGAAGAAATTAAAATAAATGCGTATGTAAGACACAATAAACCTTTTTTATTCACGTACCATGGAACGGTGCGTTTCTTGAGCCTCGTAATGCTTCCTCTTCTGCAGCACATAGTGCATCTTCTGCATAAATTGGTGGAGCGAAGTCATGCTATCCACGAGTTCCGCTTTACCATCTTGTTCATACTCTTACTTCTCTGCGTGGAAGTCATCCTACCGTAGTACACGTCCTTGAAGTACGCGGAGATCCATCTTTCACGAAGATCATAGGCTAGCAATGGCCTGGCTCTGCTCAAGGCGATACTCTCCCACCAGATTCTCCCGCACATTCTCGAACTCTCTAGGAGTAGGCAGATGATTTATGACAGAAACCAAATGGGCCTTCAGCCCGTCGTGCTCAGCGTATAGCTTGTTCGATTATGCTTGTACTTCTTGACACATGCCACCTGCACAACCGTTACTGCATGTGGGGGAAGACGCGTGGGATGGCAGCCACCATGGCCGGGTCCTGGTCTGCAGTATAATAAAACACATTAGATAGTAAAACTCAGGCAGAGTTGTAATATTTTTTACCAACATTGACAATACATTCTGGACCAGATACAGAGAACATAGTAAAGTACAAGTGCGATAGCCAATAAACCTGATCGCCATATGCAGTAATTACGTTTGAACGGTATGAGAATCACCGGTTAGCATGTAGATGGGGTTTTTTTTGCCATCTATACAAGTTTAGAACGTCTTGAACAACCACTCAAAGGATGTTGCCTTCTCATCACAGAGCAGCGCAACCCCGAACATGGTGTTCTGCAAATGGTAGTTGGAGCCAACAAATATAGCCAGATCCATCTCATACCGGTTTGTTCTGTAGGTTGTGTCAAACGTGATGACATCTCCAAAGTCAGCATATTCCCGCGCGGTAGCTTGTGTGGCTCTAGAAGACGTTTTTCACAACGCCGTCATCATCCACTTGTATGCCGTAGTAGAACTTGTTCTGCGAACGACACTCTTTGAAGAAAGCCATCAGCTTGTTCACATCGTCGGCGTGATCAGCGCCCGTATTCGTAGCTTCCTAGGTTTAGTCAGTACAATGGATGGTAACTAACAGTAAACACATGCAACACGGTAGTAAAAAATGAGAATATGGGGAAAACAGTAAGTCGAAACGGTTGCAATAGTAATAACACGAATAAGGAAAGGACGGTAATTCATCACAATCACACAAGTAAAGACAATGATGGGATAAAATAAAACATGTTTTCTAGGTCACGCACAGTGAATGGTATGTTATGATGCCCCACGTGCATCTCCAACAAAACGTTCATCATAGCGTTGTGAAGGGCCCTGCCGTCTTGCATGGTGTCAATGGGCTCCATCAACGAGAGATCAAAGTTCGTGCGACTGCATGAATGCGACCAACGACGACATCTTAGCTAGTGGATGGTTGTGCTCCAACACAACCCACTTGATGCATACGGAGCCATTTTTCTGGCTCTTATGCAGCTTCACGAACGCCCTGCACCCAATCCTTTTGGAGGTCTTGTTACATTCACGCTCCTTCGGCATGTAGAAGTCGTGTTTACCCTCTAGAGTGCAGTAGAGCTCTTTGATCATTTTCCTGCTCTTGCCCTTTTTGACGCAAAAATTAGCATGTCGCGCGCACCGACGGTAGAACTGGTAAGCATCAGCCCCATTATCGTACTTCATGCAGACCCGGGGCACCATATGGTCAGGGACGTCCTTGTCCTGACATCAGAAAAACATAGTAATATACAACAGAAAATTAGTAAATGACTCTAAATAGGACAATAAATATCGAAGAGTGCAAAATATAGTAAATGGACGACATACTGGTAGTAAAAATGGCGGGAAAAGACTAGTAAAACACACATATGTGGGTGTACGTTCGATAGGCGCGGGTGTCCTCATCTCGCTCAGAGAAACAACGGGGGTGGTGTGAGGATCGAGGCATGGAGGAGAGGATCTCGGTTGTCGGGGGGCTTACAACGAGCGGTACAACATTTACTGGCAGCGTAGCCATTTGCATAGAGAAACCTGGGTCGTCTGCCATTCCGCCGGGCATGACAGTAAATGTTGAGGGCGAATCCCCATGCGTTGGAGGAAGTTCTCACCGACACTGGAGACGGAGAATGAGCACTGCCGAGCTGGGCTCCTCCACGCCGCAGTGGGCGTCCGATAGTCATTGTCGTCGGAAGAGAGTCATCGGAAGGGATTCTTTGGGGAGGGTGGCGCGGTGGGGAGAGGCAATAATGATCGGGCGAACATGGGGAGGGGAGGTAGGGGCAGATCTTATGATCGACTATGTAGGGAGCGTGTTTAATTAGCTGGGTATATGTGAGTGTACTGATAGTTTTGTTACAACCGTTCCAGTGCTCCCCCGGGAGTAGCTTTACTGTCAGCTACAGTCCAACCCGCGGTGTACCAATGATTCTTTAGTTTTACCATCGATTCTAATAGTAACAGTCCTTTTACTGTCGATTTATTACTATCGATTTAGCTGACGTGCGATCTTCTTTTTACTATCGATTTTACCAATATTCTCTTTGATATTGGGTTTTATTGTCACATTGGGCGACACCGAGACTTTTACTGCCGATCCTGACGCGAGTGTGCGGGTTTTACTGCCAATCTCGAGCGGGAGGAGGGGCGCTGGCGTGTGAGATTTTTACTACCATTTTGACTCGTGCGTGAGGGTTTACTGCCGTTTTGGACGTGCGCGTGAGGCTTTCACTGTCGATCTCAAGTGGGAGGTAGGGCATTGGCTAACCGCGTGTAGCATGGGGAAGCGTGGGTTGCTAGGCCGTGCGTAGCGCAGCACAGGCTGCGGCCCACACACATAATAGCTATTTAGTGTGTGAGCATTGAATAACTCTACCGTGTGTGTGTGTATATATATATATATATATTACTTTTATGTGTCCATTCTAAATATTTGAAAGGATATTGATAGCTAAAGTTTATAAAATTTGACCGCATGTTACTCAAAACGGCTTTCTTTTGTTTCTGAAAAGAGTATTCTATAACTATGCCTATAAGCTGCAGTATTAGGCTATTAGCATTCCACTAGAACAACATATAATAATCTCGTCTAAAAGAAGGGTGTTACTGTGGCTTAACTAGAAAAATTGGTTGCCAACCATGCCTTTTCCAACCTTATAGGAAGAAAAACACCTTGGCAACCGTCTAGGTAGAGGTGGCCAGATGGGTCATGCTAGCCAGGCCGGCCCGAGGCACGGCACACACTATTTATGGGTCGTGCTAGCCTGGCACAACTAGATGCCAACATGGCCAGCGTAGCCCGCTTACGGAGAGGCTGAGGGAGGCAGGGCACCAGGCTTCCCTGGCCGCAGGGAGCGCTGGGAGGGAGGGAGGAGGAGCAACGGCTAGCCGGTGGTGAGGGAGGGAGGAGGAGTGGCGAGCCGTCGAGGAAGGGAGGGAGCCAAGAGGAGGCGGCGCTGGCGTGGAGGGAGGAGAAGGCAGCGGGGCCAGCATGGGAAGGAGGGAGTCGGGAGGAAGATGAGGAGGAGAGGAGAAGAGGTGGTGGAGGAGGAAGAGAGGAGAGGAGGAGGAGGTGGCGGGGCCGGCTCAGGATGGAGGGAGCCGGGAGGAGGAGGACGAGGAGAGGAGAGGAGGTGGTGGAGGAGGAGGACGAGGAGAGGAGAGGAGGTGGTGGAGGAGGAGGTGGGGGTGGCGCCGGTGTGGAGAGAGGAGGTCTGGAGGGGACGGTGTCGACGTGGAGGGAGGAGAACTCGAAGGGGCCAGCTCGGTAAGGAGAGAGCTGGGAGGAGGAGGAGGGGAGAGGAGGTGGTGGAGGAGGAGGGGGTGGCGCCGACTTGGTGGGTGGAGGCCAGGAAGGGCGAATCTACAGTGACCTACCCGGGTGCACATGACACTGGGTCAAAAAATCATTTTCCTTTAGATATAGTCATGTATATATAGTATGGACACCCCTAGCATAAGATAAGAAGACACCTCAAGCCAAAAAAATAAACATATGTGATATGTATGGGAAGTGAGGACCCCTGGTCATTTTCATTCTGGATCCGCCACTGCCAGGAGGGGCGCCGTTGGCGTGGAGAGAGAAGGTGGCGGGGCCGGCTCGGGAAGGAGGGAGCCGAGAGGAGGAGAGGAGAGGAGAGGAGGTGGAGAAGGAGGAGAAGGGGGCGGCACCAGCGTGGAGTGCGGCGGGCGAAGGCGTGGAGGGTGGCAGTGGTGTGCGGCGTGCTGCAATGGGCACACACGGGGGGAGGAAAGGGCAGGGCCGACGCGGGCAGGCTGGAGGAGGGCCGCAATGGGCTCGTGGGCTGTGCCTGACATGGCACGGCTCAACTAGAATATACCCGTTGGACATTTTTTACCCGTTTGTTTTACTGTTTTTGATCGCTTGGCCCTTTAAAAATAGAAAAAAATCCTAAAATATTTTCTATAAATAGCCACCATACCACCTCATTCAGTACCCATCCATTCGTCAATCTCTCTTTCAAATTCTGGTGCGCAAATTCAAATTCCTTGCGAGGTAATTTGGTAAAATTCAAAAAAACTTTGTCAAATTTTAAAAAATTCAATTTTCGGCAGCAAGTCAACAAAAGAGGTACAATTATATTTTTTACATACTTTTATTGTTAGTACTTATTATACTAAGATGAAAGTAATAATAGTATTAGTTTCGATTTTGCAGTTTTCGTTTTGGACATTTACGACAATTTTGCTCTTGGTGATTACGGACTTTCACCGAAGGAAGTTGCATCTATGGAGACTGCTATGGCTTCCTTAAACCAACCGAAAGGGCAAGGCGGAATTTTGTCACCAGGCTCCACAGCAGCATCTTCGTCGGTGACCACCGGAGCAAAGAGGTCGAGACTGTCTACATCGGGAGTGTGGAATAATTTCGAAAGGGCAACCGAGCCAGACACACGGGGAAATTAGGTACCATATGCTATTTGCAAAATTTATCGCAATGAATTGTCTGCAAGGTCTACAGGTGGAATGTGTCACTTGCTTAGACATACTACAAGATGTAAGACCAAGGAAGGATTGGTGATGAGGCAGACGCGGCTGCAGTACAACCCCGACGTACGGTACGTAGCTAGGACTACGATCCTGAGGTATCCTATCAATCTCTCTGTCATTTAATTGCTTCTGAGGATTTACCGTTAAGCTTTAAGGAGTATATTGCTTTCCAAAATTATATTAGAACTGCGCATAATCCTAGATTTTTTTTACCGTTTCTAGACACATAACAACTAGGGATTTAGTAACATACCACAATGAATGTCGTAATAAAATAAATGATATATTTTGTACATGCACGTCTTCGGTGGCCCTGACATCGGACATATGGAGTGGTCGGGCTAAGTAGGATTATCTTAGTGTAGTTACTTATTATGTTAATGACGACTAGGTAATAGTGAAAAGAATTATAGGTTTGAAATTAATTGATGTAGCACACACTAGTGAGAATATTACGGGATGCATTATCAAAGTCGTGGAAGACTTTGGTTTTACAGATAAAATATTCTCAATTACTTTAGACAATGCCACTTCAAACTCTAAGGCTATAGATATTCTTACTCCAGTGTTGTGTGCATAAGCCGATTCCTTCTTGCTACATCAGCGATGCACTTGTCATATTATTAACTTTATAGTCAAATGTGGTTTGAAGAGGTTGAATCCGTATATTAAAGCTTTTCGCGATACAATTTCTTTCATGAATAATTCTTACGTAAGAATAACAGCATATCTTCCTCCAGGTCCAGGTCCAGGTCCAGGTCTTCTTCTTCCACAACGACACCTTCTCAACAAAGTCCAAAACCAACCTTTCACCCAAAGTGCGGGGAACTATCCGCATATCTGGACAACGATACGGTAGATTTTAACTAAGAAAACTTTAAAATTTTTCACTAGTGGCATGAGCATAAGTTAGCATATTCCGTGCTATCCATACTTGTGATGCGTTAACTGTTCCTGTCTCGACGGTTTCCTCCGAGTTCGCTTTCAGTCTTTTCGGAATAATATTGCAGGACAGAAGAACATTTCTCACGATTGAGATGGTGGAGATACTTCTAACCGTGAAGGACTGAGAACATGTTGATTTATGAACACAACACTTTGTGAAAAATCTAGAGTTATCGAAGGTGTTCGAAAATCTGTACATAGATAATGACACGTAGAACAAGGGTGTATGTAGAGCTATAGGTTGTACTTGTTTTCCTTTGTTAAGGTTTCTCATGTTAAGTTTTTACTTGGTAAATGTTTTAACGAGCCAGCCATTTAAAAATTAATAAAGTTTTATATTATATATTTAATATGTTTATCTTATTTTTTTTTATAATTTTTATATCTATTTCTGAATTCTATCTATTTCTTATTTTATTTTTAAAATTTTTAGAGCCTAATGAACAGAAACCGACTCATCAAGCTAAATGGTCTAGAACCACTATGATATAGTACAACATGATATTGGACTGTGACTAAACCATCTCCTCAGCGCGTAAGTCGGCACAGTACGATCCATCTTTTAGCTGATAGGCAGGCAGCATATACCCGTACCGAACCGAGCAACCATCTAACCACCACTACGCCTAGGCGCCTAGTGACTGTTGGCCCCAAACCGAAAATAACAAACTCACGATAAACAACTTTCGAATATGAACATAGAAAAATTTTCAGTGCGGCACAACTAGCACCATTTTCTTCTTTTTTCTCAAGTTATCTCATATTAGAGTACAATGTTCTTGCTTATATAACATCAAGACTCAGCCTCACAAACGAAATTGGACTAGGACTCATTATCCAACTAGGACTCGATGATCTACATAAGGAAACTAATACTTTAGACAAAGATTATCTAACAATCACTCCCTAATATTTGTGTACTTACTTATTACTGCTAGTTGGACTCAACTTCAATTTGGCTCACACGATTGCCTAGAGACGGTAGCACAACTCGAACATGTCTTGGACTATTACTCATTGAGGCAGTCGGTCTCAACTCCGACTTGCGTCCCAACTCGTACTCAACTAAGGACAGCGGTCTCAACTACGACTTGCCCAACTCGTACTCGGTACTTCAAGTTTGTTACGACTTCAACTTGAGTAACACATGAACTCGACTCAGGACGATGTACACATTTTCTCAGCATCCCTCGCCTTGACCTTTCGATGGTCGGCACCAAGATACATCGTCTTCAACGTCTTCCACGCAGCTTTGGTTGTCTCCTTTTCGGCCAGTAGGAAGAGCGTCGACGTTGCCTCGTCACCGGTGACACCACTCTCCGGAGAACGCGACATAATCTTGGGCACAAATCAGAAATTCAGGCTCCTTATCATGGAGCCGCACGCATCGTATAGTACATCGGTCTCGCCGCCACACCCCGTCGTGCGCTCGGTCTTCTTTGCATCGATCTGCCGTCGAGATCCGTCACGTGCGCACTTCCGCCGTATATGCCACCTCGGGAGTTGAGATCATCCCTCCTGGAGCAGCAGCTAGGGTTTCGAACCTAGAGCTCTGATACCAATTGTTGGCCCCAAACCGAAGACAAACAAACTCACGATAAATAACTCTCGAATATGAACAAAGAAAAATTTCCACCGCGACACAACTAGCATCTTTTTCTTATTTTCTTCTCAAGTTATCTCATATTAGAGTATAATATCCTTGCTTATATAGCATCAAAACTCAATCACACAAATAAAATTAAACTAGAAATCAGAATTCAACTAAAATTTAATAATCTATATAAAAAAACTAATACTTTATACAAAGATTAGCTAACAATAATCGGTAACAACCGAGCAAGGCGTCTTTCTTTGAGACGAGGATATGCTCGTGTGGTGAGGGCTCCGACCTGTTGCTCCACTCACTCCTAACTCCTAAGCCCCAATGCTCTCATTCTCCGCTCGTTCCCCGCCCCCGCCTCCTCCCCGTACCACCACCGCTTCTACCTCCGTCGGCCTCCTCCGCGGTGCCGCTGCCCGGCGCGACGCGCCGCTCACCTCCGCGCTCCACGCCGTCCTCCTCAAGTCTGGCGCGCTCCACTCTCCCCAGCCCTTCACCGCCACCAACTCCCTCCTGCACGCCTACCTCCAATGCGGCCTCCTCTCCCACGCGCTCCATCTGCTCGACGAAACGCCCCGCCGTAACGCCGCCACCTACGCCACTCTCATCTCCGCCCACTGCCGCCTCGGTGCGCCCCTGGACGCCTTCCGCGCCTTCTTGGACATGCTGACCCAGGACGCCCACGAGGACGCCGCCATCCGCCCCAACGAGTTCACGGTGGCCGCGCTCCTGCAGGCTTGCGGGCTCGCCAAGGACGAGAGGCTGGGGAGGACGGTGCATGGCTACCTTGTGGCAAATGGGTTTTGCTGTGACCCGTTTGTGGTTGGCTCGTTGGTCAATATGTACGCGAAGGTTGGGGATGTGGTGAGCGCGCGAAGGCTGGTTCTTGGATTGGCCTGCAGAGATGTAGTTTCTTGGACGGCCATTATATCAGGGTGCGTGCTCAATGGGATGCTAGCAGAGGCTCTCAAGGTGTTTGTTATGATGCTGGAAGATGGTGTCCTTCCCAACAATGTCACAATGTTGAGCGTTATTCAAGCGTGCTCTTTGATGGGCCACACAGGATTGTTCAGTCTGGTGCACGCTCTTGTTGTTCGGCTGGGGCTCGAGGACGATATTTCAGTGGTGAATTCTCTCATCATGATGTACGCAAAGAATGGCTTTGTTGAAGAGGCCATGCGGCTTTTCGAGGGTCTGTACCTGAGGAGAGGGGACGTGTGTTCTACTGCTGATGTTCTTGCTGCGCTTCTTTACGGTTGCACCGTTTCAGGATCCCTGAAGAATGGGAAGGGAATTCATGCGCACTTGATTAAAATGTGTGCTTTCCCAAGCATCAGCATTGAAAACTCCCTCATGGGCATGTATGCTAGATTTGAGCAAGTTGACGCAGCATATTTGGTGTTTAAAGGCATGAAAGTTAAGGATATTGTTTCGTGGAACACTATTATCTCATGCCTGGCCAAGAGTGACCATGTGAATGAAGCTTTGGAGCTTTTCAGCACTCTTCATAGCGGTGGTGGTGGCCTTGTGCCTGACTTCATCACGATCTTGAGCGTAGTGCAGGCATGCTCCAGTGCTGGATTACTGCAGCAACGACTGATGCTCCATGGATACATTATAAAATCTGGATTTGTGCGTGACGTCTCAATCTGCAATGCACTCATAAGCATGTATGCTAAGTTAGGAAGGATTGACTTTGCTGAGCAGATCTTTGAGCAGATGGATGTTAAAGACCTTGTTTCCTGGAATTCAATGATCAATGCTTATGGGATACACGGAGATGGTCATTCAGCTCTAAGGGTTTTCCACCAGCTGACGGATGTTGGAACACACACTCCCAATGCTATCACGTTTGTGAGTATGATATCAGCTTGCAGTCACTCTGGTTTGATCGCAGAAGGATACAGGTGCTTTGAAAGCATGAGAAGGGACTATGGCATTGAGCCTAGCATGGATCATTATGCTTCTGTAGTTGATCTGCTTGGAAGGTCTGCGAGATTCACTGAGGCAGAAGAATTTATCAGGGATATGCCTGTCCCTCCCAACTCATCCATTTGGGGACCTCTGCTGGCTGCTTGCGGCTTCATGCCAATGTTGATCTTGCAGAAAAGGCTGCTAAAGAATTGTCAGTCTTGGAACCTGAGAGTGACATATGGAGAGTCTCCTTGTCAAATATCTATGCCTTGGCTGAGAGATGGAAAGACTCTGCAAAGATTAGGACTGAAATGAAGAGAGTCGGTTTAAGAAAGGAAACTGGGTGGAGTTTTGTAGATGTAGGAGGGCTTGAGGGTTTTAAGTTTGTGTCAGCAGATACAAGGCATCGTGATGCTGAAAAAATATATGCGGTATGGGACAGTATGAACAAGCACATGGAAGATGTAGTTGGTGATGTGCATCAGTTGAGTTAAGTGGCGTAATTTAGTTGATGTCGGATGTTTGATAGATTCATATACATGATTTGGTTAGGTCAAAGTTATGAAGCTGCCTTTTGTAATTTACAGTCTGAACTTACTGACTTGAAATTATATCTGATCTATTGATTGGGGCGCTGGGTATAAGTAACACTAACAAGTATATAGATTGAACGCAGAAAGAATTTGAGGACGCTGCAGTGTATTGCATGGTCCTTTGCTTTGACGTCCTATTTGTTGCTTCTCTTCCTGTTAACTTAAAACTATGTTTTACGTTCTTGGTGTGAGCATCTACTTTTTGGTCTCTGTTCTGGACCTGTGCTGTAATATATAAATGACTCTTACTTTAGTTTAAACTGTAATAGTCCTTTTTGCTGATGATCCAATATTCTAATATACCAGTAGAATTGGAGAGGAAAATATTGCTGCTGTAAAGTTCTTTTACTAACGTGCTTACTGAAAGCAGCAAGGATCGGTAATACGAAATAGTGTAAAGTAGTTCCGGATGTACCATATGCCTATATCCATGTTCCAGTAAGGTTCAGATATAGTTAGTTAGCTTGTGGTTTATACCCTTGAATGTGCTGTCCTTCTCCATGTGCAACTTTGATCAGCCATGTAAGCGAAAAGGCTAGTCTTATGCTGCCGATCGACTAGTACATTCAGTGTATTTTGTTGTCTGCCGGAGAAGCATTCTTATGTGTACCCATGTATATGTTATGAATTTGTTCCAAAAAAGTGCACTATATGTCCAAATTCATTTTAGTTGTACATTCAGTGCATTTTGTAGTCTGCTGGAGAAGCATTCTTATGTGTCCCCATGTATATGTTATACATTTGTTACAAAAGTTTGTACTCCCTCCAGTCATAAAAGGAAGTTATTTTAGATATCGATAAGATCTTTAAAACGCAACTTTGACTCTAATTTGTATTGTAATATATTTGTAAAACCTAATAAAATTATATTTTTAATTTTTGAGCCAAATCTACACGTCATTTTCATATGTTCAATCTAAATATTCAAAAAGAAATTGATAGCGAAAGTTTATAACTCGAAACGACTTCCTTTTATGACCGAAGGGAGTACTTTATATCCATATGTTTGAATTAGTGACCCTTCATTGAGGTCAACAGAGAGAAATCTAAAATCCTGCCTCTGGAGTTGAACAATTGAGCACAGATCGCACATGTAGGTTAAGCCGGTTAAGTTGAACACATATGAGCACAGATCACACGCTCATACTCATTGAACACATATGAGCACAGATCACACGCTCATACTCATGCCTTCATCTATCATTTGTGAATTTGGTTCTTAAGTCTGGAAGATCATCACAAGTCCCAAAATGATTGCTATCCTTTAAGACCAGAATAAAAATAAAAATTATGGAACAATCAAAAGAGACACAAGCTAGATACAGAAAAGTTTTCATTGCACTAAGCTTTATTACTTCACCCCTTGAAGATTTCATATTGAATAGATCACTTACATAAGGGCAAGTGTAAATGTGTAATAACCTCTTGTTCACTACGATACAGTTCAATTCCTGTATTATGCAGTATGCTTCCAATATTCTACTTCCGCATCAGGAGAACTACAGTATGAGCAGCTATGCTCCTGTTTTCCCCTAGACTGTCAACTTTCTCATGCGTCTTCGCCTTGAGATTGACAACAGATGGATCCGCCCCGAGTAGGTCACACAAGTTAGATCGGATTGTCTCCTTGAATGGACTAATTTTTGGTTTTTGTAAGATCAGTGTAGCGTCAAGGTTCCCCAGCTCATAACCTGCTTCATGCATCAGTTTCACCTGAAATTGCGTCACAATCAAAAGGGGTTACACAGATAGAAGCTAAGTAAAATGATATCAACCTAGCATCTGTTTCATCAGCTCATATCCTCTGGACTATAACACTTCGATGATATGACATACAAGGAAAATTCATGTATGAGCACAGGAAACAATCATGCTCCAATTGGATAGCATTTTACATAACATTGCTTGAAAAGACTAAGAGAACAACAAATACTGCATAATGTCAAAATGAAGAGAAAATAAACTAATTTCAATGGTCCATGAGGTCATGTAGAAAAAGCATCACATAATGAGCTCAAATTCTAAAGGATGGGAATACTTTCTATCCAAAAGTCCAAGAGCAAATATGCAGTCAGCATTCTAAGCACATGGTACATGTCTTGTGCAAATTCTAAAACGTGGAATACCTTTTGTCCTGGAATAATCCAAAAGTCCAAGACCAAATTTGCAGTCAGAAATCATGTGCAATCAGGCGTTGACATAATCATGATTGAAGCACCCGATGCTTATAGAGTTTCAGATGCGGGAAGATTAAAATAGTCGAACAGTATAAACGCGCAGGTAATGAACTGGGGTGTCTACAAGGATGCATTTTGGGTCTCCTCCACTCCCAACAACATTACGGAAAGAAACCATTCTTTTCCCAAAGAAGAATGGCACAAGTTGTATCATTTAACACGTAACAGTCTAGACTTCAGACTTACCTATTGCTAATTCAAGTAGAAAAACTAATAAACCAATACAAATTGCCATATGATAAAAAATTGCGAATTATTCAGCAAAAGCATCACGCCAGAACTCTTGTTCTGATAAAAAGCATTCCGCACACTCTAAACTGTCCTGATTAGTAATTACACACAACATCCTAACATGCTCACAGAAACAAGATCTAAAGAATGACATTTGGAATGAAATCTTGAGAAACTCACAGCTTCCCTCATGAACACAGAAGAATCGGCGCCCTTCCACCGGGGTCAGGTCCGGAAGATCTGCCCGATGTCTGGCAGCCCCAGCGCGCCGAGAATCGCGTCCACCACGCAGTGCAGCAGCACGTCCCCTGCGCACAAAAGCAAGATTCTGCACGTCCGGTAACGAAACGAGGCAAGGAACGGAAGCACAGGGAAAGCACAAGCAACAATAAACGGCGGTCGCACGTACCGTCGGAGTGGGCGTCGCAGCCGCGGTCGTGGGGGATGCTGATGCCGCCGATGATGAGCGGGAGGCCCGGCTCGAGGCGGTGGAGGTCGAATCCGTGGCCGACGCGGAACGGGAGGGCAGGCGGCTTCGGCGCCGCGGGCTGGTGCACCGCCTGGAGCGCGGCCGCGGCCGCCGGGGATGGCTGCCGGAGGCGTAGGGAAGGCCGAGCGGGGGAAGGGGAGGAGGGGTTGGGGTTGGGGTGGGCGCGGGCGCGGGCTCGGGCTATTGGCGCGTTGGAGATGGGAGAGGCCAGGAAGAGGGAGGAGGCGGTGGCCATGGCGTCGCGCTGCCTGATGGGAGAGAGCGCGGTGGCCGAGTTCGTTTAGGGGTTTTTTTGGCTGCCTGTTTTTTGTGTGCCGGATTATTTGCGGCGTGGCGAGATGGGCATCTCGTGGCAACTCTGAATTTAATATCGAGGCAGGCAGGCACCGGATACGCATAAAAAATAATTTCTCTTTTATTCTTGTTGGCATAAAAATAGCGATATAAATATGATATAAACATTTACCATCTAAAATATTATTTTATCTGCACTATTCGTATTCGAATTCAATAAAATAATATATATATTTTATTGCAATATGAGCAATTAGTTGGATGAGCATTTTTAGTTTAATATGAATTCATGTTTTTAGGGGAAATAGATAAACTAGAATGATTATGTGTGCTATATACGATGATAAAGTATCATAAATATCTTGTAATTATGTAAGTTGCAAGGATATCCGAATCCAACCGAATTGAGTAGGTATTCGATTCGTATTTGTATTCCTTACATCATTCGATTCATATTCGATAATATTTGAATTCATATTCGTTTAGAAAATACGAATACAAATACGGGAAAACCATTATTCGATTTATATTCGATCCGTTGACACCTCTAACCACTGATGGTGGTATTAATTTTTTTTCCCTAGAAGGGAGCCACTAGCGCTTAGACAGAGCGTTCCTACGGTACCTTCCCCAACCGCCAAATCTCATTTAGATAGACCGCAACAAAATTTTTTGATTTGGTGCGACAAAATTAAATGAACTGCAACAATCGGTTCCATGGTTGCAACAAAATTCCTACTCTAACGCAACAAACACAAACTAAAAAAAAATACAACAAATGAGAACAATTGTGGTAACACATACAAGAATTGTTGCAACAAATAAAAAAAACCACTAAATCAACCCCAATATTTTTGAGAGAGTGCTACAACATTCGGAAATAATCACTACAATAACTCGACTTACTAGTGCCAATGTTTTAGATGGGCTTGGAGGAGTTGGAGTAGTAGTAGGCGGCAGCCCAACCCACACCTCCACCTCATCGCCGGCTGGATCCAGTGGCCCGACACCACATCCTCGTTGCCGGTTGGATCTAGCGGCCCGACACCACATCCTCGTCGCCCGATCTCGACCGGGCCACTCTGAGTTTGTCGTTTGCGAGGATTGCCATTACATGGGCAACAAGGAAGCACGAGTGTAGCTCCCACAAAGGAGAGCATGGCGGCGGTGTGGATTCACCGTGGCCGTGCATTTGGCTCCCGCTCGAGTGCTTGATGGCGGCAATGAGGAGCTTGACGGAGGGGTGGAGGGTGGGGGAAGGGGTACAGAAGGAGGAGAGCAATGAAATAAGCATGAGGAAAAGGAGTGAGTGGGGATTGGATTAGGATCTGAGAGGAGAAGAAGGGAGGAGAGTGGATGCTAGGACGGGGATATGAGATATGACATACGAGGGAAGGAGAATGGATGGAGGGGAAGAGGTGGAGAAGAAGCGTTTGATAGGAGTTGCTCGGTTCGGACGTAACATCTATCTATTATCTTATTAAAGCAGAGTAAAAAGAAGCCACCACGTTCGCTCTCAAGTGCTAGAAATTCACACATTAATCGATAGAAAAAGAGAATATCTACACCATCGATTGTGATTGGTCCAGATTATAACATTCTAGATTCAAAGAAAGAGTTCATATTAAGTACAATAAAACTAAAATTTGGAATAAAATAAAAAAGGAATTTGTTTTCCATATGAATTTCTACGTAGTCCATGTCAAGTACAATAAAACTGAAATTTAGAAAAATAAAATAAAATAAATAGAAATAGAAATTTAATTTTCATACAAATTCCTAAGTAAAAGAGTCCACGTCAAGTATAATAAAAATGAATTTTGGAATAAAAATAAAATAAAATAAAATCAACAATTTCATTTCCATACGAATTTGTAAGTAAAATCCATAAGTAATTATAATTCACAATAAAAATAAACAAAAAATGGAAATTTGATTTGTATACGAAATTCAACTAAAACTAAAATTTGGAATAAAAATAAAATAAGCAATTTAATTTCGATACAAATTCCAAAAAATATAATTCGGAATAAAAATTTAAAAATAATAGAAAATTTAGATTTGTATACAAAATCTAACAAAAAAATAACTAAAATTTGGAATAAACATAAAATAAAATTAGCAATTTTTATTTTAACATGAATTCTAAAGTAAAATCCCTAAATAACTATAATTCAAAATAAAAATTAAAGGAAAAAAATTAGCAATAGGATTCGGATACGAATTCAAATAAAAAGAATTGAAATTCAAAATAAAATTTGTAATTTTATTTCCATACAAATTCCAAAATAACTAAAATTCAGAATAAATTAAATAACTTTAACAATTTAATTTGTATACGAAATTGAATAAAAAATAGCTAAAATGTTGAATAAAAATAAAAGTTATGACGAGGATGGCACGAATAGTATCGGAGAAGACACAAAATAAGCCACCACACATTCTCTCATGGTCATGCGTTTCTATTGTTGCTTCCTATGGAATTAAAAAAACTAAAATTTTGAAAAAAAAAGTCATAGCGAGGATGGCACGAATGGTATTGGAGGAAACCACGAAAGAGTGCAATGTCACCGATCTGTCCTACAAGGAGATATTGTCTCACGAGGAAATTAAGAACTGAGTCGATAACGACGTAGATAAGGATAATGTTGTACTGCTCACCTTAGCCGTTCACCGAGAACAATGTCATCCTGCTCGCCAGAGCCATTGAAGAGAAAGTCCAATGTCGAATGAGCCAAGGGCCACAATGACTAGTGGTGAGCGTTGGTGTTATTGAAGAAGGTAGTTACCAAAGAAGCTCGATGATGGGGAAGCCATAGCAGAGAAGAGATGAAAATTTGCATTGAAGGCGAGCTATGGATGATATAGGGCCACCAGGTAGCTAGGAGTGTGCCATCACTGGTGAGGGCACGTCGTCACCGACGATGGTGAAAAGATTTTCTATATCGTTAGACAACGACTAAAATAGACATTTCCACATTAGTGAAGATGGGAGGTCACTGCGGTTAGTGAGAAAACCACAATGTTGAGTTGGCCAACGTCGAAGAAGATGAGCGACTGACACGATAGAAGACGACGTCGGGCATGTATAACATCGTGCATCCGTACGAATAGAAGCATGGGTGTATAGAGGTAGAGGAGCAAAAAGCCTATAGTAGAGATGACGCGATCGTCGGGAATATGCTTGGGGTAATCGAAGAGAGTGTGACACGTGTCCCCAGCTGGGATCGACGATAGTTGCATGTTGATATCGTAATGGTTAGCATTAAGCAATAATTATGAAGAAGTAGAAGATAAGTATGTGGTAAAGTATTGAATTGAAAGAGGTAGCAACTAAGAGGGATCGATTAAGATTCGACTTCTTGTTGGAGGTTGAAGCAAAAAAGTTGTGACAGTGAAAGAGATGTAAGACACACGGTTTGGTGGGGCGGTGGCGTGTGAGGAAGATAAGTTCAAGGTAGGTCGTCCATGGTGTATTGATGTATGTGTGAGTAAGTTACTCTAATATATTATACTATGTAAGCTAATAAGATAATTTATCACACATATAATCAACGTATTGCTTGAGATTAAATAGAGATACATGTGCATACAATTTAGAAAAAATAGAGTAAGAATAAGGGTATGCAACTACATGATCTATACATAATAGAGAGTGGTTAGTTTCTAAGAACCCCAACAATTTATTATGCTAAATGATTTTCTTCCATCAAAGCACATAATTCAATTACTTATTCTGCTCAATGATTTCCTTCAAACTTCTATTGTCATTTCTAATGTTTAGGATATCTTAAAAGTCTAAATAACCTATAAGATACATAAATATATTCTCAAGTATTTATACAAACTCTACCCCGGTAGTTATCCAAATTTTAACGGTTCTAGAAACCAGTCCTTTTGTTACAACTAAAAAAGACGTTACCAATCGGGTAACATATTTGAAAGTACTTCTTAAAAGATACTGTAACGCTAAATTCAACCTTACATACACGTTACAGTTGGTTCATTATAGGAATATACAATTGATTCGTTTCATCGCTGAAAAAAGTTTGATCCCAGGAACGGGCTATTGAATGGATGTTAGGCTTTCCGTTTTCAGGGGCACAGGGCCCACAGAACGAGCACACGACCACCAATATTTCTATTTTCTTGGAGTAGAAACCAACTGGGCCATTATACCTTCGATAATCTCTCTTCAGTTCATTCGCTAATCACTATCGATTCCTAACCTCTTTTCCCATGATTCTTTTTAGACTATATATTCCCTTTTACCGTTTTCGCATTGATTTTGATTCTTCTTTATCTGGACAGCTGGTTTCGGTTCTTGTTTGAGCGAATGGTTCATGGTTGGATGCCAGGTGATGACTGATGGGGAGAAACTTCAACAATATATCCACGATGTGATTCTCAGTTTGTGTTTCTCTCTTTTGTTTCTTTTCACTTTTCTCATTCAAAATTTATACAACAGTATGGAAAATATGTCGAGTCTGTATATATGGAGTCTCTCACTCATTACCAGGCTGAAGAAGTGAAGATACACAAACCGAAATGTGATATGGTTCACTACTTCACTGGGTTCTATTGTACTACAAAGGCGAGTACACAAGTCACCTTTACATTCAGATTTCCCTTTTAGTAAAGGGTCATACATGATGCATAAGATAAACATGATTTACATGGGGGAAATATAAGCGGCTTTACAGCACTGTGATAACCTCAACTGAAAGCACTTCACAAACTTGTATCTCAACAGATGGGAGTATTTTGGCTATGTCATGGTCACATGAGGCAGTATCTTGCCAGATTACAGAAACGAAAATCACATCATCAACTGAACTCGATGGAGGGAAAGGGGAGCAACCAGCATTACTCAAAATTTCCTTTCCACTTTCCATTACTAAGAACAGCCCTTAAGCTTTAACTGATGCAACATTCGTGCACCTAGATGACCAAGGTATTGGGGAAGGAAAGATACACGCTTCAGGGCAAAAATATACACACATCAGGCTATAGACAGATCTCACCTTATGGAAGCCTACTACTGTACATGGTTGCACCCCTAGACATTCTACAGTTGGAAGCTAGCTAGAAATACAACGGTGCAAGTGCCTTCATTGGTGCTCCACCAAAACCCCCCATTCCGAGGTTGAGCTGAAATTATAGGTGGTGAGACTTCGCAGCACTATTCGCCTTTAATCCTGGAATAGTTGCATGCTTCTTGGTGAATTGTGCAAAGGAGGTAAAAATGAAACAAAAAGATGCAAGGCTTACATGAACTATCAATGGTCTATCAGCTAGAAGTGAGCTTCTGGAGCTCCCTAGCTCAAGCTCGAAGACAGCAACTTCTTCTGTATTAAATTGCATAGAATACAAGTTAGTTCCTTTTTTTGGATGAATACAAGTCACATTCTGATTAGGTAATGGAACTGTACTGAATGCCAGAATTGCGTAGTAGTGCAAATCGCCTTACTAGTGCTATGGTACCCAGCAAATCCAACATGCTTAATAAAGACATTTTTTTGATAGCTAACTCTTTATATATAAAAAAATCAATTTGGTGTACTTTTAATTTTTTTGTGGATGATCTCATAATTCATAATCTTATGCCTTGACCCTTGTGCAATGCGGGTGTCACAATATCACAAATACGTGCTACAAGACAAGGTTCAAACTTAAGACCTGCTCTACTGGAGAGAACTGGGTATCAGTACATACCAAAATTTCAGATAGTTTCAAAAGTTTGCTAAAACATGATGATTTTACAAACATTCTCTGATAGCTGCCCAAATATCCCAGCCATTCTGCATAATGACAGCAAGTTATACTGATAGTACCAGGAACCATGGGCAATTGGGCAAACCCTGCTAGAAAGCACAGAATGTGAACAGACACCTAAGTTCAAGTAGGCACGAGTGTGCTGCTGAAATCATGCGCAGTTTCTTTATATGAAAGAAAATAACTTCTGCTACTGTCCAGCTAAAGGTGTTAAACATCTGTAACGGACTACTTGCTCATGAAACATGCATTTATGGGGTTTTCAAAAATGGTTACCTCGACACACAGTACATAATAACTATTAGCATACAACAATACATGCATCACGTGGTGAAGGAGCTCTGCATACTAACATGGGCGGATCCAATAATAAATATCATTGAGGTCATTCTTACTATAACACTAGTCATTACTTATTTATATTGTGTTTTATGTTATTTATATACTATAGTCTTAAAGGATTAGTAAGAGGTCATTGGGGTCAAACGACCCCAATGCATCTATACTGGATCCGCCCCTGCATACTAACATTACCTTTCAGTTGTGGTAAAAAAAAGGTCTATGTAAAGAGAAACATCGTAGAGAAGAAAACGAACATGACAAAGCGCAACAAAGATCTAAAATGAAAAATGCTTCAACAGCTTGTATTACATAGAACGATTGCTGGCAACATAAAATAGTAGTGAACAATTTAGTGCAAGCATGATTTGAATTCTAAAGACATGTTAAGAGCTACTTACTTGATCTTCAAAATCAGGACTAGTCAAATTGATGGAAAGATTTCTCATCAACAACAATGCCTAAAGAAAAGAAAAAAATAGATGTCAGTTGATGAAGAAAAGTTGAGAATTTCAAAAAGTTATTTTTAAGAATGTTATGAATTCTTCAACATGCCTTCTGTTGGTTTCAACAAAGATAACAAAAAATGGTCCAAAATGATGACTAAACATACATATACAGTTTTTTTGCAATGCTTAAATGAGGAGAGCTTAACTACTGCACAAGCCATCGTTACATAATAAAGATTACATTATTACAACAGAACATTGCTTATGCTTGTGTTGTCAACTCTGGAATTGTCAGAAGCAATTATTTTGGAGGAGAAATGCTGCAATACAAGTATACAACGGAAGCCTAGTTAAGATATTCTTATGGTTAACTTTAGTAGGAGCAGAAGAAGGAAAACCATATGTATTCATGATTCCCATACCGTTTCAACATCAATTGGATTCATCTCCTTAAGTTTCTGCAAATGACCACTGGTGCTTGGATCAAAAACACTACCCAAGAAGCTGTATACTTGTGCGAAATCTGGCATAACTGTATCAAAAATTTGAAAGAGAGAATTAAAAGGGAAACAGTGACAGTCTGAATCATATAAGGAAAGCATTTGTTCAGGACAGAGGCCCCAAATTGATACTAGTAAAATAAAAAAAATGATATGTAAGGTGTCAGTACTAAGAAATGTTCTGCACTGTTGTGTTATACTACCTTTAGTTCGAACATGTCAAGCATAGTCAGCAAGTTATTGGTTGTTATGTTTATCCTAAAGAAGTAACCAGGTGCTTTTAAGATTGAACATACGAACTCGCAAGGAAAGTGCACAGAGAGGAAGATGAAAACAGAAGTCTCAGAAACAATAACAATGGAAAGACACTGATAAATTACTCTGCACCGTAAGGTAAATATCAGAAGTCTTAAGAGGTACTAACGGCGGAGTGATGGAACTTGATTTATTTGATCATTGGTTTCAACAGGTTGCCATGCCCTTGGAGGGCCTTCAGTACTGCTAGAGCAAAAATTGTTTGGACCAATTGTTCCAGCACCTAAATCTTCTGAGTGAACAAGGGTAAGGATTAACTAGTGAATATTACATTGGAGTCTTTATAGAGAAGAGACACCTTGGAGTACAAACCTTTCACCATAGATGAAGCAATATCTGGTGGGATGCAATTGTGAGTCCATGAAGAAACAGTTGCATTCATGCCTGAGTTCTTAAGCATAGAAGATGAGTCTGTCTTGAGGGCATAGCCTGGTTCTGCAAGATACGAGAGAAGATATTGGAGTAACTATTTGATATAAAAGGGATACTGGTAATATCAAATCATGCTTCTCACTCTCAGAACTAAATTTGATGACTCCGACAGCATGCGGCCGTGAGCGCGCGCGCGAGAGAGAGAGAGAGAGAGAGAGAGAGAGAGAGAGGAGAGGGAGAGAGAAATGTTCACTTTTTTAGTCCTTCTAAGGGTAAGACAGTCTCACCATTTTTTGAGGCCTTCTGAGGGTATGGATGAGCAGCTTTACGCTTTGGTCGCGGAGGTGGGACATGTTCGCTGGTTCCATTTTTCTGAACCTTCAAAAAGTACTTCTGTGCATGGCTCCTTATCTGCAAAATCAAGTCACAATGCAAAATTAAAATGATTTTATTGGATAGTTGATCGCTATGAAAATACTTAGTATTTGTGCAACATTTGCAAAGGAGCATCACAAAAATGACGAGATTCAGACTGCATGCAGCATTTTTCTCTTGTTACCTTGGCAAGAACACAAACCCATGGGAAAAGCATCAGTTATTTGTAAAAAATCAAGAATGCGCAGGGAAACCGTGTGTTTTTGATTTTAAGAAGTAGGGTGGGAGCTTCAAGTCATGAACCAACCACCATAAACCTTATGCATCAGTTGTTTATAAATCAGCATATATCTCAATTTATAAGGTGTTCTATTATGCAAGGACTGTGATGCAATTTTATGCATCATTTCACTTAATTCATTATAACATAAGCTAGAATGGTTTGATTTACCAGCATTTTTAAACCGGTAACAATTCTTTTCCCATTTCTAGTGTACGTACCTGGATGACAGTCTTCGAGCCAACAAAAGCTTCTATCTTTTTCCAGTCCCGATCAAAGCTGAAAACAAACCAGGTTTTACACACTTGTCACATGTAACATGCAATCTTATTATGATAGACAAATATTTGGCACATATACGTGAATTCAACCACAGCAAGTGTCACACTCTTGAGGCAAAAAAAACATTATTGACACAATCACACGCAAAATGTTGCACTCTTACACCCTGAAAAGAACAAAGTACAGAAATAATTATTGTGTGAATGTGTGAGACTATGGGGACCAAGAGATTGAAACATAATAATACTAATAGTCATGTTCAATATGTCCAATGATTCGTTCTAAAAAAGGTCCAATGATCCAGGTGTGCTCAATCAGGTCCAAATTAATTCTTACGAAAAATCAAAGTACTACTTATATATATATGATTTTTCATTTTTTTTTAATAAAATCAAAGTACCACTATAACACGGAGAGCTGAAGCAGAGAGGTCATGGAATATTGCTACCGGTACCAACTCCACTGTGTTTGTGCTTGTTCTTGTTTTTCACAAAACGGCTTTCTGCGAAGCATGTGCGGTTAAAGATGCATAAGAAATGAGTCCTGACTAACTTGTGACTGTAAGCTAATTGCGAGAACACATGCTTTGACGGCTTCAAGAATCTAGTGTGTGCCCTACCCGGCCGAATGACACCACCAGTTGAGCAGAGAGCACTAAGCCGTCATGATTTCAAGTGCCATCATCTGCAAATTGAATTCTTGGAATCCCTATTCGACTCCAAAAATAATTCTACTAGTACTACATATTCTGCTTGTGAAACACAGCAGCTTAATACGATCTCCTTTTCCTCTCATTACACATAAAAAGGTTTAAAAGGTCTTAAAGTAGTAAACTCTTAACTAGTATGCTACTCTACGGCCAAACTTCAAACAAATGAACTAACAAACAAGCTCAGCAAACTATAGCACTATTGTTTCATCGAACAAAACACAAGACATAAAAATCCACCACAACCTAACTGCCGCATCAAAAAGGCCAAAACAATATTCAATCTTTGGCTCAAAGACCGCAGAAAGACCGAAGTTTTGAGCAAAGGGCGCATCGAATTGCGTCGACAAACATGGGGGCGGGGGGCACTACTACAATCTTGCGTTTGCTTACAGCTGGAGGGCCTCGAGGAACTTGTCGTGCTCCTGCTCCGTCCAGCTCTCCCGCGACTTGGTGATAGTGTACGGCTTCCGCACCTTCTTGCTGGCGTCCTCGCCTGATGTAGCCGCACTGGCGTCGGCCGGCGGCGGCGGCGGCGCGTTGGCGGAGACCATGGGGAATGGAGGGGGCGTGGCGTGCGGTGGTCCGCGCTCGGCGTCGGCTTAGCCTGGCTACCGCGTCGTGGTGGTGGTCTCGCGGCTCGCTGGGAGGCACTGGCTGTAGCGCGGCTGCGTGTCTGCGTGCGTGTTGTGGCGTGGGGTGGGTGGGAATGTGTGGGTGGTGGCGCCGCGGGGGGTCGTCAGGCGTGCGGGTTTTGGCCGTGCGTTCGGTTGGGACTTGGGAGAGAGGGGGACGGCGTTTTTCTGGGTCATGGGTGTGCGTTTGTGGCTGCGCGGGCGGCAGCCACTACTGCCCACTTGCCACCCGTCCCTATCACGCAGGTCGCGTTCTCATTCTCTGTGGTTGTCCGTGTGTTCGCGAGTTTTTTTTTTCTTCTCTCTCTGATTTAGTCTATTTCTGAAACACATCAGCAAAACTAACCCTCTTTCGAAATGAAAAAAAATAACGACCGCGGAAACCGACATATCACACACTCAAACAGTAGAAACCGACGTGCCACACACTCAGACCACGGAAATCGACGTGCCGCGGTCGTAGAAACCGACGTGCCACACACTCATACCACGGAAATCGACGTGCCGCGCACCCAGACCGCGGCTGGTCACCTGTCGTGCACCCAGACCACGGTAGGACGACAGACAGAAGCGGTAGGGACATGCGCAAGCCACCTGTCGGGAACTGGGAGCACGACAAGTCGTCTACCACGGTATGAGACTGCGGTATTGTACCACCACAACCCAACATTGAGCCAAGAATGCCGCTAAACTACTCTAATCATTTAATTTACATCAACTTACTATAAAATTACAGCAAGTATATCAACGATGAAACCCATCCACGGGTCACAATAACACAAACATAATACTATAACAATCATAGATAATTTAGTCCTAGGAGCATAACAAGGTAATAAACCAAGATTAACGCAAACCAAGCGTCTAATGTTATTCAATACCATCATGTCCTAGATATAAATCATCATATTATACTAAAAATTTCTCATGTCCAATGAATCAACTAATTGGGTGTAGTGTATGATTCCAAGTGCGCTAGCCTTTCCCGAGTCAAACGTCATCAACGGTCACCTAAAAACAACAATAAAGCATGAATGAGTCCAACACTCAGCAAATACATAATAAATTCATAAACAATTGTTTATCAACTATAATCAAAGTTATCATCAGCATCCATCTATTTAATGCCATTCTCATACTCAAACAAACAAGCCATATTCCATATAGGTAAAGTTGCATAATTTAACAATTTACTCATATATGCAAATGCACCAACATGCTCATGCTCATATGCATCTCATCAGTTGATACCGGTATAGCGGAGTGTTCACCTGTCGATGACACACTCTATCCTTCACTCCAGTGGAGTCCCCACCGAAGTAGGATTTTATCTAGAGCACTCCGGACTAGTCATGTATCTTTCTCACCGACCTCACCGGAATAGTTACATGACTTTCTCACCGACTTGGCTCGTGCAACTCCTATCATGATAAATGTAAATGATGCAACATCTTTAATTTTTCATCAACATAATTCTTCTCATTAACTCAATATCTCATTCGTGTTAACTCAATATCATAATCTCATTCACTCAAGGTCATCAGTATCATATATAAGAATAAAATTAACGAAAATATAATAAATAGCATGATAAGTAATATCAATGATCATGGCGAACATCTCATTGTTTATCACTCTACCATGTACTTGCCTCAACCGTAAGAGGAACGATGGCGACGGGAAGCCTTCAACCCCGGTGAGAGCATACTAAATTTACTATTCAAAATGTTCACAGCACAGGAATGGGGCAAAATGAAATCAATCGCTCCTACTCGCAACCCGCACTTAACCGATGCACTCCAAATCACAATCTGTCTAAATAGACAACTGTCAAAGGAAAATCCATAACTTTTAAGTAAAAACTCCAAAAGTCATGAATCTAACTTTCCTGGGATCTACACAAGAACGGATAAAACTTCTTAGGTGATCGAAAGATCAAATTATCCTATTCAAGCCTTTGTTTTTAATCCCGAAGACCGTTCTGTCATTTTTTGTACTACTGACTTGAGAATTTCGTAAATTTTATTTGGTACCTCCAAATTCAATGTTCTATGTCTCTCTAGAAATATAATAAAATTATCTAAAATAACTTAGTTGGTGAGATCCTCTAATTCTGTTATTAACATGACCTAATTTACAGTTGAAAAACTTGAAGTTAGAATCTGACAGAATGAAGGAACAGCAGTACAAGAAAATCTATATCTTTCAAATGGCTAAACTAAAATTCATGATATTTATCAATCTGGAAAGTTAATAGAGTTTCCTATGAAAGTTGTGTTGAGAGACCTCCCTGAATCGGCTATTATCAAAACATTATCTATTAAACAAGACAACTGTTATAATCTCGTCAGGATTTCTGCACAACAGTAAAGAAACTATTGTATCTCCCAAACTACAATTCTGAATTGGGTGATCTCTGACTCTATGGAAAGCTGAGAATAAACCCCACAAATCTATAGGAGACTCTAACCTCCAATTCTGCCTGGAACTAGACAAAAACTGATGAACAAACAGGGTGCAGATACTGATCCCAAACACAGCAGTAGCGACGATTCGCTAAACGACAACTACCATAGATCTAGTTGAACTTAAATAGCGAGGATGTGAATTATTACCCTAGAAGATGTGTGTGAGTTCGCTGAAACCCCCACAAGGTGCTCCTCTCCTCCTCCTTCTCTCTTCCTTTTCCTCTCTTCTTCTTCCTTCCTCTCCTCCCTTTCTCCCCTTGGCATAGCAATAGGGGGGAATTGCTACAGTACCCTATGTGTTGCAGTGCGGTGGTGCTACAGTAGGGGGAATTGCTACTGTAGCAGGTGCTAGGGTTTTGTCCCCCTCCCTCTTAGGTTGGGCTCCTCCACTTGGGCTATCGGTATGGGCCGGTGGCACACTACTCTCCTGAACTCACTAAATTTTAAAATTTCACTCTTAAATACCCCTTCTAATCCCTCAATTATTTATTTAATTAAATGGGATATTACAGGTATGTTGCCTGCCGCGGTCTAGGAGCGGGAAACGTGATTTTTTTACAGTAAATTAACGCGATAGAGGTGACATTTTTGTCCTTTCAGGTAAGGGCTAGTTTTGCTATTAAAAAAACTCTCATTTGAGCCAAAGGCTATGTGTTCGTTGTTATTTAATCAGACAAGATTGTGTACTAAATTGCAACATAGATTAAAAAAGTATGGCTATGTTTGTTCTAATGCTAAGGGCTTGTTTAGTTTATATCCTAAGGTTGTCAAAATTTGTTATAGTTTTTGTCAAACTCATCTAATGTTAGATTATTAAAATTGAAGTCACACATTAACTAGCAAAAGAGAATCTTATCGTACTTTTTAGTCATGGGCGTGTAGAACCCAAGAGGTAGAAAATGAATCTTGCCATAGATGTGGCCACGAACCAAACCAAATAGATGCATAATTTGATCAAACTTGTCTGACTTATAATGTAGAAAAGTGTGATGATGTTTGGCTATATATAAACCAAACATACCCTAATATCTCTTGTGGAAGCATATAGCCTAGAATTTTAGTGTATTGTCCGTGTGCCTGTGGGGAATGCCTACTCTACAGTTTCAATATCAAAAGTCCAGGTAGCATGTCATGCTTTTTTCACACAAACTGTGCACAGCAGTTGTGTCACCCCTCTCTTCTTCCTCCTCTTCTTAAGGCGGTGCCTCCTCTCTGTTTTCTTGACCCCCAGTACACAGTGAGATTTTACCCTTTTTTTGTTCTTCTTCTTCCCCATTTTGGTTTCGGTTCTTGAGGCTTTGGAGCTGTCATGCCTCTGTGGCTGAGCTCGGTGCCGTCGGTGATGAGGACTGGATCCTTCTCCTATTTTGCACATCTCGATTCTTGATCCCTCTTCTTGGTTGAGTTGCGGTGAGGACTTGATCTTTCGCCGATTGGAGGTGGGATTCGGTTGGCCTTGGATTGACTTGGTGTGGAAGAAGGGATTCGGTTTTGGTGATCTGTGCTCCTTGAGTGCATTCGGTCGGTGCACTATGGTGTGATCCTTGTGCGGCATTATCTATTTCTCGACTTCGCAATTTGGTGTGTCCCAATTTACGAATTGGCATTGTATCTCTGACGACCTCGTCCGTTCAAACGAGGCACAGTGGGACGATTGGGTTTTTGATTCCGCGCCTTTGGCGTGCCTTGCCCGATTTCGACTCGGTGGCTTTGAGTGACATCCGCATCATGAGTATTGATGTTTTCCTTTTTCGCTTTACTTTGCATATTGTGCTATGCTATAGTTTTTCAGATTACTATCTTGTTCATATCTAGCACATAGTGAAATTGCTTGGTAATTGTGGGGGCTTGTGAAATGCTCGATGGGGATAATTGTCATATAATGAAATTTGTTTAACAAACTAGATCAAAGTTGAATTTATTGCTTTGCTTACTGTTGTCACTTTATCTCATTCTGTCAGGCTCTATTATTTTCAATAATTCGGCTGCATAAGGGTGTGTTTGGATGGATGAATCATGTGGTACTTGTATCGGATGGTTCGGAATATAACATGGTTCATGCGTTTGGTTGGAGGAACGGAACGAAGTCATCCGGGACAAGGTCAAGATCATCTCATCCATCCTGTACCATCTCATTCCATTCAACTTCATCACACCAACCAAACACACCCTAAGTGTATACTGTATACTGTATTAGTGTTTACTGGACTGGTCCTCTATTGGCATAAATAAGTAGATGTTGATTTGAGACTTCAGTTTTGAACTGAAGACTACTTGGTCCTCTACTGGCTGAAAGGATAAAGTGTTGAATTGTAATTCTCTTTGCACTGTCAAGTAATTACTATCCTCTGTTGGCTGAATATATAACTTGTTATGAGATAAATTTTGACACGTGAGTAAAGCATTCTTTAGAGCTTAAAGTCTGATTTTTTTTTTGTCAAATCCAATTTGTGAAGAGTATAGACAATAGTAGCGAGGACGCCAAGTTCTTATCTTACGTAGCCCGACATCTGAGAGCAACAATCAAATATTTAAATCTGAGCATTAGGATGATTTTACTTGTTATCAAGTCCTATCTTTTGAGTATTTTACCATTCTTTAATTGACATAAAAATATTACATATTGTTATGTCATTCTTGTCAATTATATGCTTCTAAAATTATGCTTTAATTATCTTAATTTATACTGAAATTAGTTCTAAATATTTGATAAAACTGCTAATTTTACCACACTCCTTCCGCTTCTCCCATAGGTGCGTCGACGTTGCGATGCCGAACACCATGTGATGCAGCGTCATCTTCGTCGACACCACGGCGGGAGGCGGCTGCGCGGATTATGTATGGTTGTCGGTGGAGAGGTGGGAGACGGAGACAATGGCGGTGATGGGGGTGATGATCAAGTGGGCAGGATGGTATGGAGAGAATGATGCGGAGGGTGTAGAATATGTAAAGGGCGGTAAAAGGGAGAAGCAGGAGGAGGACGAAGCGAAGGAGGGAGGCCGCCGGGGTCTCCTTGCCGCCGCAGCGGCGGCCTTCATTGTCCGCGCCATCTCTGACCGTCGTTATATCTTTGTACTCCTCGTACCCACCGTCGCGTTGGCTTCTCTGGAGGCGGTCGGCAAATCTCTCGGGTGGAAGGATTCCCGAGGGAGAGAGAGAGAGAGATTTTGACGGGAGGTGAAATGGATCGAGTTGGAATGGCGTGGCAGGTCGGTTCAGCTCCTCGGCTAGCTCCGTTTGTTTCTCGCCTGTTTGGTTTCTCTTTCTTGTTGCTGTTGCTCCGAGCCCCCGGCTGTGCTTTGCGTGCGTGGAACGGGGAAACGTATCCTCTGCCTTTACGTTGTAAAGTCACGGTGCCTTAGCCAATTCCAGCCGCTGGATCAAAAACGGATGTACGAGATCAATCCGGATACTGTAACAACAGTATTCACTGTGGCACCGACGCTGTGTGATACTGCTGTTTGGTTACTGTAGCATTCGATCTGGTGTGTCATTTTTTTACCCAACGACAGATATGAGAGGTAATCACCAATGTACAGTATTCTCTGCCTTTTCAACATGACGGCAGGGAATCTGCTTCCGTGGAACGGATGCTTCCTTCTTTCTTGGATTCGTGAATTGTTGAGGTGGGCTTAATATTATCCTTGACCGGATTCATCATGGCCGTTCAGTCCATTCGACGGTCCGTGGTGTCTAGAGAAATTCGATAGCACGGTCATGGGCCTTGGACATCCACACAGCACGCCATAGAGCTCAGTTCACTAATAACCACTATCCAGATCGAAAGTTTCATCATGGACTTCCCCGTATGCAGATGGGCTAGTGAACCCAAAAGAATAAACGGGCTGTATCTTACAATGTATAGCCCAATAGTGAAATGGGCTCATCCCTTCGAATCCGCTTGAAAGCTTAACCTGGGGGTCTCTGTCTACTTCCCGGTTGCAAACGGAGAAATTCAATTGCGAGGGGAAATTTGACCAAACCTGACAGATACAGCATGCTAGGATTTACTGTTGCAGCTAGGATTTACTGTTGCCTTGCCGTGAGGGCGAGACACATGGATCATGCCTGTTACTCTTGTGCAAGATCGATCTTCGTTCCTAGCTACTCCTCGGACGCTCGAGCTGCAAAACGTTTCCTTGCTGAAGCTCATCTACCGTGTTCCCATGTTCAAGTTCAGGAGTCAAATAATTGGACATATTGTCCTGCAACTGTACACTGTAGAGTGACGGGGGTGAAAAAGAGCCATTCCCTGAGATTTCTTAATTTCCTGGGAAACCAAACTGCGAGGATATTTCTCCCTTTCTTTCTTGCCGAACCGCGACAGGGATACAAAACTAGGTAGGCCACCCGTTTAACGGCACGTCAAAAGCGTGTTGTGCCAGAAACTCAACGCGCCATGTATGATGGCGAGCCCTGTGGCCCAAAGACTTCGCGTCTCCAATTTATGTCCCATGAGTTCCCCTTTGGTTCCATCCGGCGAGCACGGATTGCCAACAGTAATTTATTAGATCACTCACACCACGATTTCGTTTGGCCGCTTAGATCTGCAGGAGAATAAGAATTTGGATCAGTACTACGTTTCGCGTCAGCCGAGCTAAGTGGGCAAACAGGAAGGGAGGAGGCAGCTTCTAGAACTCTTCTTGCTTTGTTTATGGACTAGTATACTATCGCCACTGCATGAGTTTAGGAATGTTCGACGCAGCTACCTACTTGAGATGGAAACATGGAATAGACTAGCGCCCGGCCGCGGCTGCCAGCAGTCTATCACTGTCGAGAAGTTACGTATTGACTCGATTTAGCCGCATATTTTATGGGTGTACTTCACCTGTCAGCTCAGTCGCCACGCGAAAGCGGGTCAAACATGATCAGGCCGTCGACTCACATGAGCGAACCTCTATCGGTTAAATCAGGTACGCTTCTAAAAAGAAAGGTGAAGAATGCTTGTAGGCTACTAGAATAGAAGATGAAGACGCGTCTGTATGAGCGCTTATCGTGTTGAAGGGGGATTTTCTTGGTCGGGTCGGATGCATCTTCAGAATGGCAGCAGAATACTGTAGCTACCAGCTAGACAGGGAAGTGGGGAAATGGGGAAAGAGTCTAAAGATGGAAGCAAACTGCCCAAATGTAGCAAGCAAGACATCCAAACTGCTGTTTCAACAAATTTAATCTGCAAAAAAGATTCACAACTCCACAGGCCTGGAAGATGGAATCGACCTACATAGCAACCTAATTAATTTCCTACTAGTCATTTCTTCGGGGGTTCCTTTTCTTGGAGCCTATGTACAAACAGTACAAGTCAGGGCGCCCTTCTCAGTCGTTGGCTTCACCTTTTACCAACCGAGACGAAAGACGGACCAACCGTGTGCAGTAGTTGAGCAAATTTGGCGGCGGTCATGCATCTGTCTGACCGGTGTGAGCCGTACGTGACGCCGTTGTGAACGAATTGGGCGGATTCGTTGGCGGCTCACTGCCTCACTGGAAGCCGCCCAAGCCGTTGAGCAGCAGCTCGTGCGGCCGCAGAAGAGTGGGGGTGGGCGCCAGCGGTAGCGACGGCGACGGCAGCTGCAGCGGGGAAGGGTAGGACAGGTCGTAGTCGGAGGCGTCGGGGAGGCCGGCGGTGGCGGCCCAGAGAGCGCCGGCCATCTCGTCGGGGATGAGCGGGGCGCGGCAGAGCGGGCAGGTGCGCTGGTCGTGCGCCATCCAGCGGTCGACGCAGCCCCGGTGGAAGACGTGGCGGCAGTTGGCCAGCCGCCGCACCTCGTCGCCGCCGCCGATGCCGCTGAGGCATACCGCGCAGTCGCCGTCCCCGCACACCGCCGGCGCGGACGCCACCAGCTCGTCGAACCGCAGCACGGGCAGCGCCTCCTCGATGACCATCGCCGGCAGCGCCCGGAACTCGGGCCGGCGGTGCTGCAGCGAGGCCGCCCCGTGCGCGTGCCCCTGCAGCTCCTGCGCCGTGGCCACCGTCGGGTTGCCGCCGAGGTCGACGAGGTCGCCGAGGCCGACGGCGTGGAAGGCCCAGAGGAGGAAGCGGTGGAGGTGGCCGAGGAGGAGGAGCACCCGCGGGAGGAGCGGCTCCGAGTACCCGACGGGGAATCCCATGGCGTCGATCTTGCCTTGGAGAAGGTTCCTGCGTGGAGGCGTGTGAGGTGGTGCGGGTAGCAGAGCCACGGGAGGGAGGTGGGGGTGGTAGTGAGTAGTGACTAGCGGGGGTGCTATGCTATATAAAGCGGGAGTCGGGAGAGGCGAGGAGAAGAGGGGCAATGACGCGGAAATATCGGCGAGCGGGCGGATGGGGGTGGTTGGTTTGTTGGTTGCTTGTTGGTTTGTGCGTGGGTGTGCGTGCTGGTCACTCGTAGGATCGGGCGGTGGACTCGGACTCGTGATGGAGGGGAGGAGCTGCGCGACCCGGCCGGTGACTCGACGACGATGGAACGGAGAGGGAATTTTGTTAGGCCCACATGCTTGCGTGCTACGTGATTTCGTTCCTTTCATGTAGGCCGTCTCCCTCCCCACTTTCTGGACTTCCAGTGACGATAACGCTACTTGTCCGCGACTAGTCTTTAAAATATGCTTTTGGTTTTGGGGGAAAGCTGTGAGTGATGCATGCAAGTAATCCTATTCAGTATTCACATTTGCTTTTTTTTTTTTTTGCTATGTGAGACATCGGGTATTGATCACCTTCCTTGCTCTTTGTATGAATCATGTTAAATGGGTTATCACCCGTAAAATGCTCCACAGCCCTAAAATCTTGATGGTTATCACTCTATTATCTACATATGCGATTTACAGGGTGGCCTAAAACCAATACCATGTCATCGTTAAACAATATCACCCGATAATATAATTGGTTACTCGAACAAGCGGAAAATCATACCCGCACTCATCGAGCTTAATTGGATGTTATTGTCCCGGTTTTATACCAACAGCGATTATACCAAGTTATATCCTGTGGATCTAAAATGCACATCCATACAAATAGTAAATCCTTAAATTCTTCAAAAGTAAGAATTGATCACATGGAGCTTCTTTGGATCCTTCTGCTTTTAGAGCATGGAGAGGGTACGTGCTAGGTTGGTCCCGGTTTGGTTTGTCTCGTCACGGCAACTCGCGAGTTCCCATCTCTGCTCTTCCACTGCTCCTACCGAACTTAGCTTCACCTGTGATGTCTTCTTGCAAATTATTTGACCACTCTCTGAGGTTGTTGCATGCCTCCTTTCTTCCCTAGTTCCACACAGCAATTCTTTGCAAGCATTTGGTCGTTCGGTTTTCCATTCACTGGTTTGGTGAGGAACTTGGTTTTGACTTGCGCTCTCTATTATAGGCTTCAAACACGTCATGGGCGAAGGCAGGCTTGAACTTTTTGTTTTTACTTTTCTCCTTTCTTAGAGGGTTATCTTACTTTGTTGGACCAAAATCGTGATTACAGATGGATGAATAGGAATACTATCTTATTTTCATCTTGATCGGATACAACTTAATTTTCACTCAAATAGTTATGAAAGTTATGAAGGTCAGTGTACGAGTATAGCGGAAACCTTGTATTGAATACAATTGAAACCCCAAAGCACATCAACCAAAAGCACCCAAAACTCAAAACCAAGTGAGTTGGGCGGTCAAACCTCTCAATATGAGCGGCCTGACTAGTGGCATAGCGGTCTGATCTCTCACAGGGGTGGTCCGATCTTCAACTTGATGAACATTAATATCAGCACGAAGTCAAAATCACAAATCGACTCAACTTTTGATTCGGTGATTCAAATCTCTTCAAATTTCAACCATAGCTCCTCATGAAGGTCATAAACCTATTCCAATTGACGATCGGGAAAATCAACGCAAGGTTTTAGGAATTTTTATAAATGGGGGAAGGAGGCAAAAGAACCTTGCAAAATCAAACTTGATCCTAAATCTTGCTCATGGGTAAGACGATCCTAGATGCATTTTCACATGTCACAGCAAGCAAGATCACAACAAGAAACTGAAGGAAAATCAAAAACCAAAAAATCATCAAAGTAAGAGCAAGAACAAGAAGAGACTCAACTTAGAGAAATATTGCTTGGATTGTTTTGAGATAGATATTAGTTTACAGCCACTCCACCATGGAGAAGAAAAGCTCAACACTTGAGAACACAATCAATCAATCTCTCACAAACCTTAGCCTCAGTTACTCCCAAATCCCCAAAACACAAATTAGAGTTTTTCTCTTGGAAAGACTTAGGAGCTCCACGTCTGGATATTTCCTTTTATAGTGGAGACTAGGCTGAGAAAGAAGACCCTAACAAGCATCCGTTAAGCCCACACACAAATAGACCAACACTCACGCACACTTATCAACGCATATCACGAACCAGGCTTCCCGAATCCATTTATTCGTGATCTTTATCTTCATTTCACCTAAACCATCTTTCCTTGCACTGTCTTACGCTGCAGTTTAGCTAAAAGCCATCTAGGCGGTATTTTACAAAGTTACCAAAATACCCCTTCTCGATCCTTCTCCAAAGACCGAGTCCAATCTTCATGAAACAATCTCATACTTTGCCACGTGTAGGTTGATCAATGGTGATCTTCATGTTGGTAAGTCTCTCTCATCTTGCTCCCACCGAAACCACCATGGCACTTGCAATGACCCCCGTGCCGCTTGATGTAACCCGCCGCACCGAACTTCCCGTTAGGCCATTCTTGTCCATTTTGCGCCATACTTGAGTCCACTGACTTTACTCGACATCCTAAATCGTTCTGGACCTCAGCTCTCTAAGCCTAGTCTCGGTCATCCTCTCTGTTGACCGTCGTTGACCTCCAAGCCTTCTGCACAACAATAGACCAAGAAATCGATTTTGAAAACAAGTTCTTCGTAACTTGACCTATGTTAGTCAAAATATGCATCATGCAACACATATACACTGAAATCCATAAAATTGACTTAATCTATGAACATCGCCACCAAGTCGGCCAGCGAACAGGGAAAACCCACTCAAACCACCCAGCATGGGGGCTTAGACATATTTCCTCCCTAGAAGTCCGAAATCTCTCTGGAAATTTAAAATGAATAGAATTTTTGGCTTGAAGCTCCAAACATTCTGAGACCAAGTGTAGTAAAACCCTCTCTTACCTACTCCCTCTATTTTTGGCTCGGCTCCAAACTCGAAAGTCACCTTTATGGCCGGTCAGACCGCCGCCTATGCCTATCTGACTGCCAGCCTCTTGGCCAAAGCTCTGGCCGGTCTGACCGCCTATAGCCTGACAGCTGATGATTTTTTTTTGCCAAAAACACGTGTTTCAACAATACTTCAACACCATTGACAATTGTATCATCATCCTAATATCATGAGAATACCCCCATGATATCCACAATCTCCCCCTTGATGAACACATTGGAAATTTCTAAAAAACGAAAGTTTGATGTTTGAAAACGAAAATACTCAATGTTTTTGCGCAAAGACAGAACTTGGTCTAAAAGCAAGAGAACGCAATGGAAATGACCAAGTTAGCTTCAGATTAGCACATGAAAGTGGAATAAGGCAAAATAGAGCAAGAATACTTCAATTTCTAGATAAGAGTCAAAAATCTCACTTAAGGTCTATATGAAAGAACAATTATTCAATTTGACCTTTCATCATTGTGAGGGTCAAAAAAATTCAATTCAAGTTCAGAAATGACAATAAGATCGTAAGAATGTAAATTAGATGCTTCCCCTCACTATGATCATCATGTCCAATTTTTTATTTATCATTTTTAACATTTTTTGGTATATCTTCTCCCCCTTTGATAATGAAGTCATCAAGGAATCACGTCTTCCTCTCGTCTAGACACGACAAAACATAAATGAGGAAGAAGCATAAGAAAGAGTATGTATGAAATACAATGGAGTGGAGTGACTTTATTTTTTTATATTTTAAAATTTTTAATACAAAAGGTTTTGGAGATTACCCAAAAGAACAAGTTAGCATTCCTATTATTACTCAAAACACATCAAGCATAAAGGTGCTATCAACATCATATTAAAACATATATATCAAAGCTAAACTAGAAAGCTCAAAATAAAGTGAATTTTTCGAGATTCAAGTGCTAACAAAGCAATTTTGATATGACAAATATAACAAAAGGATCACTAATTATGCAACTAGCTAAAAGATCCACACTACTACATAAAATATAATCACAAATGGTTCAAAATCACCATCATAGACGGTTTTTTGCATCGTTTGACTTTATGGGTCAGTAATAATATGCGGTCATTACAAACGGGTTTTGAATCATCTGTGAAAAAACTATCACAGATGATTCTAAACAATAACCGTCTGTGATAGCGAATTATCACAGACGGTTCTTGTTCGGAACCATCTATGAAAATAGACTATCACAAACGGTTTTTTAGTAAAACCGTCTGTGATAACCGTCTGTGATAGTTTTTTTGTATTGAAAAAAAAAAATCAAATTTTGAGCTAAACTAATCAATTGTTGGACAATAGTTTCCATATGCTCTTTTGATAGTTTGCAAAAAGGTAATTAAAAGATACTCTCTCTCTATCGCTCTCTATCTCTTTCTCTCTCAATCAATGGCTCACTCTCTGACGAGGACGAGGTTGAGAAGAGGCGTCCATCTCGAACCGAATCGACCTCCCTTGTCGACCACAGACGGGGGTCCTCATTGAGAACAAAATCTGATAGGATGTAGGAGACGAAATCAGAGTGGGAAGAAAACCAGGACGGGGATTTGGGGGCAAAACTTTGTGCTCACTTAAGGCCAAGATCGGGTGTGGCCAGATCTTTCGGTACAGGTTGAGCCGCAATGCCCGCTCGCTGGAGGCGTCGTGAAACAGCTGGCTGCATCTCCTTGTTGAACCGTGTCGGGAATCAAGGGCGATCCACTGAGTAGCGTCAAGGAGGGGAAAGGAGAGCGATTGAAGACAAGGCGGGGGCGTATATAATATATAAGGACAATGTCAAGCTATAGTAAAATCATGGTAAAATCAGGGAGATACTTATCACAGACGGCTTTTAATACACACCGTCTGTGATGGGGATGGGAAGTCACAGGCGGTTCGTGTTGAAAACCGTATGTGAATACTAAACATACTGAAGGGTAGAGTGGAGGTGCCTGAAGATGTGCTTGATTGCTTGGCAATGGGAAGTCCTCAGAGACACCTGAAACCTCGTAGAGAGGCAGACCGCGAAGTGGATATCCGGTCTTGAGGCCGTCAGGTAGAGGAGGGAGCCAATCATTCTGCGGTACTCGCGTTGATCCATGGCTTCTTCTTTCTCATCTGGATCCAAAACAGTCGAAGTTGTTGTGGGAGTGGTGATCGTCTTGCAGTTACCCATCTCGAAGAGCTTGAGCAAATCTTTGGTGTACTTCATCTGATAGATGAAGATTCTTTCTTAGTATTGCTTGATTTGAAGCCCCAAAAATTAGTTGAATTCTCCCATCATACTCATCTCAAATTCTCTGGACACGGTCTCAGAAAAACTAGAAACAAGAGCGTGAGAGGAACCACCGGAGATAATATCATCTATATAAATCTGAACAAGCAGGAAGTCATCGCCATGCCAAAGAATGAACAGGGTCTTGTCTACCTTACCGATATTAAAGTTATTCTTCAGTAAGATGGTCATAAGCCTATCATACAAAGCACTTGAGGCTAGCTTAAGACCATACATGATTTTGGATAGCTTGAAGACATAGTGTGGATGCTTGGGATCCTCAAAGCCTGAGGGTTGCCTAACATACACTTTCACATCTATGAAACCATTCAGAAATGCACTATTGACATCCATCTAATACAACCTAAAGCCCTTAGATGCAGCAAATACAAACATAATATGAATATCTTCTAATCTAGCAACAGGAGCGAAAGTCTCATCAAAATCTAACCCTTCAACTTTGCTAAAACCCTGAGCTACCAATCTAGCCTTATTTCTAACCATAGAACTATCTTCACTTTGTTTATTTTTAAACACCCAATGGATTCCTATCACATTATGACCACTAGGATGCTCTACTAGGTTTCAGACCTTATTCCTCTCAAAATTCTCTAACTCCCCATGCATGGCATTGACTTAACTTAAATTAGATAAAGCATATGATATATCACGGGGTTTGAAAGAAGCAACAAATGCAGAATAGGAGTAGAGCCTCGGATCGAGATACCTGGAGCGAGTGACTGGCTCATGAAGATGACCAATCATCTGATCCGGAGGATGACATCTCTGAATATGAAGTGGTGTGCCTGGGGGAGATAACACCTCTTCGACCTCTATAGGTACTGTTGATGATGAAGATTTAGCAGGAGCCTCAACTGAAGGCGAAGAAGTCGAAGTAGGTTCTTGAGCTGGAATAGGAGCATCAGCAGCAGGCGAGAGACCATCATCGACTACATCATCATCTTCCTCTACAAAGATGCTTTCTGTCGCATGTATGTGACCTAAAATATCTGATCTAGCTCCAGGGCTAGTCTCATTAAAGGTGACACTGCATGTCTCCTGAATAATATTAGTCTCAACATTAAGAACCCGAAAACCCCTCGAATGTGCAGGGTAACTTAGAAATAAACCATAAGAAGTCATTGACTCAAATTTATCAAGGTTTCCTGTCTTGAGAATGAAATGTTTGGCTCTAAAAACTCGAAAATAAGAAACAGAGAGTTTTCTACAAAACCTAAGCTCATATGATGTCTTCCACAAACACGGCTTCAAGAAGACATGATTTGCGATATGGCAAGTTGTAGCAATTACTTCAGCCCAGAACCTCCTTGGAGTGCTATTCTCATGTAGCATCGTCCTAGCCATCTCGACCAAGGTTATGTTCTTCTTTTCCACTACGTTATTTTGTTGAAGGATGTGTGGAGAGCAGAACTGATGTTCAACACCACGCTCAGCACAGAAAGAGGCAAATGAGGCATTCTTAGACTCCGTGCATCGTCACTGCGAATTGCTCTCAACGCACCAGGGAGTTTAGAAGCTAAACAAAAAACAAGATGGCGAACATGATCAAAAGCTTCATCCTTCGAAGCAATAAAGAATACCCAAGAGTATCTCAAGAAATCAATGACTATGATAAGAATGTACCATTTGCCATCGGCTGACCGAACCCTAGCAGGACCAACAGTATCCATGTGAATCAATTGTCCTACTTCGTCAGTCATGACTATAGTCAGTGACGGGTGTGAGGCGGCAACTTGCTTGCCATGCCTACAGGGTGCACATACAGCATCCTTGACAGCTTTAAATTTGGACAAACCTCTCATAAGATCAAGGCTGTTAACTCGCGTCACATGATCAAAATCAATATGCCCCAGGCGACGGTGTCAAAGCCAGAACTCAGAAGAAGACGCAATCAAACATTTGAGAGACCCGGTAAGAGATTCAGAAAAGTCAGCTCCAAAGATCCTACCAACTCTAGAAATCCCAAAGATAAGATCACCAACTAAATCAAGCACACGACAAATATTTTTCTTAAATATAGTCTCATAGCCATTATCAAGAAGCTATGAGATAAAAATCAAGTTTTACCTTATCTTGTCCACAAGGACGACGTCTTTTAGGATGAACTTGTCGTTCACCGTGATCGATCTCGTTCATTCGATCCGCCCTTGTGTATCATCTCCAAAGGTGATGAAGTAATCACCCGTTGACCGCGTGAGGAAGGTGAACCATCTTGAGTCTCTGGCCATGTGGCATGAATAATCGGAGTCGACGAACCACATATCTTTCCCCCTTCTGCGGCAATCCTAAAAATCAAGGCACGGAGGATCGATGTGTTTCAATACCGAGGTTAGTTAAACATAACTTAAGAACCCAATACTAAGACACATGTCTACCAAAAGCATGTGAAGAAAATTTGCTAGCCTTGATTATACTTGAGGTTCTTTTATGAGCAATTGTTATAAGAACATGCAATGCATCCTGTAAAGAAACATTATGATGATGAGCATGTGAAACAAAACATAGTCCATGTTTCTTCTTTTCTAGATAACTATGTCCCATGAAAGCTCTATGTTGATTAGATGAAAATTTAGCAAGATTTTTTCTGGTATTTTTCAACCTACGCCAACAAAATACAAGGAAATGTCCATCCTTCTTGCAATATGTGCAATGGTATTTGGCACCACTAGGAGATGCACCTTTTGACTCAGAGGATGGTTGGACAAAACCTACAGATTTGAAAAGAGTTTTTGTAGGTTGGGTTTTGAACTCAACTAAAATATCTTCCAAGACTTGAATGACATTTGGCTTGGACTTATCTTGGGCAAAGTTGTATCCTAACTTTTGCTTCCCATAAGGAGTTTTGGACTAGTCAAGAATCATGTTTAATTATTTCTTACCTTTAGAAAAACTTTCTAATGTGTCCTTGAGATAAGCATTTTTTTTTCAAATTTAGGATTTGATTCATAAGTTTTAGCCTTAACGGTTTATGAATAGTAAGTTCAAGCTTAAGGGTTTCACATGAAGCACAAGGAGCAGAATTAATTTTGTCCTTAAGCTTGGCATACTTAACTCTAATCGCTTTTAACATGTCTTTCACTTTACCTTCATGTTCTGAGCAGAAAGAGCAAGTGCTAGACTCAGCCTTATCAAAATCTACCAACTTGCTAGATTCTAAGTATTTTTCACATAGAGTATATTTAAGCTCAGTCAACTCACTACTAGCATTGTCTAGTTGGTTCATGGCAACATCATGAGCATTTTGTAACTTAACAAGTTCAGAATGTAAACCATGACATAATTCACATTTATCAATATCAAGATTTTTAGCATTCACAAGTTCTAGTGTCACATTATCAACTTGTGATTCTAAATCCTTATTCCTAGCTATGGTGAACTCTAACGCCTTATCCTAACTAAGCAATTGCTTAGAGATAGTATCATATCTAGCTGAGAGAACTTCACATGATGGAGGCACCTCTTCGATGTCATCGACATCGATGGAGTTGGCCATGAAGCACATGCCGGTGAAGTCCGACATCATCAAACATGGACTTGTTCCCTTGAGGCTTCCTCCAAGCCGTCTTTTCCTCCTTGTGGTTGCTCTTCCCTTTTAGCTTGATAGTAGCTTTCATCTCCCGCTCCTTGGTGTTGATTGCAGCCAAGAGGTGGGTAGCATTCTCGGACCGAGAATACTCGATGTCGACCGCTCTCAGCTGATTGAGCACCTTGTTGAAGCGAGTGAATACATCATCAACGCTCTCTTCAGAACGCATTTTGAACTTGTTGTATTCTCGCTTGAAGATCGTTTGGCGTACTTGCTTGATTTGGGGCGAACCCTTATGGTAGGTCTCGAGGGTCTGCCAAATCTCGTATGCGGTCTCAAGGTAACAGATCCTGCCATATTCCTGTCTACCAAGCCCGGTATATAAGAGGTTCTTTGCCTTGTGATTGTTAATCAAGAGGGCTGCTAGAGCCGGCGCAACAACCTCAGCAAGACGAGCGGGGCTCGGACAACCTACCATATGGCTTTACCTTCGCTCTGAAGGTAGACACGTATGTGATTCTTCTAATAGGCATAGTCGAGCACATTGAAGACATGCAACTTGGTGGAGCATTTCTCCATCACCAAATTCAGTGACCGGTTAAGATCAAGAATGGACTAGTCAGGCTCTGATACCACTTGTTGGACCAAAATGAAAACTAGAGGGGTGAATAGGAGCATTATCTCTTTTTTATCTTGATCGAATTCAACACAATTTTTACTCCAATAGCTATGAAGGTCAGTGTACAAGTATAGTAGAAGTCTTGTATTGAATCCAATCAAAACACCGAAGCACATCAACCAAAAACATCGAAAACTCAAAACCAAGTGAGTTGGGCAGTCAGACCTCTCAATATGGGCGGTCTGACCAGTGGCATGGTGGTCTAACCTCTCACAGGGGAAGTCTGACCTTCAACTCGATGAACAGTTAAATCAGCACAAAGTCAAAATCATAAATCGACTCAACTTTTGATCTTGTGATCCAAATCCCTTCAAATTTCAATGATAGCTCCTTATGAAGGTCAGAAACCTATTCCAATCGATGATCGAGAAGATAAGGCCAAGGTTCTATGAATTTCATAGATGAGGGAAGGAGGGTACAAGAACCTTGAAAATCAAACTTTGAGCCTAAAGCTTACTCGCAGGTAAGAGATGATGAAGATGATCCTAGATGCATTCCCGCATGTCACAACAAGTAAGATCACAACAAAAAACCAAAGGATGATAAAAAAAACTTGGAGAAATCTTGCTTGGATTGATTTGAGATAGATGTTGGTTTACAACAACTCCCCCATGGAGGACAAACTCTCAACACTTGAGCACACAATCAATTCATCTCTCATAAACTCTAGCCTCACCTACTCTAAAATACGTAAAACACTAATTAGAGTTTTTCTCTTGAAAGGATTTAGGAATTCCACATCTGGACATTCTATTTTATAGTGGAGGCTAGGCTGAGAGAGAAGACTCGGACGGGCACCTGTTGAGCCCACTTAGAAATGAGTCTACACTCACGCATGCTTCTCAAAGCGGATGATGAACCGGGCTTCCTGAATCTATTTCTTTGTGATCTTTATCTTCATTTCACCTAAACTATCTCTTCTTGCACCGCGGTTTAGCCAAAATCCATCCAAGGGGTATTTTCGTAAAGTTATCAAAATACTCCTTCTCGACCCTTCTCCAAAGACTGAGTTCAATCTTCGTGAAGCAATCCCATACTTCACCACGTGTAGGTTGATCAACGACTCTCTTCATATTAGCAAGTCTCTTCCATCCGGCTCCCACCAAAACCACCATGACACTTCCACTGACCCCGTGCCGCTTGATGCAACCCACCGCACCGAACTTCTCGTTCGGTCATCCTTGTCCATTTTGCGTCATGCTTGAGTCCACTGACTCCACTTGGCATCCATTCTGGATCTCAGCTCTCTAAGCCTAGTCCCGATCATCCCCTCTGTCGACCGTCGTTGACCTCCAAGCCTCCTGCACAACAATATACCAAAAAATCTATTCTAGAAATAAGTTCTTCGCAACTTGACTCGCATTAGTCAAAACATGCATCATGTAACACATATGCACATAAATCCATGAAATTGACCTAACCTAAGAACATCGTTGGCAACTCGGCCAACGAACATGGCAAAACCGGTCAGACCGCCACCCTTGGCCTGCCTGACCGCTCAGCATAGAGACTTAGCCAAATTTCCTCACTGTAGGTCTAAAACCTCTTTGAAAATTTAAAACGAATAGAACTTTTGACTCGAAGCATAAATAATTATGAGACCAAGTGTAGAAGAATCATCTCTCTTGCCTAGACTCTCTATTTTTGTCCTGACTTCAAACTCGAAAGTCACCTTTATAGCTAGTCAGGCCACCGCTCATGGCCGGTCTGATCGCTAGCCTCTTGGCCAAAGCCCTGGCCGGTCAAACTACCACATGACCGGTAGGACCGCCTACAGCCTAACAATTTATGAATTTTGCCGAAAACACGTGTTTTTATCAAACTTTTAATACTATTGCAAATTATATCATGATTCTAAGATTACGAACATATCTCATAATATCGACATACTTACTGGGTCATGTACTCATCATGTAAGCTTAAGACGCCAATGTACGCGATTGCCTGATGAATTTCTTATTTATCCTGCATCCTGATTGCTGAAGTACTACTAAATTTTATGGCACAAAGCTCATGTGCTCCTTAATAAAACGACAGAGAGATTAAGCACCAAACCACTTCCTTAGAAGATCAGGTGCTACGTGCCGGTAAGAGACAAGGGTGAGGTGATCTGCTTGCAGCCTCCCGATTGGACCGGCTAACCGTTGGGCTTTTTTTTTTCTCTCTCTCTTGGGCATGGGCGGAGTCCTAATTTAAGTGGCTCTATATATGACGAATGTAGTGTTCCATTCTAAAAGATCACACAAGATCTTTTCGATAACAATGCAATTCAGACTGCTGATCTTTACCGCCGTATCTAGCATTAGAGATGAAAACGGATCGGATATTTTCCGTTCGATCCGGACGAAATCGGATTCGGATAGTCTCGGATCAGATTTTTCTCAGATAATTTTCGGATCGGAAACGGATTCAAATTTTTTTTTACGGGAAATGGAAACGAATATGGTAATAGTACTATCCGGCGGATACAGATACGAATACGGATATCCGGATAATACCACATCAGGATATCTGAAAAATTTGGCTCACCAAAGAGGCCCACGACCAGCTGCCCAAATAGACTTCCCCTTTTCCCTTACTTTCCTTCCTTACTCGGTTCGGTTACTCCTTTCCTTAGGGTTTTCTTCAGTCTCCAAAATCCAAATCTCTAGCTCAAATGTGGCCAAGACTCGTCGGCGATCGGCACGACGACTCAGAGCCCCCGCCCCACGCCCCCCACTAACACGTCCGTCCTCGCCCGCCGCGGCCACCTTGCCCGTCCGGCCGTCCCACGGCTCCCTCCCCTCGGCGACATCGCCCCACCCCTGGGCCACGCTCCCCTCCCTCGGCGACATCGCCCCACTGGCCCCCAGCCCTCCTCCTCCTCCGCCGTCTCGCCTCACTGATCCTCCCACCACTGCCTCGCCTCGGCCGGATCCTCCCCACCACCATCTCGCCCGTCCGCCCCCTCGACACCGCCCTTGTGCACGGTTCCTCCCAGTGGCCGTCTCGCCTCGGCCAAATCTCGGCGACATCGCCCAAAGACTGGCCTCTCCTCCGCTGACCGTCTCGCCTCACCGGATCCCTCCCGCACGGCCATCTCGCCGTCTGGTTGTCCCCGCACGGCTCCCCCCTCCCTGCGACATCGCCTCAGCCACTCCTCCTCCTCCATTGGTGTCTCGCCTCAGCCGGACCCCCCACCTCACAGGCTCACGGCCCCAGCGCCTCCCACGTTGGCTTGGCTCCCTCGCCCCTCACGCCCCAGCCTCCTCCTCACGGCTTCCTTGCTGCTTTTGTCGCCACTGGTAACTAGTAAGTGGTAAGCAAATTATGTTATTATTGTAGTATGATTGTATGAATGGCTGCTGAAAATATGAACAATTCATGAATATTCGTATTAAACAAAATAGTTATATATTTTTATTAATTAATACCATGCAATTTAAGGGGCTTTCATGTTCCGAAAAAAATATCTGTGACCGTATTCGTTTCGATTCGTATTCGTTCCGTATTCGTATTCGATATTATTCGTATCCGCATCCGGGAAAAAATATAAAAACAAATATAGCATAGCAATTACCCGTCCGTATTCGATCCGTTTTCACCCCTATCTAGCATGGTTGGTTGGACCGCATGTATGCATGCCAATGAAAGGTTAATACATTTATGCTTTTGCTAGCTGTTGAGCAGTTGAGGTACCCCGATTCCCCATGGCCCCCATACACGTTGTAATGGTTGGTTGTAGGTCAATTTTTGGTTACTGGAATCTGATTCCATGACCACTGGTGTCTGTCTTCCAGGATAGCTCTTCTAACCAGCTCGGTGTTTTCCTCTAAGATACACAGTTTCAACTTTAATATTAACTGTGGTTGCCAAAGCTACCAATTTGGCAACCAATCTTGCATAATTAAACAACTGATGTCTTTGTAGTACCTGTTGACGCATCAACAGGCAGAGCAGCCCGAAGAGAAGAGGTAGGCCCGAAAAGTAGGCAGGCATTCGGTTTCGTGCACGAATCAAAAGGGACGTCCACGATCACCCCAGGTCAATCAGTCTGCAGCATGACTTAATTTCAGGGTCTCCAGCTGGTGGGAAGAGACGCCACCGCGCGCCGATGGCTGCCATTTGCCAACAACACAATCTCTCTTCTTGCATACACTGCGAAGTGGCCGCAGCGAAGGGGAAAAATAACCGCACGACCCAACCAAAACGTACAAAACTTGACGCGTTTCTTTTGCCTTTTTTTCCCGTCATGATATCTCTGCTTGACCGGCATAAAATTTTTGGCAGTTCAAATGGAATGGTGATCTAGCAACGAGTGCGTTGCCCTTTACTCTAGGGGCGGATCCAAGCTTAGGGCAACATGTGCTTAGCTCTGGGTCTATGACCTAAAGCCTAGGAAGAAATTGATTAAAAAAAGAGAGAGCAGAAAACAGTAGAATCAGCAAGGGAAGGAGCTAGCCGAGCCCAAGGCGTAAGTCTAGCTCTGCCCCTGTTTACTCCTATATGAAGATAAATAATCTAACATATCCATCCAAAATATCATGTGATCTTGTTAAATTTTTTTTTTTTCTGATATGGTGCCTTCACTTCACTCAATTGGATTGCTATGAAAACGACATAAAGTAGTGAGTGGGCGAAAAAAAAGGCATCGATCAAGCTGCTCTTTTCGTTCGTGGATCACTGAACAGCTAGCTCTTAGCTAGCTAGAGTCTTTAGTCCTTAGCATAGCATTTCACATTTCACTGTCAGTTTAGCAGTAATCTATTGCTCTTACGTAACAACCAACTGCATGTTCCATTATCTTATAAACCCATCGTGGACTTTTCTGCCCTTAATTCTTTACCTGCATATCCTGCACGCACCGTGCATGCATAACCACAAATGGAGAGAAGGCTAAGCTATAGCGTTTGCTGCAATACGAGTACCCAACTCACCAACTTGCGTTCTCGGCTGATCTGATCGCATCAGGTCGACAGCGGGACACACCACACACAGTTGTGGCCAGTCGTCGTGATGAGCTCGAGCAATTCAGTAAATGTCGTCCGTATACGTGGCACGGTCTGGAAACATCCGTTTCGTAAAGCACGTGAGCCCGACGAGCAAAGCCTAGGCGCAAGTTTTTTCTTTCTTTCTTTCTTTCTTTCTTTCTTTCTTTTTGTACACAAAAGTAGCTTAGGCAACACAAGAGCCATTGGCTGCCTCGTGCACCGGTGTCCAGCGCAGCGATGGCTGCAGCTTTGCGGCGTCTCGTGCTCTTTGCTTTTTGGCGGAGGAAAAGCTTGGCTTGGCTCGGCTCAGCTGGTTTTTGCGTGCAATTGCGGAGTGGGCAGGGGGCGAAGATGGACCTCGGACTGGTTGGATCAGAGAAAATATCAGATGAAAATTTTAGTAGGTATAAAAAAAAATCACTATACAGTAGTCAGGCCCGATGTTGGCTGGCTGGCCCAAGACTATGCCCAGCCGACCCAGCGGAGCACTGCGTGAGGGAGTAGCCGAGCAAGGTCCAGCACCAAGCGGCTGCCCAGCGCACCATCCTACCATAGCCGCCTTGCCTTCGGTCTCTTCCCCTCCCTAGACCGCGACGCCGCCCCCGCCCCCCCCCCCCATCGCCTCCTCGGCCGAACTCTCTGTGGCTCCTCCTGCCTCCTACTTGGTTATTGGCGCCGCCACCGCCGGCCACCTTGGCTCGCTGGAGCTCCGACCGCCCAGTCGTCTCCATCACGAGCCCACGACCCCCTCCCCCCGCCTCCTCTTCGCCGCGAGCCCGCGACGCCGCTCCCGCCCCCCATCACCTCCTCGGCCGAACTTCCCGTGGCTCCTCCAGTCCTCCTCCCTGTCGGCTACTTGGTTCTTGGAGCCGCCACTGCCGCCCCCCTTGGCTCACCGCTCGGTTCTCCTGTGCGCTCAACTGCGCCTGTGAGGTCTACTGCGCCCGGGCCGCGCTCCTCCAGTGGCCGGCGCCGCCTTTGCCCAGTTTCTACTCTGGCTCGCCGTCACCTCGCCCTGCTCTAGCCTGCCCCACTGCTCAGCGTGCCCTGGTCCCCAGCGCCTCCCCGCGCCGCCTACGGCCGACTGCCTGGCTCCACCCCCAGCACATCAGCGCCCTCCTCAGCTCCTCTCCTCAGTCCTCACCGCCCTCAACCGCCGGTGTCGGCTTTGTAACACCCCAGCCCAACACTGAGCCTAGGATGCCACCACACTACTCTCTCTAAAGTAATAATTATCGACACACTATAAAAGTTACAGCAAGAAAGCAACAATAAACATGTCCATGGATCACAAAAGAACATGCATAATGATGGATCAAACGATAATAAATAAGCAAGGGGAATATAACCAGGTAAATAGTCCAAAATAGCATATATCAACCAAAGAATACAAATCATTAAAACAAATAGTCTAGTCCAAAGCGTTGTCCTAAACTTTATTCAACCTCTAACATGTCCAAGAGTAATCCAACTGTGAATGAAAAGATTCTTATGGCAAATGATCATGTGTTGTCCATGTGCTCTACTCGCTCTCGCCACGCCCTCGAAGATCACCTAAAGACAACAAAGAGCAAGGGTGAGTCCACGACTCAAAGAAACACATCCATAAACAACGAACAATAATAAATCAACAAAGATTCAATAACTTCATTATCATCACAGTACTACTATTAATATTCTCATGCGCTTATCTTCTCTTTGATTCACATCCATTAATCTCATGTATCAATGCAATTCTAATCTACATGTCCACATGCACTTCTTTCACAGATATCGCAGATAGCATGAGTGAATGCTCACGACAAAGATTCACTCTCAAGCCCGCTCCTCCATAAGGATCGGGACCTCCTCCACTCCCGTGGAGTTGTGATCATTCATGATCACCGCTCATATGCAAAGATGCTTATGTATGAAAATGCAAACTCCATCATAAACATCATATCCAACTTTCCATCATGCTTGTCAACAAAGATATAAACATACCAATTCTTTGTTTGCAATTAAACAAAATAAAAGCACAACAATAATGGTAATAGAAGATAAAGAATCACAGTGATCATCATTGATCGCTGTCTACCATGCACTTGCCTTTACTAGTTGCGACGCACGATTTGGCTAGCAGATGGCAACAAGTACGACGCCTCTCCGACCCCGGGGAGTACGAGGAGTACATGGAGTGGTACGATAGTCGGACAAGGCTTCGCTGCGTCTGGGTCGTGGTCGACCCACCACGACACAAGGCTGCGACATCCGACACGTACTCCACATTCCACCGCGTGATACATATTCAATGATCGGTACTTTATATTTAATTAGCTAGATTTAGGTTTTCAACTTGTTGATTACGTGTGAAGGTGGATCTACATTGGGAGATCCTTGAGTTGACAGGCCAGAGTAGCAGTTATCGCTTGGGTGGAGGCCAAAGAGATCTTATAGCTTATCGCGGAGAAGGCGAGGTGAGGGATCCAGATCGCTACTTGTCACGGGCCGAGGACACATTCGCATTCACCAGTGCGTGGACAAGGGGGCAGCCATGGTGGCTCACGGCCACGGGCTCCTCCCCCGGATGTGGTGAGCGGGTTCTCATGGCACCGTGGTGGGAGCTCCTCGAGACAGTTTGTAGGTGAGCATGGCACATTCACTTTCGCTACTTTATTTCGAACCCCACTAGTTACTAACATCAATCTTCTCTTGCAAGTTCTTGGTTCCAAAATTACACGGGGCAGGAGTACGCGGAATCGTTCGTGGCTACCTTTGTGCCTCCAGGTATGACTACCTTGTTTGATTTCATGGTTTTCCTATAATTGCATGTGTAACATAATGTTTCATAGGTCATGCACCGAGTTGGGACGAGCCAGACTTGTCGCACGACGAGATATTCGTCGAGGACTTCCAATTCCCCCAGGACCAGGCCTCTTAGCTGCCAGGTGCACTGAAGCCGACCCTACCGACGCTGGACCTCGACGTCGTGACACCACCTTCGGCTCCTCGCGCCGGTCGGGGTATGTCAGCCCCCTGATCCTTTGACGTACTCAGACAAAGACGGGCGTGGCCGGGCGATAAAGTGGTACGCCCAAGAGGGCCTCCAGCAGATCTCATGTAAATATTAATTTTTGTACAACTATAGTAATGGTAATATAGTATTTCATTATCTCTTTTTGGTGTGCACATTTTTTTAGTACTATTCATTTTTAGTACTATAGGGTTCGAGAACTGTTCATTTCGAGTACCGCTGGCTTCGAGTACTGTTCGTTTTGAGTACTGTTCATTTCAAGAACTGTTCATTTCGAGTACCGCTGGCTTCGAGTACGGTAGGTTTCGAGTATTATTCATTTCGAATATTGTTGGCTTCAACAAGTGTTTATTTTGAAAACTGTTCATTTCAAATACCGCTAGCTTCGACTACTGTAGGTTTCGAGTACTGTTGGCTTCGAGAACTGTTCATTTCGAGTACTGTTCATTTCGAGTACTGCTTTGAGCAGCGACGTGACCCAACGAAATAGTTTTCCGCAACGACGTGACCCAATGGGACAGCTTTACGCAGCGATGTGACCCAACGAGATAGCTTTCTGTAGCGACGTGACTCCACGAGACAGCTTTGCGCAGCGATGTGACCCAATGAGTCAGCTTTGCGCAGTGCTGCCTCGCGGACATGAATTTCTGTCAATCGAATTACAATTCAGCTGTGTACTTAGGGCTGCCTCGGCCTATAAGTACTACTCATTCCACGGTGGGTTTTCCTGCATCAACACTTCAACACAACCTTGCTAAGACGGACAAGCCGAAGTAATGAGAAGAGATCTGCGAACTTGTAAGGCGTGTTGTGGCCCTGGACGAACAAAGGGCGTGTGCCAGGAGGGCACCTCCCCGTAATGATGCCGCCCCCTAAAGCAGCAACCCCATCCCAAACATGCCCACCGAGCATTCGCCGGAGGGGCCGCCCGACGGGGAGACGCCACCTCTCTATTGGTGCAGAGATCCATGCAAGTTCTTCAAGTTCAAGCATCTAATAAGCATGTGCATACGTTACTGGGGTTGTGTGAACTACTCCTCGAACTATCTGGACTACCGTTAGGACACGAGCAGCTATCGGCAGCCGGTAAAGAGCAGTTACAGTATGTTCTCCTACTATTATTCTTTCAATGTACGCACTAACAACCTCTCTCGTCTAACCGTAGTCCCTGGATCTGCTATTTGGCTAACGCAAGTGGATCGACCAAGAGATCCACCCACCCGACCAGTGACGTATGGACTACGAGGTGTGAGGTGCCAAAAGGGTCCACGAGATGTGGGAGGAGGAGCGCCGCAACGATGAGAAAAACGACCATATCCGCCAGGAGACAAAAGCTCATCTTGAGGCATGCAACTGTAGGGAGCGCAAGGCTCGCAAGAGGGTGTGTGAGAAAAAGAGGGAAATAGTGACCAAGGCGAGGGAGGTCGACGAGGAGTACAGCGCCGAGCTCGCAAGGAAGGGTAAATGGCCCTGGTCCATGTGGTAGGTTGGGCCATTTCGTAGTAGTCCCCGTCCTACCCGCTATGTTTTTTACAATCTTCTAAAGGCATGTATACTTATATGGTCTAGATGCTTGTGTCCTAGTGTACCGTAGTAGCAGCGAGGATGACTAAAGCAATTAGCCGAACCATCATGCCATGTGAACACGTGTAATGTTTTTCTGTTTGCAGACTCTAATGTATTTGCTGGTGATGTTATAGCAATTAGTTCTTTTGTAGGTTTCGAGTACTGTTCGTTCCAACCACAAGTTGGTAAGGAAGATAAAATCATACGAATTTGCCATTACTCAAAACTACAACATGTCACACTGATATTACATAACATTGAGCAAAACGTCATAACACTTACTTTTTTTACAAATGAAAGTGACATTCTAGAACGTTGGCAATCACATATTATAACTTTATGTGCTTTCCCGTGGTAGTGTCCTCAACGTCCCCCATGTGAACTACCTCGAGTCGGGTGGCTGGATGAGGTCACTGTGGCGACGTCTGGAGTGTCGGTTTCTCCTTCGTCCTGAGGATTTCTCGTCGAGCATTTCTTAAAAGTGTGGCCAGACACCCTGCAAATGGAGCACTTCTTTGTACGACGTCCGGCTTCTGCTTCGTCCATGTCATTCCTGATACGCCATACCTGTCGCCGACCGACCTTTATCTTCAGTCTTTCAATGTCTGCAGCCCAGATTAGTTGCTCCCAACTTGGATGGCCAGTGAAATTGTCAACCACGGCGTAACCATACATCTCCGCATTATATGTTTGCATCCTTTTTGAAGTAATCACAGAGGTACTACCCAGGATGCTACGCCACCATAGAACATGCAGCCATGACACGGGAGCAGGGCCTGTGCAGAAGATGGGGCTTGTTGCAAGTGCATGCGCAACTAGAGAGGCGTAGCGTGCACTCGTGGGTAATTCTCTCGCAGTTCATCCCACAGCGTTCTTTATCCCTACACATTACCTCGAAGCGAAGCTCCCTTGTGCCCATCTTGAATACGCGATGCATCTCACACTTCTTGCTCTCTCCTCCTTGTACTTGGTGATCATGGCGGAGTAGAGTACTCTGTCATTTGCCATGGCGAGCGATGCGTTGTTGCTTCTGTCAACGAAGTAGCTTATCGTACCACAAAGAATTACCTCCACAATACCAACCAAAGGGAGATATCTTGCACCACGCATGACTCAGTTGTAAATCTCGGCTAGATTGGTTGTCATGACACCATATCGAGCACAACCCCTATCATGCAACAGCGACCACTTCTCCTTAGGCTCATGCTCAATCCAGTTTGAGAAGCATTTCACCTGCGCCTCCCGTCCTCCTTGTCAGACTGGGACCATCTGTGGGTAGCCATGGCAATACTTCGGGGGTCTGGTCAGCGTTTGGGTGGCCCTTTTCGCTGCCTCTCTTCTGTGCATCCGGGTACGCTCATCCAGAATATTTCAGAGTGCTTCAAACTTCTGCTGCTGGTTCTAGTTGTACAGCCGCTTGAACAGGCTCATCAGGTCCTTGTTGCGAAATTGCTTATAGAAGTTTGCCCCAAGTGCCTCATACACCACCTGCTCTGCAGATCCGCCCATGCAAATGGTTCGTTATCTCCTTGTTGTAGCTGGGTTATTGCACTGAGCAGGCTAGCATGCCGATCATGAATGAGGTATACGTTTGGACAGCACTGTACAATAGAAATCCTCACATTCTTAAAGAACCACAACCAACTGTCTGTGTTCTCGCTTTTAACGAAAACGAATGCCACGGGAAGAACTTGATTGTTGCCGTCCATCGCTATTGCGGCCAATATCTAGCCCTTGTACTTTCCAGTCAGGAATGTGCCATCTACGTACAAGATTGGACGGCAGTGTCAGAATGCATTGATGCATGGACCAAAGGCGAAGAATGCTCGCCGCGGTACCCTCTTATCGACCCACTTTGGATGTGTGGCATCTTGAATGTTGACATGAGTGCCCGAATTCCTATCTTGTATGACTCGGAGTAGCCCGGGGAGGTTGTGGTAGGAATCCTCAAACATGCCGAACCTTGATTCCACTACTTTCTGTTTTGCTCTCTAAGCCTTGGCATAGCTGATTGTGTACTGGAACCTTACCTCAATCGCATGAATAATGGATCGTGGTTTGAAATCAAGATTATCCACGATCTCACCGTACATGAGGTTGGCGATGAAGCCTGATGAAAGGTTCCTGTGGGACTGCACTGATTTAGCGACGACGCATGTGTGCGGGACTACTATAGAGCACTTCTAGTACGTGTTCCACTTAGGATGAAATGTGTGCACTCGCCAAGGGCATCCCCCTATTTCGCACTTTACATCGTAGCATCTTGTGTTAGACTTGACGATTGTGAATGTGCGCCGCACCGACAAGGCCCAGAATTTGACCACCTCCTGCACGACCTCCTTGCATTTGTACAAAACTCTCTGCCTGACCTCGCTCTGGTCGTACTCCCACGGCAAACGGGAGCCTTTGTCGACGACGAGGTTGTCGAACTGATATGCGTTCCACTCGGATGGAACCTCCAGCTGGTCCACATCATCCTCGTCGTCGGATCCTTCATCTTTTAACAATGTATTGTAGTTCTGGGATTCCTAGTCCATCCTTTGCACAATGGCTTTCAGCTTCTCACCCTTGTCAGCAAGCCCACTGGCCTGCCTGACTGAAGGAGCTACATCTTCAGGGTCTTCGTCGATAGCATCAACAACTCCGGGAGCTTCGGCAACTATGACTGCCGCGCTGTGGCTGGAGTTACCGGCTTCTTCTTCGCCATTACCACCCCCTTTGTGTTCAGCCGTGGATGCAAGAATGGGATTGGCATATGCCTGGGCCACAAGGACCAAATCCAACCCTCCCTCCCTCGCCACGCGTAGATATGACTGGCATGACTTTGTTCTCTTCAACTGCACTAACTCCAAATATGTGGGTTGTATTGCTCGAGGGACAAGGCAACTCAATCTCAGATCATACACATCACGGTCCACTTGGAATGTGTGAAACAACCACCATTTCACAGCGCCCCATGTACGCTCATCTGCTCTCGGCAGTGGCACGATAGCTTGTTGGAAATAACATAGGTCAATCCCCTTGGGACTCTCCAGAATAGTCCCTAGACCGTAGTAAATTTTAAAATTGGTGAATGTCCGACATAATTGACGCACTACACTATGAAAAATATTTTCACGATTAACCACATATTTAAAATAAGACTACCCACCGAAAAGAATTGTGTACAATATACTGCACTACATAACCGTACATCCAAAACTATGTAATCCATTCGGTTCAAAAAAATTACCTCAAAGGTGGGGAACCGGACGGGCAGCGCTTCGCTAGCTTCTCTCCTCCCCTCTACTCCTCTCCCTTCCCTCCTCCTGTTTTTTCTGAACACAAATGAATCTTGTGCCGAATTTGGGTTTCATCGAGATTTTATAGGGTTGGAGTTCATGTCGCCATTGAACTGGCGACAGAAGGGGGGGTAGGGAACCTGTCGCTAGTTCAACCGGCGACAGGAACTCATTTTTGTTATTTTTTAGGCCGACTATTTATTTTGTAATTTTCTTTTAAAAAAATTATTTTAAAAAAATTCTCTCACCAATGACTAGTAGTAACCTAGACGACTTAGCATCAAAAATACAAAAACTAGCCAATTTTCAGTCTCCCTGGTTTCCATATCTACATCCAGGGGATTTGAATTGCCATATGATAGTACTACATAACTCCCAGACCAAAGAATCCGACTGAAAAAAAACAGGAATAAAGAAAAGAAGTTCTAAAATGTAAAAAAACAATTAAGTGAACCCACACTGAAAAGAAATTTTACACAAAAAATAAGTTCTAAAATGAAAAAAAAAAACACCTAAGTGAACCCAGACTAAACTTGGGAATGACTTAGAACATTGATGATGTCACCTCAGCAACTTCAAACAAAACTTGGTCGTAGTCTTATTTATGTTTCTCCTTGGCCTCTTCCTCAGGGCATGTATAATGGTACAGACAGTGATGTATATAGTAACTTTCTATGTCACCTGTAAACAGTACTATAGACAGCTTATATAATTAGGTGTCTTTTCACCTATCTTTATAAATGACACAATATTTTAATACTTTCATGAACTTAAGACATTTCCTCTTTGATTCTGGTGATACAGTCGGCTACAAGATTGTAGACAATATATTTTTGTTTCTTTATTCTGTTTCATCTATATCAACTTAAATTCTACATGACAGAGACTATAGACACCTCTGGCTCCCCCCTTGGCTGGCTTGGTCAGAACCAATACGCAACAAGTGGCCGTCTTAGTGGTGCCAGCAGTCGCAAGATCCTGCCACAAAGAGGGGAAAACAAAATGCAACAATAAATCTTAATATTTTACCATGTGTCTTGACTAGCACATGTTGCTTATCTCAACTATAGCGTTGAAAAAACACTTAACAATTAACATCATTAATTCGTACATCAGTTTTCTCTCTGTCGTCTTCCCTTTTTGGGTGTATTAGCAAATTATCAACATATGAGTTTCTCAAGGGGATACTTGCAGCGACATGGGCTTGTAATCTGGGCTTTGGTATCAGAAAAAAGCATGCTCATGAAGGAAAGTTGAAGGTATATGTCATGAAAGCCATCATGATAAAAAAGAATGCAGCCACAATGGCAACTTAAGCTGTTAAGCACATCTTCCTGTCAAACAGTTCACAAGAAGTTAAATCTTATATACCAGCATGGGCGCTGTTAAATGCCAGAAGAGGTTGAAAGGTCTCCCTAAATTCTAAAACAAGAACAAGATGTACCATAACACTCCATTCCAAACCAGAATAAAATGTGCTCTTATCAGTCTGAGTGGAAACTAGATGTTAGTGCCTGGAACAAAAGGATGCTTTTCAGAACTAGTATATAGTTTTAACAATAGAAGTTTTCACCACCCCTGTTGTTGAGGCTATCTTAGATGATAAGATTAGTTAACAGCCAAAAGGTTAATCCAACAACTCATTGAAATCTTTCTAAACTACTCACCATGGTGGGTCTGACTGGCCATGCGTGGCGATTAGACTGCCCATGCCCCGCGGCCAGATTTACTCAGGCAAACATCAGTCATGAATGCAGTTCAACTTTTGCAAAGCAGAGAGCTAACTCCCAAAACTCTTCGACAACGATGTCAATTGTTCATCGGTTGATCTAGGACCAAACAACATGGTCTCTACAGAGTCCCACCACCAAAAAAAAACCCTAAATCAAAATCTATCAAAAAAGCAAGATGAATTTCTTGATTTCGGATCTGCTACGAGATTCACGCGTTGACGATGTCTTCTCCGACTCCCGCAAAAAATTGTCCCCTATATAGATCAAGATTTATGAGCTGTGTTTGGTACCGGTGTTGAAGCGAGGCCTTTGTTGTGAGATGGTTATGTGATGAGTTACTAGACGTGGGAGGTGGGCACAACAATAATAAAGAAGGGGGGCGGGTCGGGCAACTCGGCATGTCTTCACCGACAACAGAAAAGGAGACGGTATCGAGGATTACGAGGAGAAGGTGGCGGAGGGCTGCTACACTTTCCCAATATCACTTGTTGTGGTTAGGGTTATAGTTGAGGGAGAGATGGAAAAATTTACACATTTTATATATAAGAGCCCAACATTTTAATGATCTTTATTGTTGTCTCTAAATCATACAGTACCTAGTTATTATCCAAGTAAGTCACGTTGTAGACCAAACTTGTCGATCTACATATCAACACCAGGGATGGATCGTGCATGCCATAATGGACATGCACACATATCCACATCGGCGATATCAGAAAACGTGCCGCTGAAGGCACACGGTATGCATCGTACGATGATGTTCAACATATCTTCCAAGCGTACAGTTGCTTAAACGTGTGATCAACCAATCAAATAAAAAAAAAGTGCACGACCCAAACCGTCAAATTCAGACATAGAGCCTGACAGCTCAGGAGATAGCCATACGGTGTCAAATCAGGCGCGAGCTGTTCAGCGTTTGGAAATTGGAATGACCATGGTTTGCTGATCGGAGTCCAGGTGTGGGTGCCGGTACTCACGAGCGCATCACGCGCTCGGCGACTTGGCGCATAGCAAGGGGACAGCGACGGCGGCCGGCCAGAGCGCACGCAGAGCATCCAGTGTAGCGGCCCAGGAAAGTCAGCCGAGCCCACCCGCGTGCCGTGTCGTGTCGTGTGTCCTCAGTTCCTTGCCGTCCTCCGATCTGCTGTATTGGGCCGAATGTGCAACGGGGTCCGTCCTTGGCATTCCGTACATCCATGGATCGCACCGCAGGACAAGGCAGTTAGTTTCACCCCCATTGGGACTTCCCTTCTCACCGGCCCCGCTCAGATGCTTGCAACCGAGATGCGCCGAGCTGTCGTAGTGGCCTATTCTGCTGTACTCAACTTACCGTTAGAGCAGGTCAAACGGGTTGTGTTATCGTGTCGACTCGAGACATAACACTATTAGTCTAGTTCAGACAAAGTACAATTCAAATTATTCATAGACCGGGTCGGCAAGGCATGGTCTGCACTATTTATAGGCTGAACTGGCACAATATGGTACGAATAGTGCCGAGCCTAGCCTGACTGGCACGGTACGGTATGAATAGTATCGAGCCCGGCCCAGCACGACTTAGACACGGCACGACACTATTTTAATGTACATATATGATTTTATTTTTATTTATATAATTTTCTTTCCATTTTTAATACTTATATGGTTTTATTTTGTTGTTTTTAAATTTAATATAGTTCATTTTATAAGTACATATAAATTTATTTTGGGGTGTGTGTGTGTGTGTGTCTATATATATATATATATATATATATATATATATATATATATATATATATATATATATATTCTAGAATTGTTTTACATGTTCTTCAATTTTTCATGTCTTATGAGCTAAATGACAAATGTTTTAACGAACCAGCTATTTGAACATTAATAAAATTATATTACATTTTCAATATATTTATCTCTTTTTTTTTTACAATTTTCATATGTATTTTTGAATTCTACAATATGTTTTGGATTTTTTTTTTTGGCGGGCCAACGGGCCAGACTTAGCCCGATAGGCTAAATAGGCTCATGCCGGTCCGACATGGCACGAAACTCCAACGGACCGTGCCGGGATCGCCTTCACGAGATATGGGCTGGCTCAAGACGATCCATCTAATAGTTGAGCCTGAATCAGCCATGCCGGATGGGCCGCATCAGTGGGTCGCCGCCCATTTTGCCAGATCTGACTTACCTTGCATGTTGTGCCGTGTCACGTTTACAGGGCTGGACTGGATAAAGGTGTGGTGTAAGTGTTCAAGAGCCCATCGAGCATTGGGCTCTTGCCTTGGACCATTAGACGCCCGATGCAGGACCCATCAAATTTGGCCCAATATGCAGTATGGATATTAACTTTGTTCAGTTCCTCTAGTGATTAAGATTATTCCTCTGCTCCAAATCAGAAAATGTTTTACCAGGTTAATTTTTTAGATATTTTTTTGCGATTACAAGTAAAATATACACACATCACTATGCACACACACCACACACGGGCGTGCGAGTACGCCCCTTAACACACGTCTATAAAGAGAGGCCATGATAAATCTGCGATATCACAAAATTTCCACTAAAAGCGCATTCACGTGTGCATAAAGATGGTCGCCAGGATTCTAACCCTGATGGGTGAAGTTGTAGACCCATAACTCCACCACCCGATGAAGACATAGTTCCCATATATCTTTTTCACTTAACACCATTATTAAGTTCGGTACTATTAATATATGGATATAGCCCTCTCATTATAGCATGTTCCCCTCATTTCACAGGGAATTTCTAACCGTTGCGTGCGGCCGCGTGTCCATATAATTTCTTTGCCTGCGTCGGGCTTGCACGCGCTCGGTCGTCCAATCGGCGATGGAGTGCTGGCGAGAGCGTCTTCGCCTTTTTTCCTTCACGTGGAGAATACCTTCCTTCCCCACTTGCACACCGATTGCCCGCGTCGCCGTCAACCTTACGGTGAGCTCTCCCCTCGCCACCCGCGTCACGGAGTGTTTCGGCCCCCAAGAACCCATTCCCCCACTCAATTTCTCTGTTTCTCCATAGGAATCGCTGGAACGCCGTTTGTCGATAATCAAATCACTGAACTTACAAATATAAAAAAGACAGAGGAAAATAGCACGTATCTCCTGACAAGGAATGAGACTGCTCTTTATTGAGATGAACTGGCTATTACAAAATGTGTCTACAATCTAGACCAAAGGCTACTTCTTCTAACACTAGAGCACAATGCTTGCTATGACTTTGCAATCTAATCGACTGGTTATCTTCTGAGAGTGATTCCAATCGATGTTTCCTTCGGTCTCTGCCTCCTCCTTCCACGGTCCTCCTTATGTAGTTGATGAAGCGTTGGCAGTTTGTCCCTGGGAGAGACGCCTGTTGAGAAGCGACGCGTCTGGTCGGAGAGAGGCGTCAATTGACAATGTATCAATCACAAAGTGCGGTTATATGTCAGTGAGCCATTAACCGTATTCCAGTGTCTTAGAGTCACGTAGCGTCGCGTGGTATGTAATATGTAGCACATGTTCCATTCATCACATGGTAAAGTATATACCTGGACTCATATTCATATACTAGTTCAAAGCCTTGTGAGCATTTTGACTGGTCGGAAACTAGGTTAGGAACCTTGTCCGACCAGGTTATGTATTATGTAACCTCCGTGATCCTTACGACCAGTTAGGTCATTAGCTTTAGGGGTTACGAGCATGAAGACGTATGGTCTTCTATATTCTAAATAGTAAATAAAGGTTTTAATCCTCGTCACCGTTCTTCACCAATTTTGGCTGGTTTGAGTTCCACCGCTGCCATCCCCTCCTCGGCGACCCTCGGGTCAATTCCTTCTAGATGGAGGACCACCTCGACGTCCTAAGCCTCCCCCGACCACTGGCCAAGACTTCATGCCACCCTAGAGCGCCGCCACCATGAGCCTCCCCGCGCCGCCCTGGCCTCACGTCACCGGCCCGCTCCGAAGCTTCTCTGCTTCCACAGACCGCATTGTAATCTTCCATTGCACCTCCCTATTGGCCGTGCTCACCTCCTTTTCCTCTCCCCTCCGTCCGGCCGTCGTCGCCTCAGTTCGGCCACTACACTTGGCCGCTCCACTGCTGCGATCTCCTCCTTGGCGCCTCCCTGGCCGCGATGCCACCTCCTTGGGTCTCTTCCCCTCCCCGGCGTCCCATTTTACTGGGCCCCACCACCTCTTCGGCCGCTGCTTGCCGTCGTTAGGCTTGCCGCCGTGTGCCCTTGGCTACCCTATTTTCTCATGTGTGCTAGCTCCACGTGTCTCTCTCCCTTAATGACATGTGGGCCCACTTTCTTTAGGAGTTAGATTGAGGTAGTCAGTTTATTTAGTTCATCTGTCATTTGAAGCTCATGCAAATAACTTTCAGATATCAACCCCTCTGTAAATAATGATAAGTTAATTGATAAAATTAATTTAATAGTTCTTCCACTGATGTTTAGAAACTATGAGATGCAAAAACTCAAATTACAAATTTTGGGAAAATAGAATTGGAAGCTATTCAAGGATAATTTTAATGCTCTCAATTTTTTCTCTATAAAAATCGGATATTAATTGCATGCCCTGTCAAAATATTTTGTGGTTCAAATAGTAACTATCCTATCTTTATCCCCATATCTCAAATTATCAATGATAATTAAAAATAATTAGTGTAAAGATAAGCCTAGCCAAAAAAATGGTAGCATCTCCATACCCCAGAAATCATGAAGACTTTTAGAATGGTGATTTAATAATTAAGGTAACAAATTGTTGGTCCTTGTGTAGTTATGCACCATCCACAAGCGAAGATCACGATCTGACGGGAGTAAGGCTCGTAATTTTTTAAACCCAAACACATGGTAACAAATTGTTACAGTATTTTACAGTGCGACGTCAGCAATCTATAAACTATCATATATAATTTTTACTAATATGAGAGAGAGTTTAGCTGTTTTTTTTTTGTGAAAAACGATCTAATAGGTAACACAAAATATCATTGTATTAGTTGTTTTTTATAATAAATATTTTTTTATTTAATAATAAAAAAATTGTAAGGTCTAATAGAGATAAAATTAAAACACAATGATGAGTAGTTTTTAGTCTTTTAAAAGGAGTATAAAATGAAGTCGTCGAATGTGGTGCCTTTTTAACATTGAAAATTGACCTTGGGCAACGGGCCGCCCCCTCTTTCACGTTAGCATGATACTGACACTAGCTGGCTAGCACACACTCAAGTCTCAACACTAGCACGTACCACGCACCGAACCTGTGACCACAAACAGAGGGTGACACCACGGATCAAAATTTACCCCTGAGCAGCGGACAGAGAGAGACCACGCACCAAAATTAACCGAGTCTACTCCATAGTCCACACGCGGCGGGGGGGGGGTGGAGACCACGTGCACCAAAATTTACCCAAGTCCACACGCGAATTGAAGTGACAGACACCGCGTGCATTCGTTAGTTCTCAGTTCTCACCAGCAAACAGGGGTGACAGAGACCGCATCCAACCCCGTTTCCTTTCGCACTCCGTAAACACGAAACAGCTTTACCGAGTCAGACCAATCTGTTGCTAGTCCAAGCGCAACCAGTAAAAGCAGCCACGAGTGACCGTGACTGCGACCGGAGTGCAAGTGCTCCCTCTGCCCCACGGCCCACGCGAGTCAAAGGTGCCCCGGAACCCGACGAACGCAGGGAGGCGGCCACACTTGACAAATCCGCCGATCGCGACAACGGCCGAACCAGTGTGACACACCATCGTCGCGCGCTCATTATAGCACAAGCTCCCCCAACAAAAACCCCATCATTTACGAGCCGAGCTTGCAGCTCGCCACCAGCCCACCAACGGTTCGTTCCAGTCCGCAACACAGACTATGAGGCCGCGGCCCCTGCCGTGGTGGCGGCTGGCGCTGGCCACGCTGCTGTGCCTGTGCGCGCTCCCCGCCCCGGCGCGATCCCAGAGCGCGGCCACGCCCGCGCCGGCGCCCGCGTCCGTGGAGGGGTTCAACTGCTCCGCGAACACCACGTATCCGTGCCAGGCCTACGCGCTGTACCGTGCCGGCGTCGCCGGGGTGCCGCTCGACCTCTCGGCCGTGGGCGACCTCATCGGCGTCAGCCGCTTCATGATCGCGCACGCCAACAACCTGTCCACCTCGGTCGTGCCGGCCGCGGGGCAGCCGCTGCTCGTGCCGCTCCAGTGCGGCTGCCCCTCCAGGTCGCCCAACGCATACGCGCCCACGCAGTACCAGATCAACTCGGGCGACACCTTCTGGATCATCTCCACCAGCAAGCTGCAGAACCTGACGCAGTACCAGGCCGTCGAGCGCGTCAACCCCACGCTGGTTCCCACCAAACTCAACGTCGGCGACATGGTCACGTTCCCCATCTTCTGCCAGTGCCCCACCCCCGCCGACAACGCCACCGCGCTCGTCACCTACGTCATGCAGCCGGGCGACACCTACGCGTCCATCGCCACCGCCTTCGCCGTCGACGCCCAGTCGCTCGTCTCCCTCAACGGGCCCGAGCGGGGTACGCAGCTGTTCTCGGAGATACTAGTGCCGCTCCGCCAGCAGGTGCCGCAGTGGCTGCCGCCAATCGTGCGCCGGAACAACGTGTCGGTCACGTCCCCGCCGCCTTCCGCTACGCCCGCCCCGAACATCGTGACCAACGATCGAAACGGGGTGGTCACCGGACTGGCCGTTGGGTTGGGCGTTGTCGGTGGGCTTTGGCTGCTGCAGATGCTGCTGCTGGTCTGCCTGTGGAGGCGCCTCAAGGCGAAGGGGCGGAGAGGGGAGGCGGTGGTGAGCGGCGATGGCGGCGAGGCCGGCAGGTTTGCCAAGAACGCGTCCGGCGGCGTCGGCGGCGGCGGGGAGAGATTCTTGGTCAGTGACATATCCGAGTGGCTGGACAAGTACAGGGTGTTCAAGGTCGAGGAGCTGGAGCGCGGCACGGGCGGTTTCGACGACGCGCACCTCATCCAGGGCAGCGTGTACAAGGCCAACATCGACGGCGAGGTGTTCGCCGTGAAGAAGATGAAGTGGGATGCCTGCGAGGAGCTCAAGATCCTTCAAAAGGTACGGCATTTTCCTTAACAGAATTGCTTGTTTCAGTACTGTGAGAACTCGATTGAGCTGTGTTTTTATGTGCTTAAAAAATGGTTTCCAAGTAATTTTTCTGCTTAACGAAGGAATCAATAATTTCTTAGGCTTGCAGTTGCTGCTCAACTGGTTTCTCCATTACAAATTTGCAATCTCTGATTGGGACAGAATGATTTTATAGAACGCTAGTGCTTATATCCGTTGGTTAGGAGATTAAATAAACGGATTTGCTATTTCTAATTCGTCTAAAATTTTGTTAGGATTAAATCAAGTGTTATGGTCATTAGATTATCCACTAGTGTTATTTCAGCCCATCTATACTACTTAGAAACCAGTTAGCTTTACAGCATGTTGGCTTGCTACTGATTAGACCTTGGTGACATTGCTTAGGCTAGAATCTTCTTACAAACAGACAGTTCTAATAGAACAATCACATGATACTTCAACCTACACATTCGTTCCTGCACACAAAAAAAAAAAAAAAAAATCAAACCGACAATTGTTCAGACGTTGTCGAATTGGTATGGTGCCTAAAGTTTAGGACATCTCATGAGCCACTAGGAAGGAATCGGAAATGCTGAAATAGGAATCCTTGTCCATGAGTGCAGCTAGATTGATGACTCAGCGACTAGGTACATTGTATTTGGTTCGTACCTTTGCGAGTCTCCTGCCCGACCACATGCGCGACTAAATACCTCCACGTACCTACGTAGCTACATCACTACTCCTACACGAGTCTTGGCACGCTCATGTACGAGATTGAAATGCTCAGCATTTCAACAAAGGCTGCTGTCTCGACAGCTGACACGAAGGGGAAATTGACTAGCTCCTTGACTCTTTTTTTATTTCTCACGTATTCACATCTGCCTCACCAACACACTTGCGAAAGCACCCCCTCTCGACTTACAAGATAAGGGCCGAAGTAACAATAACTGCAACCACAATAAGATCATATTGTAAATGCAAATCTGCATATTGCCAGAATGCTAGCCCATGTACAACGATAACAAATGGCTAGAACGAAGTACATTTGCAATAGCCAGACATGACAAGATCGGCAGCTCTTGATTTTTGCAACATACATCTTCAGGTAAACCACGGCAACCTGGTCAAGCTGGAGGGCTTCTGCATCAACTCGGCGACGGGCGACTGCTACCTGGTGTACGAGTACGAGGAGAACGGCTCGCTGGACTTGTGGCTCCTGGACCGCGACCGCGCGCGGCGGCTGAACTGGCGCGTGCGCCTCCACATCGCCCTCGACCTCGCCCACGGCCTCCAGTACATCCACGAGCACACCTGGCCGCGCGTGGTGCACAAGGACATCAAGAGCAGCAACGTCCTACTCGACGCCCGCATGCGCGCCAAGATCGCCAACTTCGGCCTCGCCAAGACCGGCCACAACGCCGTCACCACCCACATCGTCGGCACGCAGGGGTACATCGCCCCCGAGTACCTCGCGGACGGCCTCGTCACCACCAAGATGGACGTGTTCGCCTACGGCGTCGTCCTGCTCGAGCTGGTGTCCGGGCGCGAGGCCGCCGGCGACGGCGGCGAGCTGCTGTGGGCCGAGGCGGATGAGAGGGTGTTCCGCGGCCGGGAGGAGAGTCTGGAGGCGCAGGTGGTGGCATGGATGGACCCCGTGCTCGCCGACCAGACGTGCCCGCCGGGAAGCGTGGCGAGCGTGGTGAGCGTGGCCAGGGCGTGCCTGCAGCGGGACCCATCCAAGCGGCCGAGCATGGTGGACGTGGCGTACACGCTATCCAAGGCGGACGAGCACTTCGCGGACTTCTCCGGCGAGAGCATGTCCGTGGATGGAAGCGGCGAAGTCGCTGCCCGGTGAACCGTTGGTTAGTACTGCTCCGTAGTTAGTCATCTGCTCGTGTCGTAAATGTAAAGCTCAGCTGATGTAGCGAGTGATGATAAGCAATCATATACTAGCTAATAACGCCGGCATTGTCTTAGGCGCGAAGTCCGTGAGATTGTGTAGAGGTATCTGCTATAAGTAGTGTGAAGCTTTGTAACGCATATGCACCCGTGAGTAGTAAATAAAGCAGCCATTGACGGCTTGGAAGATGTTTCTGTAGATACACTGCCGTAGCGATCATATCCCTCGGGGCTTGTTTGGAAGCAAAGAGTGAAAAACTAGGGGATAAAATCTCTGTAGGGAATTTTGAGGGTATACGAAATTCCTCTCAATTCTAAAGGGAAATCTTTCCGTCAGATAATAAAATCTCTGCCGCTGTTTGGGAGCAATAGGGATAAAAATCCCGGCTATCAAAAAAATTCATAAAAAAATTAAAAAATTAAAAAACATTTGCGTTGTTTGACCATTGATGTGCTGGAATTGTGAGTTGGCTTATTCTGAATTTTCTTTTGTATATAAACAACAAACAACATTTGTATTAGCATAGCTTCATAACTCAAAAGCCTCAACACAAGGATATGCCATCGATGGAGTTATAAAATACTGCTCCAAGCTGGATGGAAGGCACAATTTGAAGAGTATAAGTTTCCAAACTTCCAAAAAACATATGAAATTACTACCTGTTCAACCAGTTTATGTATTGGATCTTCTTCTGAAATGTTTTGGTTACATCTCAAAGCATTGATAAGAATGGACTTTCCAACACCGCTTGGGCCAACAATTACTGTTGTCTGTCCTTCCAACATTGTGCCTTGTAAATGTCATCAGGATTGTGCTAGATACAACTTTTGTTGCAAACATGGAGTATGGTGCTTGACGAGGATCTAATAATCCTCATTTTATCTTTTATCTATAATTCTTATTATGGGTAAATATGATGTCACATAGTCCCCAGAAGTACCCCTTATATTTATAAGGGGGAGGCCTACCAAGTGATTGCAAGATCTTCTACAATCACCCCCATAGTCGTAAGTCTTACTACGACTATGTCATGGTCGTAAGTCTTTCTACGACCACTACCTGGTCGTGAGTCCTTCTACGATCACTACCTGGTCGTAAGTCCTTCTACGACTATTACCCAGTCGTAAGTCCTTCTACGAACAAGTAAACCACGACCGCCTTATAATCAAACCTACAAGCGAGTGGGTCCGATTGATTAAGGAATCTGAACGGTCCACACGCATTATTATTCCGCGTAGTAATAATGCTTAAATACCCCATTACCTCTGAAAGATAACTGCCAGACGGCGTGAAGAAGCCAATGCGCCGGTAATTACTGCCATCATGCGCCCATTACTGGATTAATTAGGCGCCTCTTCCGCAGGACAAAACGGCTACTCCTTCACGACTATATAAGGGCATCAATCAGAGGGACAAAGGGGGGGGAGGCAAAAAACACACAGCCAATCGAGTGCAAAACAGAGCGAGTCAAGGAGAAACACAAGTATTGTTCTCTGTAATAGTCCTAGTTTCTTACTTGATCATCGAGAATACAGTCAATACCATACACACAGGAGTAGGGTTGTTATTCTCCTCGGAGAAGGCCTGAACCTGTCTAAACATCCCGTGTCAACCACTCTGCGTGATTTTATCTCTAGGAGACCCCCCGAATCAAACAATCTTTACGTAAGATCGGTTCTAATACACCGACAGTTGGCGCCGACCGTGGGGATCTTCCGGTAATCTCTTGTCAACATACTCTCTTTTCCAAATCTCATGCAATCATGGCGGAGAATGGAGCGAGGAGAACTGGTTTGACTTGGCGGACACGCAGACGTCGACATGGATGCCGGTTTCGACTACGAGCCGAGTGATGCATCCGCTGATGGTGATGTTGCCTCCGGAGATCATTCTCCAGGAAACCATCCCATCAATGGAGTTGAGGAGGGATCCTTATCCCCCACAACGATACGTCCAACAGAGGAGCCAATTCCCTCAAAGGACAAGGGTCAATCTGACCAGAACCGCACCCAGGAGGACTCACGACACGACGAGAGTTTTTCCTCCAAGTGTCCAAGTCCCCCTGAGACGGTCCGACTTGGTGAGACAAGTTCTGAGAGCCACCATTCCAGGACTCCACCAACATCTGGTGACCCTCTCTCTCAGGATAAGTCCGGATGGAGTGGGATCAAGCATGCTTTTCCTGCAAATTCGACCGTTTCTCCGCAGATCTCATTTGCGGACGGAGACGGTTATAACCCGGAGTTCCCCTACCTGGAGAGGGTTACTCCAAGTCGCCAGATGGTGTCTCTCGAGTACTCCTCAAGCGGGGAGGCCTCGAGCGCAAGTGAGAATCATCAACGGGAGGTCTTCGTCCTTCCCTCAAATCAGGGTCAGCCTTGTGGGGGCCGAGATAAGAACACTCCCCGAAGATCACACACTGCGCCCCCTCGTGATAATGGCGAGGGCACCACCGGTGACAGACAGAACCAATACTCTGATGAGCGCGAGGGAAATCCTCGACATTCTCGCGCTCCATTAAGAAGGCCTCAAGGATCTGATGAGGAGGATTTTGAGGCCATCCGGTGAAAGAAGATTGCAGCCCAGAAGAACCTGCCTGGGCGCATCCAATATCAGTTGAAGGAGGCACAAGAACTCCAGGACATCAACGACTTGCTCGAAAATCCTAATCAAGAGCTTGCTCGAACGCCAGGGTACGATCTCTTTGCTGAAGAGATTGCGCAAAGGCTTCGAACCATGATGAAAAGACTGGAAGTACCTCGTCGACATCATTCAGGTAGTCGTAGCAATGCGACTTCCTCAGCTACCAGTCAATCAAATATTTCACCACGTAGAAATCGACACGGCCATAAGTCGCATCGATCCCCTATTCGGAGAAATACATTTCGATTGGCTGATGATCAAGAAGCCCCTCGGAGAGGTGATCATTCACCACTTCGATAAAGAAATCCGCAACGGATGGAGTACGAGGAGTATTCCCCTCGTAGAGCTGAGACCTACTACGGGGCGAGTCACTGTTCTTTGGGTATCGTCGTATACGATCACCTGGTGACATTAACCCTTCTTTCCTGCAAAGAAGGCGTCAATAAGTTATTACCGGATGCCGGGCATTTTCGCCGACCTTGAGCGATTCACGGCCACCTCATTTTCGACCAGTGAACATGGAGAAGTTTGATGGGTCTCAAAATCCCATCGAATTTCTTCAGATCTATACAACAGCTGTCCAAGCAGCAGGAGGAGGAGAGCATGTGATGGCAAATTACCTTCCGACTGTGCTTGAAGGATCCGCTCGATCGTGGTTATTAAACCAACCACTCGAGTCGATCTACTCTTGGCAACACCTTTGCGATCTTCTACAGGCGAATTTCCAAGGCACATACAACCGCCCTGGAAAGGAAGACGACTTGCACCGGATAAACACAGAACAACAACGAGACTTTGCGTCAATTCATCAAACGCTTTAGTCAGGTTCGTAACTCAATTCCGGAAATTTCTGACTCATCTGTGATCAGGGCTTTTAAGCAAGGAGTCCGTAGTAGAAGGATAACAGAGGATATTGCTTTGAATCCTCCCAACATCATTGCAGAGCTCTTGAGATGGCCGATCGATATCATCGCTTACGGCGGTCGAGTGGAACAACACTATTGATCGAGAAGCGTACACTCCTCGAGAGCCAGGTGAAGTTGGTAAGGACAAGAAAGCAAAGAAGTCAAAGAAGAAAATAAAAAGTCAAAAACCACAAACCAGTGGTTTCAAGGAGGTCTTGGCCGTGAAAGATAAAGAGCCCCGAACCACCAAGTCGTACCCTGATCAAGGCAAAGGTAAGCGCCCTGATCGTAGGACCGACAAACCAAGGTGGTGTCCTTTTCATAAAAAGGAAGGACATGACCTCCGCAATTGCCGAGTTTTCCAAAGAAAGCTCGAGGACTACTACAACGGCAAAGAGCCACTCCCCACTCTCGAGCAAGTAGGGAATACGAGTGGCCAAAAGTCGTCGGATGATGAAGAGATGCCGTTCCAAGATCCGCAACATACCGTAAAGCACATCTACGGAGGATCATCGACATACGAGTCGAAACGACAACTCAAAGCTGCCGGACGAGAGGTAAACTCTATAGACGCTCCTCTTGTCAATAACCTACCGAAGTGGTCGGAAGTTACCATTTCTTTTGAGAAGGGTGATTGTCCGATCACTTCGAATCGATCAGGTCGATATCCGATTGTGGTCGAACCCACCATCAACAACTGTCGGGTCAATCGAGTGTTGGTTGATGGTGGCAGTTCCTTGAACATACTATTTACTAATGCCCTGGACGAGATGCAAGTACCCAGGACAAAGGTAAGACCGGTACGATACTCTTTTCATGGAATCGTACCGGGGTCTTCGGCCAAACCCATTGGCCAAGTTTCTCTTCCTTTAACATTTGGCTCACCAAGTAATTTCAGACGAGAAAGTCTCTGTGATGTGGTCGATTTCGATCGGCATATAACGCCATACTCGGACGACCAACTTTGGCAAAATTCTTAATGGCTACTCATTATGGGTATCAATGTCTTAAGATGCCAGGTCCCAAAGGAGTGATCACAATTCAATGTGACAAGAAGATGGTGTATAGCTGCGACCGTCGATCCCTCGAGATGGTTGGTCAAATACCAACTCGAGAAGAAAGTCAGCCTTCGACTAGCAAGTCGAAGCCTAAAGCTGCACCAAAGCCGAACGACCAAGTCAAAGAGGTTCCTCCGACGCAGAGGAGCCTCAAGATCGCTCGCATTGGGAGACTTCCGACCCCAAATAGGAAGACGCCCTCATTACCTTCCTCCGAGCTAACGCAGATGTCTTCGCGTGGTAAGCATCCGACATGCCCGGAGTCCCCAGGGAGGTGATCGAGCACAGGCTAGCTTTACGGCCTGATAAAGTACCCGTAAAACAAAAGTTACGGAGATTTGCCCCTGATCGACGAGATGCTATTAAATAAGAATTGGATAAGCTACTTAAAGCAGGCTTTATAAGAGAAGTCAACCACCCAGAGTGGTTGGCTAACCCTGTAATGGTCAAAAAGTCAAACGGCAAATGGCGTATGTGCGTAGACTTTACTGATCTTAATAAAGCTTGTCCAAAAGATGATTTTCCTTTACCTCGTATCGATCAGTTGGTTGATTCTACTGCAGGTTGTGAAATATTAAGTTTTTTAGATGCATATTCTGGATACCACTAGATCAATATGTGTCTAAACGATGAAGAAAAGACCGCATTCATTACACCATTTGGTACCTTTTGCTATGTCAAAATGCCATTTGGTCTAAAGAATGCCGGTGCTTCTTTTCAACGCTTAATGCAATTGACTTTTCATCTCAATTAGGCCTAATCTGAAGCCTATGTTGATGATCTAGTCGTAAAAAGCGTTAAGAAATTTAATCATATCACCGACCTACAAGAAACATTCGACAATTTCAGAAAGCACCGCTTAAAACTTAATCCCGAGAAGTGTGTGTTTGGAATTTCTTCAGGAAAATTGCTTGGATTCCTAGTATCTGAACGAGGAATCGAAGTAAATCCTGAAAAAATAAAGGACATCCTCGGATGCGCCCTCGACCACAAAAAGGAAGTCCAGAAACTCACTGGGTGCATGGCGGCTTTAAGTCGTTTCATCGCACGACTAGGAGAAAAAGGACTACCTTTCTTTAAACTTCTCAGGAGACACGAAGGTTTTGAGTGGTCGAACGAGGCAAACGCTGCCTTTGAGGATGTCAAGAGGTACCTTTCGAGTGCTCCTGTTCTGGTTTCACCAAAGCCAGAAGAGACGCTCTTAATTTACCTAGCTGCCACGCCACGAGCGAAGAAGCGCGATCTTGATCGTCGTAGAACGTGAAAACGTACAACGACCAGTTTACTACGTCAGGGAAGTTTTACACGGGCCTAAGGAGTGTTACCCTCAGGTCCAAAAACTTCTATATGCCCACCTCATGTCTTCGAGGAAACTGCGGCATTATTTTCAGACGCATAAAATAGCTGTGCCGTCTGAGTTTCCTTTGGGAGCAATTCTCCATAATAAGGAAACAGCGGAACGCATGGCAAAATGGTCAGTCGAACATGGGGAGTTCGACCTCCATTTCGTGTCCCGGACGGCCATAAAATCCCAGATCTTGGCAGACTTTATCGCCGAATGGACAAACCCTGAACCTGTTCAGGATCCCCAGTACGATTCCCACGACCAGTGGATGATGTACTTTGACGGGTCACTTACTTTAAGTGGCTCGGTGGCTGGGGTGGTCCTGGTATCTCCTACCGGAGAAACCTTAAAGTATGCCATACAATTAAACTTTCAGGCCACTAACAATGTGGCAGAGTACGAAGGTTTGCTAGCTGGTATACGAGCTGCGAAAGCACTCTCGATTCGTTGACTACTCGTGAGAGGAGACTCTCAACTAGTCGTGAATCAGGTCGGGAAAGAGTACCAGTGCTCTAGCTCGACAATGTCTCGGTACTTATCGGAGATACGTAAGCTAGAAAAGCATTTTTTAGGTTTCGAGGTACAATTCATCCCTCGAAAGGATAATTTCCTCGCAGAACAAAACTCGGATGGCTTCTTCCCGATCTACAGTACCAAAAGGAGTTTTCTTGGAGCAACTCCAAAAGCCGTCTCTGGTCGAAGAATCAGAGACACCTCCTATTGAGATAACCTCATTAGACTACGAGGATACATGGATGACTCCCATCTACGAGTATCTTCACAAGGGTTCCGTACCCGAAGATGATCTTGAGGCAGATCGTTTATCCCGAAAAGCCAAAATGTATACTTTGGTCGAAGGAGTCCTCTACAAACGAGGAACCCAAGGGATACTCATGCGATGCATTCCATAAAGCGAAGAATAACACTCCTTCATGATATACACAAGGGCATCTGTGGGACGCATGCTTCCTCTGAGAACATTGGTCAGTAAAGCCTTTCGACAAGGTTTCTCTTGGCCTCTGACTCAGACGATGCCAAAGAGGTGGTTAAAAAGTGTGTCCAATGCCAGTTTCATGGTAGACAGATACACCAACCAGCTCAAGCATTACAGACAATACCTCTTTCTTGGCCTTTTGCGACCTGGGGTCTCGATATCCTAGGACCGTTTCCCAAAGCTCCGGAGGTTTGAATTCCTTTTGTGGCCATTGACACGTTCACAAAGTGGATCGGCCGAACTCAGAATCGGGATAACAACGAAGCAACAAAAGGTTCATGATGAGATGCGTAATTAGCCGATTTGGAGTTAAGTCGGATAATTACGTAAAATGGTAAACAATTCGCAAGTGCAAAATTTCGTGAATTTTGCGGCGAGTTGGTACCAAGTTATGCTATGCTTCATTGCACATCCCCAAAGCAGCGGGCGTCGAGCGTGCAAGCGGCCAAATAATACGAGGAATTAAAACCCGAGTCTTCACCACCTTGTTAAGCGATCGGGGCTTGGGTACAAGAATTACCTTCCGTATATGGGCGGTTCAGACGACCACTAGTCGGCGGCGGGAGAAACACCATTCTTTCTAGTGTTGGAGCGAAGCCATGCTTCTTCCGGAGCTAAAATTGCGGTCGACACGAGTTGAAACCTTCAACAACTCCGACCAGAACAACTTCGAGCGGATGACATTAACCTACTCAAGAAAGGAGAAACATGGCCTTAATCCGTTCAGCAGTCTACCAACAAGCTCTACGCAGATACTACGATCGTAAGGTCCGGCCTCGCAGCCTTGCTGTAGGTGACTTGGTGTTGAGGCTCTGCCAAACCAAGTCTAATCGGAATAAACTTTCTCCCAAGTGGGAAGGTCCTTACGGTGGTCGGGTCACTTTCGGCGGCCTGATGACGACTAGCAATGGAAGACAGACGAGTTCTCTCAAATTCTTGGAACATCGACCAGTTACGCAAATTCTATGTGTGACCAACCTCTCAGGCAATAAAGGTCGAGGTTCCTTCTACCTCTTTTGTCTTATTTTTGAGTAGTGCTTTTATACCCTTTCGACTAAGATTCAAAAATGCCCAGTTCTCTTTACACTGGTCGAAAGGCAAGTAACATCATCTAGTCGAAGTCTCTCCTCTCTGCATGTGGTCCTGCCCACTAGAAGGAACTTCCTAGCATCGACTCGTTACTCACTTTTGCTGCCAATACAGAGAGCTCAGGTTCTATCTAGTCGAAATGTTTTCAAAGCCAACTCTTCCCATCTTAGTTTATTTTTTCAGTAATTTTGAAAAAATTTCTAAGTAGAGTGCACTTTCTTATATTTATTCGACCACCTTTGGTGTACTCGCTTCGCTTTAAGCGGTCAAGGAAGAGATACACCTAGTCGAAGCCTTTCCTCTCTGCACGTGGTCCCCCCACTAGAAGGAACTTCCTAGCGCTGCTCGCCTCCCACTTTTGCTCTTGGAAAAAACTTATCGAGTCCACTAAAAAGGGCGAACAATTATTAAAGTCCTCTAAGGCGTTTGCTTAACTCAAGTTCTTTGTTCTGGTTCGATTAAACTAGTGGAGGTGGTAACATCACCTAGTCGAAGCCTTTCCTCTCTGCACGTGGTCCCGCCACTAGAAGGAACTTCCTAGTGTCGAGCCGTTTCTACTCTTTCGACCAAGTGCTTGACAACCATAACAAAAATTATAAGTTAAACAAACCTCTCTGCTTTGAAAAACCCATTTCAAACACTATTTACTTAGATTGTCTAAACAAGCTAAGCAAATAGTCGAGGCTAGGATAAAGTTATTAATTTGACTTCAATTCTTAGTCTTTCATTCGTTTATTATCTTTTGAGTTACTAACTACTCGACAAGATGATTTTCGGAAGCAAGATGGCCTAGGATAAAGTTATTAATTTAACTTGATCCTTGGTTTTTATTAAGTCTATTATCTTTTGAGTTACTAACTACTCGACAAGATGATTTTCAGAAACAAGTTGGATCATATATTTCTCATCAATGTAAACTGCGCGCTTACAAAGTAGTTACAAGATTACTCAAGGGAGTGCCTAGTTGCATTTCCTCATACCACCTTTTGCCAATCGATTGCATTTCCTCAATCGAGACGATTTGCCTCTCGATTGGGGCAATCGAACTCGGCTTCGATTGGTTGCACATTAAGGCGGGGTCTTGAGCTTTAAGTTTCGCCAAAGCGTAACTTATCGCGGCTTGATTGCCTCCCTTATTGATTCGGCAGATTAGCCTTGAGTGGTCACCATTTCTTGCAAGTTTACGACTTGTTCCCCAATAGTACTTATGTGACCAGCTACAGTATCTTATCGAGGAGTTTTTCCCTCAGAATGTAGCTCACCAAGTACGTTGTTCAGGAGTGTGACGTTGCCTTGAAGACTTGTCTTCATCGACTCCATCTCCTGTTGGGTACGAGTCGAAGCCTCGCGAAGTTTCTTGTTTTCGACCACTTGTTCTGAAAAGAATAAAACCGGTCAAACAAAAATAAACTTCTAGAGGAAGAAAACACAAACATAATTGTAGGTAAAAATATTTCTTACCTACTAGTCGAGAATCCAATTTCTTGACCTCTTCTTCATGGGAAGCAATGGTTTCAGCGTGCTTTTTCTCCCATGATCTGATGTCCTCTGCATTCATCTTGGCAATGCGGACGGACTCATTGTAGATCAGAGTCTTCTCTTGGATTTCAGCCTCGAGGCTTCTCAATTCGGCAATAATTTCTGAACAAGAAATTAGCATTAGAAAAGGGAAAATACTCGAAAAAGACAACAGGTGAAGAATTGCTTACCTGTTACTCGAGTTCTCAGACCCTCGAGTTCCTGATCCTTGTTCTTGGTAATGCGAGAAAACTCCTGAATGACCAAAGCCTTTTCTTCAACCGATCCGAGCTTACGCACCTCATCCTCTTTTTCTGGAAAAGAAATGAGAGTTGGATAAAGGTTAAAGATAAAAGCAGTCTTAAGTTCAGCACTTACTGTTTATTTTTTCCTGCAATCTTCTAGATGCAGAGATGGCTTCTCGAAGTCTATCCGAGAGTACTATTACTTCCTCCCTCAGCTTTCTCGACTCCTCTTTTTCATAATCGAGTGAGTCAGCTAAGGTCTTCGTGTCGCTTTTTAGCCTACAGAGGACAAAAATGGAGATAAAAATCAGCCGATTGGTTGCAAGTCCTTCTACAACCACCGACCTAGTCGTAAGTTTTTCTACGACTATGTCATGGTTACGTCTTTCTACGACCACCACCTGGTCGTAGTAGTCGTAAGCTCTTTACGACCAGTACTTTGTCATGACTATCCTCGTAAAACACTATACGAGTAGTCAAATCGAAAACAACTATGAATAACAGTAACTTACCATCTCTCTGCCTGTATGCAGAGTTCTTCTTTCTCTTGTCGCAGCTCTAAAAGTTGTCGATGATACTCACCGACAACGGCAATTTGCTCCAGAGCTTTCTGCAAAAAGAAGACAGTGAGAAGAAAAGGAAAGCCACATATATAAGTATTCTAAAAATACTTACATTCATAGTCGACCTAGCAAAGGTCGAATACACAAACTCCGGGTTCTGCAGCTTGTCTATCCTCGCGACTTTATACCACCACACCTCCTCAAGGCGCTCATTGTCGAAGGTACTTCCTCTATTTGGAATATCCTTGGGATGGGGGACTCGGTCGCGAGATCTTTAAGCAGCAGACCCTATGACGGAAGCAGGTCCAAAGAAATCAGCACAGAAGTTGAAAGGTTCTTCATCCTCCGATTACGTGGTCGCACTTTCTCTTTGGACACCTAAAGGATGTCGCCACGACTTCCTTTCGACGCGGTGTCTGAAGTCATCATCACCTTGACCGGGGCTCTTGCACCGCCTCTGTGGTCTCTACGACTTCAGTAGTCGCAGCTGCTCTCTCAGTAGTCGTAGCTATGACTTCAGTAGTTGTAGCTACGACCACAGCAGTTGGAGAAACCACTTCGGGAGCAACCTGGGTCAAGGAAGCTCCTTCAACCACTTCCATTGTTACCTCTTGACAGAACCAAGAAGTAATAATGGGCTTCTCAACGAAGCATCCCGAAATTTGAAGAGTCGGACTAAAATAAAGAGAAGCAAATCAAAGTTGTGAAAAGAAAAAGGTAAATGTTGTTCTTACACTTTAGTACATTTCACATACCTCGCACTCGGTCCTAACCAGGAATTTAGGAGCAATCCTCCCAACGGAGGACCTCTTCTTCTACACGACCACGTCTGGTCGAAGTTCAATAATTGGCCCAGCTACGACCACGTCTGGTCGTAGAGTTTGAACAGGAACCAGGGCTCTGGTCTCCTGGTTCTCTGGATGGCCGAGATCAGTCTCGACCATTCTAAGAGTAGCACTACCCTCGACTGCAGGTGGTGCTGGAGCAGTATCGTCCTTCATAAAAGACATAAAATCTTTCCATATCTCCTTTTCGGTTGCTTAAAAACTAGGAGTGGCAAAGCTGCGCGAAAGATTCCTTGTCATAATAGAAGGGTACCTTAGCCTTGCGAGGTTTGCACTTAAGAGATTGGTACTTCAACCTCCTCGGCCGATAGGCTGCGGCCTCGGCCAGATATGGCTACAGTGCTGCGAGCTTTGTAGAGGGTGCAGTCGAAAGACGAGCTCGAGCTTGCTCCTCCTTTGTCGGCGAGATCTTGCAAGTCGGCGTTTCTTAGATGGAGGAGCCGAGCCTGCGTCTTTCGACAACCTGGCCAATAGTCATCGATATGACTTCCTCGTCGTTCGGCGATTTTCCATGCCTACTTTACGTAAAGCAAAATAGAAAAGAAGAATCAGCGATCGATCGTAAGTTTTTCTACGACCGATTGCCAAGTCGTAAGTTTTTCTCGACACTTTCTTGATCGTAAGATATTCTCGATCACCATTAGTCGTAAGTATCTTCTACGACTATAAAGTCCTAAAGAAAGAATCAATTTTTGATTACCTTTAGGCGCTCTATCTTTTCATCTGCGGACAAAGCCGCAATGATTGAGGAACCGCCACTCGAGTGGCGGAGATTTCTCACGTATGAGTCCGACTCTAGAGTCAACCTCGGCTGTGAAAGATGCATGTAAACAAATAAGAATATTAGACAATGTTGAGAAGGACCAAACCGAGAGCTAAGTCGTGCTTACTTACCCTCGTTGTAGTCTCTGGTTGGGTCTCCTCTCCCGAGTATCTCCACATAGGAGATGCTCGTTTCTTCAAGGACTAATTCAGGCGTGTGATAAAATCTTTTACCATATGCCATCCGTTGACCCCTCTTCTTTCAAGTCCTTGATGGCTTGAATATAGGGGGCAATCCTTGATATCTTCGAGTCGAATCCCATGAAGATTTCTTCTCAGCGACTCCCAAAAAGAGAGGTGTCTTGAGGTGACTTTCGGTAAAACCACCTCTTCCTCCATCCCGACCACGAAGACCGGGTGAAACTCGAATATACTCCTTCGACTTAGTCGTGGAGCTTGATCCGCGACTTCCGGCGATTCCGGTTTGTCGAGCCATCCCATAATAATATTGGAACAGCTCGAGATCCGCCGGAATCCCCATGTACGTCTCGCACAGGTAGACGAAGACACTCAACATGGTAATGGAATTAGGACCTAAGTTCACCAATTCCACCCCAAAGTGCTCGAGTACCACTGTAAGAAAGGGTGGCAGACGATCGGAGGCGCACTCAATCACGCTTGGAAGGCGGGGATTTGCCCATTTTCCCCCGATGGCCAGTGCTGCCCAATAGCCGGAATCCACTTCACCAGAGCCTTCTCTGGAATCTTCTCGGCGTCGACTAAGATTTTGATCTTAGCCGCATCCATCTCCGATTCTTCCCATTCGGAAACTCTCTTGGCCATTTCGCTCAGAAACAAGAAGTTTTTTGATTGGGTTGGCGGCGGAGAAGATGAAACATACTCGAGGACGGAGAAAGCAAGAGCTCGAAGAACAGCGGAGCGATTTGAGGAAAAGGTAAAAATCCAAGTCTAACTCCGGGTGAGTTTTTATAACCGCACGATTGCCACCGCTTCGGAAACCATTTCGTCTATAGGTCTGTGGGAGTTGGTTGCACCGCTTCGGGAACCGCCTCATCGGACAGGTCTATGAGAGTCGGTTGCAATTCCCCAGATGGTCCGTTCGAGAAAATTAGGTGCGTATTGTCACCCCCAAGCGAAATTACTTTCTTTATGGTCGAAGGAAGTATCAATCGGAAGGGTTTTTTCTCCGATTCCCCTACTGCGACCACTTCACAGTCGTAGGGGTTTTTACGACTTTCTGATAGTCGTAAGCAATCTTCACGATTGCAACCGCTTCGGGAACCGTCTCATCAACAGATCTGTAGGAGTCGTTTGCAATTCCCAGATTGATGCATTCGGAAAATTAGGTTCGTTTTGTCACCTCCAAGCAAAATTACTTTCTTGACCAAGCCTTTCTGGTCGAAGGAAGTATCAATCGGAGGGGTTTTATCTCCGATCGCCCTACTACGACCACTTCACAGTCGTAGGGGTTTTAATAACTTTTTGATAGTCGTAAGCAACCTTCCTGACCAAGCAAATTCCTGGTCAAAGTAGCACTCAAATGTCGAAGAGTTTTTCCTTCGACCGTTATTCTACGACATTTTTATAGTCGTAAGTCCATTTGCAAATCCTTCACCAAGTAAGTTACTTTCACTTGAAGCTGGGGGGCTAGATGACGAGGATCTAATAATCCTCATTTTATCTTTTATCTATAATTCTTATTACGGGTAAATGTGATGTCACATAGTCCCCAGAAGTACCCCTTATATTTATAAGGGGGAGGCCTACCAAGTGATTGTAAGATCTTCTACAATCACCCCCATAGTCGTAAGTCTTACTACGACTATGTTATGGTAAATAAGTCTTTCTCGACCACTGCACCGTCGTAAGTCCTTCTCGATCACTACACGGTCGTAAGTCCTTCTACGACCACTACCTGATCGTAAGTCCTTCTACGACTATTACCCAGTCGTAAGTCCTTCTACGACCAAGTAAACCACGACCGCCTTATAATCAAACCTACAAGCGAGTGGGTCCGATTGATTAAGGAATCGAGCGGTCCACACGCATTATTATTCAGCGTAGTAATAATGCTTAAATACCCCATTACCTCACGAAGATAAGCGCGGACGGCGTGAAGAAGCCAATGCGCGGTAATTCTGCCATCATCGCCCATTCTTTGGATTAATTAGGCGCCTCTTCCGAGACAAAGCGGCTACTCTTTCACGACTATATAAGGGCATCAATCGGAGGGACAAAGGGGGAGGCAAAAACACCACCAATCGAGTGCAAAGCAGGCGAGTCAAGGAGAAACACAAGTCTTTGTTCTCTGTAATAGTCCTAGTTTCTTGCTTGATCATCGAGAATACAGTCAATACCATACACACAGGAGTAGGGTTGTTATTCTCCCCGGAGAAGGCCTGAACCTGTCTAAACATCCCGTGTCAACCACTCTGCGTGATTTTATCTCTAGGAGACCCCCCGAATCAAACAATCTTTACGTAAGATCGGTTCTAATACACCGACAGTGCTCGATTCATATTTTATTGCAAATGTGTGACGGCGCTGGTTAGATCAGGAGCAAAAGTGCTTCACATCGGCATTTTCTGGAATTTTTTGGTTTTCTTAATTTTCTCTATTTTTTCTTCCTTTTCCTGCTTTCTATATTTTAAATTTTCCTCATAAACCTTTGTTTCTTTCTTTCTTTTTCCACTTATTTTTTTAGAAACATCATTCGATTTACATTAATAACTGATGGATAAACTATATAAATACTCCACCTTTACATTGAAAATTTTAGATGAACAACATGTCACTATCAAGTTCTTGAGTCGATGATATGCTTTGAATCGCTTTATCTTTCTCGTTGGACAATTCGGATCTTGCAATGGCGGCATGCTACCGATGATCACGGCGGTGGGAAGTAGTAGATTGTCGATGATCTTCATTGATGTATAGGACCCGCACCTCGATGCGGATGTTGTTTGTCAAAAGAAAATCAAATGAGGTTTATTTATACCCAACTCAGACGATGTCGATCTCGGCGTAAGTATCACCATCATCGTGCGGGTGAATCGCTCCTATAAAACCCATCACGTGGCGGCAAATCCATTGCTCTCCCTAGTGGCTAGGATTCATGTTTCTTCTGCGGTTGTTGTGTTTCTTTTTCCTTGACGAGTCTAGACTACTTAAAATATTGTGGTTCTTTGGGCTCGCTGCCAAGCCGCCGAAGCATAGCGAGCACATATAGCACCGCTAGACCGTGTAACGTTGGCACGCAAAGCTGTAGCGGCACATGCGATTCGACGTTGAGCATGCTTGCTTGAATACCTAATGAGATCGTGCGAGGAGCACATGCTGTTCTGACTTCCAAGCATCCAAGGGCATGTACAATGCGAGATACTTATATACGAGTGCTTAAAGAAAGATAATATAGCCACGTCATTTCCTCCTATGCAAGCATCTTTTTTGTAAGTGTTTAGATGATTGTATTATCTATTAATTATATATAGTTTATACATAAGCACCTCTTAAGCACTGGTGCCTAATTAAGCATCGATGATACAAAATAAGCACCTTATCTATTCACGTGGTAAGAAAAATCAGTCTTTCTTTGCTAAGCATCTCTCTAAGCACCTACATTGTACATGCTTTAACTATGACTCCGGTGGTTGGTTGAGGCGTGACGGCGTTAGCGTAGCCACCAATGAATCAATGAATTTCAAAGCAAATGCCACAACCGCTTAACGAGTTACGACGGATGATTGGTGTGGGAGCATGCGGATATCATGGGGATATGCTCTAGATCTTATGATGATGTGACAATTGGCAATGGCGTTTACGGTTTATCGTTTCACGTGTTTTCGGCAAAGTTCAGTGCTGTCAGGCCATAACCGGTCTGACCGGCTAGGGGCGGCGGTTAGACCGCTCCATGCGGCGGTCTAACCGGCTCAAAGGTGGCGGTCGGACTGGCAATGTCAGAAAGTGTTGAATTGAGCTGGGCCAAAAATAGAGGGTGTAGGCAAGAGAGGAGATTCTATTGCACTTGGTACCACAATTTTTGGAGTCTTCAGTCAAAAGTTCCATTGGTTTGAAATTTCCAGTACGTTTTAGTTTTCAGAGGTTGAAAATTGGCTAAGTCATTACTGGCGGTCTGACCGGCCAATAGCTGGCGGTTAGACCGGCTAGGGTGGCTGATCGAGCCAAGCTCTAAAGGGCGGTCGACCGGTTTTTCACTGGTTAAATGCGCCGTCGTGGCGGCGATATTCGATTGTTAGGTCAAAGTCATGAGTTTCAGGGCATATATGTTGCATGATGCATGTTTTGACTAACATGGGTCAAGTTGTGAAGAATTTGTTCCCAAATTCGGTTTACTTGTCTATTGTTGTGCAGGTTGTTTGGTGGTCAACGACGGTCAACGGCGAGGATGATCGGGACTAGTCTTGGAGATATGAGGTCCAGAATGATCGATGATGCCGGGTGAGGTCAATGTACTCAAGCGTGGCGCAAGATGGACAAGGGTGACCTATTGGCTAATCCGAGGCGCAAGATGGCGCAAGGTGTAGCTAGTTAGGTCAAGAGGTGTTAAAGATGGCGCATTAAAATACGTGCGTATGTGTCCCGTTTGTTTTGGGCCTTAACGGGAGCCCAATAGAGTCAAACTTCTAGAAGGTCTAAGTCTCCACTATAAATAGGAGAGAGAGGTGGCTGCACCTCCTCTTCGTCTCTTTTGTAATTTTTGTAAACCCTAATTTTCTTAGGGAGAGTTTTTGTGGAGGCTAGGGTTCTTGATAATTTGATGTGATTTTCGTGCTCTTGGATTGAGCATTGTCCTCCATTGATGGAGAGATTGTAAGCCCATATAATATCAATCAATCAAAGGAAAGTTTGGTCAATATTTTGTCTCATTGCGTTCTTTCTCTCTATTTGATGATTTTGGGTCTTTCTTTGATCCGTGAGTTTTTGCTTAGTTTCTTCACGTGATCTAGCTTGCTTTGATGTGTGGGATTCTATCTAGGATCATATTGATCATCAATCACCCACGAGCAAGAGTTTTGACCTAGTTTTTGTTTTGACCCGGTTTTGCACCTTCATCATCTCAAACGGAAAAGGAACGCAATTCTCCCACGAATTATCACAATATACTATTGGGATAGCTTCCTAACATCATAGAGAAGGTGTGTTCCAAGTTTCATCGAGTTTGGAGTTGTAGATCAAAAGTTACATCTATTTGCAACTTCTCTCATCGGGCTGTCTGTACTGTTCTGGAGCCCGACGGTCAGACCGTCGTGTCCCACCGGTCAGACGGCAATACCAGCGGTCAGACCGCCATCTACCAAGCGGTCAGACCGGCCAGCAGATTGTTTTGCTTTAATCTTTGTTGATTATGTCTTATTATTTAGGAGTTTAAATTAGATTCAATATTAGTCTTCCGCTGTGCTGATATACTGATCTTCATAGGATCTATAGCTACTGGAGTAAAGTTTTATTGAATCCATTATTTGTGAAAAAGTGAGCAGGCTCCTATTCACCCCCTCTAGTCACCTTTTCGGTCCAACAAGTGGTATCGGAGCCCGGTTAGTTCAATTTTGATCTTAACCGGTCACTAAACTTGGCGATGGATAGATACTCTATAAAGCCTTATATCTTCAATGGGCACGACTATGCCTACTGGAAGAATCGCATGCGAGTCTTCCTTAAGAGCGAAGGACACGCTATATGAGAGGTTGTTCGAGTCCCGCTCGTTGTGCCCGAAGTTGCTACGCCGGTTTTAGAAGCCCTTTTGGCTAACAACAATAAGGCTAAAAACCTCTTGTATGGTGGGATTGAGAGATAGGAGTATGATTGAATTTGCAATCTTGAGACTGCGTATGAGATTTGGAACACTCTCGAAACCTATCATGAGGGTTCGTCCCAAGTCAAGAAAGTACGCCAAACAGTCTATAAGCGTGAATATAATAAATTCGAGATGCATCCTAGAGAGAGCATCGTTGACATTTTCAGTCGCTTTAATAAAATGATTAATCAAATGAAGGTTGTTGGTATTGAATATTCTCAGTCTGAAAATGCCACCCACCTCTTGGCTGCAATCAACACCAAGGAGTGGGAGATAAAGGCTACTGCCATTGAGGAGAATGTCAATCTGTCTGATCTAACTTTGGAGCTGCTCTATAGCAAGCTTAAGACTCATGAGATCAAGAGGATTGATCATCCCAAAAAGAAAAACATGGCTTTGGTAGCAGACCCGCTCAAGAGAGCTTCTGATGGGTCTTTTGAGTCTTCTTTTGGATTTTCGCTTGCTGGTTTATCTGCAATTCATGAAGAAGTGTTTGAGAGTCTTCCTGAGGCTGAGTTGGCCTTCATAGTCAAAAAGGTCACACGGGCCTACAACAATATGAGAAACAGAAATCGAGGAGGTCCCGTGACTTGCTATGAGTGTGGTGAGCTAAATCATATCCGGGCAAATTGCCCCAAGCTGAAAGGTAAGAACATCCATAACTAGGGAAAGCCAGCTTGGCAGAAGCCTCAATGGAACAAATCAAGGTTTGATACTGCCAAGCTGACAAAGGCCGCTCACCGGGTGCTTGCCGCTTTTGAGGATCAATCCTTAAACGATGTTGACTCCGGAAGTGAGGAGGACAAGGAGGAGGAGATCCCTCAAAACAAGAAGAAGGGGAAGGCCAAGGATTTCACCGGCTTGTGGTTCATGGCCGACTCCGTTGACGATGACAACGATGAGGTACCTCCTTCCTATGATGTTCTTTCTGATAGATGTGAATCTATATTTGAGCAACTCATGAGTAAGGATAAGGCTTTAGAGTTTGTCATGGCCAAGAATAAGGAATTAGAGTCACAAATAGATAATTTGACTTTAGAACTTAAAAATGCTAAGACTCTTGAATCAGATGAATGCTCATCTTGCCATGTTATGCACTAAGAATTTGCTAAACTGCAATATGCTCATGATATTGCTTTGCAACAACTTGAAAATGCTAGGACTGAACTTGTTGAGGTTAAATCTGCTCCATGTGAAAAATACTTAGAGTCTAACAAGTTAGTTGCTTCTAGTGTGGTTGATTCTAGCCTTTGTACTTTTTGCTTAGAACGCGAACATGAAGTTAAAGATATCTTAGAAGCAGCTAGAGCTAAATATGCCAAGCTTAAGGACAATATTGAGTCTTCTACATGTGCTTCATGTCCAGCTCTTAATCTTGAAACTGCTTTATATAAGGAAAAATATGCTAGAGCCATTAAGGGTAAAACCTGTGAATCATGTGTTAATCTTAAAGAAGAAAATGCTTATCTTAAGGATACCTTGGAAAAATTCTCTAAAGGTAAGAAATAATTAAACATGATTCTGGACAAGTCTAAAACTCCTTATAAGAAGCAAGGATTAGGATACAATCATGTTTAAAATAATTCTAACCCAAAAGTTACTCAAGTATTGGAAAATGGGTTAATTGAATTCAAAACACAACCTGCAAAAACTATCTTTAAATCTGCAGGTGTTGCCCAACCATTTGTTAAGTCTAAGGGTGCTTCTCCCAGTGGTATTAAGTATCATTGCACCTATTGCAAAAAGGATGAACATTTGATTGAGTTCTGTTGGCGTAGGTTGAAAATTGATAAGAAAAATTTTACTAGAATTTCATCTAATCAACCTAGAGCTTCTATGAGACATGGTAACATAGAAAAGAATTAACCTGGTTTAGGATTTGTGTCACATGCTCATCATCATGTTCCTAGACATGATAACTCTCATGTTACTTTAACCATTGCTCATAATAGAACTTCAAATAAAATCAAGGATAACACTTCTGCTTTGCATACTACTCGTAGACGTGTGTCTCAGTACTGGGTTCCTAAGTCTTGTTTAACTAACCCCAGTATTGAGACACATCGTTCTTCTGTTCCTTGATTTTCAGGATTACCGCGGAAAGAGAAAGGACATGTAGTTCATCGACTCTGGCTGTTCACGCCACATGACCGGAGACTCAAGATGGTTCACCTCTTTCACGCGGTCGACAGGTGATGATTTCATCACCTTTGGAGATGATAAACAAGGGCGAATTGAAGGAACGGGACCGATCAGGGTGAACGACAACTTCATCCTAAAGGACGTCGCCCTTGTGGACAAGCTAATGTTTAATTTGCTTTCTGTGTCTCAACTTCTTGATGATGGCTATGAGACTATATCTAAGAAAAATGCTTGTAGGGTGCTTGATTCAACTGGTGAGCTTGTTTTTGGGATTACTAGAGTTGCTAGGTTCTTTGGAGCTAATTTTTCTGAATCTCTTGCTGCTTCTCTCAAATGCTTGATTTCATCATCTTCTTCTGAGTTTTGGCTTTGGCACCATCGTTTGGGGCACACTGGTTTTGATCATCTGACGTGAGTTAGCAACCTTGAGCTTATGAGAGGTTTGCCCAAATTCAAAGCTGTCAAAGATGCTGTATGTGCGCCCTGTAGGCATGGCAAACAAGTTGTCGCCTCACATCCTTCAGTGACTATGGTCATGGTGACTGAATTTGGGACGGTTGCTTCATATGGATCTTTATTGGTCCCGCTAGGGTTCGGTCAGTTGGTGGAAAATGGTACATTCTTGTCATAGTCGATGATTTTTCTAGATATACTTGGGTGTTCTTTTTTTCTTCGAAGGATGAAGCTTTTGATTATTATCATGATCTTGTTCTGCGTTTGGCTTCTGAACTTCCGGGTGCCTTGAGAGCGATCCGCAGTGACAATGGCACGGAGTCCAAGAATACCTCATTTGCTTCTTTTTGTGCTGAGCGTGGAATTGAGCATCAGTTTTCTTCTCCACACGTCCCTCAACAAAATGGCGTTGTGGAAAGGAAGAACATGACCCTGGTCGAGATGGCTAGGACGATGCTAGATGAGTATATGGCACGGAGATTGTGGATATCATGGGGATATGCTCCAGATCTTAGGATGATGTGACAATTGGCAATGACGTTTACAGTTTGTCGTTTCATGTATTTTCAAAGAAAGTTGATCTTTGTCGAGCCATAACCGGTCGACCGGCCGGCCGGAAGTCGATCCGGTCCATGCGGCGACCGCCCAAAGGTGGCGGTCGGACCGGCAATGCCAGAAAGTGTTGAATTGAGCTGGGCCAAAAATAGAGAGTGTAGGCAAGAGAGGACATTCTATTGCACTTGGTCCCATAATTTTTGGAGTCTCCAGTCAAAAGTTCCATTGGTTTGAAATTTCCAGTAGGTTTCGGTTTTCAGAGGTTGAAAATTGGCTAAGTTATTACTGGCGGTCTGACCGGCCAATAGCTGGCGGTCAGACCGGCCAGGGTGGGCGATCAGACCCGCACTTGGTCCCATAATTTTTTAAGTCTCCAGTCAAAAGTTCCATTGGTTTGAAATTTCCATTAGGTTTCGGTTTTCAGAGGTTGAAAATTGGCTAAGTCATCTTGTGGTCGGCCGCTTGGCGGTCGACCGCTTGGTCGAGCCGGCGGCCAGGTGAAAGCGGCCGACCGCTCTAAGGGGCGATCGGCCGGTTTTCACTGGTTAAATCGCCTGTCGTGGCAAATGATATTCGATTGTTAGGTCAAAGTCATGAGTTTCAGGGCATATATGTTGCATGATGCATGTTTTGACTAACATGGGTCAAGTTGTGAAGAATTTGTTCCCAAATTCGGTTTACTTGTCTATTGCTGTGCAGGTTGCTTGGCAGTCAACGACGGTCAACGGCGAGGATGATCGGGACTAGGCTTGGAAAACTGAGGTCCAGAACGATCGACGATGCCGGGTGAGGTCAATGTACTCAAGCGTGGTGCAAGATGGACAAGGGTGGCTGTCGGTGTATTAGAACCGATCTTACGTAAAGATTGTTTGATTCGGGGGGTCTCCTAGAGATAAGATCACGCAGAGTGGATTGACACGGGATGTTTAGGCAGTTCAGCCTTCTCCGAGAGAATAATAACCCTAATCCTGTGTATGGTATTCTTGATGATCAAGTAAAAGACTAAGACTATTACGAGAATAGCACTTGTGTTCCTACTTGGTAGCTCTTGTTCCTCTTCCCTATCTCTCCGATCGATGCCCTTATATAGTCGTGAAGAAGTAGCCGTTTTGCCTGCGGAGATGCGCTGATTAATCCATGCTGAATCGCGATGTTGGCGATAATTATGGCGCCTCGGCTTCTTCACGCCGTCGGCAATTATCTTCCGAGATAATGGGGTAATTACGCACCATTAATAAGCGGAATAATAGTGCGTGCGGACCGCTCGATTCCTTAATCAATTGGACCCACTCGCTGTAGGTTTGATTATAAGGTGGTCGTAGTTTACAGTCGTAGAAGAACTTACGACCGGTGGCGATCGTAGAAGGACTTACGACCGGTAGCGATCGTAGAAGGACTTACGACTATGTAGTGGTCGTAGAAGGACTTACGACCATGATATAGTCGTAGCAAGACTTACAACCACTTATTGGACTTCTCCCTTTTAGATAAGGGTACCTCAGGGGACTATGTGACATCATATTTACCCATAATAAAATTATAGATAAAATATAAAAATGAGGATTATTAGATCCTCGTCATCTAGCCCCCACTTCAAGTGAAAGTAACTTACTTGATAAAGGTTTCAGTAAATGGACTTACGACCATGAGAATGTCGTAGAATGATAGTCGAAGGAAAAACTCTTCGACATTTGAGTGTTGCTTTGACCAGAATTTGCTTTATCACGAAGGTTGCTTACGACTATCAAAAGTCATAAAAACCCTATGACCGTCGATGGTCGTGGTAGGGAATCGGAGAAAAAGCTCTTAGATTGATACTTCCTTCGACTAGAAAGACTTGGTCAAGAATGTAATTTTGCTTGGAGGTGACAATACGTACCTACTTTTTCTCGAGCGGACCATCCGAGAATTGCAACCGTCTCTCATAGACTTGTCCGATGAAGCGGTTCCGGCGGTACAACCATCTATCATAGACCTATAGCCGGACGGTTTCGGCGGCGGAGATCGTCTGATTATAAAAACTTACGGGAGGTAGACTTGGATTTTACTTTTCCCCAAATCACTCCATTGTTCTTGAGCTCTTGCTTTCTCCGTCTTGACTAGGTTTCATCTTCTCATGCCAACCCAATCAAAAAAACTTCTTTCGGCGAAATGGCGGAGAGTTTCGAATGGGAGGAATCGGAGATGGATGCGGCTAAGATCAAGATCTTGGTCGATCTTGGGAAGATCGAGAAGGCTCGTGAAGTGGATTCCGCTATCGGGCGTGATCGCCATCGGGGAAAATGGGCAAATCCCGTCTTCCAAGCGTATTGTGAGTGCGGCCTTGATTGCTCGCCCACCCCTTTCTTCTGATGAGTACTCGAACACTTTGGGGTGGGCGGTGTGAACTTAGGTCCCAATTCCATTACCATGTTGAGTGTGTTCGTGTATCGTGCGGCGTACACAGGGATTCCGGATCTCGAGTGCTCCAATATTATTATGGGATGGCTCGACAAACCGAATCGCCGGAAGTCGTGGTCTGCAAGCTCCACGACTCGAAGTCGAAGGAGTACATTGAGTTTCACCCGGTCTTCGTGGCGGTGGAGGAAGAGGTGGTTCTCTTTGGAAGGTCACCTCAAGACGACCTTTCTTTCGTGGGGAAAGTCTGCTGAAAAGAAATCTTCATGGGATTCAACCCACGAAGATATTAGCGGATTAGCCCTTATATTCAAGCCATTAAGGACTTGAAGGAAGAAGGGTGGCCGGATGGCATGTGGTGAAAGATTTCATCACCTGCCAATTAGTCCTCTGAAGAAGCGAGCATCTCCTATGTGGAGGTACTCGGAAGAGGAGACCCCACCGAGACTACGAGGAGGGTAAGCAATTGTCGACTTAACTCTCCGTTTGGTCTTTCTCAACTTTGTCTAATATTTTTATCTGTTTACGCAGATCTTTCACAGGCTGAGGTTGACTCCAGAGTCAGACTCATCTGTGAGAAGTCCCCGCCACTCCGAGGGGCGGTTCCTCAAGTCATTGCGGTTTTGTCCGCAGATGAAAGGATAGAGCGCCTAAAGGTAATCGTAAATCGATTCTCTCTTTAGGACTTTATAGTCGTAGAAGATACTTACGACTAATGGTGATCGTAGAATATCTTACAATCAAGAAAAAGTCGTAGAAAAACTTACGACTTGGTACTAGTCGTAGAAAAACTTACGACTAATTAGTGATTCTTCTTTTACTCGCTTTGCTTTACGAAAGTAGGCATGGAAAATCGCCGGACGACGAAGAAGTCGCTTACGATGACTATTAGCGCCGGGTTGTCGAAGACAAAGACTCGGCTCCTCCCTCGAAGAGGCGTCGACTTGTAAAATCTGCAGACAAGGGGAGCAAGTTCGAGTTCGGTCTTTCGACCAAACCCTCTACAAGGCTGCGGCACCGTAGTTGTATCTGGCCGCCGAGGCGCGGCCGTCGAGCCGAGGAGGTTGAAGCGGTTGAACCTCTCAAGCGCAAACCTCGCAAGGCTAAGGTACCCTTCTATTATGACACGGAATCTTTCGCGATTGGTGCCACTCCTAGTTTTATTAAACAAGCTGGAAAGGGAGAACTGGAAGGATTTTATGTCTTTTATGAAGGGCGATCTTGCATCGGCACAACTCGCAATCGAGGCGATCTTTATACGGAATGGTCGAGACACCTCTCGTCCATCCGGAAGATCGAGAAACGAGCTCGGTTCTGTTCAAACTCTGACGACCGCGTGGTCGTGGCGAGCCAATTGTTGAACCTCGACCGACGTGGTCGTGGAGAAGAAGAGGTCCTCCGTTGGGAGGATTGCTCCAAAATTCTGGTTAAGACCGAGTGCGAGGTATGTGAAATGTCTTGAAGTGTAAGAAGGACATTTACCTTTTCTTTTCACAACCCGATTTGCTTTTCTTTATTTGATCCGACTCCTTGACCCAGGAATGCTTCACGAGAAGTCCATTGCTATCCCTTGACCTTCGGAGAGGTAGCAACGGAGGTGGTCGAAGCATCACCCTTGGCCCGGTGGCGATGAAGTCGAGACTCCCAGTGTCTCCCATCTGCTGAAGTCGTAACACGACTCTTGAGGTAGCGTATTCTTCGTTGAGGTGGCGCTCGACTCTCAAGTCGTAGAAACAACAGAGGCGGTGTGGAAGCCTCTGGTCAAGGTGGTGACCACTGCGCACCGCTCTGGGAAGGAAATCGTAGGGGCGTTCCTTCCCTACCCAAAGAGAAATCACGAGAACGGAAGGAGAAAATTTCAACTTCGTGGTGACTTCTTTGGGCTGCCTCCGTCGTAGGGTCTTACGCACAAATCTAGTGACCGAGTCCCCATCCCAAAGATATTCCCAATACGGACAATACTTTTGACAACGCGCCTCGAGAAGGTGTGGTGGGACAAAGTCGCGAGGATAGATAAGTGCGACACGGACCTTGTATATTCGATTTTTGCTAGAACGACTATGAATGTAAGTATCTTCGAATACTTATATATGTGGCTTTCCTTCCCTTCTCACTATTTTCTTTTTGCGAAGCTCGAGCAAATTCTTTGTTGTCGGTGAGTATCATCGACAACTTTTAAAGCTAAGACAAGAGAAGGAACTACTCTGTGAGGCGAGAGGTGGTAAGTCAATTATCATTCATAGTTGTTTTTGACTTAAATACTCGTAAAAAGTTTCACGAGAATAGTCATGGAAGAAACTCATGACAAGTATCGATCGAAAAGAACTTACGACTATTTACGACCGGTGGTGGTCATAGAAAGACTTACAACCATATCTTAGTCGCGAAAAAACTTACGACTAGGTCGGTGGTTGTAGAAGTACTCACAACCATTCACCGATGTTTATCTTCGTTCTGTTTTTGTAGGTTAAGCGGTGATCGAAGACCTTAGTGACTCACTCGATGTGAAAAGAGGAGTCGAGAAGGCTAAGGAATGAAGTATTAGTTCTCTCGGATAGACTTGAGAGTCTCTGCATCTAAAAGATTGCGGGAAAAATAAGCGATAAGTTCGAACTTAAGGCGCTTTTGATCTTTAACCTTTACTCGACCCTCCTTTCTTCTCGGATAAAGAAAAGAGATCACGAAGCTCGGACGAAGTTCAAGAAAAATCTTTGGTTATTCAGAGTTTTCCGCATTCTGCGAATAAGGATCAAGAACTCGAGGGTTTTAGAACTCGATTAACGGTAAGTAAATCTTTACTGTTATTCTTTTTAGTATTTTCCTTTTCTAATGCCAATTTCTTGTTCGAAATTGCTTTGCCCAATTGAGAAGCCTCGAGGTGAAATCCAAGCAAAGACCTTAATCGCAATGAGTCCGTCGCATTGCTAAGATGAATCTGAGAGGACATCGAGCATGGGAGCAAAAGCATCTTTGAAACTATTGCTTCCCATCGAGAAGAGGTCAAGAAATTGGATTCTCAATTAGTAGGTAAGAAAAGCTTTTACCTATAATTATCTTTGTGTTATCTTCCTCTAGAAGTATATCTTTGTTTGACCGATATTATTCTTTTGGTAACAAGTGGTGAAAACAAGAAGCTTCGAGGCTTCGACTTGTACCCAGCAGAGATGGAGTCGATGAAGACTAGTCTTCAAGGCAACATCACTCTCTGAACAATGTGTAATGAGCTACATTACGAGGAAAAACTCCTCGAGAAGATACCATAGTCGCTCACACAAGTACCATTGGGGAACAAGTCGGAAAATTGCAAGAAATGGTGACCACTCAAGACTAATCAAAATTTGAATCGATAAGGGAAGCGATGGAAAAGCTGCGATAAGTTACGCTTTGGCGAAACTTAAAGCTCAAGACCCATGTAATGTTAAACCAATTGAAGCCGACTTATTTGTCCTTGTAAGGCGCACAATTTTTGTTAATGAGTAATATATGATCCGCTTCATTTCACGAAAATCATCTTGTCGAGTAGTTAGTAACTCAAAAGATAATAAGCGAGCGAAAGACTAAGAATTGAAGTCAAATTAATAACTTTATCCTAGCCCCGACTATTTGCTTAGATTGTTTAGACAATCTAAATAAATAGTGTTTAAAAATGGGGTTTACGAAAACAAAGAGGTTTATTTAACTTATAGCTTTTGTTACGGTTGTTAAGCCTTTGTCGAAAAGAGTAGAAACGACTTGACACTAGGAAGTTCCTTCTAGTGGGCGGGACCACGTCTGAGAGAGGAAAGACTTCGACTAGGTGATGTTCCCATCTCGACTAGTTTAATCAAACCAAGAACGACAACTTGAGTTAAACAAGCGTCTTAGAGTACTTTAGTCATTCGTTCGTCCTTTTTGGTGGACTTGATAAGTCTTTTCCAATGAGCAAAGTAGGAGATGGCGACACTAGGAAGTTTCCTTCTAGTGGGCGGGACCACATGCGAGAGGAAAGACTTCGACTAGGTGTGTCTCTTCCTTCGACGCTTAAAACAAATCGAGTACACCAAATGTGGTCGAACAAATGTAAGAAAGTGCACTCTACTTAGAATATTTTTGAATTTCTTGGAAAAAATAGACTAAGATTGAGAGAGTTGGCTTTGATAACATTACGACTAGATAAAACCCGAGCTCTTTGTATTGGCGGAAAAAGTGAGTAACAGTCGATGCTAGGAAATTCCTTCTAGTGGCGTAACCACATGCAGAGAGGAGAAGTTTCGACGGATGATGTTTCTCGCTTTTGGCGGTAAAGAAAGCTGCGTGTTTTCATATCATAGTCGAAAGATTAAAAAGCACTACTCAAAAATTAAGGCAAAAAGAGGTAGAAAGAACACGGACTTTTATTGCACGAGAAACCGGTCACACATAGAATTTGCGTGGCGGTCGATGTTCCAAGAGTTTGAGAGAACTCGCCCATCTTCCATTGCTAGTCGTGCAGGCCGAAGGAGTTATTCGACCATCGTAAGGACCTTCCCATTTAGGGAAAGTTTATTCGATTAGACTTGGATTGGCGAGCCTCAATACCAAGTCACCTACAACAAAGGTCATGAGGTTGGACCTTACGATTATAGTATCTGCGCAGGCTTGTTGGTAGACCGCCAAGCGGATTAAGGCTAGGTTTCTCCTCTCTTGAGTAGGTTAATGTCATCTCGCTCGAAGTTGTTCTGGTCCGAGTTGTTGAAGGTTTCAACTCGTGTCGACCGCAATTTTAGCTCGGAGGAAGCATGGCTTCGCTCCAAAACTAGAAAAAATGGTGTTTCTCCCGTTGCTCATTGGTGGTCGCATTTAACCGCCCATAATATGGAGGGTAATTCTTGTACCCAAGCCCCGGCGCTTAACAAGTCGGGTCGAAGACTCGAGTTTTAATTCCTCGCATTATTTGGCGTTTGCGTTCGATCGCCCCATTGCTTTGGGGATGTGCGAAGCATAGCATAACTTGGTACCCAACTCGTCGCAAAATTCACGAAATTTTGCACTTGCGAATGTTTACCATTATGCGTAATTATCCGACTCGGAACTCCAAATCGACTAATTACGCTTCTCATCATGAACCTTTTGTCGCTTAGTTGTTATCGATTCTGAGTTCACTTGATCCATTTTGTGAACGTGTCAATAGCCACAAAAGGAATTGAAACCTCCGGAGCTTTGGGAAGCGGTCCTAGGATATCAAGCCCCAGTGCAAAAGGCCAAGAAAGAGGTATTGTTTGTAATGCTTGAGCGGTTGGTGTATCTGTCTACCATGGAATTGTACTCGGACACACTTTTAACCACCTCCATAGCATCGTGCAGGTCAGAGGCGGTAAAAACCTTGTCGAAAGGCTTTACCAACCAATGTTACTCAGGAGGCATCGTCCCACGATGCCACTGTATATCGTGAAGGAGTGTTATTCCTTCGTTTTGCGGAATGCATCGCATGAGTATTCCTTGGGTTCCTCGTTTATAGAGGACTCCTTCAACCAAAGTATACATTTTGGCTTTTGGGATAATCGATGCGCCTCAAGATCATCTTGGTCTGGAACCCTTGTAAAGATACTCGTAGATGGGAGTCATCCGTATCCTCGTAATCTAATGAGGCCATCTCAAGAGGAGGTGTTTCGATTCTTCGACTGAGACGGTTTTGGAGTTGCTCCAAGAAAACTCCTTTTAGTGCTATGTGGATCGGGAAGAAGCCATCCGAGCAAGTTGGTCTCATGAGGAAATTATCCTTCGAGGATAAATTGTACCTCGAAACCTAAAAATGTTTTTCTAGCTTACGTGCTTGATAAGTACCGAGCCATTGTTGAGTTAGAGCACCGGTACTCTTTCGATTTGATTCACGACTAGTTGAGAGTCTCCTCTCACGAGTAGTCGATTTAATTGAGAGTGCTTTCGCACTCGTATGCCGACTAGCAAACCTTCGTACTCTGCCACATTGTTAGTAGCCCGAAAGTTTAATTGTATGGCATACTTTAAGGTTTCTCCAGGTAGGAGATACGGGACCACCCGACCCGAGCCACTTAAAGTAAGTGACCGTCAAAGTACATCATCCAGCAGTGGTGGGAATCGTCTTGGGGATCTGAGCAGTTCAGATTTGTCCATTCGGCGACAAAGTCCGCCAAGATCCGGATTTTATGGCCGTTCGGGACACGAAATGGAGGTCGAACTCCCAAGTTCGATTGACCATTTTGCCATGCGTCCATTGTTTCCTTATTATGGAGGATTGCTCCCAAAGGAAACTCGGGCAACACTGACTATTTTGTGCGCTGAAAATAATGCGCGATTTCCTCGAAGACATGAGGAGGGCATATAGAAGTTTTGGACCCGAGGGTAACGCTCCTTAGGCGTGTAAAACTTCCGACGTAGTAAACCGGTCGTTATGCGTTTTCACGCTCTCGACTAGTATCTGCGCTTCTTTGCTGTGGCGTGGCGGCTAGGTAAATTAAGAGCGTCTCTTCCGGCTTTGGAGAAACCGAGCAGAGCACTCGAAAGATACCTCTTGACATCCTCAAAGGCAACGTTTGCCTCGTTCGACCACTCAAAACCTTCATGTCTCCCGAGAAGTTTAAAGAAAGGTAGTCCTTTTTCTCCTAGTCGTGCGATGAAACGACTTAAAGCCGCCATGCACCCAAAGAGTTTTGGACTTCCTTTTTGTGTTTGGAGGGCGATCCGGAGGATGGCTTTTATTTTTTCAGATTTGCTTGATTCCTCGTTCGGATACTAGGAATCCAAGCAATTTTCTGAAGAAATTCCAAACACACACTTCTCGGATTGAGTTTTAAGCGGTGCTTTACGAGGTTGTCGAATGTTTCTTGTAGGTCGGTGATATGATTAAGTCTCTTAATGCTTTTACGACTAGATCATCAACATAGGCTTCCAAATTCGGCCTAATTGAGATGAAAAAGTCGATTGCATTAAGCGTTGAAAAGAAGCACCGCATTCTTTAGACCAAATGGCATTTTGACATAGCAAAAGGTACCAAATGGAGTAATGAATGCGGTCTTTTCTTCATCGTTTAAACACATATTGATCCGTGGTATCGAATATGCATCTAAAAACTTAATATCTCACAACTGCAGTTGAATCAACGGTGATCAATACGAGGTAAAGGGAAATCATCTTTTGGACAAGCTTTATTAAGATCGGTAAAGTCCACGCACATCGCCATTTGCCGTTTGACTTTTTGACCATTACAGGTTAGCCAACCACTGGGTGGTTGACTTCTCTTATAAAGCCCGCTTTAAGTAGCTTATCCAACTCGACTTAATAGCATCTCGTCGATCGGGGCAAATCTCCGTAATTTTTGTTTTACGGTACTTTATCGGTAGTAAAGCTAGCACATGCTCGATTACCTCCACAGGGACTCGGGCATGTCGGATGCTTGCCACGCAAAGACATCTGCGTTAGCTCGGAGGAAGGTAATGAGGGCGTCTTCCTATTTGGGGTCGGAAGTCTCCCGATGCGAGCAGTCTTGAGGGTTCTTCTGCGTCGGAGGAACCTCTTTGACTTGATCGTTCGGCTTTGGTGCGACTTTGAGGCTTCACTTGCTAGTCGAAGGTCGACTTTCATCTCGAGTTGGTATTTGACCAACCATCTCGAGGATCGACGGTGCCGACTATCGCCATCTTTTGTCACATTGAATGGTGATCACTCCTTTGGGACTGGCATCTTAAGACATTGATACGTAATGAGTAGCCATTAAGAATTTTGCCAAAGTTGGTCGTCCGAGTATGGCATTATATGCCGATCGAAATCGACCACATCAAAGGAGACTTTCTCCGTCACGAAATTACTTGGTGAGCCAAATGTTAAAGGAAGAGAAACTTGGCCAATAGGTTTGGTCAAGACCCCTACAATTCCATGAAAGGAGTATCGTCTCGCCTTACCTTTGTCCCGGTACTTGCATCTCGTCCGGGGCATTAGTAAATAATATGTTCAAAGAATCGCCACCATCAACCAACACTCGATTGACCCGACGGCTTGTTGATGGTGGGTTCACCACAATCGGATATCGACTGATCGACTCGTAGTGATCGGACGGTCATCCTTCTCAAAAGAGATGGTAACTTCCGACCACTTCGTAATTTATTGACGAGAGGAGTATGTAGAGAATTTACCTCTCGTCCGCAGACTTTAAGTTGTCGTTTGGAGTCGTATGCCGATGATCCTCCGTAGATGTGCTCAACGGTATGTTGCGGATCTTGAACGGCATCTCCTCATCATCCGACGACTTTTGGCCACTCGTATGTCCTACCCGCCGAGAGTAGGGAGTGGTGCTTTCTTAGTTGTAGTAGTCTTGAGCTTTCTTTGGAAAACTTCGGCGATTCTATGAGGTCATGTCCTTCCTTTTATGAAAAGGACACCACCTTGGTTTGTCGTTCCTACGATCGTGGCGCTTACCTTTGCCTTGATCGAGTGCGACTTGGTGGTTTGGGGCTCTCCATCTTTCACGGCGGAACCTCCTTGGAACCACGGGCTTGTGGTTTTGATTTTATTTTCTTCTTGGACTTTTTGCTTTTTATCTTTACCAACTTCACGGCTCTCGAGGAGTATATGTTTCTCGATCGATAGTGTTGTTCCACTCGACCGCCTCGAAGCGATTGCATATCGATCGGCCATCTCGAAGAGTTCGAAGAATGATGTTGGGAGGATTCAGAGCAATGTCCTCCGTTATTCTTCTCATGCGGACTCCTTGCTTAAAAGCCACGATCACGGAGGAATCGAAATTTCGGAATTGAGTTACGAACCCGACTAAAGCGTTTGATGAATTGACGCAAAGTCTCGTTGTTGTTCGTTTTATCCGTGCAAGTCGTCTTCTTTTCGAGGCGGTTGTATGTGCCTTGGAAATTCGCTGTAGAAGATCACAGAGGTGTTGCCAAGAGTAGATCGACTCGAGTGGTTGGTTTAATAACCACGATCGAGCGGATCCTTCGAGCACGATCGGAAGGTAATTCGCCATTACATGCTCTCCTCCTCCTGCTTTGCTCGGACAATGTTGTATAGATCTGAAGAAATTCGATGGGATTTTGAGATCCATCAAATTTCTCCATGTTCACCGGTCGAAAATGAGGTGGCGGTAGAATCGCTCAAGGTCGGCGAAAATGCGGCATCCGTAATCACTTCTTGACGCCTTCTTTGTAGAAAAGAAGGGTTAATGTCACCAGTGATCGTATACGACGATACCCTGTGAACAGTGACTGCTCGTAGTAGGCCTCGCCTCTCGAGGAGAATACTCCTCGTATTCCACTCGCTAGAATTTCTTTGTCGGTGGTGAATGATCACCTCTTGAGGGGCTTCTTGATCTTGGTGATCGAAGGTATTTCTCGAATAGGGAATCGATTCGACTTATGGTCGTGTCGATTCCTACGTGAAAAATATTCGATTGATCGTAGTGAGGAAGTCGTATTGCTACGACTACACCGAGTGTTGTCGATGAGGTACCTCGATCTTGTCATTCTGATTCGAAGTCTTTGCGTAATCTCTTGACAAAGAGATCGTACCACAGCGTTCGAGCAAGCTCTTGGTCGGGATTCTCGAGCAAGTCGTTGATGTTCTGGAGTTCTTGTACCTCCTCCGACTGATGTTGAATGCGCCCAGGCAAGTTCTTCTGGACTGCAATTTTCTTTCTTCTGACGACATCAAAATCCTCCTCCTCAGGTCTTTGAGGCCTTCTTAGTGGAGTGCGAGAATGTCGAGGATTTCCCTCGCGTTCATCAGAGTGTTGGTCCTCTCTGCCAACGGTGGTGCCCTTGCCATTACCACGAGGGGGCGCAGTGTGTGATCTTCGGGGAGTGTCCTTATCTCGGCCTCCATGAGGTGACCGATTTGGGGAAGGGCGAAGACCTCCGTTGATGATTCTCACTTGCGCTCGAGGCCTCCCCGCTTGAGGAGTGCTCGAGGGACACCATCTGGCGACTTGGAGTAATCCCCTCCAGGTAGGGGAACTCCGGGTTATAACTGTCTCCATTCGCAAATGAGATCTGCGGGGAGACGGTCGAATTTGCAGGAAAAGCATGCTTGATCCCACCCTCTCTGGAGTTACCCTGAGAGAGAGAATCACTAGATGCTGGTGGAGTCCTGGAATGGTGGCTCCCAGAACTTGACTTACCAAGTCGGACCGTCTTAAGGGGACTTGAACACTCGGAGAAAAAACTCTCGTCGCGTTGTGAGTCCTCCTGGGGGCGGTCCTGGTCGGATTGACCCTTGTCCTTTGAGGGAAATGGCTCCTCTGTTGGACGTATTGTTGTGGGGGATAAGGATCCCTCCTCAACTCTATTAATGGGATGGTTTCTGGAGAATAATCTCAAGGCAACATCACCATCGTGGATGCATCACTCGGTTCATAGTCGAAACCGGCATCCATGTCGACGTCTGCGTAATCTGCCAAGTCAAACCAGTTCTCCTCGTTCCATTCTCCTGCCATGATTGCATGAGATTGGAAAAAGAGAGTATGTTGACAAGAGATTACCGGAAGATCCCCACGGTCGGCGCCAACCGTCGGTGTATTAGAACCGATCTTACGTAAAGATTGTTTGATTCGGGGTCTCCTAGAGATAAGATCACGCAGAGTGGATTGACACGGATGTTTAGACAGTTCAGCCTTCTCCGAGAGAATAATAACCCTAATCTGTGTGTATGGTATTCTTGATGATCAAGTAAAAGACTAAGACTATTACAGAGAATAGCACTTGTGTTCCTACTTGATCGCTCTTGTTCCCTCTTCCCTATCTCTCGATCGATGCCCTTATATAGTCGTGAAGAAGTAGCCGCTTTGCCTGCGGAGATGCGCTGATTAATCCAAAGATGTGAGCGCATCTTGGCGATAATTATCGGCGCCTCGGCTTCTTCACGCCGTCGGCAATTATCTTCCGAGATAATGGGGTAATTACGCACCATTAATAAGCGGAATAATAGTGCGTGCGACCGCTCGATTCCTTAATCAATTGGACCCACTCTTTGTAGGTTTGATTATAAGGTAGTCGTAGTTTACCTGGTCGTAGAAGAACTTACGACCAGGTAGCAGTCGTAGAAGGACTTACGACCAGGTAGCAGTCGTAGAAGGACTTACGACTATGTAGTGGTCGTAGAAGGACTTACGACCATGATATAGTCGTAGCAAGACTTACAACCACTTATTGGACTTCTCCCTTTTAGATAAGGGGTACCTCTGGGGACTATGTGACATCATATTTACCCATAATAAGAATTATAGATAAAAGATAAAAATGAGGATTATTAGATCCTCGTCAGTGGCCTATTGGTTAATCCGAGGCGCAAGATGGCGCAAGGTGTAGCTAGTTAGGTCAAGGGGTGTTAAAGACGGCGTATTAAAATACGTGCGTATGTGTCCCGTTTGTTTTGGGCCTTAACGTGAGCCCAATAGAGTCAAACTTCTAGAAGGTCTAAGTCTCCACTATAAATAGGAGAGGGAGGTGGCTGCACATCCTCTTCGTCTCTTTTGCAATTGTTATAAACCCTAATTTTCTTAGGGAGAGTTTTTCTGGAGTCTAGGGTTCTTGATAATTTGATGTGATTTTCGTGCTCTTGGATTGAGCATTGTCCTCCATTGATGGAGTGGCTGTAAGCCCATATCATATCAATCAATCAAAGGAAAGTTTGATTAATGTTTTGTCTCATTGCGTTCTTTCTCTCTATTTGATGATTTTGAGTCTTTCTTTGATCCGTGAGTTTTTACTTGATTTCTTCACGTGATCTAACTTGCTGTGACGTGTGGGATTCTATCTAGGACCATCTTGATCATCAATCACCCACGAGCAAGAGTTTTGACATAGTTTTCGTTTTGACCCAGTTTTGCACCTTCCTCATCTCAAACGGAAAAGGAACGCAATTCTCCCACGAATTATCACAATATACAATTGGGATAGCTTCCTGACATCATAGATAAGGTGTGTTCCAAGTTTCATCGAGTTTGGAGTTGTAAATCAAAAGTTACATATATTTGCAACTTCGCTCATCGGTCGTTCTGATGCGTACGGGCAGCCCGACGGACCGCCGTGTCCCATCGGGTCGACCGGCAATACAATGTGATCGGACCGCCTACCAAGCGGTCAGACCGGCTAGCAGATTATTTTTCTTTAATCTTTATTGATTTTGTCTTATTGCTTAGGGGTTTAAATTAGATTCAATATTAGTCTTCCGCTGTGCTGATATACTGATCTTCATAGCTTCTATAGCTACTGGAGTAAACTTTTATTGAATCTATTATTTGTTTAAAAGTGAGCGTGCTCCTATTCACCCCCCTCTAGTCGCCTTTTCGGTCCAACAGAGCACAAATCCTCCAGCGAGCGTACTGCACATTTATTTTTGCTAGCTCCCTTTGTACATACCACTCGGATCTACGATGGTAGAACTCGGAGATTGGGTAGTTTGGGGAAGGATTTTGTGGTAGAGGAAAAAGAACAAGACGGGGAACAGAGAACGGTAAGATTAGGATTCAGAGTTTTGTCTGTAGCGAATACATTTTCGATGTTAGGCTCATGCCTCGAGCAAAATACTTAAACCTCTCACGCGATAAGGGTCGGCAACTCGGGCCCACATCCCTTTAACATGAGCTGCAGCCCAATCATAGAACCCACTCGTCCGCTTTAAATTTGGAGCTGCACTGTCTGCTTCTTTTCCTCTACTGTTCACCATCTTGACAAAACCCAGTCTCATGTTCATCATCCAGCACCTGTTCAGGACTTGTGACATTCCCCCTTTCTTCAGAACCGGCTTGTCCCAAAGATGGCGCATTTGGAAACCAATTCTTCAGCTCCGTGAGGTCCTCCTAGGTCATGCTATCCGGTGAAGTACTGGAACCATTGCACCGGCACTTGAGTTCCCGATGTCGATTCCAAGCAGTGCAAGCGGTGATCCAGCACCTTGGCTGGAACTCTGTCTTCCTACAGCACCGGCAATCCCTGCAGTGCTATCTCCATCAGGGTTAAGGCTTTCCTCAGTTGTGATACGTGGATCACATGGTGAATGCCGCATGTCGTGGGCCACTTCAGTTTGTACGCTACCACCCCCACTGCTCGTCCACCTAAAAAGGTCCAAAATACCCGAAGGCCAATTTATGGTTAGGATGGGTTGCAACCGATGTCTGAACATAAGGTTGCAATTTCAAATACACCCAGTCGCTTGCTGCAAAGTTTCTTTTTTATCGTTTCAGATTGGCCTGTGATTTCGTTCTTTGACTTGCCCTGTTCAGATGCTGACACAATTGGCTGTTCATCAGCTCTCTGTTCTGAAGCCAAGCTGCTATGTCTGGAGACAAACAAGTCGCATAATCAACCATACGGAAGTGTCTCGGGCCATGTCTATACAACACTTCAAATGGCGATTTTCCCAACGTAGTATGGTACGACGCATTGTACCAGAATTCAGTCAAAGCTAGCCACTCTGACCATTTCCTCGAACATGCATGCACAAAACAACGCAGATACGTTTCCAGACACTGGTTGACCCACTCCGTATGTCCGTTCGTTTGCGAATGGTATGAAGAACTCATTCTCAGTTGTGTCTGCACCAATCAGAACAATTCCCTCCACATAGTACTTGTGAACACTCTATCCCGATCTAAGATAATGGACTGGGGAAGACCATGAAGTTTGAAGATGTTGAGGAATGCTTGAGCCACTTGAAAAGCAATGAATGTATGAGCTAGAGGTATGAAATGGACATGCTTAGAAAACTTGTCCACTACCATCATGATGATGTTGTAGTTTGAGGATCTCGGTAGCCCTTCGATGAAGTCCATTGACATGATTTGTCATGCATGTTCTTGTATTGTTAGGGGTTGCAGAAGACCCGGATACTTAACAAGTTCTACTTTTGTTTGTTTGCATACCGAACAAGATGACACAAAAGATCGAACATCTTTCTTCATTCCCGGCCAAGCAAATAGCTTGCGCAATCGACTGTATGTCACCTGAACCCCGAGTATCCCCCAATTTCACTAGCATGCATAGACTGCATAATCTTCTGCTGCATTGATGGATTTTCTCCCACCCATACCCTTCCTTCATATCTTAGAATGCCATCTTTTAGCTGAAATTTCAGATGGACCGCACCTTCCACACTTAGCTCTGTCATTAGATGCTCGATCTGAGGGTCTTTCTCATATCTTTCAACCACCTGTATCAACCAACTTGGTACATAGGTTGACATTGCCATCAGGTCATCCTTGTGTCCAGCAGCCTTTCTTGACAAAGCATCTGCAACCCTATTCTCTGCCCCTTTCTTATACATGAGACGGTATTGCAACCCCAACAACTTTGTCATAGCTTTCTGTTGCCACAGAGTCGTCAATCGTTGATCATCTAATTGGATTGGACTTGCCTGATCAGTTCGGATGATAAACTCTGCTTGTTGTAAATAAGACCTCCAGTGCTCCACCCCAAGGATAATTGCCAAGCTTTCCTTTTCATAAGTGAACAGACATTGTGTGCGAGGTCCTAATGAGTTGCTCAGGTATGCAACTGGATGCCCCTCTTGCAGCAGCACCTTGCCAATCCCTTGGTTAGAAGCATCAGACGAGGAGGCCATAGAAGACGACGAGTTCGTCGGCGACTTCGCCATGGGCGCGGTGTGGTTGTTCACGACGCTCGGCAGGGGAAGCGGCGGGGAAGACGCGACAGTGATGGAGTTGAGATGTAGTATTGTCTCCCCCACTCGAAGTTGGTGACCGCGGATCCACACGCGCTGCCCGCCGGCTCTGCCTCATCGTCGTCGCCTAGCAGCAGCTTCTCCCACTCCTACAGCAAGACCAACTCGCTTGCCATAGCCGGCCTTGCAGCGGGCCCCCTCACCACCGCCTGGGCCTGTGCGGACGGCACGACCATCATCTGCCGATGCAGGTGCGTTTGAGGAGGATTCTGTGGGTGCTACATCACCTGTGTGATGCAGTGGTGAGTGACGACAGCATTGACGATAGCTTAGAGAAAACCGAGGCCGGTGAGCGGGCCCGCCCCGCACAACCCCAAAATCCAACGGTGATAATGCGGACTGCACTTATACAGCGCGTGCTGCGTCGTGACCTGCCTCTGCAGCTCCTACCTCTCCATCTCGCCCAGGCTCCTCTTATGCGCCCCATGGCCGCACCCACCATGACATCCGATTGCGGCTGAAGCTGCTGTTGGGCCGCATCAGCGCCTGCACCACCGATCCAACACCGTTGCCGTACCCTGACATAATATGCTCCTATAGCTAAATTAAACCACCAGAAACTCAAGAGAAGAGGAGCGAGGGGGCGTTAAGGGGAGAGAGAGAACGAGGCTGGGGTGGAATGAATGTACCGTGTAGGAATACTATAGCTAAAAACCGCTTTCACCATTCAATTGCTTCTGCTAATAAAACACCAACTTTTACAGCCCACCCTGACATAATATACTCCTTCTGAATTTAAAAAAAAAGGCAATTTTGGGATCTGGCACCAACGTGGCAGTAGTGACGCTAAGGCGGTACGGCCGCCGCCGATGGGGTAGCCGATCGGTGGGTGGGCTTTCTTTTACCTGGGGCGAGGAGGTGCCATAGTGGAGGGGTCAATTTTTTGGGGCGACGTTTTAGTGCGAAAATTAATGACACTTGATAGGGAGCGGGATCGTATGTGGTACGGTATGGATGCGTGTGTAAGTCATGACGAGGTGACGTGTTGGTAGTGGTGGTGTGAAGGGATGGGAAAACGGGGAACGAGGGGCGTCGCGTCACGCCGTTCCCCGCCCGACGCCACCGTCTCCACACGTGACGACCCCACACGCGGCATACACCAACATGACGATTGACACCTGCCGATGCTCGCATGCAGCACCACCTAATAAGGTGAAAAGAGTAGTGTGTTTTATGGAAACATCCCCTGGTTGGCTGGTTCTATCTTCTATGGCGTGCATGTTTACTCCGCATGCAACTTTCGCCCACTGATCATACCTGATGTTTAAGAGGAAAACATCTCTACTTCACCACAAACTCATGCATACGTTGCTGGGTGGGTATGGAAGTATTGCGCGGGGACTGGGGGTTAACGGAACTTACTTCTGGAAATTAAATACGTGAACGATGTCTTGATTTAAATTGTCGATAGGTTTCCCATAGATCCATGTAACATTTGGATATGCCTTTTGATATATTCTCTCTCTCTCCGTGCTTGGTCAGATGTCGTTTTATAATACATACACTGAATATTTTAAAATTTTGACAGCTAATATGCATAAAAATATTTGAATTTGTCATGTGCAACTGATATGACTAGATTTGTTATAAAAATACTTTTAAATCATTATATTTTCTATAATTTTACTAGCATATAATTAGAGAAGAAAATGGTCAAATATGTGTATTGGAGATCGTGTTGATATCCAAAATGGTAAGTAAAAAAGAACGGATGTAGTAACATTCTAACCACAAATAATATGTTCTAGATTCCAGAGAGTCAAAAACAATTTTCAAAATTAAGCGAATGTTTTTTATGTAAGTTACGTCCGCACAATACTTTTTTTTTTCTAGAAAGGGGTAGTTTTCCTATTAACTCAGAAATATAATTCGGTCCAGAGCATAAGTTCTTGCACTCATGTACAATGTTGTTATGCGCGCTCACACACAATATTATCTATATGTATTGTAGGGAAAGAATATTATGCACTTACTCCTTGCATTTTCTTAATGCTACAGTACAAAGAATCACTTTCAGAACCTGGGGATATTGGGGCGACATTGTCTATTCCCCGGGCCACATGAGAAATCTATGTACCCTCCATGGACAACGATGCCCCTGTTAGATTACATGGTTAGTGTGGATGAGGTGGAAGGAGACGATAATATAAGGATAGTTCAGATTTCAATCGATGCATAATAGTAATATTCTTTCGAGGTAGTGTGTATGTCGAGGTTGCTTGTGTGGGATGCATTTGGAATTAATTAGGAAACCGAGCTATTCATTCGACTACCCCTACGAATTTGCAGCGTGCATTTGCAACTGTTTCTTCTGTGTAGTTTGGCAGCTCCTTTTGGTTCGCTCATACTGCATGAACATTCCACGTATAATATTCACACAGTACTACCATCTAGTAGGTATATTCACTAGGAAAATTCCATTATTTTCTTGCAACAAAGCTAGTATACTACTATGAACAAAAAAAGGAACACGATCCTTAAAGGCAACCTTCAAGATTGTGCTGTAACCTTGGTTAAATCAATAAAGTCCCTCTTTCCCTCGCAAATAAAAAAGGCAACCTGATCAGAAAAAAAAAGATTTATGAGGCCTTTCCACCGATTTAAATTTTAGTGTTTGTTTTATGTGAGTGGAAAGATGATACTAAGAGCATATATAATAGTCAATGTCACTTGTTACTAAGGGATGGACACATCAGCGTTTAGGTGATGCGGAGGAGAGATGGTGAGGAGAGAATGTGAGCTTGTTTTTACATGAAGAAACAAGTTGTTGATACCAAGACACAAGAAACAACAAAATAGCTATTGAGGACTGCAATGAGCCATCTTCGAAAGTCTGGGATATACGTTGGTTATGGGACAACATCTATAATCAGGTGGTTGGACCCCATGACTGGAGATTTGCATACAACCTGCTTTGCTGATAGTATATTTGATGATGATAGTTTCCCATCATTAGGGGGAGGAAATCAACTCGATGAAAAATATCGAGAAATAACGTGGTAAGCCACGAGAATCTATGCACATGACCTGCACACTAATAAACTAAATATAGAAGTCCAGAAGATAATTGATTTGCAAGTATTAGTGAATCAACTGCCTGACCACTTTAGTGATTTGAAAAGCGTGACTAAGTCGCATGTGTCTGCACACAATGCACCGTAGAGGGTTGGAACACCGAAGAAAGTTGAAGGAATCTTAATCATGTGCAGAGGTCTCAGAGTAAAAGGACGAGAACTCCCACTACTACAGAACACGTCATCACAGACGGTTCGGAACCGTCATCACTGCACGGTTTCCAACCGCCTATATCTATACGCTCGTGATAACAGCGCTACCACGAGCGGTTCAAAACCGTCTGTGATAGTATTATCACGCACGGTTTTTAACGTAAACCGCTCGTGATAACCACTTATCACGGACGGTTTACGATAAAAACCGCTCTGTGATAATTTATAATCACGAGCGGTTTTTAACGTAAACCGCCTCGTGATAAGTGATTATCACGCACGGTTTACTTTAAAAACCGTCAGTGATAATCACTTATCACGCATTTTACTTTAAAAACCGCTTGTGATAAGTGCTTATCACGCACGGTTTTAAAGAAAACCGCTCGTGATATGTCTAGTATCACGCAGCGGTTTTAAAAGTAAACCGTCTGTGATATGTCTAGTATCACGACGGTTTACTTTTAAAATCGTCTGTGAAAGCTATTACCACGACGGTTTTATGTTGAAACCGCTCGTGGTATTAGCCTTCGCTGCACGGTTTCAACATAAAACCGCTCGTGGTACTGAGCGAACCTAGCTACATCGTTTGATGTTTTTTGGCCAGCCTCAGGAATTGCTAGCCATGCCCTCTGAAAACAAGCATGTACAAAAAATAGATACATCGCAGATAATCAATTGTTGACAACTCAAATTGACCATTACTCAAAATAAATTAATAAATAAATTAATAAAGATCGAATTTGTTGAAGTATTTTTGCTATAGTTGTACAATTGGATTACAATTAAATCAATTGTTTGCGTGAATCTGGTCGGCGATGGAGTGAAACTCTCCTTTGTTAACTATTTCGTCATGATAAAGTTGCATAGTCCCTCGAACTTCCATGAGCTCTTGCATAACGAGTCCATATAAATCTATTATCAAACCCCGCCGCTAGGTCAAGAAAAATGGTAAGGATATATATTTGAATTTACAATTACAAAAAATTATTTCGAGATTGACAAACCTCCTGATTCTTCATCTTAGCACTAATGATTTGTTTGCATATGATGGCAAGCGTAGAATGCACATAGCTCATCATTTTTTGTCAAGCGCTTTGCAAAAATAGAATTACATATGTACGTATAGTCGGTTGAAGACAAATTTTTATGAAGTATGATATATATAGGATTATTGTGTTGTAGCGCGTCTCGAAATTTAGTCTGTGTGTTAGTTGGTATTTGGATCCATCAGTATCTTCCTTGTTGGCTAACATAGGAGATGAACGAACTACATAATTGAAAAAGTTATCCTCGGGCATTTCAAACGAAGGAAGACTACAATAGAGTTATGTATGGAGAAAATGATCATACTTGTCGAGTATTGCTTGCGAGACTTCAAGTCGTGATCGCTTCGACTAGGGAATCAAGATATATCACGTTGTTCCTCTTGGGTATAATGACTAAAAGGATCCATGGTACCTACTCATGTACGTCGCTATAACTATTAAACCTAAGTACAAATGAAATTTGAATAGCAAATAGTGAAGCACTTACCCCGGTTGTAGGGCACCAAGATGTAGTCCTTGCGATTACGAAGAAGCAATGCCGTCGTTATATAGTTCTCGGCGAAGGTCGCGTGCGCTTGGATGGTTTGCATAGATACCACGTGTGGGTCGAGGAAACCCACCGTTCTCGCCGCTCCCGGCATTTTCATCATGTATCTATACATAAGCAATGAGTTGCGATATTTATCGGTATTACATGAATGTAGAACTTGATTGTACACACTTACGATGTCCAACATCGTAGAAGCGAGGCGCCGAGGGCTTCGAGATTGAATAGGTTGAATAAGTCGTTGAAGCCCACCACGGTTGCGGCCCGTTGAAGAAATGCTCATCCTTGTATGCGACGGTGATTCCAAAGATCGCACCCTTCTTTGCGGTATTCGCAAGTACCGAGCATGCAAAGCCCGACAAGCAAATCCAATGGGCTAATTGTGCGTTAGAGCACAACGGTTTTCGATGGAGTACTTCCGTGCTTACGGGACTTGGGAGGCGGCTTAATGTTCGCCGATTTCGATTTGGCCTTAACGATTGGCGCGTCTTCTGCGAGACGACTCGGGAACCGATCTGGTAGCACGCTTTTGTTGTTCCTTCGCGTCTTCTCCACGGAACCGGCGAGGTGGCCTTCGAGGCGAAATATGAGGTGGAGTCATGGAGGTTCCGTTGGAGAGGAATGGTCTGTCGAGATTGCGGCCTCGCTGGGTCGGGACGATGTCCGTCTTGGGCCATCGGATAAAATCGCGTACGGCATCCCCTAGTGTTGTGATCTCTTCGTTCGGGCGAATGTCCAATGGGGCGGCCATGAAATGTTGATGTACCATGTCCACCTCCACCCTTGCGTAACCATGCGCCACCGGACACCGTCTTTGCATCGCTCCTTCCTTCGGTATGGATGCACCATCCCCGCCACCTCAATAGGAATGGACCCAACTAACCTCGCTTGAGTTTGCGGCCGTCGGCTCCTACAAAACGATCGCAATTAGCTAAGGCGCCCTATAGGTCTATCTTTGGTGCATTCCATAGATGTACATTACCTTGATGCGGTCTATCGGTAATTGGTCGTCGTCACGTTCAAAATTATGCGTGGACGCGACACTACTCCGATGTCGAGGAGGACTGGTTCCCGCAATAACGGGGGCGGCTTGCATCGTTGCGGAGTACTTGATTCGATTGATCCTGCAAACTTGCTATCCGTCCTGAAATTCGCCTTAAGCGCTTCCAAGCGATTGTCGTACTGGCCTTGGATCTCTTCCTACTTCTATACATGAAGTAGTCGTCATAATCCATGTACCCAAGGTACGTTAACCCCTTGCCTCGCGTGCGACCCGGGTGCTCCTTGTTTCCTAGGGCCGTAGATAGTATATCCTTCTCCCTGTGTTCTTGGAAGGAGCCTTCGGAAGTTTGGGCAATCAATTCACGCTGCAAGAGGTCATCATGTTATTATAGTCACTATTAAGTTATGGACTTGTAAACAAGTAGGTAGTTCGACATATTTACCACACGCTGGGACACTTCCAGTCCGCCGGTTTGGGAAAGTGACGCCGCCATCGACGAGACTTTGCCTCGCTTAACCGTGCACGGAACGCGGTGTGTGATATCGAAATAGATTCTCCTCCTCCGCCTCCCATTGCGCGGATTTAGCCGCGCACCAGTGATGCCCGAGTCCGTGGGGTGAGTGTTTCGTGCTGGATTGCTTTGTGCGCCGCACTTTGCTCCTTAAATTCATCCGTCGCCTTCATAGCCACAAAGGCGCTCCATGTTTCCGCGTCAAGAATGGAAACTTCGTGAATGGCGCCTCACTCTTGTTCACGCATCGCGTGACAAGAACGCTCTTGAAGGTCCTCCACGCGTGACACATGGAGAGCAAGGCATGCCGCTCGACGCGATTCATGTGTGTTTCGGGATAGTGAACACGCTTGAAAGGTCTTCCCACAAAGACGCGTCTCGATCTTTTGTCGAGACTTCCACTTTGGTGTGGTGATAGGACCTTTTCCCTTGCAAGTATCCCGCAGATGGTCCGAAATCTCGCCACGATGCCGGGACTCGAGGGACCCAACGTCACCGACTCCGTGATGGTCGATCGGCGTGACAGCAATTTCGATATTCCTCTACCATCTAAACTACGTATCTGCGACGTCGGTGACGGCGGCGAAGACGGCGCCTCGCCATGTCCGTCGTGGCGGCGAAGGAAGACGGTGCCTCGCCATCTCGCTTACTTGCTATCTATATAAGTTACGTGCGCAATTATTACATAGTATATAATATATGGGAAATTGCACAAAACACAAACACAAACACCGGAAAAAAGCGTGATTAGCCAAGTTACGTACCAATTTTGTCATTTTCATGGCGTACATTTAACAATAATCGACATAAATGCTATTAAATTTCATGTGCTCACTCATGTCATGGCTCTAAAAACTCAAGTTACTAGAGTTATTATATTCAAATAGTAAAATCGCATATTAAACTCCACCGCATCGCCAAATTAAGCCTAACACTAATTTTTTGTATTACTACTCTCTTTTAAGTCATCATCTTTTTTTGCTAAAGCTACGTAAATGGTGATGGTATATGTTCCTCGCGACCTATATTGATGTTTGTTACTCCATAAGTCATCATCTTTTAAGTCATATCCAACTACCATCTATACAATTGCGGATTACCAATTATTGCTAAACCACAAATCCTTTCCAAACAATACAAATTGATAAAGCAATCAAATCAATACTTCCAACTTTCACTAAATATCATTACTTCCAACAATCATTGAGCTATCGATTTAAACGCTAACCAATGACTAACAATTGATTACCAACAGGGCATTATTAGCAACATCTCGATTGATGGATCACTAACGGGCATTATTAGCAATATCAACACGTAAGCTCTTCATTGCGAGATGCACAAATCTCAATTTTGAGTTTACCAAAAGTGATACTGATGAACAATAATTATCAACAACACTCAATATTGGGGAGCAAAGCACGACTATCACCAATCAAGCTACCCACTAAACTGGAGAGCACAAATTCGTCACAAATCCCTACCATCACATCAACAAGTATACTTATGGTCCTTTAACAAAATATCAACCATCAAAAACAATCACGTAATAATTCAATCCATCACAAAACCAAAGATTAGTCATTACATACAACAACCATTGTTCAATAATCAACAATCAAGACAACACAGTGATTCAATATATACATGATCTTCAAGAATGAGTTTGGCACACACTAATACCAGCTGACAACATACAAAAATAACCATCTAATACCACAATCAACAATTGAATTCAAGCTCAGCAAAGATAGGAAGACTAGCAGCCAACATTCGGACATAGAACTGAGGGAGAAGGGGGTGTAGGGGCTCGGGGCGGTGGCGGCCGAGGGTGGTCGGCAAGCCCAGGGCATCGGTGGCGGCAGTACTTTGGAGTGAGGGGGTGGTGCGGCCGGGCGGCACCGAGGGGAGTTGGCGGGTGCGATGGCCATCCAAGGGCAATGGAGACCGGAGAGAGGGGAGAGGAAGGGAGGAGGTGGGGAGCTCACCGAGCGTTGGTGGGCAGTGGAGCACTGGTGGCCGGGCTCGGGGAGGCGCCGGGTCGGGAGGAGGGGCGCGGGCGGGAGGCGTTCGAGAGGCAGGCGGCGGGCTCGGGGCGCCGGAGTCGGGGAGGAGGGGCGCGGGTCGGGGCGCGCGAGGGCGCTTCAGAGACGATAGGGTTAGATCAAAACCCTATCGTCTCTCGAACCTTATATAGTCAACACACATCACGAGCGGTTCTAGAGGAAACCGTCTGTGATGTTTAATCATAGAAGACTTGAACAACTTGGTTAGCTTGAGACGAATGGTTCGCCTTTGTATCCGACACGTTCGAGGTCCACGGTAGTGACGCCTGCACTTGTCGACCTTCACTGTGGGAGATGGACCCAACGGCACCAAATAGGGGATCTTGAAAAGCACGTAGTCGATCTCCCATATCTCCTCTATTTGCCCATAGTACGAGCTCCTCAAATCCATCGGCATCGAATGCATCTATGCGGACACCGCTGCTCGCACTTTATGCTCTTCCTATCCCGAAATAGCCGTATAAAATGTGTACCCATTTATGTCGATCCTTGCCATGTGACAATTGTAAAATGTGGCCCTCTTGCCAACCATAGCGAACAGATCATCACTTGATGACCTCCGAGTGATTCGCACCTTTAACCATTCGTTGAACCGACGGTTGTGCTCTCTCGTGATCCAAACCTCCGACCGGTCTGGATTCTGTTGGCGTACCATGTCTTTGTGCTCATCGATGTACGGGGACACTTGGGTCATGTGTTGCAAGACCGTGAAATGGGCTTGAGCGTCGTATCCGGATCGGAGTGATTGATTTCCTTCCGATGGTCCCGATACCATCCGTCTCCCCTCATGACGAGATAGAGGCACACCAATCGGATCCACCTGAGCCATGTAGTCGACGCAGAACTCAATGACCTCTTCCGTTGCATAACCTTCGATGATGCTGCCCTCCGGTCGAGATCGATTCCGTACGTAGGACTTGAGAATTCCATGTACCTCTCGAACGGTACATATGACGAGAAACACAGGGCGCATATCTTTATCTCTTTCACAAGGTGAACAATGAGATGGACCATGATATCGAAAAATGACGGAGGGAAATACATCTCAAGATGACACAGAGTCGTCACTACCTCGGCCTGCAGAGCATCTAGTCCTTGGGGATCGATGACCTTCTGAGCAATTGAGTTGAAGAAATAACACAGCCTCAAGATTGCCACTCGGACCTTGTTCTAAGATACTCCTAATTGCAACAGAAGCATTTGTGTCATCAAGACACGACAATCATGCGACTTCATACCAATTAATTTCAAATCTTGCATAGAAACAAGTTTCTTAATGTTAGCGGAGTAACCAGACGGACTTTCACACCGCAAGCTCAGCACGATTCATTTCTCTCGGCCTTGGGCAGAGTGTAGCAAGTCGGGGAAGGTACGTTCGTCTGTGTCGGTCTCTTTCGGTGCTAACTTTCGGTCCTTATGTTCATATCGACCAAGTCACGCCGCGCGTTAACACCATCCTTTGTTTTGCCACTAATGTTCAAAGAAGAGACCAATCAAGCTATCACATACATTCTTCTCTCGTGCATAACGTCGATGCGATGGCGAACTTCTAAGTACTCCCAATAAGGCAAGTCCCAAAAATTGACCGCTTCTTCCGATGTTCTTCTCACGGGTTCTTAATTTACGTCCCTTCCCAAGCACAACATCGATATCCTTAACCATATCATAGACCTCTTTCCCACTAAAAGCCCTTGAAGTCGAACCGTCTTCCTTATTTCCGTCGAATTGTTTCTTCATCTTGCGGTATGGGTGACTCCTCGGAAGGAACCTACGGTGACGCATGTACACAGTTTTGCGCGAGTTGTTCAGCCATACACTCTCCGTAGCATCTAAGCGGTGCGGACGAGCTTTGGCTCCTTTTGTACTTGAAGCGACAGTTACCAAGGCGGGAAAATCATTGATGGTGCGAACAACATGGCGCGTAAAGTAAAGTTCTCTCGTTTGTACGCATCCCATACACTGCACCCTTCGTTCCACAGTGTCACAAGATCTTCCAAAGAATGGTGCTAGGTACACATCAATATCATTCCCTGTGTTGCTTGGCCCTTGGATAAGTAGTGACATCAAAATGTACTTCCGCTTCATACAGAGCCAAGGAGGAAGGTTGTACATACATAGATTCACGGGCCAGGTGCTATGTCGGCTGCTCATGTTACCGAAAGGATTCATTCCATCCGTACTCAACCCTAACCTTATGTTCCTCGGTTCAGACCGAACTCTTCAAGCTCCGATCAAGTTTCTCCACCGCGTAATCGGCAGGTGTCTTAGCTTTCCATCTCTCTTACGCTCCTCTCGAGTGCCAACGCAGCAATCTTGCCTCCTTTGGGTTCGCAAATAAACGCTTCAAGCGTGGGATTATAGGTAGATACCACAACATCTTAGCAGAGGTCCTTGCTTCACCTTAGCGATATTTTGGCGCTTGTATCGGGATGCTTTGCACACGGACAATAATGCATGTCTGCATACTCTTTACGGTAGAGGATACAATCGTTCGGACATGCATGTATTCTTTCTACTTCCATTCCCAATGGGCAAATAACCTTCTTTGCTTGATAGGTGGTCTTTGGGCAACACGTTTCCCTCCTAAGGATGTCCGCTAGGAGACCTAACAACGCCGTGAAACTCTTATCGGACCAACTATTGCTTGCCTTCAATTTCAGCGGTTCAAGCACGGTTGACAACCTTGTGTATTCCGCTTGCGCCCGGGAACAAAGGTCTCACCGAGTCCTCCCTTAAGCCCTCGAATTTACAAAACACTCTCTCACTGTAGTTCTCTTACGCATCGCGTAGCATCCGATCCAGATTGTCATCGTGCCCCTATCCTCATCAAAAGCACACCACATCCGCAAATCGTTGACTTCCTCGGCGATGTCGTCATTATTAACTTCGTATAATCGCTCTTCACCGTGGATGGTCCAACATGTATACCCTTTTTGAAACCCCTTCAATCAAGTGCGCTCGATGCTGCGCGTTGTTAAACATCTTGATTACGCAATCAATGCACCTGACGAGACATAAAATTTATCCCTTCTTCAACATATCACCGCCGTGCTCTTCTAAAAGCAACCACGCCATTAATGTAATCTTGACTCACACGGTTCACACCGTACATCCGATTCGATCCATCTACAATACGCATGTAACAAATTAGTGTCAAATTGATTAGCGATTAATTTATAGCAAACGAAAATGTGCAATATAAACTCATTCTCCAACATTTGTATCTAAGGTTATTGAAAGAAAACTCTTCACTAGTTATGTACCACACGCGGTGGCATAGCGTAGCCATGCCTCGGCCACAACCATGATCCCTACCTCTCGACACGATATCTATCTCAATTGAACAATCATGCAACCCAAATATAGGCATCACCTCATACAACACTTATTAACCTAAAATACCGAACCGTAAATGCAATATTGCTTGACCCAAATCCCACCGTCTTCGTGAAGTACCGTGTGTAAATTTTATTTTTTAAGCCAATTAATTATCCTAACTCAAATTTTAGTGATTATTAGACCTAATTCAATTTTATAAAGTTACCACTCCTAAGTCAAATTTTAGTTCATTAGTTATAAGGTTTCAAAACTAAGATTTGCGAGGCTAATATTATTTATTCCAACATTGATTGCAAGATCATGTGCTCATACCAAGATAGAGGAGGAGCCGCAGGTGGAGGAGCTAGGGCGGGGAAGTGGCGCTGGAGCGTAGACACAAATGCAGTGAGGAGCTAGGGCGAGGAAGTGGCGCGAGTTGGAGGAGCTAGGGCGAGGAAGTGGCGCTGGAGCGGTAGACACACAGGCAGTGAGGAGCTAGGGCAGGAAGTGGCGCAGTTGGAGGAGCTAGGGCAGGAAGTGGCGCTGGAGCGGTATACAGTGCGATGAGGAGCTAGGGCGAGGAAGGAAGTGGTAGACACAGCCAAAGGCGGCAGAGAGGATGTCTCGGCCAATTTATATGAAGCACAGAATCACAGACGGTTCTATTTCGTAACGCTCGTGATGGGCAGTATCAGCAGTTGCGAAATAGAACCGCTCAGGATAATGTTACACGACGGTTCTATTTCGTAACTGCAGCGAGTGCTACGACAGTTACGCTCAAATAGAACCGCTCATATATATCCTGCACGGTTCTATTTCCGTAACTCGTCAGGATATCACTGCACGTTCTCAAATCGAACCGCTCAGGATGTTACATGCACGGTTCGATTTGAGAACCGCTCGGATATTGCCCATCACGACGGTTCTATTTAAGAACCGCTCGTGATGGGCCCGCCGCGTAAAGATAGCCAGACGGACCCAACACGGCGGTTCCAAAGGAACCGCTCGTGATGGGCCGTCTGCTATAGCCTCTTTTGTAGTAGTGTCCGGCCCCTCGAATCCCAAGTAGCCGGGAACGTCTGGTAAAAAGGATAAAAAGGACTTAACACAACCAATCACTGAAGTTCCCCAAAACCGGAAGGGGGGCCAGTTGAGACCTAGCATCAGTATGGAACCTTCAGGAAAAAGGCATACCGGATTTGAACATTCCCATAGAGAGAGATACTAGCATGGATATGTGAGCACACATCGGAGCTGAAAAACTAAAGAAACTTGCTCCCTTAATTGGAATTAGCGGTAGGCAAATAGAAGCATTAGAAGAATCGCCCCACGAAGAAATAGCTATAAAATATGTAACAACGAGATAATCTATGAATATGACAACAACCAATATCGATATTTATTTTGCAAAGAAAATTACCACAATCATCAATCTTGATCCGGAGCCTGCATCGCTCGCTGAATGTAAGAAAAGATTAGATTGTGAATATTAGAAGAAGGCAATAGAAACTGAATTATTATCTCTGAATAAAAGAGAGGTGTTTGAGCCTGTAAGCCACACGCCTCTCCATGTGCACTCCGTAGGGTATAAGTGGGTATTTGTTCGAAACAGAAATAAAAATAATAAAGTTGTAAAATATAAAGCAAGGCTAGTTGCATAAGGTTTCACTCAACGTCCAGTAGTTGATTATGAAGAAACCTATTCGCCGCTTATGGGCGGAACTACCTTTAGTTATTTAATATAAATGGTAGTAAACTTGAATTTAGAAATAAAATTGATGGATGTGGTAACTGCACACCTTTATAGAAACTTGGATTTATACATTTATATGAAGGTACCTGAAGGTATCCCTGTGCTGAACCAAGACAGAGCAAATAGGAATATGTACAGTGTGCAACTCAGAAAGTCACTGTGTGGACTTAAGCAATCAAACATGTGTGGTATAATCGCTTGAGCGACTTTCTATGCAAGAAAGGCTACACAAACAATGATGATTGTCCCTATGTATTTATACAACGATCCCAGGACAGATTTTGTATAATATCAGTGTATGTAGATGATCTGAATATCATCGGAACCCTGGCAGATATTAAGAAAGCAAGTTCTTACCTGAGGTCGGAGTTCGAAATGAAAGATTTGGGTAAAATCAAATATTATCTAGGCTACACTCAATAGGTGTTGAACAAGTTCGGCTTTGAAAAGGCGTACCCTTCGAAAGTGCCGATGGTCAGGAGATCTTTGCAGCAAGATAAGGATCCATACAGACCTAGAGAAGAGGGGGAGGAAGTCCTGGGACCGGAATTCCCATACTTAAGTACAATATGAGCACTCATGTATTTAGCAAACTGTACTAGACCGGACATTGCATTTGTCGTATACCTGTTAGCAAGGTATAGTGTAGAACCTACCAAAATGCATTGGCAGGAAATAAAAGACATCTTCTGATACCTCCAAGAAGCAAAGACCTTGGTCTGTTCTACAGGAAGAACCAAGACCTAACTATAACTAGCTATGTAGATGCCGAGTACCTGTCGAACCCGCATACAGCCAAGTCGCAAACATGCTATGTATTCCTATGTCATGGAATTGTAATTTCATGAAAATCGTTTAAGCAAAGTCTTGTATCAACTTCGATGAACCACTTGGAAATCATAGACATCACTAGAATGTACTTAGTTTCGACGGATGATTCACCACATCCAACAGTCGTGTGGATTGAATACTGCGCAAACTCCTACTATTATTTATGAAGATAATGCAGATTGTGTTGCATAAGTACAGATGAGTTATGTGAAGAGTCAACTCACAAAGCATATCAATCCCATGTTCTTCTATGCTCATGAATTGCAAAAGATGGACAAAACTAAGGTACTGCATACTAAGTCACGCGAAAATCTTGCAGATTTATTCATTAAGTCACTTTCAGCATCTAGCTTGAAAGATGCATACATGGAATTGGAATTATTAGACTTAAAGAAGTGCAAAATTCAGGGGGAGAATATTAACGAACTCATTATTAAAACTTGATCACGAAGATCGAGTACACAAAGAATAAATCATGGAGATTAAATGAAATTGAGTGGATTGTATTCTTTTTCTCTTGACAAGTTTTCCTAAAGTTTCTTGGCTAAGGTTTTTAATGAGGCAATTCGTGCCCAAGGCAGAACGTGTATCGTGTACTCTTTCTCTAAATTTTTCCACTATAGAGTTTTGATGAGACATGAACATGTTGGATGAGTGCCCAAGGGGGAGTGTTCGGAAACTTAGACCTGGGCCTTGCAGGCCTGGCCCATGATAGGCTTCTCATCCACCTCTTGACTATATATTGGAGGGGACCCCTAACCGTTATACGTGCTTTTGAGATGAGAAATAAATAGAAGAAAGAAGTCATCCCATATCTCTGTGTTCAATCTACTATTTGTTGTTACACTATTCTATGCAATTCTACATTTGTCTACGAGGTGAATGATTGGACTGAACTCACCAGCGATGGTTCTTCAACACATGCAATTGTATTGATCGAAGTGTCTTTGTGAATCTTGTTCCGTATGATATTGTTTGTGGATAGGTTAGCTAGGAACATGCATGTGAGATTTTGATCTAATCCACGTGTATCTTAGTTCTTCCTATCGAATGGATTGAAACCCCCACCAATTCTGGACATATCCAAACGAGAATTTAGGCTTTGTTTGCCATTGCACTTATTATGATAATTAATCTCATTTGGTAAACCACTTTCATATATAGAGCGCTCAGATAATTACATTTTTTTTCTAAACCATGCAGCAAAAGGAAATATACAAAATTACTATAGGATTTGGTTAATTGTTTCTTTTTCTAAACATATGCAAAAGGAAATGAGTACAACTAGCAACCGGGCGTACAATGGGAAACTTCACATCATACACACCGATGCAACATCGGTAAACAGCTTGTGAAACAATTGTAATCAACACATGCAACAAAATGCTGAATAATAGTGAGAAAAATGCCGATGAAATTTAGAAAAAAATCATCTTCTCACCGAAAGAAGAATGAAAACCATGAGTATATGACTTAACTAAGTGCTAAAACAAGTTCAAAAATCCCAAACAAAAAGTATATGGCCTTACGACACTACAACATTCGAAAATAATAGTGACAACATTTTAAATTTGCTAGTGCAACAATAGAATTAAATGTTCACAACAAAATTGAGAATCACAAACTCTACTGCAACAAAAAGATTACCATGCGCAACACAATTTAGAAAAGTTGACGCAACATTTTAAGAAGACGCGTTGCAACAATATGAAACACCTCACACAATAATTTGATAAAGCATTGCAACATTCAAAAGAAAAAATCATGCAACAACTCGACTTAACTATTGCAACAATCGAGATGAGCTTAGATGAGGAGGACAATGAGGTTGACTCACAACATTGGCTCGTCGCCGACAAGCCTAGATCTAGCAGTAGGTGAGGCCAACCTCCACCACCACCTCCTTTCCTAAGCCCAAGAGGCCTCGCCGACCCAGCCACGGAGCTGCACAACCACTACCTACAAGGAGCCGTTGGGGATGAGCTGACTATAGAGCCACTCACGGAGGCCACAATCGATGGAGTGAAACTCGCGCACGGGGAGCTCATGGAGGTTGTGGCTCACGGCAGAGCTCGGGTGGTGTCGGGGAGAATGGGTGCAGGAGATGGAGCAGTTGCAAAAGCGATCGATAGTGGATTGCCAGTGATGGGGGCGCCGGGGAGGATGAACACCAACACCTAGGAGGAGGGACGTCACCACATCATGGATGGGAGGCACTGGGGAGGAAAGAAGGCAAATGAGTAGAAAGGAGGGGACGAGGGGATGAAGAGATGAGAGGAAATGGTTTTGAAAAGAAAAGGCAGAAGCGACCCTAAGTGGCGAGTTAGGTCCGTATCAATATCCAAAGAAAATACATCAGGTCCATATCAATATCCAAAGGAAATACAGTTTTGTAAGTGGTGGCGATCGGCCAGCGAGTCCGCTTAGCTCGCCCCAAGAAAACAATGAAGTGGCTGCCAATTGCAATAGCTAAGTGGCTTAAGTGTCTTGGCCGCTTAGCTCGCTCGCAATAGAAGCTCGCAGTGGAGCCTTTACCTCCAGCCCTCCACTTCGTCTCTGCCCTAACAGCCTAAGAACCTGCCGATTCGCCGTCTCCCCCGCTCCGCTCGCTAGCTCCTTGCCACGGTCGGCGTGGGGCCAAAACCTTGCGCATCCATGTCATCGTAACTCCAAATCTCGTTGGTAAAAGAAGCAACACGGGTGCCATGGCGGACAAGAAGGTCTTATTGTCGGGTGTGGCGGGCTGCACGGTGGAGCTTGTGCAAAAGACGGCAAGAGGAGCTTGTGCAGCAGCCGACAGACCACACATGGGAGCATGGCTGCGAGGAGCAGGAGCAGTTGGGCGGCGACGAACAGTTTGTTCCTGTTATTTTCATTAAGTGCTGGACAATCCTATGTACAGGCCATCATGGGTTTGGTGTTGCATCACCACCTCCTCCTCACCTAGCGCCTGCGCCCCCCTCGAGCCGCCGCCACTCCTCCTTCTGACACAGCGCTGCCCTCCTCCTCCCCGAGCGCCGACGCCGCCCTTCTCCTCCTCCCCCGAGCCGCCGCCACTCCTCCTCCCGAGCGCTGTCGCTCTCCTCCTCCTCCCCTAACCCGGTGCTTCCCTCCTCTCCCGCCGCCCTTTTTTATTTTTCTGTTGTAAATTAATTATTTATGTAATAATTATTTATTATAATAATTGTCATTAATTGCAGTCTATTGCGTTAATTGTCGTTAATTATGATTAAGTGTATTAACTATTATAAATTGCGTCAATTGTCGTTAATCGTGGTAGTTCTCGTCAATTGCGTTAATCGTCGTCAATTGCCTTAGTTGTCGTCCATTGCGTTAACTATCATCAATTGTGTTAATTATTGTCAATTGCGTTAAGTGTAGTAGTTATCGTAAATTACCGTTAATTATCGTTAGTTGTTTCCCAACTATCGTTAACTGTATCGTTAATTATCATTAGTTATCATTAATTGTGGACAGTTATCGTTATTTGTCGTCAATTATCGTTAATGGTTGTTACTAGTCCTCAATTGTCGTTAGTTATAATTAATTGCTATAAGTTGTTATTAAACGACATCAAATAAACCACATTTGTCTGAAGGGTATTTCAGATATTTTTTAACTCGGAAGATCCAAACAGCCTACTTAAAAAGCAGACAACCAAATAGAAATTTTTTTAGTCTAATTATTCAGCCATACAATTCAATGGAAAGCTATTTTTCAGAAAAACTACGGTGAAAGTACATGAAGTTTGCAGAAACTCAAGGTAGACTTTAGAAGAGCGAACAAGTCTAGCGATTTGACACTTGATTCTCCCTCCCTAGTTCGACAGCGTCAACCTAGGAACGGACGGGTGCTGCTTCGCAGTGGGTCACGTGCCGCACTTGCGTTTGTGTTCTCTTGATTCGATCAGGCAAACGTTGACATGAACGTACCCTTATGGCTTTATGTTCCATTTTTTCTTGCTTTACCCGTTCGTTGCACGACGAGGACAGACACTCGTAAAAAATAATAATATGAATAATGAAATTCAGGGAATTTTCTGGACATCTTCTCTCCTTAGAACGCACCAGTGATAATAGACTTGCAAAACGGAATGCTTTATAATCAGATTGATGTACATGAGAAGGTGACTGACAGGTTTTAGCCTCCACCCTTACTATTGGAATTGAACACATATTTGTAAAGGTCCAATCATTCATAAAATTTTAAAGCATATAAATTCTTATACTAGAAATATTATACCAATATGTGTAATACCCTAAAATCTTAATCGGGCAATTAGAAAAAAGACTCGGGAGAAAATATTAAATGGAAAAACGAGCATTCCAAAGGTTTCAAATGGGATTTACACAAATCCCCGCCAACCTGGGCCTGGGGCCACGACCCAGGAGGCCCAAGGGGGGGGGGGCGGGCAAAAAGTGGGATGCCTCCTCCAAATCCTAGCCGCCTCCTCCACCCCTCCCCCGAGCCGCTGAAGGGTAACGCGACAAGGCTATGGTAGCACAAATAAAAATTTACCGCGCAACAAAGGAACCACCGCAAGTAATAGATCACGATATTACCGCTAGACGCGCCGACTCGTAGCGGAAGTAGAGTCGTTGCAGCGAGTTGATGCAGTCGTAGTCGTACTCACGGCGCGTCTGCTCCTTCGAGTGGTCGTACTCGTCGCGCGTCTGCTCCTCCAAGTGGTCGTACTCGTCGCGTGACTTCTCCTCCGACTCCGGTGAGCGTCACGAGTTGCGGATCGTACCAGTGCTGATGCTTCGCAACAACACCTCTGAGGTATCCACACGTACGGGGCAAGGTCACCACGCGCTGGAGTGCTAGCACCGGCAGCGTGGTGGAGAAGGCGTGACTATTAGGGTTTCGGGAGTTTTTCCAAAGATTATCCTCACCTTCACCCCATGCCACCGCCCCTCTTTATATAGGCATCCATGATGGGCCTCGACCTGGAGGCCCATTAGGAACTCGTGGCCTATACGAATTCAGATCACCATCCAAAACAGATCCTTACCCTTTAAGTGTGCGACCCCATAGGTTCATGTGTAATCGGTTATGACTCGTAAACTCTTTTTCGACCATTAGTCGTCAGCGGTACCTAGCAGCACATAACGATTCCCAAAGACACATATAATATATCGGACAAACCTTGATGTAATATGATCTATGATCAGGTCCTCATCACTTATGACCAGTTCGTATCTCTATACGACCAGGTTGCAATTGGTCACGACCAGTTCGTAACTCCTTACGACCAGGTTCTTACCATTCTGTGATTACGTTCGATCAATCTACGACCAGATCGTATCTCCATACGACTAGCTCGTAACTGATCAAACTAAGTGACCCACTCATGCATTCTCCCTTTGCCTCACGATGTCTGGTTGAACTCCAGGTGAGATGAAGTGTCAACCATGGACTGTTCAATACTTTCTCGATCGAGTGTCGTATAACATCATGTGGTCAACGCTTCGACCACTAGTGGCATGGCCATGCACTTTCTTTATCCGATCACTATGGGGGGCCCAGAGACATCTCTCCTGTTATGTTAGGAGTGGCAAATCCCATCTCAACCAGTCACATCCCTCCGCATATTTCATAGCATACCCGAAAGCTACCTTTATAACTACCCAGTTACGAGTAGCGTTTAGCAACCCCTAAGAGTGCTATTCCACATGTAGGGAACCATGCTGATCTCAGGTCTAAGGATTATACATCATCATTACTTGAGACCAACTAATGACACAAAAATTCATAACAATCTCAATAGTATCTCAATGATCGGTCTATCCAACCCCATGTTCTCTAACATATGCTCACATTATTGATTTGATATCCCTGTATCCATGACCGGTGAAACCAGGTCATCAATCAATACATGTGCTATCATAGAGTCGATGGTGTTCACCAAGAACCTCCAGGCTGTGGATACATTTAGAATGACATCATATAAGTTAAAGAGTTCTACCAACAAGTCACATACTTATTGATCTATAACAAATGATTCATTCAAGGAATATGATAACATATTATCAAAAACATGAACATAATGAAATATCATCATTTCTATAATTGCCTCTAGAGCATATTTCCAACAGTCTCCCACTTGCACTAGAGTCAATCATTTAAGTATCTAATACTGATAGCTCTTGTGTGCGTCTCATGTTTTGGCTGTGAGAGAGGCTTAGTCAACGGATCGGCAACATTTGAATTCGTATGTACTTTGCATATCTTAACATCTCCTCTATCGACCAGTCCGCGAAGAAGATGATAACTCCTGAGTATGTTTTTGGACTTCTGATGGGATCTCGGCTCCTTAGCCTGCGCAATGGCTCCATTATTGTCACAATAGAGATCCAACGGGCACAAGGCACTCGGAACCACACCCAACTCAGTAATAAAATTTCTAATCCAAACAACTTCCTTCGCAGCTTCAGAAGCTGCAATGTACTCGGCCTCCGTCGTAGAATCAGCAACCGTTTCTTGCTTGGAACTTTTCTAGCTCACCGCTCCTCCATTCAAAATGAATACAAAATCAGATTGCGAATGATAATCATCTTTGTCGGTTTGGAAGCTTGCATCGGTGTAACCCTTTACAACGAGCTCTTCTACATTGCCATAAACTAGGAACACATCCTTAGTTCTTCTCAAGTACTTAAGAATATTTTTCACACTTGTCCAGTGAACTTCACCGGGATCAGCCTGGTATCTGCTCGTAACACTTAGAGCATACGATACATCTGGTCGGGTACAAAACATGGCATACATAATAGATCCAATGGCTGAAGCATATAGAATACTATTCATACGGTCTCGCTCATCAGTGGTTGAAGGACACTGATTCTTGCTAAGATTTATGCCATGTGACATAGGCAAGAACCCTTTCTTGGCATCATGCATGTTGAACCTATTCAACACCTTGTCAATGTAAGTACTTTGGCTTAATCCAATTAGCCTTCTTGATCTATCTCTATAGATCTTTATTCCCAAGATATATGCTGCCTCTCCTAGGTCTTTCATGGAAAAACTATTTTTCAATGATACCTTAACGGATTCCAGCATAGGAATGTCATTCCCAATCAATAATATATCATCTACATATAAGATTAGGATTACAAGTGCGCTCACACTAACCTTCATGTAAACACAAGGTTCTTCTTTGTTTTTGACGAAACCAAACCTTTTGATTTCCTCATCAAAACGCAAATTCCAACTCCGAGATGCTTGCTTCAGCCCATAAATAGATTCCTGAAGTTTGCACACTTTACTAGCATTCTTTGGATCGACAAAACCTTCAGGCTGTGTCATGAACACATCCTCATTTAGGTTTCCATTAAGGAAAGCTGTTTTGACATCCATCTGCCATATCTCATAATCGAAATATGCTGCAATAGCTAGAATGATCCGAATCGACTTAATCATCGCTACTAGTGAGAAAGTCTCATCATAGTCAACTTCTTGAACTTCTCGAAACCCTTTTGCGACAAGTCGAGCTTTATGAATGTGAACATTTCCATCCATATCAATCTTTTTCTTATAGATCCATTTGCACTCAATGGTTTTAACACCATCAAGTGGATCGACCAGGTTCCAAACCTGATTGACACTCATGGAGTCTATCTCGGACTTCATGGCTCCAAGCCATTTATCAGAGTCTGGGTCCATCATCACTTCCTTATAAGTTTTAGGCTCACCATTATTCAACAATAATACGTCATGCCCATACCTTATAGGTAATTGACACGACCTTTTAGATCTACACGGGGCTGATGTCTCATCTACAGGTTCAACAACACATTGTTCGTCCTTTAGAGGTCCAGTAGGAGTTGAAACACTTTCAGATGGTTCCCGAACTTCTTTGAGTTGCATCTTTCTCCTACTGACTCCTTTTGAAAGAAACTCTTTATCAAAAAAGACAACATTTCGGGTAACAAAAAATTTACCCTCCTCTTAATTGTAGAAATAATATCCTTTGGTTTCCCTAGGATATCCTATGAAGAAGCATTTATTTGATCTTTAGTTTTAACCGATCAAATTTTTGTGGTGTTGTAGCACGTAGGTTCAGAGATTTATAATCTTTTTGTTTGTCAGGTTTCGTGTAGATAGAATCCGAATTGAAGTATTTCGTAGGCTTTCCATAGGCTTAAAGATTACCCAATTCAGAGTTATGGTCTAAAAGTTATGTTTATTTCTATACTGCTGTCCAGATAGTTTGATGAATATTAGCAGTCATTTTGTTTATTAATTATGATTTAGTTAAAGGCTGATTCAGGGGTTTCATCCAACATGATTGTTGTAGGAAATTTGTTAAGCTTTCCATATTGGTAAAAATCTTGAATTTTGAATTAACCAATTAAAATGTATGAATTTTCTTCTACTACTGTATTTTCTATCTGACAGATTATAGTTACAGAGTTTCATCTGCTTATTAGACACAGACGATGGCCGAATTAGAAAATCTCGCCAACTAGGTTATTGTAGAGGATTTTGTTACCTTTCCAGAAAGATAAAGACCATAAAATTTAGCCTTGTTTACTGAAAGTTACTTTGGATTTAGTGTCGTTGTCTGGAAACCCTGACGAAAATTACTTGTTCTGTTAAGCAGTTCGGTAAGAGTAGAAGATGGACGAATCTGGAAAACTCATCAACTAGGTTTAGGTGGGGAATTTGATAAGATGTCCAGAGGGAGCAAGAACGCGTCATTTGGACTTCTGGTCAAAAAGTTATGAATTTTTTATTATGACTGTCTGTCGAGGGGACATACCAGTATTTATGGTTTTGGAGTTGGGGTTGCTCTAGAGATTATAGCGAGTTTGTATTTTCTCTGAATTTTTGTTTTGTCCAGAGTAGCTGTATTAGAGTGCTTGTTAAATTAATCCAGGTGAGAGTTTGGTTCCGGGGGCAGCGCCCTCTTCGCGTCTTCCACCTTCACACGGTTGAGATAAATGCATGGTAGACAGTGATCAATGATTGATCACCGTGATTCTTTATCTTTCAATACCATTATTGTTGCGTTTTTATTTTTATTTAATTGCAAGAAATAGATTGGTATGACTTTATCTTGTTGACGAACATGTGGAAAATTGGATATGATGGATATAATAAAATTTTGCATTTTTGCATTCACAAGCATCTTTGCATATGAGCAAGTGATCATGATTTATCACAACTCCACGGGAGTGGAGGAGGTCCCCGATCCTTGAGGGTGAGCGGGCTTGAGAGTGAATGTTGTCGCGAGCATTCACTCATGCTATACCGGTATACGCGAAAGAAGTACATGTGGACATGTAGAGTAGAGTTGCATTATATGAGATGAATGGATGTGAAAACAAAGTGAAGAGAACAGCATGAGAATATTAATAGAAGTACATGTGATGTAATGAAGTTATTGAATTATGTTGATTTATCATTGTTCGTTGTATATTCATGTATTTGCTGAGTCACGGACTCACCCTTGCCCCTCTGTTGTTTTAGGTGATCTTCGAGGGCGCCACGATTGAGAGCGAATAGAGCACATGGGACAGTTTCATACTTCAGACACATGATTACTTACCATGGGAACCATTTTATTCATTATTGCTGGATTACTCTAGGACTTGTTAGAAATTGAAAAAAAATTAGGTCAATATTTTGGACTAGTATATTTGTTTCAATGCTTCAGATTCATTAGTTTGGTGTTGTTTTGGATTGCTTACTTGTTTATGTTTCCCTTGCTTATTTTTATCATGCTTGGTCAATCCTTATTCATGTTTTCTTGTTACCCGTGGATGGGTTTTATTATTGTTTGGCTTGCTGATATTTCATACTGTGTTGATTTATATTAGTTGTTAAGGTAGTTTAGTGGCATTCTAGGCTCGGTGTTGGGCTGGGGTGTTACAGTTGGTATCAGAGAAGGATTTATGTCCGTGGTGAATAGATTAACAACATGGGTAAACTAAAAATTGTTAAAATTTATTTAGGTTTAGTAAATCAACTAAAATTTGCTAATGGTTAAATAATCTAAAATTTGACACACTAGTGCACAGTAGGTTAGAGACTGGTACGAATACTGTTTTTACGCTTCTGTTATGTTGTTTACTAATACATGACTTGATTTGGACCTTTGAACTTATTGTGAATTGTTGATTGTGGTTGATAGCTATGCCGAGGGGTAGAGGACGTGGTCATGGTGGTCGCGGTCGTGGAGGTCGGGGCCACGGGAGTGGTTCCGTGGTGCTACCTCCTGAGGCAGTTGAGTCAGTGGTTGAGGGGGTTGCTGTTGACCCGCCTCCGGTTGGGGGCCAGGATGAGACACCCGCTTTGCTGAGAGAGTTGGTGGGAGAGATCCGTGCTCTCCGTCGACAGGCGCCGGCAGCCCTTGCTACTGCAGCATCTGTTGCAAATCCTGTTGCACCTCCACCTACACCTAAGACGCGAATGACACTTCGAGAGTGGATAGGGTTGAGGTTGGATCCGTTTGACAGGTCAGGCACACTAGTCTAGGCAGCGGACTGGTTGCGCTACATGGAGAGACAATTTGTAGCTTTGGAGATATCCTCACATCAGCGGGTCTGATTTGTAGCCTTTTAGGTGAAAGGGCAAGCGGGCATTTGGTGGGAGGGCGTGTTGTCTTCGAGGACCGCCACTCAGGGGTCAGTCACTTTGGAGGACTTTGTCGATCAGTTCAAGGCAAAATTCTACCCCTACTCCTTTGTTGAGAAGATGGAGGTTGCCTTGACGACTTTTGCTCAGGGAAAGAGGTCCTATGCGGAATATGAGGCTGAGTTCAACAACTTGGTTTGCTTTGTCCCTTCGGTAGCGAACGATGATCTTCAGAAAGCTAAGAGGTTGTGTCGGGGTCTCAACTTTGAATACCAGCATGTGTTGGGAGCTACTCCACTCCGTGACTTCAACTTTGTTGTGGAGCAAGCCATCGGCATGGAGTTAGAGATGCAGCTCACAAAGGGGTAGCAAGCCTCTGGTGGACTGATTGCTTCTGGTGGTGACCAGAAGAGGAGCTCTGGCGAGGGAAGTGGGTCCGTTCAACGACGTGCTTTCAAGAAATTCAAGGGAGGACTGCAGCCCTCCAAGTCTAAGCAGTCGAGGCCGTTTTCTTCTTCGGCGCCTCGTCCTTTTGTAGGTACTCTCGCTCTTCGTCCTGTCCCAGGGCAGGGCATGCTTTGCTTCAAGTGTGGTGATGGACACCGCGCTGCTGAGTGCTCTTGGACGGGAGAATGTCGTCAGTGTGGCCGACCGGGTCACAAAGAGCGGGTGTGTCGCTAGAACCCCGCTAGTGTGATCAAGTGGGAGCCTGTGCCATCTTCTTCTTCAGTTGGTCCTGCTCGAGGATCTTTCCAGATGATGGCTGCTCCTCCTGCGCCGCCACTTCCTTCAGCTTGGGCGCCTCTAGTAGGGTACTACTGGCAGCTGCCACCTCCTGTACCGCTCCAGATTGCACGACCGGCTTTACCTGCACTGCCACTGCAGAATGTCGGGACTCTCGCTACCCCAGCGTCATCTTCTTTCACCCTGGCGCCACTTGGAGTTTACACCATGCCTACCGTGGAGTCGGCAGGTCGTCCGGACGTGGTGATAGGTACTTTGCTTGTGGATTCATTTGATGCTTTAGTCCTTTTTTATTCAGGAGCTACCTATTCGTTTGTCTCGACGGCGTTTGCTAGGAGAGCGAACTTGTGTATGCAGTGGATTTCTCAGTCAGTGTTGGTTAGTTCTCCTGATGGTATTATTGCGAGCTCCACTGTTTGTCCCGGGTGCTCTATTGTTATTGATGGAGAGAAGTTCACGATGAATCTGATAGTCATACAAATGGAGTCGTTCGACGTTATCTTAGGCATGGATTGGTTGCACTCTTTACCAAGCCGTGATATCCTGTTTCTGTAGGACAGTCTCTGTGCAGACCCCGTCTAGGGAGACTTTGACCTTTCAGGGGAGTGTGCCTCCGCGCTCTCTTTCGGTGTTGGTTGAACTGTTTCCGGGTCAGCGTGTAGTGAAAACTAGGCTTCTTTTAGCTTTTGCTGAGAAACTGAGTGTGGCTTCGTAGATTGAGGTATTCCAGTGATTAATGGTTATCCAGGTGTGTTCCCAGCTGAGCTTTCGGGCTTGCCACCTGCGCGAGACGTGGAGTTTCGCATTGATCTTGTTTCGGGTACTCGTCCCATCTCAATGTCTCCATATCGACTGGCACGTCCGCTTCATGATGAGTTGAAGAAGCAGTTGGACGAATTGTTGGCTAAAGGCTTGATCAGGCGTAGTGTATCACCATTAGGAGCTCCTGTTCTGTTCACATAAAAGAAGGATGGGAGTTGGCGTATGTGTGTTGATTACCGTAAGCTTAATACAGTCACAATTAAGAACAAATATCCATTGCCCCGCATTGAGGACTTATTGATTAGTTGAATTGAGCTCAGGTGTTCTCCAAGATTAATCTCCAGTTAGGGTATAATCAAATCCGTGTGTGTGAGCAGGATGTAGAGAAGACTGCTTTCTCCACCAGGTATGAGCATTATGAGTATAAAGTTATGTATTTTGGATTGACTAATGCACCTGCCATTTTTATGGGGACCATGAACAACATGTTGCACGATTATTTAGATGACTTCGTGGTGGTGTTCATTGATGATATTCTTATCTATTCCAAGACCAGTGGGGATCATGGACGTCATTTGAGGCTGGTCTTAGAGACCTTGAGGGAGCACAAGTTCTATGCTAAGTTGAAGAAATATGAGTTCTGGATTTCAGAAGTGGGTTTTCTGGGTCATGTGATAAATCCTCAGGGGATTGCAGTTGATCCAAGCAAGGTCTCCATAGTGGGGGATCGGAAGAGGCCGACTAATGTGAAGGAAGTGAGGAGTTTCTTGGGTTTGGCTGGTTACTAACGACGTTTTGTGCAGGATTTCTCTATCATAGAGCCGATGTCTCAGCTTACTCATAAAGGTATGAGATTCCAGTGGACTGATGAGTGTAAGCGCAGTTTTTGCACTTTGAAGGAGAGGTTGGTGACCTCTCCTATTGCCACTCATCCCGAGCCAGGGAAGTGGATCATAGTCTTTTCAGATGCGTCTCGAGTGGGTCTTGGCTGCGTTCTTATGCAAGACGGTAAGGTGATTGCTTATGCGTCGAGGCAGTTAAAGAAGCACGAGTAGAATTATCCCACTCATGATTTGGAGCTAGTTGCGGTTGTCTTTGCTCTTAAGATTTTGTGACATTATTTGTACAGTGAGTCTTGTGATATTTTCATAGATAACAAGAGTCTCAAGTATATCTTCACTCAGAAGGATCTGAATTTGAGGCAAAGGAGGTGGCTGGAGTTGATCAAGGATTATGATCTTACTATTCAGTATCATCCAGGCAAGACCAATGTTGTCGCTGATGCTCTTAGTCGCAAGGTGACTCCAGCTACTCTAGATTGCCTCATTGCTGATTTTGATCGTATGATGATATCTTATTGTTATGCGGGCACAACACATGCTGAGACCCAGTTGATCCTTGAGTTAGCTATTCCAGACCGTGTGCGGGAAGCACAGCAGAGTGACCGATTATTACAAGAGATCAGGAAGTGTTTGGATGAGGGCAAAGATGGAGATTTTAGCATGGATGATTCTGGTACTTTGAGGTTTAAAGGCCGCATTTGTGTGCCGCAAAAGGAGGGGGTCAAAGATGATATCTTGAGGGAGGCCCATCGCACTCCGTACACTGTTTATCCTGGTGAGACTAAGATGTATCGAGATCTGAAACAGAATTTCTGGTGGAAAAGGATGAAGGTGGACATTGCTAATTATGTGGCTTCTTGTGGTGTTTGCCAGCAAGTGAAAGCCAAGCATAAGCGTCCTTCAGGGTTGTTGCATCCTCTAGAGGTTCCCTAGTGGCCTTAGGATGATATCTCTATAGACTTTGTGGTGGCGTTACCTCATTCGCTGCGAGGGAAGGATGCAGTTTGGGTAGTAGTGGATCGTTTCAGCAAGTCTGCGCACTTCATTCCTATCCGAACGACAAGTTCAGCAAGCGATCTAGCTCATATTTATGCGCATGAGATTGTAAGACTGCCTGGTGTGCCAAAGACCATCATTTCGGACAAAGACCGAAGTTTGTCTCCAAATTCTGGGAGAGACTACAGGGTGCTTCGGGCACACAGTTTCATCTTAGTACAGCGTGTCACCCTCATACAGGTGGGCAGTCAGAGCGCACTATTCAAACTTTGAAGAATGTGTTGCGGACTTGCGGTCTGTCTTGGAAGGGTAGTTGGGAGGACCAGTTGCCACTTGCAAAGTTTGCTTATAACAATAGCTACCATTCAAGTATTAGAGCCGTATCATTCGAGGTTCTGTATGGGCGAAAATGCAGATCACCACTTTGTTGGGATGTAGTGGGTGAGAAAGCAGTTTTGGGTCCGGACTGGATTCAGAAGACCGTTGAGCGCGTGGCCATGGTGAGGCAGAATCTGTTAGCAACTCAGAGCAGATAGAAAAGCTATGAAGATGTGAGGAGGCACGACTTGGAGTTTGCGGTGGGTGACCAGGTGCTCTTGAGAGTGTCTCCCACTAAAGGCATTGTCTGATTCGGTACCAAAGGGAAGCTTAGCCAGAGGTACGTTGGACCGTTCCCGATTATTGCAAGAATTGGGAAGTTAGCCTACCCCCTGGACCTTCTTGAGTCCACGCGTGGAGTTCACAATGTGTTTCCCGTCTCGATGCTGATAAGGTTTTTGAGAGGCCCAGAGCATAAGATTTCAGTGCAGCCGCTAACAATTGAGCAAGACCTCACAATTGAGTCGCGTCTTAGACCAGGGGTCTTAGACCAGGGTGGTCTAAGTCTTAGACCAGTGTGGTAAAGCCGTAGACTAATGGGGTCGAAGCCTTAGACCAGTGTGGTCGAAGCCTTCGACCAATGTGGTCAGATCCAAATATTAGTGTGCTCGAAATACACTGGTCGAAGTTGTAGACCAGTGTGTAATCAGGATCTGATAAACATTGCTTAATTACCATTAATATTTTTTGAATTAGCAGTTACCGCGCGGCGCTAAGGTTCTCGTGGCAACTGAACTAGGATTCGAAGCCAGGATGAGTATGAGCTTTATTAAGAGCAGTTACTAGAGAGTAATTGACTCGACCTTAAAAAGAGCTAGAGACGTCCTGACCAAGTCCGATTGAGAAAAAAAACTTCCAAAGTTCCATCTTCCTCTCTGTTCATCTGTCCGGAAGAGTTGAACTATCAAACTAAATTCATCCCTTCTCCTCAGCGTGCACCGGGAAGGAGGGTGAGCGGATATCTCCGAATCATTATCGCTGAGTACGCCTGCACGGGGCGGCAATAAGGTTTCTGGGCAGCGCATCTACGCGACCGCTTGCTGCGCTGCATCATCTACGACATGCACTGCTTCAAAACTGTGCTACTTCTTGTTCTTCATCAAACCCAACTGTAAGTTGGTCGTAAGACCACTATATTCTGTAATCATTTTGTTGAGTATGTTTAGAAGTGCAATGAGTTGCCTGCCGATAATGTCGTTTTGTGCATCTCTAGTTATTTGTGATCTTCGCCTAAAAATCAAATATAGAATTAAACTATTGTCCATATTTCCAATAATCCAGAAACCTTATTGTGGACATTTTTGTGATTCTGCAACGACTGGTGCTTCTAATACTATAAAACCTGAGAGGTTTTCTGGTCAGAACTTTCGTAGATGGCAGACAAGAGTCAAGTTTTGGCTTGTATCTTTGGGGCTATGGTGGGTCATCCGACTACAATACCCATATACGTTTAATAAACCCTGAAGTTCGACACAGATAACAATACAACCCTTGAATGCATACTGACCATACTAGCCGACAAGCTCTGTAATGTGTACATGGACTTCAAGCCTACCACAGAGTTGTGGGATGAACTCGAGCACAAATATGCCGACTAGTGTGGTCGTAATACAGTGGTCAACGCTATAGACCAATGGTCGAAGCTGAGGCCAGTCGTTGGCTCTCTATGTGCGAGAAATTCTTTGACTACTGCATGGAAGATGTTAAGTTGATAGTTGCATAGTGATGAGGACATGACCCCTATGGATACAACCATATTTGCTATGCTTGTTGTTCCAAGTACAAGAGCTCGTACGCTTCACTTAAATTATCAGGTGAGCTTGTTTTTCGGAGTGTCTTTATATTATATGAACTATACGATGCTACCTAATGATGAAATATATATATGTGCAGCGCCATGTCACTTTTGGTCCAAGACAAGCAAGCAGTTCGAGCTGGACCCGTTCTGGAATCCAGTTCGTCCTCCGGAATCAGCCTGACAGCATCAACTTAAAACAGACATAACTTTTGCAAACGGAGTCCGATTCGGATGTTCTTGGGCTTGTTGGAAAGCTAACGACGATATATTTCCAACGGATTTAGCCTCACCTCCAAATTCCTTATGTAGACTTCGAAATAGTCAAAAGAAGGTGCTATGTTACCAATTTATTCCGATTTGGGCCTTGTAATCGTACCGGAATTGGCCCATATGCCGCCGGCCCACCTGGGGGTGTGATTACTGTTCACATGAACAATAATTCATGCCTTTAGTCCCACCCCTCTATTTCTTTTAGATTTATGGCTCCTTATCCCCTATTTAAGGAGGACGCACCCCCTCTAGTTTCTTTGGATTTTGTTTAGTTAAAAGTTAGCCTTGTTGCAACTTCGTGTATTGGCTTGTGTCGACTAGACCAACCATAATACCACTTTCAAAATCCCAATTTCAATATTTCAATCTTTATTTGCAATTTTAGATTGCTTTATCTTGTTCTTGCGTGCTTCTTTGGTGTATGCAGGAATTGATCTTCGTGATCAGGTCATCCGGGTATTCGTGCACGGTTGATAACGACTTGTCGAGCAGTTCAGTGATTGCGTGGTTTCGAGCCTTGCGTGTTCGTAGCCAGGATCGTGAGAGTTGAGCGACGACTATCGAACTTATCGTTCTCATCGAAAGATCGGGCCAAAAAACAAGGACCTTCGGGTTCATCACATAGGCTCTTGAGCTACAGTTACTGGTATGAGAGATTGCGCATCTGGAGTGTGCTTTGCCTCCTAAGTTTGTGGCTGCGGGATATGCTCATAATAGCACGACTTATATATTTTTAGTAGTAAAATAGAAACTCTTGACTTATATATTTTTAGTAGTAAAATAGAAACTCTTGAGCTTATTATTAACACAATAATGGAGTCTAGAGATGCTTAATTTTTTAGGATATTTATCCCATGAGAACTGCAGGCGGTACTTCTCTAACTGAGCATAATAAAACTATGAATAATAGTAGTTTTGAACCTACCACCATCTCTGACCAATGAGTGATATACCACTAGTTTGTAAAAATCGAGAGGAAGATAACAATTTAGTTGAAGAGGCTCCTCGTCGAAGCAAACAACAAAGGGTTGATAAAACCTTTAGCGAAGATTTTATTGTATATCTCATGGATGATGTGCAAAACATTCTTTTAGAGGATTATGCATTACCTGATGCTGAGTATTTGAAAGAGGCGGTCCATAGCCAGATAGCCTTAGACCAGTCGTCTTATACTAGAGTGGTCGAAGTCTTAGACTAGTGTAGTCGAAGTCTTAGACCAAGAGTCTTAGACCAGTGTGGTCGAAGGCATAAGCTAGTGTGGTCGAAGCAAGCACCTAAACAATGGTATGAGAAATTTGATAAAACTTGAACTTCTACAGGTTTTGCTGTGAATGAGGTAGATAAGTGTGGTAATATCGTTGTGGTGGGGTCAAGGAGTGATTTTGTGTTTGTATGTCGATGACATACTTATATTTGGGACAAACACTGCTGTTATTGACGAGGTCAAACCTTTCTTATTTAGATTCTTTGATATGAAAGACCTAGGAGAGACAGATGTTATTCTGAATATTATATTGATAAAAAATGAGGAGGTGATCACTTTGAACCAATCCCATTATGCTGAGAAAATCGTGAGCCAGTTCGGTTTTGAGAACTACAAGATTTCCCCAACTCCTTTTGATGCTAGTGTTAAGCTTCGAAAGAATAAGGGATTAGAAAAATATAAATTGAGATATTCAAAAATTATTGGGTCCCTTATATATCTATTTGGTACCACAAGACCAAACATATCATTTGCTGTAAGCAAATTAAGTTGGTTTACTTGTAACCTAGGAGATGATCACTGGGAGGCACTTGAGAGAGTGTTGCGCTACTTGAGAGGCGCAACCACAAATGGAATTCACTATAATGGGTATCCATCTGTGTTGGGACCTAAAAATGCAATTATTGTTCCTCTGTGTATTCTGCACTAATTCAGAATCACACTAGTGCACACAGTGTCAGCATAGATGAATATCGACCCACACAAGACGAATAATAGCATAAACGATAAATTTGAATAACAAATAACGGTTTTGACCATATGGTAGAATTTACATTTATTTAGCCTCATAGGGCTAACAATAATTAAATAAGCAGCGAAACAAATAAACTTCAGTGAAATCCCATCAATTCACCACAAGCAACCGACTGGGATCAAGACCTAACGATCAGCACCTTCGTAGAACTCTTCCCCAAAGACAGGTGCAGACTCCTCCACTTCTGTTGATTGATTATATCAAGTATGAGTACACAACCGTACTCACAAGTCATACCATAAAATGCAATTTATAGATGATGGCTTATTCCAAATGAATGACTTCTGTGGTTATTTGTCATAAAGCAGTTTTTGCAATTGAATAAAAGTCATAGATTGAAAATATATTAAAACAAATAAATAGTAGTAGTTTAACAGTTGTTTTCATAAATACACAAAGCCTAATCAAATTATTTTATATAGCCATATGACTTAGATCACACAGCTCCCTTCCCTAATATTTTATGAAAATCTAACTCTCGTGTGAAATCCCCGAGCATATCCATGACCGCGGACGCGGCTATTCAAATAAATTATTTAACACTCTGCCAAGGTTGTACATTTTACCCATAAGATATAGCCAGTGTAGCTAGCACTAATCATAACAAAACCTTTCAAAAACTTCATCTCAAGCGTTGACACTCCCGATATGCTTTACCGTCGTCCAACCCATACACAATGCTTTAGTACGACACACACTATTGGATAGGGAAGCAGCGAACCGTCCCGCGATGTGATTTACCTGGTAGTCCACACCTCCACCCATCACTGAGCTTCTAACCCACAACCTGGGTTGTCAATGTCAAGACTCCATAACTTAGTAACTTACTACACAAAACCTCATCACAGACGGTTCTACACCGTCATCACAGACGGTTTTTGAACCGTCTGTATTTATGTGTCTGTGATAACAGACGATCATCACAGACGGTTTTAAAACCGTGCTGTGATAGTTATTATCACGCACGGTTACGAACAAAAACCGCTGCAGGAAAATAGACTATCACGAGCGGTTTTTGTTCGTAACCGTGCGTGATAGTCTATTTTCGAGCATTACGAACAAAAAACCGTCGTGATAATAACTATCACGCAGCGGTTTTTGTTCGAGCAAATGCTCGTGATAGTTTTTTCTATCGCAAAAAAAAAAATCAGATTTTGAATGTTCGCAACAGTGATAGTCTTGATATGCAACATTGCTCGCAGTAAAAAATGAAATGGCGGGACAGAGAGGAAGATACATGCATACCTTCTTCCCAGCATGGCGTGGAGGGTGACGATGAGCTCCTCCTCCTGCGTGAAGTTCACGTGCTTGAGGTTCAACCTCAGGTAGTTGGTGTACCTCAGCCTGCAGCTCTTGCCGCACCTCTTCAACCCTGCGAGCTGCGCATCCATGCACGCAAAAACACCATCGGTGCCTCTGATCTCATCAGCCAAAAGCCCATGCAGATGATACAAAGATGTAATGTACATGAAAACGCATGACCTGCTCTTTGAGGAACGGAGGTCCGATTCTGCGGTGCCGTGGGTGGAGGTCCGATTGAGGCAAGTGGCGGTGAACTTGGACCGACGCCGACGAAGACGAAGTCCAAGAAGACCTCGGTGTCCCACAAAGTTGATCCCAAAGACATTCAAATTTCGACTCGGCTATTATTTATAAGGGCAGCGGTAACTTATTTTGCTTCCGCGCGCACGCGTTCAAAATTTTCGAACTCCGCTGCTGCGAATCACGAGCGGTTTTATACAAAAACCGCTCAGCGATGATATCACGACGGTTTTATACAAAACCGTGCGTGATGACATATCGCAGCGGTTCTTAAGAAGAACCGCTGCGTGATAAGGATGTCATCACGCAGGCGGTTCGTATCACGAACCGCTCGCGTGATTAGTATCTCATCACGAGCGGTTACGCTTAAGAACCGCCTCGTGATTTTAGGGTTTACCATGGCTTGAAATTTTCCTTACTCTCTGATTTTACCATCTCTTTTGTTTGCTACTAACCATGGCAGGTGAGACGTCTGATGCGCAAGAGTGTGTTTTTAAGGGAGAGCTCGTGACGCTTTTGGATGAACAACGCGCTGCCATTACTGATGACATCGATAGGAAGATGGATACAATGCAACGTTCCATTAATGAGAGCATTGCAACACTCACTACACGCCTTGAAATAATGGTGAATCGGCCACCAAACAATGGAGGCCAAGATCATGAGGAGGGAGATGATAATGAGAGACAAAACCGTGACGCTTTGTCGCACGGCCACGACACCGTCCTCATCAAAACCGTCATGGTATGGGAGGTAACAATAATTTTCAGTATCACAATGCTCATGTTCATGATGACCCGTTTGCTAAAGTTAAATTTTCCATACCATCTTTTGCGGGTACATATGATGCTGAAACTTATCTAGATTGGGAGATGACAGTTGAACAAAAATTTAATACCCATCTAGTTCCTGAAGTGCATAGAGTCAGACAAGCGACTAGTGAATTTAAAGATTTTGCTATCATTTGGTGGACTCAAGTAGTTAATTCTGGCTTAGCCCCTGATACATGGGATAGATTGAAGGTAGCTATGCGTGCTAGATTTGTCCCTCCTGCTTTTAAACGTGAAATGCGTAAGAAATTGCAGCGCTTAGACCAAGGCAATAGATCTGTTGAGGAATATTATCAAGAAGCGCAAATAGGCATCTTTGCGTTGTAATGTTGAAGAGGATGAGGAGGATAAGATGGCTCGTTTTTATGGGGGATTAAGGCGTGAAATTCAGGACATAATTGATTACAAAGAGTATAATGATATCAATAGATTGTTCCAGCTTGCTTGTTTGGTAGAGAAAGAATTGCAGGGTAGGCAACAAAGGACAAGGAGCAATTTTGGAGGTATGTCTACATCGAGACCGACGCAGGGGCAACCCAAGACAGCCCCACCTCCTGTTTTTCGAGCTGATGTCCCCTCTGTGAGTAGGGCGCGTTCAGCAGCACCGCCACCACCATCACGCGCACCCGAGGCGAGCAAATCTACTAGCTCTTCATCGGTTGCTTCCACGGGCCGTACGACGGGCATTGTGTGCCACCGTTGTAAAGGGTGGGCCACGTCATGAGAGATTGCCCAAGTCGTGGGCGTACATTGCGACGAAAGATGGTGGTTATGTAAGTGCTAGTGATGTTGAGGATGAATATGCTCTTGCAAATAACCTTGCGGTGATGATGATGATCATGAGACGATAAAGTGATGGTGAGGAGATTTTAGGTGCAAATTGCTACGGCGAGTTATAGAACCATAATTGTGCGTGTAATCGAGCACTCAAAAAGAGCAAGAGGAGAAGCTACAACGTCATAATTTGTTTCAGATGTTCCTCATCGTCAAGGATTGCCGTGTTCGTGTTATAATTGATGGCGGGAGCTGCAATAACTTGGTGGATTCGAGATTGGTCAAGAAGCTTGGCTTGACCACACGTCGCATCCTCACCCATACCACATTCGGTGGTTCAACAACAATGATAAGGTGAAGGTAACACAATCTGCAAGAGTGCAATTTTCCATTGGTTCCTATCATGATGTTGCTTGATTTCGATGTAGTACCTATGCAAGCATGCTCACTTTTATTAGGTCGCCCATGGGAATTTGATACCGATGCAACTCATCATGGTAGAAGTAATAAATACTCTCTTGCGCACAAAGGAAAGAAAATAACTTTGCTACCTTTGACACCTCTGAAATTGCTAATTGTGATAAAGAGCTAGTGAAAATAAGAAGAAAGAACTTGAACAAGAATCGAAAATCAGCAAGTAGTGAAGGATGTTTTCCCACCTAAGAAAGAGAGGTTGCCATCTAGTTCTAGGACCGAGGAATTAAATTAAAGGGTTGTGTCATGCTTGCAACCAAATCGATCTTGCTGAAATTTGTCATGATGAAATGCCATGCTATGCTTTGATATGCAAAGATGCTTTATTTTCACTTAATGATGTATCTAGCTCTTTGCCGTCTCATGTCATTAACCTTTGCGGAATTTGAGGATGTGTTTCTGTGAGATACCTCGTGGTCGCCACCAATTAGGGTATTGAACATCAAATTGATTTGATTCCGTGAGCTTCCCTACCCAACCGCAGCGCCATACCGAACCAACCCGGAGGAGACTAAGGAGATTGAGCATCAAGTGCGAGACTTGCTTGACAAAGGGTACGTACGTGAGAGCCTTAGTCCATGTGCTGTCCCTGTACTTTTGGTTCCAAAGAAAGATGGGTCGTGGCGTATGTGTGTTGATTGTAGAGCTATCAATAATATTACCATTAGATACCGTCATCCTATTCCTAGGTTAGACGACATGCTTGATGAATTAAGTGGCTCTACAATGTTTTCTAAAGTTGACTTGCGTAGTGGATACCACCAAATTAGAATGAAACTTGGAGATGAATGGAAGACGGCATTTAAAACTAAGTTCGGGTTATATGAGTGGCTAGTGATGCCTTTTGGTTTAACTAATGCCCCTAGCACTTTCATGAGATTAATGAACGAGGTTTTATGTGCTTTCATTGGTAAGTTTGTGGTAGTTTACTTTGATGATATATTGATTTACAGCAAGTCACTAGATGAGCATCTTGAACACTTACGTGCTGTTTTTATTGCTTTGAGAGATGCACGTTTGTTTGGCAACCTCGAAAAGTGTACCTTTTGCACCGATCGAGTTTGTTTTCTGGGGTATGTTATTACTCCGCAGGGAATTGAGGTTGATCAAGCCAAGATCATCGCTATCCAGAGTTGGCCGCCTCCTAAAACGGTCACACAAGTGCGGAGTTTTCTCGGGCTCACTGGTTTCTATCGGCGTTTTGTTCGGGATTTCAGCACCCTCGCTGCACCATTGAATGAGCTTACAAAGAAGGGTGTTCCTTTTACTTGGGCCACCAATCATCAACAAGCTTTCGACACTCTCAAAGATAAGTTAACACATGCCCCTTTGCTTCAACTTCGGATTTCAAGAAGACTTTTGAATTAGAATGTGATGCTAGTGGCATAGGTCTTGGGGTGTGTTAATTCAAGAAGGAAAACTCATTGCATACTTTAGTGAAAAGTTAAGCGGTCCTAGTTTGAACTATTCTACCTATGATAAAGAATTATATGCTCTAGTTCGAACTTTGGAAACATGGCAACATTATTTATGGCCCAAAGAGTTTGTAATACATTCTGATCATGAATCCTTGAAACATATTCGAAGTCAAACCAACTTGAACCGTAGACATGCTAAGTGGATTGAGTTTATTGAATCCTTTCCCTATGTCATTAAATATAAAAGGGCAAAGAAAATGTGATAGGCGATGCATTGTCTAGGAGATATACCATGCTTTCACAACTTGACTTCAAAATCTTTGGGTTAGAGACAATAAAGGAGCAATATGTGCATGATGCTTGATTTTAAAGATGTGTTGCTAAATTGTCAAGAGGGAAGGGTTGGAATAAATTTATTGTGCATGATGGGTTCAGATATCTGTGTGCTAGCAAGCTTTGCATTCGGTGGCTCTGTTAGTCTTTTGTTGTTACAGGAGGCGCATGGAGGAGGATTGATGGGTCACTTGGCGTGAAGAAGACGAGGACATTATGTTCCACCACTTTTATTGGCCAAAGATGAGGCGTGACGTCAGGCGCTTCATTGCCCATGCACCACTTGCCAAAAAGCTAAGTCACGACTTAATCCTCATGGTTTATACATACCTCTTCTGTTCCAAGCATACCTTGGGAAGATATCTCTATGGATTTTGTTTTAGGGCTTCCTAGAACAAAGAAGGGAGGATAGTATTTTTGTTGTCGTGGATAGATTCTCTAAGATGGCTCATTTTATACCATGTCATAAAAGTGATGATGCTACAAATATTGTTGATTTGTTCTTTAAGGAAATTGTTCGCTTGCATGGTATTCGAATACGATAGTTTCGGATCGTGATGCTAAATTTCTTAGTCATTTTGGAGAACCTTGTGGGGTAAGTTGGGAACTAAGTCGTTATTTTTCACTACTTGTCATCCTCAAACCGATGGACAAACCGAGGTAGTCAATAGAACATTGTCTACTATGCTTAGAGTCAGTGCTTAAAAGAACTTAAGAATGTGGGAGGAATGTTTGCCTCATGTGGAATTTGCTTATAATCGTTCATTGCATTCTACCACAAAGAAATGCCCTTTGAGATTGTTTATGGTTTCATACCTCCTGCACCTATCGACTTGTTGCCTCTTCCACTTCCGAGAAGGTAAATTTCGATCTTGCAACAATGTCTTGATTTGATACGTAAGATGCATGAGACAACTAAAGAGAACATTGAAATTATGAATGCTAAATATAAAGTTCTTTGGTAGTCAAGGACGCAAGCATGTTATTTTGGAACACAGTGATCTTGTGTGGTTACACTTGCGTAAAGAACGATTCCTGAATTGAGAAAGTCTAAACTAATGCCTCGTGCGATGGTCCTTTTAGAGTGCTTGAACGTATTAATGATAATGCATATAAGTTAGACTTGCTCGCAGAGTTTGGGGTTAGCCCCACCTTTAACATTGCGATTTGCGACCTTGCTTGGGCGTGGAAGATGAGTTTGAGTCGAGGACAACTCCAATTCAAGAAGGGAGGATGATGAGGACATCCTTTCTATAGATACAACTATGCCAACTCCACAACAAACTCAACAAACTGAAACTATGATACAAGGACCAATGACTCGAGCGAGCACGTCAACTTAACCATCAGGTGAATGCGTCCCTAAGTTTGCATACAAATATTTCAAAGAATGGTATACTACTTAATGTTTGTGATGATTTAATTGTCCTTAGGAACTATGGGAAAGAATCACGCGAGCTCAAGTGTAGAAGTGGAACCGTCAAGCGCAATCCAAGTCCTATTCGTGAGTTCAATTCAGATTCGGCCTTCGTAACAGCGTCTACTTCAAACGGCCATAACTTTTAATCCAGAAGGCTTTTTGGGGGCCGTGAGTACTCGTTGGAAAGCTCTTGAAGTATACTTTCAGATGGATCTAGTCTCACCTCCAAACTCCATCCGAGCAGATCAAAAACTGCAAAACAAGTCACATCACTTTTCCAGTCCGAGTCAAAGTGGGCCGAGGGCCTTGTAACTTGGGCTATTTGGGCCGGTACTGTTCACGTGAACAGTACCATGGCCGCGTGAACAGTAAAACCAAATAGTACCACCACCCTTTTCATTAGATAAGTGTGGCTTCCCCCTTCCCTATTTAAGGAGGTCACACCCCTCTAGTTTTCCTCGGGTTTTTCTTAAAGATTATTCTGCTTAGCAGTTTCACCGCATGTTCTGTTGAGAAACCCCACTTGTGAACTCAAACTTTATTCGCAATACAATTTCATATTGCGTCTTAAACTCTCTTGCTTGTGTTCTCGATTCGCTTGCAGGAGATAGCCTTCTTGGCGAGGTCAACCGTGTTCGGCACGGTTGATAACCAACGGAGCAGTGGGGTAGTGATTGCAAGGGGTTCGATCTGTTTTGGTCGGAGCCTTTGGATCATCAACGTCGAGATCTCCACAATCGAATTATCAGTACCTTTCGGAAGATCGGGCCATTGTCACATCACACGGGCTCCTCCCCCGGACGTGGCGAGCTGGTCCTCGTGGCACCGTGCTGGGAGCTCCTCAGGAAAGTTTGCAGGTGATCATGACACATTCACTTCCGCTACTTTATTTCGAAGCCCACTAGTTACTAACGTCAATCTGCTCTTGTAGGTCCTCGGTTCCACAATTACACAGGGCAAAAGTACGCAGAGTCGTCCGCGGCTGCCTTCGTGCCCCCAGGTATGACTACCTTGTTTGATTTCGTGGTTTTCCTATGATTGCAAGCGTAATTTAATATTTCATATGTCGTGCACTGAGTTGGGATGAACAAAACTTGTCGTATGACGAGATATTCGCGAGAACTTCCACTTCCCCGTGACCGTGCCTCTCACCGCTAGGTGCGCCAGAGCCAGACCCTATCGACCGGGCCGACCCTACCAACGTCGGACCTCGGCGTCGCGACACCACCTCGCTCCTCACGCGGGTGGGTATATCACCGATCCTTTGATGTACTCGCATCGGCCACGGGCGCGGCGGCGACATCGTGGGTACGCCCAAGAGGGCCAAGATAGATGTTATGTAAATATTAATTTTTTGTACAACTATAGTAATGATATATATATATATATATATACACACAATCTTGTGTAAGTGACAAATAAATTAAAGATATATATATGTATATGCATATACAACTTTGTGTAAGTGACAAATAAATTAAAGATAAGGTAATTAATCAATATGCTTTTATCAGTTAATTTAAAATGCAAGTTAAATTTGATTAAACCACGCTTTAATCGCTGACGAGGTGTAGCGCCCATACAGCCTAGTACAATTAATAAGGACAAACTATATCAAAAACGTAAGATGTTAGCTCATTCTTGTCCTATGTGCATAAAACCATATGTATTTTGGACAATCGCCACATAAATTATTATTATTAGTCAAAACCTTACTTAAAGAAGCCGTCATCATCCCATCATCTTCTTCTTTTCTTCCATCTCAAAAAGAAATAGCGAGCCTTATAAATCAAAATCCAGCTGTCCCACGGACCGGTCAGTTGGACTTTGTATTTACATATAGTCCAACCCAAAACTGGATCCAGCAATAATCCGTCCAAATTGGGATGAGAAACCAAACTAGTGCAAAGTTGGTCCTTGTGTAGTTATGCACCATCCACAAGCCAAGATCACGATCTGACGGGGGAAAGGCTCGTAATTTTCTAAACCCAAACACATGGTAACAAATTGTCACAGCGACATTAGCTATCTATAAACTTTGTCATATAGAATGTTTACTAATATGAGAGAGAGTTTAGCTGTCTTTTTTGTGAAAAATGATCTAATAGATAACACAAAACGCCGCCGTTGTATTAATTGTTTTCTATAATAAATAAATTTTTTTCATTTAATAATCAAAAAATTGTGAGGTCTAATAGAGATAAAATTAAACGAAATGATTAGTAGTTTTTAGTCTTATAAAAGGAGTATAAAATGAAGCCGTCGAATGTGGTGCCTAATGCAGAATGCTCTTTTACCGTTGAAAATTGACCTTGGGTAACGGGCCGCCCCTTTCACGTTAGCATGATCCTGACACTAGCTGGCCACACACACACGGAGACCACTCACCGAACTTGTGACCACAAGCAAAGAGTGACACCACGGATCAAAATTTACCCCTGAGCAGCGGGCAGGCAGGGGAGCTGGCCGCCGGCGAGCCGGCGAAGAGCAGCAGCGGATTGGGTGCAGCTGGCGGCGCACGCCGCACATGGGTACTTGGGTTCCTTACGCTGGGCTTTGGTTCGAGGGTGTTCGAGGCTCAGTGCTTTTGAGCAGAGAGAGACGACACACCAAAATTTACCGAGTCCATCCACTCCATAGTCCACACGCGGAGAGAGAGAGAGAGAGAGAGAGAGAGAGAGAGAGAGACCACGCACCAAAACTTACCCAAGTCCATCCGCTCCGTAGTCCACACGCGAATTGATATGATGACACCGCATTCGTTGGTTCTCAGTTCTCACCAACAAACAATCTGTTGCTAGTCCAAGCGCAACGTGTAAAAGCAGCCACAAGTGACCTGAGTGCAAGGGCTCCCTCCCTCTGCCAAATTGATCAAGTACATGGCCCGTGCCCCACGGCCCACGCGAGTCAAGAGTCAGGACCGGCCGGGCTAAGATGCCCCGGAACCCGACGAACGCAGGGAGGCGGCCACACTTGACAAATCCGCCGATCGCGACAACGGCCGAACCAGTGTGACACACCATCGTCGCGCGCTCATTATAGCAAGCTCCCCCAACAAAAACCGCATCATTTACGAGCCGAGCTTGCTCGCCACCAGCCCAGCACCGGTTCGTTCCAGTCCGCAACACAGACTATGAGGCCGCGGCCCCTGCCGTGGTGGCGGCTGGCGCTGGCTACGCTGCTGTGCCTGTGCGCGCTCCCCGCCCCGGCGCGATCCCAGAGCGCGGCCACGCCCGCGCCGGCGCCCGCGTCCGTGGAGGGGTTCAACTGCTCCGCGAACACCACGTATCCGTGCCAGGCCTACGTGCTGTACCGTGCGGGCGTCGCCGGGGTGCCGCTCGACCTCTCGGCCGTGGGCGACCTCATCGGCGTCAGCCACTTCATGATCGCGCACGACAACAACCTGTCCACCTCGGTCGTGCCAGCCGCGGGGCAGCCGCTGCTCGTGCCGCTCCAGTGCGGCTGCCCCTCCAGGTCGCCCAACGCATACGCGCCCACGCAGTACCAGATCAACCCGGGCGACACCTACTGGATCATCTCCACCAGCAAGCTGCAGAACCTGACGCAGTACCAGGCCGTCGAGCGCGTCAACCCCACGCTGGTTCCCACCAATCTCAACGTCGGCGCCATGGTCACGTTCCCCATCTTCTGCCAGTGCCCCACCCCTGCCGACAACGCCACCGCGCTCGTCACCTACGTCATGCAGCCGGGCGACACCTACGCGTCCATCGCCACCGCCTTCGCCGTCGACGCCCAGTCGCTCGTCTCCCTCAACGGGCCCGAGCGGGGTACGCAGCTGTTCTCAGAGATACTAGTGCCGCTCCGCCAGGAGGTGCCGCAGTGGCTGCCGCCAATCGTGCAAATATTTTAGTCATGTTTGTGTCTGAATTCCTTTTCGTTATGGCATGGTGATTGATTAGGACTTTGGAATCTTATTTCTGACAGTGACCGAGTGACGTGAAGTGTGGGACCAACTTTGTTTAGTTGCATAAAATTTAAGCCGAATAATGGAACTCCAAAGATGCTACTGCACTACTACTGCTACTAAAGAAATCGGTACAGATCACTACTGTGTTGCTCCGTACTAACATTGATATGATCGTTATTGGTTGTACCGGTTCGATACTCGTCAATACTAATTATATCATCTTTATTACTGATCAATATCAGTAATATAGGACAATACCGACTATACTAGCGTAATTGATAATATCGTCTATTGTACTCACTGAACTATAAATTATATCTGATCTTACTACTATGTATTTTAAATAATATTACCAGTGAAATTTGGTGTGCATATAATTAAACATATATGTACTTATAAATATATATTATTATATTAAACTCTAGAATGGTACACCGGAATATCTCATTAGCCAAACCGGCATGGTCTCCGAAATGATATTGACAAGCATGCTCCTCACCCCTTTCATTTGTTTTATGAATACTTTTTTTCCCTCTTTGAGTGGCATCCATTTCTTTTGGTTTTGGACTCATGACACCAATGAACTATAGTCGTGCCGTATGAATTGGTATGGTGCTTAAAGTTTAGGGTGTGTTTGGTTGGTGTGACGAGGTTGAATGAGATTGGATGAGTACAGATAGGATGGGATCGTCCTGTATGGGATGGTATTGTCTGTCTGTTTGGTTGGTTGTATGAGATGATATAGAATTTTGTTTGGTTGGTTGTATAGGATGGTTCCGGATGGTTCAAGATGTTGTTTAGTTTGGTGGATGAAGTTGATATGATAACTCTATCACTAGAGGTGGTGAGTTCATCTCCCACAATTGTGAGAATTATGTTATAAATTAATTTAAATTTAAATTTAAATTTAGAAATAATTTTGTACATAATTAATTTTTATAATTTTTGCCAATCCGAATGTAAGGTAAGAGCCAGTGTCCTCGTTCTTGGAATGCCTGTAGTAGTTTGCAATGTCCAAGGGCTCAACCAGCCGGCGGTACAATGTTCCCAGATTCACCCACTCTTCTCGCCCTTCGAACCCGTCCGGGAGCTCACGCCTTCGCAACATCTCAACTATCTCATCCCAAAGGCCGGCTAGTTCCAGCCTCCGTACATTCGCGTTGAAGTCATGCACTTCGCGCTGAAGCTTGAAAGAATCGTAGTAGCTCACTCCATGGAGTTCACATGCTCTTTTGTAGTCGTTCAGGGACTTGAGGGCTTCCTGAATTTTACTGCAGCTCGCATCTATCTTTGCCTGGTTTCTCTCTCTTTGCTTCTCCCATTGGGCAGCTGCAGAGAGGCTCAGCATATAGCTTCCTTGCTCTGTAATAAACAACTCATTTTTTATGGAAAAAGGATATAGGCTTCACCCGGCTTATTGGATTTACTTTACTAATAGTTTAATGGAAAACACTTTTTTAATTTTTTATGAATATGAAAGTGGTAACTGAAGATTATGTGACTGGTCATGCACACAGTTAATGATAAATTTGATTCGTCCATTGCTACTTAACCTAATCTACAAAAATATGTCTTGCATTTGGCTATACACTTAAACTTCTGGCAGCAGCATCAAGCAATTGTTGTTGGGGATCCAACTGAAGGAAGTAAAATAGCAACTGCAATACAGCATCTGAATCTGTGAGAACAATCAGCTGTTCACTGCTTGTCAAGAAAAGATAAGTCCCACAGGGTCTGTAAGGGGAGAGCTCAATGAAGGCAGTCAATGTTCCTAGGATCGAGCTAGTGCATCCCATGAAAGAACAGGCCTCATAGTTAGCAATAGATAGTGTGCTTCTCAACAAACTTTCATAAAACTCAGGTATGACAAGCGATTTCCCAGCAGGTGAGCAGTTTGGAGTATGAGGAGATAACCAATCCAGAACAGCTTGAATTTCTTCTCTAAAGGATGCAAGGGGGGTCAGTGGTATGCGTGGGATGATGTCTAGTGGCATGACGAAATGCAAAATACACTGTGACCAGCCCTCCTTCTAACACCATGGTTGAAAATATTATCTCCAAGAAGAGGAGCCCCAAAGGTCACACAAAATGGGTGTGCTTGATTAACACTCCCCGTCTGGTGCAGTTCTCAAGAAACCATATGGCAGCAAGGGTGGCTATTGAACCCCCAGAAGAATGGCCGGTGAATACGATACGCTTCTCCTCTGCCACAGCTCTAGATACCTACGATACAAAGCTGTTGATTTGTGATCCAAATTCTATACATCAATTAGGCCACTTCGGACGATCCTAGTCGACTTAGGGTTTCCTGCTCTTTATATTCCTGTAGCCGCCGCCGTTTGGGATAAGAAATCGAGTTGTAAATCCCGGCGTTGTAACCTCACCCGATATAGTGAAGATTGTTCTTGGTGGCGCCGTGGTTTTTCCTCTCGCATTGGGAGGGTTTTCCACGTTAAATCTCGTGTCTCTTTGCGATTGATTCTTGTTTACTTAATCGTTCCTCCGCCGTCTCGTATAACAAAAGCAACATAGATTCATCCCTTTTACATTCAGGTGAAAAGGAAGTTACATCAAAATTTACCATGTCAAGACTATCACTCTCCTAATATAAAGATAGCATCACATGGAGCTAAGACTGTGAAAAGGTCTATGACCACAACAAGAAGAAAAACAAAGTGGAGAGGAACTCAAGAGTATTGTTGAACTCATGATGGTCACTTCGTTTTTCTGTCAAATAAAGATCATTTTACTTATTTTCATGAAGCATAAATCACAAAAAGCCGTTTGTAGCCCCTATTAACAATCAAGCTATAGCTACTAGCAATCTGAAACTGTACTAACTATGGACTCTTACATAATCTCAAATCGAACTAATTGAACCACAAAAGTACTTTTACACTTAGAAAGTGAAAACTTTGCCAAAGAAACAGCAACCAACGGGGAAAAACACTACTTGCAAATACAGATCAGACTAGGATAAGAGGTTCCCTATTACCCATAGTAGCGAATGTTCGGCCGTCAGGACTCCAAGCTGATGCAAATGAGTAATCCCAATGGCCTTTCATGGAATGAAGAGTCTGCATCCAGAAACAAAATAATGTACCCGCTTAATCACACATCATATCAACACTTTAATGTGAAATATTGATCAGAGCTTCGTTAACATCTATATGATGTTTTATGCCTGGATTTGCGTGTGCTGGTATACCTTTCCTGAATTGGCATCAATAAGTAACCCATTAGGGTCGTCCCCCACAATAATAACAAGCTTTCTGTCAGGACTCAGTGATGTATGCTGCATGAACAAAACAACAATACATAGTAAGGCCAGAGTACAGCAATAAAAACATTCGAAGCATTCCATAACAAAAGGTATGTTGAAAAGGCAGTGATGTTGGATCCATTTACAATCAGTGTTCAGTACTTCGTAGGAAAGGCAGTGATAGGAAAAAGGAAAGAAAAGGGTTCTATAGTTGGCACACGCGAGATTATCTTGTGGGGTGGCAAACTGACAATTGCCAAATATGCAACACCATACTTTTCTTTAGCCACTAAATTCAGAAGACTGAAGTACAGAACCGCATAATGTCATGACATTATGGCAATATAAATGTTAGATACTCCATTTTGCTCTTTAAATCCATCATAAATTCATAACCTAATTTTACTAGGTTTGCCAACAGCAAGGTACCTAACATGGCATAACAAGATGATTGTAAAGAAGTGCATTGAGATGAACAAGGAAACAAGACTATAACCATATGTACCAAAAAGAAGAAGAAAAAGGCAATGCATCTCTAGTACAAACTACAAACGATATGTTCCATATTTCCAACCATACCACAAGAAAAAAAAGATAGGTGTGATATAAAACAATAAGAGAATAAAGATAGGTGTGATATAAAACAATAAGAGAAAATATTTATGTATGCTTAAAATGACCTGGATGATTCAAAACCAATGAATCTGGTCGGAGGATTTCAGTATTGCAGTATGTGCCTTTCTCCCATTTCCAGAGAAGAAACATCATGAAAAAAGAAAGGATAACAAGTTTAAGCTGCTTGCACCATAGTCCATTCTAATTTCTGAAACTATACCAAATGCAAAGGTATACCTGAGCTCAAGAAATACTGAAATGCAGCAATTATCATAACGAAAATTTGTCACAAACTCTGCAATGCTTACTATACTTCAACACCTACAAAAAAAATTGTAGACCATTAAATAATTGCCTGCAGAAAAACATACATTGTCGGACCCGGATTTTCTAATCCGAATCCTCTGCGAATAACTGTGCTATTCCCTGGATCAGTAGATAGCACTCACAGATACATCACTGAATCATTCATACAATGGCGTAAAACCATACCATTCATTAATTTAACACATCAGAGTTACATAGACCGCATCGGGTCAAGTTTTACAATAAGGGCCAAACAGGCCAAATGATTACATCACAAAATAGCGGAAGCGACAACGGAAGCAAAAAGGGGTGAGAGCACATCTCTCCACAGGCAAGTGACTGGGGAAACCTGTGTACATCCGATATTACCCGAAACTCAGATAATATGGAATGCACCTAGGTATCAGCGGAGTCAGCTAGACTGGGGCGAGACTAGAACAACTAAAAACTAAACTACGCTTCAAGATCTCCTGGGTCTTCAGGCATCTGGTTCCTTGTAGTAGTCGTCATCTCCAAAATTTCCTGCTTCTGAGGGTTTGGGGGAAAGAGCGAGAATGAGCACAACTACCGTGCTCGCGAGCCAACACACAGTATGCAATAGTATACATGCAAGGCTTAGCAAGGATGGCTCAGGTTCTTTTATTTGCTAAAGCAACATTTTCAATTATCATAATTACAAAGTCCTATGACTTAGCATTTTAAACAGATTTCATTTTCATTTAAAGAGATAAGTGCAATATTAAATAACAGCGAAGGTTACCTCCACCTTATGCTTAATTTTGATAACGGTTACGTCCACCGATTATCAACACTGGATAAGGCTACCCAGGAAAATTCAAAACAAGGGCTGGATGAACCCAACACATTTCCATTCCACCCACAAAGATTTTTGAAATAGAACTAACTCAGGTTAAGTTCCCATGTCTGCCTTTGACCGAAGGCGCGGCTGTTTAAACAGTTTAGACTCTGCAGAGGTTGTACACTGTACCCACAAGAGATAATCATACTCGTTACTCCACATGATTCCTTAGTCATGTAGTTGAGCGATCGTCACAGTAACGTTTCAAACTACCTTGCCCCTTCCGTCATCTCACCCCGATGGCCAATTCCATAAGTTGTGCGGGATGCTTACCACAATGACTAGCAAAGCTGGCCCCGGCCACAGTGACTAGCATAGCTGATAACTTCACCTTTTTCGGTGTCCCATTCAAGCCAGCATACGTCCTGCCGCTTGCACACTTCTAACACCGGTTGTGGGATGACATTCAGGGTTCAATAGTTTTACTAGGCATGGTAAATTCGAAGAGTAAGGAAAAATCCAAGCCATGGTAAAACCCTAAAATCACAGACGGTTCTAATTAAGAACCGTCTGTATACTATTACAGACGGTTCTTAATTAGAACCCGTCTGTGAATGGATGACATATCACGAGCGGTTCTTATTTAGAACCGCTCGTGATATGAATCTATCACGCACGGTTTACTAATAGAACCGTGCGTGATAGTATCACAGACGGTTCTATTAGTAAACCGTCTGTGATAGATTCATATCACAGACGGTTCTAAATAAGAACCGTCTGTGATAGGCTCCCATCGGCTATTCCAGGTCGGAACAGACCCAACACAGACGGTTCCAAAAGAACCGTCTGTGATGGGCCGTCTGCTATAGCCTCTTTTGTAGTAGTTGGTGCCCTATTATTGTTGATGTTCTAATTGTTGCTTATATTTTGCATCTGGTCCATCATCGTGAACATCATCTGCGTCTGAGCTGCTATGAAAGCTCCAAAGTTCTTCAGATAAATTGGGGGTGCTTGTGGCAAGATTGCTCCTGCTGGTGTCTGTTCATTCCCTTCTAACCCGTTGGTTCCATAACCACCGGCGGCGGTGTTGCGAGTCTGAACCATCTGGTGAAGCTCCATGGATTAGACAAGGTAGCAAGCACAAGATAAGTTAAGAACTAATCGAGGGGGGTAGATTAAACCCAACAAACACAGCTTCAGGAAATTAACTAAAATACTTATGTTAATAGGGGTCTTAGCATGGCTGCAACAAATGCCTAAGGGCCATTGCAACTCATACTGCACACAAAAAAACAAACGCAAACCTAACACACAAACTACCGCCTATGGGTGACAATCCTAATCTTAAACTGACTAAGCCTAAAACTTTAGCAAACTACTCGCTGAGGTAGCCTCCACACCCACGACGGTGCTCGTACCTGCTGTAGACTTGGAACTGCGTTAGCATCCTTGCGAACTGGTCTTGGTGCCCCGTTACTAGCGCAGCAGGAAAGGCGTCCCATGTGCAGGAACAACTGGCTCCTCTGGCTCTGTTGGTTCCTCGACTTATTCTGGGTCTTCTTCTGGATCTTCTTTCGGGCCCTCGGGTTCTTCTAGCTCTTCCTCGTGCTGATGCTGGCCATACACTGCTTGCTCCAGCGTTACGATTCTTTCTTCTGCCATCTTCAGGGACTCATAGATGCACTCCAACTCTCTGGCGGCTAGCTCCAAAGACTCCTCCTGGGTGGTGGCAAACTGAGCAAGGTGCGCTGTGGTGCTGTTGCTCTCTCCATCTATAGATGGGTATCGTGTAGGACAGTCCGCGGCAGAGGCTCGGGGATGGTAGCAGAAGACTGTATCAAAAAGTATAACTTGTCTTGAAATAAATTCTGATACTGGTATTAGTCTTGGTGAACTCCATTTCTTCCAAATTCCCCGAAGTATCATCGTCTACTCGCAAATATAAATAAATAAATAAAAACAGAGAGGAAAACTAACTCCAAAAATTAAATAAAAATATTATAAAAATAAATCTCAAATTTAGATGAATTTAAGAGATTGAATGGGCACAAACAGAGTTCGAATGAAGAAGATATGGCTTTTGGAAGTTCTAATTCTAAAGAAAATACTCAAAAAAGAATTCGAGTATTGTTTATCGAGCACTGTACATCGAGTATTGTTCATCGCTTTTGACTATGCGTACTCGACAGGAATAGGAAATGGGTTTTGGCCCGACATTGTTTCTGAGATTTTAAATAGATTTTCCTTTTTATAAAATTCAGAAAATGCAAATGGCAAATAGAAAATAACAAATGAACTCGAACAATTTCTAGAAAAATCTAGAAAATATATCCAAGCACGTAGAACCCAAAAAAATAGTTTTTACTACTGTTGATGTTGTCATTAATCATATTGAACTATTTTGATACTGAAAGTCTATGTTAAGCTTTATTAAAATTCAAATAAAATCCAAATGGTGAATTTTCCAACTACTAACTATTTAAAATATTTTTAAAGGTCAGAAAATTGAGATGTTACAATCTGTATTACAAGGATATAGTGATTCGAATGGGATCTCTGATGCAGATGAGATCAAGACTACAATTGGGTATGTGTTTACCGTTGCAGGTGTTACAGTTCATGAAGGTCGTGTAAACAGACCAATATTGACGAGATCAACCCTGGAAGCAGAACTTGTAGCACTGGACACGGCTACTGTTGAGACTGAATGGCTTAGAGAGCTTCTGTTAGACTAACCACTGGTTGAGAAACCAATACCGACAATTCTAACGTACTCTGATAATCAAACAGTGTTGATTAAGATTACAAGTACTAAGGATAATATGAAGTCCTCTAGACATGTGAAGCGTGGGCTGTAAATCTATCAGAAAACTGAGGAACTCCGGAGTAATTATTGTGAATTATATTCGCACTGAGAAAAATCTGGTATACCCTTTCACAAAGGGGCAAGAACGGAAGGCGATTTCCGTTGTGCCTGTGCACATGGAAATGAGGCCCATTGGAGTTACAACTCGACAGTAACCCATACATTTTTGATCAAAAATCACGTGACTTAGGCAATGGGAAAAACAAGTTGATGTTTGAACAAGAGAGCACATTATAATAACATGTGTACCCATATCCTAATAGACAAAGTACTCTCAACTGTATGGAAGGATGCCTAAAAGACTTAATGTATTCTAGTGTCCAATGAGGGAAAAATGTATTAGCCTACATCTTCCTCTCTGTTCTTCTGTGCTGAAGAGTTATGCTGTTAAACTAATGTCATTCCTTCTCATCGGCGTGCACCGGGAATGTATGCACTGAATTTTTGGGTTTGACAAATCCAGACCACGCTGCCGAGTAGCCACACGAATTGCTTGACTCAATGATTGACCTACATCACCGTAGCCACCGCCGTACCATCCTCCCCCAGGAGGGCGAGGTGCTGATTGAGCTTAGCGCGTTGCGGCTGTGGACACCCATTAGGGCTAGAAGGATGCACCCCAGCTGGGTGCCGAGGTACGTGCCATTGCGATCTTCGTGTACTAATTTGTGATCTGACTACTACGTGTAGACTAACATTCGTTCGTAACCTGACCTGGCGCAGGTTGAGAGCGGTAGGCCTCCTTCCGCTAGAACGGATGGTGGAGACGACGTGGGAGGACGACCATGACCACGGTCCTGGTCGTACGTCCTCCATACGACTGGGCCCTACCAACGGCGTTGGTCGACCGCTAGAGGCTGGAGATACGCACGTTTCACCTCCCATTCGGGGAGATGAGGCCGACACTACAGGATACGAGCTTCCTGACTTGGTTGCCCTGCTCAGGCTTCCCCATGGTGGCAAATGAGATCTCGCCCACTTGGCGCACGAAATTCCTGACGAGATTACAGGATGTGCTGTCGCCGGGCAGCGATTACCATGAGTTCAGCAGCCTGCACGGACCGACGCTAAGGTGGATCTGCCAAATCTACGTAAGTCTTCATAACTATTGTCCTCTCGCATCAATTCATTTGTGAACATTACTGATGTGTATATGTCTTCTTGCAGTCTGAGTGTATGGCGGAGGACGCACTCGACGAGACAGTGAGTAAGCACTTCGAGGCCTACCTGCTTTGGCTGTTTTGGTGGGTCATATTCCTGGGATCCCACAGCGACAGCGTCGATAAGCACTACATCCTCTACGCACGTGAGCTTGTAGACTGGCTGGTGGAGGAGATCCAGCCGTGCTATGCGCGATGTACCGCGCACTGTACGACGCATGCCGCTAGTCGCAAGACAGCCCCATCCTCTCCGGATGCCCGCTACTTCTGCAGCTTTGGTCTTTCGAGCGCTTCCAGATAGAACGTCCACAGCTGACTTGGGAGCGTCCACGGTCAGCCTGTACGCTGAGGACAACGATGTGGACTGGCCTACTATGGGCACGGTGTGGTGCCGCCGACGGGGTTAGTTTCGTGAATATTTATTATTTTCTCGTAATACAATCATAATTTCGTGTGCTAAGTGTTCCTTTTGTTTATTCCACAGGTGACCTACATATCGATCACCACGCAGGGGTTGTACCCATCCTACATCATGATGTTCGACCAGTTGATGGATGACTACGTCATCTGGAGACTGTGCACGGAGGAGAGCATGTCCGCGCGCGCCCAAAGGACTGTCTAGTATGTACACGTGAGACCACGTGTACTGGTACACGAGGCGGGTCTTGGTGCACGAGGTCTTCGTGGGGGAGTACCCGGTGGCACGAGTCATGCACCAGTTTGGTCTGCGATAGCAAGTCCCAGCCCCCTGGGCGCAACGGCTGCTAGCCCACGTCCACATGTTAGTTTGTGCTTTAATTGTTTAGTACAATTTGCGTTACATACATACCAATTGATTGTCCTGTCATCCATGGGTACACTAGAAAGGGAGTACGTGGTACTATCACCTGGACGAAGAGGATATTCCCTTAGGTTGAGGGCTGGCTCAGCTCCTACGCTGACATCATCTTGGAGGATGCTCCCTACGACCCGGGGAGTACGATGAGTACATGGAGTGGTACAGTAGTCGGACGAGGCTTCGCTGCATCCGGGTCGTGGTCGACCCACCACGACACGAGGCTGCGACATCCGACACGTACCCCACACAGCCGGACTCCGCATTCCACCGCGTGGTACGTATTCAACGGTTGGCACTTCATATTTAATTAGATAGATTTAGGTTTTCAACTTGTTGATTACGTGTGCAGGTGGATCTACACTGGAAGATCCTCGAGTTGACAGGCCGGAGTAGCAGTTGTCGCTTGGGGGGAGGCCAGAAGGATCTTACAGTGTATCACGGAGAAGGCGAGGTGAGGGATCTAGATCATGACTTGTCGTGGGCCGAGGACACATTCACATTCACCAGTGCGTGGACAAGGGGGCAGCCATGGTGGCTCACGGCCACGGTGATGAGGACATCCTTTCTATAGATACAACTATGCCAACTCCACAACAAACTCAACAAACTGAAACTATGATACAAGGACCAATGACTCGAGCGCGAGCACGTCAACTTAACCATCAGGTGAATGCGTCCCTAAGTTTGCATACAAATATTTCAAAGAATGGTATACTACTTAATGTTTGTGATGATTTAATTGTCCTTAGGAACCATGGGGAAGAATCACGCGAGCTCAAGTGTAGAAGTGGAACCGTCAAGCGCAATCCAAGTCCTATTCGTGAGTTCAATTCAGATTCGGCCTTGGTAACAGCGTCTACTTCAAACGGTCATAACTTTTAATCCAGAAGGCTTTTTGGGGGCCGTGAGTACTCGTTGGAAACCTCTTGAAGTCTACTTTCAGATGGATCTAGTCTCACCTCCAAACTCCATCCGAGCAGATCAGAAACTGCAAAACAAGTCACATCACTTTTCCAGTCCGAGTCAAAGTGGGCCGAGGGCCTTGTAACTTGGGCTATTTAATGGTGCACTGCTTTCACGTGAACAGTACCACGGCTGCGTGAACAGTAAAACCAAATAGTACCACCTCCCTTTTCATTAGATAAGTGTGGCTTCCCCCTTCCCTATTTAAGGAGGTCACACCCCTCTAGTTTTCCTCGGGTTTTTCTTAAAGATTATTCTGCTTAGCAGTTTCACCGCATGTTCGGTTGAGAAACCCCACTTGTGAACTCAAACTTTATTCGCAATACAGTTTCATATTGCGTCTTAAACTCTCTTGCTTGTGTTCTCGATTCGCTTGCAGGAGATAGCCTTCTTGGCGAGGTCAACCGTGTTCGGCACGGTTGATAACCAACGGAGCAGTGGTGTAGTGATTGCAAGGGGTTCGATCTGTTTTGGTCGGAGCCTTTGGATCATCAACGTCGAGATCTCCACAATCGATTTATCAGTACCTTTCGGAAGATCGGGCTATTGTCACATCAGTTGGTATCAGAGCAACGGTTGCCCGTGAGGTAATTCTTGTATCCCTAGTTAGTAGATTGGTTTTTATTTCCTATAGTCCAAAAAAAATTGCCCTACAAAAAGAATTAATTCCGCTGTCCAAACCCCGTTGTGCCTTTCAATCTGTTAGTTTTGGTTTGCTAAATTGAATTTGTGCCCATATTAACATTGTCTAGTTGCTGGTCATATCTTTATTCCATTAAAAAAAATCCAAACAAAAGAAAAATTCCTCACCCCAAACCCTAATTTTCAAATTCGGCTGATTTTTTTCCTTTCTCTGCAACCGCCACCAAAAACGCCATATCTTTTGATTCCGAGATTATTTTTGAGTGAGACCACCGCCATTAGATTCAGAAATTCCTTATCCATCTATCTGTAAAATTTCACGTTATTCCAGAAAGGAATTTAAGAGATATATGCGGTGAAAGTTGACCCAATTATCTATTTTGAATCACAATGATCGTGATTGTGATTTTTGTGCGAATTTCGTGTCGGGATTGAAGTTGGCCCCAAAAGAAAATTTGTATAAAAAGCCGTCAGAAAACAGATAAAAAAATCAGTGAAAAGAGGCATCGACAAAAGTTAACTTGTATTTACCCCAAAATACCGACATGCTCGTCCAAAGGGATGTAAATCTTCGATTTTTAATTTTGAGTCAATCCTGTGCTCTTCAATTTCAAATTGCATTGGATTGAATTATCTTGTATTTACCACTCCTACACATTGTCATACACTTGATTTTAGCCTTCTTCCATTCTTGGTTGGTCAGCAACATAGGCTAAATGTTAGATACGGACTATAATTCAATTCTATGCAATTCAAATTAATCGATTGTTCTCCATTGCTACCATATTGTGCCTTCCAAGCTACACCTACTCTTGATCGAACAGGTTCCCTCTTGCAATCGTACCCACGCCGACACGGTGTCACGAACCACCACCGGTTGTACCACTGCGCATTGGTAAGAACACTTGTAAGAGTGTGATAAGACGCTTGAGAGTGTGATTCTACTTCTCGCCACCTAGTAGTTGATAGGGATAATACCTTTGTGTTGTCTTTTGTTTGCTACAACCATGGCAGGTGAGACGTCTGATGCGCAAGAGTGTGTTTTTAAGGGAGAGCTCATGACGCTTTTGGATGAACAACGCACTGCCATTACTGATGACATCGATAGGAAGATGGATACAATGCAACGTTCCATTAATGAGAGCATTGCAACACTCACTACACGCCTTGAAATAATGGTGAATCGGCCACCAAACAATGGAGGCCAAGATCATGAGGAGGGAGATGATAATGAGAGACAAAACCGTGACGCCGGTGCTGCACGGCCACGACACCGTCCTCATCAAAACCGTCATGGTATGGGAGGTAACAATAATTTTCAATATCACAATGCTCATGTTCATGATGACCCGTTTGCTAAAGTTAAATTTTCCATACCATCTTTTGCGGGTACATATGATGCTGAAACTTATCTAGATTGGGAGATGACAGTTGAACAAAAATTTAATACCCATCTAGTTCCTGAAGTGCATAGAGTCAGACAAGCGACTAGTGAATTTAAAGATTTTGCTATCATTTGGTGGACTCAAGTAGTTAATTCTGGCTTAGCCCCTGATACATGGGATAGATTGAAGGTAGCTATGCGTGCTAGATTTGTCCCTCCTGCTTTTAAACGTGAAATGCGTAAGAAATTGCAGCGCTTAGACCAAGGCAATAGATCTGTTGAGGAATATTATCAAGAAGCGCAAATAGGCATCTTTGCGTTGTAATGTTGAAGAGGATGAGGAGGATAAGATGGCTCGTTTTTATGGGGGATTAAGGCGTGAAATTCAGGACATAATTGATTACAAAGAGTATAATGATATAAATAGATTGTTCCAGCTTGCTTGTTTGGTAGAGAAAGAATTGCAGGGTAGGCAACAAAGGACAAGGAGCAATTTTGGAGGTATGTCTACATCGAGACCGACGCAGGGGCAACCCAAGACAGCCCCACCTCCTGTTTTTCGAGTGATGTCCCCTCGTGAGTAGGGCGCGTTCAAAGAAGACCGCCACCACCATCACGCGCACCCGAGGCGAGCAAATCTACTAGCTCTTCATCGGTTGCTTCCACGGCCGTCTGACGGGCATTGTGTGCCACCGTTGTAAAGGGTGGGCCACATCATGAGAGATTGCCCAAGTCGTGGCGACATTGCGGCGTAAGATGGTGGTTATGTAAGTGCTAGTGATGTTGAGGATGAATATGCTCTTGCAGCTAACCTTGCAGGTGATGATGATGATCATGAGACAGACAGTGATGGTGAGGAGATTTTAGGTGCAGCTGCTACGGCGAGTTATAGAACCATAATTGTGCAGCGAGTACTGAGCACTCAAAAAGAGCAAGAGGAGAAGCTACAACGTCATAATTTGTTTCAGATGTTCCTCATCGTCAAGGATTGCCGTGTTCGTGTTATAATTGATGGCGGGAGCTGCAATAACTTGGTGGATTCAGGATTGGTCAAGAAGCTTGGCTTGACCACACGTGCGCATCCTCACCCATACCACATTCAGTGGTTCAACAACAGCGGTAAGGTGAAGGTAACACAATCTGCAAGAGTGCAATTTTCCATTGGTTCCTATCATGATGTTGCTGATTTCGATGTAGTACCTATGCAAGCATGCTCACTTTTATTAGGTCGCCCATGGGAATTTGATACCGATGCAACTCATCATGGTAGAAGTAATAAATACTCTCTTGCACAAAGGAAAGAAAATAACTTTGCTACCTTTGACACCTATCAAATTGCTAATTGTGATAAAGAGCTAGTGAAAATAAGAAGAAAGAACTTGAACAAGAATCAAAATCAGCAAGTAGTGAAGGATGTTTTCCCACCTAAGAAAGAGAGGTTGCCATCTAGTTCTAGGACCGAGGAATTAAATTAAAGGGTTGTGTCATGCTTGCAACCAAATCGATCTTGCTGAAATTTGTCATGATGAAATGCCATGCTATGCTTTGATATGCAAAGATGCTTTATTTTCACTTAATGATGTATCTAGCTCTTTGCCGCTCATGTCATTAACCTTTGCGAGAATTTGAGGATGTGTTTCTACGAGATACCTCGAGGCGCCACCAATTAGGGGTATTGAACATCAAATTGATTTGATTCCGTGAGCTTCCCTACCCAACCGCAAGCGCCATACCGAACCAACCCGGAGGAGACTAAGGAGATTGAGCATCAAGTGCGAGACTTGCTTGACAAAGGGTGCGTGTGAGAGCCTTAGTCCATGTCTTTGTCCACTGTACTTTTGGTTCCAAAGAAAGATGGGTCGTGGCGTATGTGTGTTGATTGTAGAGCTATCAATAATATTACCATTAGATACCGTCATCCTATTCCTAGGTTAGACGACATGCTTGATGAATTAAGTGGCTCTACAATGTTTTCTAAAGTTGACTTGCGTAGTGGATACCACCAAATTAGAATGAAACTTGGAGATGAATGGAAGACGGCATTTAAAACTAAGTTCGGGTTATATGAGTGGCTAGTGATGCCTTTTGGTTTAACTAATGCCCTAGCACTTTCATGAGATTAATGAACGAGGTTTTATGTGCTTTCATTGGTAAGTTTGTGGTAGTTTACTTTGATGATATATTGATTTACAAAGAAGTCACTAGATGAGCATCTTGAACACTTACGTCTGTTTTTATTGCTTTGAGAGATGCACGTTTGTTTGGCAACCTCGAAAAGTGTACCTTTTGCACCGATCGAGTTTGTTTTCTGGGTATGTTATTACTCGCAGGAATTGAGGTTGATCAAGCCAAGATCATCGCTATCGAGTTGGCCGCCTCCTAAAACGGTCACACAAGTGCGGAGTTTTCTCGGGCTCGCTGGTTTCTATCGGCGTTTTGTTCGGGATTTCAGCACCCTCGCTGCACCATTGAATGAGCTTACAAAGAAGGGTGTTCCTTTTACTTGGGCCACCAATCATCAACAAGCTTTCGACACTCTCAAAGATAAGTTAACACATGCCCTTTGCTTCAACTTCCGGATTTCAGCAAGACTTTTGAATTAGAATGTGATGCTAGTGGCATAGGTCTTGGGGGTGTGTTAATTCAAGAAGGAAAACCTGTTGCATACTTTAGTGAAAAGTTAAGCGGTCCTAGTTTGAACTATTCTACCTATGATAAAGAATTATATGCTCTAGTTCGAACTTTGGAAACATGGCAACATTATTTATGGCCCAAAGAGTTTGTAATACATTCTGATCATGAATCCTTGAAACATATTCGAAGTCAAACCAACTTGAACCGTAGACATGCTAAGTGGATTGAGTTTATTGAATCCTTTCCCTATGTCATTAAATATAAAAAGGGCAAAGAAAATGTGATAGCTGATGCATTGTCTAGGAGATATACCATGCTTTCACAACTTGACTTCAAAATCTTTGGGTTAGAGACAATAAAGGAGCAATATGTGCATGATGCTGATTTTAAAGATGTGTTGCTAAATTGTCAAGAGGGGAAGGGTTGGAATAAATTTATTGTGCATGATGGGTTCGTATACCGTGCTAGCAAGCTTTGCATTCCAGCTGGCTCTGTTCGTCTTTTGTTGTTACAGGAGGCGCATGGAGGAGGATTGATGGGTCACTTCGGCGTGAAGAAGACTGAGGACATTATGTTCCACCACTTTTATTGGCCAAAGATGAGGCGTGACGTCGAACGCTTCATTGCCCACTGCACCACTTGCCAAAAAGCTAAGTCACGACTTAATCCTCATGGTTTATACATACCTCTTCCTGTTCCAAGCATACCTTGGGAAGATATCTCTATGGATTTTGTTTTAGGGCTTCCTAGAACAAAGAAGGGAGGATAGTATTTTGTTGTCGTGGATAGATTCTCTAAGATGGCTCATTTTATACCATGTCATAAAAGTGATGATGCTACAAATATTGCTGATTTGTTCTTTAAGGAAATTGTTCGCTTGCATGGTATTCCGAATACGATAGTTTCAGATCGTGATGCTAAATTTCTTAGTCATTTTTGGAGAACCTTGTGGGGTAAGTTGGGAACTAAGCTGTTATTTTTCACTACTTGTCATCCTCAAACCGATGGACAAACTGAGGTAGTCAATAGAACATTGTCTACTATGCTTAGAGTGTGCTTAAAAGAACTTAAGAATGTGGGAGGAATGTTTGCCTCATGTGGAATTTGCTTATAATCGTTCGCTGCATTCTACCACAAAGAAATGCCCTTTTGAGATTGTTTATGGTTTCATACCTCCTGCACCTATCGACTTGTTGCCTCTTCCAGCTTCTGAGAAGGTAAATTTCGATGCGCAACAATGTGCTGATTTGATACGTAAGATGCATGAGACAACTAAAGAGAACATTGAAATTATGAATGCTAAATATAAAGTTCTTTGGTAGTCAAGGACGCAAGCATGTTATTTTGGAACACGTGATCTTGTGTGGTTACACTTGCGTAAAGAACGATTCCACGAATTGAGAAAGTCTAAACTCATGCCTCGTGCGATGGTCCTTTAGAGTGCTTGAGCGTATTAATGATAATGCATATAAGTTAGACTTGCCTGCAGAGTTTGGGGTTAGCCCCACCTTTAACATTGCAGATTTGCGACCTTGCTTGGGCGTGGAAGATGAGTTTGAGTCGAGGACGACTCCAATTCAAGAAGGGGAGGATGATGAGGACATCCTTTCTATAGATACAACTATGCCAACTCCACAACAAACTCAACAAACTGAAACTATGATACAAGGACCAATGACTCGAGCGCGAGCACGTCAACTTAACCATCAGGTGAATGCGTTCCTAAGTTTGCATACAAATATTTCAAAGAATGGTATACTACTTAATGTTTGTGATGATTTAATTGTCCTTAGGAACTATGGGGAAGAATCACGCGAGCTCAAGTGTAGAAGTGGAACCGCTCAGCGCAATCCAAGTCCTATTCGTGAGTTCAATTCAGATTCGGCCTTCGTATAAAGCGTCTACTTCAAACGGCCATAACTTTTAATCCAGAAGGCTTTTTGGGGGCCGTGAGTACTCGTTGGAAAGCTCTTGAAGTATACTTTCAGATGGATCTAGTCTCACCTCCAAACTCCATCCGAGCAGATCAAAAACTGCAAAACAAGTCACATCACTTTTCCAGTCCGAGTCAAAGTGGGCCGAGGGCCTTGTAACTTGGGCTATTTGGGCGATCTGTTCACGTGAACAGTACCATGGCCGTGAACAGTAAAACCAAATAGTACCACCACCCTTTTCATTAGATAAGTGTGGCTTCCCCTTCCCTATTTAAGGAGGTCACACCCCTCTAGTTTTCCTCGGGTTTTTCTTAAAGATTATTCTGCTTAGCAGTTTCACCGCATGTTCTGTTGAGAAACCCCACTTGTGAACTCAAACTTTATTCGCAATACAATTTCATATTGCGTCTTAAACTCTCTTGCTTGTGTTCTCGATTCGCTTGCAGGAGATAGCCTTCTTGGCGAGGTCAACCGTGTTCGGCACGGTTGATAACCAACGGAGCAGTGGGGTAGTGATTGCAAGGGGTTCGATCTGTTTTGGTCGGAGCCTTTGGATCATCAACGTCGAGATCTCCACAATCGAATTATCAGTACCTTTCGGAAGATCGGGCCATTGTCACATCACACGGGCTCCTCCCCCGGACGTGGCGAGCTGGTCCTCGTGGCACCGTGCTGGGAGCTCCTCAGGAAAGTTTGCAGGTGATCATGACACATTCACTTCCGCTACTTTATTTCGAAGCCCACTAGTTACTAACGTCAATCTGCTCTTGTAGGTCCTCGGTTCCACAATTACACAGGGCAAAAGTACGCAGAGTCGTCCGCGGCTGCCTTCGTGCCCCCAGGTATGACTACCTTGTTTGATTTCGTGGTTTTCCTATGATTGCAAGCGTAATTTAATATTTCATATGTCGTGCACTGAGTTGGGATGAACAAAACTTGTCGTATGACGAGATATTCGCTGAGAACTTCCACTTCCCCCAGGACCAGGCCTCTCAGCTGCTAGGTGCGCCAGAGCCGACCCTATCGACCCCGGAGCCGACCCTACCAACGTCGGACCTCGACGTCGCGACACCACCTCTGGCTCCTCACGCCGGGTGGGTATATCAGCCCCCTGATCCTTTGATGTACTCGCATCAGCACCGGGCGCGGCCGGGGGCGACACGCGGGGTACGCCCCAAGAGGGGCCGCCAGTAGATGTTATGTAAATATTAATTTTTTGTACAACTATAGTAATGATATATATATATATATATATACACAATCTTGTGTAAGTGACAAATAAATTAAAGATATATATATGTATATGCATATACAACTTTGTGTAAGTGACAAATAAATTAAAGATAAGGTAATTAATCAATATGCTTTTATCAGTTAATTTAAAATGCAAGTTAAATTTGATTAAACCACGCTTTAATCGCTGACGAGGTGTAGCGCCCATACAGCCTAGTACAATTAATAAGGACAAACTATATCAAAAACGTAAGATGTTAGCTCATTCTTGTCCTATGTGCATAAAACCATATGTATTTTGGACAATCGCCACATAAATTATTATTATTAGTCAAAACCTTACTTAAAGAAGCCGTCATCATCCCATCATCTTCTTCTTTTCTTCCATCTCAAAAAGAAATAGCGAGCCTTATAAATCAAAATCCAGCTGTCCCACGGACCGGTCAGTTGGACTTTGTATTTACATATAGTCCAACCCAAAACTGGATCCAGCAATAATCCGTCCAAATTGGGATGAGAAACCAAACTAGTGCAAAGTTGGTCCTTGTGTAGTTATGCACCATCCACAAGCCAAGATCACGATCTGACGGGGGAAAGGCTCGTAATTTTCTAAACCCAAACACATGGTAACAAATTGTCACAAATGACATTAGCTATCTATAAACTTTGTCATATAGAATGTTTACTAATATGAGAGAGAGTTTAGCTGTCTTTTTGTGAAAAATGATCTAATAGATAACACAAAACGCCGTTGTATTAATTGTTTTCTATAATAAATAAATTTTTTTCATTTAATAATCAAAAAATTGTGAGGTCTAATAGAGATAAAATTAAACGAAATGATTAGTAGTTTTTAGTCTTATAAAAGGAGTATAAAATGAAGCCGTCGAATGTGGTGCCTAATGCAGAATGCTCTTTTACCGTTGAAAATTGACCTTGGGTAACGGGCCGCCCCTTTCACGTTAGCATGATCCTGACACTAGCTGGCCACACACACACGGAGACCACTCACCGAACTTGTGACCACAAGCAAAGAGTGACACCACGGATCAAAATTTACCCCTGAGCAGCGGGCAGGCAGGGGAGCTGGCCGCCGGCGAGCCGGCGAAGAGCAGCAGCGGATTGGGTGCAGCTGGCGGCGCACGCCGCACATGGGTACTTGGGTTCCTTACGCTGGGCTTTGGTTCGAGGGTGTTCGAGGCTCAGTGCTTTTGAGCAGAGAGAGACGACACACCAAAATTTACCGAGTCCATCCACTCCATAGTCCACACGCGGAGAGAGAGAGAGAGAGAGAGAGAGAGAGAGAGAGAGACCACGCACCAAAACTTACCCAAGTCCATCCGCTCCGTAGTCCACACGCGAATTGATATGATGACACCGCATTCGTTGGTTCTCAGTTCTCACCAACAAACAATCTGTTGCTAGTCCAAGCGCAACGTGTAAAAGCAGCCACAAGTGACCTGAGTGCAAGGGCTCCCTCCCTCTGCCAAATTGATCAAGTACATGGCCCGTGCCCCACGGCCCACGCGAGTCAAGAGTCAGGACCGGCCGGGCTAAGATGCCCCGGAACCCGACGAACGCAGGGAGGCGGCCACACTTGACAAATCCGCCGATCGCGACAACGGCCGAACCAGTGTGACACACCATCGTCGCGCGCTCATTATAGCAAGCTCCCCCAACAAAAACCGCATCATTTACGAGCCGAGCTTGCTCGCCACCAGCCCAGCACCGGTTCGTTCCAGTCCGCAACACAGACTATGAGGCCGCGGCCCCTGCCGTGGTGGCGGCTGGCGCTGGCTACGCTGCTGTGCCTGTGCGCGCTCCCCGCCCCGGCGCGATCCCAGAGCGCGGCCACGCCCGCGCCGGCGCCCGCGTCCGTGGAGGGGTTCAACTGCTCCGCGAACACCACGTATCCGTGCCAGGCCTACGTGCTGTACCGTGCGGGCGTCGCCGGGGTGCCGCTCGACCTCTCGGCCGTGGGCGACCTCATCGGCGTCAGCCACTTCATGATCGCGCACGACAACAACCTGTCCACCTCGGTCGTGCCAGCCGCGGGGCAGCCGCTGCTCGTGCCGCTCCAGTGCGGCTGCCCTCCAGGTCGCCCAACGCATACGCGCCCACGCAGTACCAGATCAACCCGGGCGACACCTACTGGATCATCTCCACCAGCAAGCTGCAGAACCTGACGCAGTACCAGGCCGTCGAGCGCGTCAACCCCACGCTGGTTCCCACCAATCTCAACGTCGGCGCCATGGTCACGTTCCCCATCTTCTGCCAGTGCCCCACCCCTGCCGACAACGCCACCGCGCTCGTCACCTACGTCATGCAGCCGGGCGACACCTACGCGTCCATCGCCACCGCCTTCGCCGTCGACGCCCAGTCGCTCGTCTCCCTCAACGGGCCCGAGCGGGGTACGCAGCTGTTCTCAGAGATACTAGTGCCGCTCCGCCAGGAGGTGCCGCAGTGGCTGCCGCCAATCGTGCAAATATTTTAGTCATGTTTGTGTCTGAATTCCTTTTCGTTATGGCATGGTGATTGATTAGGACTTTGGAATCTTATTTCTGACAGTGACCGAGTGACGTGAAGTGTGGGACCAACTTTGTTTAGTTGCATAAAATTTAAGCCGAATAATGGAACTCCAAAGATGCTACTGCACTACTACTGCTACTAAAGAAATCGGTACAGATCACTACTGTGTTGCTCCGTACTAACATTGATATGATCGTTATTGGTTGTACCGGTTCGATACTCGTCAATACTAATTATATCATCTTTATTACTGATCAATATCAGTAATATAGGACAATACCGACTATACTAGCGTAATTGATAATATCGTCTATTGTACTCACTGAACTATAAATTATATCTGATCTTACTACTATGTATTTTAAATAATATTACCAGTGAAATTTGGTGTGCATATAATTAAACATATATGTACTTATAAATATATATTATTATATTAAACTCTAGAATGGTACACCGGAATATCTCATTAGCCAAACCGGCATGGTCTCCGAAATGATATTGACAAGCATGCTCCTCACCCCTTTCATTTGTTTTATGAATACTTTTTTTCCCTCTTTGAGTGGCATCCATTTCTTTTGGTTTTGGACTCATGACACCAATGAACTATAGTCGTGCCGTATGAATTGGTATGGTGCTTAAAGTTTAGGGTGTGTTTGGTTGGTGTGACGAGGTTGAATGAGATTGGATGGTACAGATAGGATGGGATCGTCCTGTATGGGATGGTATTGTCTGTCTGTTTGGTTGGTTGTATGAGATGATATAGAATTTTGTTTGGTTGGTTGTATAGGATGGTTCCGGATGGTTCAAGATGTTGTTTAGTTTGGTGGATGAAGTTGATATGATAACTCTATCACTAGAGGTGGTGAGTTCATCTCCCACAATTGTGAGAATTATGTTATAAATTAATTTAAATTTAAATTTAAATTTAGAAATAATTTTGTACATAATTAATTTTTATAATTTTTGCCAATCCGAATGTAAGGTAAGAGCCAGTGTCCTCGTTCTTGGAATGCCTGTAGTAGTTTGCAATGTCCAAGGGCTCAACCAGCCGGCGGTACAATGTTCCCAGATTCACCCACTCTTCTCGCCCTTCGAACCCGTCCGGGAGCTCACGCCTTCGCAACATCTCAACTATCTCATCCCAAAGGCCGGCTAGTTCCAGCCTCCGTACATTCGCGTTGAAGTCATGCACTTCGCGCTGAAGCTTGAAAGAATCGTAGTAGCTCACTCCATGGAGTTCACATGCTCTTTTGTAGTCGTTCAGGGACTTGAGGGCTTCCTGAATTTTACTGCAGCTCGCATCTATCTTTGCCTGGTTTCTCTCTCTTTGCTTCTCCCATTGGGCAGCTGCAGAGAGGCTCAGCATATAGCTTCCTTGCTCTGTAATAAACAACTCATTTTTTATGGAAAAAGGATATAGGCTTCACCCGGCTTATTGGATTTACTTTACTAATAGTTTAATGGAAAACACTTTTTTAATTTTTTATGAATATGAAAGTGGTAACTGAAGATTATGTGACTGGTCATGCACACAGTTAATGATAAATTTGATTCGTCCATTGCTACTTAACCTAATCTACAAAAATATGTCTTGCATTTGGCTATACACTTAAACTTCTGGCAGCAGCATCAAGCAATTGTTGTTGGGGATCCAACTGAAGGAAGTAAAATAGCAACTGCAATACAGCATCTGAATCTGTGAGAACAATCAGCTGTTCACTGCTTGTCAAGAAAAGATAAGTCCCACAGGGTCTGTAAGGAGAGCTCAATGAAGGCAGTCAATGTTCCTAGGATCGAGCTAGTGCATCCCATGAAAGAACAGGCCTCATAGTTAGCAATAGATAGTGTGCTTCTCAACAAACTTTCATAAAACTCAGGTATGACAAGCGATTTCCCAGCAGGTGAGCAGTTTGGAGTATGAGGAGATAACCAATCCAGAACAGCTTGAATTTCTTCTCTAAAGGATGCAAGGGGGGTCAGTGGTATGCGTGGGATGATGTCTAGTGGCATGACGAAATGCAAAATACACTGTGACCAGCCCTCCCTTCTAACACCATGGTTGAAAATATTATCTCCAAGAAGAGGAGCCCCAAAGGTCACACAAAATGGGTGTGCTTGATTAACACTCCCCCGTCTGGTGCAGTTCTCAAGAAACCATATGGCAGCAAGGGTGGCTATTGAACCCCCAGAAGAATGGCCGGTGAATACGATACGCTTCTCCTCTGCCACAGCTCTAGATACCTACGATACAAAGCTGTTGATTTGTGATCCAAATTCTATACATCAATTAGGCCAGCTTTTGGACGATCCTAGTCGACTTAGGGTTTCCCTGCTCTTTATATTCCCTGTAAGCCGCCGCCGTTTGGGATAAGAAATCAGAGTTGTAAATCCCCGGCGTTGTAACCTCACCCCGATATAGTGAAGATTGTTGCTGGCTGGCGCCCGTGGTTTTTCCCTCTCGCATTGGGAGGGTTTTCCACGTTAAATCTCGTGTCTCTTTGCGATTGATTCTTGTTTACTTCGTCGTTCCTCCGCCGTCTCGTATAACAAAAGCAACATAGATTCATCCCTTTTACATTCAGGTGAAAAGGAAGTTACATCAAAATTTACCATGTCAAGACTATCACTCTCCTAATATAAAGATAGCATCACATGGAGCTAAGACTGTGAAAAGGTCTATGACCACAACAAGAAGAAAAACAAAGTGGAGAGGAACTCAAGAGTATTGTTGAACTCATGATGGTCACTTCGTTTTTCTGTCAAATAAAGATCATTTTACTTATTTTCATGAAGCATAAATCACAAAAAGCCGTTTGTAGCCCCTATTAACAATCAAGCTATAGCTACTAGCAATCTGAAACTGTACTAACTATGGACTCTTACATAATCTCAAATCGAACTAATTGAACCACAAAAGTACTTTTACACTTAGAAAGTGAAAACTTTGCCAAAGAAACAGCAACCAACGGGGAAAAACACTACTTGCAAATACAGATCAGACTAGGATAAGAGGTTCCCTATTACCCATAGTAGCGAATGTTCGGCCGTCAGGACTCCAAGCTGATGCAAATGAGTAATCCCAATGGCCTTTCATGGAATGAAGAGTCTGCATCCAGAAACAAAATAATGTACCCGCTTAATCACACATCATATCAACACTTTAATGTGAAATATTGATCAGAGCTTCGTTAACATCTATATGATGTTTTATGCCTGGATTTGCGTGTGCTGGTATACCTTTCCTGAATTGGCATCAATAAGTAACCCATTAGGGTCGTCCCCCACAATAATAACAAGCTTTCTGTCAGGACTCAGTGATGTATGCTGCATGAACAAAACAACAATACATAGTAAGGCCAGAGTACAGCAATAAAAACATTCGAAGCATTCCATAACAAAAGGTATGTTGAAAAGGCAGTGATGTTGGATCCATTTACAATCAGTGTTCAGTACTTCGTAGGAAAGGCAGTGATAGGAAAAAGGAAAGAAAAGGGTTCTATAGTTGGCACACGCGAGATTATCTTGTGGGGTGGCAAACTGACAATTGCCAAATATGCAACACCATACTTTTCTTTAGCCACTAAATTCAGAAGACTGAAGTACAGAACCGCATAATGTCATGACATTATGGCAATATAAATGTTAGATACTCCATTTTGCTCTTTAAATCCATCATAAATTCATAACCTAATTTTACTAGGTTTGCCAACAGCAAGGTACCTAACATGGCATAACAAGATGATTGTAAAGAAGTGCATTGAGATGAACAAGGAAACAAGACTATAACCATATGTACCAAAAAGAAGAAGAAAAAGGCAATGCATCTCTAGTACAAACTACAAACGATATGTTCCATATTTCCAACCATACCACAAGAATAAAAAGATAGGTGTGATATAAAACAATAAGAGAATAAAGATAGGTGTGATATAAAACAATAAGAGAAAATATTTATGTATGCTTAAAATGACCTGGATGATTCAAAACCAATGAATCTGGTCGGAGGATTTCAGTATTGCAGTATGTGCCTTTCTCCCATTTCCAGAGAAGAAACATCATGAAAAAAGCAAGGATAACAAGTTTAAGCTGCTTGCACCATAGTCCATTCTAATTTCTGAAACTATACCAAATGCAAAGGTATACCTGAGCTCAAGAAATACTGAAATGCAGCAATTATCATAACGAAAATTTGTCACAAACTCTGCAATGCTTACTATACTTCAACACCTACAAAAAAAATTGTAGACCATTAAATAATTGCCTGCAGAAAAACATACATTGTCGGACCCGGATTTTCTAATCCGAATCCTCTGCGAATAACTGTGCTATTCCCTGGATCAGTAGATAGCACTCACAGATACATCACTGAATCATTCATACAATGGCGTAAAACCATACCATTCATTAATTTAACACATCAGAGTTACATAGACCGCATCGGGTCAAGTTTTACAATAAGGGCCAAACAGGCCAAATGATTACATCACAAAATAGCTGAAGCGACAACGGAAGCAAAAAGGGGTGAGAGCACATCTCTCCACAGGCAAGTGACTGGGGAAACCTGTGTACATCCGATATTACCCGAAACTCAGATAATATGGAATGCACCTAGGTATCAGCGGAGTCAGCTAGACTGGGGCGAGACTAGAACAACTAAAAACTAAACTACGCTTCAAGATCTCCTGGGTCTTCAGGCATCTGGTTCCTTGTAGTAGTCGTCATCTCCAAAATTTCCTGCTTCTGAGGGTTTGGGGGAAAGAGCGAGAATGAGCACAACTACCGTGCTCGCGAGCCAACACACAGTATGCAATAGTATACATGCAAGGCTTAGCAAGGATGGCTCAGGTTCTTTTATTTGCTAAAGCAACATTTTCAATTATCATAATTACAAAGTCCTATGACTTAGCATTTTAAATGATTTCATTTTCATTTAAAGAGATAAGTGCAATATTAAATAACAGCGAAGGTTACCTCCACCTTATGCTTAATTTTGATAACGGTTACGTCCACCGATTATCAACACTGGATAAGGCTACCCAGGAAAATTCAAAACAAGGGCTGGATGAACCCAACACATTTCCATTCCACCCACAAAGATTTTTGAAATAGAACTAAACTCAGGTTAAGTTCCCATGTCCTTTGACCAAGGCGCTACTGCTTAAAACAGCTTTAGACTCGCAGAGGTTGTACATCTGTACCCACAAGAGATAATCATACTCGTTACTCCACATGATTCCTTAGTCATGTAGTTGAGCGATCGTCACAAGAACGCTTCAAACTACCTTGCCCTTCCGTCATCTCACCCCGATGGCCAATTCCATAAGTTGTGCGGGATGCTTACCACAATGACTAGCAAAGTCGGCCCCGCCACGATGACTAGCATAGCTGATAACTTCACCTTTTTCGGTGTCCCATTCAAGCCAAAGATACGCCCCGCCGCTTGCACACTTCTAACACCGGTTGTGGGATGACATTCAGGGTTCAATAGTTTTACTAGGCATGGTAAATTCAAGAGTAAGGAAAATCCAAGCCATGGTAAAACCTAAAATCACGACGGTTCTAATTAAGAACCGCTCAGATATACTATTACGCGGTTCTTAATTAGAACCCGCGTGAATGGATGACATATCACAGACGGTTCTTATTTAGAACCGCTCGTGATATGAATCTATCACGACGGTTTACTAATAGAACCGTCAGGATAGTATCACGCACGTTCTATTAGTAAACCGTCGTGATAGATTCATATCACGCACGGTTCTAAATAAGAACCGTCTCGTGATAGGCTCCCATCGGCTATTCGGTCGAACGGACCCAACACGCACGGTTCCAAAAGAACCGCTGCATGATGGGCCGTCTGCTATAGCCTCTTTTGTAGTAGTTGGTGCCCTATTATTGTTGATGTTCTAATTGTTGCTTATATTTTGCATCCGTCCATCATCGTGAACATCATCTGCGTCTCGAGCCGCTATGAAAGCTCCAAAGTTCTTCGATAAATTGGGGTGCTTGTGGCAAGATTGCTCTCGCGGTGTCTGTTCATTCCCTTCTAACCCGTTGGTTCCATAACCACCGGCGGGCGGTGTTATGAGTCCGAACCATCCGTGAAGCTCCATGGATTAGACAAGGTAGCAAGCACAAGATAAGTTAAGAACTAATCGAGGGGGTAGATTAAACCCAACAAACACGACTTGAAAATTAACTAAAATACTTATGTTAATAGGGGTCTTAGCATGGTCGCAACAAATGCCTAAGGGCCATTGCAACTCATACGCACACAAAAACAAACGCAAACCTAACACACAAACTACCGCCTATGGGTGACAATCCTAATCTTAAACCGACTAAGCCTAAAACTTTAGCAAACTACTCACGAGGTAGCCTCCACACCCACGACTGCTCGCACTGCTTTGAGACTTGAACTGCGTTAGCATCCTTGCGAATCGGTCTTGGTGCCCCGTTACTAGCGCAGCAGAAAGGCGTCCCATGTGCGAGGAACAACGCTCCTCCGCTCTGTGGTTCCTCGACTTATTCGGGTCTTCTTCGGATCTTCTTTCGGGCCCTCGTTCTTCTAGCTCTTCCTCGTCCGATCTTTGGCCATACACCGCTTGCTCCAGCGTTACGATTCTTTCTTCGCCATCTTCGTGGACTCATAGATGCACTCCAACTCTCTGGCGGCTAGCTCCAAAGACTCCTCCTGGGTGGTGGCAAACTGAGCAAGGTGCGCTGTGGTGCTGTTGCTCTCTCCATCTATAGATGGGTATCGTGTAGAGGACAGTCCATGGCGCAGGCTCGGGATGGTAGCGAAGATCAGATCAAAAGTATAACTTGTCTTGAAATAAATTAACATCGGTATTAGTCTTGGTGAACTCCATTTCTTCCAAATTCCAAGTATCATCGTCTACTGCAAATATAAATAAATAAATAAAAGAGAGGAAAACTAACTCCAAAAATTAAATAAAAATATTATAAAAATAAATCTCAAATTTAGATGAATTTAAGAGATTGAATGGGCACAAACAGAGTTCGAATGAAGAAGATATGGCTTTTGGAAGTTCTAATTCTAAAGAAAATACTCAAAAAAGAATTCGAGTATTGTTTATCGAGCACTGTACATCGAGTATTGTTCATCGCTTTTGACTATGCGTACTCGACAGGAATAGGAAATGGGTTTTGGCCCGACATTGTTTCTGAGATTTTAAATAGATTTTCCTTTTTATAAAATTCAGAAAATGCAAATGGCAAATAGAAAATAACAAATGAACTCGAACAATTTCTAGAAAAATCTAGAAAATATATCCAAGCACGTAGAACCCAAAAAAATAGTTTTTACTACTGTTGATGTTGTCATTAATCATATTGAACTATTTTGATACTGAAAGTCTATGTTAAGCTTTATTAAAATTCAAATAAAATCCAAATGGTGAATTTTCCAACTACTAACTATTTAAAATATTTTTAAAGGTCAGAAAATTGAGATGTTACAATCTGTATTACAAGGATATAGTGATTCGAATGGGATCTCTGATGCAGATGAGATCAAGACTACAATTGGGTATGTGTTTACCGTTGCAGGTGTTACAGTTCATGAAGGTCGTAAAATGCACCAATATTGACGAGATCAACCACGAAGCGAACTTGTAGCACCGACACGGCCATCGTTGAGACCGAATGGCTTAGAGAGCTTCATTAGACTAACCACCGTTGAGAAACCAATACAACAATTTAACGTGACTGATAATCAAACAGTGTTGATTAAGATTACAAGTACTAAGGATAATATGAAGTCCTCTAGACATGTGAAGCGTGGGCTGTAAATCTATCAGAAAACTGAGGAACTCCGGAGTAATTATTGTGAATTATATTCGCACTGAGAAAAATCTGGTATACCCTTTCACAAAGGGGCAAGAACGGAAGGCGATTTCCGTTGTGCCTGTGCACATGGAAATGAGGCCCATTGGAGTTACAACTCGACAGTAACCCATACATTTTTGATCAAAAATCACGTGACTTAGGCAATGGGAAAAACAAGTTGATGTTTGAACAAGAGAGCACATTATAATAACATGTGTACCGTCGAATGAACTATCGCAGGGATACTTCATTTTGGATACCGCTGAACGGGCAAGATTGGATACACGATAAATTAACAAGACCGTAAATCATTTTATTAAAGACGACTTTTGAACAGGGATAAAAAGAGATAAACAATCTTTAGACCGACGAATATTGGAAAGGATTACAAGATCAATAATTAGGTTTTCAAAGTAAGCTGTCGAGATAGACACGATTGCAGAGATGATTACGAAGGTCATTTGCATAACCTCGATTTCCCGAGATTTTGCAAATTACGATCTTAATCGATGGCTCTCAACTAACATCGGAAATGAGTAATTCTACTAGTACTTGTCGATCGACGATTTAACCACTAACAACGGTTAATCGATTCAACGCAAGTCGTAGCAAAATCATCGAGAACAATTGTTTTGGAAACATTTTCGCCAAAATGGATAAACTACTAGCCGACCGATTAATACAAAACGATACAAACACAAATCGCCATACAAACATAAACACTATACAACCTCTTCCCATACACAAATCGATACACAATCTTTCTCAACATAAACTCAACTCTTCGCTCCACAACTACCCCGCACAACACACACAACCTATTCGCAATAGCGACACACAAATCTCAATACACAACTTAAATACCGATTTTCCAAAACCAACTCATGACGATTCAACTGCAAACAAAATGTCCATACACAATGTACATTGCATACACACAAATATTCATACACAATATACATTGCATACATTCCAAAAGCAAAACACACAACACAAGCCGCTTTCACCGATGCTCCATCGCCAAGAGAGGAGAGAGAGAGAGAGAGAGAGAGAGAGCAGAGAGACAGAGGGAGCAGAGAGAGCAGAGAGAGCTGGGTGGCTGCGTTCTTTGCCAAGCAGTGGGAGGCGGCCGGAGGAGGCTGCGCAGAGGAGAGATGAGGCGCGCCGGGTCTGCAGCAGAGGGAGATGGCGGCGATCGAGCGCACGGAGAAGAACGGGGAGAGGAGAAGATAGGGAAGGGTGCACGGCACAGAGGCTCACCGAGAGGGCGGTGGCGCGGAGCGCGTGGAGGCGGCCGGAGGGAGGAGCCGAGGGCGATGGCTGCAGGCGGCGGGGACGGCGCGGCCAACGGGCGGAGGAAGGGGCTTCGGGGAGGAGCTGGCGAAGCTCCCGGAGCGGAGGGAGAAGCTCGGGGGCGGCGATTCGGGCGAGAGGCGCCGAGGGGAGAAGGATGAAGGGGCGGCGGATCCAAGGAAAAGAAGACAAGGGGCGGAAACTCGCGGCTTATATAGCCGGGAGAGAGGGGAAGAGGTGGAAAGCCGGAGGAGGCGGCGGATCCGGAAGAAGAAAGGCCGTCTGGGCGCGGCACGAGGCGTCGGCGGACGCCAGCGCGGAGGTGGGGCAAAAGCCGCGGCAAGGGCGGAGCACCCGAGGCGGTGGGGAGGAGAGAGGGGGCCGGGTGGAGGAGGACGTGGTCGCGCGGAAGAGGGAGCGAGAGGCGCGGCGGGCGCGGGAGAGAGAGGGGGGGCCCGGGTGGAGGAGGACGCGGTCGCGGCGAAGAGGGAGCGAGGGAGCGGCGGCGGCGGGCGCGGGAGAGAGAGGGGGCCCGGGGCGGAGCCGAGAGAGGGAGGGAGAGAAGGAGAAGAAGAGGCGGCGGCGCGTCGCTCGGGGGAGAGAGGGGAGAAAGAGAGAAAGGGAGAAGCGACGCGTGCGGGAGAAGGAAAGGGATAGGGGAGAGAGAAGAGACCGGGGCGGCTCGGGCCGGGTTGGGCCGAGAGAGAGGAAAAAGAGAGATGGGCCGGGAGAAATCCGGCCCAAAATTAAAGAAGAAAGAAATAAAGAAAGAAAAATAAAATGAGTTTTGAATTTGAAATTTAAATTTTCAAATTTTGATTTTTTTTTTGAACCCTTAAACGAAAACAGGATGTTACAAACCTACCCTCCTTAAACGGAATCTCGACCCCGAGATTCGGCTACCCAGATGAGACAGGGAGCGTACCTCTCATTACTTCTAAAGTTGTTGGGGCTTCTTTAGCGGCGACAGGGTTCACTTGGCCTTGGTTCTGGCTTGGCGCGGAAGCGACTCTTAAAGCCTGCGATGTTGGATGATTTTTGCTTGAAGCTGAAGTTTGGCCTTGAGCTGGTGTGGCTTTGAAGTTGAACCTCACCGGGGTGACTGGTTGAGGGCATTTTCTGATAAAATGACCTTTTTCACCACAGTTGAAACAGCGAAGACGAGCTCTTTGGTTCCGTACTGCAGGCTGTTTGTCGGCGCCCCGGGTGTCACATAACCCCGAGACCCTCTGTGCATACCAAGCTAGTCCCATGATCAGTAGCTAGCTTGCACAGTTACAACAATGATGCATTCATAACCATTCAACGTCGAACTAATGAAGGCATAAAGTAATATTAATTAAAACAGCAAAGACCTTATGGTCAAGGTTCTTACAAAAGTCGCCTCACAGGGCTTAGCAACAACAGAGTATCTGGCAGCGGAAATCTCAAAATACGTGGGGCCCAATCGACATGCCCACAGGCAATCGAGTGGAGGACGTGACCTAGATCGCGAAGTCTTCAAAGTAGCTTTCTTCATAGTACTCAACATTTCCTGGTTCTTCTGCTGGGACTGATCAACAAAGGGCATAAAGCCGTGAGTACATAAAGTACTCAGCAAGTCGTAGAGAAATGTATGCACATAGTATTCATGCCAGGCTTAAACAAGGATGTCTTTATGGTTAATTTGCAGAAAGCAAGTTTAACAGTAAATACAGTAATTAGATGGCAAAGCAGGATTTTAAAAGAATACTACATAGATAACCAAGTTCTTTTGAATCAAACAGTGAACATCCCGTTCACTTCCCAACCATTCCAACCAAACGTTCCATCGAACCAAACCACATTTTTGAAAATACTACCCTTGCGCGAAATCACTGTGCATGTCCGTAATCGGGACACGGCTATTCGAATAGATTTTGACACTCTGCAGAGGTTGTACAGCTTTTCCCACAAGACACGAATTCTCTAGTTTGTTTGGCATCCGTCGATACCACCGCTCACTTCCTTAGGTGAGTAGTCTAGAGCACGTGACAAGGCTTTTACAAAGTTCCATTTTGCCTCGGTTCTGCCCGCTAAGGTTTCGCCATCACAGCCCCCTCTTGCGCCAATAAATGTACCACAATGAACCGACTCAAAACTTTCCTAATTAATTGGCGGTCCGTCCCATACCGGACTTATGGTTGCACGAGGTGACCCAGATCAATGACTTGCAAAGTTAAGTCCTTAGTTGTCTGCTCAGACAAGTCTACCACAACCCAATGTGCATTACGCACCCACTCTAGCTCCCTACCTCAAGCCCGAGCATAAATCATTTTTGTTCATTCCCGACCAAATGGCAATCCCTGCCATGGCACAACATCTTTTAATAAAAGTGGCCTCACACCACTGTTCCATAGTTCCATTAGTCAAGTTTCAACAATCATTGAACATGTGATCGAAAGTCTCGCGGGTAACTAAAGCATGTCTAAGCAATAATACGCTCCCAAGTTGGTATACAATTATGTCCAACTAGTATTAACCATCCTAAGGTGCTCAAGGGTTTATGTCATTCAAGGAGACATTTCATTTTCAATTTATCAAGGAGGCATAATGGCAATTTGGTAATTATCTACTCCCAAAACCATTTTTAATAAAACTAGCCATGCATGTTAATTTAAAGCAATATACATTTGTAATATGGGTTCAACATGGTCAAAGGCCTACGACTTGCCTTCGTTGACGAGGAGAGGGTCTTCGGTCGTCGGGTCGAAGAAATCTTCCGAAACGCCGGAATCTACACGTGCGAGAATAGCAACAAATAAATAAAACAGCACCAAATAAACTCCAAAAATTACAAAACCAGTACCAAATGAAAGAGGATGAATTTATATGAATTTAGAAATTTGGATCACCCAAATCGGAGTTCGGATGTGAAAGTTATAGCCAAAAGAAGTTTCAAAATCACATAAAATGATAGAATTAGGGTTTTCGGATTTTCGGATTTATTTTCCAACTGAAAAACCCGGTTTTGACGTCAGCGCTGCGCAAGCGTACACGTGCGCGCTACGTGGCGGCCACGCGGGCAGAAACGCTGACGCGGCGCCGACGTGGCGCCACGTGGGCCACGCGGGCTCGGCCCACGGTCGAGAGAGAGAGAGAGAGAGAGAGAGAGGCGCGATGGCGGCGGCGGCCGAGCTGGGAAGACGGCGGCGTTGGCGCGGAGAAAGCGGTGGCGCGGAGAACGCGACGCAGAGGCGACGAGCCGGGAAGACGACGGAGGAGCGGCGCGAACGCGACCGAGAGAGGAGAGAGAAAGAAGAGAGAAGAGAGACGCGGCGCTGGATTTATAGAGCTCGCGGCGACGGACAGCAGCAGCGACGGACGCCTTGCGCGTGGCGTAAGCGGCGCGGCGGAGGCGCGAGAGGGACGAGACGCGCGACGGCCCGGATTCGCAGCGGCGAGATTCGGCGGCGCGCGACGACGTGGAGAGAGAGGACGGCGCGCGCGAAGACGACGACGGACGCCGTCCGATTCCGACGGACGGTGGGGAGCGAGGAGGCGCGGTGAAGATACCGTCCGATTGCGACGGACGGTTAGGAAGTCCAAAGGGCGCGGAGGAGACGAAGCGGGCGCGTCCGATTGCGATCGGACGGTGGGAGACGGAGGGGCGCGGCGACGCGATGGCGCTCGGATCGTGATCCAACGGCCAGAACGGCGAGGCGGAGCCGCGCGACGTGGACGCGCGAGGACGCTGGATGGAGATCCAACGGCGAAGCGAGGGAGGCGGGCGCCATAGCGCGAGCGGGTCATGGGAGTGGGCCTGAGGCGAGAACAGCGATGGGCGGCTAGGGTTTCGCCCACGCGGAGAAAAGGAATTAAAATCCATTTTGATTTTAGAAATTCAAATAAATCAAAGGCAATTTAGAAAATAGCAAATAGACTCCAAAAATTCTAGAAAATTCACGTAAATTCCTTGAATTATTCTAGACTTAATAAAAATACTTTTAACTTTAAATTTTCTTTTCTTTTGTAATTAAATTAATTTTTAATTTCGGTAAAACAAAAATCAATTTCTAAAATCCAATAAATCCAAGAAAATTATTAAAATAATAATTTTGATTTTAAATTCCGAAAGCTCAATTAAACCAACTTTAATTTAATTGAAGTTTGATTAATTCATATTAAACTGCAATTGAATTACGAAATTCCAAATTTAAGCTTTTGGCAAATAGAAGCAAATGGTTCTCTTTAAAATTTTCAAAACTCAAAAACGGACGCTACAAACCTACCCCTCTTAAAGGGAATCTCACCCCGAGATTCAGTGACTAGAGAATAGGTGGGGAAACTCACCTTCAAATCATCTTCTCGCTCCCAAGTGGCTTCTTCTTCTGTGGTTGCTCCACTCGACCTTGCGTAAACGGATGGTCTTCCTTCTTGTCACTCGCTCTGCTACTTCCAAGATCTTGATGGGATGCTCCTTGTAGGTGAGGTCTTCTTGCAGGGCAATTGATTCCACTGGCATCTGCTCTTCGGGCACACGCAAACACTTCTTCAGCTGCGACACGTGGAAGACATTATGCACATCTGACAGCTGAGGCGGGAGCTCCAACTGGTAAGCGACTTCTCCTCTTCGGGCTAGAACTGGGAAAGGTCCGATGTACCTTGGTGCAAGCTTTCCACTTACTCGGAAACGACGCATCCCTTTGAGAGGCGATACCTTCAGGTACACATGATCACCAGGTGCAAAAGCTAGATCTCGGCGACGGTTATCAGCATAACTCTTCTGCCTGGTCTGTGCTGTTTTCAGCCTTTCTCTGATTGATCGAACTTGCTCTTCGGCTTTTTCCAAAATATCTGGCCCAAACACTTGTCTTTCTCCTACTTCATTCCAATACAAGGGTGTTCTGCATTTTCTTCCATAAAGAGCTTCAAATGGAGACATCTGGAGGCTTGACTGGTAACTGTTGTTATAAGAAAACTCTGCATAAGGTAGCATTTGATCCCAACTGGTCTGATTTGCTAAGGCACAAGCCCTTAACATATCTTCTAGGATTTGATTTACTCTTTCTGTCTGTCCATCCGTCTGGGGATGATAAGTCAGATCAAATTTAGATTAGTACCCAAAACACTGTGCAACTTCTGCCAAAATCTTGAGGTGAACTGGGATCCTCGATCCGACACGATCTTCTTCGGCACTCCATGCTGGCACACTATCTTTGCCATGTACAACTCTGCCAGTCTATCACCAGAGTAAGTAGTCTTGACTGGGAGAAAGTGAGCAACTTTGGTTAGACGATCCACAATTACCTGGATAGAATCATATCCCGACCTTGTCCTTGGTAAACCAAAGTGATAGAATCCATACCAATTTCTTCCCATTTCCATTCGTGCACTTTCAAGGGTTGCGGAGTCCAAAGAGTCTTTGATGCTCGGCTTAACTCACGATGAGACATCACACCGAGCTACAAACTCGGCAATCTCACGCTTCATGCTAGGCCACCAATACATTTCTTTAAGGTCTTGGTACATCTTTGTGCTTCGTGGTGAATGGAATACAAAGTTTCATGGGCTTCCTTGAGTATCACCGCTAAGCTCTTTCTGATCCGGAACACAAATTCGCTTGTCAAACCAAATGGTGCCTTGCTCATCTTCTGAAAATCTCAGGGCTTTACCCTTCTTCATGTTGCTCTTAATTTCCTTAATATTGGCATCTTCAACTTGAGCTTCCTTGATCTGATTCCGCAAAGTGGGTTGAACTTCTAAGGCAGCTAGATAACCTTCCTCAACCAACTCTAACTTGAGCTTCAGGAACTCTTCATGAAGGGCTGGCTGATTTTCCTTGATCGTCAGGGTATTGCAGTAGACTTTTCTGCTCAAGGCATCTGCCACAACATTAGCTTTGCCTGGGTGGTAGTGGATTCCAATATCATAATCCTTGATTAACTCTAACCACCTTCTTTGCCTCATATTAAGATCAGCCTGGGTGAAAATGTACTTCAAGCTCTTATGGTCCGTGTAGACTTCACAGCGGTTACCAATAAGGTAATGACGCCATATCTTTAAAGCATGCACTACGGCAGCTAACTCCAAGTCATGAGTGGGGTAATTCACTTCATGAGGCCTCAATTGACGGGAAGCATAGGCTACTACCTTCCTTTCTTGCATCAGGACACAACCAAGTCCTTGCCGGGATGCATCACGTAAAATCTCAAAATCCTTCCTGACATCGGGCAAAATCAACACCGAGTCTGTTGTCGACGCTTCTTCAACTCTTGAAAACTTTGCTCACAATGCTGTCCAAGCAAATTTCTTTTCTTTCTTCAACACCGAGTGAGGGTCTTGCTATCTTGGAGAATCCTTCTATGAATCGACGGTAGTATCCTCGCCATTCCAAGAAAACTTGACCGAGGCATCGACTTGGGTGACTCCCAATTAAGCACATCCTTAACCTTGCTAGGGTTAACAGATACTCCTTCCGCAGACATGACATGTCCCAAGAAAGTAACTTCTTTCATCCAAAACTCACACTTGCTGAATTTAGCATAGAGTTGATGATTTCTAAGCTTATTCAGACCAAACGGGGTGCTCTTCATGCTCTTCTTTACTCTTGAATACACCAAAATATCGTCAATGAAGACAATGACGAACTTATCCAAATACTCCATGAATACTTTATTCATCAAGTTCATAAAGTAAGCAGGGGCATTGGTCAATCCAAAAGACATGACCGTGAACTCATACAGTCCATACCGGGTTGAGAAAGCTGTCTTGGGGATATCTTCTGGACGAATCTTCAACTGGTGGTATCCTGACCTCAAGTCTACTTTGGAGAACACACCGCTCCTTTCAACCGGTCAAACAAATCATCGATCCCGGGCAGAGGGTACTTGTTCTTGATGGTGACCTCATTGAGGGCTCTGTAATCCACACACATCCGTTGGGTACCATCCTTCTTTGCAACAAAGATCACTGGGGCTCCCCAAGGTGAAGAACTTGGTCGGACAAAACCTTTCTCTTGCATTTCTTCAATTTGCTTCTTTAGTTCAACCAAATCATTGACAGCAATCAGAGGGTCTCTTGAAAATAGGTGCGCCTCGAACAAGATTGATGACAAACTCCAAGTCTCGGCCTCAGCGGCATTCCGTAGGTCATCGTGAAAGACATCCAAAACTCTCGACTCTCGGCACTTCTTCCATAGATACAACACCGCATGCAGACAAAAAGATCCAACTAGCTTCTCGGGAGGCTTCAAACTTTACCTTGGTTCCATCCGGACTGACCAAAGTGATGCTTCTACCACCACAATCCAGGAGGGCTTGGTGATTGGCAAGCCAATCCATTCCCAAAATCACATCAAGAGACTTGGTGTCTATGATGATGAGATTAGCAAGGAATTCTACCCCTTCTATGGTCACTTTAACCTTAGGGCAACCTTGGTTCGTACTCAATTCGAACCGAGATTGAACCAACAAAACACTTTTAAGAGGCAAAACTTCCAACCGGTGCCTTTCAAAGAAAACTCAGAAACAAACGAATGCGAAGCTCCGTAATCAAACAAAACAGTGGCGGCCTTTGAATTGACAAGGAACTTACCCAAAGACGACGTCCGGTCAGTCTGGCTTCCTCCACAGTGGTGTGGTTCACACGACCTCTTCCAAACGGCTGAGGAGACTTGACTGGTGCAGCTGGAGTCTGAGGGGCTCCACGTGCGACTCCTGGAGCGGGGGTCCTGGTCGGAGTGGCTCCCATGTTGAAACGAACAGGAGAAGGGCCTTGCCTCTGCGGGCAACTATTGGCGAAATGCCCCACCGATGACACTTAAAGCGTGATCCCTACCGCAGGTTGCCATTCCTTGGTTGTCGGGTTGCCGGAGCCGCTGAAGCCGCGGTTACCGAATCTGGCCGGGCGAGGTGTCGCTGGGGGCTCAAGCGTGACAGTGGAGCAACACGGGCGGAGGCGGCACATTCATTCGACTCTCTCGGGAGTGAGACCGATGGGCACTGTCGTGTCGCATCATCTTTCTCTTGCGGATTCTTCAAGTTCACGGCGGATTCCTCGATGAGCATGGCCTTGTTCACCAAGTCTTTGGAAATCTCAATAATCATTCCCAATGACTTGCACCTTCAAACCGGGTTGAGTCCTCTCTTGAAACGCTTCGGCGGGCATCATCTGTGGCAACGCCCTCCGGGCATAACGGACAACCGAGTGAATCATTAAGATATTCACTCACCGACGTGTTGCCTTGCCGCAGCTCACGGAACTCATTCTTCTTCATTTCCACCTTTCCATCGTGGATATGGGAGTGGCGGAAAGCTCCGAAAACTCGGCCCAAGTGATACTCTGGGGTTTCCATGGGCGGCACAATAGTTCTCCCACCATTCTGCGGTACCTTCAAGCCGGTGAGTGGCATATGAGAACCTTCTCGCGATCATCACAACGGGTGATAGCGAGCTTCTTTCCATGGAACGTAACGGCCATTCATAGTCCAATGGCTCCGAGGAGCTAGAGAAAGTGGGTGGATGGGTCCTTAGAAACTCGCCACTTAGACCGAGGAAACACTGGGTGGAGGAGCGCGTGGCGTGGCACCGCTTGATGCTCGATTCATCATTGCGAGAAGGGCGGCGTGAGCGGTGCGGTTCTGGCGATTCATCATCCGAGTCATATTCGCATCAAAGAGCTCATCACCGCGTGCTCACGCCATGAACTGACTCAAACCCGGATCTGCATTTGGCGGCTGGGAAGACGGGCACCGGCGCTTGAGTCTCATCCGGCTTGCGGAGTTATGGTCCGAACCATCTGCGACAAAGCTTCACTGGTTTAATAGACGAGAAGAAGAAAGCAATTTAGATGCGAGGAAAGCATTTAGATGAGCGAGGAACAAGGGAGATAGATGGATCAACCTAATGCGGACAAAATTGGTTTTACCTAACGAACGGATAGCCGAAAGCTATCAAGAAGCAAACCAAAGGGACACTTAAGCATAAAAGCACTATTACGCAGACTAAACGATTCTAAAACTAGGAGGCAACTACCATTCTAACCTTTACGGAGGGTCAACTTGGAACAATCATGCGGATCTCAAACTTCCAAAACTTCCATTGCTTGATCTTGAAGGGCTCGATCCTAGGGATGATCCAGAGATGAGGGAGTCAATTTAAATTTGAAAACCAAGTTCCAGAAAAGATAAGATGAAAGAACTCAAGAATGATATAAGAGGGTAAGACGATAAGAAAAGAATAGAACAAGGTAAGAAAGAACAGAATAAGATGAGAGAAGAATATCTAGTCAAGTTAATTGCTTGGTTTGATTTAGAAAATATATTTTGAATCTTTGACTAAGACGACCAATCTAGCTAAAGGTTACGTCCTACAGTCGATATGGCTCTGATACCATCTCTTGTCGGCGCCCCGGGTGTCACATAACCCCGAGACCCTCTGTGCATACCAAGCTAGTCCCATGATCGTAGCTAGCTTGCACGAGCTACAACAATGATGCATTCATAACCATTCAACGCCGAACTAATGAAGCGCATAAAGTAATATTAATTAAAACAAAGAAAGACCTTATGGTCAAGGTTCTTACAAAAGTCGCCTCACGTGGCTTAGCAACAACAGAGTATCCGCAATGAAATCTCAAAATACGTGGGGCCCAATCGACATGCCCACAGGCAATCGAGTGGAGGACGTGACCTAGATCGCGAAGTCTTCAAAGTAGCTTTCTTCATAGTACTCAACATTTCCTGGTTCTTCTGCTGGGACTGATCAACAAAGGGCATAAAGCCGTGAGTACATAAAGTACTCGAAGAAGTCGAGAGAAATGTATGCACATAGTATTCATGCCAGCTTAAACAAGGATGTCTTTATGGTTAATTTGCGTAAAGCAAGTTTAACAAGAATACAATAATTAGATGGCAAAGAGTGATTTTAAAAGAATACTACATAGATAACCAAGTTCTTTTGAATCAAACAGTGAACATCCCGTTCACTTCCCAACCATTCCAACCAAACGTTCCATCGAACCAAACCACATTTTTGAAAATACTACCCCTTGCGCGAAATCACTGTGCATGTCCATGAATCGGGACACGGCTATTCAATAGATTTTTGACACTCTGCAGAGGTTGTATGCGACTTTTCCCACAAGACACGAATTCTCTAGTTTGTTTGGCATCCGTCGATACCACCGCTCACTTCCTTAGGTGAGTAGTCTAGAGCACGTGACAAGGCTTTTACAAAGTTCCATTTTGCCTCGGTTACGCTTCGCTAAGGTTTCGCCATCACAACCCCTCTTGCGCCAATAAATGCACCACAACAGAACCGACTCAAAACTTTCCTAATTAATTGGCGGTCCGTCCCATACCGGACTTATGGTTGCACGAGGTGACCGGATCAATGACTTGCAAAGTTAAGTCCTTAGTTGTGCGCCGCATAAGTCTACCACAACCCAATGTGCATTACGCACCCACTCTAGCTCCCTACCTCAAGCCCGAGCATAAATCATTTTTGTTCATTCCCACCAAATGGCAATCCCTGCCATGGCACAACATCTTTTAATAAAAGTGGCCTCACACCACTGTTCCATAGTTCCATTAGTCAAGTTTCAACAATCATTGAACATGTGATCGAAAGTCTCATGGGTAACTAAAGCATGTCTAAGCAATAATCGCTCCCAAGTTGGTATACAATTATGTCCAACTAGTATTAACCATCCTAAGGTGCTCAAGGGTTTATGTCATTCAAGGAGACATTTCATTTTCAATTTATCAAGGAGGCATAATGGCAATTTGGTAATTATCTACTCCCAAAACCATTTTTAATAAAACTAGCCATGCATGTTAATTTAAAGCAATATACATTTGTAATATGGGTTCAACATGGTCAAAGGCCTACGACTTGCCTTCGTTGACGAGGAGAGGGTCTTGGTCGTCGGGTCGAAGAAATCTTCCAAACGCCTAATCTACACGCGAGAATAGCAACAAATAAATAAAACAGCACCAAATAAACTCCAAAATTACAAAACCAGTACCAAATGAAAGAGGATGAATTTATATGAATTTAGAAATTTGGATCACCCAAATCGGAGTTCGGATGTGAAAGTTATAGCCAAAAGAAGTTTCAAAATCACATAAAATGATAGAATTAGGGTTTTCGGATTTTCGGATTTATTTTCCAACTGAAAAACCCGGTTTTGACGTCGTCGTGCTGCAAGCGTACACGCGTCTGGCTTACGTGGCGCCACGCGGCAGAACGCCGACGCTGGCGCCGACGTGGCGCCACGTGTGGCCACGTGGGCTCGGGCCCACGGTCGAGAGAGAGAGAGAGAGACGCGCGGCGGCGGCGGCCGGAGCTGGGAAGACGGCGGCGTTGGCGCGGAGAAAGCGGTGGCGGCGGAGAACGGCGACGCAGAGGCGACGGAGCCGGAAGACGACGGAGGAGCGGCGGCGCGAACGCGACCGAGAGAGGAGAGAGAAAGAAGAGAGAAGAGAGACGCGCGCGGATTTATAGAGCTCGCGGCGACGGACGGCGCGGCGACGGAGGGCGCTGCGCGGCGGCGCAGGCGAGGCGCGAGAGGCGACGACGACGCGCCGGCTACCGGATTCGCGGCGAGATTCGGCGGCGGCGCGGACGACGTGGAGAGAGAGGACGGCGGCGCGACGAAGACGACGAACGAACGCCGTCCGATTCCGACGGACGGTGGGAGCGAGGCGGCGCGGTGAAGGAGGCCGTCCGATTGCGACGGACGGTTGGGAAGTCCAAAGGCGCGAGGAGACGAAGCGGCGCCGTCCGATTGCGACGGACGGTGGGGAGACGGAGGCGCGCGGCGACGCGATGGCGCCGGATCGTGATCCAACGGCCAGAACGGCGAGGCGGAGCCGCGGCGACGGGACGCCGCGAGGGACGCCGATGGAGATCCAATGGCGAAGCGAGGAGGCGCGGGCGCCACGAGCGGGCAGCGGAGTGGGCCGGAGGCGAGGAACAGCGGTGGGCCGGCTAGGGTTTCGGCCCACGCACAGGAAAAGGAATTAAAATCCATTTTTGATTTTAGAAATTCAAATAAATCGAAAGGCAATTTAGAAAATAGCAAATAGACTCCAAAAATTCTAGAAAAATTCACAGAAATTCCTTGAATTATTCTAGACTTAATAAAAATACTTTTAACTTTAAATTTTCTTTTTCTTTTGTAATTAAATTAATTTTTAATTTCGGGTAAAACAAAAATCAATTTCTAAAATCCAATAAATCCAAGAAAATTATTAAAATAATAATTTTGATTTTAAATTCCAGAAAGCTCAATTAAACCAACTTTAATTTAATTGAAGTTTGATTAATTCATATTAAACTGCAATTGAATTCTGAAATTCCAAATTTAAGCTTTTGGCAAATAGAAGCAAATGGTTCTCTTTTAAAATTTTCAAAACTCCGAAAAACGGGACGCTACACTGTTTGACGGGGCGAGGAGGGCGGAGAACAATCTCACTTCTTTCCTTCTCTACTGAGGTACTCTGGCACTTCGGTGCAATTTGGCTATTATCTTTCAAAGTCCGACATTGGTTATCTTTGCCATTTCCATTTGTGATGAGGCTTGCAGCGACTTGAAGACAGGTCCTTTGTAACTCGACTGCCTTGATCAGGATTGGACGCATGAAGCAATCTTTGGGGCAGTGGTCTTGACCTTCGCAGAGAAAACACATGACTTTACTCATCGGACACTCACCGGGCTGGTGATCTTTATCACAGTTGGGGCAGTTTACACAGCATTGGTCTGCCAGGTGTCCTTTTTCTCCACAACTTGTGCAAACTACTTGGTTCACAGGACAATCTTCTGATTGATGGTGTTCCTCACAGCTGGGACAGTAGGGAACTGGACACGTGTAGCAATAGTGTCCAAATTGTCCACATGTGAAACATGCTCCTCTTGCAACTTGCCTTAACGGGGGACATAATTGGGCGACATGTCCTGTCTTGCCACATTCCAAGCAAGCGATTGACGGGGCTTCTGAGTCTGGCAGTAGAACTTCAGCAGGTACAACTTGCTTTCCGCTGGGACTCCTGATGAGTTCTTCGTGGTCAGGATTGAGGTTGATGACGATGACATTCTTTGTCGGTTCTTCAAGATTCTGCTGGGGACAACTGCTCATACGGTGTCCGAGGTTGCCGTAATGGAAACAGTTGATCCTTTGACCTTGCTTCCTTTGGGGGCATCTCTTGGCAAAGTGCCCTTTTTCTCCACAGCAAAAGCAGTGAAGGTGGGCTACCGGGTTGAACGCTACAGATCGATCGGCGGAGCGGGGAGAACGAAAAACAATCCCACTGGAGCGCAAAGTTGGCATTGAGGCTCCTGGTGACTGGACTCCTGATTGACTGAATGATGAGCTGCCGAGAAATGCCGATCTGGGGGGATGTTATCTTGTGATCCTTGCGCCGACAACTTCTCACATTACAAGCGGCACCATTTCCTTGGGCTGCTGGCCTCTTTGGTGCCATCTGAGGAAAACAGCTCAGATAAGATCGAGAGGAGATATATGAGGGTTCACTGGCCCTCTAGAGCACAACAAAAGAAACTCAAATCCAAAGAGGAAGATCGATCAAATAAAATACAAAGCCTAGAATGGCTGCATTATATTAAGGGGTTAAGTGCTTACATGACTCCAGAAACACAGCATATAGGCTATGATAAGTCACGACACAAGATACACACACATCGTCTACAAAAGAAGGAAGCAAAGAGTGCTTGCAACCAAAAGACTGCTAAAGCAAGCACTGCTAGCTAAACTAAGCTAACTACTCCCACATGACGACGAAGACTTCGGGATCGGTCTCTCCTTCCTGGAGAGGCAGGTAGTAGTAGAAGGGCGCTTCTCGCAGAAGATCTAGGTGCATCTGGCTCAGGCGGGTGAAGGCGAAGCGTGCTGCGTCTTGGACTGCTTCGGAACAACTGCTCTTGGAGGTCTCGGGTCTGAAGGTGTGAGCGATGAACTCACCCTCTCTTGTATAGAGGAAAACTTCCATGGTCCACGACTCTTGGTCCAGGGTTTGAGTCTTTCGACCTCTGAAGATAGGCTTGCGGAGGTAATCCAAGTGATGCATGAATTGGTGGAGAATATCCACGAACTCAATTCCGCCTTCTTCATGAGAGCAAAAGTCCCACGAGGCATCGGACGACGGGGTTGCCATCTACAAATTTTTGAAACAGACAAGGGAATCAGACAGAGTACAAACTCAAGTGAAGTCAGGAGAAGTGAAGAACTAAAATAGATGAGTAAGAGCAATAAATACATTATATTTTTTTTTGCCAAAGCTTTTCATAAATTTTGAAAATAGGACTCAAGTCCTTAGGCTCGACCAGTCTAACTAAAGATCCTACAATCAAATGCTCGATACCAAATCACATCGGACCGGATTTTCTAATCCAATCCTCTGCGAATAATCATGCTATTCCTCGATCAAGAGATAGCACTCACAGATACATCACTGAATCATTCATACAATGGCGTAAAACCATACCATTCATTAATTTAACACATCAGAGTTACATAGACCGCATCGGGTCAAGTTTTACAATAAGGGCCAAACAGGCCAAATGATTACATCACAAAATAGCGGAAGCGACAACGGAAGCAAAAGGGTGAGAGCACATCTCTCCACGTGCAAGTGATTGGGAAACTGTGTACATCCGATATTACCCGAAACTCAGATAATATGGAATGCACCTAGGTATCACCGGAGTCAGCTAGACTGGGGCGAGACTAGAACAACTAAAAACTAAACTACGCTTCAAGATCTCCTGGGTCTTCAGGCATCTGGTTCCTTGTAGTAGTCGCCATCTCCAAAATTTTCTCGCTTCGAGGGTTTGGGGAAAGAGCGAGAATGAGCACAACTACTGTGCTCATGAGCCAACACACAAGATGCAATAGTATACATGCAAGGCTTAACAAGGATGGCTCGGGTTCTTTTATTTGCTAAAGCAACATTTTCAATTATCATAATTACAAAGTCCTATGACTTAGCATTTTAAACAATTTCATTTTCATTTAAAGAGATAAGTGCAATATTAAATAACAAATAAGGTTACCTCCACCTTATGCTTAATTTTGATAACTGATTCGTCCACCGATTATCAACACCGGATAAGGCTACCCAGAAAATTCAAAACAAGGGTTTGGATGAACCCAACACATTTCCATTCCACCCACAAAGATTTTTGAAATAGAACTAACTCGAGTTAAGTTCCCATGTCCGCCTTTGACCGAAAAGGCGCTACTGCTTAAAACAGCTTTAGACTCGCAGAGGTTGTACACTGTACCCACAAGAGATAATCATACTCGTTACTCCACATGATTCCTTAGTCATGTAGTTGAGCGATCGTCACAAGAACGCTTCAAACTACCTTGCCCTTCCGTCATCTCACCCCTATGGCCAATTCCATAAGTTGTGCGGGATGCTTACCACAATGACTAGCAAAGCCGGCCCCGCCACGATGACTAGCATAGCCGATAACTTCACCTTTTCTGTCCCATTCAAGCCAAAGATACGCCCCGCCGCTTGCACACTTCTAACACCGGTTGTGGGATGACATTCAGGGTTCAATAGTTTTACTAGGCCAAGTTGCCCTTTGCGGACTTGCGGTTGTACTTGTTTTACACAGGAGGTCATGACAAGATTAAGTCCTTAATTCATCCGGACGGTTCATACCACATACCAACCATTCTCGTATACGTCCGCACTCCACCATTCTTTCCATCCGTCCGCATGTGGTACTAGCAAGTTGTTTAGGGTTTTGGGAAGGAAAATCAATTAACACAACACACCAGTCATCTACATCCAATGACTGCCCAAAACCATTTTTCATGTTTAAAGGATGATGATCGGGACATTTATTGTTCCGGTACTTAAGCAAGACTAGCATGTCGCTTAAGTACAACCTATACTAGTATTACCATATAATTACATGGGTATTTAACTACCTTAAGCTTTAACATATCATTGTTTACAAAATTAAAGCATGCAACTTTGATATTTTAAATAAACATAGTTTGCATAAAATGTAGGTTCAGAATGATCAAAGTATTGACTCGCCTGGATCAGATTATCGCGGCCTTGATCTTACTCAGGGCCTTCTCTGCCAGGGGTTTTGAATTCCGGGTCTTCGTCTTTATCCAAATCTTGATCCTGCTTGAGTCGCTGCCTCTTCGGGACTCCGACTCCTATTTACGCAATACAAGCAAGAACAACAAATAAATCCAAAGAACTTCCAGAAGACCAAATATAAACAAAGCACTTTAAATACGTTTTGCGAGGAACGAGCTAAAGAGATGAGATTCAGCGAGGAGGGGATGATTGACAAAGTCAAACGATCAGCCGAGTATACGAGGTAAGGGCGGAGATACTCTGCCGAAGGAAAACAAAGGGGAGACAAAAGTCGAATGAACTATCGCAGGGATACTTCATTTTGGATACCGCTGAACGGGCAAGATTGGATACACGATAAATTAACAAGACCGTAAATCATTTTATTAAAGACGACTTTTGAACAGGGATAAAAAGAGATAAACAATCTTTAGACCGACGAATATTGGAAAGGATTACAAGATCAATAATTAGGTTTTCAAAGTAAGCTGTCGAGATAGACACGATTGCAGAGATGATTACGAAGGTCATTTGCATAACCTCGATTTCCCGAGATTTTGCAAATTACGATCTTAATCGATGGCTCTCAACTAACATCGGAAATGAGTAATTCTACTAGTACTTGTCGATCGACGATTTAACCACTAACAACGGTTAATCGATTCAACGCAAGTCGTAGCAAAATCATCGAGAACAATTGTTTTGGAAACATTTTCGCCAAAATGGATAAACTACTAGCCGACCGATTAATACAAAACGATACAAACACAAATCGCCATACAAACATAAACACTATACAACCTCTTCCCATACACAAATCGATACACAATCTTTCTCAACATAAACTCAACTACTGCTCCACAACTACCCTGCACAACACACACAACCTATTCGCAATAGCGACACACAAATCTCAATACACAACTTAAATACCGATTTTCCAAAAACCAACTCCGCGACGATTCAACTGCAAACAAAAATGTCCATACACAATGTACATTGCATACACACAAATATTCATACACAATATACATTGCATACATTCCAAAAGCAAAAACACACAACACAAGCTGCTGCTCTACTGATGCTCCACTGCCGAAGAGAGGGAGAGAGAGAGAGAGACAGAGAGAGAGAGCAGAGAGAGACAGAGGGAGCAGAGAGAGAGCAGAGAGAGAGCTGGGGGTGGCTGCGGTTGCTGCCAGCAGTGGGAGGCGGCCGGAGGAGCTGCGGCAGAGGGGAGATGGCGGCCGGGCCGGCTGCTGGCAGAGAGGGGAGATGGCGCGATCGAGCGCACGGGAGAAGAACGGGGAGAGGGAGAAGATAGGGAAGGGTGCACGGCATGCAGGCTCACCGAGAGGGCGGTGGCGCTGGGAGCGGTGGAGGCGGCCGGAGGGAGGAGCCGAGGCGATGGGCTGCAGCGGCGGGACGGCGCGCCAATAGCAAGGAGGAAGGGGCTTGAGGAGGAGTGGCGAAGCTCCGAGCGGAGGAGAAGCTCTCGGGCGGCGATTCAAGGCGGAGGCGCCGGAGGGAGAAGGATGAAGGGGCGGCGGATCCAAGGGAAAAGAAGACAAGGCGAAACTCGCGCTTATATAGCCGGAGAGAGGGAAGAGGTGGAAAGCCGGAGGAGGCGGCGGATCCGGAAGAAGAGGCCGTCTGGCGGCGCGGCACGAGGGAGGCCGTGGACGGCGCGAGGTGGGGCAAAGCCGCATGGCGCGGGCGGAGCACCCGAGGCGCGGGGAGGAGAGAGGGGGCCGGGTGGAGGAGGACGCGGTCGCGCGAAGAGGGAGCGAGGAGCGGTGGCGGCGGGCGGGAGAGAGGGGGCCCGGGTGGAGGAGGACGCGGTCGCGGCGAAGAGGGAGCGAGGGAGCGGCGGCGGCGGGCGCGGGAGAGAGAGGGGGCCCGGGGCGGAGCCGAGAGAGGGAGGGAGAGAAGGAGAAGAAGAGGCGGCGGCGCGTCGCTCGGGGGAGAGAGGGGAGAAAGAGAGAAAGGGAGAAGCGACGCGTGCGGGAGAAGGAAAGGGATAGGGGAGAGAAGAGATCAAGGTCGGGCCAGGCCTGGTTAATGAGAGAGAGAAAGAGAGATGGGCCGGGAGAAATCCGGCCCAAAATTAAAGAAGAAAGAAATAAAGAAAGAAAAATAAAATGAGTTTTGAATTTGAAATTTAAATTTTCAAATTTTGATTTTTTTTTTGAACCCTTAAACGAAAACAGGATGTTACATACATCAACACCAAAAATGCAAGAAACAAACCTCAACTTCACACAGGCTGCAGAAAAACATCCCTTTCTCACTGGCTTGCTACTCAGAGGAAAAAACAAAAGCAATAGTTCAACCAGAACATGCATTATATATCTACTACAGTTATGTCAGCACGGCTCATAGATAGGAACACATCACATACTATTTTAGAAGCACATACATAGGTTTACCATATATCACATAGTACTTAGAAGCACATACATAGGGTTTACCATACATCACATAGTACTTAGAAGCACACACATAGGTTTACCTTCATAGATAGGTCAACACACATAAGAGTCAAAGCTATACCATCATGTAAGCAAAATAAGTCCTACTGCATTGAAGCAACACTCCTTCATAGATTATTGTTACTGATGTACATAGCAACCCAAACCATCTTGTTTGAGAAGCTCAACTTGTTGAATGCCCGGGCAAGAGAAACATTCTCACACAAATAAGCATAGTAGTGGGTAAGATGTGCTTCCTCAAATCCCGGGAGATCCATCATATTGTCCCATAGATCTTCAGGAACGTCAGTATCTATAGTACCCGCCTTCTCAATAGCCTTAGCAAGTCTTTCTATGCCAGTAGTCATGAAGGAATACAAGTCTTCATCATTGGATATCTTGGCCCTCTTTGGCGGTTTGCTTGCCGAGGAGTCACCCCCACATGTTCCAGACATTGTGACCTCCTCAACACTAGCATGTCCAGTGGCCCTTTTACCTTTATCCTCCATTGGAGCCTTCGTGGTTTCGTCATCTGAAATTTCATTAACATCTGTACCAATAGGATCATTTGCTCCCTTTGCATACTTTCCGGCAACCATGCTATTCCCAAATATAGTGGCCATCTCATGATAGTGCTCAAGGGGTGTGTTCCAGTAGTCCGCATCACCGCGGTGATCCTAGATATGAAACGAGATATGAAACCAGGTATGATAGAAAAATTGGATTATAAGATATGAAACTACGTATGATAGAAATTACCTTGACATGGCTAGTGTAATGGCCATGCTCAAGCCTGATAGTGCATGTGTTTTCATCCCAAAGAGCACCACTTAGGTTTTGGAGCTTGCCTATCTTTCTCCAATTTTTTTCCTCTTCCTTAGGTGATTTTGAACCTGATTTCCGGTCACATTCACTATTAGATGCTCAGTCAAGGCCCTAGCACAATTGTTCAGATGAACTTTTTTGAAGCCAGTGCTCGTTTTATTGCCATTAGCCACAAGATTAGACAAGTAGGTCAACACAAATGCGGACATTGCATTTGTCCAGACAACCCCACCGCCAGTGTTACCCGCCATGTTATCCCCATGTTCCAAGTCCATTTCGTATAAACCACAGAAAGCAATGAAAATAATAGGTTTGCATGAGAGGTTCGCATACAATTCATCACAAATAATAGGTTTACATGAGAGGTTCGCATACAATTCATCACAAATAATAGGTTCAAATTACATATTTAATGGTTTTCGTTGTTTTGAAGGGCCTGCCACATTTGGTTCGCCAGAGTCTGCCTCTACTCAACCGTTGATCTATGGTCAATTGCTTGCTCCCTTGCTGTCCTACGGGGGTTTAGTGTCCAAGAAGTCTCAGGTACAACGAAATGGTCACTTCCTTGGGAAAGAACCCAGTTGTGTAGGATGCAGGAGGCTATGACGACATCAACTTGAGTTGAGAAGGGGAAGAATGGAGTGGCATCATCGAGAACTTTGAACCTCCTCTTCAGTGATCCAAAGGCGCGTTCTACGCTCACTCGTAGAGAGGAGTGCCAAAGATTGAACAGTTCCTTTTCATTAAGGGGAGGATTGTTCCCCCATTCATTCAAGTGGTACCTCACACCGCGGAAAGGGGGGTGAACCCAGGTTTGGCTCCGTAACCAACATCCACTAGGTAGAATTTCTCTAAAACATGAGGAACGGATTTATGAAGATGCTATACTGATATGTATGGACATATACCGCTACGAGGATGCTATTTACCTTGAGGGACACATAGTCCATTCTCACGCTCTATTGCATCGGCTAACACCGTAGCATCGTGAGCAGTCCCCTCCCAACCAGCCAAGACGTATGTGAAACGAAGATCAAAGTCTACGGCTGCCATGACATTTTGAGTAGGAAATGACTTCCTACAACGAAATGCTGGCTCCATAGATGTCCTAACGGAGGCCCTTATATGTGTACCATGAATGGCTCCAATACAATCCTATTTGGTCAAAAAAAAGAAAAAAAATAGTAACCCACAAATGTTCCCAAAAATTCTCAAAGTTATACTTGTTAGCTATCATACCTTAAAAAATGGATCCCATCTAGGGTTCCCTGTAATTTTGCTTGGGGTCTCCAAAGAAGGTGACCTAAGAAGCTCATTTCTTAACTCACCTAAGGCATGTAAGACAAGTCGAAAATATCGGCTAACTGTTTCACCTAACCGAGTGAAATTGGTTCCAACTAGTCTATTTCTGAGGTTATGGCCAATTGTGTTAAGGAACATGTCCACTTGCTCTTCAACACATACATGTATAGTGTCACGGAGCAAAGAACGCTCTCTCAAAACTTCACACAACCGAAAGAAAGGAGCTCTCTTAAGCCTAATTGTGTTGGTACAGGTTGTGTCATCCTTCCAAAAAATTTTATTCAGATCGATAATCAATTCTAATCCTATCCCTTTCCTCGATTGGGCCATATGTAATACGGTCTCTCCTTTTCCTTAGTCTAGACTGTACAAACATAACTATCATGCACTAGTACAGAAAATCTCATCACAGCCGGTTCGTAACAGTCATCACAGACGGTTTTTGAACCGTCTGAAATTTTATGTCTGTGATAATAGCGTTATCACGCACGGTTGAAAACTGCTCGTGATAAGTCTTATCACGCACGCGTTCAACCACGAACCGTCTGTGATTATGTAGTATTACAGACGGTTCGTGGTTGGAACCGTCTGTGATAAGTCCTTAGACCTAATTAATTTTTATCGTATTTTCAGCTAGCCTCAGGAATTGCTAGCCATGCCCTCTGAAAACTAGCAAGCAGAAACATATCACAGATAATTGTTGACAACTCAAAGTGATCATTTAACTCAAAATCAATTAGAAAAGAATGTTTCAAGTATACATTGTCGCTAGAGTTACAAATTGAATTACAACTAGTCAAAGTGAATTACAATATTGAATCAATTGTTTCGAGGTCGTTCATCGGTGTCAACGGCGTGAAACTCTCTGGTGGTGTTAACTATGTCTGCCTTGATGAAGACGCAGAGCCCCTCGAACTTGCGTGACTCGGTCCATCTCGAGTGCACTTAACTCTATGTTCAAGCCATGTCGCTAGCAGGAGTAAAGTAGTAAGCATATATATTTAAATTTAGAATTAGGACATAATTATTACGAGATTGAGAAACCTGGGGATCGTGCGTCCTAGAAGCAATCAATAGCTGCATATGATGGCATACGTAGAATGCGCATAGGTGATCTCGTTTTTGCTGGCGGCACTACAAAAATCGAATTACATATATATGTACAGTAAGTTCGAGACGCAATATTACGGAGTATGATATATGATTATTGTGTTGTAGCGCGTACCAGAAATCGCATCCTATGAGTCAGTGTGGCGCTCGTTCCCTTGTATAAACCTCCCTCGGCAACATAGCCGATGAACGCACTACATGATTGAAAAAAGTTATCCTCGTCCATTTCAAACGAAGGAAAACTACAATAGAGTTATGTGCGGAGGAAATGAATATACCTGTCGAGTATTTCTTTAAGAAGGGTGAAGTCATGATTTTTGTTGAGTAGAGAATCAAGGTACAATACCATGTTCCTCTTTGGCACAAGAATCAGAAGAATCCAGTGGAACCTACTCGTGTATGTTGCTATAGTCATAAACCTATGTTGAAACGTAATTTGTATAGCAAATATTGAAGCACTTACTTACGGTTGTAGGGCACCATTATGTAGTCCTTGTTGTCGAGCAAGCAATCCCATTTTTATGTAATTCTCGACGAGGATGCGCCTTGGTTGATTGTTTGCTCGGAGACCACGTGTGGGTCGAGGAAACCCACCGGTTCTTTGATTCGACGGGCACATTTCATAATGTATTTGTACATAAGCAATGAGTTATGATATTTATCGGTATCATGTGAGTGTAGAAATTGATTGTACACACTTACAAAGGTCCAAAGATCGTAGAAGTGAGGCGCCGAGGCGCTTAGGTTGTATAGGTCAAATAAGTCTTCGGCCCACGACGGCGGCTGTGCTCGTGGAGAAAATGCTCCCTCCCGTATCTGACGGTGATTCCAGTATGACCCCCCTTCTCTCGGGTCTTGCGCAAGTACCAATCATGCAAAGCTTGACAAGCTACTCCTGAGCTCTTTATTTCTGCGCCGGAGACCAACAGACTTCCGAGTGAGTATTTCACGGGTTTGGGAGGTGCCTTAATGTTCTTCGATTTCGATTTCTCCTTAACGAGGTGGTCGAGGGCGCCTTCCGTGAGACGCCAGACCGATATGGTGACACGCTTTTCTTGTCCCTTCGCCGCCTTCTCGACGGAAGCGATGTGGCGGCCTTCGAAGCTTTGGTTGAGGCCGACTCATCGAGGGTCCTATTGGAGGCAGGTCCCGTCGATATCGCGTCCTCAAGGGTCCAAAGTCGATGTCCTTCTTGGGCACTGGATAAAAGTGTGTGTGGCATCCCCTAGTGTTCTGATTTCTTCGTCCGGGGGAATCTCCAGTGGGAGGGCCATGAAATTGTCATGTACCATGTCCACCTGCACCCTAGCGTAACCCTGCGCCAGCTGGGCACCGTGCTGTACTGCCCCTTCCTGGTATGGATACACCATACCCCGCCCAGCCTCAATAGGAATCAACCCAACCATCCTCACTTGGAGCTTGCAGGGCGTCGGTTCCTACAAAATGGTACACAATTAGCTAAGGCGTCCTATAGGTCTATCTTTGGAGCATTCCAGAGATGTACATTACCTCGATGGCGTCGATCGGTAATTACACGTCGCCATGTCTAGAATTATGTGTGGACGCGACGCTACTCCGATGTCGAGGAGGACTTGCTCCCAAATTAACAGGGGCGGCTTGCGCCTGCATGAGTTAATTTACTTGGTTCTGCAAGTTTATTATTTGTTCTTGAAATTTTCCAATAATCACATGTTCCAACCGAGCGTCATGTTGGTCCTTGGATCTCTTCCTACTCCTATATGTGTCCTTGCAAGTACCCCGCAGACGGTCCTAATCTCGCAACGCTTTCTTGGGACTCGGCGGGATCCCGACGCCATCGACCTCGTGATCGCCATGCGGCCCGAGGGAAATTTGGAGATTCCTCTGCTTTCTCGCCTGCGTACCACCTTGATCGGAGATCCAGACGCATTTGGCGACGTTGCTGACGGCGGCGAAGACGGTGCCTCTGCCATCTCGCTTACTTACTATCTATATAAGTTACGTATGCAATGATTACATAGTAAATAAAATATATGAAATTACACAAAAAATATAAACAAATAGAATCCACGTTTGCCATCTCAGCCCTATTTTGTAGTAGTGCCATACCATAAAGAAACAAAGAGAAGATATAGACCATACTAGCCGACCAGCTCTATAATGTCTACATAGACTTTAAGTCTGTCACAGAGTTGTGGGATGAACTCAAGCACAAATATGCCGACCAATGTGGTCGTAATATAGTGGTCGAAGATATAGACCAGTGGTCGAAGCTGAGGGCGGTCATTGACTCTATATGTGCGAGTAATTCTTCGACTATAGCATGGAAGATGTTAATTAAGTCGATAGTTGCACAGGCTCTTGAGCTACAGTTACTGGTTTGATAGATTGCGTATCTGGGGTGTGTTTTGCCTCCTATGTTTGTGGGTTGCGGGCATTGTTTCCAAACTTCCTACTTTATGGTGGGATTTCGCTACTGGCTTAAAGCGCAAGAGGAAAAAGATATCTATTGAGGATCTCATTGCTGCAGTTGATGTGGAAGAAAAGATAAGAGCAAAAAATGCACCAAGCACTCCCAGTCATAACAATAAGATCAATGCAAAGTCTTAGACCAGGATGGTTGAAGCTTTGACCAGGATTGTTGAAGTTTTAGATTAGGATAGTCGAAGTCTTAGACGTGAAATAACCGTGAGGCCGCGGGCGGGTTGCCGACGCCAAACCCGACCAACCGCGGCCTCACGCCCGCGCCTCAACGGTCATTCCACGCGACTCAGCCCACCATGACATGTCGGCCTAATACCATCGAAAGGCCCGGAGCTGTGGGCCTAGAAGATGTAAAAGGGCTAGAGGCCCATCTAGTGGCCCGCAGGGGCTTGTGATACGCCCGAACCAGTTTTTGGAACTCCCAGACCCAGTCAAAGCTCACACGATGTTGCGAGGATATGTCGCTGGTGTGAGCAACCTACTGGCTCCACCAAATAGGAACCTTGCCAACTCCGGCAAAGCACAGCTTTTATTCGAAGAGTGCTGCTGATTCAACGTATTTCCTTCCGGGCACTGTGCTTCTGTAAAAGCAGGTGGTTGTGATGTATGACCTAACATGCAAGATCGAACTAGCTAAGCTAGCTAGCGCACACATGAAGAACTCGTCATCATGTAAAAAAAAAAAAGCTAAGAAAGGTAGGGTCTTCAGTGGTTGCATTGATCTACGAACAGTGTCATAATTGGACAGTCTGAACTCTGAAGGAGGTAAGTTGGTGCCAATGGCACACCAGGGGATAACAAATCCATCTCGCACCGTGGTACGTGGTAACTTAATTTGACAAGCCAACTCGATCAAGCTTTTCTACGGAAGCCCTTTCAAAATAATGGGGGGTCTACGTTGCCTTTGTTTTGAGATAAGGGCCTGGGCTATCAGCTTTATTCATGCATGTTGGCATGTTGTTTTGACACAAGGAATACTACTTTAATTAGAAAGATATGTCTTCAGTTAGCTATAGATCTGTATGTAGAGACTAGAGATTGAGGACTGCATGTATACGTACGTATCTGAACGCCTCATATATATATATATATATATGCCTTAGGCTCGCTATCTATGATCCATCTCTACGTACGCATATCGCTCTCCAGTCTCCAATCTCCATGACTCTCCATCTCACTCAAATCAAGGCTCGTATAGCTAACAGCTGCAACGCATGAGCTAGCATGCATCACACACCTGCCATGTTGCGCAAAACCTGCCCCGGAAATGAGGGATTTGACCCTTGATTTTTTTAATAAACTATTTTTTATTCAATTTACAAAAATACGCCATCATTTTTTTTATAACAGAAACAGCCTACAATCGCAATTCCACCAAGTGAGTGGGCATAATCGTGAGGTCGAATTTCGATTGTGGGAACAGTATACGTCAATTGAGCTAATTTTCCCGTCGCCTGCCACGTGGCTCAGTCGAGCTACGACAAGCGGACGGCGAACGTCCACTTGGCTCAGTCGTGTGGCCGGTTCACGATTGGCCCTCAGTCGTGCGACCAGCTCGTGACTAAGGCTACATATATGGCCAGTCGGCCGATGGCTCCCCCATTCACAAAACAAAAAAGAGAAGGGAGAAGAGGAGAGAAGAGACGAGAGGGGAGAGGAAGGGGGGAGGAAACTCTGCCTATGTTCCTCCGTATACTCGCGGTGAGTTTGCTTCTCTCACGTGGTTTATTATTCATTTTGATAAAACAATAGGGTAAATTAGCAACAATAAACATAGAATAGAGGTAGACGCAGTCCTAGTAGTTGTAGATTGACATTTTTAGGGTTTATATCTCTTGTAGTGTTAGAGCATATGTTACTTACATGTTTTAGCGTAAAAATGCTAGGCTACTCCCATTAGTAGACGATTAGTGGAGGACCTAGCCCACTTAGGTTTAGATCCGCATGACCTAAGGATCCTGGTTTTAGGGTATTTATAATTTTGAAATTTAATTGAACATTTGTAGTCGTAATTTTTTTTAAATTTAATTGAAGTAGAGAGAGTATTTTGATATGCACGGTAGCATACTTAATTAACTTCCATTCTAAATATATTGAGTCGTGTGACAAGTATCTCAGGTCAATATTTTTCATAGTATTTTACGGGCATGGAGAAGCTTGTGAGGGGCCATGTGGGGTTGATTTGAGTAGTTTTCCACAGATCACACTGTATGATCCAAACCCCGAAGAATCTTAAAATCTAGGAGGTGTTGCATTGGTTGACATGCAGCTTCTCACTGGACCCAACACTGTACGATGTCACTGTTAAATGCTCGTGGAGCCGTTTGCAAGAAACGGTATGTTCGGAGTTGAGGCCCATGGAGAGAATGAAGTCATGGCAGACCTGGGTCTTGGAAGCGTGCACACGTCGTGGCTATGAATGGGTGTTGTTGGTGCAGGTGTGTCCGAGTACACTTGGTAGTACCCGTGAAGTGGGGAAGAGTAGTGAGAGTGTGCAAGTGGAAGTTGACGATAGTGGGATAGAGGATTGTGGTGCAGATGCAGTTGTGGCGGTAGACAGGCATGTCGATCCAATGGATAGGCGGGCAAATGGGAGTACATTGAATCCACAGTGGATGACTTGTAGCAGGAATACCGGAGGGCCATGGCCAAAGAACAAGCATTGAAAGAGGATGAGGAGTACGACGATTGTTCGGATGATGATGATGTCCCCGATGCAACGATGCCTGATGCTTGGAATAGACATGACCCAGGGGCCATGGTTGTGAGTGATGGCCATAATTCTTGGTGGGAGTATGGGCATAATGGTGCGTATTAATGGCAAGTTTGCAGATAAGTCAACCCTTTGAGGATGTTGTCAAATTTTGTGTGATGTTAATGCAGAGGAAGTTTAAGGTTGTCAAATCAAACAAAGTGCAGTACACTAAAGTGTGAGAAAGATGGGTGTCCTTGGCGTGTTCACGCCTACAAGGTGAAGTATGAAATGCATTGGATCGTGTCGAAGGTGGATGCCCACTTGTGTGTTATGAGCAACATAGTGCCAAACCACCGCAGCCTCATTTCTTCTTTCATTGCAAATATCATGTATAGAGATAATATGGAGAAGGATGTGGAAGTGCAACACTGAAGGGATACGGGTAGGCTACGCTAGCCGTCAATTCAAATATTCTATCACGTAAACCAGGATGCCATGCAAGCAAGAGATCATTGGTCGTTACCACCAGACGCTTAGTGCAGCGGAAGAAGAGTTGGAGCAGCCTGATCCAACGTAGAGCGCGTCGATGGAGTGGTCATAGTCGATCGTCCAGCGTAGTCGATCGTCCTCGGTGGCGATCGTCTCCTCCAGCAACCAATTGAGTTCCTCGCCAAGGTCGTGGATCATCCTCAAGTGCAACAACAACTGCAGTAGCGCCTCTACGATATCCACATGTTCAGGGAAGGAACACCGTACATCAGTGTGCTAGCACCAACTCGCACGGTAGGGCTCTCAGGAAGATGGTGGCTAGGGTTTCAGTAGAGCAACTCACGTCACGTCTATCGTGTGTCTCTCCCAACAGCCTCATGCATCTCCTTATATAGAGCTAATGACGGATTCTATCCGAACACGTTTGTTCCAACCCGTTAAGTGTGTGACCCGTTAGGTTCATGCGTAATCGCTTGTGACTTGGAAACTCTATTATGATCACGAGTCGTCAGCGGCTCCTAGCAGGACATAACGATTCCCGAATACACACGAATTATATCGGACGAACCTTAATGCAATATAATCTATGACCAGGTCCTTGTCACTAATGACCAGATCGTATCACTATACGACCAGTTCATATATAATCTCTGCCAGTTTGTAACTCCTTACGACCAGGTTTCGGCCACTTAGTGATTATGTTCGACTAGTCTACGACCAACTCGTATCTCCATATGACTAGTCTGTATCTGTTCGAACTAAATGACCTGCTCGTGTATTCTCCCTTTACCTCACGATATCAGGTTGAACTCCAGGTGAGGTATAATGTCATCCAAGGACTGTTCAATACTTTCTTGATCAAGTGTCGGATAATTTCACATGGTTGAACTCTTCGACCACTAGTGGCATGACCATGCACTTTCTTTATCCGACCACATCGAGGGACCAAAGATATCTCTCCGTTATGTTAGAAGGGCAAATCCCATATCCGACCAAATACATTCCTCTGCATGTTTCACAGTATACCTGAAAGCTATCTTTATAACTACCTAGTTACGGAGTAGCGTTTGGTAACCCCAAAGTGTACTCTTACTCATGTAGGAAACCATCCCGACCTCAGGTCTAAGGATTATACATCATCATTACTTGAGACCAACTAATGACACATGAAATCATAACAATCTCGGCAGTGTCTCATGGTGGGTCAATCCAACACCATGTTCTCTAACATGTATTTACATTATTGATTTGATATCCCTATATCCATGACCGGTGAAACATGGTCATCAGTCAATACATGTGCTGGTCGATAGAGTCACCAGTGACATCCGACCAGGGATACATTTAGAACGATATCATCTAAGTTAAAGAGCTTCACTAACAAGTCACATACTTGTTAACCTTTATCAATAATGATTTATTCAAGGAACAAATTAACATTTATTCAATAACTGATAAATATAGAAGCGACACAATTGTCTCTATGATTGCTTCTACGACATATCACCAATAGTCTACCAATTGCACTAGAGTCAATCAAATAGGTATCGAATACCCATAGCTCTTATTTGCACCTCATGCTTAGGTTGCGGGAGAGGCTTTGTCAACGGATCTGCAATTTTTAAATCCGTGTGCACTTTGCATATCTTCACATCTCCTCTCTCAACGATCTCATGAATAATGTGATATCGTCGAAGTATGTGCTTGGACTTTTGATATGATCTAGGCTCCTTAGCTTGTGCAATGGCTCCACTATTATCACAATAGAGATCCATCGGACTGGAAGCACTAGCAGCCACACGCAGTTCATTAATGAACTTTCTAATCCATATGACCTCTTTAGTAGCTTCAGAAGCCGCAATGTACTCAGCCTCTGTTGCAGAATCAGCAACCATTCCATGCTTGGAACTTTTCTAGCTCATTGCTCGTCCATTAATGCAAAACACAAACCCTGATTGCGATCTGAAATCATCCTTGTTGGTTTGGAAGCTAGCATCGGTGTAACCATTTACGACCAGCTCTTCCTCACCACCATACAAAAGGAATACATCCTTAGTCCTTCTCAAGTACTTAAGGATATTCTTGATTGCTATCCAGTGACCTTCACCTAGATCTGACTGATATCTGCTCGTAACACTTAGAGCATACGACACATCTGGTCGTGTACATAGCATAGCATACATGATAGATCCAATAGCCAAAGCATATAGAATTCTACCCATTTTTTCTCACTCATCAGTGGTCGAAGGACACTGACTCTTGCTAAGATTAATGCCATGTGCTTGGGTAAGAAACTTTTCTTGGAATCTTGCATGTTGAACCGCTTCAACACTTTGTTTATGTACATATCTTGGCTTAATCCAACTAGTCTTTTAGATCTATCTCTATAGATCCTTATTCCTGGGATCCTTATTCCTAAGATATACGCAACATCTCCTAAATCTTTCATTGAGAAACTATTTTTAATGAAGTTTTGACAGATTCAAGTATAGGAATATCATTTCTGACTAGTAGTATGTCATCCACATACAAGATCAGAAACACAAGCTTGCTCCCACTAACCTTCTTGTAAAAACAAGGTTCTTTCTTCATTCTTGATGAAGTTAGACCCTTTGACCACTTCATCAAAACGAATGTTCCAACTCTGAGATACTTGCTTTAATCAATAGATGGATTTCTTAAGCTTGCATACATTTCTAGCTTCCCGTGGATCGACAAAACCCTCAGGCTGTGTCATGTACACATCCTTACTTAGGTTTCTATTTAGGAAAGCCGTTTTGACATCTATTTGCCATATCTCATAATCGAAATATGCAGCAATAGCTAGAATGATCCGGATAGACTTAAGCATAGCGATGGGTGAAAAATTTTATCATAATCAACACCTTGAATTTGTTTGAAACGCTTTGCGACCAGTCGTGCCTCATGAATGTGAACATTTCCATCCATATCTATCTTTTTTATTAAAAATCCATTTGCACTCAATGGTTGTAACACCATCAAGTGCATCAACAATGTTCCAAACTTGATTGTCATATATGAAGTTTATCTCGGATGTCAAGGCTTCAAGCCATGACTTAGAGTCTGGGTCCATCATCGCTTCTGTATAAGTCTTAGGCTCATCATTATTCAATAATAAAATATCATACACATACCTTATAGGCAATTGACGTGACCTTTTAGATCTACGTAGGGCTGATACCTCATCTACAAGTTCTACAATATTTTATTAATCCTATAGAGGTTCAGTAGGGGTTGAAACATTTTCAAATGTTTCCCAAATTTTTTCACGTTGCACCTTTCTCCCACTGACTCCTTTGGAAAGAAACTCTTTTTCCAAGAAGACACCATTACGAGCAACAAACACTTTGTTATCATCCATATTATAAAATAATATCCTTTAGTTTCCTTAGGATACCCCCACAAAGAAACACGTATCGGACTTGGGTGTGAGTTTATCCGACGTTAAACATTTTGCATAAACATCACAACCCCATATACTTAGAAAATACAATCTAGGATACTTCCCGGTCCATATCTATGATGTCTTCTCTACTATTTTTGATGGAACCCTATTTAAAGTGAAAGCAACTATTTCTAGAATGTATCCCCAGAATTGCAATGGAAGATCAGATTGACTCATCATTGATCGAACCATTGAAAGATCTAGACCCGCCATTATAAGTTAATGGATTGTTTTGGTGATTAATGACAAATCCAAATATAAGACTAACTCTCTTGTCAAGTATTATCTTTGTGTAGTCTCATTTGGATATAAAGGTGAAATACAACGAGGTATGCAATCGACATCTCAATCTTATATATTGTTGCATTCCTCGGATCCAAAATATAGGATTGAACTCAACTATAAGTAAAACTTGAATATGTGCATATGATCTTATTACACATTTGTGTATGCACACATTTAGGGGGAGTTTTATTCTATATTTTATGATTTCATTAGTATTGATCCATATTCCATTCTCCACATATATTTGGGATCTTTACTTTGAAACAAATCCGTTTGAGTATACAAAACTTGCGTAGTTCTTGTATACTCATGTTATGAGTATGTAGAACTTGTGTAGTTCTTGTATACTCAAGTTAGAGTATATATATAACTTGTGTAGTTGATATATACTCAATTTATTCTCTCATTTATCAACATTTAATTTATGAGTAATTAAATGGTTATCATCAATAATTACCAAAGAGGGAAAGATTGAGGTATCTTGTCCCACCATATGAATTAATGGTATGGTGTGGTAATTAATGATAATCATATTGTGGAACTAACATTTTTCATGAGTTGGATGAATAGGTTATGTTCTAGGATGATGAAGACTTGGGATGATCATGAGTTGATCATCAAGTCAAGGGCTTGGTGTAAAGGATGCATCATGAATTGATGCTTATCAAGAAGAGATGATCATGAGTTGATCATCAATACAAGAGAAGACCCATTATGTGTTGATGGAGGTCAAGCAAAGGATCATCATGTGTTGATGATTATCGAGTTAATGACCCGGACTTGAAGTGTTGATGTGTGTCATCAAGCTTCATGAAGATGCACGGCAAAGGTATGACTAGCTAGGGATGTGTTCCTAGTCTTTTACCGGTCTTGGTGTTTGGTTGGAAGATCGGATTGCTACTATAGGTTATCGTACTATTAAGAGGGGTCTTAACTAGTAGTTTGAGTTAGTCATGTGTTGATAACTCAATATGGTTGCTCTAGCTCATCTAGGCATGATGCTATTTATTTGCGAATGTGTTTTGTAAATAATCGAGGCTCATGCGTAACCCTTGTAGCATGTGACTTAAGTTTGCAAATGTGTTTTGCAAATGGTGTAAGTCCATGTACCTTATTCCTTGTGATGAGTATTCTAAAATGTTGACAAATATGTTTTGCAACTAGCTGAGAATATCATCTTATAACCTTGTTGGAATTGTACTTAAATGGGCGAATGTATTTCGTCATTTGATGTGAAGCAAATGTGTTTTGCTTCTGTGGTCTGCCGGTCAGACCGCCGGTACGTACCGGTCTGACCGGTGGCCAATTGGTTGAACCGCCATGTGTTGGGCGGTCGGACTGATTTTCTTTGACTCGGATTCTCTGTCCGGAAGTTCCGCTGTTGTAAAAACAGAACTTCCTATGTTATGAAGTTCCGGGGTTGGTGCGAAACGTTTATTCCAGAGAGCGCCAGTTTTGGGACTTAGCCAAATTTCCATCACACGGTCGGACCGGCCAGTTGCGGCGGTCTGACCGATTTGGCGGCGGTCCGACCGACCATTGCATGGCGGTCCGACCAGCCGAAGGCCCAACGGCTAGTTTTCTAGCCGTTGGCGCATGGGGCGGTCCGACCGGCCATTGGTTGGCGGTCAGACCGGCCCTATGCTGATTTGGTATAATCTTCTCCCAACGGCTAGTTTTTGTGTGTGGGCTATTTATATGAGCCTTGGCCGGTTGGGAGAGGGTGCTGATATTGCTGGCTGTGTGCTAGAATCGTTGTTGAGTTTCTTGAGTTAAGAGCAAGCCTCTCATTCTATTTTGTGCATGTGTTGCACTTAGTGAGAATTGAGAGCAAACCCTAAGTGCATGTGTTGCCTTAGGTAGTGGATTGTGTATCCACGTGAGTGTTGACACTTGATTAGTTCAAGTGAAAGTTTGGATTTGTTACTCTTGGTGTTTGCCGACACCTAGACGGCGTGGAGGCGTCATGCGCGGTGATCTTCTCAAGAAGCTTGTGAGAAGACCCGGCGTGTTGTGAGTGGTTTGGTGCTCGCCATCTCCGGAGTGGAGGAAGAGCAACTCTAGTGGAGCGAGGTGTTGGTTCGGTTTGGAACCGGTCCAAGTGGTTGGACTTACCTCGGAGGTGTTGGCTTAATTAGTGGAGCCGGTCCAACGTGGTTGGGCTTACCTCAATGTGGATTAGGGGATACCAGCAAGTCTCCGAACACCACGGTAAAACATAATTGTGTCCATCTTGTTTTTACTTGTGTTTTACTTTGAGCAATTTACATTACATGCTTTAATTGTTCATATATCATTGTGTGATTGCTTCCTTGTATTGTTGGTGCACTTAGTTGAGCCTAGTTGTTTTAGGTTTTAATTGTGCAAAACCAATTCGCTATTAGCTTCTGCATTGTTAATTGGTTTTAGCCCAATAGAATTTTTAAAACAACCTATTCACCCCCCCCTCTAGTCGGCCATCTCGATCCTACAACCATGTTTAACATTGTTCGATTCTGTCGTTCAGATACCCCATTCCATTGAGGTGTTTCCGGCGGAGTGAGTTGTGGAACAATTCCATACTTCTTTAGATGATCTCCAAACTCATGGCTCAAATATTCTCCTCCACGATCAGATCGTAGACATTTGATTGTCTTGCTAAGTTGATTATGTACTTCATTATAAAATTCTTTGAACCTTTCAAAAGATTCAGACTTATGCTTCGTAAAGTAGATATATCCATATCTACTAAAGTCATCGGTAAAGGTTATGAAGTACCGAAAACCACGTCTAGTCGGAGAACTCGTCGGACCACATACATCCATATGTATGAGGGCCAATAAGTTGTTCGCCCTCTCACCTCTGGTCGTGAAAGGTGCTCTTGTCATCTTGTCAGGTAAACAAGATCCACATGTTTTAAATGATTCAAAGTCAAATGATTTTAGAAGACCATCTTTATGGAGCTTCATCATGCGCTTCTTATTTATATGACCTAGATGACAATGCCAATTAAAAGTGGGATTCATATCATTAGGTCGAAGTCTCTTAGCATTTATGTTATAAACAAGCTTATCCTCAAGATTCAAAACATATAATCCATTCACCAATGGAGAACGTTGATAGTTGGTTGTGGTTCTTTTGGCACCTCAAGGCTAGGGTCGTCGGTAAATGCTTAGGCATTTGTATAATACATGACCGACACACTACTACAGAAAAGCTCATCATAGACGGTTCGTAACAGTCATCACAGATGGTTTTTGAACCGTCTGAAATTTTATGTCTGTGATAACAGGCGGTTCCAACCACGAACCGTCTATGATACTCTGAGAATCACTGCACGGTTCGTGGTTGGAACCGTCTGTGATTCTCAGAGTATCATAGACGGATCCAACCACGAACCGCCTCAGTGATTCAGAGTATCACGCATTTCGTGGTTAGAACCGTCTGTGATAAGTCTTTAGACCTAATTAATTTTTATCGTATTTTCAGCTAGCCTCAGGAATTGCTAGTCATGCCCTCTGAAAACTAGCAAGTAGAAATATATCACAGATAATTGTTGACAACTCAAAGTGATCATTTAACTCAAAATCAATTACAAAAGAATGTTTCAAGTATATATTGTTGCTAGAGTTATAAATTGAATTACAACCAGTCAAAGTGAATTATAATATTGAATCAATTGTTTCGAGGTCATTCATCGGTGTCGACGGCGTGAAACTATCCGGTGGTGTTAACTATGTCTACCTTGATGAAGCCGCAGAGCTCCCCTCGAACGTGCGGGACCTAGTCTATCTCGAGTGCATTTAACTCTATGTTCAAGCCCTGTCGCTAGCAGGAGTAAAGTAGTAAGCATATATATTTAAATTTATAATTAGGAAATAATTATTACGAGATTGACAAACCTGGGGATCATGCGTCCTAGAAGCAATCAATAGCTGCATATGATGGCATACGTAGAATGCGCATATGTGATCTCGTTTTTGCTGGCGGCACTGCAAAAATAGAATTACATATATATGTACAGTCAGTTCGAGATGCAATATTACGGAGTATGATATATGATTATTGTGTTGTAGCGCGTACCGGAAATCGCATCATGTGAGTAAGTGTGGTGGCCTTCTGAAGCTTTGGTTGAGGTGGACTCATCGAGGGTCCTATTGGAGAGGCAGGGTCCAGAATCTCGCAGCTGCTCTCTTGGGACTCAGCGGGATCCCGACGTCACTGACCTCCGTGATCGTCATGCGGCCCGAGGGCAATTTGGAGATTCCTCTACCATCTCGCGTGCGTACCACCTTGATCGGAGATCCAGACGCATTTGGCGACGTCGCTGACGGCGGCGAAGACGGTGCCTTTGCCATCTCGCTTACTTGCTATCTATATAAGTTACGTATGCAATGATTACACAAACAAATATAAGTTACCTATTGAACCTAAATATATGATACGTAGTAAATAAAATATATAAAATTGCACAAAAAAACTGCAAAGGAGCAGGAAGTATTGCAAACAGTACAGTTTTAACATATGCTGAAATATGCATGATTTTGAGTGCTCTCAGCAGGCGAGTTGCAAAAGAATCAATGTTTGTCATCTCAGCCCTGTTTTGTAGTAGTGCCATACCATAAAGAAACAAAGAGAAGCAATAATCACCTCACCCAAACAATTTCTGGAATAAATCATTACACCAAAACCGATCAAAATAGAATGAGGTAAATGGTATGTTAACCATCAAGGGATGGCAATGAATAGATTATGTCTTATTACCAATCTAGTGGGTTGTGTGGGCGTGTTTGCTTTGTAGGTTATATGGATGAGGTACAGGAGGGCATGGCCTCTTCCTGTGTGCGGGAGCCGTCTTGACGGAAAGATAACTAGGGTAGGATGGAGTGAAATTAGAGGGGCCAAGACAAAAACTAGAAGAGGAAATTTATTTCTTGCTTGAAGAAATATTACAGCCGAAACTTACTTTTATAATGCTGACTTAGTTTACATCTAAGACTAGGACTCCTAATACATGATAGAAACTATGTAGCTTTCCTAATTATCCTCTCCGAAACCCTCCTCGACTCCTGTCGCTGCCGAAGCTTCTCCTGGCGTAAACACCTGCTGCCGTTGCGTGAAAACCTACTCCCTAACAAAAACAGACTCGCTAACTTCCTCTGGATGCTAACGTGCTACTGCTGCTATGCCACAACATGGGAACACTTCCATCCCTCATCCATAACTGGTGTGGAACGGAGATGCCAGAGAGGAGGCTAACCGTATTTGGATACTTGCTTGTTTTCAAGGAACTGTTTGGCACCAAACTAGAATTAGAATTGGTCATACCAGATTTGCTAAGTGGAGAATGGAATGGAACGTCAATAAAAAATATTGTTTCATTAGCACTGCCATGTACATCATTATTTTTACCATGTAGAGTCTATACAAAACTGAAAAAAGTAGAGCCTACTAGTGCTACCTAAATAAGAAATATTGGATGTCCCAAAAGGATGAAACAGCTCAATTCCAATTCCAAAGCTAAAACAGTCAATGAGATGTCTTTCTAGTATTTTTCAAGTAGGAAAAAGATAGATTTGCCAACACAAAGAACGCCGTCAGAATACATTAATGCAAGTATACATGCATGTCTAATTGTGTAAATACACATGCATCTTATTGTGTAATCAAACTAAATAGAGATCTCTGTACAAATCTATTTGTGCAAATATAACTTACATGTACATCTAGTAGTGAAATTTAATCTATTGATGTATCCACCCAGGCAAAAAAAAAAGTTTACAACTTGACATCATATCTAAAACTAGCTAAACACCATTGCCCTAACCAGAAGAAAACCCTACCTCCCATTTCAAACAAAAGCACAGCAGAGTAAAATACCTAAAGGGGTAAAAATGCCACATAAACCACTAAAACAGCATGTTTTTCTACCACAATTCGAACAGCTGGCAGCAACCCCTGAAGAATCCACCAAGGAATTTTTCAAAAGTAAAAGTAACATCACCGGGTGGTCGGCAGGGGCGGGGGCGGAACCGAGGGAAATGTACCCTCGGCTCTCACGGCAGAGAAGGGGGGAAGCGCGCACAGGCATTGGGGCGGCGCGGGGAAACTCAATGGGTGGTCGGCGGGGGCGAGGGCGGCACTAGACAGAGGCAGGGACGAAGGGAGGCGGCGCTGGTCGGAGGTGGCGTCAGTGGAGGAGACCGAGGGCAGCGCTGGGCTGGTGGAAAAAGACTAAGGCAGAAGAGTGCACAACCGTTCGAGTCGGGCACTTATATAGCTGGATATCACAAGACGGTTCTATGATAGAACCGTCTGTGATAATACATCACAGACGGTTCCATAAACAAATCGTCTGACGATTCCATAAACAAACCGTCTGTGATGTTAACTATCACAGACGGTTCTGTTATGAAACCGTCTGTGATGACTTAACAGAGAAACCATAATTTTAATATCACAGACAGTTATGTAACTGAACCGTCTGTGATATGTTAATATCACAGACGGTTCATTACTAGAACCGTTTGTGAGGTTAGTCATCACAGATGGTGTATTAATAGAACCGTCTGTGATGTGAACAGACACACACATATATAATGCATATCACTGATATGCTGACAAACACACATATATATATAATTAATGCATATCACTGATATGCTGACAAACGGAGGGAAATACATCTCAAGATGACATAGAGTCGTCACCACCTCGGCCAGCAGAGCGTCGAGTCCTTCGGGATCGATGACCTTCTGAGCAATTGATTTAAAGAAATAACACAGCCTAAAGATTGCCACTCTGACCTTGTTAGGCAAGATACTCCTAATTGCAACAGAAAGCATTTGTGTCCTCAGCACATGACAATCATGAGACTTCATACCAATTAATTTCAAATCTTTTATGGAACCAAGTTTCTTAATATTGGCGGAGTAACCGGACGGAACTTTCACACCATGCAAGCTTTGACACAGTTCATTTCTCTCGGCCTTGGACAAAGTGTAGCAAGCTGTGGGAAGATACGTTCGTCCTTTATCGGTCTCTTTTGGTGCTAACTCTGTTCTTATGTTCATATCAACCAAGTCACATCGTGCGTTAACACCGTCTTTCGTTTTGCCACTAATGTTCAGTAAGAGACCAATCAAACTATCACATACATTCTTCTCCACGTGCATGACGTCGATGTAGTGGTGAACTTCTAAGTGCTCCCAATAAGGCAAGTCCTAAAAAATTGACCGCTTCTTCCAGATATTTTTCTAAGGGGTCCTTAATTTACGTCCCTTTCCAAGCACAACATCGATATCCTTAACCATATCATAGACCTCTTTCCCTCTAAAAGCCCTTGGAACTGAACCGTCCTCCTTATTTCTGTCGAATTGTTTCTTCATCTTGCGGTATGGGTGAATCCTGGGAAGGAACCTACGGTGATGCATATACACAGTTTTGCGCGAGTTGTTCAGCCATACACTCTCAGTACCATCTAAGCAGTGCGGGCAGGCTTTGGCTCCTTTTGTACCGAACCCCGACAGGTTACCAAGGGCAGGAAAATCATTGATGGTGCAGAATAACATGGCGCGTAAAGTGAAGTTCTCTCGTTTGTACGCATCCCATACTTGTACCCCTTCATTCCAAAGTGTCACAAGATCTTCCAGCAATGGTGCTAGGTACACATCAATATCGTTCCCAGGTTGCGTCGGCCCTTGGATAAGTAGTGACATCAAAATGTATTTCCACTTCATACACAGCCAAGGAGGAAGGTTGTACATACATAGATTCACGGGTCAGGTGCTATGTCGGCTGCTCATGTTACCGAAAGGATTCATTCCGTCCATTCTCAATCCTAACCTTATGTTCCTCGGTTCCGTACCGAACTCTTCGAAGCTCCGATCGAAGTTTCTCCACCGACGTAATCGTGCAGGTGTCTGAGCTTCCCATCTTTCTTACGCTCCTCCAAGTGCCAACGCATCAATCTTGCCTCCTTTTGGTTCGCAAATTAATGCTTCAAACGTGGGATCACAGGCAGATACCATAACAACTTAGCAGGAGGTCCTTGCTTCGCCTTAGCAATATTCTTACGCTTGTATCGGGATGCTTTGCACACGGGACATACATGCATATCTGCATACTCTTTATGGTAGAGGATACAATCGTTCGGACATGCATGTATTCTTTCTACTTCCATTCCCAATGGACAAAGAACCTTCTTAGCTTGGTAGGTCGTGCTGGGCAACACGTTTCCCTCCGGAAGGATGTCATCTAAGAGACCTAACAACACCGTAAAACTCTTGTCGGACCAACCATTGCTTGCCTTCAATTTTAGCAGTTCAAGAACGGTTGACAACCTTGTGTATTCCGGCTTGCAGCCAAGGAACAAAGGTTTCCCCGAGTCCTCCATTAAGCCCTCGATTTTACAAAACTCTCTTTCACCGTAGTTCCCTTCTGCATCGCGTAGCATCTGATCCAGATTGTCATCATGCGACCTATCCTCATCAAAAGCACATTCCATACCCTGCATATCGTTGACTTCCTCGGCGGTGCCATCATTACTGACTTCCGGTATAATCTGCTCTTCACCGTGACTGCTCCAACATGTATGTCCTTTTTTGAAACTCCTTCGTATTAAGTGAGCTTCGATCTGCGCCGGGTTGTTAAACATTTTTATATTACCGCAATCAATGCATGGACAATACATAAATTTTATCCCCTTCTTCAACATATCCTGCTCGGCGGCTCTTCTAAAAGCAAACACGTCATTAATATACTCTTCACTCACACGGTTCTCAATGTACATCCAGTTTCGGTCCATCTACACGTATACGCACGTAACAAATTAATTAGTGTTAAATTATATTAATAAACCGCAAGTACCCTTCATAATGACCAAACATATTAGTGATTAGTATAGAGAAAATATAAAGGGTTACAGATCGTTACACATTAGTGATTAGTCTAGAGCAAAAATAAAGGGTTACAGATCGTTACCCTTCTCTCCAAGGTGGCTCAATGTGGGAGGAGACAGCAGAGTTGCCGCAATGGGGGAGGAGGAAGCAGGGGTGACAGCTCAAAACGGAATGGGCAGGAATGTGCATGGAAGGAGGCAGCAGCAGCAAGGTGGCGTAACGGGGGAGGAGGCAGCAGCAGGGTGGCGCAACGGGGGAGGAGGCAACAGCAGTAGGGTGGCCAATGGGGAGGAGGCAGCAGCAGCAGCAGGGTGGCGGCGCCTCAAATGGAATGGGCAGGGGGGCCTGTCGGGAGCATCTATTTATAGTGGTAGTATATCACAGACGGTTCTTTACAAGAACCGTCTGTGATAAATAAGTATCACGGATGGTTCTTTACAAGAACCGTCTGTGATAAATAAGTATCACAGACGGTTCGTATAGTCTGTGATGAGTACCATTATCACAGACGGTTCTTTATACGAACCGTCTGTGATATGATACGTCCACATCACAGACGGTTAACGAAGAACCATCTATGATAATTTTATCACAGACGGTTCCCAAGGAACCGTCTGTGATGAGGTGTCTTCTATTGCCTGTTTTGTAGTAGTGACATATCGGCTTGATTAAGGCCATCAAAAAGCTACAAGAAGATCCAAACGAGCCTTTTCCATGGCATGACATGCGAAACCATTGGTGCATGTGGCACTTGGGGGCTAATTTTTTCAAGCAGTTCAAGAGCAAGAGACTGATGAACTTGTTCAAGAGGTTGTGTAAGCAGAACCAGAAGAGAAAGTTTGATGCACACTGAGAGAAGCTTGATGAGTTCACCACCAAGCACATCGAGGAGAGGAATAAGTAACCTAATGGAAACACAGCTGATGTACCAAAACGGTTAGCGCCGTTGTCTGAGATTGACCCACCTGACTTGATAAGGGAATACAACGAGGAACATCAAATGTTTCTCGCATTGGATCAAGGCTGAGCTAGTGGAGAAGTAGGCATTGATTTACGACACCCACGGAATAAGTTACGATGTAATGATGACCAATCTGGCCTAAGTGTACAATTGGGTTATCGAGGCACATGCGGCATGTCTCTCATTGCAATCGTCGAGGGTATGTTGCATGATATAATCATGTACTTCAGAGAAAGATACAGTGTTGCTGCATTGCATATGTTTAATACAGAGACGCCCTATTGTACCAAGATTATGTAGGGATACGAGTAGGCTACGCTAGTTGATAATTAAAAAATTATACCACGTAAACCAGGAAGCCAAGCAAGTAGAAGATCACAGATCGTTACCACTAGACGCGTAGAGCAGCGGAAGATGAGTTGGAGTAGCTTGATCCAACGTAGAGAACGTCGATGTAGAGGTTGTAGTCGATCGATAGTCCAGCGTCCTCATCACTGATTCTCTTCTCCAGCAACCAATCGCTTTCCTTGCGAAGTTGTGGATCATTCTCGAGCACAACAGCAACCTCAGTAGCGCCCCTATGGTATCCACACGTCCAGGTAAGGAACGTCGTACGCCGGTGTGCTGGCACCAACTCGCACAGTAGGGTTGTGAGCCCAGAAAAAGGCGGTTAGGGTTTTGGTGGAACAACTCACGTATATCTCCACTTCCCAATAGCCTCAAGCATCTCCTTATATAGAGCCCATGACGGATCCTATATGAACACGTTTGTTCCAAACCGTTAAGTGTGTGACCCTATAGGTTCATGTGTAATCGGTTGTGACTCGGAAACTTTTTTCGACCACGAGTCGTTAGCGGTTCCTAGCAGGACATAACGATTTTCGAATACACAAAAATTATATCGGACGAGCTTTAATGCAATATGATCTAAGACTAGGTCTTTATCACTAATGACCAGATCATATCTCTATACGACCAGTTCATATTTAGTTTCGACCCGTTCGTAACTCCTTACGACCAAGTTTCAACCACTTTGTGATTATGTTCGACCAGTCTACGTCCAGTTCGTATCTCCATACGACTAATCCATATCTATTTGAACTGAACAACCTGCTCGTGCATACTCCCTTTGCCTCACGATATCTGATTGAATTCCAGGTGAGATATAATGTCATCCATGGACTGTTCAATACTTTCCCGATCGAGCGTCGGATAACTTCATGTGGTTGAACTCTTCGACCACCAGTGGCATGGCCATGCACTTTCTTTATCCGACCACATCGAGGAGCCCAGAGATATCTCTCCTGTTATGTTAGAAGGGGCAAATCCCATATCTGACCAGTCACATTCCTCCGCATATTTCATAGCATACTTGAAAGCTACCTTTATAACCACCTAGTTACGAGTAGTGTTTGGCAACCCCTAAGTGTACTATTACACATGTAGGAAACCATGTTGATCTCAGGTCTAAGGATTATACATCATCATTGCTTGAGACCAACTAATCACACATAGAATCATAACAATCTCAATAGTGTCTCAAGGTGGGTCTATCCAACCCCATGTTTTCTAACATGTGTTCACATTATTAATTTGATATCCCTATATCCATGACCGGCGAAACATGGTCGTCAATCAATACATGCACTGGTCGATAAGTCACTAGTGTTCTGACCAGTGACATCCAACCATGGATACATTTAGAACAACATCATATAAGTTAAAGAGCTTCACCAACAAGTCACATACTTGTTGATCTATACAACTGATGATTCATTCAAGGAACATAATAACATTTATTCACGAACTCATAAACATAAACGTGATACAATCATCTCTATGATTGCCTCTAGGGCATATCACCAACAGATTATGGAGTACATGACCGAGAAGAGCGAGAAGGCCCGAATGCACCCAGTCTTCATTTTAGAAATATTTATCTCTTTCTTGAGTTGTTACTAATTTCTTTTTTGTTCCGTAGGCATAGCGTGCCAGTCCGGTCGAGTTGTTCAGTCAAGTATTTTCCTTTTCAAAAGGCGTGTCTATATCGTAGTTGTAGTTTTGGTTGAAGGTTTGTGTATGTAGCCATTTGTACCGTATGAATAGCCAAACAGCCATATGCACCTAACTAGACCCTACACGCATGTAATTCAAACCTTCATCGTCAAGTATTATGTTGGGCTTGCAATCTCATCTCCATTGCTGCATTCTAGTCTCGTTCAAACCGAAGCTTACAAAATATTTTGCCAAATTTAGAGTCATTTGTGTAAAAACTTAAAATGGTGAACATCCACGTAAAATGATTTACAAATAATTGCAGTCAGTAGACTCCAACTTTTTTTACCACTAACAATTATTCACAAACAACTCTTCCAACCATTTAATTTTGTAAGATTAAATATAAGTTTATTTAAATTATTTCTTAAACAATTAACCTACTGTCGTTGGGTCAGAACACGACTGGGCTCAGTCTCTTGCGTGATCTGCGAGTGGCCTCAGTCGTGTTCAGACCAGCTCGCGACTGAGACATGTGGCAGACTAAGGCCTCAATGGTGTTTCTCAGTTTCTGTCTTGCGACTATGCGTTCCACGTCAGCTAATCGTGGTTCATCATGCGAAAATAGTTTATATATATATATATATATATATATATATGCCCATGATCTCCTTTCACATCACCTGTACAGCCACCTATCCAGCAATCCTACCCGGGCAGGGGCTTATATATATGTTTGAACTGAACTAACGGCAGATTCAGCAATACAATATTACTCATGAATTAATTTTGCAATTTTCCAGAAAACATATAAATTATCCTTCGTTATTAATATTAGCTTTACAAACATTTGTAAACTTTGGAAGTATTTCTACATACGTGGCCCATATTCTACGTACTGGTGTTTGGTTCAGATTGTTTAGGGAATTGAAGGAACAAGAGACTTGCAAATACGAATGAGAGGTACGTAGTACATCGATCAGTACTTGGAGGAGAGGATGAGGAGGATAAGTTCCTGGCGGGAAAAGACACAACGCACTGAAGGCTAATCCAGTGCCCTAACCTGCCTAGCTAGCTACCGCAATTATAATCAGCAGTTTGGATCGATTTGGGTTTGGGCCAAGGTTCCGAATTTCAACTGAAAATCGGTGATTTCGGTTTTATCGCCCCGTTAGGAATTCAAACTGGGTTTAAAAAATCGGTTTACTTGAATTTAGTAAAAAACGAATTTGCTTGTATTTTGTTTGTTTTTAATTTAAAATCCGAAAAATTCCATTCTATTTTGAAAAAATTCTGATTTTAAGCCAAACCGTTTAATCGGAGGAATTTGTCGCTCTCACGTTTCCCGTTCCGGGGCTGGTGGAATTGACGCAGCTGGGTCGAGAGCCTTTTCCTTGTCTTGGCAGCGTGTGCATGCCCAAATTGCTGCTGCGGCTGACCGTCTGGTGTGGTGCACTTTTTGGTTGATGCTCAGGCCGGGTTGAAGATCCGTTGTTGCTGCGCTGATGCGAGAGGTTGGAGTGCGACCCTGGTAAGATCCAAGAGATTTTACTGGTGTGCACCGGCCGGCCGCTGAGAATGTAATCAAGTCTGTTTGCTCTTTGCTAGCCGTACGTGCTGTTGATGATGCAGAAGCGCTCAGCTCGCCCATGGCGGCCCGGGCGGCCTGGGGCGTGCCATGCGCCAAAATTGGTGCGCAATCCGTAAATGCGCGTCTGCGACATACTAGTCCACTGTACGCACCACAAATGCCGGTCATCTAGATCTACCTAGGCATGGAGGGTCAGGTCCTGCTCCTAGTAGGAGAGCGGGCGGGTGTCAGAAGTCTATGGCGTGGCCGGCCGGCCGGAGCGGCTGCATGCCCAGCTCCGCTAGGCGAGGGAAATCCGCGTACGGCCGCCGCGCGCCCCGTATTCCGATGCATATGCCCTAACGCAGGCCGTGAATGCGTAATACACGTACATCGCCAATTGGCCATTACCGCATCCTGCCGGCCATTACCGCATCCTGCCGCGCAGAGAGAGAGAGAGAGCAGACAAGGAGAGGACGGACGGCTTTCAGTATTCAAGTGACAAGAAAATGCAACCATACGACGGCCGACACGTAGCGCTAGCTGTGTCGGGTCTTACCCAGGAAGGAGTCAGGTCCTCGCTCCTCTCTCCTAGCGGTGATTACGTGAACTATCTTATTAGTATCAGAAAAAAGTCTGCGAACTCTGCTCATAATCTTAGCCCGGCGCGGCCTCAAAGGCATTGAAACATTAACAACGGGAAGGAAAAGAAAGCAAAGTAATAATTGTTGCCTAATGCGAACAAAACTCTTTACTCGTAAATAATAAATAATAGGCAAAAACACAACAATATAGTTCTAACATTCTCTCTTTATTGATCTCTTCCGTATGATTGTTTGTACAATTAGAATCCCCGCCCCCATTTATATAGGAGGAGATTTTACTTTATGTATGTGTGGATATCATGGGGATATGCTCAAGATCTCAGAATGATGTGACAATTGACAATGGCGTTTACGGTTTGTCGGTTCATGTGTTTTCGGCAAAGGTTCAATTCTGTCAGGTTTGAACAGGTCTGACCGGCTAATAGCCGGCGGTCAGACCGGTCCCAAATCGGTCCAACCGGCCATAAGCGGCGGTCGGACCGGCCAGCGTCAGAAAGTGTTGAATTGAGCTGGGCCAAAAATAGAGTATGTATGCAACAGAGGGGATTCTATTGCACTTGGTCTCATAATTTTTGAAGTCTCAAGTCAAAAGTTCTATTGGTTTGAAATTTTCAGTAGGTTTCGATTTTCAGAGGTTGAAAATCGGCTAAGTCATTCTTGCCGCGATCCGATCGGCAAATAGTGGCGGTCGGGCCGCCTGAAAGCGATCGACCGGTTTTCACTTTGATCGTCGCCCGTCGTGGCGGCATTGTTCGGTTGTCAGGTCAAATTCATGAGTTTCAGGGTATATATGTTGCATGATGCATGTTTTAACTAACATGGGTCAAGTTATGAAGAACTTGTTCCCAAATTCGGTTTACTTGTCTATTGTTGTGCAGGTTGCTTGGTGGTCAACGACGGTCAACGACGAGGATGATCGGGACTAGGCTTGGAGAGCTGAGGTCCAAAATGATCGACGGTGCCGGGTGAGGTCAATGTACTTAAGCATGGTGCAAGATGGACAAGGATGACCTATTAGCTAATCCGAGGCGCAAGATGGCACAAGGTGTAGCTAGTTATGCCAAGAGGAGATAAAGACGGCGCTTTAAAATGCGTACGTATGTGTATCGTTTGTTTCGGGCCTTAACGGGAGCCCAATTGAGTCAAACTTCTAGAAGGTCTAAGCCTCCACTATAAATAGGGGAGGGAGGTGGCTGCACCTCCTCTTCGGCTCTTTTGCTATTTTTTGTAAACTCTAATTTTCTTATGGAGAGATTTTATGGAGGCTAGGGTTCTTGATAGTTTGATGTGATTTTTGTGCTCTTGGATTGAGCATTGTCCTCCATTGATGGAGAGGCTATAAGCCATATCATATCAATCAATCAAAGAAAAGTTTGATCATTGTTTTGTCTCATTGCGTTCTTTCTCTCTATTTGATGATTTTGGGTCTTTCTTTGATCCGTGAGTTTTTGCTTGGTTTCTTCATGTGATCTAGCTTGCTGTGACGTGTGGGAACCTATCTAGGATCATCTTGATCATCAATCACCCACGAGCAAGATCTTGGATCAAGTTTTCGTTTTGACCCGGTTTTGAACCTCTCTTCAATCAAATCGAAAAGGATCGCTATTCTTCCAAGAATTGTTATAATCTTCGATTGGAGTAGGTTCCTGATATCATAGAGAAGGTATGTTCCTAGTTTTTATCAAGTTTGGATTAGTAGATCAAAAGTTTCATCTAATTTCATCTTCGTCATTGGGCCGATCATTTTCGTTCTAGAGGCTCATGGTCGATCCTTGTACACACGGTCGACCGGCAGGAAATCGGTCCGACCGCCTTTGAGCCCGTGCGCACGCTAGCTTCGCCGAAGAACCACCGGAGCACCTCCGTCGTCACTGACTGAACCACATCACCGCACTCTCCTCGCCGCCGATCGCCCCCGTCCTCCTTCGGCCACCTGGGTGAGCGCACTAGACTCCCCTTCACTCCCTCTCTCTGGTGCACACCTCACCACCGTTCGCCGTGCTGTTGTTTGCCGGCGCCTTTGGCACCCGAGCACCGCCCTCGTCCGGCGCCGACTGGCCTACACTGCGGTGCCACGTAAGCACCACCTCAGCGCAAGTGCATACGTGGCTGCCTATGTGGACGCCGGCATGGCAGGTTGCGCCAGCACCGCACCCGTTTCACACTGTGTTGTGAACCGAGTCTACCGTGGACTCTGACTGGACCATGGACTCTGTCCATTGAACCCGGGCCCACATGTCAGTGACACAAAGTTTTTCCTTTAGAAAAATAAATTGGCTGAAATTCGGAATTTCTGTACGATGACGTCACATTGTGCAATAATTTAAATTTCCTTTAGAAAAATAATTCAAAAAAATCAACAAAATCTGAAATTAGGGTTTTATTTAGATTTAAATATTCGAGAAGCTCGTATTTCTTCATACGAACTCCGATTTTGGTGAATCAAATTTCTAAATTTATATAAATTCAAGATCTAGCTAACTAAACTAAAATTATTTCATTTGGAATTAATTTGAATGTTCATTTGAATTTATTTGTGTATTATTTGAATTTATTTGAATTTGGCTTATTTTCGCATATAGATTTCGACGACTCCGGAGAGCTCGATCCATCCGAAGAGTTAGATTATCAGGAATTCGAGCAAGGAAAGTTATACCGTTGATCATATTGATCTCAGTATTTTAAATTTATTTAATTCTATTTTTAAATTTCTATTGCATGCAAAACCTGCAGATTTAAAAATTATTTTTGCAGGTTGGGTTTTGAACTCAATTAATCCATTTTCCAAGACTTGAGTAACTTTTGACTTTGAATTGTCTTTAACAGAGTTGTATCCTAACCCTTGCTTCTTGTAAGGAGTTTTAAACTTATCCAGAATCATGTTTAATTGTTTCTTACCTTTAGAGAATTTTTCTAAGGTATACTTGAGATAAGCATTTTCTTTTTCAAGATTAAAACATGATTCACAAGTTTTACCCTTAATGGCTCTAGTATATCTCTCCTTATATAAAGTAACTTCAAGCTTAAGGGTTTCGCATAAAATACAAGTAGCAGAATCAATTCTATCCTTAAGCTTAGCAAACTTAGGTCTAACTGCATCTACTATATCTTTTACTTCATGTTCACATTCAAAGCAGAAAGAGCAAAGGCTATAATCAACATTGTCAAAAGCAATCAGATTGCTAGATTCTAAGCATTTTTCACAAGGAGCATATTTAACTTCAATTAGCCCAGTTCTAGCATTTTCAAGTTGATGCAAAGTGACATCATGAGCAGTTTGTAAATTAGCGAGTTCAGAATGTAGAGTATGGCAGGAAGTACATTCGTCAACATCAAGACTCTTAGAGCTCACAAGTTCTAATTTCAGATTATCGATTTGTGACTCTAAATCCTTATTCGTAGCCATGGTAAACTCTAAAGCTTCATCCTGACTAATCAGTTGCTCATATATGGTTTCATATATATCAAATAGGATCTCATAAGATGGAGGTACCTCATTGATGTCATCGGCGTCGACGGACTCTGCCATGAAGCACATGCCGGTGAAGTCCTTGGCCTTCTCTTTCTTCTTGTCTTGGGAAATCTCCTCCTCCTTGTCTTCTTCACTCCCAGAGTCCACATTGCTCAGGAATTGCTCTCCAAAAGTGGCAAGAACCCGGTGATCGGCCTTCACGAGCTTGGCAGCATCATACTTGGGCTTGTTCCCATAAGGCTTCTTCCAAGCAGCCTTCACCTCCTTGTGGTTGCACTTCCCTTTCAGCTTGGGGCAATTTGCCCGAATATGATTGAGCTCTCCACACTCATAGCAAGTCACAGGGTCGCCTCTCTTTCTGTTTTTCACATTGTTATAGGCCCTTGTGAACTTTCTGGCCAGAAGGGCTAATTCAACCTCATGAATACTTTCAAGTTACTCTTCATGGATTGTAGATAAACACGCAAGAGAAAAACTAGAAGAAGATTCAAAAGAACCATTAGAAACTCTCTTGAGAGGATCTGCCACTAAAGCCATGTTCTCCTTCTTGGGATGATCAACTCTCTTAATCTCATGAGTCTTGAGCTTGCTATATAGCAACTCCAAAGTGAGAGTAGAAAGGTTGACATTCTCCTCGATGGCGGTAGCCTTCATCTCCCACTCTTTGGTGTTGATTGCAGCCAACTAATGGGTGGCATTATCAGATTGAGAATAGTCGATATCAACCACTCTTAGCTGGTTGAGCACCTTGTTGAAGCGAGTAAAGACGTCATCGATGCTCTCTCCAGAACGCATCTCGAACTTGTTATACTCTCGCTTAAAGATCGTCTGACGCACCTGCTTGATCTGGGACGAACCCTCATGGTAGGTTTCAAGGATGTTCCAGATTTCATTCGCGGTCTCAAGGTGACAGATTCTGTCGTACTCCTGTCTACCAAGTCCGGCATATAGGAGCACTACTACAAAAAACGTCATCACAGACGGTTCTAAACCGTCATCACAGACGGTTTTTGAACCGTCTGGATTTATGTGTCTGTGATGACAAACGGTCATCACAGACGGTTTTCAAACCGTCTATGAAAAAAGGTATCACAGACGGTTCTTGTTGAGTAATCGTCGTGAAAATAGACTATCACGCACGGTTCTAACCAAGAACCGTCTGTGATAGTCTATTTTCACAGACGGTTCTGAACAAGAACCGTCTGTGATACCTTTTTCACAGATGGTTCTTGTTTAGAACCGTCTGTGATAGCTTTTTCTATTGAAAAAAAAATAAAAACGGTTGCTAAAACTTCAGAGGCTGTTTTGAGGCCCTAAACGACCTTTTTTGGGGGTTTTCACTTCGTCTGGAGCCTCCCGAGCCTCGCAAATGAATCTGAGTTGGACTTATGGATTTTTGGATTGAACTTTTCATTAGCTTTCCAACGAGCCAAAGAACGTCGCAATCCGAGTTCGTATGCAAAAGTTATGGTGGTTTTACCGAACAGTGCGCGATCTGCCGTCTATATTTTTGCCCAAACCTAATAACTCAGCATGAACTACACATGCATAGAGAGCTTCCCACAATAATCACAACAGCATCAACAACATCATCAGCACAGTCCATTCACAGAGCACTAATACTAGCTTTCAATAATCCACATCACAGAGCAAAAGGGGGGAGTAGAGAGAGTTGAGGTCGTGGGAGGCCGGTGACATTCGAGGCCGTGGGCGACGAAGTGCAGGAGGCCGGGGGCGACGAGGTGGAGGAGGCTGGTCTGGACGAGCTCAGGGGATGAGAAGATGGTTTTTCGACATAGAGAGCTCAGGGTACGACGTTTATATAAAGCGAGTTTCGGCAGCCCGCCCATTAAGTCCAAATTTTCATTTTCCCGCCTAATAATTTACAGACGGTTTTTAAGAATAATCGTCTGTGATACACAACTATCACAGACGGTTCGTGAATAGAACCGTCTGTGATACGCAACTATCACAGACGGTTCTTCTTAAGAACCGTCTGTGATAATTCACAGACGGTTCTTAAGAAGAACCGTCTGTGATAATCGAGACATCACAGACGGTTCTTCAAGAGGTTCCAAAGGAACCGTCTGTGATGGAGCGTCTGGTATAGCATGTTTTGTAGTAGTGGAGGTTCTTTGCCTTGTGGTTGTTAGCCAAGAGGGCTGCTGAAGCCGGTGTAGCAACCTCGGGCAAAATGAGCGGAGCTCAAACAACCTTCCATATGGCCTGTCCTTCGCTCTGAAGGTAGACACGCATGTGATTCTTCCAATAGGCATAGTAGAGCTCATCAAAGACATGCGGCTCTGTGGAGTACTTCTCCATCGCCAAAGTTCAGTGACCGGTTAAGATCAAGATTGAACTAAACGGGCTCTGATACCACTTGTTGGACCGAAAACGGCGACTAGAGGGGGGCTGAATAGGAGCACGATCTCTTTTTCACCAAAATTAGATTCAACACGATTTTCACTCCAATAGCTATGAGAGCTATGAAGATCAATATACAAGTATAGCGGAAAACTTGTATTGAATCCAATCAAAGCCCCGAAGCAAAACAACCAAAAACCATAAAAACTCAATCTGCTATAGGATGGGTGGTCTGACCTCTCAGATTGGTGGGTTGACTTTTAAATGGGGCGGTCTGACCTCTCAGATGGGCGGTCTGACCTCCAGCCTGATGAACAGTAAAATCAGCCCAAAAAATAAAGTTGCAAAGAGGTGTAACTTTTGATCTACAACTCCAAACTCGATGAAACTTGGAACACACCTTCTCTAGGATATTAGGAACCTATTCCAATCAAAGATCATGAAGATCCTGGGCAAAGTTCCGACCTTTTCCCGTTTGAGTGAAAGATGGTTCAAAATCGAGTCAAAACGAAAACTAGATCCAAAACCTTGTTCGTGGGTTAGAGATGATCAAGATGATCCTAGATGAGTTCTCACATATCACAGCAAGCAAGATTGGGGATAGAAACGAACATAAAATTTGAGAATCAAAGACGGCCCCAAAATCACAAAATAGAGAGCAAGAACGAAAAGAGACTCATCTCAAGAAAACTTGCTTAGATTGATTTGTGATTGTTGCTGGTTTACAGCCACTCCAACATGGAGGACAAAACTCAATACATGAGCGCACAATCAATCTTCTCTTCAAGAATTCTAACCTCTCCACTCCTTAATATCAAAAACAAAACTAGAGTTTCAAAAATAAGCAAAAGAATTAGAGGAGGTGCACAACACCCTCCCATATTTATAGTGGAGGCTAACATTCTAGAAGAGTTCCTATTGGGCACCCGTTAAGCCCACACACAAACGGGTTTAACTCACGCACGCTGAAGGACCGAAATGGCAACAGAGGGGGGGGGTGAATGGTGCCTTAAAATTAAGAACTCTCCTTTACTGTATTTAAATAAGATCTACAAACCCTCTCAAGAAGAGTAAAACAAAATCAGAGAACTAATCATAAGTTCGATGCATTACATCAAATATCGGACGTTCCGATTTTACCCGGCGGTACTTCCGCACTCCGGTAGTTCCGGAATCAGTGCGGAAGTTCCGCCTGCGGTAGTTCCGCTATGGACAATCGGAAGTTCCGACTGTCCTGACCGAAGAACAGTGCGCTCGGGTTTCTTTTCAAAAATCCAAAAACTAAATCTTGAATGCTCTTCTCTGGTCAAATTTCACAGGACATCATCCTAAACACCATCTTGACCTCATGGAGAAGAATTGCAAACAAAGATTCAATGATCAAGCCAAGAACGGATTTCTTGAAGAAGGGGCAAGAAAGACCAAAACCAATGATAAGCGAGATTCTCAGATTCTTAGCTCATGAAACTTTGAGGATGTAATAGCAATATCAAAACGACTCTAGATATCAAGTTTCATGCTATTTCTTAAGACGAATCAAAAGATATGTCAAAACCCTAGATATTCAACATGAAACAGAGAGAGGAAGAGTTGCAAAGTCAAATAATCAAAACCTCAGATTTCATTGGATTGAAACACGGATTACAGAGGTAAAGCAAAGAGGAATGATTACAAAAGATTTCAGTTCATACTCTCCCTCTCAACAAGCTCTCAAAAAGCAAAACAAATCCTTTTCTAGAGCTAACCCTAATTTTCTCTCAAAAAGTCTAACCCTAACTCCAGGGTTCTCCCCTATTTATAGCCTTTGCTAATGGGCCTCCAACCCATTAAGCCCGCTACACCCGAACGGAACCGCCTCCACTTTTGCCGCTTTGCGAAAAGACCCTTCGCCTTTGCGCACCTTTTGGAAGCCTCCCAGACACCTTGTTGTCCTTGACACGCAACCACTTCAAGATTCACGCCGTCTTGACACATCCCGACCGTTCGACCTCAACGCCTCGCGCCTAGTCCGGTCCACGTGTCTCGCCACGACTCCATCTTGATGCCCTGCAGTCAACACAGACAAAAACACATCACATAGCATTGCACAATATCATAGCATCAATAATTGTATAAGACTCAAACTCATACAAAATCAAAATCACAAATTAATCTTCTCTCGCACATTCGACACAATCGGAAGTTCGCGACTTACCACAATGGAAGTTCCGATTTCCGAACATCCGCGCTTGTCAGATTATCGGAAGTTCGCGCTTAACAAATGGTACTTCGATCTTCTAACATCCGACTTTCCGAAAATTCAATTCCGATTTTCATCTCGGAGAACCTTAATATCGGTATTATCGGACACTCGCTACCCTTGAGCGGAAGTTCCGATTTCGCCACCGAACTCAAAACCGGAAAATCGGAAGATCCTATTTCCAACGCCGTAGTTCGATTTATCGAACTTCCGCTCCATACACGCGTAGTTCCGATTTCCGACTCACCGAAAGCACCAAACCGAAAAACTCAACTCTCAATCTAATCAACACACTTGTCAAATACTCATCACTCAGAGTGGAGGACCTCTCACATGGTCTCTCACACGCATTTTAAAACGCCGTCTTCATCTACTCTTGACCTAAACCGCTTCTCCTTACGTCGTCTTGCACCGCGGTTTAGCCAAAAGCAATCAAGGCGGTATTTTAGTGATATTACCAAAATACCCCTTCTCGATCCTTCTCCAAAGACCGAGTCCAATCTTCATGAAGCAGTTCCATGCTGCGCCACGTGTAGGTTGATCAACAGCTCTCCTCATATCGGCAAGTCTCTCCCATCTGGCTCCCACCGAAACCATCATGGCACTTGTACCGACCGCCGCGCCGCTTGATGCAACCTGTCGCACCGAACTTCCCATTCAGTCATCCTTGTCCATTTTGCGCTAGGCTCGAATCCAATGACTTCACCCGGCACCATTGATCGTTCTGAACCTCAGCTCTCAATCCTAGTCCCGATCATCCTTGCCGTTGACCGCCGTTGACCTCCAAGCAACCTGCACAACAATAGACCAATAAATCGATTCCGGAAACAAGTTCTTCGCAACTTGACCCACTGTAACACCCCAGCCCAACACTGAGCCTAGAATGCCACCACACTACTCTTTAAACTAATAATCATCGACACACTATAAAATTTCAGCAAGGAAACAACGATAAACATATCAATGGACCACAAAAGGACATACATAATTATGGATCAAATGACAATAAATGAGCAATGGGGATTATAACCAAGTAAATAATCCAAAATAGCCTCAACCAATGAATCCAAACTAATAAAGCAAATAGTCTAGTCCAAATGATGTCCTAAACTTTATTCAATAACTAACATGTCCAAGTGTAATCCAATTGTGAATGAAAAGATTATTATGGCGAATGATCATGTGTTGTCCATGTGCCCTACTCGCTCTCAGCTACGGCCTCCTCGAAGATCACCTAAAAACAACAATAGAGCAAGGGTGAGTCCACGACTCAGCAAACACATCCATAAACAACGAACAATAATAAATCAACAACATTCAATAACTTCATTATCATCACAGGTACTTCCATTAATATTCTCATGCAGTTATCTTCTCTTTGATTCACCACCATTAATCTCATGTATGAATGCAACTCTAATCTACATGTCCACATGCACTTCTTTCGCGTATACCGGTATAGCGTGAGTGAATGCTCGCGACAACATTCACTCTCAAGCCCGCTCCTCCATAAGGATCGGGACCTCCTCCACTCCGTGGAGTTGTGATCATTCATGATCACCTGCTCATATGCAATGATGCTTATGAATGCAAACATGCAAACTCCATCATAAACATCATATCCAACTTTTCATCATGCTTGTCAACAAAGATATAAACATACCAATTCATTGTTTGCAATTAAACCAAATAAAAGCACAACAATAATGGTAATAGAAGGTAAAGAAAACAGTGATCGATCATTGATCGCTGTCTACCATGCACTTGCCTTTACTAGTTGCGACGCACAATTTGGCTAGCAGATGGCAACAAGTACGACGCCTCTCCTACATTAAATACACACATCTCAATACAAGCTACAGCATCATAAGAATAACAATCAATATACATCGCTCCTACACGTCCCCAAATATACCACGTTACTCCAGTACCGAAAAGTTATCCGTAGCTGTCTTGATACTAAAACGAACGTAACTTTTGACTCGAAAGTCCGATCACAACAAACCACCCCATTCTGGATTCTTTATAAAATTATCCACATTTTCTTAGATTACACCGTCTTCTAATTAAATCATCTAACCCTCCGTATTTAGCCCAGAAAGTCGGTCTGTCCGCTTCGGAACAGCAGTCTTACTAAATTCATAACTTTTGTTCTATCCAACCAAAATTCGCGTTCTCAGATTCTACAGAACCATTGGACAATTATCTACAACTTTCATGTAGATCAAAAACTCTAATTAGGCTATTTATTATTTTTAATCTACAGTCTACCAAAACAGCGCCTAAAGACGACAACCCTAAAAAACAGCGGCCTTCTCAAAATCATAACTCTAGTTCTACTAGTCCGATTGACATGATAAAATATGCTATAGAAAGATATCGAAATTATCTACAATTAACTAGTAGATGAGATTTCCAAAATCCGCCATTACGATATCCGAATAAATCGCTCAACAAAACAGCGTTCTAAATAGATCTATTAATCGGCTTCTCTATTAGAACATAATAAAACCTCTCTAACAACCTCTAATTAAAATCTCTAATTGCTGCATGCATGTAAAGCTACACGCCAAACTAATCAACTACTAATTAGCGATGTCTAACTCATCTATCTCTATGTGTTTGTACAACATGCACTAAGCAACGAGCAAAGGAAATACAAACCGAATTAGCAGCAGCAGTCTTCGGCCGGCCTCGCCAAATCGGTCGCGCCAAAGAATCGGCGAAGCGGCGAAGAAAGAAGAAATTAAAACGGCCGCAGCAGCGCCAAAGAATAATGAGCTCGGTAGCTTCCACGCTGATCGGCCGACGCAGAATCAAGACAAAGAATAAGACACGCAGGGAAAGCAAATGGCAGGAGATCCAATGACAAGACTTTCGGCTCGATTCGCCAGTAGCAAGACAAAGAGGAAAAAAACTGCCGGTCAGAACTCGGCGAAGAAGACTAATGCACGCGCAGGGCGGCCGAAGCGACACTCGGCGGCAGCAGACAATGCAAAGCAGAGAAAAAGGCTGGAGAAAATGCAACAGCGCAAAGCGATCGGTTTTGGTGGCGGCTTGCTTGAGACTGGAAACAAGAAAGAAATCAAGGTTGCTCGGAGGAAAGAAAAAGAAAAACTAGGGTTTTCTAAAAAAAATCCACCACTATTTATATAGCTCTTGAAAATTCTGAAAATTCTATTTTCATATGTACTATTTTATTTAATTGCACACAGCCCCTTAAAAACGTTTTTTTTATCACTGTTTAATTAATTTTCAGAGTATTACATTCTACCCCCCTTAACGGAATTCGACCCCGAATTCTACTCGCCGTTCTACTCAAATAAAAACTACACTGCTGAAATTAAACAACAAAATAACACATACCCGATGTGAACAACTCCGGATATTGCTCGCGCATGCGAGACTCCAACTCCCAAGTCGCCTCTCTCTCGGACTGATGCGTCCACAGCACCTTGACATATACCAACGGCTTGTGCCTCAGCACTCGCTCCGACCTCTCCAGAATGCGCGCCGGACGCGACTCAACCGTGAGGTCTTGCTCAATAGTCGGCTCTAATGAAATCTTATGCTCGGTCTCTCAAAAACTTTCTCAAAGATCGAGGCGTGAAACACATTATGAACTCCACGCATGGACTCGAGCAGTCCAAGCGGTAGGCTAACTTTCCAATTCTTGCAATAATCGGGACGGTCCAACGTACCTCGGGCTAAGCTTCCTCCGTACCAAACCGAACAATACCTTTAGTGGAGACACTCTCAAGAGCACTGGTCACCCACCGCAAACTCCAAGTCACGCCTCAAATCAAGATAGCTTTTCATGCGCTCTGAGCCGCTAATAGATTCTGCCTCACCATGGCCACACGCTCAACGGTCTTCTGAATCCAGTCCGGGCCCAAAATTGCCTTCTCTCCAACTGCATCCCAACAAAGTGGCGATCTGCATTTCCGCCCATAGAGAACCTCAAATGGCGCGGCTCTAATACTGGAATGGTAACTATTATTATAAGCAAACTCTGCAAGTGGCAACTGGTCCTCCCAACTACCCTTCCAAGATAGAACACAAGATCGCAACATATCCTCCAAAGTCTGAATAGTCCGCTCTGACTGCCCATCTGTCTGTGGGTGAAACGCTGTACTAAGGCGGAGCTGTGTGCCCAATGCACTCTGCAGACTCTCCCAGAACTTGGAGACAAACTTCGCGTCCTCGCTCGAAATGATGGTCTTTGGCACACCATGCAGTCTCACTATTTCACGCACATAAATAGGAGCTAGGTCACTCGCTGAATTTGTCGTGCGAATAGGAATGAAGTGTGCGACTTCTTGAATCGATCCACAACTACCCAAACTGCATCCTTCCCTCGCGGCGAACGAGGTAACGCCACCACAAAGTCCATAGAGATATCATCCCAAGGCCACTGGGGTACCTCCAAAGGTTGCAACAACCCTGCAGGACGCTTGTGCTCAGCTTTCACTTGCTGACAAACACCACAAGAAGCCACATAGTTAGCAATGTCCACCTTCATTCTTTTCCACCAAAATTGCATTTCAGATCTCGATACATCTTAGTCTCACCAGATGAATAATTATGGAGTGCGATGTGCCTCCCTCAAAATATCATCCTTGACCTCCGCCTTTTGTGGCACACAAAGACGGCCTTTAAACCTCAAAGTACCAGAATCATCCATACTAAAATCACTCTCTTTACCTCCATCCAGACGCTTCCTAACCTCCTGTAGTAGCCGGTCACTCTGTTGTGCTTCCCGCACACGGTCTGGAATAGCTGACTCAAGAATCAACTGTGTCTCAACACGTGTCGTGCCCGCATAACAATAGGATATACCCATGCGATCAAAATCAGCAATGAGGCAATCTAGTGTAGCAGGAGTCGCCTTGCGACTAAGAGCATCCGCAACAACATTGGCCTTGCCTGGATGATACTGAATAGTAAGATCATAATCCTTGATCAACTCCAACCACCTCCTTTGCCTCAAATTCAGATCCTTCGAGTGAAGATATAATTGAGGACTCTTGTGATCTGTGAAAATATCACAAGGCTCACCGTATAGATAATGCCTCCAAATCTTGAGAGCAAAACAACCGCACCAACTCCAAATCATGAGTGGGATAATTCGCTCGTGTTTCTTTAATCGCCTCGACGCATAAGCAATTACCTTACCGTCTTGCATGAGAACACAGCCAAGACCCACTCGAGACGATCTGAAAAGATCAGGAACCGCTTTCCGGCTCGGGAAGAGTGAGAATAGGAGAGGTCACCAACCTGTCCTTCAAAATGCGTAAATCAAGCGCTCACACTCGTCACCCACTGGAATCTCACACCTTTACGAGTAAGTTGAGACATCGGTTTGGCGATGATAGAAATCTGCACAAAACGCCGATAATATCCACCAAACCCAAGAAACTCCTCACCTCCTTCACACTAGTCGGCCTCTTCCAATCCACCACAGTAGAGACCTTACTAGGATCAACAAAGAATACCACGAGGGTTAATCACATGACCCGAAAACCCACTTCAAATCCGAACTCACACTTCTTCAACTTAGCATAGAACTTGTGCTCTCTCAAAGTATCTAAAACCACCTCAAATGACGCTCATGATCCTCATTGGTCTTGGAATAGATAAGAATATCATCAATGAACACCACCACGAAGTCATCTAGATACTCGTGCAACATGTTGTTCATGGTCTCCATAAAATGGCAGGTGCATTAGTCAATCCAAAAGACATAACTTTATACTCATAATGCCCATACCGTGGAGAAAGCGGTCTTCTCTACATCTGCTCACGCACACGGATTTGATTATACCGATCGAGGTCGATCTTGGAGAATACTTGAGCTCCATACAACCGATCAAACAAGTCCTCAATGCGGGGCAATGGATATTTGTTCTTGATTGTGACTGCATTAAGCGCACGGTAATCAATACACATACGCCAACTCTCATCCTTCTTCTCGTGAGAATGAGCAGAGCTCCCCATGGTGATACACTACGCTGATCAAACCTTTAGCCAACAACTCATCCAATCGCTTCTTCAACTCGTCCCAAACGGACGTGCTAATCGATATGGAGACATCGAGATGGGACGAGTACCCGGAACAAGATCAATGCGAAACTCCACGTCTCGCACAGGTGGCAATCCCGGAAGCTCAGCTGGAAACACATCTGGGTAATCACTAACCACTGGAATCTCCTCAATCTGCGAAGCCACACTCGGTTTCTCAGCAAGAGCTAAAAGAAGCCCAGTTTTCACTGCACGCTGACCCGGGAACAGTCCAGCCAACATTGAAAGAGAGCGCGGAGGCGCACTCCCCTGAAAAGTCAAAGTCTCCCCAGACGAGGTCTGCACCGAGACTGTTCTACAGAAACAGGATATCACGGCTCGATAAGAGTGCAACCAATCCATACCCAAGATAACATCGAACGGCTCCATTTGTATAACTATCAAATTCGCCGTGAACTTCTCTCCATCAATAATAATAGAACACCCAGGACAAACAGTAGAGCTAGCAATAATACCCCCAGGAGAACTAACTAACACTGACTGAGAAATCCACTGCATACTCAAGTTCGCTCTTCTAGCAAACGCCGTCGAAACAAACGAAAAGGTAGCCCCCGAATCAAAAAGGACTAAAGCATCAAACAAATCCACAAGCAAAGTACCTGTCACCACGTCAGGACGACCCGCAGACTCTGCAGTAGGCATGGCGTATACTCCAGGTGGCGCCATGGCGAAGAAGACGCGCCGGCGGGCGAGCCCCAACAATCTGCTTGTGGCGGTGCGGTAAAGCCGGTCGTGCAACCTGGAGCGGTGCCGAAGGTGGCGGCCGCCGATAGTACTCTTTGGGCGCCAAGTGAAGGAAATGGCATCGCCGAGGAGCGATCATCATCCGGAAAGATCCTCGGCGGGACCCATCAAGAAGAAGAAGATGGCACAGCTCCCACTTGATCACGCTAAGCGGGTTACGGCGACACACCGCTCCTTGTGACCGGTCGGCCACACCGACGGCAATCACCCGTCCAAGTGCACTTTCAGCAGCGGTGTCCATCACCGCACTTAAAGCAAAGCATGCCCCGCCAGGGCAGACGAAGAGCCGGAGTACCGCAAAGGACGAGGTGCCAAGAAGGGAACGGCCTCGATCGCTAGACTCGAAAGATCGCGGTCCTCCTTGAATTTCTTGAAAGCAGGTCGTTGAACAGACCCACTTCCCTCACTAGAGCTCCTCTTCTGGTCACCACCAGAAGCAACCAGTCCACCAGAGGCTTGCTGCCCCTTTGTGAGCTGCATCTCCAACTCCATGCCCCTAGCTTGCTCCACAACAGAGCTGTAGTCACAGAGTGGAGTAGCTCCCAACACATGTCGGTACTCAGAATTGAGACCCCGACGGAACCTCTTGGCTTTCTGAAGATCATCGTTCACATCAAGGGACAAAGCGAACCAAGTTGTTGAACTCAGCCTCATACTCAGCAATAGACCTCTTCCCCTGAGCAAAGGTCGTCAAGGCAACCTCCATCTTCTCAACAAAAGAGTAGGGGTAGAACTTTCCCTTGAACTGATCAACAAAGTCCTCCCAAGTGACTGGACCTTGAGCGGCGGTCCTCGAAGACAACACGCCCTCCCACCAAATATCTGCTTGCCCTTTCAGCTGAAAGGCTACAAAACGGACCCTCTGAGGTGAAGACATCTCCAAAGCTCCAAACTGCCTCTCCATGTAGCGCAACCATCCATTGCTCGACCGGTGTGCCCGACCAGTCAAACGAATCCAACCTCAACCCCATCCACTCTCGAAGTGTCATCCGCGCCACAGGAACCGGTGGATGTGCGACAGGAGCAACAACAGATGCCGCAAGAATGTGTGCCGGCGCTGTTGACGAAGAGCACGGATCTCTCCCACCAACTCTCTCAAGAAAGCGGGGTCTCATCTGGACCTGGCCGAGGCGGGTCAACAAAGAACCCCTCGCCATCGACTCAAGCACCTACAGGAGGTGGCTCCACGGAATCTCGCCCTCGGGCCCGACCTCCACGACCGCGGCCACCACGACCACGTCCTCTACCCCTCGGCATAACTATCAACCACAATCAACAATACACAATGAGTTCAAAGCTCAAAATAAACTCATGCATCAATAAACAACATAACGGAAGCGTAAAACTATATTCGTACCTCTCTCTAACCTACTGTGCACTAGTGTGTCAAATTTTAGGTTAGTTAACCATTAGCAAATTTTAGTTGATTTACTAATACTAAAACAAATTTTAACAATTTTAGTTTGCCTAAGTTGTTAATCTATTCACCACGGACCTAAAGCCCGCTCTGATACCATCTGTAACACCCTGACCCAAAATCGGCTCAATGCCCAGCCCACCATGGGGCGGACCCGCCCATACATAGCACCCCACTTACACTTTCGTCCTCGCTTTGTGTAAAAGGGTTAACCCGGAGGTGCTACGTTTGGATCCAACAGGCATTATATACTACTACAACTCACTTGGGACAAGCAATGTGGGACTAATCCCACCACACAACTCCTCATGGGCCATATGGGCCACACTACAAGCAGGCCGGGGTATTACATTTTGCATGTGGTTTATTGTGATAGACTGTATGACTGATTGGTCGCTAGCGATGACTTGATATATACCCTAGTGATGTAGTCATATTTTTAATTTAAACATGCAAGACATGTTATTGTGACAGATGCGCAGATCATGTAGCTGGTTTCAAATGTTGTGTTCAAGACCACCACCTATATATATATATATATATATATATATATATATATATATATATATGTTTGGATGAAAATTTAAATATGAATATATGTGTGTGGCTTTGAATGCTATATGTTATTGTGACATCTTTGTTTTGATATATATTTCATGAGATGATTTGTTATGAAAAAAATTGGTGATGATTAATCAGTTAATTGCTATCATTATTGATTGGCACACAATAGTAAATTTTAAAATTTGGTTCATAATTGCATTTTATTTTTCGAATATCTCCTATGTTAATTAAAAGTAGTTGTACAGCTTGGAATTGTATATGAATCTATGATGATGACTTGGTACACACACGCAAGCACGTACGGGCGATATCTATTTTGTTTCATATGTACACTTACATGTATCACCATATTTTTATTTGATATGAAAAAATAAGTTTAAATACATGCATAAACAGGTACTCCAAAACCTCAAGGGTAATTCAGATTTTTTTTTTATCCTCACACACAACTCAAGAAGTCAACAATCCATAAAAAATCAGATTAGCAAACACCTTATAGCTTGACTTAAAAGCTAGCTTTAAATTATAAGCTAATTAAACTAAAAAGCTAGATTGAAGCTATAAGTTAAAAAAAGCCTAAGCCCATATTGAGTTGTAGCATCAGCGTGCATATTTTTATACTTATTGACGATATCAACTACCAGACAATAACGTAGTAAAGAAATTTTACAAGGGCATAGGAGTAACTGACGGTGCAACACAATAAGGACGACGATACTCGTGCAATTACATAGTTGTCAGTGGCCCGAGATAGAATTTACAATAATTTGAATTATGCCGTGGCCCACGTCCGGATGCCATATTAATGCAAACTCTACATTAAATACCACATGATGTGCCCTAACTTTGCAAATCTTTTTGTACTTCTCTACTTTTTTTTTTCGTTTTCATGCTCGTGTATGTTACTCTTTACTATTGTGATGCTTTCCTCTCGTTCATTTTTATCATCGAGGAACAAAGATGCACGGGTTTGACGATTTCATTAATTTAATTAGTCCACAATAAATTTTAGTTTTCCAACTTTTTTGCATTATCTTTTCTCCATAAAGTTATGTTCACAAAAAAAGAGTAAATGACACACAAATTATTGAGATCAAACCACCAGATAAGCTGGTGAAACTAGCTCGTAGTTCGGTTGTGGAACTTAAACCTTGAACTATGCCTCATCGATTGGATTAGTCACCGGTCAGTAATTGTGGATATCATAGGGATATGCTCATGATCTTAGAATGATATTACAATTGACAAGGACGTTAAAGGTTTGTCGATTCACGCGTTTTCGACAACATTTCAGTTCTGTCAGGCCATAATCGGTCGACGCGGCGGCGTGATCGGGCCGACCGATGGCGGTTCGACCACCATCCTCGGCGGTCGATCAATGCAGCGGTCCGACCGGCCTTAGCGGCGGTCGGACCGGCCAGATATAAAAATGGATTTTGGAGCTGAGCCAAAAATAGAGGGTGTATGCAAGAGAGGGGATTCTAATGCACTTGGTCTCATAATTTTTGGAGTCTCCAGTCAAAAGTTATATTCGTTTGAAATTTCCAGAGAGATTTCGATTTTCAGGGGCTGAAAATTGGCTAAGTCCTTTCTGAGCGGTCTAACCGGCTAGAGGGCGGACAGACCGGCCATTGAACGGCGGTCTGACCAGTTTTTACTTGTTTCATCGGCCCTTGTAGTGGCAATGTTTGTTTGTTGAATCAAGTTCATGAGTTTCAGTGCATATGTGTTGCATGATGCATGTTTTGACTAACGTGGGTGTAATACTCTGAAAATTAATAAAACAGTGATAAAAAAACGTTTTTAAGGGGCTGTGTGCAATTAAATAAAATAGTACATACGTGCATTGGTGTTCGCCGCGCGAGTTCTGACCGACGCTTTTTTCCCTGTCTTTGTCGTGGCTGCGCCGAACCGAAGCCGACTGGCGTCTTCTTGCATTGGATCCTGCTGCATTGCTTTCCCTGCGTGTCTTATTCTTGTCTTGATTCTGCGTCGACCGATCATACGGCGTGGAAGCTACCGAGCTCGCTTACTGCGCTCGCCGCCGTTTTAATTTCTTCTTTGCCTCACTTCTTCTTCCGATTCTTTGGCGCGACCGATTTGGCGAGGCCGGCCGAAGACTGCTGCTGCTAATTCGGTTTGTATTTCCTTTGCTCGTTGCTTAGTGCATGTTGTACAGCACATAGAGATAGATGAGTTAGACACTGCTAATTAGTAGTTGATTAGTTTGGCCGTGTAGCTTTACATGCATGCAGCAATTAGAGATTTTAATTAGAGGTTGTTAGAGAGGTTTTATTATGTTCTAATAGAGAAGCCGATTAATAGATCTATTTAGAACGCTGTTCTGTTGAGCGATTTATTCGGATATCGTAATGGCGGATTTTGGAAATCTCATCTACTAGTTAATTGTAGATAATTTCGATATCTTTCTATAGCATATTTTATCATGTCAATCGGACTAGTAGAACTAGAGTTATGATTTTGAGAAGGCCGCTGTTTTTTAGGGTTGTCGTCTTTAGGCGCTGTTTTGGTAGACTGTAGATTAAAAATAATAAATAGCCTAATTAGAGTTTTTGATCTACATGAAAGTTGTAGATAATTGTCCAATGGTTCTGTAGAATCTGAGAACGCGAATTTTGGTTGGATAGAACAAAAGTTATGAATTTAGTAAGACTGCTGTTCCGAAGCGGACAGACCGACTTTCTGGGCTAAATACGGAGGGTTAGATGATTTAATTAGAAGACGGTGTAATCTAAGAAAATGTGGATAATTTTATAAAGAATCCAGAATGGGGTGGTTTGTTGTGATCGGACTTTCGAGTCAAAAGTTACGTTCGTTTTAGTATCAAGACAGCTACGGGTAACTTTTCGGTACCGGAGTAACGTGGTATATTTGGGGACGTGTAGGAGCGATGTATATTGATTGTTATTCTTATGATGCTGTAGCTTGTATTGAGATGTGTGTATTTAATGTAGGAGAGGCGTCGTACTTGTTGCCATCTGCTAGCCAAATTGTGCGTCGCAACTAGTAAAGGCAAGTGCATGGTAGACAGCGATCAATGATCGATCACTGTTTTCTTTACCTTCTATTACCATTATTGTTGTGCTTTTATTTGGTTTAATTGCAAACAATGAATTGGTATGTTTATATCTTTGTTGACAAGCATGATGAAAAGTTGGATATGATGTTTATGATGGAGTTTGCATGTTTGCATTCATAAGTATCATTGCATATGAGCAGGTGATCATGAATGATCACAACTCCACGGGAGTGGAGGAGGTCCCCGATCCTTATGGAGGAACGGGCTTGAGAGTGAATGTTGTCGCGAGCATTCACTCACGCTATACCGGTATACGCGAAAGAAGTGCATGTGGACATGTAGATTAGAGTTGCATTCATACATGAGATTAATGGTGGTGAATCAAAGAGAAGATAACTGCATGAGAATATTAATGGAAGTACCTGTGATGATAATGAAGTTATTGAATGTTGTTGATTTATTATTGTTCGTTGTTTATGGATGTGTTTGCTGAGTCGTGGACTCACCCTTGCTCTATTGTTGTTTTTAGGTGATCTTCGAGGAGGCCGTAGCTGAGAGCGAGTAGGGCACATGGACAACACATGATCATTCGCCATAATAATCTTTTCATTCACAATTGGATTACACTTGGACATGTTAGTTATTGAATAAAGTTTAGGACATCATTTGGACTAGACTATTTGCTTTATTAGTTTGGATTCATTGGTTGAGGCTATTTTGGATTATTTACTTGGTTATAATCCCCATTGCTCATTTATTGTCATTTGATCCATAATTATGTATGTCCTTTTGTGGTCCATTGATATGTTTATCGTTGTTTCCTTGCTGAAATTTTATAGTGTGTCGATGATTATTAGTTTAAAGAGTAGTGTGGTGGCATTCTAGGCTCAGTGTTGGGCTGGGGTGTTACAGATGGTATCAGAGCATCAACCTTGTTGCAGCAGCGTGCGGGACGAAGCGCGGCATATGGCGCATGGCACATGTGGGCCGGAGTGGACACATGGCATGGCATATGTGCCGACCTGGGCCGCACTGACGTGTCTAGGGGTGGTCTTTGGCATTTGCAGCGTATGCGGTATCTTTGCCGGGGCGTCGACCCTTAAGGGGGTGAATGTAATACCCCGGCCTGCTTGTAGTGTGGCCCATATGGCCCATGAGGAGTTGTGTGGTGGGATTAGTCCCACATTGCTTGTCCCAAGTGAGTTGTAGTAGTATATAATGCCTGTTGGATCCAAACGTAGCACCTCCGGGTTAACCCTTTTACATAAAGCGAGGACGAAAGTGTAAGTGGGGTGCTATGTATGGGCGGGTCCGCCCCATGGTGGGCTGGACATTGAGCCGATTTTGGGTCAGGGTGTTACACAAAAGAAGAAAGCAATTAGAACCATGAAGGAGATATATCTTCTGCAATGCCATTCTGGCCGTGAAATTACAGAACCATGAAATAGAAATTTTTTTTTTACAGTTTTGCATGTCCCGTTTTAGCTTCCTTGCATGTTTAAAAATCAAAACACGGTGCTCTAACCTGTCGGAATTGAGAAACGTGGTTTTGATGAAACTCCTCCCTCATTAGACAAATCAAGTATATATCTACACAAAATAGGAAATGTCAGTGAAGTGGAGATGGTCCATTCTCATAGCCTGGCCAAACTGAAATGTAGCTGAACTCATTAATTAATTATTGTTGTTAAGTGTCAAAATTGCCAAATTAAACTGGTAAGCAAAGAATAATTCACCGCAGCATGCAGCAACAGTCCACCAGAACTCCGACTCATCAAACTATCATGAAAACAATGAGAAAAACTACAAAGGTCATAGCTTTAGTTTTCGTAGAAATCCACAAAAGGTAATCCACCGCCACAGAAATTACCACGCAAATTAGATAAAAGTATCCCTTAATCACTAGCTTCCGATCTGGAGCTCTAGGACCCGAGGGGCTTCTCGAGCTGGTGAATGAGGATGGTCGACCGGAGTTTGAGAAGGGTGCAGCGGTGGAATCGGTGGAGGCTTGGCACTGGAGGTGACGGCGGCGCACTGTGTCTTGAGCAAAACGCTTGCCACAGTTGGCAGATGGAGATCGAGACGAAGTGTGTGTGTGTTGGGGGGCCTCGAGTACATCGGGTGCGGGAGCCGAAGGGGAAGGAGAAAAAATAAAAGGAATTTGACTTATATAGTATGACATTTGGTGGATAATTTCAGCCAAGTTTAATGTTATAAGGTTATTTCATTCCGCAAAAGTCAAAAAAAACATCCATCCAATCGCTTTTGGCTTATAAGCTTAAAGTGGCTTAAGCTTTTCATAAGCCAGTTGAAAAAACCATCCATTTGTTTAGACTGTGTGTGTGTTTTTTTTTGCTTCTAAGCCAAATAAAAAGCCTAAACAAACATAGCCTTAAAGTGGCTTAAGATTTTCATAAGCTAGTTGACAAAGTCACTCATTTGTTTAGGCTTTGGTTTTTTTATTTTAAAAGTAAAAAGACTATACAAACAGGGTCTATGTATATATTTATGATATAAATCCTTGAAAATAATTGTCTCAAAAGGTGGAAATAATGGTATCTCAAATAATCCCAATCATATCAATTTTGTCTTCTGCGCTTGGTTATTAATCAGATCCCAACAAAAATAACCACTCTACATATCTCAATCATGCACGGGTCCGTAGTGCCCCAGCTAACGTGCAAACAATATAACTACTAATGGGGGAAATGCTGGATTCTGGAGGAGTGTACTACATACAAGTACTAGCATCCCAAGGCAATTCAGGGTTATTTTGGGGTCAACAAACAGATCTTACCATCAGGCTTAATCCCTCCCCTCCCTCTGTCTGCCTCTTTATTTTTGGGCAGCCTCCACCGGACGGGGAGTGGTCCAAATGGACCAGTAGGTGGCAACATACATGGTTTGGGTTAAGTCTAGGAGGGGCTCTCCCTCTACCTGTCTTTCTCGTGTATATGCATGCATCATTCGCAACAACGTGTACATTTGTGGTGTGGGGGGTGCAGGCGTTGGATCGCCCCCATTTTGGCCCGTGCTTTCCAGTTAGGGTAAACCTGTGGTAACTGGCCAATCCCACTCCAAAGTTACCCTCCTTTAAAGTTGAGAGAGAGAGGGGCGATGGAGAGAGAGGCGTCAAAAGATGCAAGAAACCCCAGCACCGAGCTACAGTGTCCCCCCTGCCCGGCCTTTTCCCTGTCTCCATTAATATTCCCCCCTCTCGGCTCGTTATATTCTCATCATCATTGCACAAGCCCGGCCTTCCCTTGTGGGTTAGTAGGTGGCATTAGGACGAAGCCGGCCAGGAAGGGGCGGTGGTGGTGGTGAAGCTGATCGGTGATTGTGTGTTGAGAGAGGGGAGGATCGAGGAGGAGATCATGGGGAGGGGAAGGGTTGAGCTGAAGCGCATCGAGAACAAGATCAACCGGCAGGTCACCTTCTCCAAGCGCCGCAACGGCCTCCTCAAGAAGGCGTACGAGCTGTCCGTGCTCTGCGACGCCGAGGTTGCGCTCATCATCTTCTCCAGCCGCGGCAAGCTCTACGAGTTCGGCAGCGCCGGGTATACATACGTACACACAATTAACGCACAGCAACTAACCCTTCTGCAGATCTGTTGTTTTGCTCAATTTCTTTCGTTTTGCTCTTTGCTTTATTTGCTGCTGCTGGGTTGCAGATGTTGCTGGTCTTTCTTCTATGGGGTTTCCTCATTTTTTTTAGCAACAAGTAGCCGAGCACTCTTGTAGTTCCTTGACCACACAAGTTATTTTATTCCCGCTCTATATATATGTGTGTCTGTGCATACTACTATAGGGACATGGCGGTGTTCTTATAAACCGGAGAGGGTGAATCCCTAAACTAGCATGAGACATCTTTTCCGTACATCTACAAACCCTACTCTCTTTACCTATTTAATTCTTCCAGCTTCTCGGGGTACTTGGACTGGCCATCTTCCGCGTTGGGTGTGCCTGTTTGTGCGTGTGTCAAAGAGAGACCTTGATTGCTGAACTAGTATTGGATTGTGTGGAAGAGTAGAGAGTTAGCATGGGAATTGTGAGGGGAAAGGAAGGTATGTCCTTTCCATTTTGATCCAGGGGCCGGCTTTCTGCTACTAAACTCCTGACTAAAAGTTAGTTTTGATACTTGTTTTCCCTTGGACTCGGGTAGCACCACTCCACCTGGCCTGATCTAGCGATCTCATGATTTATTTCATTATTCTTCACCCTTGCGCTTCACCTTTCCATTTGATTTCTTGTCTTGTTGCTCACTAATGAAACTTTGTGTTTTGTCACTTTGTTGTACTTCGCTTCTTAAGAGATTTAGATCTACTTTGTTCGGGATGTCTTTAATTTCATAATTTGAGTGCTGAATCCAAGGTCTTCCCCCCTCCCTTTTTCTTTTTCAATCTTCTCTCTGTCTCTTTTTCCTTGTCATGGTTTCATTTTATCTAAGGTTCTTCATGTATTCTCACTTTGACTGCAAGAAGTTTAATCAAAAGTTACTTAGCTGGCTTTCCTGTCCAGAATTGATCTCAAGCACGCATCAATTTCCTCTTATGGTAGCGTGGTCAAAAGATGCCCGCGCGCGGAAAGCAATGCATATTTGCTTTTGTTCTTGTTTTTACTCATTTTATGCTCATGAGTACTGCTGCACTACAATTTAAATCATTCTTTAGTCTTTACTAATCTACCTGGATGTTTCTTTATATATATATATATATATATATATATATATATATATATATATATATATATGTGTGTGTGTGTGTGTGTGTGTGTGTTCCTTTTTATATTGTTCAACTGTCTGATAGAATATCTTTCTATTTGCTTAATTAGTTGCATATACGGCAGATCTAAATTCGTACTCCTACGAAACAAAAACAGAGCTAGGATTTTCCCCAGTGTTTTCCTCTTTTACTTTCTACCAAAGAAGGATTTTCTCTACGTGTTCAGTGAATCAATATATAGCTTGATTTAAGGAAATTATTTGTTCTTCCCGGAGAATCAATATAATTGGACTAGGCAGTGTATGTTCTTCTCATTTTTAACCTTTATATATAAGCATCATAGCTAATTCCATCGATCTTTACTAATTTTCTATGATAATGAAAATCATTTAAATTAAATATGAGGCGGGCCTAAATTTAATTTTGTAACTTTTATTTCTTGAAAAAGGTTCAAAACTTCCCAAATGTGCTCTCTCAAGAATTTTACCACAATCTTATTTGGTCTATCAATTGCATCATAAGATCAAGGTACTTTCACCAAGCTTTTGGCCTTTCACGAATGGGACTCATGGCAGAGACCTAAACTCCCAAGTAGATCTAGCTTCCACGTACGTGTTTAGACTCCATATATTCATTCCTCCTGGTGGTATACTGCATCATCATGAGTTTAGACCGTCAAACAGGGGATTAATTTTGAACCTGAAGCTCTGTATTTCTTGAATTGAAATATTATTGTCTTCATTTCTACCTCATCATTTTAATCTTCATATGCTGATATTGTGATGTCTTCTGGTTGTTGGTTGTGTGATCAAATTAACATGCATATTTATATGATCTGCGTAGTCGCCTTTCATGAAGTTGCATGGAATCATTTCTATATATATATTCTTATACCTGTAAGAAAAATAAAGTGATAAGAAATTATTATCATACAAAGTAGACCATTAATGCACAAGTATACATCATTGCTTCAATTCTCACAATATTTGAATTGTCTATTAGTTGGTGTTGCACATAAGTTTTTGGTATAGAGCTTGCACAGCTGTAACGTTACAGTGGTCAATTAATCACTACAAGAAGTTACTAACTGTGGTACACAAGGAAAGTTGGCATATTCATTAAATAAATTCTAATGCAGATATGTAAATATTTAGTTTGATCAAAGTCTCCTTATTTTTTTTAGGAAAATCAAAATATCCTTAATTAAGATTTAGAACAATGTTTTAAAATATACTACTACATTAATTTGTACATACAGCCAACTTGCCGCAAATGTTTTTTTTTCCTAGTGAGTAGAGAATTACCACACAACATTACTGAAATTCAAGTTTCACTCTTTAAGTTCAAAACTAACCCATTTTTTCCTTTTCAGGGAAACATTTTTTTCTCAAATAAGAATGAGATTCTAATGTGCTGAGTGCACTATCACCCATCTGCATGTTTTCAAGATTTATTCATAATCCATACTAGCAATGAATTCTGTATCCTTATCATTTCACTGAAGATTGTGCACACATGCTCCCCTACAAAAATGATTTAATTTTTTGGGAGTATTGTGCATCTTGGAAGGAATTTTGTGATGTATGTGAAGTTGCACCGAGAAGAAGATGCATATTCGTTGGACGACGAGGGAGAGGAAGTAGGGGTACGATGTAGTACTGTTGGGAAGTAGGGTACATAGAGCGATGAAGAGCAAAAGAGATTAAATTCAGAACATATATATATATGTGCAGCCACCATGCTCATTAGATATATATGTATCCTTTGATAACATGATTAATTCAAACGAATCAAGGATAAAAGTAGCTAGAATGAGAAGGAGCTAGCAGTGTTAGGGTGGAAAAACTAGATAAATATATTTGAGCCCTAAGTTTTTTTTTTTTAAAAAAAAAGAGTAAATCGCAAGAGTAGCACTTGTACCTTGAAGCATTTGTAAATTCTCCTCTCTTTTTTCAACTTTATATGTATAGGATAGACCAGCAGTTTCAGTTTATGTATGTGCATGACACTCGTTTATCATTAATTCTGACTACCAAATGTGGCAAAAATAAAGAACAAACTCTTGCTATTATTTCTTTGTATAGAAAACTGATTGCACATGCCTCTCGAATGATATGCTATCAGTTTGTTGTATGGAAAGAATATACTAAGTTGGCTAATTAGCAATGGAAACCAAGAGTGCTTGTTTACATCACCTATCAAAATTTATCTCTACAGCATCTCATAGAAGTCATTTCGGCTATATTTGAAATTCCGTATAGCGAGATATTTACTTATATCTTTCTTGTGCAGCATAACTAAGACATTAGAAAGATACCAACACTGCAGCTACAATATTCAAGATTCCAACAATGCACTGTCTGAAGCTCAGGTATGTATATCCATCAATTGGTCATGGTCCCTCATCCATGATTTTAGAATATTTGATTTCTCATTAATTGGTTTTGCCTCACAAAATTAATTGTATCTTTTTTAAAAGTATCATTAACTAATTCTTATCAGCACTTTTAAATACTATCACACTGGAGCATCAAATTTTTTGATTTTTGTTTTCTACATGGTAACAATCATCTAGGCAAATATTGAGTCTTTGACTGGAATGACACATTTTTAAAATGGTAAAAATAAAATCCTTACCACGCTAATTTGCCACGGAAGCCACGTGCTCCGCTTTCAGACCACGGCAGGCGACATGCCGCGCTCTCAGACCGTGGCAGGCCACCTACCCCGCTCCCAGTCAGCGGCAGGAATGTGTGCAGGTCACTTGCCATGCTAGCATGCCATCTATTGTAGATTGGGAGTGTGGAAGCAGGTCGCCTGCCGTGGTCTGGGAGTGGGGCACGTGGCCTCCGTGGCAAATTAGCATGGTAGAGGTATCATTTTTGTCATTTTGGACCGGAGGGGGGGCTAGTTTTGCTCTTTTGTTTCAAAAGGAGGCTAAATGAGTACAAAACTCGGCAAATACTAGTATTAGTTGTAGGGCTGGAAACTGGTGGAATAGCAACCTGTATTCTCTGGGGCCAATGGGCCCAGTATATATAGACAAGTACAGGAGGTAAATACCCCTCATAACAATGGAGAATAACACAACTATACATATATCTCTAACACCCCCTTCCCTCAAACTCATGGTGGATCAACAACACTGAGTTTGGAGAGGTAGAAGCCGTGTTGTGCTCGAGTCTGGGCCTTCGTGAAGAAATCCGCTATCAGAAGCTCCAAAGGCACATACTGAAGAGCAATCACCTGATCATGGATACAAGACCTCATGAAGTAAGCATCAACACCAATATGCTTGGTGAGCTCATATTTCACGAGGTCACGGCAATCTCGATAGCACTTGTACTATCCAATAAGAGAGGAGTTGGTGTAGTGACAGAAACACCAAAATCCTTAAGTAACCACCGTAGCCAAGTAATCTCTGCTGTCAAGAGAGCCATAGCTCGTAACTCAGCCTTTGCACTCAAACGGGATACTACAGTCGGTTTCTTTGTCTTCCAGGTAATGAGAGAACCACCAAGAAAAACACAGTAATCAGAGATAGACCGACGATCAAATGGATCGCTAGCCCAAGTAGCATTCGAATAAGCCTTAAGTTGTAATGAGTTGGAGTGTGGAAAGAAGAGACGGCGAGAGATAGTCCCAGGAAGGTATAGCAGAACTCGAAGAAGGTGGTTGTAGTGGACCTGAGTGGGAGCAGAGACGAACTGACTCAGAATGTGAACTGGATAAGTGATATCCGGACGAGTAACAGCAAGGTAGAGAAGACTCCCAACAAGATGACGATAGCGAGTTGGATCAGAAAGAGGCTCACCATCAGAGGGCCGGAGATGAACATTGAGCTCCATGGCAGTCTCAACAGTACGCTGATCAGTGAGAGAGGACCGATCAAGAAGATCCTGAATATACTTCTCTTGGGACATAAAGAAACCATCTGGAGTGGAAGTAACCTCAATCCCAAGGAAGTAACGAAGAGGACCAAGATCCGACATAAGGAACTGCTCACTCAGACGAGCCTTGACAAAGGAAATATACTCAGGATCATCTCCCGTGATGATCATATCATCAACATATAGAAGAAGAAGAGTCCGACCACGCGACGAGATGTGGACAAAAAGGGCAGGATCATGATCACTAGCTGAGAAGCCAGCAGCAGTGACCACAGAGGAGAAGCACTCAAACCAAGCACGAGGGGCTTGTTTAAGGCCATAGAGAGAGCGACGAAGACGACAGACCATGCCCTCAGGAACAGACTACCCAGGTGGCGGATGCATGTAGACCTCCTCACGTAACTCGCCATTAAGAAAGACATTCTTGACATCAAGCTGAGAAACAGACCAATGGTTTCCCATTGGTAGGTGGAGCTGGACGGCACGGCGACCAAGGCAACAAAGTCTAATAGGCGGCGCTGGACGGCACAGCGGCTAGAGCGATGTTTTTTTTACCGGTCATTTTTTACTAACCGACCGGCTCTTCACGGGCCGACTTTAAACTTCGACCCACGTCGACCAAAGCAGAAACGCCCGCACAGGGGGGAACCTAGTTTCCCCTAGCGGCGGCGGCGGCTTCCTCGGCGCAACAGCGGCGGCGGCTTCCTCCGGCAGTGACCCCCAGCGACAGGCGCCCGAGATCGGTGACGGATCCGACCCCGAGCGAGGAAGACCCCGGGCAGTGGTCACCCGAGCTCGGTGACAGATAGCGGCGGCTTCCTCGGTGCAACGGCGGTGACCCCCAGCGACAGGCGCCCGAGCTCGGTGACGGATCCGGCCCCGGGCGAGGAAGACACTGGGCAGTGGTCACCCGAGCTCGGTGGATCGATCTGGCTGCGCGGCGTCGGCTGAGAGACATCGGCGAGCGCCGGCGGCGAGGATCGCGAACAGAGGGAGCACGGAGGACGCCGCCACCGGTCGTCGACCGAGGCACAGCGCCGAAGCGTCGGCAGTAGCGAGAAGCCGCGCAGACCGACTGGAGGCACATTGCACGGGAGGGAGGCGCAACACGCGAGCATCGACGGCAGCGGAGAAGCCGCCGGCGGCGGCTAGGGCAGGGGAGGACGAGTTGCGCGTTCGGGAGAGGAAACCCTATTGTGCTCTGATACCATGATAGAATAGCAACTTGTATTCTCAGGGGGCCAATGGGCCAGTATATATAGACAAGTACAGGGGGTAAATATTCAAATAACCCCTCATAATAATATAGAATAACACAACTATACATATATCTCTAATAGAAACAAGCCGAGCTGAGCCGGCCAGGCTCAACCAAGCTCAGTTGAAAAAAGGGGCTTGGCTCGGCTCATTTCGGGAACGAGCCAGGAGGTAGGCTCAGCTCGGCTCGGAATCAAGCCCAAGCTGGCTCATGAGCCAAGCAACTAACGAGCCAGAAGCTTGCTCGTGGTGGCTCGCGAGCCCTCGGCTCGGTTGCTCAGCTCGGCGAATTCAGAAACAGCCAGAATGATGAAATGCAGCAGAACAGACCACATATCACAAATTCACAATATCCTTGCAGAACAGATGCGTCCAATTAAGAGTTCAAAGTAATAAGACATCATACGCTCTATCTGCAAACAAGATAGAGAGCAATATCCAAGAGTCCAAAGTAGAAGTCCAAACCACAAACAACATGACCAAAATAATTTAACGATTCATGTTTAACAGTCCATGCTTAACACTTAATCTCTAATTAATAGTTCTAACTTGTAATTCATTAATAGACTTCATAGTTTGCAAAAGGTCTTGTATTATACAAAGGCTACCAAACAAAAGGTCCTCTTGTGAACATGTCATGACATCATCTTATCATCCAAAGCATCCAATGAGCGTACAATACACAATTAGACAATCAGAATGGCTTTAAAATAAGCCTCCATGCAACAATCTACAAGTCCATCGTCAAATACAACCAAAACATAAAATGCAAGATCCATGTTCTCTATGCCACATGGAGCTAATCCCATTGCTAAAGCCTTGTGAAGTAGCCCATTATTCCATTGCATGAGTTATTTCATGGAAGAACCATTTAAAATAATGAATTAATGTAACAAATGATTACATTGAAAAGGAAACTGGAAGGTGATGTTCTAGTAATAGGTGCCCTACTATACCGTAATGCATAATGCATTTCCAATGGATTTCTTTACATTAGCAATCTCTTACCTTTCCAAATTCCAATGCATGCTCGGGAGTCGGCCTATAAAAAGTTTTAGAACCTGAAACATACCAAAGTAAGAAAGATGGGCTAGAGAAAAATATGCTTTCTTGTGTCTAAAGGACATACATATATTTTCTTTCTTCCAAAGACAATTGCTATGCAGTCTAAAGGAAATAAAATTGGTTGTATATAAAATAAGCCTCCAGGCAACAATGTACAAGTCTATGATCAAATACAACTAAATCATAAAATTCATTTAACAAATCGAGTTTGATACACACCTAGAAGTAGTACCTCACACTAGTTGCTCTCTACGACGCTTTGAGGAAATAGAATGGTTTCAACATTGTCTTCATCATCTTCTTCCTAAAAAGAGGTATAATATTCGAGTTAGCCATGACATAAGCTAAAAAAAATTCACAAAAAATTACAGTACAGAAGAACCTACCACGAATATAGGAGGTTTCATGTCATCATGTGCACCTCTTATCCAACTAGAGGCACACACCAAATAATGAACCATAGCTAGACGTAGAGAACTCCGATAGTCATCTAGTGCTCTACCTCCAGCACAGAAAGTTAATTCTGAAGATACAGTGCTGGCTGGTATAGTCAAGAAATTCTTAGCCATCTTTGACACTACTAGGAATCTATGTGCATTCAAATTCCACCACTCAACCAATTTGAAGCGCTCGTTATCTAAACTCTCATTCACTTCATCTAGGTAGATGAGAAATTCTAACTTTGATGGCTTGGCAGAAGTGGAACGCAAGAATGACTGAAACTAAGATGAGACTAAGGATAATGAGCTGCTTATACCCATAGTTGAAGATGAGGTTACATCACCTCTATTAGCCACCTTCTTGTCTTAGATGATCCATCTCAAATCTGTGAATACAAATCTTCCAACTCGAGCTTGACATCATCAAACTCTTTTGCAGCTTTTGAGGGCTCATACATTTGGTTGAAAAACCAACTAATGGATCTAACCTTAAACCTGGGATCAATAATTGTAGCAAGGATAAAAAATATTTATCGTTGGATAAGTTGATCCATAAAATGCACTAGTCACTTTAGCCAAGAACTTCAATATTGGTGCAATTTTTCATACAATTTCCGATCTTGGCCCGATGGCTGCCATTGGTAATTTGCATCTGTGTCGGTATAACACACTAAAGCGTCCTTATAAGCAATGCAGAATAACAACATTTTGTATGTGGAACTCCATTGTGTGGACACATCAAGGCTCAACCCAGGACCAATTTGCAAAGCAAGTGATGAACAAATTTGTAAGAATTTGCGCATAAGGGATGGAGACTTCTTTATATACTTGATTGTTTCCTTGCGCTTGTTTATCTAAGGTGATAATGGTAGTAGACTATCATTTACAACCAAATTCACTATAGGAGAACATCAAATATGAAAAATACTTAGCAATGAAATGAGTTGATCCTCTAGTAGCAAACTTGGCCATTCAACTATGTACAACAACAGCATTTGAGGAAGCATTATCAAGAGTGGGTGTGATAATCTTATCATCTATCTTCCATTCAGTAATGCAATTAAAGACAGCCTGGTAATCTTATCCTCTATCTCCCATTCAGCAATGATAATCTTATCCTCTATCTTCGTGGGCCGCCAAGGTGACACGAGCCAAACGAGCTGTGTGAGCGGCTCGAGCTTGGCTTGTCTTTTTTTCGAGCTGTACAAGGGGCTCGGCTCGGCTTGTCTTTTTTTCGAGTTGTACAAGGGGCTCGGCTCTGCTCGGCTCAAAAATTCACGAGCCCGAACTGATCCGGCTCGAGCTCATTCCGAGCCGAGCTAGCTCGCGAGCCTTGAGCCATTTTGCCATCCCTAGTTAGTTGCTCAATGAAATCAAACAAATTTTTTTCTAAATATTATGACATTATAAGTGGAAAAACTTAAGTGGGCTGGCAGGTGGACCTTATATCTCTTGTACTAGTTCACGAAGTTAACAATACCTATTTTGTTAGATATCCTTAATTTTTGTCTACACCTAAAAAAATTACATGTGGGCATAAAATTATGTTCATTCCATCATGCGTAATAGTATTGGTGCTAAACTACAATAAAGTGAGAAACATAGTAAAACCACAGAGAAAAAAACTACTTTCCTATTATGAGGACTACTCAAGCCAAGAAAATCTTAATGGTGAGCTATGGCTCTTAATGTCAAGAGGGACATTATAACCATATTTTATGTGAAAAATGAAGCTGTTTGCTGAGTTTAATTCCAAGGATAACGAACTCGTACAATTGTTTATCATAGTTATATTATAAAGCGTTCACTCTATAGTTCGCCCTATCGATGCTCAAATTTAAACCTAGAATACCCACTACAAGATGTCAGTGCTTGTGCATATTATAAAATATTGTCATTAAATCTAAGTTCTTGTAAACTTCTTCCACCCCAAAAGAAGTACAGATTGAAATATTGCAGAAATACACAATCACCATACTTGGGTAGTTGCAAATTTCCAATCTAACTTTCATTATTTCATGCTTTACCTTAGATGGTGAGATGTCTCAACTCATACGGATGATACTACAACTTATAAATCATTTTGATTATCAATCTCATAAATCATGTCAGCAACTTAGAGCATTAACAAGAAAAGTTTTGATACATGCTGCAGGCTGCCTTGCAGCAGCTAGTCATAAGCAAAAACTAGTAGCCCTCTACAAATATTGTCTTGTGATGCACTAAAACTTGTAGCTAAGAGCTGGTAATTGTTTTGGTTATTAAACTAATTGTGCCGTATATTTCATCTCTGAAGAGCTGGTACCAGGAAATGTCGAAGCTGAGGGCAAAATTCGAAGCTTTGCAGCGCACTCAGAGGTTTTACTTCACTGACCCTCCAAATGTCTCCAAGAAATATAATTCCACTTTCACTTTCATTTGCAAATACACTTATTTCAACAATATATTTGCAAATTATACATGCAAAGTGATCACAATATTATTTACATTATACTATGTGTGACGCATAATTCGAAAAGGCACTTGCTTGGGGAGGATCTTGGACCGCTCAGCGCAAAAGAATTGCAGCAGCTGGAGAAACAGCTAGAATATGCTCTGTCACAAGCGAGACAGAGAAAGGTTCACATCTGTTCAATTCTCTCTTTCATTTTGGACCTAATGCCTTTTATGCTCATGGTGCTTTTGTTTCTTCATTGGTTTGGAACTAACTGCAATGACAAGCAATATAGCCTTTGTAGGATTAGTGATAGAGCTCAGCTCAAAAATGTACTGCAGTGGAATATAGTATGTTAACAGTAGTGGTCTGATGACAAGTTTATCTGAAGAGAATACCTGATTTATTTGCCTATATATGGTGGTCGAAGTGACAAAATAATAACAGAGATATGCTCTTTTTCTAAGGCCTTGAGAAGAACACTTCACACACTGATGATTCTTAAACACTTGTGTTTTCTAATGGTTCATCTAGAGAGCCAATCAACTTTTATATAGAAAAAGCGCTAGCTTTGCGTGTCATTTCATTAATAGAAAGAAGTAAAGAGCGTATGAAATTTGATAACAGGTGAGTCAGTGACAAGACACGTTGACAGCCTATAGATACAACAAGGCACTGCAACTCAAGGGAAAGAAAACAACAATATTACAACCAAGACCTCCACGTCAAGGAGAACCAATCAACTCTCATTTTGCTCTAAAATCTCGATACATTTTTAAAGAAGTGTAGACGCACTTTTCCAAATAAACTTTATTTGGTTTAATTCACTGCTCTACACAAGGTATATGTAGAGTTACCTTAGATTTCATAGAGAAGACAGTATAACAATATAATTTGTGCATGCTATTTTTCTTGGTATCATCTGCAGATATATCTATGACAGTTACTTTAAAATATCTGTTTACGGATGAATTATGCTGTGATTTTTTTCAAATGGAAGTAGCAGTACGTACCTCAAAACTACAGTACTATCAACTGCATTAATCAAAGAGACATGCATGCATGGTAGCTGGTAACAGAACATTGACAAAGTACATGAAATAATAAGTTGACAGCGGTACACAGATGTAACTTGCTGGTCGAGAGTTATTCGAAGGACTGCAAATATATATTTTTTTCAATGGGCAGCAGGAAGATACTCGTGTTGGGAATAACAACTTGTATTATCATGGGTCAAAGAGTCAGTATATATGGACAAGTACAATATGCAAATAACCCCTCATAATAATAGGGAATAACACAGTGATACATATATCTCTAACATATATACATATCTCTAACATCCCCCTCAAACTCATGGTGGATCAACAACACTGAGTTTGGAGAGGTAGAAGCCGTGTTGTGCTCGAGTCGGGTCTTCGTGAAAAAATCCGCTATCTGAAACTCGGAAGGCACATACTGAAGAGCAATCACATGATCATGCACACAAGATCTCATGAAGAAAGCATCAACACCAATATGCTTGGTGAGCTCATGCTTCACAGGGTCACGGGCAATACTGATAGCACTTGTACTGTCTGACAAGAGAGGAGTTGGTGTAGTAACAGAAACACCAAAATCCTCAAGTAATCACCGTAGTCAAGTAATCTCTGCTGTCAAGAGAGCCATAGCTCGTAACTCAGCCTCTACACTCGAACGGGATACTGCAGTCTGTTTCTTCATCTTCCAGGCAATGAGAGAACCACCAAGAAAAACACAGTAAGCAGAGATAGACCGGCGACCAGAGGGATCGCTAGCCTAAGTAGCATCCGAATAAGCCTGAAGCTGTAACGAGCTGGAGTGTGGGAAGAAGAGACGGCGAGAGATAGTCCCACGAAGGTATCGCGGAACTCGAAGAAGGTGGCTGTAGTGGACCTGAGTGGGAGAAGAAACAAACTGACTCAGAATGTGGATTGGATAAGTGATATCCGGGCGAGTAACAGCACGGTAGACAAGACTCCCAACAAGATGACGATAGCGAGTCGGATCAGAAAGAGGCTCGCCATCAGAGGGCCGGAGATGAACGTTGAGCTCCATGGGAGTCTCAACAGTACGCTGATCAGTGAGAGAAGCGCGATCAAGAAGATTCTGAATATACTTCTCTTGGGACATAAAGAAATTATCTGGAGTGGAAGTAACCTCAATCCCAAGGAAGTAACGAAGAGGACCAAAATCCGACATAAGGAACTGCTCACTCAGACGAGCCTTGACAAAGGCAATGTACTCAGAATCATCTCTGGTGATGATCATATCATCAACATATAGAAGAAGAAGAGTCCGACCACGAGACGAAGTGTGAACAAAAAGAGCAGGATCATGATTAGGAATAGCAACTTGTATTATCATGGGCCAAATGGCCAGTATATATAGACAAGTACAATATGAAAATAACCACTCATAACAATGGGGAATAACACAATGACACATATATCTCTAACATATATACATATCTCTAACAACTCGGACCAAATATATTAAGAAGGATTGAACGGTATAAGAACAGAGATAAAGCTCTCTGAAAAAACCAAAGGAAAAACACCTTGCAACCTCAAACGGTCGTGCTAAGTTAGCACCGACATGTTACACACAGAAGACTAAATAGCTGAAACACATCTAGTAGCCTTCCACGAGAAGATCTCCTCCTTGATACTTCGGAGCACATCGGTCGCAGGCCGGCAGCGTCCCTCAAAGATTCTGGCATTACGCTCTTTCGGATACACGGTGAGCGAGGATGGTCACCGTGTCAAAGTCCGTTGGAGCGGTTTTGAGATTAATTTCCTCAAAACCGAGAAGTTATATATGTAATCTATTGTTTGTCTAATAAAAAAATTCAAAGAAAATATCGAGAAATAAAGCACATAAAATTCACAAATTAATGGCACCTTTGTTGCTTTAGTTTACTGATCGATGGAAAATAGATATATTTGGTTCTATTTGCTTATACAACTACCAATTCGACATTCACTCAATTATTTGCAGACACGGCTTATGATGGAGCAAGTGGAGGAACTTCGCAGGAAGGTATTTTGTGCGAGACTTATTCACAATCTTTTAATGATGTAGTACTAGTATATAGCATGGGCGTGTGCGTGTGGCTCTAGAAGTGCTAATAATATATATAATCTACTGCTACTACGTATGAGTAGACTTGCCGTAGGTTTTCCGATGTAGGCAGCTAGTTGATAACGCAAACACGTTAGGGTAGATCGTAGACTTTGGCTGCATAACTAGACATGCATGGGGTATCTTCTGTGTTCCTTGCACAAGAAGAGAATTAGCTGATATTTCCGATCTTTATTTCATCGTATTTCTGCTGTACTGCAGGAGCGTCAGTTGGGAGAAATTAACAGGCAACTCAAGCACAAGGTCCTTATTTATTCACTCTCAGATCTATTATGCCTATTACGTACTTACACGCATATAATTCCTTTTTTCTTTTTTTGGTTTTTTACCATGGACATTGTTCCTTCGTTTCCCATGTTATTGTCTCACTTCCCCATGCTACAGCTCGAGGCTGAAGGTAGTACCAACTATAGAGCCATGCAACAGGTATCCTGGGCTCCGGGCACCGTCGTGGATGAAGGCGCTGCATGTCATGTGCAGCAGCCTCCTCACTCCACTGTTCTGGACTGTGAACCCACTCTGCAAATTGGGTACGATTTCTAGCTAATGAAGAAGTCAAGAATAAGCATACATGCATAGGAGCGGAGCCAGACTTGGGTCACGCCCCAAGCTCGGCTAGCTCCTTCCTTGTTTGAACCCACAATCTTATATTTTTTTGGTAATTTCTCTATAGGCCTTAAGTCTTAGGCCTAGGACTGAAGCACAGATTGTCTTAGGCCTGAATCCGCCCTTGTGCATGCATGTAACTGCCCATGACTGATTAGTCATGGAACACGACATCTGAATGAACTTGCAGCACTAACATAAGAATTGATTCTGTTGCTGCTAGGTATCCTCACCAATTTGTGCCTCCTGAGGCAGTCAACATTCCAAGAAGCGCCCCAGGAGGGGAGAACAGCTTCATGCTCGGATGGGTTCTTTGAACAGCTTCATGCGGGATCAGTCTAAAGTCGAAACTAATAAAAGGCGTGTGCAGTGCTACATGTATCTGCATGCATGCCTACCTGATCAAATGCTCACGTAGCCCTTGCTAAATTAATTGTTGCTGCGTGTAAGAACTGCGCCTTTGTTCTATGTGGTTGTGTCATTGTGGTACTTTTATGTTTTGATTTGAACTATGGATCTTGTAAAATACCTCTAAGCTGCCCGCATGCCAAGTTATCTAGAGGGTTTATCTACTATTATATTATTAAAAAGATAGAAAAAGAAGTCACTATATTTTGCTATCAAAGGCTTGAAATTCTCATGTTAATTAGAAAAAAAAAAGAGATAAAGATCTACTCTGTTGATTTTGTGGGTCCAGATTATATATAATGATGCATGTCAATCAAATAGATGTGGGAACTATTACGGTTGTATAAAAAATACAATTGCATTTCTATCATAAGCATCATATTTGTATAACATGTACAACTCTATATTTCGATATAAACATATGCATTGTAATAGCTTCCGTATTTGACCAGACTGTTGCCATCCTTATTTTGCGAAGCCGTCCCCCCGAATAGCTCACCCCTCACCGCACATAGCTCCAAACATAGCCAACGTGAATCTTCTAAAATCCAATTTGAAAGATAAAAGTTTCGCTTTTTCAGTTAAAAGTTCTAAATTTTAGAAGAAAGCCTGCCGTCCATGCCGACACCGGAAATTGTCAGTCTAGAGCTATGTAGCGGTTATCCGTTACATTGCCGTCCCATATATTATTCATCGATCCTTATTCGTTTGTCCTGTGCTAACCTTGCTTGCCTATTTCATCTGATCCCGCGTCCTAAAGCAGACTCAATCATGATATACGACTGTGATCCGTGCAACTTTGTTGTCGAGGAATGTAACATCCTCATTTTTTTGCAAAGAAGTTTCAAAATTAAAATTTGGATTTCAAATTTCAAAATTTGAATCAAAACCCTAACCTCGGTTTGGCCCGGCCCGCCCGATTCCTTTGGCCCGCCCATTTCCCGCCGCGCCCGGCTGACACTGCTTCACGGCGTACCATTGTCCCTCGCCGCGCGCGGCGTCCGTCCGCTCTCCGCTCGGCGTCGCCTCTTCTTGCGCCGCCCGCCTCGCTTGCGCCTACACAGACGCAAACACACCTGCGCCGCCGCCGACCATCCCCTTTCTCCCTCCCCGCCCCGCCGCCCGGCTTTTCCCCTCCTCGCCTCGGCTATTTAAGCCGAGCCTCGACCCTCCGCCCTCCTCCTCACCTCGTCTCCTTGGAGCTCGTCACGTCGCCTTGCCTCGTCTCCTTGGAGCTCATCGCCGTCGCCTCGCCTCCCGAGCCTCCGCCTCCTCCTTCGTCTCCGGCCCGGCGCCCTCCTCCACCTCCGGCGGCGCGCCGCCTCGATCTGCCGCCATCTCCGCGGCCGTCTTGGCTCGGCCCTCGCTCCGTCGCCGCCGCTCCCTCCCTCCGGCCGCAGCCATGCGCCCCCCTCCCCTCGCCTCCCTCTCCCCTCTCTCTCGCGGGCGAAGAGGAAACGAGGCGTCGCGCTCTGCGTGACGCCATCGTTTTTATCGCCGCCGCCTCGACCGACAGGTGGCCCCCACCCGTTTGTCCCGCTGACGGGCGGACCCGGCTACAGTGGCCGTGCACCGGTGCGCGTGGACTCGGTCCACGAGCACAGTGCCCGTGGACCGAGCACAGTGCATGCCACGTGTCAGCGCGAGAAAAATTAGATTTTCTGATTTAGTTTTTAATTAAAATTTCATTGAAAAATATCAAAATATCATATCTTTTTCTTTATAACTCCAAAAATTATGAAACCAGTTTCTAAATTTTTTTAAAATCAAGATCTTGCTAATGGCACTGGTCTTGTTCATTTTGGAGTTCATTTATTATGAGTTTGGTATTTATTTGCTCTCTCTACTGCGGTGTCTTTTTCCGGTACTTTCGTCCGATTAGGGTTCGAAGACGCAGGAGACCTCAACATCGACCAAGCTCAAGAATACCAGGACCCCACTGCCTTTAACCAATGCGAGTCGATACTTTGATCATTTTGAGCCTACATTTTATGCAAACTATGTTTATTTAAAATATCAAAGTTGCATGCTTTACTTCTGTAATCAAAAGTATGTTAAAGCTTAAGGTAGTTAAACACCCATTTGATGATTAATTAATTAATACCCATCCTTTGATAATTGAATCCATTATTCTTTGTCACCCTAGTAAATATGTGGTAAATACTAGCCTAGATTGTACTTAAGCGACATACTAGTCCTGCTTAAGTATCGGGACAATAAATGTCCCAATTATCATCTTTTAAACATGAAAATGGTTTTGGGTAGTCATTGGATGTAGATGACTGGTGTGTTGCGTTAATTGGTTTTCCTTCCCAAAACCCTAAACAACTTACTAGTACCACATCTGGGCGGATGGAAAGAGTGGTGGGTGCAGACGTAGCACGAGAATGGTTGGTATGTGGTATGAACCGTCCAGATGAATTAAGGACTTAATCTTGTCATGACCTCCTGTGTAAAACAAGTACAACCGCAAGTCTGCAAAGTGCAACTTGGCTTAGTAAAATTATTGAACCCTGAATGTCATCCCACAACTGGTGTTTCGAAGTGTGCAAGCGGCAGGATGTATGCTAGCTTGAAAGGGACACCGAAAACGGTGAAGTTGCCAACTGCGCTAGTCGTTGTGGCCGGGGCCAGCTGCGCTAGTCGTTGTGGTAAGCATCCCGCACAACTTATGGAATTGGCCATAGGGGTGAGATGACGGAAGGGGCAAGGTAGTTTGAAACGTTACTGTGACGATCGCTCAACTACATGACTAAGGAATCATGTGGGGTAACGAGTATGATTATCTCTTGTGGGTACAGTGTACAACCTCTGCAGAGTCTAAACTGTTTAAACAGCCGCGCCTACGGTCAAAGGCGGACATGGGAACTTAACCTGAGTTAGTTCTATTTCAAAAACCTTTGTGGGTGGAATGGAAATGTGTTGGGCTCATCTAGCCCTTGTTTTGGATTTTTCCTGGGTAGCCTTACCCAGTGTTGATAATCGGTGGATGTAACCATTATCAAAATTAAGCATAAGGTGGAGGTAACCTCATCATTATTTAATATTGCACATTATTCTCTTTAATGAAAATGCAAATTGTGTAAAATGCTAAGTCATAGGACTTTGTAAATTATGATAATTAAAAATGTTGCTTTAGCAAATAAAAGAACCCGAGCCATCCTTGTTAAGCCTTGCATGTATACTATTGCATATTGTGTGTTGGCTCGCGAGCACGGTAGTTGTGCTCACTCTCGCTCCTCCCCCAAACCCTCCAGATGATTTGGATCAAGTAGACTACGCATACTACGAGGATCCTGAAGTCGATGGCCAAGGGAACCCTGAAGAGTAGTATAGATTCTGTAGTGTAGGTCTCGCCCCAGTCTAGTGGACTCGTCGGTACTTGCGTACAACTAATATTACCCAATCCTTGGATAATATCGGTCGTACGTCAGTCACCCCAGTCGCTTGCCTGTGGAGAGATGAGCCTCATCCTCTCTTTTGCCTCCGCTGCAGCTTCGTGCTTTTGTGTATTGTAATCAATTTGGTCTGGTGGCCCTTATGTAAAACTCGACCCGACGTGGTCTATGTCACTCTGATGTCTGTTATATTTAAATGTCTCAATTCGCGCCATGTATGAAATGATTCAGCAATGAGCCTGTGAGTGCTACCTACTGATCCAGGGAGTAGCACAGTATTATTCACAGAGGATCCGGGATTAAAAATCATGATCCAAACAACACAAGCAATGTTTTCGGCAGAACCTCATCCCAAGTACGCAGTTGAGTTCTTGAATAACGACAATTACATGTCAGAGGCTGATCACTATTTTCTTGCGAGAATAGGGCGCAAATAATTGCACTATTGAAAAATGGAATCAAAACTTGCCACAATCAATTGTCAGGTAGAATGTCATGTGCACCCATCAGTCATCGATTGATACGTGTGTATGCATTCAATAAGATTTCCTCTTTAATTTCTTCAGATTGCTCAAGTAGTTGTCTCTATCTCTCACAGGAAAGGTCGCTTGACAACATAGTTTTGATTACTAGCCAATAATCAATCTAAAATCGGGTTTATCGGTTATATTGGACCCTAGTAAAAGTTTAAACTGGCCAAAATCGGGCTATAAATATTGTATTTGTTTCAGTTTGACCTCTTTAATTTAAAATCTAAAAAAATCAAATTTTGATTGAAACCGAAATTTTTCGATTTTCGCCTAAACCGGTCCTGTTGGACCCGCTCCGGTAAAAATTTAAAACCGGTTACCCAAACCCTGCTTGACAGGCATGCATAGCCATACGATCAAGGCCACAATTAATTGGTGCTGATCCGTGGAGCATTTCAGTTTGGTTGCGCACAATATACATTTTTTTTCCCCAATATGCGGAGTGTTATATATACCTAATTAAGCGAATAAGGAAGGCTAGCTAATCAGAAGCTGCACTGGCTCCAAATAAAAGTGAAACTGTTTTGAGTTCTATAGTACACTTCATTTCGATTAGATGTGGACAAAAAGGTTTATGAAGTAGGGGACCAGTTTAGCTTAATCTTTTGTTTGACTGCTGAAAAGTAAGGTGAAATGCTATGGTGATCCAAACAGGTCATAACAAAAACTAAGCCTGCTATGGTGATAAAGTAGAATATAACTTGCTAGCAGCTAGCTAGGGGTTGTATAGGTCCGCCCGAACAGGGTACTGCGCGATCTGCAACAGTGAGATGGTGATAACTCGAGTTGGATTAGACGATTAATTAGTATCTTCTGTAACCTTCCAATACACAGTTCTCGCCACCAATGGCTGAACAAACAATTGAACACAAGCACGTTAAAAGCATATGGCGGATAGCCTTGCGTCAAACTCTATTAAGTACTAATGTCCTAGTATATGCACAAATGATCAATTAGGGGTAGAGATCTGTGGATGTGATGGTACAATTGGTAATGGTAGCAAAGGTTGTCGAAACTGGTGTTTTCGGCAAAATTTCATACTTCTATCAAGCTCATGCGGTTGGACCAGCCAGGGGGCGGTCTAACCGGTCAGCCCTGGAGGTCAAACCGGCCACGAGCGGTGACCAGCCAAAAATAAAGGGTGCAGGTAAGTGAGAGGATTTTTTTTTATATATTTGATCTCATAATTTTTACGACTTCGAGCCAAAAGTTTTAGTCGTTTTAAATTTTTAGAGAAGGTGAAGATTTTTCGAGAGAAAAGTCCCTTGCTAGCGGCTAGAACGGCCAAGATGGAGGTCAGATCGGCTATGGGCGGCGGTCTGACTAATTTGGCTCTATTCGTTGGCCGGCTAGGTAGCGATGATCGTGGGTTACGTCAATTTTATGGGTTTCAGTGTATATATATTGTATGATGCATGTTTTTACTAACATGGGTTAAGTTGTAAAGAACTTGTGCTCAGAATCGATTTCTTTGTCTATTGTTGTGCAGGGGACTTGGAAGTCAACGACGGTCAACAGTAAGGATGACCGAGACAAGACTTGGAGAGCTGATGTCCATAACGATCGAGAATACTGGGTGAAGTCATTGAACTCAAGCATAGCACAAGATGGACAAAGATGACCGAACGGGAAGCTCAGTGTTACAGGTTGCATCAAGTGGCACGGTGGTCGGTGCAAGTGTCATGGTGGTTTCAATGGGAGCCAGATGGGAGAGACTTGTCGACATGAAGAGAGTCATTGATCAAACTACACGTGGCGAAATATGTGATTGCTTAATGATGATTGGACTCTGTCTTTGGAGAAGAATCAAGAAGATGTATTTTGGTATCTTCACCAAAATACCAAGGACTTCACCAAAATACCACCTTGGTGACCTTTGGCAAAACCGTGACGCAAGACGACACAAGGAGAGGTGGTCTAGGTCAAGTGAAGATACTTTTAATGAAGAAACAGATTCGGGAAGGCCAATTCGATATCCACTTTGAGAAATGTGTGTGAGTGTAGACCAATTTGTATGCGGGCTTAACGGGTGCCCATTAGAGTCTTCTGTCTAAATCTAGTCTCCACTATAAAAGGGGATATCCAGATGTGGAGTCTTCAAGTCCTACCATGAGAAAACTCTAATTTGCGATTTAGGGTTTTTGGAGTAGTTAAGGCTAGGGTTTGTGACAGATGGATTGATTGAGTACTTAGGTGTTGAGTTTTTGTCCTCTATGGTGAAGTGGTTGTAAACCAACATCCTTCTTAAATCAATCCAAGCAATATTTTCTCAAGATGAGTTTCTGCCTATTCTTGCTCCCTCTTTGATAACTTTTGGGATTTTGAGTATTCCTTTGGTTTCTTGCTGTGGTATTGCTTGCTGGGGCATGTGAGAATACATCTAGTATCATTTTTGGATCTAAGATTAAATCTCCTCGTTTCTTGTGCTCTTTTGCCCTCATCTAAGAAATTGGTGGAACCTAGGCCTCGATCTTCCCGATCATCAATTGGAATAGGTTCCTGACCTCCTTGAGGCTATAGTCGAAATTTGAAGGGATTTGGATTACCGGATCAAAAGTTGCTTCGATTTATGAGCTTGAAATTGTACTAATTTCACTGTTCATCCCTGTGAGAGGTCAGACCGACCAGCCATCAGCCAGACCGCCCATCTCCAGAGGTCTGACCGGCCTTGTGCCTTCACCTTTGTGTGTGTGTTTTTTGAGTTTTTGGTTTGTGTATCTCAAGGTTTGTATCGGGTTCAACGTAAGACTTTCGATGTGCCTGTATCTTTAATCTTCGTAGATTTCATAGCTACTAGAGTGAGAATGAAGTTGAATCTTGTTGAGGTGAAAAAGTAGTAGTGCTCCTATTTAACTCCTCTCCTCTGGTCGCTGTTTCGGTCCAACGAGATCAAACAAAGCTGCTCAAGATTTCCTTTCATCAGTTCATCTCCAATTTCTGGCAGCAGTTGGATGGAATTATTTGGCGGATACGTGTGGTGGGGTAGGATAGGGAGTAAAAGGAGCATATAAACAGGTGAAGGAACAATGAGAGCTGCTATACATACGATCTTCTTAATGTGACGCTTGTACGCCGCATGAGCTTGACATCATCTGGGTCATCTGTATTAAGAAACCGGGCCGAGGACTGGAAAGTCCTGGCCCAGGTGGGCTCCTCATCCATCTTGTTGCCTATATAAAGGAGGGGGGCCCTCAACATTGTACATCGTTTCAGAAGAGCAATAAAGAGAAGCCTGAAGTTCTCTCATATCTTTGTGTTCAATCTACTATTCCGCTCTTACGTTCTAGCATTGTTCTTATGATTTTGAGTTTGTCTACGAGGCAATCGCTCAGACGGAACTCACCAGCGACGGTTCCTCAACACGTTATCAGCACGATCAACTCTCCTCGGATCGAAAGGTAACCGTCGATGAACGACACTCGTAGATAGAATCGTTTTTCTAGATTGCTTTCAATTTTGCAAATTAAGCTTTCTAGATTGTAACCTACGGTGCAAATCCGCTCTAATATACCGCGAGCCGACTTGAAGTCGCCGACACAATGTCGATCGGTAGATTGCATGAAAAGGTGATTATCGATTGTACCATAGATTGAAAATCGCAAATACGTTCTAATCTACCGCGAGCCGACTTGAAATCGTCGGCCAAGCCGATTAGTAATTGTATGAACGACAATTGTATCGCATGAACAGTAAAACTAGAAGAAGAAAACAACATGCGCCGCCGCCAGCCGAAACAGCCCCCGCACGGGCTCCCTACCGCGTGCACCGCCGGCCCTCAAGGCCGCCTCTGCATGGGCTCCCTTCCGCACCCCCGACTTGGCGCATACCACCCCCCGGCCCTGGCTTGAAGCCGCCGGCCGACCACATCCTCGCCTTCAGCCGGACGCCACCACGCGCATGGCTCATCGCCCGCAAGGCCACACGCCGATCGCTTCACATGGGTGCACCGGCACCACTGCCGCCACTGCGCCCGACACGAGCCGCCACCAACTCGGCCGAGCAACCGCCGCCACCGCTGGTCGGCGTCCCCTTCCCCCCTGGCGGAGCATCAAAGAAAGAAAAAAAGAGGAAAGAGGGGAGATGACACCGACGCCGACGCCACTAGCCGCCTTCCCGGCCACCTCCCGCAGAGACGGCACCACCACCCCACGCCCAGTAGCGCCACCGCCCGCCGCCACCACGCGCCGCTCTCTTAAGCCCTACAAGGTTACCGCACCATCGGCTCGCCTGGCGCCGCCACATCGCCACCGCGCCGGCTGCCCTTCCTTTCACCCGTGAGCCGCCGTGACCGCCGACGCCGCACCGCAACGCGATGTGTGCGCGGAGCCGCCGCCGAAACGCAGCAGGTACATGGGAACCCTAATCCCCCGAGCGCCTTTTTAACCCAGCCATTTGGGGCAGATGGGCCCAGCCCGAAAAAAGGTGATTTTGCAAAAAAGCCCTTGGAATTCTAAAAAATTACGAGATTCTATCGTGATCCCCATGCTATTGTTCTAAGCATACCGACTCGCATACTATACATATACCTGACTAGAGTCCATCCATCGAGTCCAAATCATTAACCAATATCTATTGTAAGCTCAGTAGAAATGGTAAACATTTATCTACAGCTCCTGCATCCATTCAGATTAACTACTCCTAACGAAAATTAACATCAAAATAGCACATGCATACATATATTTGCAATCAAGATATTTATATCGAAAATAATAGGAGCAAGATGATCATAGGGGGGCTGCTTGCCTTGCTGGAGATATATGACTTGCTATAGATGATCACTCTCATATATGATATAATCATCTAAACCTAGCGAAAGAATCGAAAAGAACCAATAAGAACGGATAACGCCGAATAAACTCAAAAATTCAAAATCATCTAAAAATTATGAAATTTACACAAAAGGTATAGCATGATTTTAAATCAATTTGGCAATAATAATCAACTGATTTGGATGTTGTATGCAAAAGTATAGCCAAAACAAGATCGTTGGGACAGAAAAATCATGAAAAATAGGACTCGGTTACTGTTCATCCAGAATCTAATCCTTCGTGAAGTTTTCCAGAAGGGTGGTGACTTTGAAAATTTTATAGTAGATAGATCACTACATGAGATGAATAATGAAATTTGATTCACCTCATTTGAAGTTAAAATGAATTTTCTAGGATTTTTCAAAGTCATGAAAGTGGTGCACAAATCATTTGTAAAACAAGATTTTCAAAGGTAGTAACATACTTAAAACCTATTCTACAATAAAATACAGTAACAGAGGAACCCACCAAGCTTGAGTTCACTCAATTTGGAGTTACAGAGAAATACTTATGCATTTTTCAAGTTAAAAGAATTTCTAATGTAAAAATAAAGCTATACTGAAAGTAATTCTACTAGTAACATTTTCTGGTACAATAACAAGTCCAAAAAATAAACCAAAATAAAGTACACTAAAAAAATTAACACAACAAAATTTGAATTATCCTAAAAGAAGTTAACATGAAATACTTATACAATTTTGAAGTTTACACAATTTTCAGTACATAACTAAACCATTTCTGAATTTCTATAAGTACTTAATACTTTCGATACTCAGCCTATTCTAGCCACAGTCACTGACCAGTGAGACCGCTCTACAATGCTTCTTTTCTTTTAGATTCTGGAATTAATTCACTATTGACACACGGGACCCACGTGTCATACACTCGGTTTACAAAAACAGTGCATAGACCATAGTCCACGAGCCCGGCTCATTGGTCCACGGACTAGAACTACGCACTTAAGTGGCTTGGGCCCGTTTGTCAGTGAGACAAAGCACAATAAAGCCCTGATCAACTCAAAAAAATGTGCTTAGGACAATGATTAAATGCTAATGATCTTGCTACAATAAATGCCCAAATCCGACAACACAGAGGCGCCCTCGCCCTCGATCTTCTCTGACCAATCGCCAGCGAAGGAGCCCATGGCGGTGCCTGCCAAGGGCCAAAATGGAATCCTCACGCTATTGCACACCCGACGGTGGCCGGAGCACCAGCGAAGATGAGCTGAAGCAGTGGCGCGACGAGGAAATGCGGAGGCGAGCTTCGGCTAACATGGCTCTATGCGAAGCAAAGGTGTCTGCGACAAAATGATGCGCGCATGGGCACTAGTCAGGTTTAGTGACCTTACCGGAAGCACGGGAGTGACCGGAGAAGGTCGAAGGCGTGCCGGCGGCGAGGAACCGATGCGGCGGCGACGAAGTCAACGAAGGGAGCTCAGCCTGAGCAAGGAGGGAGGGAAATAGATGTAGGAGCCACTCAAGCGATGTCAGTAGACGGCAATATCGCGAGTAATTGACAAATGACTCACCGTAGAGGTTGCGGTAGTGGAAAGGGGCACTTCAGCTGGAGACAAGGAAGAACCTCGGTTGCGATGGTTTCTGTGAACCAAAAACCGAATTAAGTTAGGGAAAAAGATGGAGATGCTATGGGATGCAAAGGGACGCGAAAAAAGTGGAGAAAAACCCTCAGAGATGCTGACGACGATGAGGAGTGTCTCGGCTGAGCTCTAGAGCTCGACCTCCTTCATTCATTCTTGGGAAATGAGAGGGAGGTAGAGAGAGATAATGAGAGAAGGAGGAAGACGATCGGAAAAGGAGATCAGGGGGCTCCTTATCGACCTTAAATAGAAGGAAGGCGAAGCTCGGGAGAAGGAGGGAGCTCTACGGTGAGCTCGGTCCATGGCAAGCCGAAACGGCCGCGAGAGGACAGGGGCAGGTAAGGGCGTGAAACCATGGGGGGTGAGACTCGATGAAACCACTAGCGAGCATCACAAACCGGAAGCATAGCTGTTGAAGATGACGCACGGCTGAGCTTGACCACGACGCGCACAAGCGAGGTGGCACGGGGGTGCTGGCCGCGTGGAGGCGAAGCACAGGCAGCTGGGCCCCACCCGTCAGTGGCCAAAAGGTAAGTGGCACATCGGGGTTGGCTTAAGTGGCTTGGTTGGACCGAGTCAACTCGGATCCGACCGAGTCCAACAGTAACTAGGTCTGATTTTTGAAAAACAGACTGAGATGGTTTGAGAATTTTTATAGGTAGTTTAACTCCAAAAACTCTGAAATTTTTATGGAAGGTTACTGACTCTAGGAACAACCTAGTATAAAAATTTCAGAGTTTTTCATTTATTTAATGTTTCTGTAAAATTCTTTTAATTCTCTGATTTAGGGGTTTGACTAGGAATTGATAGGTTTGACTGGCCCAATTAAAATAGAAAATAAATTCTAAAAATTATGAAATTTTTCAGAGGAGTTGCTAAGGTGATCCAAAACCTATAAAAATTATTTCCATGTGCTGTTCCAAAGCTTTGTTTTAAAAGTCTTAAAAGATTTTGTTTCAAACAATTATTGCATTATGTTTTCAAAATGCACCAAACATTTGAAAGAATTTCCAGAAAATTGATAACGACATGATGCATCAAAAAAAATTAAATCCGTGTCATTTTTATACATTTGAAATACGAACTCGGGTTTGAGATGTTACATCTCTCCACACGTTGAACTAGAGGGAAGAAATTAATACGACTCTAGGCCGTGTAATACTCAGAGGTAACCCCAAACAAGTAAATGTGAAAGAGTCAATCTGACACTGCAATGTACCTGCTAGAAGCTCCATTTTCTCCGCTGAAACATTAATCGGTACTAGAAATGATTTATCGTAATTAACCTGTAAACCAGTGGAAGTTGTAAAAGAAAATAAAAGGCCCTTTAAACAACGCAATTGTTTTGCACAAGACAGCATGATGATAAGAGTATCATCAGCATGTTGAACTACTGGAAAATCAGGACAGACTTGCGTCAATTGGTGGCGAAATGAGTTGCCGACTTTGTTCTTCATTGAGAATGATTTGAAGAAGATCCGCAACTAACAAATAACAATTAATGGAGATAAAGGATTACCTCTTCTGCAATAAAAAGGTTTACCCGAGACACCATTTAATAAGATTGAGGAACTACCAGTATTCAAATTTTGCTTAATCCAACCAATCCATTTCTGTCCAAAACCTCGATATTTTAGTACCTCAATAATAGCTTGGTGTTCTCATTTGTCAAATGCTTTTTCACAGTGCAATTTGAGAACCACTGTATGTTGAGAGTGTAGAATGTAACGATCACGTTCAGAATCTCTCCCACGCATTATTATTCGCGAATGGCGAGGCCAAACTGATGAACGACGACAAGCTAGCCAAGTGTAGTAATCTCAGTCCAACCAACTGGGCGAGCCGTTTCGAGAAGTAAACTAATGATCGTCAAGTTGCTCTCTATACGAGTATAAATTATACAACGTGGGCCTGTGCCACGGCTTGAATTATACAAGTAAAACAGCACTAGCATTTGCTAGTTGTTGATACACTAGCTAGTACCAATCAAGCACAACGATTTTGAGTAACTAAGAAAAAAGGAAAACACTATGTACACGCATCTAATCGTGATTAACTACATGAAAACCTCTCGAAGTCTATATAGCGGAGTATCAATTGCCGGGCTGTGCTAATCCGCTGCTAAATTAATCCCAATTAATCGATTAATTAGCCCCACAGGTTGCCGGTCCTAATTGCGAATCTGTCCGCAGTATTCCGGCACCACCTCCTCGGACCCAGCTGCCGGCTGCCGGCTGCCTGCAGTAACCAACACTCCGCGAATGACAAAACTGCCCTCCGAAACAACTCCGAGCGCGGGTACGCCGTGGTCCTCACCGAACGCGCGTGAGGAGGCTGGTGATCCGGCCCCAGCCGAGCGGGTCGCCCCGCGCGCGCGGCAGCAGGTGGGACCGGCACAGCGGGCACGTCAGCCGGCCGAGGTCGATCCACCGGTCGATGCAGGCGCGGTGGAAGGCATGAGCGCAGTTGCCCAGCCGCCGCACTTCGTCCGTCGCCTCCAGCCTCTCCAGGCACACGATGCACGCCGCCTCGTCGCCGTCGTGGCATGGCGCGCGCGGCTCCTGGTCCGGAGACGCCAGCGGCGACTCCAGCTCGGCAGCGACCTGGCTGAACTGGACGGCCGGGAGCCGCTCCTTCACATCCTCGGGCAGCGGGGCGTCCACGGCGCCGGGGGCCGAGCTGCGCGGGTGGTCGTGCGGGAAGCGGCGGAGGCTGACGACGGAGAGCATCAGCAGGAGGGCCTCCCTGACAGCGTTGAGGAACTTGAAGAAGGCGATGAGAGGCTTGGGGATGGCAAAGCAGTAGCACACCAAGGGGAACCCCATGGTCACGAATTGAACGCTGCAACAACGGCCGAAGCTAGCAGACAGCTTTACACTTGTGGATGGGAAGAGGAGGATACGGTGATCGTCTAGTCAGGGCTCAGGAGTGGCGCTGGTTATATTATATAGGGTGCGAAAAGCGCGGCAGAGTGTGAAAGCCGGGTCGGGTCAGTTTCACGTGGCTTTGGTGGACAGCGAACGCGGCCGGGGAAGAGGTGAAGAAAGGTCAATGAGTTTGCCGTACGGTTTGTGCGCGTTGGAACCGGCCAGCGGGAGCGCGCGCGGCTCGTGCGCGGAAACAGTCCAAGACGTTGCCGGCTGACGAGTGACGAGGTAGTACCGTACGTAGTACAAAGTGCTCGCCGTCCAGTACATTTCCAGGGGCGTGGCACACATGGGAAAACACGATTTGGGCGCGGGGGGAAGGTTGACGCGGCGTGTGCTTATTAATTACTTCGGGTGGGCACGGCGCGCGCGGTTGGGCACGATGGGCGGACCCTTTGGTCAGCCAGATATGTATGGGAGGTTCTTTGTAGGTGCTGATTACTGTCGTCAGCCCAGTTCCGCACATTTCTCGTGTGATATGTCTCCACGAAAGTAACTCTTGAGGAAAGTGATGTTCCACGTTTTTTTAAAATCTGTTGCGCCCTGGGTACAGTAAACGGTCATTTAAAAGCAAGACCCAGGACATAGGACATTGTGTCATTCTTTTTCAAGACTACATTACGTCATATTCATACACGTGAAAACGTTCTCCAAGCTAAGAGAAAATTAATGGAGCGAATGTTTGGTGACTATAAGCTGGACGATGGGAGTGTTCGGTTTCTCCTAATCGCACGGTGCGCCGTTCGTGAAGGAGGGCTGGCCGGGGCGACCGCCCAAGGCCCACTAGAGCCAACGGTTCCCGATTCTGATATAACATACTACATATACGTATATGTATAATTGTATATCTAGTATACGCTTTATTGTTCTGCATGTTAGAAGAAATTGTAATCAGCAACTAAGACCCACCCAACTAGTATCAATGACTTTGCTTCTAGAAATGTTATGTTAGAAGAAATTGCTTTCTATGAGTAGTTTGTATCTTTTGATGTATCGAATAAACTGCAGTTGATATAAAAAGTACATTATATATTTATGTTATAATAAAGAGCCTCCCATTTTGTCTCGCCTCAGGGCCTCCAAAATGCTAGAAACATCCATGATCGCACCCTCGTACATACACCCTCTTGCATATATTAAGAAAACAAAGGCGATTAATTACCGTGTCGATCTCCCCCCACGCAAACAAGATTGGAAACGAGGAATACCTTACCTTCCTGCCGCATATATATTATTTCGTGCCATGCCAGGATATGTGAATAGTATTAGTCGAACAGATCGTCGTGGGTGGTCACGATCTCTTTTTTTATAAACCGCATCGGCACAGTACGACGACACGAAGCATGCACGTTGCCATAAAATAACTGGATTTGAGCGTTACCAAAGCGAGCCAATTCGGTAAGCAAGCCATCCATCCGTTGTCACGAGGGGGCGCACGTCTTTCGGTGGCACGCACGAACACGGGGCTTCGGTTCGCTGTGCGGTCTCTGTCGCGCGGGTTAGGCGAGTGACACCGTGACATGTCGCAAATGGGCGGCGGTAGGCGATAACCCCGTCATAAATAGCTGGCCTGCGCGACGCTTCTTTTCGACGCTCAAACGCAGCCGTGCTGCGAGTTAGCGGTTTGGTGTTGGGGTTCGATTTGGGTCTGGTTGTGCATGGGGCGCGGACAGGTTCGGCTGTCCGTGATAGAGAAATGGAGTTGGAGCCATCAGGAGCAGTGAGATGCGCAATCAATTAATGTTGGAAAACGAGCGTTGCCGAATGTACCAAGAATGGATCAACAGGATTTGGCCTGGGCAGATACCAGGGAGGGCAGCCAGAGCAACATGTACACGGAGCTGGCAACAATAATACTCATTGATGAATGAATGGTTAATGCAACGCAAGACAGGGCCACCGCTGAACTGGAGAATATGGATGAGTACAAGAGGAGAGAGAGGCCCAATCCGTGTTCATGCAATTTTCAAGGCCGAGGGGTCGTCAGTTGACGGAGTCCAAATCTACCCATGAGTCTGGACTGAGTGTTGATCAAGCCCACAGACCAGCCAAATTCAGACCATTTTCTAGAAGTTCCTCGGCAGATTTCTTTTCTGTAGTGAGTACAGTTCTTTGGACTTGGGCCCTGCAGAAACAAGAATCTTTGTTGATCTTTCTATTCTTTTTTGTTCGAGATCAGATATAAGAACATTTTAATTGCTCCGATATACGGCATTAGCTCTTTGGAGGTAGTTTTTTTTTTAAGAACGCGCAAAAGAGCTCGTCATTTCATTGAAAAAAGGAAACTTCATACAACGCGCTGGCTAGACGAGTCGAACGCCAAGTACAGAGAGACCGAATTAGCTAAAAAACAACAACTTCAACTGCCTAAACAATCAACACAGTCAGCTACTCAAAGCAGACATGCAGCCCTGATGCTCCTGCTAGACACATCACACCGTTGTAACGAATGGTGCTTAGAATGTCTTCAACAGAGCTATAGCAGTAGTTAAAAATTCTTGCATTGCGCTCCTTTTTCATAATTGCTTGTTTTTGCCATTCAGCTACAAACCCCTTATTTGTCGAACATGACAGGAAGGTCCCTACCTCTACCTGAACAACTATAGAAAGAAAAACACACGACACAACCGCAGTATGATCATAGGACCCAGGGAGTTACATGAAAGGATGTAAAACAGAAAGAAACAGAGTAGTGAAGAACAGAGGAATGGCAAAACAATGAGGACCACAAGACTCGAGCCAGCCTCCTAATCCATTTACCAACATATGCCTTAAACTTGGACTAGCGTCTATATTTCTATGTTCACAGGGAGATGAATCAACTAACACATATATCTTTTACTAGGCTCAAGTTGATGCTCTGACGAGAAGACAAGCCGCATACTAGAACAAAGTCAGAGACTGTTTTCCATGCCTGCCGTAGCTTAGCAGGATGATTTCTTTGATGTTAATGGTATACCAAATATGCCAAGAGGCTGCCAAAACAAGACGATGTAAACAATTAGTTTGAAATCCCAAGGCTCCCTAGAATTGAGCATTCTTCAGAAAAGTTCTGCATTGAAAGAAAAGGGTTTTCATATCAAATATATTGGGATACCGATTATAACAACAAAATGGGATAGTATTACGTTATTCAGAACATTTGAGAAAATGCTTTGCAGCTGGAAGAGCAATGTTCAATCTTATGAAAGTTGACAATTGTCAAATATCATGTCATGTTTGATTGTTGTTCCCCAGTAAAAACAACTATGAATATTGCCTGGCTGCTTCCTAGTAGTAAAAGATCGACAACGCTACGGAACACTCTGGCTGTAAACTCATAAACTGTATTCACAGAAAGCATTGTCAGAAAATGAAATGCAGTTTGCATAAAAATGTAGGCAGGCCTAGGAATTAGTGATATTTTGGTTGTGAAGAGCTTATTGAGCAAAGGGCTGCATGATTGAATACCGTAAGAGAATAGGATGACCGTTCGGGGAACTAAGAATTTAAAAGCAAATGCATTTGCAAGGACACTTAAGCAGGAACAATGATTAAGAATCAGGGTTAGAGATGGAAGGAAAACCATATTATGGAAGGACAGACAACTCTCATACATGCATGTTGCCTCTGCTTCTAATGAGTGTGTCCTGTGATCTGATATGAACAATGTTGGTTGCTGACATGTTGCTGGGAATTTACCTTTAGACTTGGAAGAATGACAGAAGGGATCATTCTCTAAATCTTATGCAACATTACTCATAAAATTTCAAAAGTCGAATTTGACTTGAGTAAATCTTAATGAGAGTTGTTTTTGTTATATAGGACTCTTTCTTATCTTTTGAGTCAAATTTGAGTATACCTTATTGAGAGTAGCTTTATATTGGTTAGGACTCACTCTTGTCTTTTGAGTTTAAATATGCTCCAGATAACATCTAATTTCTAGCATATTTCTCTCTTCTCTGAAAGCATTTAACCATGCATCATTGGTTTTTATTATAGATGTCTGGTCATCAGTTTTTGTTATAAATATAGATAGATGTGTGATCATAAATACAACCCGATAGTTCCAGGTAAGACTAAAAATAAAAGCTTTAATCTCATACTGACAGTGCTGGGTAAGATGGAGGGAAAAGGGCAGAGGACAGTGGCACAACTACAGGATGCAATAGGGAATGAAGATAGGCATCCTACCAAAGGCTTGCGTGCTGATTGATGTTACGGTTCAGGTGGAGTTTGAACCAATAATCTTTGTTCAGTCAACACAAGACTAGTTTGACCTTCTCATGGTATAAAACTGAGTCATCTTTAAGTTTCGTGGAAACTGCGGGTTAACTCAGAAAGGTAGGCTTGTCTTTGTAAAGTACAGATGGAGATTGCCATTTTTCCATTATACATATGTTTTTTGACGTTTTTTTCCTTCAAAATTTCAGGTATTCATCACACATAAATGAGTTTATTCCCATCTTCCATATTTTTATCAACACACATCTTATAAATCTACTGAATGAATCACTTATGATCAGTGGTCAATCATTCACATGAAAAACAAAGACACCATGTCAATAGCTGATCATAAGTTAGCCTTAATAGCATTCTAAGCTTCATAGGACTGATCAAATGAAGTTGCTTTTATAGATAATAGTCCTATCGAGGCATCCAAAGTACAACCTAAAGTAACATATCTGAACAATTGCAAGCTTCTTACACATCATATTCTATAATTCCAAGACGACATACCAATGTGTAAAATCACATTCAGTTAAATTTTAAATGCATTTGCTGCGAATCAATAGAAATGTCAAACCATAAAGGACATCGGAACCAACCTTGTCAGACCCTGAGAAGCTGGACCTTGTTCTCAATGGCAATGCCCATCCAGTCCGGGTGCGCGGCTGTCCACTGCAGCTGGTTTACCTCTGCACCCGCGTCATACACTAGAACAGGATCGATCCCCTCGGCAGGCACCGAGGCCGCCGTCTCGGGCAGCTCCCAAATCAGCGCCTGCCCGTCGTCCCCAGCCGAGCAGAGGTGCCTCGTGGCCTGCGGCGCCCACGTGACCGCGTTAACGCACCCCCGGTGCCTGTGCAGCTCGGCCACCGGCACCCCGGGCGCGCGTATGTCGATTACGACGACGGCGCTGCTGTCCATGAGCAGCGCGGCCATGTATCGGAGGTCAAAGCGGTTCCAGGCCAGCCTGAGGAGCGGCGTGTCCGGGCGGGGCTCTCATAGACGATGGTGGAGTGCTCCTTGTCCCGGAGGTCGAAGACGCGGACGGAGCCATCGGCAGAGACGGATGCAAAGACCCCAGCCTCCCCCCAGGCGATGTCGTGCACGGCCTTGTCGTGCGCGATGAGCTGCGTCTCAACGACGCCGCGGTCGATGTCCCAGACGGTGCAGGTGGTGTCGATGGATGCGGTCCCGATGCGGCGGGGCTCGACCTCGTTCCAGTCGAAGGAGGTGAGGGGCGCGCAAAACTCGGAGGCGGAGGCCTTGCGATTGTCGAGGACGGAGCGTAACTCGGGAGCGGGGGTGGAGGCAGAGAGGTCGTCGAGCGGGGTGAGATAGAGGCGGAGGGCGTCGGAGGAGGAGGCGAGGAGGGGCGGGGAGGCGGTGCGCGGGTGGAACTGAAGCTTGGTGGGCGGGTAGGGGTGGTCGAAGAAGAGGGCGGGGAGGGCGCGGAAGGAGGCGGCGGAGGGGTGGACGGGGTCGAAGGAGAGGAGGTAGACCAGGTTGTTGTAGTCCTCGAGGAAGCTGCCGGCCGCGAGGACGGGCGCGGAGGGCGAGAATGCCAGCGCGTAGATCGAGTGCGGCAGCTCGCACGTGAAGGCGTGCGGGTTCGGCGCTGTGTCCGCCCCTGCCGCCGCCGAGGCGGCTGTCGACGGCGGCGGCTTCGGCTGGTCCATGGAAGAAGATCTTTGCTTTGCGTTGTTTCGGGTGGAAGGGGTCCCCGGGTCGAATTGGGGGTGAACTTGGGCGAGGATTGGGTGATTGGCTTCCCGGGAGTTAAAAGGTAGCGGCCGAACCGAGCTGGTGTGAACTGGGACGGAAGGTTCAACGCGCGCGTGCGACCGGCAGGTGAACGCCGCCCGGGCACGGGGGTTGAACGATGGCGCGGTCGCCGGGCTGTGACAGGCGGGTGCAGCCGGGCTGGGCGCGACGCACGCACGGACGGACGATTCAGCCGTCGGTTGGTGAAAACCTTGTTTCGATCAGTCCAAACTCGTAACCATGGGATTCGCGCAACCGAACAGTTTGCTTGACTGGAGCTAGCGGGTCGCGTGATTCGGTTGTCGCGTTCATATCTTTGGTCAGGTGGGTCATTCGTTCGAGGGGGTGATGACGACGGGATCGGCGGTCGAGAGCCTGAGTCTGCGGCCGTTCTAGTCGCCGGAGCTGCGGTTGTTTGGGATCCCAGTATCCCATCCTCCGTCGGGCGATTGTGGAGAACGAGCCGGCGGCTGCGGATCCTTGCAGTTGCCATGGAAGCTGTTGCGCAGTTCCAGCACCGTCGGGGGACCGGGGTAACATTGTTTGACCACTGGTCCGATGCTCTTGGATTCTTGATGCTGCAGGGCACAGAGTAAACTCAGCATCTCTGTGTTTCGATTTTGACAGTAGAGCAAATTTCCAGTGATGCCTGGGACCTCTCAGGGTCTCAGTCAAGCAGCTATATACCGGCAAACTGATGATCTTGCTAATACATTCTTGCACTCCTGCGATTAAGCAATACAAACACTTTGGGTATTCGTGAAGGTTAGAGAAACAAAGAAACATATAACGCCAAGGGAAACTACAAGGCAAAATTACGACCTTCAACAGCTAAAACGGGCTTAACTAAAGGTGTGTGCCACTTAATACAGTCTGTTTCTTTTCCTAAATTAGAATGGCACAAAAAAAAAACCCTCTGAGTCTTAAGGGAATCAACACAGCATAACAAATTAATTGGCAACTGTTATTGTATTCTGACAAGTCAAAACTCTAGAGGGTACATGATCTCATGAGCAATCTCTGCAAAGCATCACGCTTCAGGTGTTCTTAACACGGGGAACGAACAAACCTCGGCTGAAGATTCCAGCTGCCTCAATGTAATGATCAACACAGCGCGATATGCAACTGCTCTCGCTTCCACTCAAGGTTGATCCTGGCTTAGTCACACGTTTTGCAAAACACTTGTTCCCGACAGTCTGTGACATTACAAGAGACAATTACCATCGTGCTATGTATTTAAGAAAGAAAATATAGCAATATGAGAAATAGACAGGCAATTTACTAAAAATACATCATTTTGTCTTTTTGCATGTAACATGGTCGTTTATATGTAATATATCAACAATGATGAACACAATGTTTACAGAATTGTGGATGTTCCAAAGCAACAACGGAAGGGAAAAAAAAGGCAACAAAAGAGCTTTCAAACTCCCTCCCCATGTGACCTCAAGGACAAACCAATCATTTAATAAGACAGACGATTCAAACGTCCACATTTGAGGGAAGGACAAGCGAGTTGTGATTTGTGAAGGCAGCATTTGGAATTTACAAGTACCGAACTCAAATCTGTAATCTAACAGGTAAGTGACTTACGTGCCTAGTCCAGCCAATTAATCCAGTTTACTAGATCTCAATAGGTGTTATAATGCGCATTTAAAGTCATGGCTATCTAATTGGATAATGACGGTTTTTTTTTCACTAATCGTACAGGGCTACAGGCCATCACTGGATAGGACAAGAAAAATCTAACATGCTACATCACCAGATATACCACCAGTCCACCACATCCCTCCAAATAAAAGTGCAGGCTTAATTTGAACTAAGTGCAAAGTATAATAGCTCATATCAGAATAATACTGCAATCAATCAATACCATAAACATGGCTAACAAGTTATAACATGCCATCTCCATCCGAAGATATAATATATAGGTGCACCTAACTGATGGGGAAACCAACTTATGCCAACATGTTAAAGCTGGTGTTGCCCCTTCAATTAGGTTATATAAGTTTGTGGTCATAATGTAGAAGACCAAATCATTCCTAAAAAAAGAAGACGACTATTCAAAATTAGAAGCTATAAGCTCCCAGAACAAGACATGCATCGAATAAAACCTTAACAATGTTGATTTTTCTCCTTGGAAGCACAATAGCTATATACCTATCTGAAGACAAATATATTTATCTATCTAAGAACCAATTGGTTTAGTAATAGAACACTGTCAATTACAACAAAAGAATCCAACCATTCTCTTCCCTCGTGCAAAAGAGCTATTGGCAAAATTAACAATCCTTCATATCCAGTAATTAGCTGCCAAACCATCCATACAGATTCACATTAACAAACAAACTGAATGAGAAGAGATTGGATGCAACATTTGGAAAAACTATAACATGAAGGCAACATTCGGAAGTACCAAACTAAAATCTGTAATCTAAATGGTAAGTGACCTTGATGCAATTAGTCCAGCAAATCAATCCAGTTTACTAATCTCTTGGTACTAAAAGTGCACATTTCAACTCTTGGATGTTTAATTGGATCCTTAGTTGGTTCTAAAAAAAACCTTTGTTTTTTACCAATCCTACATCACTGGATTGGACCCAAAAAAAATAACAAGATAAATCAATAGCTGGGCACCTGCGCCAACACCTCCCTCCAAATAAAAGTGCATGCCTGATTTGAACGCAAAGCAAATCAGTATAATAGTTCGTAACTTCGTATCAGAATGCCGAAGCCTTGGGATTATATCCCCCAGGTCTCACTAGTACACCTTGCTGGCCGAAACAACATGGATTTGATCTCTTAGCTCTAATTCCTATTCAGAATTAAATGAAAAAAGGAAACTACTAATAATAAAAAATAAAAAAACTCGAACTCACATACACAAACCAACTCATGCCAGCAACCAACAAACTCTCACGTATGTGCACACATGTGCAATGCCAAAACAGAAATTTGCATGCCGGGAACAAACCTAGTGGGTTTGACAAACATGTTGGTAGTATTAGCAGTACCTATAACCAAGTTCAAGAGAAGTTTAATTTCTCCACCCAACCAAAAAGTGCAATCATAGTGTCTTTCAATAATTATAGCACAGAAGAAAAAAGCTCTTTATAAGTCCCACTTAACTTATTCGCTTAAGTGCAGTATTATAGCACTGAAGAATATCAGTGAGCTCTCTATTAAACTTGTTGAGACAAAGAAGCATGATCGCTATAAACTTATTTATCTGCTGCTCAAATTGGTGTTGATCCTTCCTGTGGCTACTGCGAGTGTAAACAGGGCATTTTTGGCAATGAACCATGTGAAGAACAAACTAGGAAATAGTATGGGTGAACAATACTTCAATGATTGCTTAGTTACATACATTGAACGTGAGTTTTTTTCTACAAGTTGGTGATGATGTTGTCATCAATCACTTTCAAAGTATGAATGAATATCGTATCAAATTGTAATTTTTAAAATATTTTGTGACATTGGTTGTAGTGCAAACATGTTATTTGTCACATTTAAACTTTTGTACTATGTCATTTGAACTTTTATAATGGAATGGATGTATCCTAAGTTCGCACCCCTATCGTCGTCAAAATCCTGACTCCGAGGGGAATCGTACACCTGTGAGATACGGAAACCATCCTATACCAATATGTTTAAACTGGCTTGCCCCTCCAATCCGGTTAAAGTATATGGGATGATGCGGAACCTCAGATTCCCCCAATCGAGCTAAATCTTGTATAAGCTAGTAGTAAGCTACTAATTGCTCAAATCCAGAATCTGTAAGCCCCCAAAATAGGACATCTATCTAATAAAAACTTAGTAACGTGCAATGTTTTACCCTTGCAAGCTCCATAACTTAGCCTCACTGAAGCTAAATCGATTTATTCATCTTTCGAAGTACCGATAAATTAGAGCTGCCTCAGCCATTACAACAGAAATAAAAAGAACCCAAATATTCGATTCCCTCGTGCAAACCTGCTATCGGGGAAATCAAGAATGACCTATGCTTAGTAACTAGCAGCCTAACCATCCATACAGATTCTCATTGACAACAGGGCAAGAAGAGAAGAAAAGATTTGGGGGGAGATCTCACCTCAAGAAACTCCTGGGCGTATGCCTGGGCGAGCTTGCGCCTTGATCAGGTCCATAATCGCCTCCTTGTTGCCGGGCGACCCAGATGACGACATCGACGGCGACGAGGAGGAGTCCACGCCGACGTTCCCTTGCTTGCTTTCCCAGTCTTCGCGGGTGATCGGTGGTTACAGTGCGTTCACCGGCGCCGAAGATATTTTATCTTTGTACACTTGTACTGACTTCGGGGGGCGGCGCGCGAGCGGGATAAACCCTAACCAGCGTGTTGGATCTGTACCATGATTGGGAAAGGGCCGGTGCACCTTCACGGCTTCACCCGCAACATGAGGCCGAATTGTTTCTTCAGCCTGTGTTCACCCGCAACTCAAGTTATAGAACGGGCCTGCTTGATCCACTATATCGCCTTTTCTTTTAGATTTTTTCAAGAAAGTTTGTTAAAGCGCCTACCTAAGGCTAAAAGGGCTAGAAATCGTCGCGCCTAGCAGCTTACACACCCGTACTTCTTAGTTCGAAAAGTACGCACTCCGTGAGGTCGTGGATTCGTCCTTCCTTGATGAATTTTTGGCCGATACGGTCGATTTTGATATCGTATTTGCGATTTTAACCGTATTGTGTATATTTACAAAATTAGCGCAATTGACGCTTGCCGGGCTGCGCGCCGGTGCGCAGGCGCGGCGGCAACGTGTCGCGGCGCGAGCTCGGCGCAAGCCGCCATACCATTGGCGTACGCCGCGCCCGCCCGCCCATGTATACTGGCGCCTTGCGCGCTTACCACCCCTGCTGCTGCCACCCTGTTGGCGCTACGGGCGCGAAAGCCCAACCGCCCATAGCCACAAGCGCTGGCGGTAGCGCGGCGCAACTCGCTCGCGCCCATGCAGCCCATGCTGGCGCGGACGCCTATGTGCCTGGCCCACGCTGGCGGCGGCGGCGGCGCTGGCGCCCGCGCCCGCCGCCTACCGCGCGTGGTGGCGAGCACGAATTAAAAATGTTGGGTGGCCCTATTTCCCACCGTCCATCCTCCTCCTCCGCACATCTGCCGCTCCATCCAGAATTCCGGCCAATACTTACGAATTCCGGCGCAAGGCCGCGACTCTCCTTCACTCGCCTATAAATACCGAACTCGCACTCGCTCTTGGTCATATCAATTGCGTTTGATTCTCGTTCTTGCGCTCGTCGTGAGAACTCGAAGAACGTAACATAATTAATTTTATTGGGAGGTAATTGTTTTCGCTTCGTCACTCTTCCTCCGAAGGGTGATTTATTACTTCCTCAGAAGGGTGATTTATTACTTCCTCGGAAGGCGGGTAATTTGTGTTATGCTTTTGCCGTTATTGCCGTAGTCGTAATTAGTTAGTCTTTGTTAGCTAGTCGTAATTAGATAGTTTAGAGGTAATTAATTAGTAGTAATTAGTTAGTCGAGTAGTAATGAATTAGTTTAGTGCTAATTAATTAGTCGTAATTAGTTTAGTAGTCATCGTTCTGACATATGAAGTAAGTGGAAATAAAGTCTTGGTATTTTTAGTGGTAATTAATGAACCGTAATTAGTTAGTTTATAGATAGCTAATTAGTCGTAATTAGTTAGTTCACTTGTAATAAATTAGTTTAGTGCTAATTAATTAGTCGTAATTAGTTTTTCTGACATATCAAGTAAGTGGAAATAAAGTCTTGGTATTTTGTAGTGGTAATTAATCAACCGTAATTAGTTAGTTTAGAGATAGTTAATTAGTCGTAATTAGTTAGTTCAAGAGTAATGAATTAGTTTAGTGCTAATTAATTAGTCGTAATTATTTAGTGGTTGTTGTGGGTTTAGGTATTTTCGAACATGCAAGACTTGATTGTATTTTACGGCGATGGGCTCGTCACGAGCCGGACACGATGGGTTGGACACAGCCGAGATGCCGATACAAGGTGGTCCGGCGGAGGGCTCCACGCGATGAATATTCACGAGTGCGGCCGCATCCGGAGGAGTTCCTCACGGAGCCAAGGACGAAGAAAGTTATGATTGAGGCGATCACCGCACCAATTATGTGTGGGAGCTCGTAAGGTGGATGGAAGCATAGCATGGAGGCGACATGGAGATTGTCTCGGCCGAGGCGCCATTCACGGAAGCCTATGGTGTACGTCAATTTCGTACATAGGCGTCTGAAACCACGATGATGCCGAGGCACATGCAAGCGGGCAAGCGCACCGAGAACTGAAGATGGCGGCCGCGGAATGTCTTTGCCTCGGAGGGAAGTCCGTGCCTAATTTTGAGCCAAATGAGGCGGAAACATGGTGGTCGACCGCATCGACCGCCACAGTATCTACCGGACGAGACTCTCGGGTTGGAGTCCGACGAGGACACCGACCCAAGCTCGGATGGTACAACGAGGACGCACACGGCCGGTGGTCCTTACGTGGCATCGAGACTTGATGATATCGCGGTGCGTTCGCTCGTACTACCGCAAGAAGAAGGCTCCAGGTGGGGTTTGAAGCCGACACCCTATTAGTTGGGCGGCGCTTCCCGAACAAGGTGGCGTGCAACAAGCTATAGCACGATGCGCTTTGTCCATCACCGTAGTGTGTCCGAGTGCACCGGTCCAACCAGTGGAAGTACGCATGAAGTGCATAGTAGAAGGCGCCCTGGCAAGGTCGGCGCTCTCGAGAGCAAAGATCTTTGGCTCGGTCTTCACGGTCAAGGAGCCGATCGACCACACCGCGAGCTCAATGAGCCCTGCGGCGACATCGGGCGTGACTTCGCATATGTTGCAAACCTCATCACGCACCTAGTTGAGGCGACGTGTCCGTCTCCCCAAGTGATGATGTCGGAAGTCGCCAATCGGGTTGGCTATCCGATTAGCTACTGACAAGGTTCGACGAGCCAAGCGAAAGTCATCGAGACTATGTGCGGGACATACGAAGAGGCGTACAACCTTGTGCCGAGATTGCTTCACCAGTTGCGGATCAAACCCCGCACGTACATAAACAAGCCGGGCGTGAAGATCTTTGAAAAAGGGCCCAACCACTTCATCTTGGATAGGGTGTTACGGGCTTCGCCGAGCCATCGGGGCTTCAAGTTCTGCCGTCCGTGCTAACGATGGATGGCACTTTTCTCACCGGAAGTACAAGGGCACCATCCTCACCGCGGTGGCGGCCGATCGAATGACCAACTTCTCCGGTTGCATTTGCCATTGTCGAGGCGAGAACACATCCACCGGTGTGGTTCTTGGAGAACGTGAAGAGGGTCGTGGTGGGAGGCCGCCAACGTCTCGCCTAGTCACGCATCGCAATCTTTGGGTTGTTGGCGGCCATCAACATCATGCGGCGTGGGATGGATCCATCTCACCGTGGAGCGACGTGCAATCCGGTGGTGCATGAGGCATCTTGCATCTAACTTGTTCACGCGGTTCGCGATCGGGAACTCATGAAGGCGTTCAAGGCATTGTGTATGCGTAACCAGCGACGGAAGTTTGAGTCTATTTGGAGAGACCTTGAACAGGACTACGAGACATACAAGGAGTCCACTCCGAGAGGGAGCAACCTAGTAGCGCCATAACCTTCTCCCAGTGGATTAACGACCACGCTCTGAATTGGAGAAATGGTCCCTCCTCTATGACAAAGGCGGTGCAGTACGGCGTTATGGCGACCAACATGTCCGAGGTCTACAATAGCGTCTGAAAGGTGTGCGCGGGCTCCCTATCACTGCGGTTGTCCAGAGACATGGACTCGCACCGTTGGTTATTTCGTGAATAGAGCCACCGCACCAAGCGGCTGATGGGCGAAGGCAAGCGGTGGTCCGAGAACATGCGAGACACATGGATCGGAAGATGGAGAAGGCCCGAATGCACGACATTCGGGTGATCGGCTACCTCGGTAAAGTACGAGATCAAGCTTCGGCGTAAATCGTCAATAGTCATGCTAGGGGAAAGAAAGCAGCATGCACCACAGGTGATGTGGCGACATGCACCTGCAACAAGCCAAAGCTCTTCCACAAACCATGCTCGCACGTGTACAAGGCATGTGCGCAAATGCGGCAGATGGCTACACCATACATCTCTGAGTACTACGACATGCAGCACCTATTCGGTACATGGGCGGAGAGTTTCACTCGTATGGTTTGGAAATGAACTACAAGGATCTTTGGCCCGACATGGTGCCTTTGGGGTCCCAACAGGACTTGAAGAGAATAGGGAAGGGGCGACGGCGGACGCGCGCTCCCGGAATGACATGGATGCTAGTCAGCGTATCAAGATTAGCCGCACAGTGAAGTGCAGGATATGCAAGACCCCTGGGCACTCAATGAAGGATTGTCCCAACAGACCTAGTTCGTCCGGTCGTCACTCAGTGTCGTAATTTAAAGTTTTTCTGTCTTGCTTGTTATGTACAGCGCAAAATTATACGAGACCCGGCTATGGACTCTTGACAAACTTCTACAAGAGGATGTTGCGAGCGCAATCGGCTTCTTGCGAAGAGGAAACGACTAAAATACGGATTTTTCAATGAAAGATGCTCCAGTGCCACCACGTTTGCGGTCCCGAGGTGTGTGTGGTGAACCGCAGAGATCATTCATCCACACACCTGCATACCACGCCGCGGGCGTCTACAAAGCGGCCACTACATGGTAAGCGTTTCTTTCGCGCGCATCGATTTTCCTCCCAATGTTTAATTCCTTCAATTTTAACTTCATCCCCACGTAATGCGGCCGAGATGCGCCGCCACTTCTTCCAAAGTGGATTGACGGCCCGAGATGTCGACAGGGCATTCATCCAAACGAGTACATGCTAAACTACTCGGTGCGGGCGAGAACTTCTCACGGTGGAAACCTTACGCACTGATGAGGAGGCACCGAGGACCCCATAAACTCCCGGCGTAATCCATATCGACGACAAGGGAAAGGCTCATGCAAGCGTCGATTATGAAGAAATTACATCCTTCTTATGATTTTTCACTATACGGTGTACTTACATCATGCAAGCGCAGACATGGGCGACTTGACACACCACCCGACGTGGACATTCCCGTAACAAGGGCAAGGAAAGGCTCATGAGGTCGAGCCCGCCCGCACAACGTATCCGGCCGCCGGGCGTCATCCGTATCCACGACGTCGATTATGAAGAAATTACATCCTTCTTATGATTTTCACTATCGGTGCACTTACATCATGCAAACGCAGGACATGGGCGACTTCGACACACGGCCCGACGTGGGCGGTCCGTGACAAGGGCAAGGAAAGGCTCATGCGGTGAGCCGTCGCCACACAACAGATCCGGTCGTCCGGAGCAATCTACATGGATGACGTGAGTTATGAACAATTGACATTCTTGTTACGTTTTGTATTGTCACGATGTACTTACATCATACAATCGCAGGTACGGACGACTTCGACATACCACCGACGTGGAGAGTCCGCGATAAGGGAAGGCTCCTTCGACCGAGACCCACCGACGTCGAGACAAGGCTCCCTTGCTATGGCGCCGCGGAGACAAGTAGCACACATCGTTAAGTAGTTGCTACCCACATGTTGTACTAAGCATCTTCATAATCAAGATTTGTTCACGGGTCGTGCGGCGCTGGATCGCACGACCTCTGCGCTACACACCGGCCGCACGACCCGCCTCCCCGATCGCAGACGACGCCTCTCACAGCATGATCATGGTGCCGATCAAGACGACCCATTGCACAAAATTTTTTGTTTAGGATTTGATATATGTATTTAGTATAAGAATTTATATGTATTATTGAGTTATTTACAATAAAAATAAATTTGGATATATGAAATGTTGTTTCAAAAAATTTGAATTTGATGTAGAGTCTAGTTTATAGCTTATGTGATTTTTGTTGCATTTTAGAAAATTGAAAATTTTGTTTGGTAGAGTCTGACGAAATATGTGTGAAGTAATGATTGATGTATTTGTGATTTTGTAGATTCCTGACCGTGAAAAAATGTTGAACTGACAATAACAATTTTCGATCATGGTATGTTGTTTTATTGTAGAAAATTTAAAGAAATTTTTTTTGAAAACAACTGTGATAAGAACAATTAGGCGAAAGGAAGGAAAGTGATATTTAACAGCTCGGAAAAATGAATGCTCATTGCGGGCCTTTGCTTGTTCCTCGCGAGCAGCCTTTGCTTGTTCCTCGCGAGCCGCAGCCCTTGCTATGTTGCGTGTCTCCTCCCATTGTGCCTTCTTGCGGGACTCCTCCTTAGCCTTCCGCCTAGTTTCATTTATCCTGTCCGCGAATTCCTGCCAACTATTTATATTCCTGCAAAGCTGGTCTCTTTTGTCACGTCACTACGCAAAGCTGGCCTCTTTTGTCATGTCATCGCGCAAAGTGGTCTCTTTGTCACGCCATCGCGCAAAGTCGGCCTCTTTTGTCATGTCATTGCGCAAAGTGGCCTCTTTTGTCACGCCACCGAGCAAAGTGGCCTCTTTTGTCACGCCATCGCGCAAAGTGGCCTCTTTGTCACGCCATCTGCATAAGTTCTCTCGTTTCGTATAAATAGCACGGTTGGGGTCCCATGATATTGTAGGCAGCGAACCGTGCAAATCGAAAAAAGAAGTGTGTCCTCTTCAGTTGTGAAACATAACATGTCGGAAGCTGAGGGGCCGATCGGATATGGGTCACCGAAAGGAAGACCTTCCTTAGAAAGGAGGAGGTATTTGGTCCACACTACCGCTTGATACCAACTCGGCGTGCTCAACCAAGATGGCGAAGTGCCTACACAATGAGGACGCGGTTGTGCAGCCCTCGAATGCCGATTCGATGGCGGGCGACGCTTCTTCCGATGCCCACGATCCGGTAAAAGTAGTAACATTACTTTCTTATTTCTTATGCAGTGCATGTTTATCCTCCTTTCTGCAGATGGCGAAATGCGAGTTCTCGGTGGATCGACCCTCCCACGAACGTTATATTGTCAATTATGTATTCACATTATGGCGTGAATATTTAAGTTGGAGGAGCGAATTGAGACCCTCAATGAGGAGAACACCGACCTCCGCCAATGGATGCAACGCCAACGTATGAAGTAGAAAGAGTGACTAAGTTAGTAATGTGTCGTATGTAATTTGTTGTGGTCGTTGTTGTGTTGATGGTGTGGCACCGAGCATGTTGTTTTGATTTTATTTCTTGCGTGTAATCGCGTGCATATTGTCCAGATGTGCAATGTATGTTTTGTTTCGTGTTGGCATTGCGTCACGCATTCTTATTGTGTGGACTCTATGACTGAGGCCCCCCGAGCCTATAAGAGGGAGCCATTCCTCACCTAGCCCCCCGCATTGTTCTCCCTCACCTCCTGAATTAGTTTTTCCCATTCTGTAGTTATCATTCCTTCTCACTCCACAGACGCCGATATGAGTCATCTCAAGACCGCATCGTCCGCTCCAATGGTGATTTGCCCAAAATGCAACACGGTTGTTAGACGTAAGACCTCACACACGCCACGAATCTCAGGCGGCACTACTTCAAGTGCCCTTTCACTCGGTGAGCATGATTGTTTCGGGTTCATTCAAATCGTGCAGGCATGTTTGACAATATTGTTCTCGTGAAACGCAGGAAGCCCCCGGCGGTTGCCGATTCTGGGTGTGGGAGGATGAAATGGGCGGTAGGGCCGACATTGCGAGGCATGAGAGAGTTGTCGTGGGGGGTAGCGACCCCGTCGAGATGCGCCATCGTTTTGATAGACTGGAGTGGAAGATTAATTTAATGTTGTGTGCTATTTTCTTTCTTGTGTTTATTGTTATCGTTAAGGTGTAGTGTTGGAGGTTATTGTTGTGTTTATTGTTATCGTGTGTCTTAGTGCTGGAGGGTTAATGTATGTTTCTGTGAAGCAAGATGTAAATAAATAATTTGCAAAACATGCCATGGATATGTATTACACATACGTACGTTTCATAAATAGTTACAGCAAACCATGAGACGTTACGAAATCAGAAGTACAATGAAAATAGCATAACACGTGAAACTATACGGCTCACTCGTCTGAGCCACTACTCTCTCCCTCTGCGCGGCCGCGTCGCGTCGCGCGTCCTTGTTTTGCGCCGAGCATGACCCGTGGAATACGCCCACCGCCTCGGAAGCGCGTGTCGGTTCGGAGGGGGTACGGAGACCGTTGAGGCGGAGGTGGACCAGTAGACTGAGTCTGGAGCAGAGTCTGGTAGGCGTACATGTCGTCTTGATGAGACGTGCCGACCTGGGGGACACTTCCGAGGAATTCATCCACGACGGAGGCTAGAAAACCACTGGGGCCACTGCGGGTACGATGCCGCAACTCGATTCGCGCGATGAACTCTCGCTGGAGTATACCGTGGGGCACCGAACCGGAGGAGCTACGCCTGCGTCGCTAAAAACCCAGGCCGCCATTGTCCTTGCCACGCGCGTGTAACGCTCCCCGGTAGGAGTTGGGAGGCCCGTATCGTCGTCATCAGTCGATGTGAACTGGCCGTCACCCCCAGGGGCTGAAGGCTGCAAGACGAAACGATGTTAGTACAAATGAACACTCTGGATGTAAACTAAGAACCTCGTACCTCCCGGATGTGCAGTGCAGATGACCGAGGGGGGGCGGCAGTCGGTACGGGTCCGGACGATGTGATTCATCCCGACGGACCTACGGCGAGAGAACGGCATGATGTTAGCGGAACGTAAGGCATAATTACAAAACTTGATGTAAATTTGTACATAGCGACTTACCCGCGGCGACCGCCCGCAGATGACCGACGGAACGCTACGACGCTGCGGGACTCGCTAGGTCGTGGTGACCTAGCGGGTGAGCACGGCCCCCACTTCGTGCCGGTCGCGCAAGACGCCGTCCCTCGAGCGACCACGAGTCAAGTTCTTTACTATCTTCTTCATCTCCGCCGAGATGTGCTTCAAAACTTTATATATGCGGTACGGGTTCTATCTCGCTCGAGTTGGGCCTCGTCCATTGCGCTCAGACGCGCACCGCCCGCTCCAACTGTGGTGACATATGTAATGTGTTCATTAACAAAAATACGAATATCGTCAACAAAATCTGCGAACGGAGGTTGTAAGTGTCGTGCGGTGTCGTCATGTCTTGAAGCTATTGTGACGGCCGTGACGTGCGGCGGAGGGTCTCTTCGTCGTCGACATGTCACCTCCTCTGGGCGCTCCGGAGGAGGAATGGTGAGTCTTGCGCGCGTTCGTGGCATGTACCACTCCATGTACGCATCGTACGACTGATGGTCATATGGACGCGGCTCATGCCATACATCCACGTGCGCCCTGTGAAGCCATGTCTGAATCCACCGGTCTTTGGTGCATTTGCCACCCAAAATATGCCCACTCGACCTCGATTGCTGCATTTTCGGAAAGATTAATGTTACAAAAGAAGACGTAAGGATCGCAAAAATTACTTGGATGAAATTTGACTCACGGTGTACACTCGCTCCGGGGCCCGGCGTTCGGGGGCACGGTGGTGCAGACTAAGCTCGTCGCATTCAGCGGCAAGCGCGCGTAAGGCTCCACCATATGTGAGAACACCGGTGGCGGTCGTCGTCCACAAAAATCGATCCAAGATGCATGAAGCGAGATACCCGTGCGGCGCAACCGCGAGGAGAAACCAAGATGCCATGGACACCGGATGATGTCGCTCTCGTGCAATAACTCGAACTCGTTGTGGTACAACGAGTAGCACCTCGCCGGTGTTCTCGTTGGCCCAATAGCACGACCGCCGCGATCCATCGTAAGCCCATGGTGGGCGCGCGTCACGGGTCATGTGGTGGGTCGCCATCCGGGAGAGAGCAGGTGCGCCATTGTCTCAATGGTTGGGCCCAATGCGGAAGTGCTCCCAACTCCACAACCGCAGGAGCACGTAGCACACGACTAGGTTGCTACCAGAGCCGCCATGCCAAGCGGCGTCACACAACCCTCGGTATGTAGCGCAAGGACGGTGATCCCGGTGTAGTCGGCATCGGCTCGGCCCGCGTCCCAAAGACTCGGCGACGCGGATGAAGCCGGGTTCACAAAATCGCCCTTTGTGGTTGGAAACAGACCCAACCAAAGAGTGGAGAAGGTAAGCAACGAGATCGTCCTAACGACGCCTCAGTGCACCTGCGGGCATTCACCGAATCGCCTCGGCCAAGCCCGAGGGGCGCCACGTGCACCCTCCGCAGAGGTTGGCCAAACCGCCCTCGGTCGACCTTCGATCCGCTCCTGAGGGCGGAACAAGCGGCACACCGGATCGGAGACCGGTCAAGAACGAGACATCCATTAGGGTGATCGTCATCTCACCCCACCGAAAATGGAAGGTGTGCGTCTCGGCCTCCACCGGTCCACAAGTGCGGACAACGGTGGCGTCTAGGTGAACCCCGTTGGAAGGACACCATCCTCGCAAAGGGCAACAAGCCCGCTCCCGGAGGAACGGGCGTAACGATCGCCTAGCGCCCACCGCCCCTCCCGCCCAAGCGCCAGGCGGAGGGCCATCCACGCCACGGATGAGCCACGCTTGCACCGTGGTCCTCATCGTAGAATTGTTCTAGTAGCTCGGTAGAGACATGACTAGCAAAACATACATAGCGAACATTATCGACAATGTGGCTAATTAAACATAGAAGAATGTAGCTAAATTAAAAATTACGATAAACCTACTGCGTTAATAACGTTGAAATATAATCGAGAGAGCAAGCGAATGAAAAGAAAAGAATGAGCAGAGGAGGAGCGAGAGGATCGAATATGAACTTAGCGGAAGAACGATGCGAAATAAAATCGCGCGGTCGCTCTCCAATATATCTGGCGAGCGCGCTCGGGGGCTCCAGGCGCTACAAGCGCTACCGCACCAACAGGCGGGCGGGGGTGGCAGCGCACAAGGTGGCTGCGCGTAGCGCGCGCGCACAACACAAGGCTGATGGCGGCCACACAGGCGCACACCATACTGCCGCACATGTATGTGGCTGAGGAAGGCGAGGCCACAGCGCGTGCTCAGCATGGCGTGGCGCCACAGCGCGCGGCGCCACAGCATGGCCATGCCGGCGTGCGTGCGCGCAAGGCGTGGCTCATAGCCAGCGCGCGCGTTAGCGCACATAAGCAGCGCGGGCGCAGCCAGCGCTCGCGCTACAACTGCGCAACAGCCAGCACATACGCCAGTACGCCGCCAGCAGCCACGCTGGCGCGGGTCATGCGGCGCCAAGCTCGCCCGCGCGGCAGCGCCAGGCGCGGCGCGCGCAGCGGCCGCGCACCGCCGCCACGCGTCGAGCCCATCATGTTGGCCGGCGCGCTCGGCGTCAACGCGGGTTATTTTGTAAATTCAACGAAACGCTGGTCAAAAACGCAAATACGATATCAAAATCGGCCGTATCGGCCAAAAATTCCTTCCTTGATACGTAGAAGTAGACACACTTGTACGTATCAAAGAGTGTCCTTTCTTGCCGTGTGCATACGTGGGTGCACCAAGAAGTAGACGTTACTGTGCTCTCTTAAGTTGTGCACCAAGAACTAGACGTGGCCAAATGATATGATATTTCTAATTAATAATCGAAATTGCCTAGAACGTTCTTCAATTGAAATTTAATTTCTTACCAAACTAAGTACTACTAGTCCAGACACATTAATTACCGGTTGTATTTTGCAGGAGATATCAACGCCAACCAAACCGCAGCAGGAGACTTTAGCTTCGGCTTCGAAAATGGCAGAAACCTCTCCAAACAGTCTAGCTTCGAAGCAGTTTATCGAAAAAACAAAATCTATGTATAACTGAAAGTCAAAAGCCACTCGAAACAAACTTCTCAGGCTTTTTGCGGGATGGGATACCATTTTGCCACTAGAAGATCAAAACCGAACAGTCTGACTTTCAAAGCAGTTTATCGGGAAAAATAAAACAAAATCGCCGTATAACGGAAAGTCAAAAGCCACTCGAACTCGAAAGATCAAGAAAATAACCCGCCAAATGCCACAGCTTAAAAAGGGGCTTGCAACCCTAGCCCACTGTTCTCCTCACCACTCCAACCTCCAGGAGGCGCTCCTGCCCCATCTCGCCCGCCGCCGCCGACACAAACCACCGGCCCCATCCTGTCCAGGCGCCACCTCCCCATCCCACCCATCGTCGGCCCCATCCCGCTCTGGCGTCGCCTCCCCATCCCGTTTGCCGCCGACTCGAAGCGCAAGGTCGCCACCGCCATCTCCACCTCCCTCCGGCTCGGTGCCGCTCATTTTCTCCAGTCATGCTTGTTGAAGGGCGGCGACCAGCTGCGACCCGACGCATCTCCGCCGGACGTTGCCGCCCTCCCAGAACTGGATGCTGCCACAACCATCCCTCCATGTCGGCGCTGCCCCCAAGCTTCGACTCGTTGCCGCCTGCAGGCCTCCGCCCCCCTCCACCACCTCCGGTACAATTCCTCCCTCCATTATTTCTTCGATTTCTTCCTTGAATCGTGATTGTCTTGGTTTAGATCCGTGTGGGTACTCAATATTCATGACATTGCTATTTCATAATCATGTAGTTATTCTTATATTCTTTAGAAATCTGATATACATTCTATACTAATGCTACTTTACTGAATACAAATCAAACTCGGTGCAAAAAATTATTGGTAGAGGCTCTACTACTTAAATCCATTGCTTCATAGATGCTCAACTACTGAAATATTCAAGTCTATAAACATCACCAAAGCTGCTCGATCCCTAGGGTAGGAGCAAGCAGATTATTCTGTGCATGCATTGTGGCTCTCATATGTGTTTTTGTTAATGCTTTTTATGCAGTCTGTAACCTGGGCATCGTAGCAGTCTGTAAATTTAGATTCTTGTGTGATATACATAATATATGCAAAACTCAGATGTCATCAAGTGCAAACTGATTTGTATAGATATGTTGAATTCATTATTGTAAAGGTGGAGTTCTAGAGCTTTTGATTGTCTAAATGGATGTAATTTTTTAAAGCAAAATTGGCTATAGGACACCGAACTTTTGTGTCATTAGCTGCTACACACCCGAATTTCTTGTCTTTGCCCAAAGACACTATAATTTTGTAGCCCTTCGTTGTTGGACACTCCTCTCACTAAAATAATATATCCAGCTGATTAGGAGAGAGAAAATTATAAAATGATCGCAATGTCCTCAATGCCCTCAATGCACAGTGCCTGGCTTGGTCGATCGGTCTAGTTGAATCATCTACACATAGTGTCTGGCTCAGTACGTCCACCAAACATAGGATGCAGCGGTGGATCACAACGATGGAGGCGGGGATGAGCAAAGTTAGTGGCGTGTGAACGCTGGGCAGAGCTGGTAGCAGTGGGGTCGACGGTGATGTTGGCGGTGAGCCAACTGCGGTGGCACCATCCTTGCCCTCATCCTCGACGGCGTCGTCCACATCCTCAAGAAGCTCCCACCGGTGGGGGTTCTTGAAGGACCTCCTTGACCAGAGCACGTCCGACAACGACAAGAATCCACCTTCACCCTCTCTGTCGTCGCCGGTGTAACACCCTGGCTATTCGGAAGCCAAAATGTTACCTAAAGAGCTAACATATGACCAAATTACGGAAGAATTTAAAATGTAATTCCGCTAAGTACATATAGAGACCAACTTTAATAGTAGCATACCATCAACATAATATAATCAGGGAATATTAAAACAAACCACTAGCAGAATTTAACAGAAACATAACTTGGAGAGAAATAACTTACAGTCTTAAATTTATTTATTACAGTTCCTCGGTTAACCAATGAGACATAATCGAACTTATTAATGAAGGAAAACTATGGTGAACTGGGTGAAATATGCTTGTCTACTCCCTCCCAACAAAGCCATCATCAACGATCACCTAAGTAAATAAAGAAAACAAAAATGAGTCGAAACTCAGCAAGTACAGTAAACAATTGAACATTCAAGGTTATGAACTAGTCAATCTCAATACGAAGTATGAAATTATCTCTGAACACTTATGAGTATGAATGGAATGAATTGGTGTATTGGAAGGAATGGACTGCATATATGCTCATACCGGTATAACGAGTGACACACCCGTCGGTGCTCACTTAAGCCCGTACTTAACAAAGTTCGGGGATCCAATCACCGTATGAAGAACGTTTCATACGGGCGTCCGAAATTACCCACATTGGAGTGGTGGGTCTTACGTGCCCATACTTTAATTGATGGGTCTTAACAATTCCACTCTCGTGGACGGAACACGAACAATGAAAGAATGGAATGAATATATGCAATGAGTGTCACTACTTTCATCCACATGGATTATCAGCTAAGAACGAATGTATATCATGAAGTATGAACATGGTTCATAGAAATAACATCGCATCAACAACATTCAACTGTATATCATGAAGTATGAACATGGATCATAGAAATAACATCGCATCAACAACATTCAATAGAAATCAACATGTCTTAACACATTGTACTTGCCTTCTGCGATGTGACGTACTAGGAGGCAACGAAGGTGCTCATGCACTCGCCGCCTACACGAATGCGTATTCAAAAATAAGAACACATCATATGACGATGCTACCAGTGATCTACAATAACCACTTAACTACCCACTACAACGTATGGACCCAAACTGAAAACATACAGTTCACCCATCTAAAACAGTTCTGGACAGCGACACAGAAAAACTCATAATTAAAGATCTGGAACCCGGAATGACATGAATCCAGTGCCCAATGAAACTTAACGAGCAAACCTACAAAACTCTAGTTTAAAATATTTTCTAATTCTGCCAAAATATTTGATTAAACAACAGTTGAAAATGCCTGACAGACATCTGTCCAGACAATCAGAACATCAACGAAGAATATAGCATAACTTTTATTCTATGAGTCCAATTTGAGTGTTCTTTACCAATCTGGAAAGATAATAAAATTATCTACAGAAAATGTTTTGGGTGAAAAGTCTGAATCTGACTCTAAATAATTCATATTTCACCAAACAACTAAACTGACAATTCTCGCTAGGTTTCTCGGGACAGCAATAATGAATATATCATAACTTTTAAACCACAGATCGGAATTTGGTGATCTTGGTGGCTAACAACCGTGGCTACAATTCTCTAGGAGGGGAGAACCTCCAGATCGGCCTGTAAGAGGTCGAAACCGGACACGTAACAATCTGGACACTTTTTGTAATCTCAATTACAGCATGCCGGTTCAATCCAAATCATCAGTTTTCCTCCAAACAATATCAAACAACGAATTAGACTCTTCGTTACGCTTGAAAACCTGCAGGGAGATGTTGATTAGCCTCCCGAAGAACCCCCCCCCCCCTCTTCTTCTTCTTCTTCCTCCCTTCAATGGCCGGCCACTACGGGGAAGACAATCGACCGGAGGAGACGGCAGGAGGAGGCGGCTTCGGGGAGGACCTTGGGGGCAGCGTCGGGGATCATCGGGGGCTAGCACCAAGGGAGGAGGCGTGCAAAAGGGGCGGGAGGCGCCGGTTTGGGGTGTGGGGCTGGCGGCTCTAGGGGGAAAATGGGGGAGGGAGAGGGAAGATGGGGGCCGGCTCTAGGGTTGGAGGGGGAGGTGGGGCGCATGGGCCTTGGGCCTAGGCGCCTCCCCCTCCTTGGCCCATCCTTGGCCGGCCATTGGCCGGCTAGGGTTGCCCCACCCTGGGCCGGAGGCCCAGGGTCCAAGATTTTTTGAAAAAATTGAATTTTCTAAAAATTCTCCCTCCCGAACAAATTCCTCTCAAAACGAAATTCGAAGTATTACAGCCGGCCCTCAAGAAGAATCCCTCCCTGGCGTCGACGAGGGGCAGCAGGAGGAGGAGGCCAACACACGAGCGGCTCTACGAGGAGAGGCTGGTGGAGATGTGGCGGCGCACGTTCCTGCCATACCAGCAGGGGCTGCTCCTTGGCCGCATGAACACGACGCCAGAGCTCGGTGGCCTCGACGGAGCCAGTGGTGTGGCTGATGAACCGAAGGCTCTAAAGCATGCGCTTGGCATCGGCGCACGACCAATTCTGCCATGCCTGGATGCGCCGCCGCTCACGCGCCACTATCGCTACCTCCCGCTGTAGCTCCGTCGACGTAGGCTAGCGTGGCCAGGGCGGCCGCAGCCATGTGAACTTCTTGTGTATCCTTGACGACGTCGACGAGCTCCGGTTCATGCTCCGGGCGGCTCCCCCTCCAATGTGTGCCCCCCGTCGGGTGGCGCGGCACTGGTGGGTGTGACATTGTGCACCACTGTGGACTCCTCGTCAAGCTCCAGCATGACCTCGACCAGGCCCCCTGGAACAGTCTTGTCCGGGAAGCTGTGCGGGACGGTGGTGGAGAAGAAGGGCACAAATGCGGTGATGATGATGGGGGGGGGGGGAGGTGGCGCTGGGCGAAGGCAACGATGGTGGCACGATCGGGGGATTGGTAGCTGCAGACAACCGGTCCTCCCACGGTCATTGCGGGAGGAAGAGGATGGCCTCGAGATGGCCCAGCGCACGCTGGCGAAGTGAACGTGGTAGGGTGGACTGAGGAGATAGGAGGCAGCGGTGAGCGCCATGTGGTGCGAGCCCCGCAACGAGGTGATCGTGAGGGAGACCGTGTTGACGACATCAAGGAGCCTGGTGTGGAAGAAGGGAAGAGAAAAAGAATAGGAAAGAAGGAAGAAGGAAACCGGAAGAAGGGAAGAGAAGAAAGAATATGAAAGAAGGAAGGAGACCGAAAGGGAAAAATAGACTTTTCACTAACATTCTCTCTCCTCTTCAGCTCAGAAATGATATTTTAATTCCCTCCATGTCCTACAACAAAGAGCCATAAAATTTTAGTGTATTTTGGCAAAGTTACATATTTTGGATGTCCAGCAGCGAATGACACAAAACTTGGGTGTCCTCGAGCAAATTTTGCCTTTTTTTTGAAAGTCCCATGTTTTAGTGCCTAGTTGTAAATTCACTTGTCTGCACGGAGGATAAAATTGACCTCGTATCTATTTTGCAAATGGAAAAGTTTATATGTGAAGAATTAAATCCAAAAAAATTTCATTAGTTGGTAAATTTTTTCCCAAAAAACATTGGATTCAAAGAAAACATTACTTCGAGGAAGGAAAACATTACCTCTCTGGGTCGCAGCCTCATCCCTACTTGTCCCAGATCTGTTGTTAGTGATCAATATTTATATTGCCTTTCAATCTTTGTTAGTGCATTTCGATCAATGAATTGGTCGCATGCATTTTTCTGACAGAAGATTCATAACTTCATGTGTGTTGGATGCATCATGCATCCATATGTGGTCATGTGTGTTCATGTGTATGCAGTCCAGAGTTAATTACTTGGTTTCTTGTTGCCGACTCATGAGTTCAATTACAAACAATTGGCGAACCATTTCCTCGAATTGATGTATTGGTTGGAGGATCGCAGAGAAAGCTATGATAACAATGAACTAGCAATGATGACAGACCGCTTGAAGTATTGAAATATATATCCCTTTTTAATGCAAGTTCATTAATCCGCTAATACAAAATTTTGAAATTCTATAGTATTGATTACATATGCATATACATTCGAGTTTTCAATATTTATGGGAAAAAACTTTGTAACATCCCAAAAATCCCATTTTGGGTAAGTGTAATAAAATAAGTAAGGAAATAAAAATTTAGGCATGTTTATTTGTGGGGAAAATATTTTGAGCATCTTATCGAACTATTGCATAAATCATATAGTGAAATTACATACAAACAACAGATTGAATGAATTTTTGAGAAAAATACATAACACATAAATTTTGGAAATTTTACCTAATGAACTAGACTGTGTTAGGAGCCTCCACAAAAAAATTATAAATTTTGGATCCCTTTTCATACATTTAAGAATTCACCAAGTTCTCAGCCTTTTCTGAAAAATTCAAAGCCTAATTCGAACGCCGAACCTTTGGGCTGAAACCCAATTCGGCTCATCTTCGCTCGCACTTGCTCCAGCCTGCGCCTGCGCCTCACGCGCTCTCTGTAACACCCTGACTATAAGGAAGTCAAGATGTCACCTACCATCTCTACTCTTCACATGAATAACATCAAGTAGCATAACAAAATGAAGCGATTATTGTGAATATATGAAAACAAGCATTCATCCTCAAGTCTTAATCAATGAAATGGAAGTAAACAGTTCAGCAACATATGGTAAACACGGCCATGTTGGCTTATTACAAAGCAACTCAAATCATAAATAAAGACATTAAAAGTCCTCAAGTTGTTTGATATAATATAGTGAGTGCATCGTGATGAACTACCCTCCACAAGATCATTCCTCCTTGTCATTTACCTAAATAAGACAATAAAGCAAGAATGAGCCAAAGACTCAGCAAGCAACTGTATGTAACAATCAAGCATACATTGCGCAATATATCACAATCATAATTTGAACAACTACTGGAAACGAATTTATGAATGGATGAAGTGGGATGGTGCATTGAAGGAAATGGACATAATGCAGCATATACCGGTATAGCGAGTGAAGCACCCGTCGGTGTTCACTTAAAGTATTCGTATGAAGAACGTTTCATACGACTGTCCAACGTGGCCCACATTGGAATGGTGGACTCACGTAACGTGGCCCACATTGGAATGGTGGACTCACGTACCCATCTTGGAATTGATGGGATTTCAAATGCCCATTCTGGAATTGATGGGTCTTACCAAAAATAATGAATGCATGTCATGATCATCACATGTCAATATTGAATAGTAAACATAAATGAAAAGAACACATGGCATTCATCTACAATTACGAACAAATGTAAACATTCATTCACACATCATACATGACATCAAACATTGAATACAAATTACTTATTCGCCATGCAAGAACGGGTTGGGAGGTAATTGAGATACCCCACCACTCACCGCTTCACCGCCTACAATATAAAATAATGGAAATGAGGACAAGCGAGTATGAAAATGCTACACGTGTCCTCCCTCAATCTCTAACCAAACTAACCAAATAAAAGTTCAATTTGATCAATCTACCCAATCATTTCAATTAACCCCAATCTGGCAGTTTTACTAGAAAATTCACCAATAAAAAACCGTAAGTCCAAAAGACCTGAAACCAGTGCTCAAATTTTCTTAACTTAACAGGCTACAAAACTCTAGTTGATGGTAAACTCTAATTCGGCCATTACAGAGGTCTAACCATCCATTGAAAAACTATAACTGCAGTCTGCCCAGAAGTCTGAACAGCCCTAAAGAAAATGCTATAACTTTTAAACCACTGATCCAAATAAAGTGATTTTTATCAGCCTGGAAACATGGTGAAATTAACTTCAAAAACCTAGTTGGGTGGCCGACCTGATTCTGACTCTAACTAGATCAAAACCTAGGTGCAACCGACTATACCCATCAGTTCTGACAGACAGACCAGCGCGTAGTAAAACAGCCATAACTTTTAATCTACTGGGTGAAAATTCGTGATCCAGGTGCCAAAAGAAAGCTAATGAAATAAGGAACAAAACTCTAGAAGGCGAAATCATCCAATTCTGCCTCTAAGACACCCAAAACCGAGTTGCAACATACTGTACAGAACCGATCTACTAACAGAGATTACACAATACTATCAAAAACATGGAATCGACAACTCTAACGCAATCAAACAGCGATGGGGTCTCTCGTTACCCTTGTAGACCCGAAGAACGATGAGGAACAACTTCCCAAAGCCTTCCCCTCTCCTTCTTTGGCCAGCTCCAACTCCACGAACCCGATTGGAATGAAATCGCTCATGGCGGAGGAACCAAGAGGAACACTTGGAAGACGGGGTGCGGCTCGGGGATCTCAATGGCAGCCACCAATGGAGAGGGAGGCGCCTAGGAGGAGGGGAGGAAGAGAGGCGGCACAAGGGGAGGAGAGGCGGCTTGGGGGAAAAGGGGAGGAATAGGGTTTTGGGGGAAAGGGTGCTCCCCTTTGGCCGGCCCCTAGGTGGGCTGGCCGCCCACTAATGGGCCTCTGGGTCGCGAATCGCGCCCAAAGGTTGCTGATATTAACGAATACCCCGACGAATGGAATTTTCAGCTGAAAACAATTTCTTTCGCTCTCTCAGACCTCTTTCTTTCTCCGATCATTTCCGAGTATTACGCCTCTACCCCCTTAACAGATTCGACCTCGAATCTAATCAACGATCCAACGGAAAGAAATAAATCTCGGAAATACAACTTAAACAATTTACCTTAAACGAATGTGTCGGGGTATTGCTCTCTCATGCGGGACTCCAACTCCCATGTGGCCTCTCTCTCGGTCGATGCACCAAAGAACTTTGACATACTTGAGGTCTTATTCCTCGTAACCCGCTCGATTCTTCCAATACCTTCACCGCCGGACTCGAAGGTAAGGTCTTGCTCGACAATCAAAGGCTCTAAAGGGATGACATGATCCGGGTCTCTCGAAACTTTCTAAGCATCGAAACATGGAACACGTTGTGAACCCCACTCATAGAATCGGGAAGGTCCAAGCGATAAGCTAGCTTCCCAATTCGTACCACGATTGGGAAGGGTCCAACATACCTTGGACTAAGCTTTCCTTTGGTGCCAAACGCACTACGCCTTTAGATGGCGATACTCTCAACAGAACTTCGCTCCCACCTCGAATTCCAAATCTCGCCTTCGACATCAACGTAGCTCTTCCGTCGGCTCGGCGACCAACAAATTTCGCCTAACCTCGCCACTCTAGCCATCGTCTGCTTAACCCGGTCGGGACCCAAGATCGCCCTCTCTCCAACCTCATCCCGGCTGACAACGGGACTCGCACTTACGCCCATAGAGAACCTCGTGTGGTGCGGCTCGAATCTTGGAATGATAATCATTGTTATAAGCAAACTCTGCCAAGGCTAAATGCTCTTCCCAATTACCTTTCGAGGATAAAACACAACACCGAGCATGTCTTCTAAAGTCCGAATGGTGCGCTCGATCGTCCATCTGTCTGGGATGAAAGGTCGTGCTAAGACGGAGTTGTGTGCCCAATGCACTCTGCAAACTTTCCCGAATTTGGAAGCGAACTTGGCGTCTCGATCGAAACAATGGTCTTTGGCACTCCGTGCAAGCGCACAATTTCTCGTACATAAAGAGGAGCCAAATCGCTTGCAAATTGGTTGTACGAATAGGAATGAAATGTGCGAGACTTCTTGAACCGGTCCACAATTACCCAAATAGCATCCTTTCCTCATTGCGTGCGAGGTAAACCAACCACAAAATCCATAGATATATCGTCCCATGGCCAAACCGGTACCTCCAAGGGTTGCAATCCTGCTGGTCGCTTGTGCTCACCCTTGACCACCGGGCACACCCCACATGAAGCCACATCTTGGCGATATCAATTTTCATCCGTTTCCACGAAACTTTTCTTTAAATCTTTGTACATCTTGGTCTCCCGGGATGTACGGTATAAAAGTCGATGAGCCTCTTTCAAAATCTCCAATTTAACTCGAGACTCTGTGGCACACAAAGGCGCCCTTTAAATCGCAAAGAATCAAATTTGTCCACACCGGTGACCACCTTGCCCTCGCCGTATAACGCTTCCTCACTCGTTGGAACATCTCGATCTTCTTTGTTGTGCTACACGCACCCGATCCTAAGAGTGACTCTAAAATCAAGCGAGTCTCGATGCATGCGGTACCCGCAGCGAAAAGAAATATCCATACGCTCAAAATCAGCAATAAGACAAGCGAGGATAGGAGGTGTCGCCTTGCGACTCAAGGCATCGGCTACCACATTAGCCTTGCCGGATGGTCTTGAATAGTAAGATCATAGTCCTTGATCAACTCTAGCCATCTCCTCTGCCTCAAGTTCAAGTCCTACGGGTAAAGATGTATTTCGGGCTCTTGTGGTCGGTGAACACATCACAAGATTCGCCATACAAATAATGGCGCCAGATCTTCAAAGCATGAATCAACTGCAGACAAGCTCTAGATCATGGGTGGGATAATTACATTCATGCTTCTTGGTGCCTCGATGCATAGGCAATCACTTTACCATCTGCATGAGTACACAACCAAGTCCAACTATGGGCGATCTGAATAGATAGTGAATCTCTTCCTGTGCTCGGAAGAGTAAGAATTGGGCGATCACTAATCTATCTTTCAAAGAGCAAAAAGCTGCGCTCACAAGCGTCGGACCACTGGAACCTAACACCTTTACTCGTGTCAATGGGACATCGGTTTAGCAATGGTTGAAAAACCCTCCACAAAACGCCGGTAATAGCCACTAAACCCGAAAAACTCCTTACTTCTTTAACATTGGTTGGTCTCTTCCACTCAACCACCGTCGAAATCTTACTAGGATCAATCAAATACCCTTCCGATTAATAACATGACCCAAAAATCCAACTTCGAAATCCGAACTCACATTTCTTGACTTGGCATAGAATTGATTCTCTCTTAAAGTTTCAAGTACCAACCGCAAATGGTGGGTGTGATCCTCCTCGACTTGGAGTAAATCAAGATATCATCTATGAATACCACAACGAAATCATCAAGGTATTGATGCGACATCTTATTCATGGCTTCCATGAAAGCTGCGAGGAGCATTCGTTAGTCCAAAAGACATAACTTTATACTCATAATGACCATACCTCGTAGAAAGCCGTTTTCTCAATATCCCGCTCACGAACTCGAATCGATTATAACCCGATCGAGATCAATCTTAGAAAAATCTTAGCTCCTTTCAACCGGTCGAAAAGGTCATCAATGCGAGGCAAAGGATATTTGTTCTTCACCGTCGCTTTGATTAAGCGCCGATAATCTATGCACATCGCCACCGCCATCTTTCTTCTTAATAAAGAGAACAAGCGCTCCCCAAGGCGAACGCTCATTGAATCATACCTTTGGACAGCAGTCGTCCAATTGTTTCTTCAATTCTTCCCGAAATGGCCGAGCCAAGCGGTGAGAGACTTGGACAAAGGCCGAGTCCGGAACAAGATCAATCCGAACTCCACTTTCCTCACGGAGGCATTCCGGAAGTTCTATAGGAAAGACATCGGAAAACTCCTTCACAATGGAATCTCCTCAATACGCCGCAAAGAATCGGTCTTTTCATTGAGGAGCAAAGTAATCCGATGGTCGATGCACGACGGCTAGGGAATAGATTAGCGAACAAATACCGAATCGACGGTGCGGCGCCTCGAATACCGGTTCTTCACCTAAGGAGCTAGCAAGGTCACCGTCTTCCGAAACAACAGATCTTGGCACGGTATTGGAATAACCACCCATACCGAGGATAACATCGAATGGTGCCAATTGAATAACCATAAGATTCGCAGTGAAAACCTCATCATCTATCGGTATAGAACAACCGGGACAGACGGTGAGCTAGAAATAAGTCCTCTGAGGAGCCGACTACTACTTGACTCGAAATAAGTGAAAACTCAAACCCACTTTTCTAACAAACTCCAAAGACACGAGCGAGTAAGTAGCCCCGAATCAAACAGTACAAAGGCATCATGCGAATCAACAAGTAAAGTACACATCACCACATCAGTCGTCCCAAGGTCTCGAGGGTGGGCATGGCGTAAACCCCCGATGCACGATCTGAAGACGCACCAACACTCTGCGTCGGAAAGCCGGAAACAAATACCGGAGGAACAAGCGACGGAGGTGCGGATGGTGCGGGATTCAATAGAACCTGCAGGAGGCGCGGAGTAAAAGCTGCAGTGGACCCCATCTTTGGAGGGTACTTGTGGTGCGAGGCTGCCGTCAGTCTGGCCAACCTCTGTGGAAGCCGAAGGAAGAAGGCTGCTGAACGGCTTCCATTTGATGATACTAGCCGGATTTTGCTTGCACATCGAGGACTTGTGGCCCTCTCGACCACACTTGCCGCATGTTCCTTGAAGGAACATTCAAGCTCGATGTCCGCTCACCACACCGAAACACTTCATGCCCCGACACGAGCAGGCGCAATCAGGGCGAAAGATGAAGGGCGTGGCGCCAAGAAGAAGGCGCCATCTTTGAGCAGACGGGAGGGTTGGTTCTTGTGAAACCTCTTAGCGGTGGTCATTGAAAAGACCCACCACCACCACCGAACTCCGCCCGGCCACCGCCGAACCACCGTAGCTGCAGAACCACTAGCAACATGCCCTTGCGAAGAAGGAGCTCTTTCCAACTCCATCCTCTAGCTCGCTCAACCACCGAGCTAAAGTCACGTGACTGTTGCTCCCGAATCTGGCGATACTCTGATTGAGGCCCCAGAACCTCTTAGCCTTCTCTTTATCATCACTTGCCACTAGGTGGGACAAAGCGCACAGTTATTAAATCCGCCTCATACTCGATAATCTGAGCATTTTCCTTGCACATAGGTCGGAGGATTGCTCCATCTTCTCGATGAAGGAGTCGGATAAAGCGTGTCTGAACCTCTCCACAAAACCTCCCAAGTAACAAGACCACGTCTTTGAGTCTGGAAGACAGGACCCCTTCCCACCAGATGTCGGCTGGCCCTTGGTGAAAGGCCACAAATCGCGCCTTCTGCGCGGATGCCACTCTAAGGCTCCAAGCGGCGCTCCATGTACCTCAACCATCCGCGGCTGAACGGTGTACTGCTCCGTCAAAAGTGTCGAGACGGCGACATCCACTCACGAGGCTCATCCTAGCCTCGGGTGGAACAAAGAAGAAGAATGTGTTCCGCCACCGGTCAAAGCGGCCGCGAGAATGGCCGCTTTGCAATTGTTGGCGGAGTTGTTGATTCTCCCTTAATAAGGTCTCGAATGAGATCGTGGTTGCGGCGGTGGCTCGACAACGAGGCGCAATGAGGCAATCTCCTCGATGCAAAGCACCGGCCAACCCCTCGACGAAGGCGATGTAGGCTGCGGACGCGCGCCACGACCACCATTACGGGTCGGTGGGCGACCACGACCACTACCTCTACCTCTAGCCATCTATGAACAACACAATGAAAGAAAATCAAATACATAGCTCAACGAATCGATAAACAAATTAATTGGGACAAAACCAAGTAATTGCGGAAAAACAATGGTTTACCCAACCCTTCCTATTGTGCACAGTGTGTCATTTTAATATTATTACCACGGACCTGAAGCCCGCTCTGATACCAACTGTAACACCCTGACTATAAGGAAGTCAAGATGTCACCTACCATCTCTACTCTTCACATGAATAACATCAAGTAGCATAACAAAATGAAACGATTATTGTGAATATATGAAAACAAGCATTCATCCTCAAGTCTTAATCAATGAAATGGAAGTAAACAGATTCAAAGAACATATGGTAAACACGGCCATGTTGGCTTATTACAAAGCAACTCAAATCATAAATAAAGACATTAAAAGTCCTCAAGTTGTTTGATATAATATAGTGAGTGCATCGTGATGAACTACCCTCCACAAGATCATTCCTCCTTGTCATTTACCTAAATAAGACAATAAAGCAAGAATGAGCCAAAGACTCAGCAAGCAACTGTATGTAACAATCAAGCATACATTGCGCAATATATCACAATCATAATTTGAACAACTACTGGAAACGAATTTATGAATGGATGAAGTGGGATGGTGCATTGAAGGAAATGGACATAATCAAGATATATCTGGTATAGCGAGTGAAGCACCGTCGGTGTTCACTTAAAGTATTAATATGAAGAGCGTTTCATCGATTGTCCAACGTGGCCCACATTGGAATGGTGGACTCACGTAACGTGGCCCACATTGGAATGGTGGACTCACGTACCCATCTTGGAATTGATGGGATTTCAAATGCCCATACTGGAATTGATGGGTCTTACCAAAATAATGAATGCATGTCATGATCATCACATGTCAATATTGAATAGTAAACATAAATGAAAAGAACACATGGCATTCATCTACAATTACGAACAAATGTAAACATTCATTCACACATCATACATGACATCAAACATTGAATACAAATTACTTGCTGCTCGCCTTACTAGCGGGTTGGGAGGTAATTGAGATACCCCACCACTCACCGCTTCACCGCCTACAATATAAAATAATGGAAATGAGGACAAGCGAGTATGAAAATGCTACACGTGTCCTCCCTCAATCTCTAACCAAACTAACCAAATAAAAGTTCAATTTGATCAATCTACCCAATCATTTCAATTAACCCCAATCTGGCAGTTTTACTAGAAAATTCACCAATAAAAAACCGTAAGTCCAAAAGACCTGAAACCAGTGCTCAAATTTTCTTAACTTAACAGGCTACAAAACTCTAGTTGATGGTAAACTCTAATTCGGCCATTACAGAGGTCTAACCATCCATTGAAAAACTACAACTGCAGTCTGCCCAGAAGTCTGAACAGCCCTAAAGAAAATGCTATAACTTTTAAACCACTGATCCAAATAAAGTGATTTTTATCAGCCTGGAAACATGGTGAAATTAACTTCAAAAACCTAGTTGGGTGGCCGACCTGATTCTGACTCTAACTAGATCAAAACCTAGGTGCAACCGACTATACCCATCAGTTCTGACAGACAGACCAGCGCGTAGTAAAACAGCCATAACTTTTAATCTACTGGGTGAAAATTCGTGATCCAGGTGCCAAAAGAAAGCTAATGAAATAAGGAACAAAACTCTAGAAGGCGAAATCATCCAATTCTGCCTCTAAGACACCCAAAACCGAGTTGCAACATACTGTACAGAACCGATCTACTAACAGAGATTACACAATACTATCAAAAACATGGAATCGACAACTCTAACGCAATCAAACAGCGATGGGGTCTCTGTTACCCTTGTAGACCCGAAGAACGATGAGGAACAACTTCCCAAAGCCTTCCCTCTCCTTCTTTGGCCAGCTCCAACTCCACGAACCCGATTGGAATGAAATCGTCATGGAGGAAGAACCAAGAGGAACACTTGGAAGGCGGGGTGCAGCTCGGGGATCTCCAATGGCAGCCACCAATGGAGAGGGAGCGCCTAGGAGGAGGGGAGGAAGAGAGGGGGCACAAGGGGAGGAGAGACGGCTTGGGGGAAAAGGGGAGGAATAGGGTTTTGGGGGAGAAAGGGTGCTCCCTTTGGCGGCCCCTAGGTGGGCCGGCCGGCCCACTAATGGGCCTCTGGGTGTGACTGCGGCCCAAGTTGCTGATATTAACGAATACCCCAGACGAATGGAATTTTCAGCGAAAACAATTTCTTTCGCTCTCTCCGACCTCTTTCTTTCTACCGATCATTTCCGGAGTATTACACTCTCTCTCTCCCTCTGATGTGCTGGGCCCGCACATCAGACATCTTCTTCCACCTCTCGCTCGAGCGCTAGCGCACTGCTCGCCCTTGCCTGCTCCGCCGCTCTCCCGTGGTTCAAGACCGCCGTCCACCGTTTTGGAACCCATCTACCCCTGTCACCTCCGCAGCCCTCACCCATGCTATTTGCCTTGTTGGCGTGCTATTTTCCCACACGGACGGAGAAGCCAATCGCATCTGCAAGAATCTCGCGCAACTACCGACGTCTCGTCGTTTTTCTCACGCCAATACCCTAGCTACTTAAGCACTGGAGCACGCATTGTAATCCTCAGCTCGCCACGTTCCATTTCACGCAAACCCGAGCTTAATCGCTCCTTGGTATCGCGGGACTGCTTGCGTCATCTTCAGCGCTGGTGAGCGCGCCTCCTCAGCTCCACCATTTTGGTGTGCTTCCTCCTCCACCACAAGCATGTCACTTTCACCCTTGAGCTTTACTCATGCTCCCTCTATGCTTAATGCAACTTCTGCAGCCTCGTAGCATGAACACGGTCGCCTTCATCCTCAACTCCGGCGCGCACCCGATCTTGCTAACACGTCCCCGTCGCTTTAGTGAGTTCGAGCTGAACCCTAGCGTGTCACAACATGTTACATACCTCATTGTTGCATTCCCCTCACTCAACGCAAGAAAACTCCCCAGGAATCCGAGCTGCACCTTCATCTTTCTTGCTCACGGTAGCCGCCGCCATTTCTGTCCTTCTTCAAAGCCCGGTGAGCCTCGATCCTATTGCTTGCGTATACACCATCTCAAGGACATCAGTGAACTAATGTGACACTCCTTGTAGCCTCTCCATCGCTGTGAAGAGTTGTTGCTGTGAACCTCCTCTGCACCGTCACTGCTCGTCATCGACAAGCCACTTCAGACCTTCCCCGACCTCATCTTCTTCACCCTCGTGATCATGGTGAACCACTGGTCCTCGCGCGTGCTCATTTTATCAAGGGCGAGTCCCTAGCACCCCTTTCCTCTTAGCCACCCATGGTGCCGCATCGGTTGCATGCCGTCGGCTCACCTCTGGTGACCCTAAGTCCTCGTGCCTACTTCGTTAGCATTGCTTGGACTCACTGAGTCCAACACTCCCCTCCTTTAGCCCAGGGAAAGCCTCCTATGTGATGTCCGTGGCATGCCTGAGAGTTTCCTCCGCTCCTCACCACCTTGACGCCACCTCCGACCATCTCTGTCGCCGCCACCACCATCCATAGCTTCGCCTTGCTCCCCTCTTTCCATTCTGCTACTCAACATCACCATTCTTCACGCCATTCGCCGCCGACGAGCTCTCCATGGCGCTCGGTCGTGTGTGGCTCTATTCCTCTCCCCTTTTTTCTCACTAACAGTGGGTTCACTCGCGTTTAGAATTTGGTTAGCACTAATGACAATGGTTAAGTATGCTAAGTCGCTGACAAGTGGGCCAGCGGAAAACATAATAAAAAAATCTAATTTAAAACATGTTTAGTATATAAAGTCACTAACATGTGGGACAACCCGCTATTTCTGGTTTTAAAACATTTTTTTATACTGAGAGACTGACATGTGGACCTTAGATCAAAAATAGGGTTAATCATTAGTTAATAATTAATGAATCTATGGCATGTGGGACCGCCTTTGTTTTATAAACAAAATCAAGAAAATAGAAAAATAAGTCAATGACAAGTAGGCCCCAAGTAGGCCCCACATGTAGGTTAATAAAATTCAAAAATATGAGAAAAATGTGCTTTCTCTATTGGAAAGTGTAAACCTCAAAAGAACTCGAAAAAATACACTTTCTCTGTTAAAAAGCATAAAGTTCAGAGAATACGCTTTCGATGTCACCCTTTTTATTAATTTCGGGATTTTCAAAACTGAGCTAAATTCAAACCTTATTAACTTTTGCATATAAACTCCAAATTGAATCAATGTTTTTTTTCTAAATTCATTTAAAATCATGCTCTGTATTAATATGCAAAAAATATTTGGACTTTGTTGCTATTGACATTATTTTCCTATAATTAATTTGCTATCGGTTCTTTTTTAATAGACATCGATACCTCGAATGAAATTTTCGACCATCCTTCATCCTCATACTCTGAGATACCATAGCAAGGCAAGCACCTCCTTCGACCATGTTGATCGCATTATTTCAATTATTGTACTTCTTTTGGAATAAATCTATTATATATGCGCGTATGTTTGCTTATAATTGCTATATTCGTAGGTAACAGTAGTTATATTCCTATTTAATGCATGGTCCTTCTTAAATATTGGTATTCTTACTATTTTAGCTATTATGTTATGATTTAGGCAATAGATGATGCCGATTTGGGTATTTCGAGTGCAAATATCACACAAGTGCTTAGCCGGGCTCTAAATTTACTAAAATTGAAAAATAGATGAATTGTTGAATACGAATTTGGGAGATTTTGAAATGATGGTTCAGAGGGATTCACCTCTGTCATTTTGTATATAAAAGAAAATGAAAAAAACTTAGTTTGTGATGCAGACTAGTTATATTATAATCTGAAGAGTGTGGGGGGTCTATCTCACAAGTAGATAGGGGGAGATCCTCGCTAGGGTCAATTAAGGACCGAACGTCGGTGAATCATATCTGAGCCTAAGCGTACAACCACATGTGCTGGTATAGGACAACATTAGCTAATTAAGTCATCGAAGACTAGCCTTGCATGTTGGTAGGCCGAAGTAGTGCGAACATGACCGGGTAGGCATGCTCGAAGTGGCTTCCTTCACTACGGTGTCAGAGACGAAGCTTGCTGACACAATGGTGAATGACTCACTAAGATAGGAGTGTACTCAGGTGAAGTGAGGGTATTCATTCGCCAGACTAGCGCAAGGTTAGGACTAGGTGATGTAAATGCTTCGCTACGTGCTCTATACTGCTTCCTAAAAAATCGTAAGCGGTGATATCGACGGATGCTAAATAAACTAGACAATTTATATACTGTGGGTAAAGTTGTACACCTCTACAGAGTGTAAATCTATTTAAATAGCCGTGCTCACAGTCATGAGCATCCTTAGTGACGCCTCTTGGGTATAGTATCTACTTTTGCAAAAAACAGTCTTATTAGGAAATGTTGGGATTGATACTTTGATGTTGTTTAATTTGAGTGCTATGTCTATGGCTGAAAATAAAATATTAATCGCAGCCAAGTAGGGTTATGATTTGTTATTTATCAAGTTACTTACTTAATTGTTGTTTCTTATCTATTTAACTGCTCTTTAAACTTCCGTTGCAAAATACTATGTATTGATATTGCAAATAAAATTTGCTTAATGTTGAAAACAACTTGTAGCATAGAGCATCATCCCTTGTTAGCCAAGCATGCATATAAACTTTGTGATACATTACAAGTCTTGCTGAGTACACAATGTACTCAATCTTGCTTAAATTGTTGTTAAGAGAATGTGGATGATCAAATACCGGACGACGCCTTCTTTAGTCCCGGTATCGGGGGTATGGCGACAAGTCTTTGTAGGATTTATCCTTGTCAGTGCCTGAGGGTTTGGATAAGCATACCGCTGGACTTTTGGGTTTTATTTAATATGCTTCCGCTGTTTAGCTTGCTACTTCTAATACTTGTTTTTTTTAATTTGGCTGGTCGGCCGTGTAATATACACTTGTGATGTAACCGCTTAATTTATGTATCATATTTGTTTCATGTTATATGCAAATTGTGTAAGGATGTGTATACCAATGTTGTGGATACGTATACTAATAACTGGTTATGGGACTAGTACGGTACACACACGAGGGTTTCGGGTATTCAACATCCGAGGTCTGACAAACTTTAAAAAAACAATCATATTTATGCTAAATCAGTACACAAACATGAGTTTTAGACGGCAAATAGTGCTGATTATTTAATTTTGATTTTCGTTGATTTTCGTTTCGTCGCATAAACTCCAGAAACTCCGAGCCTCCTCTAAGCTCGGGTTTGTGTTTTAAACCTCCGTTCAGTTTTTGAATCCAAAAATTCAAGTTGAATTCACCTGTTTTGGATTTTGGACCGCTTCCAAAATCTTGCCAGCCCTAATCTTTTGGGCTAACCAAATTTCTCACGACCCACCTAAGTTTTCTCCCATTTTCATTCTTCCCCCTCTTCCTGGGCCAAATCTCCCGGTCGGCCCATCTCCTTTTCTCCCGCCAGCCCGGCCCGCTCATTTCCATACCTTTTCTTTTCCACCAAGACAACCCACTCCCGACGGCAGCATTCCTTCAGAGGCCGACTCGGCCGCCCATCTCTCTCTTCCCCGTTTCCTTGCCCGCATCGCCGCCTCTTCTCTCTCCCTTATCCCTTTCTCTCGTTCGCATCGCCTCGAGCGCATCGTCTTCTCCCGACGCTGCCTCACCTTCCCCATTTCCCTCCCTCGCTCCGCCGGCCCTTCGTCTCCCTCGGCTGCGCCGCCTCCGCCGACCCCTCCTTCTCCCCTCCTCCCGTGAGCCGCCGCCTCCGTGCTTCTTCCTTACTCGGCCTAGCTCGCTCGGCCCGCTCCATTCCCCACCTCCACCTGCTCCCCAAACGTTGCCCCCACCGCAAGTCGCCTCCACCTGCAGCGCGTCGCCTCGCCACCTGCTCCGCATGGCCGCCAGCTTCGTCCTCGCGGCACGGCTCGACCGGTCCAAGGCGGCACCCGGTCAAACCTGTGCCGCCCGGTCCGTCGCCTCTTGGTCGGCGCCCGTCCGTCGTCCTCGCAGTCATGGGCCGCCACTCCGTCGCCATACCGCGTCCCCTCCGCACCGCCGTGCCGTCTGCTCCACCGACTCCGCAGCGCCATACCGCGCCCACGTCGACGCCCAAGCCGCCAGATCCACTGACATCATCACCTCCACCAGCTCCCCTCCTTCCCGGGCTAATAAAAGGGCCAGTACCCCTCTGCCTCTCCCCCATCGCCTCCCCTCTACCGGGTAAGTCCCTCATAGTTGAACTTGGCTTCTTCCCCCTTCGGTCGATTATAGCTTCGCCGCCGCCGTCTCTCCCTCGGCATTCCACAGGCCCGGAGCACCTCCCTGGCGCCACTTGCTTCTCCGACTACCGGCCGCAACTCCTTGTCACCAAGGATCGCCGCCACCAAGCTCCTCCCCGCGCCGCCCTCGACTCCGACCTCCTCCGGTGCTTCCCCGCCCCATCAAACCCTCGGTAAGCCTCCCCTCCACCTCCCCTGGCTCCCTCTCTTTCCCCCCTGATCCTCCCCTCTTCGGTTGCCGTCACCACCATTTGGCCCCAGTGCCCGACCACCCCGGTCAACGCCAGCCCCTCCCCGACACCATTCCTGCCGCACCACCACCTCTCCTGGCCTCCTTCCTCCACCGGCAGCCCATTTTGCTAGCCCCGTCGTCTCCCCAGTCGTTGATCGCCGTCGGCAGCAGCCGCCCCGTGCACCCCTGCTTCCCCGGTTAGACCGGCCCCCAAAGCCCCTCTTTCCCCTTCTCCCCGTGCTCAGTGCATCTCTCTTTGGCTGAGCCTCCCCCTTGCCCTGCTCCTCCTCCTTGCTGCTCTCTCCACAGGGCGAAGGCCCCATGCGTAGTGGCAGTGAGTGTCGATCAATAGCATTGAGCCTCAGTATCAGTGATTGTTGATTGTTGTGAATGTTTTGCCTCATCAGTTGAACGCTTGATTGGTTGGCAGTAGGTTGTGTTATGACAATTTGAAATCTCGGTGACAATGTTGTTGACAGTGAGTAAGGAATTGTGAGGGTTGTGCATTGCTTCTCTAGTTATTGATTGTTGTTGATTATCGTCTGTGATTCTTGCTCATCAATGTCAGTAGAAAAGTTTATCAGAAGTTTGTGTTTTGAGCTGGCAATTGAAGTTCTGTATTGTTCTAGCATTTGAGTTCCCTATTAGTAATCTAGCAATTTGAAGTATCAGTAGCAATTGAATTAGTGTGTTAAGCTTGCAATTTCTGTATAATTGGTCAAATGGTTGAATCTATGTGTTAATGGCAATGTTTGACAGTAATTTGAATATCGGTACCATTGCCAAGTAATGTATGTTTTGTGTCTAGCATTTGAAATTTTGTGTAAACCGGCAATGGATCATTTGTGCAATATTATGACCTTCGACAAACTGAATTGATTGATTTGGTAATTGTGAATTGGTTCATTAGGTTGATAGTTGTGTGGCTTGCATTTGGAAAGTCTGTGTTAAATCGATAGCTGAGTTGTATTAATATGTCAATTGAGTTTTGTGTTGTAGAAATTGCAATCATTTGTAATTCATCTGTTTCGATTGTCAACGTTTGATTCGTAGTTGCTTCCCCAGATCGTAGCGGTAGCAATAAGGTTGCAATCGATTCGACAATTGAGAATTTATGCAATAAGGATAGTAGGATGTATTGCTGGTAGTAAATTGATTATTGATTAATTGTCTGTGATTACTGATCATCAGTATAAGTGTTTTGGCTGTACATTAAACTATTGATTGTGATCCTAATTATTAAGGATAGCTTTGATCTTCAATAGCAGTATTGTCTATTGGTTTTGTTAATCAATTGTTAGCTGTTGGTTAGTGTTTCGTCAGTAGGTCAATGATTGTTGGAAGTAATTGTGTTTTGTGTAGGCTGGAAGTATTAATTGGTTTATATTGATTGCTTTATCAATTCATATTGTTTGGCAATGATTTGTGATTCTGGCATCGATTATTTGGCGATGGAATCTGTGTCTTGATTTGGCAGTAGGTTGTAGTAGTAAGTTGAGTAGCTGGCATTTGAATCATTGAGTATTATCTGGCAGCTAAGATTGGTATTGAATTGCCATTGGATTATGTGTCGATCGGGAATCCTAGATTTGGTATAGAACCGGTAGTTAAGTTGCCTTATCGTCTGTAGAAGGATAGTCTTGCAGTCTTCCAAATCCGCAGTAGAGCATCCCGGCAAAAACTCCTTCGATCTTACCCCCCTTTGTATCCTCCCTCCTGGTAGAAATTCTCTGTCATTCCTCCTTTTGCTCAACTGGACGTTTGACTCTGTCAAACATTCTAGTGTCGCTCAAACCCTTCTCTCAATCCCGTCCTAGTTTCAAGCAAAGACGCCGACCAAGACTTCGAAGCCCTGTTCAATCAGGCTTTGAGTAAGATCAAGGCCACGGTAAAATAGCCCAGGCGAGTTAACACTTTGATCATATTGATCCTATATTTTACGTAAATTATATTCTTTTAAAATATCAAATTGGATGCTTTAATTTCCTATGTAAATGTATGTCAAACACCTTAAAGTAGTTAAATGTCTACTTGTTGATTAAATAATTATTATACCATTTCCTTAAAAATTGAAATCCCAAAATCCTTGTCACCCTATTAAATAGCTGGTAACCTACTAGTTATAGGTCGTACTTAAACACCATACTAGACTTGTTTAAGTACCAGGGTAATTTCACACCAAATCATCATTCTTTAATCATGATAATTGTTTTGGGCAGTCATTGGGGAGAATGATTGAATTGGTTGGATAATTTGTTTTATACCCCTCCAAAACCCTAAAACTTGCTAATACCCCATCTGGACGGATGGAAGGGTGGTGAGTGCCGTTGAGCACGAGAATGGTTGGTATGTAGTAAGAATCGCCCAGATGATCTTAAGGACTTAATCCTGTGACGACCTCCTATAGCAAAATAGTACAACCACAAGTCTCTAATGGTGTCGACCTGGCTAACTAATTGATGTTCACCGGTACGCGCTGCACCATTGGGGGACTCCCCTTCACCGTGAGCCCATGAGGCTACGGGTTGGGGTATGTGACTTGCGGGACCCTAGGTGCAAGTTGCATGGCGCAAGAGGGGGTCTGGGTATAGTGGTTGTCGGGTCCCACGGGAACGAAACCCTACTCAGGTAAAACCTTAGCGGGTGTGGCAAATATCGAGGGATGCTTTGTAAAGGTCTTATGGTAATCTCCTCTTGATTCACATGTCTACGGAAACGTGTGTACATATCAAGCTGATTATCTCTTGTGGGTAAAGATGTACAATCTCTACAGAGAATAAAAGCTATTGAGCAGTGTGCCTACTACAGTCCGCAGGCGGCGTAGGAACTTACAAGATATAGTTCTATTTTCAAAAAAATTTGTGGATGGGTTGGAAAATGTGCGGGGCTCATCTAGCCCTTGATTTGGACTTTCTCTGGGTATCCTTACCCAGCGTTGGTAATAGGTGGGTATGACCACCAACAAAAATATAAGCATGAAGGTGGAAGTAGTCTCTGCTTTTATTAATTATTGCATAATTAATCTCTTTAAAAATGTAATTTGGTTAAAAAACTAAGTGATATGATTTTCTAATATCTGTATTTGTAAATGTTGTTTTACTCAAATAAAAGAACTCTAGCCATCCTTGTTAAACCTTGCATATATATTATTGCATCTGTTGTGTCGGCTCGCGAGCACGGTAGTTGTGCTCATCCTCGCTCTTTCCCCAAACCCTTAGAAACAGGAACCCTGGAGCTATCAACTACAACGAGGATTCAGAAGTCTGAAAACTCAGGAATCGTTGAAGCGTAATTTAGTCCTTAGCTGTTCTAGTCTCACACCAGTCTAGCTGACTTCGTCGGTTCTTGTGTATCTTCTGTATTGTTTGAAGTTTTCGAATAATATCGGGCGTACACGGGTTCCTCAGTCACTTGCCTGCGGTAAGATGTGTCCTCATCCCTTTGCTTCCGTTGTTGCTTTCACTATCTTTTGTAATGTATTTATTTGGTATGTTCGGCTTTTATTGTAAAAATTGACCCGAAGTGGTTTATGTAAACTCTGATGTGTAAATTAATGAATGAAATGATTTTACATCATATATGATTTGATTCAACAATGTGCCTGTGAAGTGTTATCTACTGATTCAGAGAATAGTACAATATTTTCACAGAGAAATCTAGAAGGAGAAATCCGGAAGCCCACAAGCGTGTGACCCCGGCTGTCCCCGCCGGCGCTTCGACGCGGTATGCAAAGCCTGCGGCCTTGCCCTGGCAGGGGCCCTGCCTTTCAGAACCATCCAGATGCAAAATCCAAGGGCCTTGTAGCTAGCGCAGGCATGGGGCGACGTCGTCTGCAGTGCATGGTCGTGGGTCTCATGGAAGCGATCGAGGAGCGCCAACACCCCTAGCGCCCGGTGCGTGCACCCGTGCATGATCGGCTATGCATGACCTCCGGCCTGGCTCTGCGCAGTGCACTGCGCCCATCAGCGGACCACAGCCACACGATTCGATGCTTGACCTCGCCTGCGCCGTGCAGTCGTGCCTACCCATTACCTAACACACTCGCTGGATAATATGTACATTTCAGCATTTCTTCGTCTCAGTGATGCTACATGATTTGCCATGAGCACGCACAGGTCCACTAGCCGATGTTGGTGGGCTCCACCTCCACGTCTGGGCCGGGTCGGGCCGGGCCGGCTTTACTGAAGGCGGCCGGCCCCTCCGATTAACTGTGCTATGCTCACTCATTGTCACGTCGATGGCGTGCCTGGATTGGATGGGGCCGGCCGTGTCTCTCTCCACTTGTTCGATCCGCTGACCCGTCCTTTACCGATTCAGAACGGATCCAGATCATAGTTATAAATCCCGGACTGATAATGGACTGGTCGTATGAAACTCCTATACTTTTACTTCTCATGTATCGTTTAAATCGTATGATGATATATATTTATTAATTTGAGTATATTTCAATAATGATTATAAGATACCTCAAAGTGAATTCTATAAAAAAATTCATTAAAATACACTTTTTATTGCAAACTTTGTGTATATACTTCTTTTTATATATGAGAAAGGGTATATAGAGAAAAAAAATAAAGCTCTCCAATGATTTTTCAATCAAATCACATTAGAGTATCTTCTGATTGGTATTTAAGTATACCGAAAGTGATAAATAAGTATAATATATTCCTTTAGAGCATGTAATCCCATGTTCAATCTACAACTTAAACAAATATATTATATTTCTTTTATCACTTTTAGTATACTTAAATATCAATAATAAGATATTCCAATGTGACTGATTAAAAAATTTCCATAAAATACTCCAAGATACGCATACATAAAAGAAGTATGTACACAAATTTTGCTATATATATATATATATATATACTGGTATGATACTCTTGGGAGTACATACTCACACTTCTAATATACCACTTAAACGAATATATTAGACTTCTTTACCACTTTCAGTATAACTTAAATATCAATTATAAGATATTCCAATATGATTTGACTAAAAAAATTCATTCAAGTCTTTTTATTTTTGCTATATACCTTTTTTCATATATAAAAGAAGTATGTATAGGGAAATGATGTTGCATGTTAGTGAACTCTAGTACCACATATCTATATCATAAATCTTGCATGCGGATGTGTGTAGTTGAGAGAGAAAAAAGGTGATGGGAGTTAGAATTACAATGCCCATGCTAGATGAATGGTGAAGATATGTGGTACTAGAGTTCCATGGCATGTTTAAACCCCATCATATATATATAATACTTTCTACTTCCGGGTGTAGTTACTCATACCTTTGATATACCACCTAAAAGAACTTGACATACTCATTTATCACTCTGGGTATACTCATATACTAATTATAAGATACTACAATGCGAACCACACAAAAAATTTGTAAGGGAGTTAATAGTTTTAGCATATTTTGTAAATATCTTCATATTTGCATGAACATGTCCTTCAGCTTTGTCTTGAAAAACCATTTCATTTGATGGGTTTCGTAAAAATTGGTCTCATGAGCGAAGCCCGGCTGGGTCAAGTAAAACCATCCAGGTCCGTTGGATCGATTAAAGCCCGGTCGAGTCGATCAGGTTTTACAACTCGACCGGGTTTTTTTTTGGTCAATTGCATCTCCGATCTTATAAGTGTCCGACCCGATAAAACTTATGGATCTAAGTTTTTCCGGTTTAACCACCGGTCCGGTCGGTTTCATACGCGGTGCTTCGGAAATTCATCGGCTCACGCCGCGGTCAGTTATGTTATCCCCTTCGCAGTTTGCGTAACTGGCCGCGGCCGGCCGGAGTCTTCTTTAGCTTTTCATCTTTTTTCGCACAACGCGTGACGAGGAGGCGCCATCATATCTGCTCGTGCGTACACACGCATATGCTTCTGCGCTTCTGCTCTCGATCGTATCAACATCATCTGCTGCTGCATGCGTCAGTTCGCATGGATCATGGTGGCCGTGTATCGAAATAAGCTGCGAATACTTGTTCGAAAAAAAGCTGCGAATACAGTGCACAGTACGAGCTAGATTTCTAGCTATTATATCTAACTTTCATTGCTGCAGCTAAATTATTAGCATGGATTCTACAAGTTATATACTAGATTAGAGTTGTTGTGAAATATCTAGCTAGGGGAAAGATATTGATTCCTTAATTCGTGCATGACAGCGTGAGTGAACATCTTCTGTTCTAGATGCGAGCAACACGATCGTGCATGTCAATCAAACCATTGCCACCTCCAGCTCTTCTCCTTTGTGTGCTAGTTAGCTAGGTGTGGCCCAATTAAAGGCGACCAAGTGTCTTGGCAACGTCCACGTCCCTTCCTACCCTCGGCAGCAACTTTTGCCGGCCGGCGACCACGGCTGGAGGGGCCTTCACGTTCTCCTGATCTCTCCCCGATACCGCAATACATACGTACCTAGCTACTCTCTGAAGTCTGAATTAACAGTGTACAATCTTATTAAACCTAACCTGCATGGAGTAATGGACAGCCAGCTGCAGACTGCAGTGATGACAAAGTTAATGTTCATGAGTGGAGTGCACGGAAGCAAAAGCATGTACAGGTATGCATGCATGCCGATCCGTCTGCACTTCTGCACACAATGGCTGGTGCTAGGAGCGCTGAAAAGCTGCATACGCAAGCCTGCGCTCAAGACTAGTTGTCGTTGACATGAACTGATAATTCGCTGTTTCTTTCTGCAGTGTCAGTTTATATATGGACATGACTCAGCAGCTAGCTAGCTATAAGATAATATATACAAGGATCATTCTACACATGACTTGCAGCCAGATTTCTGTTTTTAGACTAGAAAGGCTGAAAGGGTGGAGATCTTAGTTCTTTATTATTCAGACAATTATTGGTGGCTCTTTGGTCAGTGGCAAGAATATTTGCTAGTGGAGAATTTTGCGAGAAAAGGGCAAAACATAGGAACGTGGCAAAGGATACATAGCACTGATAGGCAGGGAGGCGTCTGGGTGGGATGTATAGTTGTAACATATATATGCTAGCTTTTCTTCGCTTCATGAGAATAAATCTAGCTAGCTAGTACTCTAATGAGCTGTTTCCCTCTTGATCTAATCAAGCAATGTGGAACTAGCTAGATCATGGGGTAAGTTTTAATCTTTCAAAAAGAGCCCTAGGAGTTATTCGCTTATGATACTTATATCACAACTTTTTTTACAGTAAACATAGAGAAAATTGCTTTGTAGGACCCTCAACTTGCGAGGTTGTGTCACTTAGCTCTCTAAATTTGCGTTGAAGCGAAGTTTGTTAGATGCGATGCCGGCGACTTCGTCCCCTCCGAGTCCGGTGAACTAGTCGCCACCCTGTTCTAGCCGTGTTTATCGACTCCGTCACCTCACGCTGACAAAAATGGATTCTTTAGGCACGGAACGCATACGTGCTCATGTCTTCATTGGAGCTCTCTGTAGCAACTTGTTGCCGTCCTCGCCCTTACCTCCTCTTATTCAGTCGTGAGAGAGAGAAGTACATTCTTAGTGCTAAAGCAGAGGCATATTACTTCTATTTCACACAGCGATTCGCCAGCTCATCCTTTTCTGTTAGCAAGCGGCGAAATGGACTTCATGCAGGGTAAGTAGCTTCTGCTCTGGCACTGGAAATATACTTGTCTCTCTCTCTCACGGCCTGGCTCTCTCTCACTCACGGCCGACTAAGAGGAGGCAAGGGGGAGGACGGCGACAAGCTGCGACGGTGGAGCTCCGGCAAAGACGGGAGCACGATGCATTCCCGGGCCCGAAAAATCTATTTTTGTTGGCATGAGGCCATTTGGACGATGAACACGGCCGGAACGGGGCGGCTCCCAGTCCCCCGGATTTGAAGGGGACGAAGTCGCAGACATCGCATTCGACAAATTTCGCTTCAACGCAAGTTCAGGGAGTTAAGTGGCACAACCTTGCAAGTTCAGGGACCTGTAGTGCAATTTTCTTGTAAACATATATCACATCTTAATCTACAAACTAGTATACTACTTCATCATATGGCACCAAACAAATTCTTAAGTTCGTCAAACTGAAGATTCCAATTTCTCAATCAAATCCATAAACTGTCAGTTTTCGGATTGAACAGTCCACTCAAGACATTCAATCTATCGTATTATTAAAATGATAGAAAAAGTGTTGGATCCTAGACTTTAAATACCATACTAGTCTCATGATCTGTGGCTAGTACACACATCCACAACATTGATATTCACATCCATATACAATATACATACAACATAAAACAAATAGAGCGATAAACTTAGCGTTTACATAACAAGTTACGGCCGACCGCCAAATTAAACTGCAAGTCTCAAGTATCGAAGATAAACAGCGGAAGCGTATCAATTTATAACCCAAAAAGTCCAGCGGTGTGCTTATCTATCTGATCGAACAACCGACAAAGACAAAACCTTAGTAAGACCCATCACGTACCCTTCGGTATCGGGTGCGAAGAACGCGTCGTCCGGAGTCGGTTCATCCTCGTACTCTGATAAACAATTTAAGAAAGATTGAGTATATTTTGTACCCAGCAACTCTTGTAGTGTATCGCAATATAATATAAATGCAAGGTTATCAAAGAATGCGGCTCTATACTACAAGTTATTTTCAGCATTAAAGAAGTTTAATTTGCAATAATGATATGTAATAATTTGCAACAGAAACTTTAAAGAGCGATTGACAAATAATGAAATAACAAGTATCTAACTTAACAATAGTAAATCACAACCCTCCTAGGCTACAATATCGATTCATTCTCAGCCATAGACATGACACACACATCAAACAAATCATCCCAACATTTTCTGACAATCCGTTTTTGCAAAAACTAAGACTATACCCGATGTGACTACACTGAGCACGCTCATGACAGTAAACACAACTATTTAAATAAATTTACACTTTGCAGAGGTGTACAACTTTACCCACACTGATGCGACAATGGGTGTTCCGATCTTTCGATGAGAAGGATAATTCAATTTGGGTGGAGACGACTCTCAAGATTCGACTACCAATCGTACACGACCAATATGCCTAGTAACCACTGAACCAACTCCGTGATTGTTATCAATCTTGCTAGAAGCACAATCGACCTGACCACGAAAGTCTATTTCTGCATGCAATCAAAAACACACAAGAACAAGATAATAAGCAATCTAAAATTGCAAATATGATTGAAATACTTAATAAGGTGGGATTCTAAAGTGGTATTATGGTTGGTCTAATCGACACAAGCCAACACACGAAGTTGCAATGTTGCTAACTTTTAACTAAACAAAATCTAAAAAACTAGAGGGGTGCGGCTAGATTAAATAGGCGAGGGGGAGCCGTACATAGCTAGGAGATATGGGGTTGGTACTATTCATAGTACTATTCATATAAACAGTACGACCGTGAACAGTGCGTCCCAAGAGAGAGGGCGCCATGGAGGTGGCCGGCCCAAATAACCTAGAGTGGTGGCTGTCCTTTGGGCCCAATATTTGATACAAGGCCCTCGGCCCAATTAAAGTGAGGTGGTGTAGCACCATATATATGTGAAGCAAATTCGTCGGCCCGTTGGAGTAGAGTTTGATGCAGCCGAATCGGTGAAAGTAGAGTAGCTCGGTTAAAGGTGGAGTAGTGGTCGTATCCGGAGGGTTGATGTCCTCATCACACATGATGTGAGAACTCTAGTTTGTTTTATATCCGATGACACCACCGCTCACAATATGTTAGTAAGCAGTCTAGAGTTTGCAATGAAGCCTTTACATCACCTAGACCTAACCTTGCACTAGCCCCACGAATGATACACCCTCACATCACCCGGGTTCCTCCCGTTTCAATGAGGCATTCGTCATTGTATCAGCAAGCTTTGTTCCTAATGCATCGGTGAAGGGAGCCCCCTCAAACAACTTTTCTTGGATTGCTCGTAGTATTGCGGCCTACCAACAATCAAGGCTAGACCTAGATAACTTAATTAGCTAAGGTCGCCCTAGTTTAGCCATGTGATTGTACACTTACGCTTAGGCTGGATACACCTATGTTCGGTCCTTAATCGACCCGGGCGAGGATCTCCCCCTATCTACATGCGATATACACCTCTCACATTAGTAAGTTCATAATATAACCCGCCCACATCAAAAACTAAGTTTTGCATTTTCATTTTTATTCCAAACTAACAGAGGTAACCCCTCCAGACCAACATTTCAAATTCTCCCAAATCCATACTCAACTTTTATTAGTTGTTCAAATGTAGTGAAAGTAGTGCCCGACTAAGCATCTATTCGATATTTTTAATCGAAATACCCAAATCGACATTAGCTACTGTCTAAACTACAACCTAAAGGTTACAATAGTAAGGAAATCAATTTGACTAGGAGGAATCATGCATTCAATATGAATTCAACTTCTGTTACCCACAAATATAGCAATTTTAGCCAAACATACACGCATACATAATAGATTTTCGCAAAGCGAAGTAAAATAATTAAAATAATGGGATCAACATGGTCAAAGTAGGTGCTTGTGTTTCTATGGTTGCTCAGATAATGAGGGTACTTGATCGTCGATAATCTCTATAATATCCCAAAACACTTTAAAGAGAGAATTAAAAGAGTTAGTAGGGTTTTCCAAAAAAGTGACAAAAACCTGGGCCATGGGCTTCCAGTCCATGGCACCAAGGCCCAAGGTGGGTCGGCACCATCTGAATTTTCTTTTTGGTCGGGGGGTTTTTAGCTTTTCTCCGGCAACCTGGGCTTGGGCCGCCGCCTGGTGGGAGGCCCATTAGGGGGGCCGACCAAGGGGGAAGGGTCTCCTCCCCCAAAACCCTAGAAACTCCCTCCCACTCCCCCTCCCCTCCCCTTTCCCCCACTTGGAGCCGCCACCCTCCTCCCTACCGTGCGCCACCTTCTTCTTCCCCTGCGCCAGATTTGTTCGTCATATTTGGGTAAGTTCCGTACATTTTTTGATCTGTCCACCTCTTAGAAGGTTGTAGCCCTTGGTCTGAGCTTTCGTTAGGCACCGAGATCATCTAATTTGGAGTTACGGTTTAGGAGATATGACCATTTTTGTGCAACTGTTCAGGAGAGCTGACGGGATTTGGCAGTTTGCTTGTCTGGCCATTATGAATTATTTAGAGGCCGAATCAGAACGTCTGCCCAAAATAAATATTGTAGATAATTCAGTAAGCTTTCCAAGTTGATAAAGAAAAAAAATTTAGAGTTGGAAATCAAAAGTTATGGAATTTTAACATGCATGTTACTCGTCTATCTCGAGATCCGGGACTGTCGGTTTGTTCCTCAGTTTTGATCTAGATAGAGTCAGATTAAGAACTTCCACACAACTAGGTAATTGTATCCCTTTAAATAATATTTCCAAGTTGATAACGATCACCTCCATTGGATCATTAGATTGAAAGTTACATCAATTTCTTTCTTTGCTGTTACATGTAATCTGGATAGATGTCATCGCTTGTTTTCAAGCATTGTTTAGGCCACTGGTTTGGCCGAATCAAAGAACCCCACCAACTAGAGTTTCGTAGCCTAATACATTAAGAGTATTTGAGCACTGGTTTCAAGTCATTATGATTCACATATATTTAATAACGATTTTTCTCGTAATGCTGATCGGAAGAAATGAAATTAAAATTTGATTAGTTAATTCGTCATTTTGAGTCTTTGGTTATGTTGGGGAGTTAGAGGTTTTGGTAAGACACTTGTAGCCACGTCATGTCTTGTTATTCTTATTTTGAATAAATATTTGTGTAGGCGGTGGGACGGTGAGTGGAGAAACACCGTTGTTGCCTCCTAACACGTCCACAGTAGCGGAAGGCAAGTACCTTGTCTTATCCTAATGAATGGTGATGATTGGGTGTGGATGAATTGTTAGTATGGCTATTCATGTTCGTATGCCATGTATATTTCTACATTATGATGTGATAAGAGTTCATTCCATGAAGTTTATTCCGTTCATACATTTGTTTCTTGTTGTCCTGACGTGGAAAAATTGTAAGTCCCATCAATTCCAAGTATGGGCATGTAAGACCCACCACTCCAATGTGGGCAATGTTGGCCACCACTCCAATGTGGGTAACCCGGACACCGTATGAAATGTTCTTCATACGGTGATTGGATTCCCGAACTTTGTTAAATACGGGCTTAAGTGAACACCGACGGGTGTGTCACTCACTATCTGGAGTATAAGTTGTGAGCGATCCATTCCTTCATTGCATTATTCTATTCCATTCATTCTCATATATGTTTAGAAGTTTTTCACAAGTAAATTTTGATTGCTTTGTGTCGGGACCCAAATATGCAAATCTGGACCCTCTGTGTATTCTGCACTAGTCCAGGATCACGCTAGTGCACACAGTGTCAACATCGATGAAATATCACATCCATACAACGAATATAGGAATAAACGAGTACCTTTAAATAACAAATAATTGTTGGGACCTTACGGTCGAGTTTTACATTTATTAAGCCATGCAAGGCTGACAATAAAGAAATAAACTACAGCGGAAACGAAATAAACTCCAGTGGGCTCCCATCAATTTACCACGAACAGCGGCGATCAAGACCCTAACGATCAACCTTCGTAGAACTCTTCTTCAAAAGCGGTGACGACTCCTCCACTACATTGATTTATTTAGCAAGAGTGAGTACACACCGTACTCGCAAGTCATACCACAAAATGCATTTATACATGATGGCTTATTCCAAAGGAATGGCTTCTGTGGTTATTTTGCGGAAATGCAATATTTGCAATTGAATACAAGTAATAGATTGAAAGCATAATTCAAAACAAATAGACAGTAATAAGTTAACAATTGATTTCACAAAAGACACACAGTCTAATCAAGTTATTCACACAGCTGCACAAGTTATCTCACACAGCTGACCCTTCCCAATTGTTTTATGAAAATCTACAGAGTGTGAAATTCCCGAGCATGTCCATAACCGAGGACGCGGCTATTCGAATAGATTGGTTTAACACTCTGCAGAGGTGTACACTTTACCCACACGATACAATCGGTGGGGCGGCCTTGACCATAACAAAACCTTTCGAGACTTCATCTCAAACAATGACACTCCGATGTGCTTTCCTGCCGTCAATTTGTACACACTGACCCTTGGAACGACACACACCGTTGGACGGGGATGCGTGAATCCGTCCCGCGATGTGACATATCACACCTCCAAATCCATCACACGTTTAAATACAACTGAGTTGTCAATGTCAAGACTCCATAACTTACTAAGTCAGGCCCAGCCCATACTAGGCATGTGGTCGTACAGTAAGGCCCAGTTCGATGGCGCACAAAGTTAAGTCCTTAATTGACCAAGGCAAGACTTCCAGTTTTTTCCAAATCACAAAGTTTATATCACACAGTTCCACCATTCACACAGATCCACCACTTGCCTCAGTCTAAATCTTTTCCCACCCTGTTGATTAAGTGCAACACATGCCATCACGAGTAACAACACACAGCACACACAGTTTCATCACACAGTTTCATAATCACTTAGTCAAGTTTATAATTGCGACTCAGATGAAATGATGACTCGTGGCATGGCTAAGCAATCTAATCGTATCTAACCAACCCACGTTGGTGCTACGATAATACCAACTAATAATTAACCAACCTAGGGTGACAAAAGATCATGGCACACAATAGGCAATGTGGATATAACAAATTGGATTAATAACTATCACAAAAGCATTTAAATAAATACTTGAAATAGAATGCAATACATTGAAACAAAGTATTTTGAAAACTGGGTTCAATATGATCAAAGGTATAACTTGCCTTGGAATAGATCTAGATATTGGTCTTGGTCTTGAGGTGCTCCTTCTTCTGCAAAATTCCCCGAAGTATCGACGTCTACTCGCAAACGAGATAAAAAAAAACAAAAACAATAAATAACAGAGGCAAAACAACTCCAAAAATTCAAATAAAATTCACCATTAAATAGATCTTAATTTTATATGAATTTACAAATTTGAATGGGCTCAATCGGAGTTCGGATGCAAAAGATATGTGCTTTGGAAGATTGGAAAATCAAATAAAACCCTAATTTGGATTTTATTGAATTTCCCAAATTATATTTATAAAGGAAAATCGGATTATTGCGCAATGCTTGCGTCAGCTGAGAATTTCTGGAAAAAGAAATAGATTTAAAGAGAAATCTGACATGTGGGCCCCACATGTCAGTGACACGGCTCACGGTGGACCAAGTTCACCGAGCCTTTGGATCTGGGTCGAGGCTGAGGTAGTGTACCGCGTCGCGAAGTGGTATCGACGCTGGCGCCTATGAGGCTGACACGCACGCACATGGGCTGAGGTGGACGCCGACGCAGTCTGCCACATCAGATCGACGGCGGCGACGGCTCGGGAACCAATGGCAACGGCGAGCGGCGGCTCCTCGCCGGCGGTGAGTGGTACCAGCGTGTTCCCCGTGCTATTGCGCGACTCGGGGTGCCCTTACCGTGGCGGGCAGCACGGTGGCGGCCGTGGCGAGGAAGAAGCGGTGGAGCTTGGGTTTTGTCGGGAGGGTGCTCCGGCGATGCTCCGGCGACGAGGAGATGCGCCCGAGGTAGCCTGGGACTTGCTGTGCACGGTGGTAGAGTCGGCGAGGCAAGGGCGGCGATGCCGGCGGCGCAATTCACCGGAGAAGAAGCTCGGCCGAAAACCCTAAAACTCGAAATCTGTGGCTTAGGCGATCGGGGCGACGAGGGTGGCGGCTTTGGGTTGCGAGGTCCGGCGGTGCAAAGGGGTATTTATAGGCCCGGAGACGCCGAGATTTGGAAACCCCCAAATCGGGTCCGAAACGGCCGCGATTTGAATTTCCGAGATTCGGGGAGATTGAAACCGATTTGGTGGTTGATTACATTGGAGATAGATGCGAATAGACGGGGTTTAAAATGGTGGGGTTGGCGCAAGAAGATCGGACGAGAGTCCGTTGTCGTCTGCTGCCAAGCTCTGGCAATGGCGGCCGAGGCGAGCGACACGCGAGCGCGAGGAAGAAGAAGGCCCGCGGAGACGACGACCCTGTGACGGTCCCACCTGGCAGAGAGAGCGAGGGCGAGCGGGTGCGGCGCCGTGCGATGGAAATCAACTACCGAAGCGGCCTTGGCGGTGGTGAGAGAAAAGAGAGTGCGGCGGAATAGTGTTGGGCTTCGCCCGAGATCGTTCAAGGATTTTCTTTTGATTTTTCTTTTAAATAAATCCAGAAAATACAAATAGCCAATAGAAAATAGCAAATAACTTTGGAAAAATTCCAGAAAATTCTATAAAATATATCCAAGCATATAGAATCTAAATAAAATAGTTTTGACAATTGTTGATGTTGGGATTAATCATATTAAATCAGTTTGTCCTTAAAATCCATATTAAGCTTTTTAATTTAATATTCAAATAAATCCAAATGGTGAATTTTCTCACTACAACCATTTAAAAGATTTTTAAAGCTCTGAAAATTGGGATGTTACACTTTGTTCGTTTAATGTTTCTGTTATTCGCTAAAATACTTGCTGAGTCTATGGCTCATCCTTGCTTTGTATGTTTATTTAGGTAAATGAGGAAGAAGGCAAGACCTTTTGAGGGATAGTCCAGCACGCTGCACATCACTTTTATCAAACCAGAATAACTAGTGTTATCTTTCGGTTATGTCAACTATTTGATAAATTTCCAAATTGTAATAATCCAATTTTGGTAATGCCTACCGTACGTCTTTATTATGAATGTTTTCCATTTCTTCTCATGAAACTGTTAATCGTTTATCGTCGTTCCTTATGAGATATTGTTAATTGAGCCTGATTAACCTGATATTGTTGTATATTCTTAGTGTTTGTTAGATTTGCGTGACATCTTGGCTTTCGAATAGTCAGGGTGTTACAGAAATCTTGCACGATAAATTATCACCCATCAACACAGAACCACTTGGCGTAGCTTCATAATTCATGAACCAATCTTTGTTTGGACTCATGTGGAAAGTGCAGGACGTATGAAACTCATAACTAGTTTTAGAATTACAGACAAAGGTAACGAGAACAACTTGATAATAATCTTGCTTTGTAACAATGGTGGCTTTAGCAGCATCCCCTTGTTGATCCTTCTTGAAATTGTTATTCATTTTCTCCTTTTTCTTTACCCAATAGCACTCAGATATATCATGTCCATCTTTCTTGCACAACTTGTACCTACCTCTAGATTTCTATCTACCTTTGTAATTTGTACTCAAGCTTTTGCCTCTTGAATCATTGTTTGAATTCCTCTCCTATTGTCGGCCACGAACAATAGACCTTCTGCATGCGAATTTGAACTTTCTTTCAGAACCATGAGTTTCATCTTTTTCTTCGCATTCACTACATCATACACTACTACATAAAAGCTCATCACAGACGGTTCGTAACAGTCATCACAGACGGTTTGTGAACCGTCTGAAATGTTATGTCTGAGATAACAGGCGGTTATCACAGACGGTTAAAAAACCGTCTGTGATAACTCTTATCACAGACGGTTCCAACCACGAACCGCTCAGGATACTAGAAATCCTGAGCGGTTCGTTGTTGGAACCGCTCGTGATTACAGAGTATCACTGAGCGGTTCGTGGTTGGAACCGTCTGTGATTCTATAAGTCAAAGACGATTCTAACCACGAACAAATGCGCGATACTACATAATCACGCATTTCGTTCGTGGTTGGAACCGTCTGTGATTCAGAGTATCACGCAGCGGTTCATGGTTAGAACCGCTCGTGATGAGTCTTTAGACCTAATTAATTTTTATCGTATTTTCAGCTAGCCTCAGGAATTGCTAGCCATGCCCTCTGAAAACTAGCAAGCAGAAACATATCACAGATAATTGTTGACAACTCAAAGTGATCATTTAACTCAAAATCAAGTACAAAAGAATGTTTCAAGTATATATTGTCGCTAGAGTTACAAATTGAATTACAACACTCAAAGTGAATTACAATATTGAATCAATTGTTTCGAGGTCGTTCATCGGTGTCGACGGCGTGAAACTCTCCGGTGGTGTTAACTATGTCTGCATTGATGAAGCCACAGAGCTCCCCCCGAATGCGCATGACCTGGTCCACCTCGGGTGCATTTAACTCTATGTTCAAGCCCTGTCGCTAGCAGGAGTAAAGTAGTAAGCATATATATTTAAATTTATAATTAGGAGATAATTATTACGAGATTGACAAACCTGGGGATCGTGCGACCTAGAAGCAATCAATAGCTACATATGATGGCATACGTAGAATGCGCATAGGTGATCTCGTTTTTGCTGGCGGCACTGCAAAAATAGAATTACATATATATGTACAGTCAGTTCGAGACGCAATATTACCGAGTATGATATATGATTATTGTGTTGTAGCGCGTACCGGAAATCGCATCCCGTAACTCAGTGTGACGCTCGTTCCCTTGTATAAACCTCCCTCGGCAACATAGCCGATGAACACCCTACATGATTCAAAAAAGTTATCCTTGTCCATTTCAAACGAAGGAAGACTACAATAGAGTTATGTGCGGTGGAAATGAACATATCTGTCGAGTATTCCTTTAAGAAGGGTGAAGTCGTGATTTTTGTTGAGTAGATAATCAAGGTACAATACCATGTTCCTCTTTGGCACAAGAATTAGAAGAATCCAGTGGAACCTACTCATGTATGTCGCTATAGTCATAAATCTGTGTTGAAACGTAATTTGTATAGAAAATATTGAAGCACTTACTTCTGGTTGTAGGGCACCATTATGCAGTCCTTGTCGTCCAGAGCAAGCAATCCCATTTTTATGTAATTCTCGACGTAGGATGCGTCTTGGTTGATTGTTTGCTCAAAGACCACGTGTGAGTCGAAGAAACCCACCGGTTCTTTGATTCGATGGGCATATTTCATAATGTATCTGTACATAAGCAATGAGTTATGATATTTATCGGTATCACGTGAGTGTAGAAATTGATTGTACACATTTACAGTGTCCAGTATCGTAGAAGTGAGGCGTCGAGGGCAGTTAAGTTGTATAGGTCAAATAAGTCTTCGAAGCCCACGACGACGTGGCTAGGCTCGTGGAGAAAATGCACCCTCCCGTATCTGACGGTGATTCCAGTATGGGCCCCCTCCTCTCGGGTCTTGCGCAAGTACCAGTCATGCAAAGCTTGACAAGGTAGTCCTGAGCTCTTTATTTCTGCGCCGGAGATCAACGGACTTCCGAGGGAGTATTTCACGGGTTTGGGAGGTGCCTTAATGTTCTTCGATTTCGATTTCTCCTTAACGAGGTGACTAAGGGACGTCTTCCTGTGAGACGCCTTAGGGAACGATATGGTGATACGATTTTCTTGTCCCTTCACCGTCTTCTCGACGGGAAGCAATGTGGCGGCCTTCTGAAGCTTTGGTTGAGGCGGACTCATCGAGGGCCCTATTGGAGAGGCAGGGTCCTGTCGATATCGTATCACTGAAGGGTCCAGTGCGATGTCCTTCTTGGGCCACTAGATAAAAGTGTGCGTGGCATCCCCTAGTGTTCTGATTTCTTCGTTCGGGGGAATCTCCAGCGGAATGGCCATGAAATTGTCATGTACCATGTCCACTTGCACCCTGACGTAACCTTGCGCTAGCTGGGTACCGTGCTGCACTGCCCCTTCCTGGTATGGATACACCATACCCCGCCCAGCCTCAATAGGAATTGACCCAACCATCCTCACTTGGAGCTTGCAGGGCGTCGGCCCTTACAAAACGGTACACAATTAGCTAAGACGTCCTATAGGTCTATCTTTGGAGCATTCCAAAGATGTACATTACCTCGATGTCGTCGATCGATAATTGCACGTCGTCATGTCCAGAATTATGTGTGGACGCTTCGCTACTCCGATGTCGACCAGGACTTGCTCCCAAATTAATAGGGGCGGCTTGCGCCTACATGAGTTGATTTACTTGGTTCTGCAAGTTTGTTATTTACTCTTGAAATTTTTCAATAATCACATGTTCAAACCGAGCGTCGTGCTGGTCCTTGGATCTCTTCCTACTATATGTGTCGAAGTTGTGTGGGAATCCATCCCTCCAAGGTACGTAAACCACAACGCCTCACGTGCGACCCGGGTGCTCCTTGTTTCCCAGTACCGTAGATAGTACATCCTTCTCCCTGTCTACTTCGAAGGAACCTTGGGAAGATGCGGAAGTCAATGCTTCCTGCAAGAGGACATCATGTTATTGTAGACACCATGAAATTATGGACTTATTAACAATTAAGTGGTTCGAGAAATTTACGAGCGTTGAGACACCGCCTCGTCTGCGGGTTTGTGAAAGAGATCTTGCCGAAGGCGTGGTGATGCCCTCACTCTTAACGGTAGCGGCGCTTTCTCGAGATCTCAAGAAGCGGTCGTCAGCGGCAGCCTCATCCTCCGCCGCCAAAGCGTGGCTTTACCTGCGTACCAGCCGTGCCGAGTCCGTGGGGTGAGTGTTTTGTGCCTAGATAGCTATGTGCGCCGACTTTGCTCCCGAATTCGGCCGTCGTCTTCATCGCGCAAGGCGTCCCATGTATCCGCGACAAAAATTGATACGTCGTGAAGGCGTCCGACCGTGTTCACGTCTTCGCGTGACAAGCGTGCTCTTGAAGGTCCTCCACGCGTGGGACATCGCCCGGCCGCGCGCCATCGCTGCGTGCACGGTCCGCCGAGGAAAGTGAGCGAGGAAGAAAGTTCATCCTGGCGGGTCTCTCTGTACATCCGTCCGAGACTTCGAGTTGGGGTTGTGATGAGGACCCGTTCCTTGCAAGTACCAATGACGGTCCGGAATCTCGCAGCTGCTTTCTTGGGACTCAGCGGAATCACGACGTCACTAACCTCCGTGATCGTCATGCGGCCCGATGGCAATTTGGAGATTCCTCTGCCTTCTCGCCTGCGTACCACCTTGATCAGAGATCCAGACGCATTTGGCGGCGTCGTTGCGGCGAAGCGAAGACTGCCTCTGCCATCTCGCTTACTTGCTATCTATATAAGTTACGTATGCAATGATTATATAAACAAATAGAAGTTACCCATTGAACCTAAATATATGATACGTAGTAAATAAAATATATGAAATTGCACAAAAAAAACTGCAAAGGAGAAGGAAATATTGCAAACAGTGCAGTTTTAATATATAGATGAAATATTGCATGATTTTGAGTGCTCTCAGCAGGCGAGTTGCAAAAGAATCAACGATTGACATCTCAGCCCTGTTTTGTAGTAGTGCCATACCATAAAGACACAAAGAGAAGCAATAATCACCTCACCCTAACAATTTCTGGAATAAATCATTACACCAAAACCGATCAAAACAGAATGAGATAAATGGTATTTTAACCATCAAGGGATGGCAATGAATAGATTATGTCTTATTACCAATTTAGTGGGTTGTGTGGGCGTGTTTGCTTCGTAGGTTATATGGATTAGGTACAGGAGGGCATGGCCTCTTCTTGTGTGCGGGAGCCGTCTTGACGGAAAGATAACAGGGGTAGGATGGAGAGAATTAGAGGGGTCAAGACAGAAATTAGAAGAGGAAATTTATTTCTTGCTTGATAGAAACTGTGTAGCTTTCCTAATTCTCCTCTCCGAAACCCTCCTAGACTCCTGTTGCTGCTGAAGCTTCTCCTGGCGTAAACACCTGCTGCTGTTGCGTGAAAACCTACTCCCTAACAAAACCGGACTACTTCTTCCTCTGGATGCTAACGTACTCTTCTTTGCTATGCCACAACATGGGAACACTTCCATCCCTCATCCATAACTGGTGTGGAACGGAGATGCCAGAGGAGGGCGGCTAACCGTATTTGGATACTTGCTTGTTTTCAAGGAACCGTTTGGCACCAAACTAGAATTAGAATTGGTCATACCAGATTTACTAAGTGGAGAATGGAATTGAACGTCAACAAAAAATATTGTTTCATTAGCACTTCCATGTACAACATTATTTTTACCATGTAGAGTCTATACAAAACTGAAAAAACTGTCTGTGATGTTAACTATCACAGATGGTTCTGTTATGAAACCATCTGTGATGACTTAACAGAGAAGCCCTAATTTTACTATCACAGACGGTTATGTAACTGAACCGTCTATGATATGTTGATATCACATACGGTTCATTACTAGAACCGTCTGTGAGGTTAGTCATCACAGACGGTGTATTAATAGAACCGTCTGTGATGTGGCTGTTACACACATATGTAGAGCCGTCAGATCTCAACGAACGGGCCAGATGCATTGGGCCGTTCGGACCATTCCGATCCACTATGAAATCTTAACCGTTGGATCTTCCACGGGCGGAACAGATCTTAAGACCCGTTCTTTGATTGGGCCGATCGGACCGTCGATCTTTAGATCAACGACCCAGGTTCGCGTGAACGTTCGGACCGTTCGAAAGTTCTTTCGCTGTGAGCCGTCTATCTTTAGATCAACGGCCCACCTTCATTCAAACGTTCGGACCGTCCGTTTCAGACGCATATAAGTTGGATCGTTTCTAATCGATGGATGTATAATCGACGACACTGATTTAGTGGGCCGTTCGGACCGTCCGAAACGCGCCGCGAATCTTAGCCGTACGATGCCAAAGGAACGGTCGAGATTCGATAGGCTGTTCGGACCGCTCGAAAGTTCTTTCGCTGTGAGCCGTCTATCTTTAGATCAACGGCCCACCTTCATTCAAACGTTCGGACCGTCCGTTTTAGACGCGTATAACTTGGATCGTTTCTGACTGTTGGATGTATAATCGACGGCTCTGATTTAGTGGGTCGTTTGGACCGTCCGAAACGCGCCGCGAATCTTAGTCTTGCGATGCCAAATGAATGGTCGAGATTCGATAGGCCGTTCGGACCGTCCGAAAACGCCTTGTGGCTGTGAACTATTGGATCTTGATCCAACGGCTCACAATCGCCGCCTTTGAATCACGCGCGCGCGCTCACGCGGTGGGCCGCTATGCATCGGGCCCATTTGTAAGTGCGTGGGTGCGCTACTGCCGCGCGGTCCACAGGCAGTGTCAGTAGCTAGCTCGAAGCTCGGTGAGAAAAGTATTAATCGCATTATAAAATCCGAGAAAGTATTAACTTGCACACTGTTAAATATGTTAACTTCGAAAAATCATAACTAATTTATTTCAACTCCAAAATGGATGAAACCACTTCTGATACTTTTCATTTTTGATAAAATTAATATTAAAATTGGTTTCAAGCATGTCTCTGTACCAGAGAGTATTATTTTGGAAAATGCACTTTTAAAATTTTTATTGTTACAAAGGAAATTGCTGATAACTTTGTAAATGCATAACTAAATCTTGGGAACTCAAAATGAGTAAACTCAATTGTTTTGGAGTTGTATTAATACTACCTTTTTAAGGTGCATAACCTTCGAATTGACTTGGATGGAGTTAAGGTGGAATTCATTTACTTGAGACCCAGAGTTATTTCCTTAAGACCAAGTAAACCTCTGTCTTATGGAAATAACCCGGGGGTCCTCACAAATTGACCCACACTAAAAATATGCTTATCTGGAATAAACGTTTCGCAAGAACTTCAGAACTTCTGCACACCGGTAGTTCCGTTTATCAACGGCGGAACTACCGCACATAGAATCATTTCAAAGGGAAATCGGTCGGACCACCCAACACATGGCAGTCTGACCGATTTAGCACTGGTCCATAACACGTGACGCGTTTCCATGTTAACATCAAATTACAATGGAATACATGCTTAATTGAAATATAGTCCTTCATGATGATCGACGCGATATAGCTAGCTTCCTCACCGGGTTCTTCCTCGATCGATCACGTCTCCGAAGGAGGCAACTTGTCAAATTGATTGTACTCTTCCTCATCCACGACATTCTCAACTCCGACAATCCTTCTTTTCCCATGAAGAACTACGTGGCGGTTCTTATTTGCTGGGTCTGTTACATAAAAAATTTGAACACTTGCTTAGCGAGTACGAATGGTTCGTCCTTGTATCCGACACGTTTGAGGTCCACAGTAGTGATGCCGTACTTGTCGACTTTCACGCCCTGCGGAAGTTTAACCCAATGACATCGAAACATGGGGATCTTGAAAAGTACATAGCCGAGCTCCCAAATCTCCTCTACGAACCCATAGTACGAGTTCAACCCGCGTGCCCCCGCGGTATTGAACCCCTCGTGAAATGCATCTATGCGGACACCGCTGTTCTGGACAGTGCTCTTCCTATCCCGAGCTGCCGTATAAAACGTGTACCCATTTATGTCGTATCCTTGCCATGTCACAGTTGTAAATTTTGGTCCTTTGGCCAACCATAGTAGTGTTTCATCACTTGATGACCTCCAAGTGAATCGCATCTTTAACCATTCGTTGAATCGACGGTTGTGCTCTCTCGTTCTCCAAACCTCCGACCGGTCTGGATTCTGTTGGCGTACCATGCCTTTGTGCTCGTCGATGTACGGGGACACTTGGGTCATGTGTTGCAAGACCGTGAAATGGGCCTGCACGTATGTATATATATCGGGAGTGATTGCTTTCCTCCCGATGGTCCCGATACCCTCTAGTCTCCCCTCGTGACGAGATAGAGGCACACCTATCGGTTCCACCTGAGCCATGTAGTCCACGCAAAACTCAATGACCTCTTCGGTTGCATAACCTTCGATGATACTGCCCTCCTGCCGAGATCGATTCCGTACATAGGACTTCAGAATTCCCATGTATCTCTCGAAAGGGTACATATGACGTAGGAACACATGGCCGCATATCTTTATCTCTTTCACAAGGTGAACAATGAGATGGACCATGATATCAAAAAATGACGGAGGGAAATACATCTCAAGATGACATAGAGTCGTCACCACCTCGGCCTGCAGAGCGTTGAGTCCTTCGGGATCGACGACCTTCTGAGCAATTGAGTTAAAGAAATAACACAGCCTAAAGATTGCCACTCGGACCTTGTTTGGCAAGATACTCCTAATTGCAACAGGAAGCATCTGTGTCATCAGCACATGACAATTATGAGACTGCACACCAATTAATTGCAAATCTTTAATGGAAACAAGTTTCTTAATATTGGCGGAGTAACCGGACGGAACTTTCACACCATGCAAGCTTTGACACAGTTCATTTCTCTCGGCCTTGGACAAAGTATAACAAGCTGGGGGGAGGTACGTTCGTCCTTTATCGGTCTCTTTCGGTGCTAACTCGGTTCTTATGTTCATATCAACCAAGTCACGCCGTGCGTTAACACCGTGTTTTGTTTTGCCACTAATGTTCAGTAAGAGACCAATCAAGCTATCACATACATTCTTCTCCACGTGCATGACGTCGATGCAGTGGCGAACTTCTAAGTGCTCCAAATAAGGCAAGTCCCAAAAAATTGACCGCTTCTTCCAGATGTTTTTCTAAGGGGTCCTTAATTTACGTCCCTTTCCAAGCACAACCTCGATATCCTTAACCATATCATAGACCCCTTTCCCTCTAAAAGCACTTGGAGCTGAACCGTCCTCCTTATTTCCGTCAAATTGTTTCTTCATCTTGCGGTATGGGTGAATCCTGGGAAGGAACATACGGTGACACATATACACAGTTTTGCGTGAGTTGTTCAGCCATACACTCTCGGTACCATCTAAGCAGTGCGGACAGGCTTTGGCTCCTTTTGTACTGAACCCCGAGAGGTTACCAAGGGCAGGAAAATCATTGATGGTGCAGAATAACATAGCGCGTAAAGTGAAGTTCTCTCATTTATACGCATCCCATACTTGTACCCCTTCGTTCCAAAGTGTCACAAGATCTTTCATCAATGGTGCTAGGTACACATCAATATCGTTCCCAGGTTGCTTCGGCACTTGGATAAGTAGTGACATCAAAATGTATTTCCGTGTCGTTCACAGCCAAGTAGGAAGGTTGTACATACATAGATTCACGGGCCAGGTGCTATATCGGCTGCTCATGTTACCAAAAGGATTCATTCCGTCCGTACTCAACCCTAACCTTATGTTCCTCTGTTCCGCACCGAACTCTTCGAAGCTCCGATCGAAGTTTCTCCACTGGGCAGAATCAGCAGGATGTCTGAGCTTCCTATTTTTCTTACGCTCCTCCGAGTGCCAACGCATCAATCTTTTTTCCTTTCGGTTCGCAAATAAACGCTTCAAACGTGGGATCATAGGCAGATACCACAACATCTTAGCAGGAGGTCCTTGCTTCGCCTTAGCAGTATTCTTACGCTTGTATCGGGATACTTTGCACACGGGACATACATGCATGTCTGCATACTCTTTACGGTAGAGGATACAATCGTTCGGACATGCATGTATTCTTTCTACTTCTATTCCCAATGGACAAATAACCTTCTTAGCTTGGTAGGTCGTGCTGGGCAACACGTTTCCCTCCGGAAGGATGTCAACTAAGAGACCTAACAACGCCAGTAAAACTCTTGTCGGACCAACCATTGCTTGCCTTCAATTTCAGCGGTTCAAGCACGATTGACAACCTTGTGTATTCCTGCGGCCGAGAACAGAGGTTTCTCGAGTCCTCCATTAAGCCCTCGAATTTACAAAATTCTCTCTCCGTAGTTCCTTACGCATCGCGTAGCATCCGATCCGATTGTCATCATGCGACCTATCCTCATCAAAAGCACATTCCATACCACGCATATCGTTGACTTCCTCGGCGATGTCGTCATTCTTGACTTCCGCTATAATCGCTCTTCACCGTGGTCGCTCCAACATGTATATCCTTTTTGAAACCTCTTCGTATTAAGTGAGCTTCGATCTGCTACTGGTTGTTAAACATTTTCATATTACCGCAATTAATGCATGGACAAGACATAAATTTTATCCCTTCTTCAACATATCACGCTTTCGGTGGCTCTTCTAAAAGCAAACACGCCATTAATATACTCTTCACTCACACGGTTCTCAATGTACATCCGGTTCATCCATCTACACGTATACGCACGTAACAAATTAATTAGTGTTAAATTATATTAATAAACCGCAAGTACCCTTCATAATGACCAAACACATTAGTGATTAGTCTAGAGCAAATTTAAAGGGTTCTGATCGTTACACATTAGTGATTAGTCTAGAGTAAAAATAAAGGGTTACTGATCGTTACCCTTCCTCCAAGGTGGCGCAATGTGGGAGGAGGCGCAGAGGTGCCGCAATGGGGAGGAGGAGGCAGGGTAACACTCAAAAGCGTGGGAGGAGGCGAAGATCGGCGAGGTGGCCAATGGGGAGGAGGCAGCAGCAGCAGGGTGACGGCGCCTCAAATGGAATGGAAAGGGGTCTGTCAGGAGCATCTACTTATAGTGCTTTTATATAGTATCACAGACGGTTCGTATAAAGAACCGTCAGGATACTATTATCCTGAGCGGTTAACGAAGAACCGTCTGTGATAATTTTATCACAGACGGTTACAAAGGAACCGTCTGTAATGGGGTGTCTAGTATGGCATGTTTTGTAGTAGTGATAGGCTTCACTAGGTGTAAGAGTATCTTGGTTATATATAATAGTATCTCTGGACATAGAGTATGAACTTGGAAGCGAGCATAAAAGAATAAGACCCAAATCTTCTTTGTCATATTTGACCTCCATATACTCGAGATCCGAGAATACTTCTTTAAACGCTGTCAGGTGGTTCAATGATGACCCTCATTCTATCATCTTGTGTGAATAAAGCTTCCGCTTGAAATGTATCTTATTGGTCATATCTTTGGTCATGCAAATCTGCTCCAGTTTCAACCATAAAGCTGTGGTAGTCTTCTCCTTCAAAACCTCTTGCATAATATTATTTGATAGATGAAGATAAATCTGAGATAAGGCCTTTCATTCTTTTCTTTTCTTCTCCTCAAGAGACCTTGTAACGGGCATTTTGTCAATCCCTAATAAAGCATCATCCAAATTGAGTTGTGCAAGAACAACTCACATCTTGACTTGTCATAGAGAAAACCTCATGTCTCGATCTAGCAGTGAAAGATCATACCTCATTGTCGTCATGCGGAATAAATCGTGAATTTGTTGGTACGAATTTGTGTGTACCTAGCAATAAAATGTGACTTCCTTGGTACACCTTTTCTCTATGTGAAGCAATAAAGTTTTAGGAGCTTTGCAGTACCCTTGTTGTATGCACGTAGCAATTTCCGCCGGAATTAATTCAAGAAGCAAGCCGATGGAATCTCTGCCTACTGCGCCGAATACTTCTTCTTTTATTTTTCTTCTCGGCGCTAGTACTAAGGTTGCCTTCTTCGTGCGGCTTGCGACAACTGCTCCTCTACGCGTGGCTTGGCTTTTATGTCGCTTGGTTTTGATTGCAGCTTCCGACTCTAAAACAAAAATATGATGCATTCTTTATCTCTGATTCGGTGTGGCGCAACTTGCCGAGAGGACACCGAGTAGTCGAGACGGTGTGTCACGGATCCGTCAAGATGATGGCTTTTTTCTTTTTCTCGGATCGAATCCATACACTCTGATACCACTTGTTGTAAATAATGCACATAAAAATAGGAACAGGAGACACAGGTTTTGCACAGACGTACGAATACAATATCATTATACAAGGAGATGCTTACTATCAAGCTCTTCGTCTTCCCTATGAACTACAATGATATGTTTACAGTAGTACATGAAAGTTTTCGTGTATAAGTAGAATTATGAGTTGGAGTATAAAACAAAATTCATATCCGACTCAAACTCAGCTCGTAGCACACTTAAACTCAACATTAAGAACCTCTATCTAGTGATCACTGACCGGAATACAGTGATGTCTTGCTTAACCGTGACACAGGAACAGAAAGCACACAGGGCTTAAAGATGGCTGCTGGGCGCAGTGCAGGCCACGTTGTCCGAAAAGTGCTACTGTTGCTACAACACAAGAGACACGGCTCACAGCTGGAGCTGTACAGCGCCTGTCGCAGTTCAAAGGCAGCCGTCGATCAGAAAGACTCGTCAGAGACTGGGCGTACACTCGTATGCACGAACAGCGCCAAACATATGCCATACCCGCATTATTACCGCACAGTGATACAGACGCTACAGAGGAAAGCATATGATTATCGCAACCATGTAGAATGATATAGATAAATATTATCTTTATTAACTATTTATATCATATATATAGACAACACTAAATACAGCTCGTAGAATTAAGTATCTTTTTATATCTCTATAGACAGCTTCTCCATGAACAATATGCCTTATTTCTCGTGTTACAATCGACTACTGCATAAGAGACGACTCAATTCTCTATACTTCCCCTTTCTCATCCACATCATCTCGTGTCCTACGTGACATCTGATTATCATGGCCATGTAAAATGGTATAGATAAATATTGTCTTTATTAACTATTTATATCATATATACAGACAACACTAAAGACAGCTCGTAGAATTAAGTATTTCTTTATATCTCTATAGATAACTTCTTCATGTACAATATGTCTTATTTCTCGTGTAACAATCAACTACTGCATAAGAGACGGTTCAATTCTCTATACTTCCCCTCTCTCATCCACATCAGCTCGTGTCCTACGTGGCATTGGCTTATAGATAGCTGACGTCACACTATTTTATATGCTCTCGGGTCATGCATGCATACATACACATGGGCATATACAATAGTACGACACGAGTTGTTGCCACGTAGAATACGAGATGACATGAATGAGGGAGGAGAACATAGAGAACTTGGTCGTCTCTCTGCAGTAGTCGACTGTAGCGCGAGAAATAAGACGCATTATATATAGAGGAGTTGTTTATAGAGATAGGTAGAAAAACAATCCATGGTGAGAACTGTCTTTAACGCTGTTTATAGATGATATAGATTGATAGTACAAATACCAGGTGTAGATGATACGAAGAAGTACTGTATACTATTGAAAATGCCTAGGCTCATCATCCTTGCTGTCAAATGCATGTATGGACTGCCAGGCAATAGAACTACTGGCATGATCTTTTAATGCTAAAATAGATTATTCTAATATCTTTTTATATATTAGTATTATTTTGTGTGCATCGACGCATGTCCTAGTACGAAAGGCGCCCCCTCTCTCTCTCTCTCTCTCTCTCTCTCTCTCTCAACTCTATCGAACTGAGAAGGCGCAGGTCAACGAGGAATCAATGTTAATTTGCTCATGAAGTTCAAAAAAGAACTAAATATTTTCCCAGTAACGTATGTAAATTCATCCATCTGGGTACGTACGTACGTACGCCTGAACGTGGTTATCTATCTATATCTATACTAATTGAAGGTTTTTTTAGAAGTCTCTATATTAATCTTAGAAGGTAAAAAGATAGAAATTCTTATATTAACCGAAGAAAAAAAAACTAGAAATTCTCACATTAATCAGAGAAAAAAAGAAAAATCGTAACCATCCAATTTATCATGTGGTACAACATGTAGCTTGAATTTATTTTTTTAGCCCACGTGCAAGCATGTTGATTGACCTACGTTGCATTTACTAATTAGAGTTGAACTCTAACGTTCTAATATCCAAACGTACATGGTGTTTTCGTTTTAAACGCATATAGTTTCACCAAATAACCGTGTAGTATGCGGATATTTACTAAATAATGACATCCGAACATGTGAGAAATAAATATGGCCGGATTTCTACATGAGATCTTAATGTTCACATTAAATCTATAGCGTTATAATATGGACTCACCAAAAAAAATCGAAGGTGAAAATATATAGATTTGTTACTTAAATATTAAAAATAAAATTTTAAATTGTATAAATTTAAAACTTTTAGGATTCTGAGTAATAATTTTAAACTAAAAATATATATGTCAAATTCATGTTAGTTAGGAGCTAAAAGTTAAAAAAAAATGTTAACCCTGAAAATAATATTAAAGAAATGTTATATTTGTACGGATGCACATGTTGATGACTAGTTGATAATAATGCCAAACTGCTCAGATTAAATGCCAAACTGCTCAGATTAAACTGGAATATATAAGATGACATGTACATCCAATGTTGATCCCCGGTAACAGCAAGTTATAATATGCAACCATAGGACATCAATGCATGCATACAACACGGCCGAAAAGAAACTTGCAAGCACATTCCTGCACTCATATAGTACTGGCAAAGGGAAAGTTATGTGCACGTACGTACGTTTCGAAAAACTTACCAAAATGGAATATGCGTATCTGTCGCTGGTCTGAATACAACCTGGTCTAGATGAAGCAAACATGTAATATCAATAACAGTTGGAGAGAGCTTTGGGGTCCAATGATCTTTCGACCCTGACAAATAATAGTAAGCCCACAAAAAAAACATTCTTATTTAAGCTCATAAATATGAATTTTATGTTGCTTGCACCTATTTTATGCTGATAACAACATATATTACTGGACAGCACACATAATAAATAAAACACGAACCATGCATGTATTATCTGTAACTAACCAAAATGTTTTCGAATAACCAACGGATCGATCTTTAATGCAATATTCAGGGCTTTATCTCCAAAACAGGATTTTTGTGGGAACACACACACAAAAGGGAAAGTTTTTAATTTACCCGCATATGTTACGAGAAGAAAAGTATTGACTATACCAATCTTGTACTATCAGAGTTGAACTATTTATATGCATTTTATATACTAGTAAATTAGTTGGGAGGAACAATTTTTCAACAAAATGTATATGATTTGTGAATAGCTTAAAATACTATGATTGTGAGGTATAGTGATGTGCTAATGCAAATTATATGAATATATATATATAGCTCATGCATGTTAGGGGAAATAAATGCACTTTCATTTCACAGACTTCATCATTCTCTAGCTAAAATGGTTAAGCCTTCTCAACTTGATTTACTGCCACACATAATCTCCGATGTGCAAGGGTTGCATTTGAATTTTCATATTTATATTGCCATATATGCAGAAAACATAATATACACATATATCCGCCATTTGAAATTATGGATCATTACCCATTCATCATTAGCGAATCGAATATGTTATCCATGATTCGATCATGATGTGTAACTCTTCAATCATTTCTATCACAAACCACTTATCTTGTAACAATTTATCAAACTGCAACAACAAACTATGAAGTCAACATCCATGAAATTAGCTATCAATAACAATACATACATTTACATCCTCATATTGCAACGTAAATTAAGAGTTAGTATGGAAATAGAGCATAAAAAAATATATTACCAAATTTTGATGTGTACCTCAGTATATGTATATACAATTTTGATCAAATTCTTCCAGATTATACGTAGATAGGAACATCAACGTCATTAGTTATTTTACAGTGAATTTTTAGGTGACTTTTTGCCCATTCTTGACCTCTAGTTTGCTCAACCAAATGATTACTACGTTCAGTGATACCTCTTAGGCATCTCAACAGTTCTCACATTTGACATTACAGTGGGCATCAAATTTACCTGAGGGACCTAATAATTACCAACATATCTTTTAGGTACTATATATGTATCAGGTCAACATTAAATACAGCTCACCGCCATTACCCAAAGAAACAGTACATCAGTCCCAGGCTCCCGGCTAGATGAGAGAGTTGGCCTTTACAGTGGTAGAAGGCTTTGCCTCTGCAGGAATTCTACTGTTTACTTGGTTAATCACAAACAGATCGAGAGCTTAATTTATGCCTTAATAGCATGTAGATATGGACAAAAATAAAGCTCATGTGTTGTCGTTTCACTTTCATCACCAAGCTAATTAAGCTAGCTAGATGTGTAATTAATCTCGATTTCTGGCTCAAGATAAGTGATGTTCCATACTTCCACTGTCTCAAAACATCCTATGAGACTCCCTGTGACATATCAGGCATTCATTTTGGAAAATTACTTTCTCCAAATAGCTTTGGCAATCTGTTGGGTAACTAGGTACAATATTGTATACTGTATACTGTATATATACCACATACGTACTTGTAATATCCTGGAACACGTATTGCACACATATTCGTAGTATGTTGATCAGTTTACAACCTAGATGTGAGTATATGAAAGAAACAACTAATGTGGAGAACATATGTTGATGGAAAGAAATCAAGTAGTATTACATGGCAACTGATAGGAACATGATGGAGAATAAATTAATACTCATAGCCAGTACTTCAGTTATGAAATATAGCTAGACAGCTGTATAAGCATATAGACGCGGCACAAACAAGCAGGACCCTTTTTTTTCCTTTAGGAAGTAAGGAAAGTCAGTAAGGTTAGTACAGATTGAGGTACAAATTAAGTGAGGTAGAAGAACACACAACCATTTGATGATGGATCAAGTGCGGATGTAACTGAATCTTCTTGATGAAAGTATATATACATCGATGTATCAAACTGAAGATCTATATCATTCTGGATATTAGTAGATTATTATTACAATCTCAGTACGTAGATCCAAAGATATTAAACTAGGAGTTTAAATCAAGAGGAACATTAATTAGCTGAATTCTGAATTTTCAGGCAAGCTAAATTCAAAAAGACAAGAGAGGGAGATTTTTCAACTAAGCACATATATTTTTCTGTGCCTAGTCAACCAATCCAAACTTGTCAGTTTCCTTTCCTGTTTGATGTATGGACGTTCTGAGGCTAAAAGAAGAGCCTAAAAAGAAGGCAGTTTCCCTGAAAGGCATCTAAACCTAGCCGTACCCCTAGGAGAAAACCATGAACCATCAAGTTGCAGCCACCATCTAGATGAGGGTATATATACATAAAGCATGGACTGAGTTTGGAAAGAAAACTACACCAAGGCAGAGAAGAAAGAACAAGCAGACACTTACATATATCAGACACTTCCTTTCCTTTTTTTTTGTGAAGATCGAAGACTCCCTTTTCCACCTTCCCATAACTCTCCCTTTCCACTTTCCCATCTTACAATGGACCAAAGGTACTTTCTTGAAACGTTCAGCATCGATCGATCCATCTATTCTGAATTTCCCAACCCCCCCCCAGTGCAAAAGAATAGAGCTGAACCTGCTCCTACAGATTGCTAGTTATGAACATCTAGCTAGCTGAGCCGGTACGCGGCCTCCTTTGCTCCCATCACGCCCTGCACACATCCACAAACCGTGCAGTCCTAGCAACTCACTGCAGTGAAAAAGGAGAGGAGCTAGCTAGCTGAGATCGACACAACACAGCATGCACACAAGAAGAGCAGCATGCAGCAGCTAGCTGCTAGCTGCAACACAACGGCAGCCAACAAGTGTACATCGACTAACTGTTGCTACTCCTACAACAACAGGAGAGGTTAGTACTGAGGTCGTCCTCTCCCCCATAAATTCATAGCAGACGTACAAAGAAGTTATGGCCAGTGCCATTGTGGCAATGCCCCCTCTTTACAGACTGCCACGGCCATAAAGATCTCTTGGACTGTATACTATGCACTCAACAAAGGCCCAGATAATCCAAACAATACGTGATTTGGCTCACCGCATGAGTTAATTCTGTGTTTCCTTTGGTGAATCGCAAAAGGAAAGGAAAAGGAACTTGATATTATTTTGGCTGCACCTATTACTACTACTACTACTACTTCTCTATAGTCTATACGATGACGTTACAGATATGATACACCTATGATACGTACTGAAGAGCAACAGGAGTACTACAGTGTAGTGCAAAAAGTGGCGGCAAAAAGACGACATAAAAGAAAAATAACAGGAATGTCCAGAACCCCCTCCGTAAATACGAGATGATGGGAGCAGTAATGAATGGAAGAGATTTTAAGATCTGACCAGCAATTGTTGCTTCTTAGAACTTGTCTGTTGTTGCTGCGCGGTTAATGCGCCATCCAACTGTGTCTCCCAAGACGCGAATTTGATCTAGGGGAATATCAGATCACACATACGATGCAAGCAACTTAAGATGCCGCTTTAGCGCTGTATTTTCCATGGATCGATATGTTCAAATCTCGGCAGATGTTAATAGATTATAGACAAATTTGCAGACATATGTTATCATATGTAGGGAATGTGCATGGAATTTTCCTATCAAATCATCAGCAAGTACTGAAGTACACAGGACTGGAATTAATGTAACAGCACAAGGAAATGAAGAGCAAGAGTGCGGAAGAACATGCAAAACACGGATTTGGGAAAAACATTAATTTTCCTAATCTTACTTTCTCTATATCTTCTCTAACCAACACAAAATTTCAAGTGCCAAAAGAAAGGAAGAAATGCCAAATCCTAACTGCTATCATCAAAAGGTTATAATGGAATCACAAGAGAGTGAGATGATGAGAACAAACCAAAACAAACAGAAGAAAGAATTGCTGAACTTTCCTTTGGTTTTCCCTTTAGGTCACAGATCGAGATCCAAAGCTGAATGCGCCTCCCTCTTGGAGGAAGACGACGACGAGGGAGACGATGTTGCGGAAGACCCGGCGCCGTGAGAAGGCAATTCTAGTAGCCTTAGTGTAGGATCCCTTTGTCGCCATGTGGGCATCTGCAATGACAGTGCATTGCCATGATTACTCGACTCTCCGCCGCCATCAGCTGAATGCGGGTTGTCGAGGTTCACGCCGAACAACCGCACGCGCTTCGTGGCCGTCGTCGGGCTTTCAATGACCGGCACCGAGTCGAGAACCAGCGGTGAGCTGGCGGTTACACCGGTGCCGCTCGGCTGCACCGTGTAGTGCAGCGGCGACGGCGCGCGCGGCAGGAGCGGTGCGTGCGGAGCCATCCTGGCCGAGCCGAAAAAGAGGAGCTGCCTCCCCATCGCGGGGTTCATGCTGCGGAAGTCCAGGCCTTGGCGGAGGCGGTGCTCGTAGAGCGTGGCGGGCGGCGAGGGCGGCATGAAGAATCCACTGCCACCGCCGCCTACGCCGAGGCCCCACGGGCCGTAGTGCGATGTCAGTGACATCGGAAGCGGGAGGCGGGGCAAGCGGAGCGGGTCGCGAGTGTCGGCGCGGCGCTTCCAGTCGATGAAGAGTCGATGAGGCGCGGCTTCCCCGACGACGCGGGAGAATGAGACTGTGTCCCCGGCGTCGAGGCGTTTCTCCTTGACGAAGCGGCTCCATCCCTTGGTCATGACATAGCTCTGGCTACTGTTCCAATAGGAGTAGCGGAAGCGCCATGGCTTCCCCGCGCGGTCCTCGAAGCTGAGCAGGAGGCCCTTCTCGTTGGCCGCCGCGTCGAGCGGGAAGTACTTCTCCGCGTATTGCTTCGGGATCACCAGCCGGTTCAGCTTCCCGACGTCGCTCGGCGTCACCACCTTGTCGAACATGTGCTCCTTCTCCACCACCTCCACATCGCTACCGCCGCCGCCGCCGCCGCTCCCGGACGCTCCGGCATCATCCCCGGAGCGAAAGGGAGTGGTACTTCCTGACGCAGACACGGACGCCGCCGAAGCGGATGCCGATGCCGATGCAGAAACCGCAGACGCAGACGCTGCGGCGGTGTTGGCCGTGGCCGTCATGAAGGGAATCTCGCGCCTGGATGCCTCCTCCTGCTCCTCATCCTCCTCTTCTTTAGAAAACCTACTGCTCGTAGTGAACTCCATAGCAACTACCTATCTGTTTCTCCTTCTTTACTGTATTTCTTGCTCCTTCTTTCGACCACCTGCTTCTTCCTCCTTGCTTTTCCCTTGCTGCCTTCTGCTGTGATGAGCAGCAGCTGAGTGTTCGAGAATAGACAGGCACTGTTGCTGAGATGCTAGCTAGCTGTATGGTACTAGAGAGGGGATCTACCTATGTACGCGTGTATGTATTACTGTTCCTATGAATTCCTATTCTTGAGCTGTGTTTTGCACCAAGCAATCAAGCAAGCTGGGAGGGAGAAGCAGAGAGGAATTAGGCATATATGCAGCGTTTGCATTGACGCGCGCGTGTGCGCGTCTAGCTTTGGGATGTGGTAGGAAGAGAGAAGGGGGGGCCAGGGAGAGGGAGAGGGAGAGGAAGAGGAAGAGGAAGAGATTTGAGGCCGAGATGGCCAGATGGATGGGGATGGAGATGGAGATGGTGGTGGTTAATATTTGCGGCCAGCGCTGTGTGGGCTCTTGAGGAGGCTGCAGTTGCTTCCGCAAGGGAAGAGGAGGCTGGTAGGCTACTGCCCTAGAAGATTCGTGGAAGTGGTTTTCGGTTAGTAGCTTAGTGAAGTGAGCTTGCCGTATATTTCTCTCCAACCCTCCCTTTCTAGCTTTACTGTAACTGTACTCTATGTTCCTTTTCTTTCGTAGAGTTTAGGCCCGTTTGTACATAACATAAGAATTTCACAGGAATTTTGCAGTATTTAACATGAAACAGTTTAGATCCGTAGAAACCTGAAAATTTTCCTTGTTCTAAACGTCCTTATATTTAGTTTCGATTTTTTTTTCTTTCTTTACCTCTCTCTTTGTGAAAGAAGTAGTGTTGTGAGTATAGAGTTAGAGAAATTAAAGGTGGAAAAGTGGGCTGTACTGTACAGCGAAGTGTGTAGCTTTATAAAGGGGCTGAGAGGGGTGGAGCTGGGAGGGAGAGAGGGTGGGGTCCGTGAATTACCGGGTTGGGCTCATGTGAGCTCGTCCTTGTCACCCTACGGGTATCAAATATCACACGCCTGCCTGCAGCTTAGCTACCCGAGTGAGGGATCGATGCTAGCTTGTGTAGACCTAGTTCCTAACTCTGGGCCTCATCTCAACATTCAATACCCATCCATCAAGGGGATTTTGTGGTTTCTACAGGGAAGGGGTTTTGTGATAATCGCATGATGTGGAATGAAAAGATTGCCTGCCTCAAGGATTTAAAAGAACTTCAATGCATCTTGCACTTATTATTGGACACTAGGTAGCAGTTGGGAGGTATATATGTCTTCAACAAAAACAAAGGATTAGTAGTACAAATTAACAGAGGATATCCCAGCAGTTTGATGGCCTGAAAATTAATCTTCATAATATCAATGTGACAGAATATCCAGTACGAGTGGTCGCACAACTACATGACACGGAAGTGAATATTGTGTAGCAATATTAATTCAATAGGTTAAATGACGGTCTTGAATGTAGTTTTACATTAGTGGCAATAAATAAGAGATGGAATATATAACAACATTCCCGTGAAATAGTGTGCTTGACCTGAAAAGGTTTGGGAACGAACATGCCCATATGGTTGGTTTGGTATACCTCAACATCAATTAATTGGAAGTGATGACCTTCTTATGTCTACATATTTGCTCAAACCGCATATTGATGTGTACGGGAATATGCGAAAGAGCTGAATATAACAAGTGTGTAGCTATTTTCTTGCGAAAAAGTGAATACATATTTTCTTTGGAAGGAATATTTGTGCTCTAATTTTCAAGAATTTTATTATTATTAATTAACCCTTTTTTTAAAAAAATTATTTTAAAGTCAACCCCTTTAAATTTTATTTCTAATTCTGACCTCTTTGCTCATGTCACCTCCCATGGCGTGACAAAACAACACTGTCACGCCAGCCCGTATCTGGACAAACTCTTATCACGCTACCACCCGTGGCGTGACAGTGTTGTTTAACCACGGTGGTGGCGTGACAAAAAAAAGTGATATTTTAGCAGATTTATCCTATAGCGTGATAATGTTGTTTTATCACGTCATGGGTGGTGGCGTGATCAAAGAGGTTAGAATTGAAAATAAAGTTCGCAGGGATTAAATTTAAAATAAAATTAAAAAAGGTTAATTAATTAAAAAATCAATTTTCAACCGGAGTTCACCGAACCACGTTCCTATGGCAATGTGGCGCGGGCATTATCTGTATTGAGCTTGTAAGACCAACAACAAGGTTGATGGCGAGAACAATTACAGCGCGCATGTGGCAGAACCAATAGTTGTGGACTTGGAGTAGCTTGACATCATTAATTGGTGAAGATATTGGTCATAGACAACATCGAAGATGGGGTGGTGGTCGACGAGGTGGGCAGTGCCAATGGCGGAGGAATAGCTACTTCTGGAGACAGTAGCGCAACAGAAGCAGGAAGACAAGTAACACCAATGCTGAAGGTTGCAAGTGTGGTGGGATCTCTACTACTTAAAAAAAATTAATGGTGATTCGTACTCCCTCATACGATGTGAGCCGTTAGATCTATCTTTTTTTGTGAGATGTGAGTTGTTGGATCTCGTTCTTTTTCAATTCCTCCCGTGCGTACGGTTGGCCACCTATAGCCTTCTCTCCACTCCTCTTACACCCGAACTGCCTAAGCTGGTGAGAAAGAAGCCTAAAGATTCCATTCGATCTTTCCAAGAACAGGTTACCGGCGGATCACTTGTATTGTAGGCTGAGCACGACAACGATTAACGAGATATGATTTTTTTAATCAGTAGCAAAGCACGAGCATTGAACTGGTAAGAGGAGAATGATGAATACTAGAAAAGTGGAGAGGGTACCGTGAAAAACTGAAAATGAAGCCATCAAACGGTTTACTTGTTAATTTTTCGAAATTAGAACATGTCTCTCCCCATTATGCATATGCAAGTATGTTATTTACAGGAGTCGATCAGCATGCATGGTTCTAATTTCTAAATTAATAAATTGGTCCATGCAAGCTTAATTAATTACAACTACTCGGTGAATTTAATAACAGAGATACACTGTTTGCGATGGTGTATGGACTCGGTTTAGATGAGTTAAATTTCTCCAAGACAGAAAGGGCACTAGGGTTCTCGTCTTCTAGAGACCAACCAAAGTATTCCTCTGAAAAGGCACCGTGCAGAAGTAAAAAAACATTTTTATATACCAATATATGGAGGGATGTTTATTGTAAACTATACAGATACTCCATATTATAAACATTATCAAGAGCCATCCAATTGACAGTTGAATTATTGTATGTTAACCCCTGATCATTGGTACTGGTCGCGGTCGTTGGTGCAGCAAATGGAAAAGGCAGTCCACATTAGCTAGCGTCTATTGGTTGAACAGCGCTCGCAAGACTAATATTTAGCTTGTTTCATCTCATTGGTCGATCCAGTGCCCCTTCCTTTTTGTACGCCACATACTATAGATTTTCTAACATGTGGATCTTTTTTTTAAATAAAAAAAGTCATTTTGAACTTCTAGCATTAGATTAGAACAGGAATGACATTCAAGATGCACGGTCCAAACCGGCGGGCTGGCCGGCGGCCCTACCGACATTTTTTCCCCCCTATATAGTGGGGTCAAAGCAGTGACATGAATGACAAATTTATCTACCCAGACAAAGTGAAACTGTTGAATAACTGTGGTGTCTTTTCATGTTCAAATCCTAGTCTTTGCATGGAAATTAATCAGGCTAGGCTAAACTTCAAAATCTAATACATGCATGTGGACAGCTCTGTACCATGACCAAGGGTGGTTTCTGTTGGGCTCAAATCCACTATATATGTCAGCATAGAAGAATGATCTTTTTTGAGTAGGCATCTCCCCAACAGACAAACCCTAATAATACACTAGAAAGGCTGGTGCTTCATCTTTTTTTTTTCTTCTTTCTTTCTTTCCCCCCTCAAACAATGGGCTCCATTGTAGTGCGCGTGCCCCTGCATGTGGAGAGAAAGAAAAGAAGAGGGAGAAATGTGATGGAGGAGAACAAGCTAGACAGGGAGAGATAAGATGGAGACCCCATGCTTGCATGCAGCTCCTCCCAAAACTTGTGCGGAGCAAAAGATGCCTCTTATTGACAGTACTTGAGCAGAGATCGATCGGTGGATAGATAGGTAACATGCTTCTCATATGGGCGTTTTGATATGCGTGGCGAGTAAGCATGCATGTTACTTCGAGGTGCCCACTTCGCTAACATCGAATTTAATACTTTGGGGCTAAGGTTGTAAACTATGAAGCAAAGATCTTTCACGTGCTTTCGGTTCCACATCGACGTACGTTCTTGTGTAGGTAAACTGCTTCATCAGCTAGCTAGCTCATGAAAGATATATAAAAACAAACCCCTTTATCAAAGCGACCACGTACGTGTTGTTCCAATTGAAACGACACAGGGGATATATGTTAAGAGTTCGAAGCGATGGTCGCGACGCATCTGTGTGTAGGGATGATTAATTACATTGTTCATCAAATTTCTTGTGTACTGCAAGTAAATAAAAATAATTATCATGTAACGTTTTTTAATCAAAATTCCGTGCAAAGTAATTTATATGTAACATGAATCAAGGACCATATGTCATTATTTGATATAATAATCTAGCTTGTTCCAGACAAACAGGACTGGCCTCACCAAGATATAGTAATCCTGTTATAAACCTACCTATATATAAATATTAATAGTGTGCTTGTACTGGTGTATATGTAAGACAAATTTCCATACTCTAGCATAGAAACAGGCATGCATTCGGCCTGAGCTCGTTGGTACACCTTAGAATTTGGGAAGCCAGCATAGGATATGTTCTGGCTCCGGATCTGGACCTAGTACATGTACTGTACTACTGCACATACATTCCATGATTTTTCAGCCGGTCCACATGTCAGGTCTACTGTAATAGGATGCTGCACTGCACATATGTGCAGAGTATTTACTGTCACCATGGACATCCGGAGGTCGCAAAGATAAAGTTCAAAAAAAGGGAAGTCTTGTGACAGTGTGACTTATGTCTAAACCCACTAAGACTTGAAGAGATGTGTTACAAAGATAACTATTATAATCCTATTAGGATTAAGATTTGTCGTCGATACGGGATTAGATAGTAAACTTATGGGCACCTCCGGTCGGATGCGTTGACTGCCGAGGATGCAAGGGAGAAGACTCAACGAGAATCACACACAAGGGGGTCGATGGATGTATTACGTATGGATGGTATAAGTTACAATTACCCCCTCCCCTCCATCCCCATTTACAAGGGGTCCTATTTATAGAGGGGGAGGGGGAGATCAGTGAGTTACATCGCTACCCCTGAGGCTTAGCTTGCTTCGGGGGTACTTTCCTATATCGCGTCAAGTGCATCCCGTCATGTATGCGGGTGTCAATGGAACCTCGCCGTGTGGCTACCCCGGACCGGGTCAGAGGTGGGTTCGCCGATGTGCCGCGTCTCGCCGAGGTTGGTCCTCTGACCCCATCCGGGTAGGTCTCGGACCCGTCGGGGTTGATCTCGGACCTCATCCGTGGTGGATCCGTCCGGGGTGTCATGCCTTCACGAGGTTGTCGTCGACTCGAGGTAGCATGAGGACCCTCCCCCCAACAAGGCTTGGCCCAAATAATACTCTTCATAAATCCTTTTAAAAAATCCCAAAGCCCACTCATGCATGGTGGAAGGTGGGAAGTTTAGTACCATATTGCTAGTCTAGGTAGGAGAAGACCAACTTATAAGGTGAGGTTGATCTTACATAATTGAAGAAATAAGTAAAAGGAAAACACACACGTGCACGCTCACCACGCCACTGCCACAGTGAATGGTCTGTATCTTTGAATTACACTAACTGCGGGGCTTTTATGGTACACATTAATTGTGTTTAATGCGCTTTCAAAACATCTCACACGTGATTGTGGCAATTTCCTTCAGTGCCACTAGATTCTATATGAGGGAGAGACATCTCCATTCGTACTGGATGAAGAGATTAGCCTCTATATTGCTGCCCTGAACTTCTCTGTGTTGCGCTACCTTAGCTACTCCATCCTTGTGCTAGCGTGCACCATTGTGGGGAGAGCAGTATCTCCGAAGCTGACGTCCCTCATGATCCTGCACAGGTTAGGGTTAATCATATTTTTTGGAAGCGTTTGTGCGACTGCTCACACTTCCTTCGTCATCTACTGCGTGTCGTCTTCTTCACATCCGACTGTACCGAAACCTTCGCCGAAGTGATGCTCTGTAAGCCGTGGTGATCTCTCTTGACATGGCTAGGCCTTGCTTCCTAGAAATTGATCATGTGATGATAATTATTCCTACTTTCGTAAGTAGTGTTCTTGTTCTAGGCTTTGTCTTATTAGCGTATATATATGAGATATGTGTATTTGGGTTGATAATCATGTTGTCGTCGCTATTTTAATCAGAGATTCATGTACTTTGTTCTTGATAGCGTACATATTTTTGCCATATCTCACAAATTATGATTCAATCTAGAGGCTGTTGTGTATAAGAAGTGTAAGAAATAACCTGGAAGTTTTTCAGTGCCTCGTAGCTAGACTCACTGTTCAAGTTAGGAAAAACATCATGGACAAAAAAAAGGGAGAGGAAAAACAAAAGAATGAAGCAACTAATTAAGCTGAGGAAACCTCTAATTGGTTTTCATTTTTTTTATAAAAAAAAAGGAAAACTCACTGCATCGTTCTCTCTCTAAAAAAAAGGATTAATTACCATCTTTCTTGGAACTCTTAGCACAGGATAAAGATTGCCGTTGAAAACAGAGCAAACTTGTAGCCACAATCATAATATAAAATATTTTTAGGCACATAATACTTGTACTGATCATAGTGGATGCGAACACATTGGCTGTACTGTCTACACACAAAATCAAGGTAGCAACGCTGAGCACTTGATGTGCTAAGATAAAACCGGGTTAAACCACAGTTAGAGCGAACTTAATACACTTAGCTCTCAATCCTGAAATGCATACACATTGCGCGGCTCTAGACTTACAGAGCCAACCAAATTCAACCTACATTTTTACTCGAATCCACTTTTCATGACCATCTAAACACGTATTTATATTGGATAATACCCTAAAAGAACAGCACCTACGAAAAGTAGAAGGATATACATTTGGACATGCAGGGCTACAGAATTTTTTGACATTTTCACATAAATTTATGGGATTGTCTATGTACCACGTAACTAATTTCTCCAAAAATTTATGCCGAATTTTGGACCGTCAGATGCAGATCCAACCATCTAAATATATACCATCCTCTCCACCCCTCCAACCCAATCCTCCCGGTACACCCATCCATGGCCCCTGTCGTCACGATTCTGCTCGTGCACCCATGCGGCCGACACCGGCGAGGCCCACCAGAGCTCCGGTGCTACCTCCTCCCTTACGTCTTTCCCACACCTTCCCTTGTTTGCTACTACTTCCCATTCCCGTCCTTCCCCTGTCTTCATCATCTCCAGCGTCTACTACTATAAAAAGGCTAATACTAGATATCTCATCACAGACGGTTAATCAAAATTATCTGTATTAAATACAGACGATTTTGGTTTAGCGACCGTCTGTGTTACTAGCTGCGTTAAAAATTATCCGTGAAGAGGTAATATCACAGATGGTTCATGTTGAAAACCGTCTGTGAAGTATCACAGACGGTTCTGAATAAGAACCGTCTATGATACTTCACAGACGATTTTCAACACGAACCGTTTGTGACTTCCCTTCCTCATCATAGACGGTTTGTATTAAAAAAATGTCTGTGATAATCTCATTTATTGCAGACCCGACCCTCACAGATCGATCTGTCTTAAATTCTAGCTCTATTCTCGCTGTTACTGCTGGAGGTGGGGCTTTGAGGCGATTTAGTGAAAGGAGATCGCGGATTTAAGAAGAGAGATTATATATCTAACTTAGTAATTTGTTCTTGACTATCGATGGTTAGTAATTTGTTCCTTGCATTATATTCTAGATCTAGCTTGGTAAAGAGAGAATTGAAGATGGTTTAGATCGGTAAATAGAGAATTGAAAATGGTTTAGATCTAGCTTTTTATTTTGTTTTGCAAGTGTTGGCTTTTTGCCATCTAAAGTTGGGCATAGGCTATCTATAATATTTTTATGATGAACAACCTAACCCTAGGGTGCATTAATTGTTATTTTTCAGTTCATTAGAAATACATATTTCAAATAACATATCAAAAGTTGCATCTATAGTATACTAATTAATTAATTCAATATTTAACACCAAATTGTTATATGCATCGCGTAGATGGACCGAAACTGGATGTACACTAGCAACCGTGTGAGTGAATAGTACATTAATAGCGTGTCTACTTTTACAAGAGCTGTCGAGGAGGATATGTTGAATAAAGGGGTGGAATATATATACTGTTCATGCATTGACTGCGAGAATCTGAAGATGATTAAGAACCAAACGCAGATCGAAGCACACTTGAGAACTGCCTGTGATACTTATCGCAGATGGTTCTTAACAAGAACCATCTGTGAGGCTTACGATTATCACAGACGGTGGTTATTTAAAACAATCTATGATACGTATCATAGACGATTCTTTTTAAGAACGGTCTATGATGTGCGTAATTAAATATCTAGTCATCCCGACTCCAGACAGGTCTATTTATAGTGAGATTTATCTCTGATATGCGACTACTTTGAAGGAGGCGGTCAGCTCTGGGGCGTTTGGTGAAAGAATTAAATACCGTAGATTTGCAAGTGTGCTTGTAGATCTATTTATTCTTGATGATCTAATGTTAGTATTTGTTTCTAATTATATGCATTATAATCTAGAGAGATCGATGATAGCTAGGTTTATCATCCAAGGAGGTTATTGGCAATTAATATTTACAATAGAATAATGAGAAGCATGTATATATATTGACTTGTCATGTATTGTGTAAAATAATATTGTTTACATCATAGTGAGCCTCGGTTCTGACTATGTCAAATGAAGGAGGAAGGGAGGAGAAGGAAAAGAGGAAGAAAGAGAGGTTGGTCAATAGGAAGAGATCTCACAGGATATTTGGGATCTTCGTGGTGAGCTCCAAAGGTAACAATCTGTAAACCTTTATATTTGCCCTAGGTTAATCGATATTCAATTTGTAGTATGTTTTGTCGATAGGAAGAGTAGTTACGTGCATATATTAATCTAATTTGTTACGTGCGTAGCGCAGATGGACCGAAGCTGGATGTATGCTGAGAACTGTGTGAGTAAATAGTACATTGATGGCATGTCTGCTTTTAGAAGAGCTGCCGAGCAGGATATGTTTAAGAAGAGGATAAAATTTATGTATTGTCTATGCATTGATTGCGATAATATGAAGATATTTACCAACCCGGCGCGGATCGAAGGCACTTGATTCGAAGGGATTTCAAAAAAGAGTATACATGTTGGACCAGTCACGATGAAGAGCAAATTATACCGTAAGGTAGTAACATCGTCGAGGGAGACAACGATATACTGGATGTGGACTGTGCTTTCGATGAGGGTAGGTCGCACGATGACAATCTGGATCAGATGCCACGCGATACAAAAGGGGACTATAGTGAGTAAGAGTTTGGTAAATTCAATGGCTTAATGGAGGACTCGGTGAAACCTTTGTTCCCAGGCAGTAAGCCAGAATACACAAGGTTGTCAGCCGTGCTTGAACCGCTGAAATTGAAGGCAAGCAATGGCTGATTCGATAAAGGTTTCACGGCGTTACTAGGTCTCGTGGAAGACATCCTTCCAGAGGGAAACATATTTCTCAGAACCACCTACTAAGTCAAGAAGGTTCTTTGTCCATTGGGAATGGAAGTAGAAAAAATACATGCATGCCCAAACGATTGTATCATCTCTCAGAAAGAGTATGTAGACGTGCATGTATGTCCAGTGTGCAAAGCATCCTGATACAAGCATAAGAATCACTCCAATGACGGTGAGGGCATCGAGATGAAGTAAGGACCTCCTGCTAAAGTGTTGTGGTATCTGTCTATAATTCCCCATTTGAAGCATTTATTTACAAACCGAAAGGATGTAAGATTGCTACGTTGGCACTCGGAGGAGTGTAAGAAAGATGGAAAGATAAGACACCCTACTGATTCTACCCAGTGGAGAAACTTTGATAGGAGTTTCAAGACTTTAGTCTTGGAACCAAGGAATATAAGGTTTGGGTTAAGTACAGATGGAATGAATCCTTTCGGTAACATGAACGGCCGACAGAGCACCTGGCATGTGAATCTATGTATGTACAACCTTCCTCCTTGGTTGTGTATGAAGCGGAAGTACATTTTGATATCACTACTTATCCAAGGCCCGAAGCAACCTGGGAACAATATTGATGTATACCTAGAACCATTGCAAGAAGGTCATGTGATACTGTTGAACGGAAGGGTACATGTATGGGATGCGTACAAATGAGAGAACTTCACTTTACACGCTATGTTATTTTGTACCATCAATGATTGTTCTACCCTTGGTAACCTGTCGGGGTTCAGCACAAAGGGAGCCAAAGCATCTCCATGACCGCTACTGATACCGAGAGTGTGTGGCTGAACAACTTGCGCAAAACTATGTACATGCGTCACCGTAGGTTCCTTCCCAGGTATCACTCATACCGTAAGATGAAGAAACAATTCGACGGAAATAAGGACGGTTCATCTCCAAGGGCTTTTAGAGGGAAAGAGGCCTATGATATGGTTAAGGATATCGATGTTGTGCTTGGAAAGGGACGTAAATTGAGGACCCGTCAGAAGAACATCCGGAAGAAGCAATCAATTTTTTGAGACTTACCTTATTGGGAGCACTTAGAAGTTCATTACTACATCGATGTCATGCACGTGGAGAAGAATGTATGTGATAGCTTGATTGGTCTCTTACTGAACATTCATGACAAAACAAAGGATGGTGTCAACTCACAGCGTGACTTGGTTGATATGAACATAAGGACCGAGTTAGCACCGAAAAAGACTGATAAAGGATGAATGTACCTTCCCCCAGCTTGATACACTCTGTCCAAGGCCGACAGAAAGGAACTGTGCTAGAGCTTAATTGATGTGAAAGTTTCGTCCGGTTACTCTGCTAGCATGAAGAAACTTGTTTCTATGTAAGATTTGAAATTAATTGGTATGAAGTCTTATGATTATCATGTGTTGATGACACAAATGTTTCCTATGGCAATTATAAGTATTTTGCCTAACAAGATCCGAGTGGCAACCATGAGGCTGTGTTATTTTTTAACTCAATTGCTCAGAAGGTCATCGATCCCGAAGGACTAGATGCTCTGCAGGCCAAAGTGGTGACAATTCTATGTTATCTTGAGATGTATTTCCCTCCCATCATTTTTCGATATCATGGTCCATATCATTGTTCACCTTGTGAAAGAGATAAAGATATGCGGTCATGTGTTCCTACGTCATATGTACCCATTCGAGAGGTACATGGGAATTCTCAAGTCTTATGTACATAATCGATCTCGGCCCCATGACAACATCATCGAAAGTTAGGCAACCGAAGAGGTCATTGAGTTCTGCGTCGACTACATGGCTTAGGTGGAACCGATAGGTGCGCCTCTATCTCGTCACGAGGGGAGGCTAGAGGGTATCAGAACCATCGGAAGGAAAGCAATCACTCCCAATTTCGACGCGTACACTCGAGCCCATTACACGGTCTTGCAACATATGACCCAAGTGTCCCCTTGTATATCGACTAGCACAAAGACATGGTACACCAACAGAATCCAGGCCGGTCAAAGGTTTGGATCACGAGCGAGCATAACCGCTGGTTCAACGAATGGTTAAAGGTGCGATTCACTAGGAGGCTGTCATCAAGTGATGATATGCTACCATGGTTGGCAAAAGGGCCAAGATTTACAATTGTGAAATGGAAAGGATACGACATAAATGAGTACACATTTTATATGATAGGAAGAGCATAGTCCAAAACAGCAGTGTCCGCATAGATGCGTTTCAAAAGCTGTTCAATACCGCTGGGTTGAGCTCCTACTATGGGTTCATAGAGGAGATTTGGGAGCTCGACTACGTACTTTTTAAGATCCCCCTGTTTTGGTACCATTGGGTCAAACTTCCACAGGGTGTGAAGGTCCACAAGTACGGCGTCACTACTGTGGACCTCGAATGTGCTGGATACAAGAACGAACCATTTATACTCGCTAAGCAAGTTATTCAAGTTTTTTATGTAAATGATCCGACAAATAAGAACCACCACATAGTTCTTCATGGAAAAAGAAGGATTGTCAGAGTTGAGAATGACGTGGATGAGGAAGAGTACAATCAATTTGACGAGCTACCTCCTTTCAGAGACAGCATCAGGCTGGAGGAAGAAACCAGTGAGGAAGCTAGCTATATGCGCTTTGATCATCGTGAAGGGCTATTTTTTCAAACGAAATAGCCAAGTGGAATGATTAGAAATTATTCCATCTGTGATTGTATCTACTTTCTTGTTTTCAGAGGGCGTGGCTAGTATTTCCTGAGGCTAGCTGAAAAATAGAATATTTTTAGCTACAGAAGGAGCTATTACAGGCTGTTTAGTGGAACAAACCGTCTGTGACATATGTAGAACAGACGATTCCTAAGTAGCCAACACATTTCATCTCCCGTGAAAAAATATTTCGCCTCCCGCGCACACGTCCAAAATTCCCCCACCCGCTACCGAGCATCACAGATTTGTTCCATAATAGAACTATTTGTAATACTTATCACACACGGTTCTTAAATATAACCATTTGTGATATGCTCGCTTATCGCAGACAGCACTGGAATAGAACCGTCTGTGATATGCTCGCTTATCGCAGACGGTCCTAGAATATAACTGTCTGTGATATACTCGCTTATCGCAGATGGTTCTTTAAGAGAACCGTCTGTGACATACATTTACAAGTAGGGCATCGCTAGGGTTTGCATCCTTACTCCTCAGAGATCACTATCTGGTTTGCCTCCCCAGCGCCCTTACTTCCAGTGCTACTCCCGAGCCTCCTCTCTCCGTGCCATCGTCCCCGTGTCGTCCTCCTCTCCTACGCCGCCGTCATTCCCGAGCCTCCTCTCTCAGCACCGTCGTCCCCACGCCGTACTCTTCCCCTACGCTGCTGTCATCCCCGTGCCTCCTCCTCCCCGCGCCAGCGTCCTCCCTTTATGACCACCGACCACCTCCCCGCTTCGGCATCCTCCCTCTGTGACCCCGCGACGCCGCTGCCCCTGACCTCGACGATGCCTCGCTCCCCCGACCTCAACTCCCTCTTCGTCCACGTCTCCCATCAAGGTACGAGATCATTACTTTGGATTGTGCTAGTATAAGTTTCAAATTGTGCTAATTTGATTGACTCTAGCACTGGGAGATATTGCTTAGTAATGTTGTGGTAGGTACGATCTCACCGCTTTGGATTCTCTAATATTGTGTCATTTTATTCATGCTCATTAGAACCCTCTGTTTCATTATATTGATATTGTCTGGTCATTTTGCTCTATTTTATTGGTAGCTTCTATTTACTGTGATTATTGTTCAGTCATTGTTTATATTCCTATTAATTGAAATATTGTGTAGTTGGTTCAATTGAAATATTGACAGTGAACTATTAATTGATGATTTATTTTATTGTGAAGTTCTATCTTTTGAGCATTTTATCCTGATTGATGTAGTACTGATTTGTTGATCTTGTAGTAATATCATTTATTAATGCAATACTGACTTGTTTATCTTGCAACATAGCAAGTAAGAGAGATGGCGTTCGCACCGTCTTCGCCGCCATCATCGACGTCGCCAAATGCGCCTGGATCTCCGAGGAAAGTGGTATCTAAGAGACATGCCAGAGGAATATTAAAAATGTCTGTGGGCCGAATGACCATCACGGCCATCAGTACCTTTGGGGTTCCTCTGCTTCCCAAGAAAGCGGCGGCAGCATTCTGGACCACCTGCGGTATACTTGGAAGGGAACGGGTCCCCATCACCATACAAAAATGGAAGGATCTGACGGCCATAGAGAATGCGCAGCTGTGGACTGAAATTACAACGTTGTTCGAGATCCCACCAGAAGTCTTCAAACTCGTGCGATAGCAGGTGTTCCTCGCGATGTGACACGGTTGGAAGACCTTCAAGAGCTAGCTTGTCACGGAGTACATGAACAAGGATCAGACGCCCTGTACGAAGTATAGTTTCATGTCGTCGGACACATAAATGTATTTGTGTGTATGAAGATGATGGACAAATTTCAGCAGCAAAGTGTGGCTCACAAGGCTATTAAGGCGCAAAATATTCACCCCCACATACTCGGCACCGCTGGGTACGCGGGTAAAATCCCGGGATGGATGAGTGAGGATGATATGGCAATCCAGTCGGAGGTCTCCCCGCCATTTGTCAGGATCACAGACGAGCGCATCCGAAACTGGTTAAGAGCGAGGGCCTCAACCACGTCTTCGGGCGCCATCTCTTTCACAAACCCGGTAGACGAGGGAGTGTCCCAACGCTTGATAAGATACATCGAACTACCTAGTTGTTAATAAGTCCATAACTTCGTAGGGTCTAAAATAATATGATTGCCTCTTGTAGAAAATATTGAGTACCCAATCTTCCCAAGGCTCCTTCGAAGCAGTCAGGGAGAAGGATATACTATCCACAACCCTGGGAAACAAGGAGCACCCGGGTCGCACACGAGGCCTTGGGGTTTACATACCTTGAAAGCATGGATTCTCACACGACTCCGAGGCGTATAGGAGTCGGAAGAGATCCAAGGCCGAACGCGAGGAATAGTGGAAAGCATAGTTTAGTGCACAAATTACTGCTCAAAGCACAGATAATATCATTCCAGGAACAAATGAATCAACTCATCAACCAGACGCAAGACGCCCCCGTGATTTTAGGAGCCAATCCCCCTCAACATCGGAGTAGCGTCACGTCCACGCCTGCACTTTCTGAACTTGGCGATGCCCAATTACCTATCGACCTTATCCAAGTAATGTACATCTCTGGAATACTCCAAAGGTAGACCTGTAGGTTGACTTAGCTAATTGTGTATCATTTTGTAGGTGCCCACACCCTGCAGGCTCCAAGTGAGGCTGGTTGAGTCCATTTCTGTTGAGGCTGTGCAGGGGGTGGTGTTTCCATGCCAGGAAGGGATAGTGGTGCACGGTGCCAAGCTGGCACAGGGTTACGCCAAGGTCCAGGTGGACATAGTACATGATAATTTGATGTCTGTCATGTTGGAGAAGAGTCCGAACGAAGATATCATAACACTAGAGGATGCCTTATATGCACACTTTTGTCTAGTGGCCCAAGAGGGACGTCGCCCTGGACCCTACAGCACCGCGATCTCCACACGACCATGCCTCGATGACTCCACCTCAACCCCCGCTTCAGAAGGCCTCCATATCCCCTACCGTGGAGACAGCGCCGAAAAAATAAGAAAAATGTGTCGAGTCGTCTTCCAGGAAGACAAATAGCACGTGTGGTGCTAAGGCCAAATCGCAGAAGATTAAGGTGTCTCACAAGCCCAGGACGTTCTCCCTTGGAATGTCATTGGTCTCTGATACAATATTACACCACATTGGTATGGCTTTCGGGACTCTGCATGCCTGGTACATGCGGCAGACCGACGAGGCGAGGGAAGACCGGCCTACTGAATTCACCATCAGCTACACGAAGAGTCATTTCCACCACAAGTCGGGCTACTTCATCGTGGGCTTCAAGGACTTATTTGATCTATTCAACATCAACGCCTCACTTTTACGATGCTGGACACTGTAAGTGTGTACAATCAAGTTCTATATTCACACAATACCGATAAATGTCATAACTCATTGCTTATGTATAGATACATGATACAACAAGCCTAGCGACCGCGACAACTGGTGAGTTTCCTTGACCCACATTTGATCTCTGAGCAATGCATCATCCAAAACGCATCCTACGTCAAGAAGTATATAATGAAGGGACTGCTTACTCACCGCGACAAGGACTACATACTGGTGTCCTACAACCAGAGGTAAGTGCTTATCTACTTGCTATACAAATTTTATTTGTTCTTTATATGCAACACGAACTTAGGTTCAATGACTAAAGCGACATACATGAGTAGGTTCCACTGGATTCTTTTAGTCACTGTACCAAAGTGGAACAAGGTAATATACCTGGATTCCCTAGTCAATAAGAACTAGAACTTCACCCTTGTGCAAAAAGTACTCAACAGGTATGCTCATTTTCTCCATATGTAACTCTATTGTAGTCTTCCTTCGTTTGAAATATCCGAGAATAACTTTTTGGAATCACGTAGGTCGTTTAGCGCCTATGTTGTCGGGGGAGGGACACACAAGGAACCAGGTGTCATACTGCGACACATGACGCGATTTTTGGTACCCGCTACGGCACAATAATCCTATATCATACTTCGTAACCTGCCCTCTCGAACTGACTATACATATATCCTATGTCACACTTCTATTTTTACAGTGCCACCAGCAACTACTACAAGGCAATGTATGTGTATTCTACGTTTGTCATCATATGCTGGAAATCACGAGTGCTAAGGCGAAGGATCCAGAGGTTTGTCAGTCAATCTCACAATAATTATTTTATAATTATGAATTTAAATATATATGCTTACTTCTTTACTCTTGCTAACGACAGAGCATGAAAATACCAGAAAGTGCATTTCATCTGGACTTACTTGCGGACATTCGAGGGCTACTTGTCGCCTTCATCACGGGGGAGATGATTAAACAGAATGGAGAGTTTCACCGTGGCGACACCGATTTATTGTAATTCACTTTGAGTTGTAATCAAATCGCTTTGTAATTGATATTGAGTTTTTAAATCACTTTGAGTTGTTCTATATCAAATCAATTTTGATATATATGTTTTCTGCTTGCTTGTTTTCAGAGGGTATGGCTAGCATTACCTGAGGCTAGCTGAGGGTATGGCTAGCATTACCTGAGGCTAGCCGAATGCATACTATCACAGACGACTATTTTTACTAACCATCTATGATATATATACAATCACAGACGGCTACAACTAACAACCATCTGTGATATGCATCCAATCACAAATAGCTACTACTAACATATGTCTGTAATATATATCCAATCACAGACGGTTACCACCAACAACCGTCTGTGATATGTCGGATATCACAGACGGCTGCTATCAAAAACCGTCTGTAATATTTATGATTTCACAGATGGTTATTTTTACTAACTGTCTGTGTTATGTCTCCAATCACAGACGGTTAGTAAAAATAACCGTCTGTAATATCCTACATATCACAGATGATTTTTTATGGAAACCGTATGTGATAGTAGGCTTTCACAAACGATTTCAAGAAAAAAATGTTCGTGTTGTAATTTTTTACAAACGACTCACAAACCGTCTGTGATAACCGTCTGTTATCATAGACACATAGATTTAGACGGTTCAAAAACCGTCTGTAATGACGATTTGGAGCCGTCTGTGATAACCCTCTCTGTAGCAGTGGAATTTCATCTCTGACGTCCTCCCTGACAACAAGGCAGCGCTTCGGCGACGGAGGCGTGCCCCAGCGTGTTTCATGAATATAAAGAAAAGAATAGGGGGCATATGGCGGAGTGTGTGCTCGTCGAAGGGGGTGTTCTCCGTAGGACGCAATCGTCTTCGACGGTGGCAAGTTGGCTTCACCGATGGCGGCGGTGATTAACAGGCTTTGTCGGAATGATGCACAAATCCTTGAGCATCATTCAGATGGCAAATGATTTTTTTTAAAAGAAAAAAACCATGTACTCTCCACCGTGTGCTATAACCCCAATCTGGTGTCACCATCCAATTTTAACAGTACGTGACATCACCTTTTTGGGAAACTACGGCTATTTTAATCGAAGATAAGCTTTCCTAGAGATTATTTTTAACAGTACATGACAACACCTTTTTGGAAAACTACTACTATTTTAATCGAAGATAAGCTTTTCTAGAGATTATTTTTTAGAGGAATCAAACATTAGTTTGGGTGGCATGATCAAGCCCTAATTTAATTGTGGTTGGAGCTTGATAGAGAGTGGAAGGTCGCTGGCTGGTCGCGGCGATCTGAATAATCTGATCCAACTTCGCCAGTTCGCCTCCTGCTCCACGGCAGAAGGCTTGCATAGACACAACGGGCAGAGTGGCAGTTGGCAGCTGTCCCGGATCCATTCTAACACCATTACAAGCAATCACATTGATCCATGACTACCTATCGTATATATACTGCTGTGTGTGTTTAATCATTACAAAACAAAACTACTAGTAATAATGTTGAACCTAGTTACACAAACTAGTTTTGTCAGCATTTTCACCCTCAAGCAGCTAGAATACTTTCTCATCCTATGTTCCAACTCCCATCTCAAAATTCCCGTTACGGATCTCTCAAGGCAAGGGAGTTATATTGAAGCATCTAGTTGACTGGCCATATGAGCGAGTTGATCAGCTTGTACGTACCAAAAACGGTAGCAACTCTTACTGAATGCATGACCGATCTGCAGGTTAGATGATGAGATTTAAACATACGTACAAGTCTCTCTTTTACAACTACACAGCAAATTCTTAAATGGTGATCATGTGGTTTGCTTTTGCAGGGGATAAAGCGTAATTAGCTCTTTAACAGGTGCGTCAGTGCATGCATTTCGTTTCTGCACCATTCATGGACCGATGCAGTCCCATGCGTTGGCCGGCCAGTACACGTATATAGTAAGTAGCTTCTCTAGCTCAGTTGAGACTTCTGCAGATAACGACTCTGGCTGCTGCTTCTCTGCTTCAATGGTACATGCAGTTCATTGGTTGGTACGTATGTCGGATCCGGATTTTCTAATCCCGAATTCTCTGCGAATAACTGTGCTATTCCCTGGATCAGTAGATAGCACTCACAGATATATCATTGAATCATTTCATACAATGGCGTAAAACCATACCATTCATTAATTTAACACATCAGAGTTTACATAGACCGCATTGGGTCGAGTTTTACAATAAAGGGCCGAACAGGCCAAATGATTACATCACAAAATAGCGGAAGCGACAACGGAAGCAAAAAGGGTGAGGACACATCTCTCCACAGCAAGTGATCGGGAAACTCATGTACATCCGATATTACCCAAAACTCAGATAATATGGGATGCACCTAGGTACCAGCGGAGTCAGCTAGACTGGGGCGAGATTAGAACAACTATAGACTAAACTAAGCTTCAAGAACTCCTGGGTCTTCGGACATTTGGTTCCTTGTAGTAGTCGAAATCTCCAAAATTTTCTGCTTCTGAGGGTTTGGGGGAAAGAAGCGAGAATGAGCACAACTACCGTGCTCGCGAGCCAACACACAGTATGCAATACTATACATGCAAGGCTTAACAAGGATGGCTCAGGTTCTTTTATTTGCTAAAGCATCATTTTAAATTATCATAATTACAAAGTCCTATGACTTAGCATTTTAAACAGATTGCATTTTCATTAAAGAGAGTAAGTGTAATATTAAATAACAGCGAAGGTTACCTCCACCTTATGCTTAATTTTGATAACGGTTACGTCCACCGATTATCAACACTGGATAAGGCTACCCAGGAAAATCCAAAACAAGGGCTGGATGAGCCCAACACATTTCCATTTCCACCCACAAAGGTTTTTTTGAAATAGAACTAACTCAAAGTTAAGTTCCCATGTCCGCTTTTGACCGGCGCGCACTGCTTAAAATGCTTTAGACTCGCAGAGGTTGTACATCGTACTCCACAAGAGATAATCATACTCGTTACTCCACATGATTCCTTAGTCATGTAATTGAGCGATCGTCACAAAGAACGCTTCAAACTACCTTGCCCCTTCCGTCATCTCACCCCTATGGCCAATTCCATAAGTTGTGCGGGATGCTTACCACAATGACTAGCAAAGTCGCCCCGCCACGCGACTAGCGAATGATAACTTCAACTTTTTCTGTCCCATTCAAGCCAAAGATATCGCCCCGCCGCTTGCACACTTCTAACACCGGTTGTGGGATGACTTTCAGGGTTCAATAATTTTACTAGGCCAAGTTGCACTTTGCAGACTTGTGGTTGTACTTGTTTTACACAGAGGTCATGACAAGATTAAGTCTTTAATTCATCCGACGGTTCATACCACATACCAACCATTCTCGCTACGTCCGCACTCCACCATTCTTTCCATCCGTCCGATGGGGTACTAGCAAGTTGTTTAGGGTTTTGGGAAGAAAAACCAATTAACGCAACACATCAGTCATCTACATCCAATGACTACCCAAAACCATTTTTCATGTTTAAAGGATGATGATCGAAACATTTATTGTCCCGGTACTTAAGCGAGACTAGTATGTCGCTTAAGTACAACCTATACTACTATTACCATATAATTACTAGGGTGACAAGGAATACTGGATTCAATTATCAAAGGATGGCTTAATAAGTAATTAATCAACAAATGAGAATTTAACTACCTTAAGCTTTAACATATCATTGTTTACAAAATTAAAGCATGCAACTTTGCTATTTTAAATAAACATAGTTTGCATAAAATGTAGGTTCGGAATGATCAAAGTATTGACTCGCCTTGGTTAAAGGCAGCGGGGTCTTGGTATTCTTGAGCTTGATCGAAGTTGAAGTCTCCGGCGTCTTCGAACCCTAATCGGACGAAAGTACCGGAAAAAGACACAGCAGCAAAGAGAGCAAATAAATACCAAACTTATAATAAATAAACTCCAAAATGAACAAGACCAGTGCCATTAGCAAGATCTTGATTTTAGAAAATTTTAGAAACTGGTTTCATAATTTTTGGAGTTATAACGGAAAAGATATGAATTTTGAAAGCTTTTCAAATAAATTTTTAATTGAAAACAAAATCAGAAAATCGGAAAAAAAACTCCCGTCGCCGACACGTGGCACGTCACGGGCGCGAGACACGCAGACCGTGCTTGTGGACCGGTCCACGCGCGTTTGGCCCACGGGTCTACAACACAAAGATGTCGGTGGGGCCCACTTGTCACGGCACTATAGCAGGCGTGCCCACCCGTCAGCCGGCGATGACGACGGCGCGGTTAAAAACGGCGACGCTGGCGCCGCTGTCGCTCCGCCTTCCGACGCGAGAAAGCGAGGAGAGAGAGAGCGGCGGCGAGGAGGAGCTTGGGCGAGGCGGCGGCGCGGCGGCGAGCTGGAGGCGAAGGCCAGCGAGGAGGCGAGGCGGCGAAACGGCTCGGCGAGGCGGCGACCGAGGCGAGAAGGAGGGGCGCCGGCGACGAGGCGAGGAGGAAGCGAAGGAGGTGGCTCGGCTTCTTATAGCCGGTGGAGGGCGAAGAGAGGAGGAGAGGAGCTCAGGCGCCCGCAGTCCCGAGGCGCGCCGCAGAGGCGATTATGCGCGAGGAGCGAGAGGACAGGCGGGCAGCGGCGATTGGCCAAGGGAGGCGGCGAGGGACTGGACGGGAGGAGGCGTGCTCATGGCCGGGAGGGACGGGACCAGAGGGAGCAAAGCGCTCGGCTCGGCAGGAAGGGGAAGAAGCAAGCGCGCCGATTGGGGGAGAGGGGCGGTGGCACGCGAACCAAGGTAGCACTCCAATGCTTTTGCCAGATTTGATTCCTTTGCCCCAAAGATTTTATGCCAAACTTGATTTTTAAAAACTGAAATCCAAAACTTGATTTTGAAATCTCAAATGCAAAAACGGGATGTTACAACGTATTAACGACAAACATCTCGATTTACATATATATGGTTACAGCGAACGATGGCATTGGGAGCATATAAATTTTGCGGTACAGAAGAAAGCAAGAGCTGATAAAATTGTAAAAATTTCACTAGTACTAGTAGCTAGCTAGTGTGGGGATAACAGACCGGGATTCGAATCCCATGAAGTTAATGGAGGCAAGTTAATCGAGTAGAGTTCAATCCTGCAGGTACATTAATTAATTATATGCATTCCAGCATTACCCTTATTTTTTAAAACAGAATTAGGTGGTCGGTGTGCGAAATGGTACCAACTTGATGTAATCTCCACCATAAGGTACTCTAGGGGACCCTAACCTAGCAAAAAAAAATCACCCTGTATTCACATTGGGGTGCCTCTATCACACGCCCGCTTTGGTTTGTAGCAAACGGCTTCCTTTCAACTCTTGAATTGAAACTTTCACCTCAAAACACAGATGAATTCGAACTTTCAACATGAAACCCCAAAGGCTTTCAACTAAAAAAAGATCCAACTTTCAAGTCGTGAATTCAAACTTTCGACTAAAATTCCCCGAACTATCAACTCACTCCCTTTCAATCGTAACGACGGCGGTCGCCGGCGATGGCAATGCCCGGGACCGAGGGGGAGGGAGGGGGTGAAGGCCGCAGCCCTCGTTGATGGGGAGATGAGGATCGGGCGGACGAGGTGGCCGGAACGGATATGAAGGTGAGGGTGCTTACGAATTGGAGAGGAGGAAGGAGAAGAGAAGCAGCAAGGTGGAGGATTATTTCCATGACGAAGAGAAAGGGGAAGGGGGGTGCCAGAAAAGGAAGGGTCACACGGTTTTCGTGTGTGGTCGATGACTCGATCAACGCACGTTGCACTTTCACGAATTAGTAAATTTAGTTCACCATTGGCACAATCTCCAACATATATCGGGGATAGTTAAATTTTGTGATAATGTGTTTGTGATAAATTACAAAACTATGATATCAAGAGAGTATATGTTTGAGAATGAGCCCATGGGTATAGAGCCAGCTAGTACAGAAATTTCTGCATATATTTACAGTCGAAGTTGACTGCGCTTCTACCAGAGTGAACTTGACTGGATGGATGCTGACAAGTGCTCGTCGATAAAATGAGTAACTCTGTCGGCGCTACACCGAAATTGAGGGGGTGTTTTTATCTTATCGAAGATGGTTATTTTACCCTTGCTTGACGAGGATTTGAATCCAGGCCAAATGTTTGGGACTCCCACAACTGAGATGAACCACATCCTGTTGATGTTAAATTGAGGCATCCATAGGTCGGGGACATAGCTAAGCCAAAAGGATATATCGATAGGCCGCTTGTTGCGCACTAAACCACTGGCAGAGATTCTTCTCTGTATGCTCAACTATCCCTGCAAATATTGTAGTACAAGCTAGGATTCTTTTAGCTGTACTTCCCCGGTAATAAAAACTCTTAAGCTGTCCAACGAAACGGCAACAATGCTCATAAATTGCCATATGCATCGCTCCAAAGCGAAGCTAAGGACCACTACGGAGATGCACGGGTTTGCTAGTAAAAGCAGAACTGATAACACACATGAGCAGTGCTACCAGGCGCGATCAGAGTATCGGACCAAAAGGTCACAGTGGAGAAAATTCAAACATTTGCTCGCATGATCTGGTAATCGTTGAATGGTAAAAGGCAAAAATCAAACACTCAGCTCACAGGGTTAGGCATCTGGACACTGCAGAATTAATGGTTGAACTGAACCTAGCTAGCTTCAAGGTTCTAAACCTATTGGATTTCACCATCCAAGTAACGATCACAAGAACACAGCCCACTTGACTCTAGCATATCAAGTGATGGAGACAATTAGAGTTTAATTCAGCATGATGGACAGTACTCAACAGTCAGCACCAGGGCTCGTTTTACACGCATGCATATAAGAGAAGAAATTAACATGTAAACTTCAAATGCCTAGTTGCATATATAACAGGAGTACGGCCATGTATATATGCACATCAGAGAACATTCGTACGCAGTAAAAAGCTAGCTTCCCGATGCATGCATGCATGGTAGGAGTAGTGCTCCTTATTGTCAAGAAAGCAATCGAGCGCGTGCGCGTGCAATGCAGGCACGCACTCTCAGACTGTACAAATTCTTTGCCTTTGGGCAGACACGCATATACATGTATGCATGGACTAGTACTATCATTTGAACTTTTTGCATGGGCAAATCTGAAGTTTACACGTCTTTTGCAGCAGGGAACACATGACTTTAAAGGCCCAAATTTTGGTTGCCGCCCGGCCGGGATTTTTCGCAAGTACAACTCCACCCCCTCCCTAGCTAGTGTCATGTTGACGCATATATGGCTGTTACGTTCCTGGCGGTATGGATCAGAAGCTGGAGAGGAAGGAAGAGTAGAATTTGGGGAAGAACAGCAGAGAACTTGGGTAGAATCAGCAGAGTTGCGGATCAGAGAGCGCATGCAGTTGGGGAATGGGTTCAGATAGTTCTATTCCGTTCACCTTATCCTGATACAGTCTATGGCTTTATATCGCCATCCAACTCACAAACACCCCTCCTGGGCCCACCTGTCAGCCTAATGTTTACGAGAGCCACAAGATAGCTAGGTTGTATTGCACTAGTACATGACATTACTCCTCCCTTTTGATACCCTTGCCCTCAAGGGTCTTGAACAACTAGATCATAGAATTGAAGAAGTCTCAGTGATGTAGCAGTGTTGAACTTCTTGTAGATATGCACAGATCCTTGGACTTTCATAACCTAGCTGCTGCAAACTGAAGAGGCATGGATCAAATGGCAATTGTACTTCTTTCTCGGTGACAAGCAGCGACATACAATTGTCAATCCGGCCGGCACCATCGCCATACGCTTCAAGGTTGCAACAAATATCTCCCTTATATTGTATGATCTTACGAAGTGCCAAGAACAGGAACACAACTATTCTGTACTCCAAATTGCATGAACAACATAAGGAAACTTGTGACTGTTAGACGTCGTGCTGCATGTAGACCCACCAACTTCCAATTTAGAAATGCTTTCAGGGATATCAAACAATAGCATGCTGATCTTGAAGATAACATCAAAGATTTTTCTCTGATACCATTTGTTACATTTCTGCCGGTATAGATCAGAAGTTGGAGAGGAAGGAAGAGAATTTGGGGAAGAACAACAGAAAACTTGGGGGTAGAATCAGCGGAGAGTTGGGGATCAGAGAGGACAGTTGGGGAATGGGTTCAGATAGTTATATTCCGTTCACCTTATCCTCAGTGGTGGAACCAGAAATTGCAAACAGGGAGGGCCAATTAATTACAAAAACAAAGTGTACATAACAATATATTTAGACTCCAACATGACTATCGTGACTAACAAACATAGTACTGTTTTTCTTGTTTGTTGAATACAAAAGATATTATATCTCTATTAATTTAATTTGGCCCTGCAGCTACCGAGAAGATCATATATATTAATAATTTCATCAGAACTGAACTTCTGTGCAATTTCTTTCTCAATATAGGCCACCATGGAATCTCGAAGGAAGTCATCTCCCATTTTATTTCAAAGACGGTCTTGATGAGTTTCATGGCTGTAAATACTCGCTCAGTGGTTGCAGTTGACACAGGAAGAGTTAGCACTAACCTTAGCAATCTATCAACCATTGGATAGCCATACGCATTACCAGTCTTAGCTAATCCATTTGTCAAATCAGCAAGCGAGGACGAACTCTTTAGATCAAGATGGCTACATGCATCAAGCTGGTAATGTGGTAGTTGACACTCTAGCTGAGCTCTCTCTTGGCTAGAAAAATATGCAAGATAGAACTTCTCCACTGGAGTGCTTATAGCTGACATGTTGAAAGAGGGAACTCTTACATCCAAGGATACACTTAGTGCCAAAAGCTCCATTGATTGTACATAAAATCTTTCATTCAACTCGTGCAACTGATGATCTATTGCGATATTGAAGACATCCATTTTTTATAATGCTTGTTGTGAGATTTAGTCACATCAATATACTTGCAATTTATATGAGACTTGTTAGATTCATGGTTTACACAAAAAAAATAACTTATAAATATTGCCATCCTATGCTTCTTGTCGTCACGTAAGATCATGACGTCGACATGGCGACGTCAGAAATTGAAAACTTCTTGGAACGTAGCCAATTACCAATAACGAAAACCCCAAGACCTAGATGGGAATGGAATATAGGAGATAGATGAATGATAACTGCAAAGTCGTGTGTTGCATCGAGAGCAACCGGACGGTCATTAGTTGTGCGTCAAGGTTTTGGACTTTGTTGGGTTTTTTATTTACCAATTAAGTTAACTGAGATGATCCACTATCTACTAAATATTGCATCCTAGTTAGAGGTTTGTGAATTCCTTGAGGAGCGCCAGGCCCTGGTCACCTCCTTGTCTCCGCCGCTGCTTTTCCCGATACAGCCTACGCTTTATATTTCTATATAACTCACACACACACCCTCCTAGGCCCACTCAGGACGCCCGTGTGATTACCCTAGGGGTAATCACACTTCGGCACACGGATTACTATTCGTCTGCTCGGTAGAACACTGCTCCGACGAATAGTAAGCCATTATCAAAGTACGCAGCAGAACAACAAGATGAAAACTGTTCTTTAATACGACAGTTAACCACACAAAGCTAAGGTTTTATATTACACATAATTATTACAAGTACCAAAATAAGACCAAGTCCTCCTCTTGCCTGCCACGCCTAAGGTGTCCCCTAATCGTCCCAAGCGCCGAATAGGGCGTCCATCTCGCCCTGCTCCTCGCTGCAAGGGTCCAAGTCTCCTGCGGTCTCATCTGCACCTGCACTTCCCTCGTCCCACTCGGGATAAATCCCAACCGGACTAGGATCTACAAAGGAGAATACTAGCAAGGTTAAGTATAGAGTACTCAGCAAGCATTAGTAGCAAAAGATGCAATTCATGTCAATAACTCTTATGGTTATCACAAATTCTATCTCATATCATACTGAAATAAAATCATTAAAATAATAGTGGCAAATTTTATACTGAAAGTGCTACTGGTCACTCGGAAAGAAGATAGACCCCTGGTGGTTCCCGTAGGCTCCAATCCAGGAGACTGGCATGAATTCATGATTTGTATAGCACTGCACAGGCTTGTACCACTTTACCCACAGCTATTCTGAACCCTAAGATGAACCAGGTCCATCGCATTTCCTTTGATGCGACTTCGAGTTCGTAATACGTAACGCTTTCCGTGTTACGTGATTAATTTTTCCACCCATTACGCTCCGCCGGCGCGAACGATCTTCACACCGAGTTCGTAATGTTAGTTGGGCCGACGCACCTTCACCCAACACCCCCTTAGCGCATATAGCGCCTTCCCCGATCTGGGGTTTCTCCAACACACTCACACATATAACATACCCGTGTGGAAAGCATAATCACGTAACAAGGTAGCATTTTTCTGCCCGCCGAAACGGGAAAATGGTTGGCACTGATTTACGGCATCTGACCGAGTAAGAGTTTTGTTGGTCCTTATATTATAACCTTATGTAAAGGGGTCCCACCTCTTACCACATCATCATTTTCTCATTTTCTTCCCCTGCCCTGGGTCCCCTTTACCGGCCATATCATAATATTATTACATTTCTTTTCATCATTCTCATTCTTTCCGTTATCATCTCAACCATTTGATTTAAGTTTTTGAGAAATAAATTTTGGATGCAATACGTCTAATACAGCAATATACGGTTTACATTTAAAATAGCTGTATTGATGTTCAAGAGGATCGCTGCCTTCGTAATAAGAGTAGGGGCCTGGTCGACGAGTCCTTGATTAGCAACACCGGTCGGCTGGAGCTCGTCCTCTGGAGTAGCGCGCAATACAAATAATATGTAGAGAAATACTTAGTGCTTTTAGATGATATTAAGCGAATAAACTGCTAATGGACTCCTATTGGTTAGTCAAATTTAATTTACAAATATTTTTCCAAAACCCGACTCAGTTAGTAGTTCCCACTAAAATCCTATTTTTATTACCCTCTTAACCCTAACTCCTAATATTTAATTCTAATCATCTAATCTTCTAAATCAACCACTCCTAAGCACAATACATAACTCTAATTACCCCTCCCTAATCTACCCAAAACCCTAACCTTAATCTACCAAAACCTTAATTACCTAACTACCCTAATCTACTCAAAACCCTAATTAATCTACCAATTTACCTAACTACCCTCCCCCCTTTTCTATTCCCCTATCTCCCCCAATCCGGCCGAAACCCACTCTCTCTCCCTGCCGCTCCCTCACTCCCGTCTCTTCCTCTCCTCTCTCTCTCTCTCTCTCGGCCTCACCCGGCCGCTTCCTCTGGCGGCGCTGTCGCCGCTCTCTATCACTCTCTCGCTGCCCGCCATCGCCGCGCCCGCCTCTCATGCTGGCTTCATGCTGACATGGCGCTGCCGCCAAGTTTCCTCATGGGCTCTGCTGCCTGCTTGCGTGCTTAGCCGGCCATTCTCCCGGCCACGGCCGCTATGGGCTCCTCAGATCCGGCCCGCTACTCGGCCGACCGTTCTCGGCTCTCCCTGCGGCCCTCTCTACTCCACCTTCTTCTTCCCCCGGCGCGGCCGAAGGCCAGCGCCGCTGCTCCTGGCTGGATCTCCCTTCTACCCGTCCGATCTGGCGTGCTCCCGGCCCGGCCGGCTCGGCTACTAGGGTTTGTTCTCCTACTCCCCTAATGGTTTCCGATTGATGATTCTTTGATAACCTATGTGAAATCCATTACTAAAGCTGGCTAGTGCAATGTATGCATGACTATGATGATGGATCTGGATGATGGAGGTCACCGAATGGGTGTTTGGGTTCTGGCCACAACCAAAAATGGAGGGTCGGTGGGTTGGTCACAACCAAAAATGGAGGGGGTAACTGGCTTCACTAGCACACTGAGGTATGCCCTCATGCTACTCTTCCTCTTTACTACTCCTAAGGTTCTGGGATGATAACAAATGTGCTGATGACTGCTATGCATTTCTATGGTAGGATTGACAAAGCTTCTGAACATGTAAGAATGGCAAGAATGGCTGAGGAATGGATGGATCTGTTCTACCTGGGGTTCTTGGGGTTGGATCGGTTAGGAGACGATCTGTAGTTGATGGGTCAGCGGAGGAGTTGCAATGCCGGCGCCGTCCTGGCTCCCCTGCTCCTTCCTGGCCTCCTGCCTCCAATGGCTTCCTGGCCTCCTCTGGTTTCCTTCTGGCCGGAGAGAAGAGGTAGGGAGGGGAGGCTGCTGAGAAGAGATGGAGACTGGTGCTGCTGGAAGGAAATGGGGAATGGAAAAAGGGATGCTGAGCAGGCTTGTGGTGCAAAGGGGATGTATTCTTCTTGTGTGGTGCGGGGTTCGCCAGGGGGATGTCTGCATTGTAGTTCTCGGGTCGTGGAGTTGGTCAGGCTTGCTTGTGATCACCGAGGTGTCCCCAAGGAATGTGCAATGGTATGTCCTGGGAAAATGAATTGGTTTAACTACTCTGGGCCATGCAACCCATCGTCGACGACTAGCATTCAAGTCCTCTACTCAGTCATAGAGGCTGCAAGAGTGGCTAGTGGAATTGGCAAGGAAGGCTTCAAAGATAATCATGCAATGATGTAACTGAGCCTTGTGATTATACGATGTAATTCTATACTTTAATTGGATGTAAAATACTCTTGTAAACAAATATGAAATTGGATTATGCTGATGCTTTAATGACAATTGTGCAAGTTTTTGAAAGCAACTTTAAAGGAGTGATTACTGCGATTGATCCTAATACATGTTGTTATTGACAGTTAAGACAGTCTGATTTGTCGGGTTCTCACACCACCTGTCAGCCTAATGTTTACAAGGACCACAAGATAGCTAAGTTACATTTCACTAGTACCTGACAAATGGCTTGCTTCACACCCAGTGAGCGATCGAGATGGCCGGGTGGTCCAAGGAAGAAAGAGGTATCAGTGACGGTGTAACACCCCGTTTTTCAGATAGCAAATAGCGCCGATTATTTAAATTCGATTTTCGTTGATTTTCATTTGCCGCTTAATTTTCAAAAATTTTCGAGCTCTCTTTAAAGCTCGGGTTTGTGTTTTAAACCCATCCTCAAAAATTTCAAATTCAAAATTCAATTTGAATTTAATCTTTTTGATTTTTGGATCCCTCTAAAAATCTTGCCTCCCCTTTGTTGCTTTTGGGCCGGCCCATTTTCCTAACCCATTTATCATTTTTCCCTCGGCCCGTTCGCTCGCCCGCCTCCGTTTGTTTCGCCCACGGTGGCCTCCTTTTCTTCCGCTTTCTACCCTACCGCCACCCGCTCTCTTTCTTTCCCTTCTCTCTCCGCCGCCCGTCGCTTTATCCTCTTCCCGCGCGCCACGACTCGCTCGCTCGCATCGCCTCCCCTTCTCTCTCGCCGCCGCCGCTCCGTCCGTCTCGACGCTTTCCCACTCGTCTCCTTCGCGTGCGCGCCCGCTCGCGGGCCTTCTCCTCTCGGCCCGGCCTCGTCGCCTCTTCGGCCCACCCTGCAGCGCCTCCCCTCCCATGCCGCGGACGTCATCCACACTACCGGCTCTCGACGCCATGCCCTCGCACCGCCCCACTCGCGTCACCTCGCCGCTTCCACCGGCCCCAAAGACGCCGCCGCCCATGCCTCCGTGTGTCGGCAGCCGCCCGCCGCCCCGCCATGCCGAAGTCACTTCCACCGCCGCTCGCAGCGTTGCCGCCACTCCGTCGCCATGCCGCCGACGCCGGCAAGACCTTCACCGACTCCCCTCCTCCCGGCTATAAAAGCTTCGCCTCCCGTGCTCTCGCCTGCCTTCTCCTCCTCCCGGTAAGTTTCCCCAAAGAACCCTCTTCTTCCCGACGGCTTCTCCTCCCCTCGGCCAATCACCGCTTTCACCACCGGCCGCCTGTCAGCAGCTCGGACCACGGCCGGGCGCCGGAGCATCCTCGGCGCCCCCGGCGCTTCCCGACGCCCCGGCCGTGGGATCGCCACCACCGTATTCCTCCTGGGCCGCCTCGGCTTCCATCGAAGGCCACCTCCAGCCTCCTCTTCCCACCGACGCCAGAGCCTCCCTCCACCTCCCCTGCTCCTTCTCTCTTTCTCCCCGGCTACCCCCCCCGGCTCGCAGCTCGGCCGTGCCACCACCTCCTCCGCCTCCTCACCCGGCCAAAGATCCCATTTTGAGCAACCCTAGATCCTCCGCCTCCAACCGCCATCGGCAGCATCGCCAGAGCTTCCCCGCTCCTGCTTCCCCACGCATTGCACTCCTCAGGCCCAAACTCCCTCAGCAGAAGGGCAATAGGTTGATCAAGATTTGTCGTTGTTCATCGCTGGATCATTGACTATTGTTAGTAATTGGAGCATCGCATGAGTTGGCGATGATCGCTTGATTGTTTGTGTTGTTTGCCGCCTCGATCTTGTTGGCAAAGATGAGTATGTTGTGCATCGCAAATGAAAGACCCTCTGTGTTGATCTATCTATTGAGATTTTGTGATCTGACAGTTTAAAACTCTGTGGTGTATAAGTTGATAATTGAATCCTTGTATTGATATCAAAAATGGTTGTCAGTATTGATTGTTGGCTAATGCTCATCAATTCCTTGATCATTGGATGACAGTAAACGATTGTGATTATTGTTTGTATGTAATTCAGTCCAGAGTTTTGTTGGTGATCATTAGTAATTGTCGCTTTGAGTATTATTCAGTAGTATGCTTTGTATTGATCTGGCTTGGTATTCGGTGTATTATGTCTTTAGTCGCTAGCCTGTCATTTGAGTTGTTATGTTGTGGACATTGCGATTAATTGTTATTCATATATTTCGATTGTCAACATGTGATTCGTATTTGCTTCCCGGATCGCTATGATAGAAATGAGGTTACCACCGATCCAACGATTTAGAAATGTCGCCATGGATTAATAGAATGTTTTGTTGATAGTAAGTTGATTATTGATTAAGCGTCTGTGATTACTGATCCTCAATATAAGGGTTTCGGCAGTAAATTGAATTATTAATTGTAATCTTAATTATTAAGGATAGTTTTAATCTTCAGTGCAATATTGTCTATTGGATTTGATAATCAATTGTTAATTGTTGGTTAGTGTTCGTCAGTATGGATCAATGATTATTGGAGTAATGATATTTAGTGAAAGCTGGAAGTATTGATTTGATTGCCTTATCAATTTGTATTGTTTGGAAATGAGTTGTGGTTGGCAATAGAAATTGTGTCTTGATTTGGTAATAGGTTGTAGTAGTAAGTTGAGTAGCTAGCTTTTGAATCATTGAGTATTACCTGGTAGCTGAGATTTGGATTGAATTGCCATTGGATTTTGTGTCGATCAAGTATTCTAGGCTGGTATAGAACCGGTAGTCGAGTTGCTTTGTCACCTGTTGAATGGTAGTCTTGCTGTCTTCTAATCCGCAGTAGAGCATTCTGGCAAAGCTACTTCGACCATACCCTTCTTTGTATCCTCCCTCATGGCAGAAATCTTCTGTCATTCCTTCTTTCGCCCAACTGGACGTTTGACTCTGTCAAACATTCCGGTGTCGCCCAAACCATTCTCTCAAGCCGTCCTCCGCAATCTTTCCGAGGCTCTTGTGTTTTATTTGGTCTCTTGGATTCTTTGTATTTATTTGGTGTTTCAATCGTTATTGCGTAATTAGAAGTCGAAGTCGGAAGAATCGACGACTCAATGATCCAAGATCCAAGCGAGACGCCGATCAAGACTTCAACCTCTGTCTAATCAAAGCTTTGAGTAAGATCAAGGCCACGGTAAAATAGCCCAAAGTAGTCAACACTTTGATCATATTGATCCCACATTTTATGCAAATTATATTCTGTTAAAAGTATCAAATTGCATGCTTTAATTTTTATGCAAATGTATGTCAAAATTCTCTAAGGTAGTTAAATGCCTACTTGATGATTAATAAATTATTATGCCTTTCCTTGAAAGTTGAACTCCCAAAGATCCTTGTCACCCTAGTAAACATCCGTAACATACTAGTTATAGGTCGTACTTAAATGCCATGCTAGACTTGTTTAAGTACCGGGGTATTACTACCCCAATTCATCATTCTTTTATCATCATCACTTGTTTTGGGCAGTCATTGGGGAGAATGACTGGAATGGTTGGATAATTTGTTTTATACTCCTCCAAAACTCTAAAATTGCTAATACCCATCCGGCGGATGGTAGTCGGAGGGTAAATGGTTGGGTGCTAATGTAGCCCGTGATATTTTTGTGGAGGATATGTGGTAAGAACCGCCCGAGATAATCTTAAGGACTTAATCTCGTGATGACCTCTTATTGTAAAACAAGATGACCACAAGTCTATAATGGTGTCGACTGCTAACTAATTGGTGTCCACCGCATGCGAGCTGCACCATTGAGGGGCTCTCCAATACCGTGAGCCCAAGAGGCTACGTGTTGGGAATGTAACTTACGGACCCTAGGCGTAAGTTGCATGGCGCAAGAGGGGTGCAGGCGTAGTGGATGTCGGGTCCCACGGAGCGACACCCGCTCAGTGAAACCTTAGCGGGTGCAAAGAATATCGAGGATGCCTTGGAAAGGCCTTGTGGTAATCTCCCTTGATTCACATGTCTACTAAACGTGTGTACATATCAAGTCGATTATCTCTTGTGGGTAAAGATGTACAATCTCTGCAGAGAATAAAATCGTTCGAATAGTAGTGCCCACGGTCAAGGGCGGCAAAGTGAGCTCATAAGAGTTAGTTCTATTTCAAAAACTTTGGTGGGTGGGATGAAAAATGTGCGGGGCTCATCTAGCCCTTGATTGGTTTTTCCCGGGTATTCTTACCTGTTGGTAATAGGTGGGTATGACCACCAAAGAAAGAGAAGCATGAGTCGAAGTTTCCATGGAGGAACCTCTGCTTGTTATCAATTATTGCACAATTAATCTCTTTAAAAATGCAAATTTGGTCCAAATGCTAAGTGACAGGATTTTCTAATATCTGTATTTATAAATACTGCTTTACGCAAATAAAAGAACCCGAGCCTTCCTTGTTAAACTGCATGAATATTATTGCATCGTGGTGTCGGCCATGAGCACGGTAGTTGTGCTCACCTCGCTCTTCCCAAAACTCTTCGATGATCCGACCAAGGAGATTATGCATATTATGAGGATCCGTGCCGATGGACCAGATGCGATGAGGAGTAGTCTAGTTCTGTAGTTTAGATCTCGCCCCAGTCTAGTAGACTCGTTGGTACTTGTGTATAACTAATATCATCTGGGCCCTCGGATAATATTAGTCATACACAAAACACCCGATCATTGCTGTGGTGAGATGTGCCCCATCCTTTGCTTCCACAGACACGATCTTTTGTGATGTAATATATTTGGCTTTGACGGCCCTTCAGAAAAACTTGACCGACGCGGTCTCGTTACCTTGACTATCTGTAATATTTGTGTTGGTCTTATTTCACGCTTGTATGAGATGATACAGTAATGTACCTGTGAGTACTACCTACTGATCCAGGGAGTAGTACATGGTTTCACAGAGGATCCGGGTTACGAAATCCGGGTCTGACAGAGCTGGTATCAGAGCATATGACTGTAGGAATCTTAGTTAGACTGGTCGAGCCTAAGGACTTGAGTGCTATTTTCAAAACCTAAGAAAAGCTTAGCAAAATATAATGTATTATTTGCTATGACTTACCCTTCTTAGTTCTTCACTTTCCTTGACTTCACTTGAATTTTTACTCAGTCTGACTCCCACTTGTTTCAAACATTGTAGATGGCAACCCCTTCGTCCGATGGACCGTGGGACTTGTTTTCTCACGAAGAAAATGGAGATGAGTGTGTGGATTTCCTTCGCCAACTCATGTACCACCTGGACTACAACCGCAAGCCTATCTTCAGAGGCCGAAAGACTCAAACCCAGGACCAAGAGTCATGGACCATGGAGGTTTTCCTCTATGCTAGAGAGGGTGAGTTCATCGCCCACACCTTCAGCTCCGGGACTACTCACAGCAGCTGTGACGATGCAGTTCAAGACGCAGCTGCGTGCCGCTGCAAACACGGACCGGATGCACATCGACCTTCTGCGGAATCGCTTTCTACTACCATCCGCCTCTCCGGAAGGACAATCCAACCCCAAGTGCGTCTTCGTGTGGGAATAGTTAGGCTAGTCTAGGTTGGCTAGCAAGATTTGCATTAGCATCCCTTGGTTGCAAGTGCTTTTGTTTTCTTCTTTGTAGACGTTGTATAGTATCTGTGTCATGGCTTAGTGTGGCCTATATGCTATAATTGTAAAGTCGTGTAACACTTAACCCCTTTAATATAATGCAGCCATTCTAGGCTTTGTATTGTATTTGATCGTTTTTCCTCGTTTGGATTTGAGTTTCTTCTGTGTGCCTTAGAGGGCTAGTGAACCCTCATATAAATCCTCCTAACCTAGGTTGTTCTCTCAGATGGCACCCAAGAGACCAAAGAAGAAGGAAGTGGTGTCGATTCCAAAGAAAGAAGTCAGCAATCCAGCCACCAAAGGCTCCAACTTCAACTCCAACTCCGCTTTCCAATGGGAGTAATTCCGCTGGACAGCCTGCAACAGTCAAACCCGCGGCTAGCCTTCACTGCTTCACCTGCGGAGAAAAAGGGCACTATGCTAATAGATGTCCTCAGAAAAAGCTTCGTCGTGCAAGTGGTGCAGAAGACAACAAAGCAGACCCTGCTACCCATCAACCTCAAGAATTACTCAAGGACGATGGTACTGCTACACGTGAAGAACCACGAAGGACAACACACGCTTTCATTGCAAGAATCCGACACTTCGCCAACAGATGCCCCCAAAGAAAGCAAGACCAAGGAATCAAGTGTCATTATTATGCAACCCAGACACCGCAAGAACAGATGTCCCAAATGGAAACATGAAGAGTCAGCGAAGAACATCATCATCACCAACCTCAGCCTTGGTAACGAAGAACTCCTCAAAGGTCCCAAAAAAAGCAAGTTGTACTGCCAAGTTCTACCGAAGACCCTAAGCCCCACCAACTGTTTGTCTTGAATATGGCAAGTCAGGACATGTTGCCCAATTATGTCCTCCATTAAGACAAGGTGCAAAAGGAGCATGCTTCACATGCGGGCAATATGGACACTATTGCTACTCATGCCCAGTGCCCTACTGTCCCCGTTGTGAGGAACACCATCAACCAGGAGATTGCCCTGTGAACCAGATAGCCTGCATGCGTTGTGGAGAAAAAGGACATCAGTCAGATCAATGTTTCAACCGCCTAAAGCGTGGTAAGGATCACCAGTCAGATGATTGTCCGATGAGTAAAGTCACGTGCTTCCTTTGTGAAGGACAAGACCACTGCCCCAAAGATTGCTTCTTGCGTCCGATTCTGACCAAAGCAATTGAGTTGCAAAGGACAAGTCTTCAAGTTGCCGCGAGACTCGTCGTAAGTAAGGATGGCAAGGATAACCAACATCTGACATCAAAAGAGAATAGTCAGGTTGTGCCAAAGTGTCAGTGTACCTCAGAAGAGATGGAAAGAAGTGAAGACCTTCTTCGCCTTCCCCAACCTGCAATGCGAAACCCAATCGCTCATCTTCGTTGTTTCAACTGTGGAGAAAGTGGTCATTTCGCCAGAAAATGCCCTCAACCAATCACCCCGAGGGAGTACAACTTCAGAACTACACCAGCTCGAGTCTGATTTCACTTCAAGTAAAAGTCATCGGACCCCACAGGCATCCAAAACCGCGTCCATGCCAAGTCAAAACCAAACCAGTGGTGTTGTAAAGGACAAGTTTCCTGACCACCGTGAAGCTCATGAATAAAGTAAGCAAAGACAGCTAGTATTGAGCACCCTTCATTTTAAGGTGGGTAGCTGATCCGCTCAGAAGTATCAAGGATGTATTGAGTATGCAAATTTGTGCCAGCTCCTGTTATGCTGGAGCTTTGCCCTCTTTTGTGACAAAAGAAGCTTGTTGTAAGGCTATTTTGCCAACCCTTTAAGTTAAAGGAAATTGTGGTGCTGGGTGTACCCAGAAGACCCTTGTTTGCTATCTCAGTAAAACCACCAAGTAAAGATTGTATGGAAAATTTCAGATCCCTAGCCAGTCTCCAAGTGCTGAAAACCAAAACTTTGGACGTCATCCTAGAGATGGATTGGTTGGCCCGATGCCAAGACAAGATTAAGCTGTACCAACAGAAAGTGGTACTCACTAAGGACCTGGAAACCGTGTTAAAAGTTATTAAGGACCGTTCCCCGGATTGGAACATGCAAGCCATAACCTCAAAGAGTATCATTGGAATCAACACCTATAAGTTCAAGGTCACCCGGAAGAGTTTGTCAGATGTCAACGACATGCTCCGCGTCTCTCAGCTCAAGAAAAGCCTCAGAGTGTTTGACGAAGTAAGCCAGACACCCCGGATCAAGAAGCCGCTTGAGAGCCGAAGACCAGTTGAAGACTAGCTATCTCTTGTCTGTTTTCTGAGCCACCCGAATCTCGGGGACGAGATTCATTTTAAGGTGGGTAGGTTTGTAACACCCCGTTTTTCAGATAGCAAATAGCGCCGATTATTTAAATTCGATTTTCGTTGATTTTCATTTGCCGCTTAATTTTCAAAAATTTTCGAGCTCTCTTTAAAGCTCGGGTTTGTGTTTTAAACCCATCCTCAAAAATTTCAAATTCAAAATTCAATTTGAATTTAATCTTTTTGATTTTTGGATCCCTCTAAAAATCTTGCCTCCCCTTTGTTGCTTTTGGCCGGCCCATTTTCCTAACCCATTTATCATTTTTCCCTCGGCCCGTTCGCTCGGCCCGCCTCCGTTTGTTTTCGGCCCAGCCGTGGCCGCCTTTCTTCCGTTTTCCCCGGCCCGGCTGCTCACCCGTCTCTTTCTTTCCCCTTCTCTCTCTCGCGTCGCTCCCGTCGCCTTATCCTCTTCCCGTGCGCGCCGCCGACTCGCCGCTTCGCCCGCATCGCCTCCCCCTTCTCTCTGCCCTCGCCCGGCCGCTCGTCGCGACGCTTTCCCCACTCGTCTCCTTCGCGTGCGCGCCTCCGCTCGCCGGCCTTCTCCTCTCGGCCCGGCCTCAAATCGCCTCTTCGCGGCCCGGCCCACTGCGGCGCCGCCCCACCTCCCATGCCGCGGACGTCATCCACACTCTGGCTCCTCGACGCCATGCCTGCACCGCCCCACCTCGCGTCACCTCGCGTCGCCTCCACCGGCCCCAAAGACGTCGCCGCCCATGCCTCCGTGTCGGCGCCGTCCGTCGCTTCGCCATGCCGAAGTCACCTCCACCGCCGCTCGCAGCGTCGCCGCCACTCCGCCGCCATGCCGACGCCGCGACCTTCACCGACTCCCTCCTCCCGGCTATAAAGCTTGGCCTCCCGTGCTCTCGCCTGCCTTCTCCTCCTCCCGGGTAAGTTTCCCCAAAGAACCCTCTTCTTCCCGATTTGGCTTCTCCTCCCCTCGGCGAATCACCGTTTCCACCACCGCCGCCGTCGCATCTCGGACCACCACGGCGCCGGAGCATCCTGGCGTCCCCTGCGCTTCCCGACGCTCCCCGGCCGCTGTGGACTGCCACCACCGTATTCCTCCTGGCGCGCCTCGGCTTCCATCGAAGGCCACCTCCAGCGCTCCTCTGCCCCACCGACGCTCGGTAAGCCTCCCCTCCACCTCCCCCTGTTCCTTCTCTCTTTCTCCCCAGCTACCCCCTCTCCTCGGCTCAGCTCGGCCGTGCCACCACCTCCTCCGCCTCCTCACCCACCCAACATCCCATTTTGAGCAACCCTAGATCCCCTCCGGCCTCCAACCGCCACTGGCAGCAGTCGCCAGAGCTTCCCCTGGCTCCCTGTTTCCCCCCTGCATTGCACTCCCTGTGGCCCAAACTCCCCTCAGCAGCAGTGGCAATAGGTTGATCAGCATTTGTCAGTGTTCATCAGTGGATCATTGACTATTGTTAGTAATTGGAGCATCAGCATGAGTTGGCAGTATCGTTTGATTGTTTGTGTTGTTTGCCAGTTCTGATCTTGTTGGCAAAGATGAGTATGTTGTGCACTGGCAAATGAAAGACCCTCTGTGTTGATCTATCTATTGAGATTTTGTGATCTGACAGTTTAAAACTCTGTGGTGTATAAGTTGATAATTGAATCCTTGTATTGATATCAAAAATGGTTGTCAGTATTGATTGTTGGCTAATGCTCATCAATTCCTTGATCATTGGATGACAGTAAACGATTGTGATTATTGTTTGTATGTAATTCAGTCCAGAGTTTTGTTGGTGATCATTAGTAATTGTCGCTTTGAGTATTATTCAGTAGTATGCTTTGTATTGATCTGGCTTGGTATTCGGTGTATTATGTCTTTAGTCGCTAGCCTGTCATTTGAGTTGTTATGTTGTGGACATTGCGATTAATTGTTATTCATATATTTCGATTGTCAACATGTGATTCGTATTTGCTTCCCCGGATCGTTGCGATAGAAATGAGGTTACCACCGATCCAACGATTTAGAAATGTCGCCATGGATTAATAGAATGTTTTGTTGATAGTAAGTTGATTATTGATTAAGCGTCTGTGATTACTGATCCTCAATATAAGGGTTTCGGCAGTAAATTGAATTATTAATTGTAATCTTAATTATTAAGGATAGTTTTAATCTTCAGTGCAATATTGTCTATTGGATTTGATAATCAATTGTTAATTGTTGGTTAGTGTTCGTCAGTATGGATCAATGATTATTGGAGTAATGATATTTAGTGAAAGTCGAAGTATTGATTTGATTGCCTTATCAATTTGTATTGTTTGGAAATGAGTTGTGGTTGGCAATAGAAATTGTGTCTTGATTTGGTAATAGGTTGTAGTAGTAAGTTGAGTAGCTAGCTTTTGAATCATTGAGTATTACCTGGTAGCTGAGATTTGGATTGAATTGCCATTGGATTTTGTGTCGATCAAGTATTCTAGGCTGGTATAGAACCGGTAGTCGAGTTACTTTGTCACCTGTTGAATGGTAGTCTTGCTGTCTTCTAATCCGCAGTAGAGCATTCTGGCAAAGCTACTTCGACCATACCCTTCTTTGTATCCTCCCTCATGGCAGAAATCTTCTGTCATTCCTTCTTTCATTAATCGACGCTTGACTCACAAACATTCCTGTCGCCCAAACCATTCTCTCAAGCCGTCCTCCGCAATCTTTCCGAGGCTCTTGTGTTTTATTTGGTCTCTTGGATTCTTTGTATTTATTTGGTGTTTCAATCGTTATTGCGTAATTAGAAGTCGAAGTCCAGAAGAATCGACGACTCCAGCAGATCCAAGATCCAAGCAGAGACGCCGATCAAGACTTCGAACCTCTGTCTAATCAGGCTTTGAGTAAGATCAAGGCCACGGTAAAATAGCCCAGGCGAGTCAACACTTTGATCATATTGATCCCACATTTTATGCAAATTATATTCTGTTAAAAGTATCAAATTGCATGCTTTAATTTTTATGCAAATGTATGTCAAAATTCTCTAAGGTAGTTAAATGCCTACTTGATGATTAATAAATTATTATGCCTTTCCCTTGAAAGTTGAACTCCCAGTATCCTTGTCACCCTAGTAAACATCTGGTAACATACTAGTTATAGGTCGTACTTAAATGCCATGCTAGACTTGTTTAAGTACCGGGGTATTACTACCCCAATTCATCATTCTTTTATCATCATCACTTGTTTTGGGCAGTCATTGGGGAGAATGACTGGAATGGTTGGATAATTTGTTTTATACTCCTCCAAAACTCTAAAAATTGCTAATACCCATCTGGGCGGATGGTAAGCTGGAGGGTAAATGGTTGGGTGCTAATGTAGCCCAGGATATTTTTGTGGAGGATATGTGGTAAGAACCGCCCAGATAATCTTAAGGACTTAATCCTGTGATGACCTCTTATTGTAAAACAAGATGCCCACAAGTCTATAATGGTGTCGACTGCTAACTAATTGGTGTCCACCTGCATTTAGCCGCACCATTGGAGGGGCTCTCCAATACCGTGAGCCCAAGAGGCTACGTATTGGGGAATGTAACTTACGGGACCCTAGGCGTAAGTTGCATGGCGCAAGAGGGGGTCTGGGCGTAGTGGATGTCGGGTCCCACGGGAACGACACCCCGCTCAGGTGAAACCTTAGCGGGTGCAAAGAAATATCGAGGATGCCTTGGAAGGGCCTTGTGGTAATCTCCCTTGATTCACATGTCTACTAAGCGTGTGTACATATCAAGTGATTATCTCTTGTGGGTAAAGATGTACAATCTCTGCAGAGAATAAAAGCATTGAATGTAGTGCCCACGGTCAAGGGCGGCAAAGGAGCTCATAAGAGTTAGTTCTATTTCAAAAACTTTGGTGGGTGGGATGAAAAATGTGCGGGGCTCATCTAGCCCTTGATTGGTTTTTCCTGGGTATTCTTACCCGGTGTTGGTAATAGGTGGGTATGACCACCAAAGAAAGAGAAGCATGAGTCAGAGTTTCCGATGGAGGGAACCTCTGCTGTTATCAATTATTGCACAATTAATCTCTTTAAAAATGCAAATTTGGTCCAAATGCTAAGTGACAGGATTTTCTAATATCTGTATTTATAAATGCTGCTTTACGCAAATAAAAGAACCCGAGCCTTCCTTGTTAAACTGTGCATGAATATTATTGCATCTGTGGTGTCGGCTCGCGAGCACGGTAGTTGTGCTCACCCTCGCTCTTCCCAAAACTCTTCAGATGATCTGGACCAAGGAGATTATGCATATTATGAGGATCCAGAAGCCGATGGACCAGGATGCGATGAGGAGTAGTCTAGTTCTGTAGTTTAGATCTCGCCCCAGTCTAGTAGACTCGTTGGTACTTGTGTATAACTAATATCATCTGGGCCCTCGGATAATATTAGTCATACACAAAACACCCGATCATTTGCTGTGGTGAGATGTGCCCCATCCCCTTTGCTTCCATTTGTAGACACGATCTTTTGTGATGTAACATATTTGGCCTGACGGCCCTTCTGTAAAAACTTGACCCGACGCGGTCTACGTTACCTTGACTATCTGTAATATTTGTGTTGGTCTTATTTCACGCTTGTATGAGATGATACAGTAATGTACCTGTGAGTACTACCTACTGATCCAGGGAGTAGTACATGGTTTCACAGAGGATCCGGGTTACGAAATCCGGGTCTGACAGACGGTGGGCTGGGTGCATGGCATGGCACTGCTCACATTCATGTCGACACACAGATCAATGGGTATGTTCTGTTCAAGCGGTAGTAGTTGTAGTAAGTTTTAGCCCAAATCAACACGGCGATATATACTACAGTCCTCGCACGCACTATTAATTCGATGTAACTCGATCGGTTGCCTGCATGCATGAATCGGTATTGTTTGGCACCGTACACGTACGTCGTAGTTGGTGTTATGGATACGTACGGGTATTACTCATATATTCTGAGCCATTAATTTATACCGGCGATGGATATATATACCTGGCGATCTGCTGGTGGTGCGTATCGTCAGTACATACAGGTAGAGGTTTCGCATTTATGGGCGCCATGAATATGCATGGTAGTAAGCAGCAGCACGCTGCTGCATGGCATCTCTTTCAGATCTGCAGAGGCTTCTAATTCCACACCTGACACATGCATGATGATGTTTAATATTTTCCTCTCCGCACTGTTGGGCGGTAGAGCTAGCTAGGCCTCAAGATAGGACCTGCAACTGCAAGCAATTAAGCAAGCACACACAGAGAGATGGATGGAGGGTGAGAGGAGAGTATGGGGCAGTGGCAGAAAGGAAAGCTAAACCTGACGGAGGCCAAAGAGAAGGGCAGCCGGGGCAGCCTTTTGTTATCATAGAACATGCAAACAAAAGGTCCCTTCTTTTTCAGAGCGACAGAAGACAGGCAGAGCGCTTTCCATTTCCACGCAGCACAAAAGACTCTCCTCTTCCTCTCCTCCCTCCATCAGCTCCTTCCTACCTTCTTGCATATACGGTCCTACCCTTTTTAATCTCTCCCCCACCTTTCATTAGAATAGACCATGCATGCATCCCCCAACCACACATCGCATCACATCACTCACGTAAGGGCTGCGGCCATCACTGCTTAATAATGCTTATGCTGCAAACCGCATTGCCACTGGCTAGCTAAAATATTTACTGGAGCTAGCACTAGAGGTAGCTAGCTGCATATATATATGCTCGCTGATCTGTTGGCATTTGCAGTGCATGTACTATGAGATCGATCACCAGCACAAACCATTGCAGTAATTAATGCCACATGGAATTGTCAATAGTATTGATTGATTTTTCAGAAAGAAAAGGTAAGCACTCCTACAAGCTAGATCAACTAATAAAGTAACAATGTATCTTTTGGGTTTGTACAGCACGCGAGCGACATGTAGGTTAATTCACGGCCATCACTACCAGTACTACATCTAAACGAAAAGACTAAAGAGCCGAGTAAATGAACCTGCCAAGCAGCAAAAAGGTAGTGGTGCTGTTAATGAGGCGAATGCTGTGCGTCGAAACGACGCCCTCAGCTCGATCTCTACGTATCAATGATCAGGTACGTACTGTGAGCAGCAAAATTAACCAGGGTACCACGCCACCCGGCCGGACACCCATTCACATGCATGAATGCTTTGCTGCAGCTTAGAGAGGTGCGCAATGGCATGCATGCAAGAGTTAGCAGCATGCTGGACATCTGACTCTCTCTCTCTCTCACACACACACACACTCACTCAATCACCAGCAGACGAGCAGAGTGCATGCAAGAGTTAGCAGCATGCTGGACATCTGACTATCTCTCTCTCTCACACACACACACACACACTCACGATCACTCACTCACCAGCAGACGAGCAGAGTGCATGCAGCGCAGCATGGACAGCAGAAAGGTGAACATGCACCAGCAGCAGCGCCCCCCGCATGGCACCTGCATGCGGGTGTGAGACCCACGCCTCCGTGCTCACCATGTAAGACGCGCACATGACATGCTGGCCCCTCTGCTACTATACGCATCACCGCCACCCCCCCCGTCTGAACAAGTGAACAGTGCGTACTACGACTCCTCCGGCCAATGCCCATACCAGGTCGGGCAGGCCTGATTGGGTACAGGGGAGCTTGCTTCCAAGCCATCTCGTTAATGCGAGAGGGCTCGGGACTTTATCAACCCATAATTGGAATTAGTGGCCCAACCATCTAAAAAAACTGCGTAGATTACATTGTCTGCCTTAATGGGAGGAGTTTGTTTGTGAAGTTTCTTAAAAATTGTGGTATATATCATTGTTTTGTGATGTTTAGATGGTTTGTTTTGAGATTGATCTCGCAATAAAAGCTGTGTAACACCCCCGTTTTCGAACGGTGAATAGTATCTACTTTTCGTCTTCTGTATTTGATTCGCAGTTCAATCAGCGGTATTTTCGAAAAGTTTGTGAGTTACTTTCAAGCTCGAGTTTGTGTTTCAAATGTTTTGGCACTTTCAAAATTTCAAATTCTAGTTGTATCTCCTCTTTTCGGTTTTGGGGCCTTAACCCAATCTAGCAACCCCTCCTCCCCCTTGGGCTCAGCCCGTTTCTAGCCCAGCCGGCCAACCCCATCTTCTCCCAGCGCTGCCTCCGGCCCGCTCTGCTTTCCCTCTGGCTTCGGCCCGATTCCCCTCTTCCCCAAGCAACTGGCTCGGCCCAGCCTCTCTCCCACCCGAGCCATCCTCTCTCTCTCTCCCAGCGCCGCCCCGTCTCTCTCCCCGTGCGGCGTCAACACCAACTCCTGTCGCCTCCGTCTGTCGCCATCAACTCCACCCAACACCGTCATCCTCCTCTGGCGTCCCGGCGCCACGACCCTCGCGACGGCCATCCGCGCCCATGCCGCGCTCCACTGCTCGGCATGCGCCGAGGCCATCTGAGCTCCTCGGGACTCGGCGTTGCCAGGATTCTCTCCCTGCGGCCCCGCCCTTTTTCGGTCGCCTACAAGAACCCCAAGCACCCCTTCTACCTCCCCACTCCACTCCCTTGCTCCCAGGTAAGCACCAGTGCAATTGCCGAGTTTTTCCCCCGTTCAGCCGAGCCGCTCCACCACCGATCCCCCTCCTCCGGCGAGATCTCGGCGCCGCCACCCCGTCACCGTGCGCCACCACCACCCAGGAGTGCTCCCCTCCAAGCCCGAAGCCTCCGGACCACCGCAGCCTCGGATCGAGCTCGTCTCCCTCGCCTCCGGCCGACCCCTTCCTCGCCGCCGATCTCCCTCACCCGACCAGCTCCCGCCGCCATTGTTGGCCAGGTGAGCTTCGGAGGACCTCGCCGACGCCGCGCTCCCCCACTTCTCCGAAGTACCGCGCCCAGTCGACTTCCCCCGCTCCGGCCGAGCTCCCGCCGCCTCCTTGGTCGCGCCGCGCTCGGGCCAACTCGGCGCCGCCACCCCGTCAGGGACCGCCTCCGAGGGGAACCCATTTTGGTAACCCGGCGCGCCGCCCCTCCCTCCGCCGGCGACGAGCCGCGCCACCCCCGGCTTCTCCTTCGGCCGCGCGTTGTCGGACGCCGGTCACTGTAGCCGGTTATTGCCGTGATTACTATTCCTGTTAATCGTTAAACCCGGTTTAATTTAACCCTAAGTGTCTTTTGTATCGCTGACATGTGGACCCGGCCGCACAGTAATGGCAAGGGTTAACGCAGTTTTGCTTCTTTGACTGACAAGTGGGTCCGAGGCACTATTCCGTAGACCCGTGCACCCGTGGACCGGCGCTGCGCGTGTTGGCCTTCGGCCCACGCCACAGTGCGCGTGCACCGGCGCCTGTGTGCGCCCGACACGTGTCGGCACCACGATTAATAGCAATTTCTGTTTTTCTATTCAATTGTAAATCCTGTTTAAAACTTCAAAAATCCATAACTCTCTCATTATAGCTCCAAAAATTATGAATCTTTTTCCTAAAATTTTCTAAAATCAAGACCTTACTAATGGTACTGGTCTTGCTTAATTTGGAGTTCATTTGCTTGGTGATATGTATTTATTTGCTCTCTTTTCTTTTTGTGTCTTTTCCGGTACATCGTTCGAGTAGGGTTCGAAGAAGCGGAAGACCCCCACCTCGGACCAGCTCAAGAAGACCTAGACCCCTCTACCTATATCCAAGGCGAGTCAACACTTTGATCATATTGATCCCCCATTTTATGCAAATTATATTCTGTTAAAGTATCAAATTGCATGCTTTAATTTTTATGCAAACATATGTCAAACACTCTAAGGTAGTTAAATGCCTATTTGTTGATTAATAAATTAATATGCCATTCCCTTGAAAGTTGTTCTCCCAGTATCCTTGTCACCCTAGTAAATATCTGGTAACATACTAGTTATAGGTCGTACTTAAACGCCATGCTAGACTTGTTTAAGTACCGGTGGATTATCTACCCCAAATCACCATCCTTTTTATCATAAAAATTGTTTTGGGCAGTCATTGGGGAGAATGACTGAATTGGTTGGATAATTTATTTTATACCTCTCCAAAACTCTAAAATCTGCTAATACCCATCTGGGCGGATGGAGAGAATGGTGGGTGCCGTCGTGCACGAGAGCGATAGGTATGTGGTAAGAACCGCCCAGATAATCTTAAGGACTTAATCCTGTGATGACCTCTTATTGTAAAACAGTACAGCCACAAGTCTATAATGGTGTCGACCTGGCTAACTAATTGGTGTTCACCGGTACGAGCCGCACCATTGGAGGGGCTCCCCAATGCCGTGAGCCCAAGAGGCTACGTATTGGGGAATGTAACTTGCGGGACCCTAGGCGTAAGTTGCATGGCGCAAGAGGGGGTCTGGGCGTAGTGGTTGTCGGGTCCCACGGGAACGACACCCCGCTCAGGTGAAACCTTAGCGGGTGCGGCAAATATCGAGGGATGCCTTGTAAAGGCCTTGTGATAATCTCCCTTGATTCACATGTCTACTAAAGCGTGTGTACATATCAAGTCGATTATCTCTTGTGGGTAAAGATGTACAATCTCTGCAGAGAATAAAAGCATTGAAATAGTAGTGCCTACGGTCAAGGGCGGCAAAGTGAGCTCATAAGAGTTAGTTCTTTTCAAAAACTTTTGTGGGTGGGATGAAAAATGTGCGGGGCTCACCTAGCCCTTGATTGGATTTTTCCTGGGTATTCTTACCCGGTGTTGGTAATAGGTGGGTATGACCACCAAAGAAAAAGAAGCATGAGACAGAGTTTCCGATGGAGGGAACCTCTGCTGTTATCACTTATTGCACAATTAATCTCTTTAAAAATGCAAATTTGGTCCAAATGCTAAGTGATAGGATTTTCTAATATCTGTATTTATAAATATTGCTTTACGCAAATAAAAGAACCCGAGCCTTCCTTATTATACTGTGCATGAATATTATTGCATCTGTTGTGTCGGCTCGCGAGCACGGTAGTTGTGCTCACCCTCGCTCTCCCCAAAACTCTTCAGATGATCTGGACCAAGGAGACTATGCGTATTATGAGGATCCAGAAGCCGATGGACAAGGATGCGATGAAGAGTAGTCTAGTTCTGTAGTTTAGATCTCGCCTCAGTCTAGTAGACTTGTTGGTACTTGTGTATAACTAATATTACCTGGGCCTTCGGGTAATATTAGTCATACACAAAACACCCCGGTCGCTGCCTGTGGAGAGATGCGCCCCATCCCCTTTTGCTTCCGCTGTAGACACGATCTTTTGTGATGTAACACATTTGGCTTGTGACCCTTACAGAAAAAACTTGACCCGACGCGGTCTATGTTACCTTGACTGTCTGTAATATATGTGTTGGTCTTATTTCGCGCTTGTATGAGATGATACAGTAATGTACCTGTGAGTGCTACCTACTGATCCAGGGAGTAGTACATGGTTTCACCGACGGGATCGACCACCGCCGCCTCTACCACCCGCAAGCCGACATGGCCAACCCTTCCTCTTCTTCATCGGACGGTAGACCCGTAACCCTAATCTCTCTATCTCTCTCTCTCTCTCTCTCTCGGTTTCTCTCTCGGGCCCGAACCAAAACCCAGATCCAATCAAAAGATCAAAAGCAAAGACCTAACAATGGTATCAGAGCCATCTAGGCTCAGATCCGGATGGCAAAAGAAAACAAACAGAAAAGAAAAGCAAAAGAAACCCTATCCCAAACAGAAAAGAAAAGCAAAACCCTAATCCCAGATCGGGAATTACCTGGTCGTGCGGGAGGGTCGGGCGAGCCGTGCGCTAGCCGGAGTGTGAGAGACCGGTCGAGCCGTGTGCTCGACGGCGCTCCACGTGAGGGTGGGCGCGTCTGGTCTCGCCGTCGGAGGCCGAGCCGCCGACACGGAGCCGCTCGGCGGCGGCGCGCTCCCTCTCCGGGCGCGCGCGCCGGTGAGAGGGCCCGCGGCGGCGGCGACTTCTTCTCTCCCGCCGCGCTCCGCTTCTCCCTCGGTTCTTCCGTAGCGAGAGAGAAGGGGAGACGATGAATGAGGATTAGGGTTTCACGGGGGCGCCGCGCGATCGCGTTTTTATACCGCCGAAAATGTCGCGCAGCCGTCTATTGGAATCGACGGCTGAGATCGCATCAACGCGGTGCGGGCCGGCGGAGGATACGACTGCGCTGGAATCCAGCCGTCGGATGTGAATCCGACGGCTGCAAACAACCCTAACGGCCGCTGTGGGCCGAGGCTGCACAGTAATGGGCGAAAAAATGGGGTGGGCCGAATGGCCGGTTTGAACAGTAAAATGACCGGTTTTATACAGTAATTTGGCCGGTTTTTGAACAGTAACTCTGAAAATTGAATTTAATTATTTTCAGAAGCAATTTTGAATGAATTTCAATAGAAAAATTGAAGAAAATCTCTGTAAATTTTTGCACCAACGTGTTATTTTTCAGAGATTAAATGTGTACAGTATAATGCTTCTGAATAATGAATTATTTTAGAATAATTACAGTTTCCGCTGCAAAAGTTAAATGTTGATAATTCTTTTAATTAAATTTGAACCAACGACAGAATTTAATTTTTTAAGAATTGTTGTGAATTATGATATTGTTATTTCTGGCCAACGTTGATAATAACAGTATTATAATTTTTTAATTGATGATTTTATGCATTATTTCTATTTCTGCCCAACGGTGATGTAGATTTAATGTATAGATAAAATTGATTTAATTGTATGTCGTAATTTTGACCAACGTTGGAAATAAGGCATATAATTTTCTTGTTACGTTCTCACTTTATTTTGAACTAAATTTTCAGGCGGATACAACTTGATGGGTTGTATCAGAGAAATTCCCACTCTCAAAGGAGATAATTATGGAGAGTGGAAGAAAAGATAGACTTAGCGTTTATCTTGGTTTGAGGTCATTGGGTCCTCACTCTGAGCGACCCACCGAGCCTATGGCACTAGTGAGGGATCAAGATGAGGATGATACTGCTTGGCAGAAAAGACAGAGGGATCAAGCTCCCTTACAGATGTCTTATGACCTAGAGCATAAGAAATGGACCACAGCCAACAAGAAATGTATGGCTGTGATAAAGAACACGATTGAGCCTGCAATTGTGGGCTCAATCGCAGACTGTGACACTGTCACATAATACCTTGATAAAATAAAGAGTCAGTTTACTGGCTCTTCAAAGACATATGCTACACAGCTGATTAAGCAGCTTGTGACAGAAAGGTATTCTGGTGGTGGCAGTGGAATAAGAGAACACATACTAAGGATGAGCAACTTGGCATCCAAGCTTAAACCAACGGATTTGGCTCTCAAGGATGAGTTCCTTATTCACTTGATTTTTGCTTCCTTGCCAGAAAAGTTTGACACTTTTGTTGTCAACTACAACAGGCAGCCCGATAAATGGGACTTAGAAAAGTGCATAGCTATGTATGTTCAAGAGGAGGAAAGAATTAAATCCTCACATGGTGGATCTATCAACTATGTGAAGGATAACAAGAAAAAGAACTTCAACAGTACCTCCTTCTCAAGGAACAAGGGAAAAGCCTCTGTCCATTAGCCTCAACAGAATAAATTTGTTGTAGACAAAAATCAGTGTCTTCACTGCAAGAAGACCGGACACTACAAGAAGAACTGTCCTGATTACTTAAAGATGATAATGGCAAAGAAAGGTGAGAACATTATTACCTTCATAAATGAATGCTTGTATGTACAATATTCGAAATCCACTTGGTGGATTGACTCAGGAGCAACTGTTCATGTTGCTAATTCCTTACAGGGATTCCGTTCGACGAGGACTACACAAAGAAACGAAAGATGCATTAAAGTTGCAAATGGAGTACAAGCTGAAGTTGAAGCCGTTGGCGATCTATCATTAGAGTTAGCTAATGGCTCCAATCTTTTACTTAGAGATGTCCTTTTGTTCCTCTTTACAGAGGAATTTGATTAGTGTTTCAAATTTGGACAAAGATGGTTATGATTGTAATTTTGGAAATGGCAAGTGTGAAATAATATTTAATAAAGAATGTGTTGGTCTTGCCATATTACAAAATGAGCTTTATTTGTTATCATTATGTGATGATGTGAATGTCGTATGCGATAATGGGAACGTCGCGTGCAAGAAAGTGATTGAATCTCGTCTTACGAATGTAAACAGAAAAAGAGAACTCATAATGAATCGTCGAAATTATGGCAATCCTTTGTCGTTTAGGCCATATTTCGAGGGGGAGAATAGAAAGACTAGTTAAGAATGAAATTCTTCCTCTATTAGAGTTCTCAGACTTAGAACAATGCAGAGAATGCATTAAAGGAAAATATGTAAAGAAAATTAAGAAAGACGCCAAAAGAAGCACAGGAGTTCTACAAATTGTTCACACAGACATTTGTGGTCCTTTTCCTGTGAAAAGTGTGGATGGATATGACTCGTTCATAAAATTCACGGATGATTACTCCCGTTATGGATATATTTATCCAATCAAAGAAAGAAATGAAGCCTTGGATAAATTCAAGATATTTAAGGCTGAAGTTGAAAACCAACACGATTTAAAGATTAAGATAGTTCGATCTGATCGTGGGGGGAGTACTACGGTCGACATACCCCATATGGACAAGTTCCTGGACCTTTTGCGAGGTTTTTACAGGAAAATGGCATAGTAGCCCAGTATTCTACACCGGGCGAACCTCAGCAAAATGGAGTGGCTGAAAGACGCAACCGTACCCTGATGGATATGGTGCGAAGCATGATGAGCTACTCCACACTCCCATTGAGTTTATGGATGGAGGCGTTGAAAACCGCCATTCATATTCTCAATAGAGTGCCTAGTAAGTCGGTGCCCAAAACACCGTACGAGTTGTGGATGTGAAGAACTCCTCACTAAACCACTTACGTGTGTGGGGGAGTCCTGCTGAGGCTAAAGTATTTAACCCAAACCTTGGGAAGCTAGATCCCAAAACAGTAAGTTGCCATTTCATTGGCTACCCTGAAAAGTCAAAAGGTTTTCGTTTCTACTGTCCAAACAGATATACAAAGTTTGTAGAAACGAGACACGCTGTCTTCTTAGAGGATGAAATGATGAAGGGAGCATGGTAGCTCGAGAGATTGATCTTGAAGAGAAGCGGGTATATGTGCCCACTCAGATGATTCAAGAGCCACTCTTCCCACTACTCTTGTCATTTGCACCGACGGTATAAGACAACTGTGGTGCCAACACTGCTATTGTTTCTCCCGTGGCAACAATGAATGAGAATGAGGAACCCGTTCTTGAGATCCTATAGAACCCATTGCCACAAATGAGGGGAGCAACAAAGACCTCAAGCATGAAGATGTACCAAATGAGGAGGCCCAGGAGGTCTCAAAGAGTAAGAAGATCGGCTATTTACGATGATTATCGATTTATCATCTGAGAGGAATTTCAAATGGAGGATGATCCCACCTCATTTGAAGAAGCCATGAGAAGCGAAAATTCCTCAAAATGGCTTGAAGCCATGGAAGAGGAAATGAGGTCCATGAAGACTAATAAAGTGCAGGACTTGGAAATTATTCCTAAAGGAGCCAAAACAGTGAGGTCGTAAATGGGTCTACAAAACAAAGCTCGACTCCCAAGGGAATGTAGAAAGATACAAAGCGCGACTTGTGGCAAAAGGCTTTACGCAAAGAGAAGGGATTGATTACAATGAGACCTTTTCTCCGGTCTCTGTAAAGATTCCTTGAATCATAATGGCATTAGTAGCACATTATGATTTAGAGTTACATCGATGGATGTAAAGACGGCATTTCTTAATGGGGATTTGGAGGAAAATGTTTACATGGCACAACCGAAAGGTTTTGTCATGGAAGGAAATGAAAGAATGGGATGCGCCTAAAGAAATCAATTTATGGGTTAAAGCAAGCTTCAAGGCAAGGGTACTTGAAGTTTGACATAGAAATAAGAAAATTTGGGTTTAAAGAGAATGTAGAGGACAAGCTGTGTCTATACAAAGTTTAAAGATGGGAAGTTTATCTTCCTAATCACAGTATGTGGATGATATCCTCTTGGCTAGTAGTGATGTCGATGCACTCTTCGAGACGAAGATATTTTTGTCCTCAAACTTTGATATGAAAGATCTTGGTGAAGCTTCGTTCGTTCTAGGGATCGAAATTCACCGGGATAGAAACAAAGGGATATTGGGACTATCACAAAAGACATACATAGAGAAAGTCTTAAAGAAATTTGGGATGCATAAATGTAGTCCTTCACCGCACCTATAGTCAAGGGCGACGAGATATGGGGATTTTCAATGCCCGGGAACGATATGAGATCGATCAAATGAAAGCGGTTCCATATGCTTGGTGTCGGAAGCTTACAAGATGCTCAAGTGTGCACACATACGACTTAGCTTTTGTTACCGGGTTACTTGGCAGATTCTAGAGCAATCCTGGAATAGAACATTGAAAATTGATAAAGAAAGTCTTGCGTTATTTGCAAGGAACAAAAGGCCTCATGATGACATCTGAAGATCAGTTTACTCCATATAGTGGGGTATCTGATTCGATTTTGCGGAGATGATAGAAAGTCGACATCCGGATATGTGTTCACTCTCATTGGAGGAGCTATATCGTGGAAAAGCTCAAAGCAAACCGTCACTACATCGTCCACAATGTATGCCGAGTTTGTAGCATGTTATGAGGCTACTGAGGCGGTGAATCGGCTAAAGAAGTTCATACCGGTTTAAAAGTGGTTGGCGACATCAATAGACCACTTAAGTTGTCTCGCGATAATGAACCCGATAACGTATGCCCACAACAATAAGTCAAGTGGTGCTGCCAAACACATTGACATAAAGTACTATGTTGTGAAAGATAAAGTTCGGGATCAAATTATAAGTCTTGAGCATATAAGTACCGCAAAGATGCTAGCGGATCCGCTTACTAAAGGCTTACCACCCAACATGTTCAGAGAACATGTAGCCGGCATGGGTTTAAGGGAAAGCCTATGAATCCTAGACTAAAAGATGGCCCAAAAGATTAAAGTAACTATTTCAGAACAAGGAGGTGTATTGTAGCTGTTGAATCTATCGGCGATTGACCGTGACGATGAGACACGTTCTATGCACCAATCTGTGATGGAATGAGTAAAGTCAAAAACAATTAAAGATAAAGCATAGATTGAGATCAAGGGGGAGAATGTTGGAATGATCTCTTCAGAGGCATTTGGCCCCTCATTCCCCATTTGATCGCGCCCTGATCGGGGGCGCCCAGCCCAATAGGCTGGTGGGCCCCTGTCGCCAGCGCCACATAAAAGAGGTGGGGGTCGGGGCGGCACAGGGATCGAGATTCACCGTGCCGCCACAAATCCTAACCGACAAGAACCCTAGACCGATCTAGAGGGAGGCGCTCCAGCGACGGGATTGACCACCGCCGCCTCTACCGACGGGATCGACCACCGCCGTCTCCACCGACGGGATCGACCACCGCCGCCTCTACCACCCGCAAGCCGCCATGGCCAACCCTTCCTCTTCTTCATCGGACGGTAGACCCGTAACCCTAATCTCTCTCTCTCTCTCTCTCTCGGTTTCTCTCTCGGACCCGAACCAAAACCCAGATCCAATCAAAATATCAAAAGCAAAGACCTAACACCTTATACCCATATCCTGTATAGTTTGAAGTTTCTATATACACTCAAAGCTAGGCCTGGTTTTTTTCTGTATAGTTTCTGTAACATCCCATTTTTAGGGATGGTTAAAGTTTTGCTAAGTGTTTGATTTCTCAAAACCTATTTCAAATTTAGTTCTATTTCCAAAATTCTCGACTTCAAACCTCATTTCAAAATTTCAGCCCCTGGGCTTGGCCCATCTTCTCCTTGGGCTCAGCCCACTTCTCCTCTCCCTTGGGCTTAGCCCTTTTCCCTCTTTTAGCCCAAGCCACCCCTTGTCACCTCCTACCAGCCGAGCCGCTCCAGAGCGCGCCCCCGTGCGACCAGTACGCGCCCAACGCGCTACGCTTGCGCACGCGTGCCTGCGCCGCCCCACCTGCTCGCCTTGTCCCGTCACCGAGCCGCTCCTCTGCAGCCACCTGCTCGCCCTCAGCTGTGTCAACGAGCGCCCACGTCGCCCGCGTCAGCAAGCCCCACCCCGTCGCGTCGCTTGCTCAGCTCACGCGCGCCCACGGCTTCCTCGCCGGTAACCGTCCCATCAGCGCACACCTGCTTCGCTCCTTCGGGTTGTTGCCTTCGTCACCTTCCCACACTGCCCTCACCTGCCCCGTCCTCGCCGCTCTGCCACCGCCTCGGGACCACGCGCTTCCGAGCCTCTTTGACGGCTCTCTCTCTACCCCTCCTTTCCCTAGCTATAAGAGCCTAGGGCCTCCTTTTTGCCTGCCATCCTCGTCGCTCACGCTCCCGGTAAGTTCCATCGAAGGAATCGCCCGCTCTCCCTTTCGGCCGCACCGCCTGCTCCGGCGAGCTCCTCGCCATGCCGGCCCCATCATCGTGCGTCCCCGAGGACGAGGAAGCAATCCCCCAAGCCGATTTGAGTTTAGTTCACCGAAGCGCCTGGAATCACCCTTCTTAACTCTGGCCGCCACCTTCTTCGCCGCTGTTCTTCGTCATCCGACCACCCCTTGCCCTCTTCTTGGTCTCGGTGAGTTCCCATTTACCTAATCTTGCTCATGCACGCACCCTTCCTCGTTGAGGTTTGCCGGGCCGAGGAAGAGTGATGATTTTTTGAAAGTTGCAAAGGAGGATGGATGCGCGCCATTTAGCCTTGAAGCCAGCACACCGCAACCGCTCCAGCGAGTCCCTCACTGCGCCACCGCCACCATCGGTTTTGCCTTGCCTTGAGTAGTCCATTTTTCCCTTCCCGCTGCCATCGCGCTTTCCTCCACCAGCGACAAGCTCTGGCCGTGCGTGCCCTGGCACCCTCGATTTGTCCAGAGCCAACAGCTCTTGTAGTAAGGTCATTAATGACTAAATCTTGGCCATTAGGACCAAGCAATCACTTGCTTAATTAATCACTTGTTTAAGTGCCTCCTTGAATCACTATCGGGTGGACCCAAGGGTGCAGTAATGATGGCTTTAATTACCGGTTCCCCCCTTCGGCTGACAAGTGAGCCCAATGCATAGTGCAACTCCCATGGACCTGTGGACCATGCACAGTGCATGTTGACCTCTGGTTTAATTTGGAGTTCATTTGTTATTTATTTAGTATTTATTTGTTCTCTTTGCTTATTTGTTCTTTTCAGTAGCATTCTTAGAGTAGAGTTCAAGAAGCGGAGATCTCGATTTGATCAAGCATAAAACTTCCAAGACTCTCTTACCTTCCATCCAGATGAGTCAATACTTTGATCATTTTATACAAATTATATTCTTTTAAAATAGCAAATTGCATGCTTAATTCCTTATACAAATGTATGTCAAATTTTAAGGGTTAGTTACATAACTACTTGGTAATTAACTATTAATATACTATCCTTGGCAACTTGAATTCCTTAATCCTTGTCAGCATAGATATTAAATGGTAACTTACTAGTTATAAGGTCGTACTTAAGCGCTATGATAGTCTTGCTTAAGTACCAGGATATTAAATACCTTAATCATCATCTTTTAATCATGAAAGTGGTTTTAGGCTGTCATTGTGAGTAAATGACTGGAATATTGAGATAATGTATTTTGCTCCCCAAAAACCCTATTAAATTGCTATTACCACGTTTGGGCAAATGGTATGATGGTTGGTGATGACGTAGCACTAGAGTGGTTGGAATGTGGTATGAACCACCGGATAGTATAAGGATTTAATTTTGTCATGACCTCCCATTATAAAATAAGTATAACCATAAGTCTGTAAAGTACAACTTGGCTTAGTAAATTTATTGGATCGTAAAAGTCATATCGTTGGTGGAGGAGTGAAGTAGTGCAAGCAGGGGATACATTCTGGCTTGAATTGGACACCGAAGGTGAAGTTGCCAGCTGCGCTAATCGTTGTGGAACATTGTAGTCCATCTGCGCTAGTTTTGTGGTGAACATCCCGCATAACTTATGAGACCCACATAAGTGGGAGCAGCTCATATGGGTGAAATAAAGGAAGGAGCGAAATAATTTGAAAGGTTACTGTGATGATATCTCAACTACATGACCAAGGAATCATGTGGAGCAACAAGTTGATTATCTCTTATGGAGTGCGATTATGCGGCCTCTCAGAGTATAAAGCTGTTTAAGCATGGTGCACAGGAACTCACTAGAGTTAGTTCTATTTATAAAACTTTATGGGTAGGATGAAAAATGAGTCGGGCTCACCTAGCCCGAATTTGATTTTTTCCTAAGTAGTCATACCCAGTGAAGTTAATAGGTGGAGGTAGCCACAATAAAAAATAAATATAAGGTGGAGGTAAACTTCGCCGTTATAAATATTGCACAACATCTCTTTAATAAAATGAGATTTAGTTAAATTGCTAAGTCATAGGAATTTCTAAATATTGTAATTGAAAATATTGCCTTTAGCTAATAAAAGAACCCGAGTCATCCTTGTTAAAGCCTTGTATGTATATTATTTCATTGTGTGTGTTGGATCGCGAGCACGGTTGTTTGTAGTCATCCTCGCTCCCCCCCCCCCCGAAACCTCAAAAGAAGGAAATAAAAGACACTACACCTACTGCGAGGATCCAGATGTCGACGGACAAGGCAATGATGAAAAATAGTTAGTTCTATTAGTCTAGGTCTCACCTCAGTCTAGCCGGCTATGTCAGTGCTTGTGTACATCCAATATTATCCAAGTCGTTGGGTAATATCGGACGTACACAGGCTACCACAGTCGCTTACCTGTTGAGAGATCTGTTATCACCCTTTTGCTTCCGCTACCGCTTCCGCAATTGATGTAATGTATCATTTGGCCTGTTCGGCCCTTATTGTAAAACTTGACCTGATGCGGTCTATGTGACTCTGATGTTTGTAATATAATGTTTGGTTCAGTTTACTTCATGTATGAAATGATTCAGTGATGTACTATGTGAGAGATATCTACTGATCCAGTGAATAGAGTAGTGTTTTCATAGAGAATTTGGATTTTTGAAATCCGGGTCCGCAGTTTCCTTCGTCGTTATCGGCGTTTTGTTATGAAAAGATAATGATTGTCAATTGAGTGCATCAAACAGTTTTATTTTTGCAAGCTTACTGTTCAACAACAAAAATGAACGTAAGCAGTTTATAAGTTTTATGAATATATTAGGATGCACTTTTCTCCAAGTAATTAATTTTATTTGTTATTTAAGTTTGTTTGTAATTAACTTGGATTGGTTAAGCTTACTCCAACAAGCTGGATCACACACGTTAAAACTGGGCAAAATTGGATCTATGCCACTTCAAAGGGCGGTGATTTGATAAATGCTACTAAAAACATGAAATTAGGTATTTGCAACTCCAAACCATAGTTCTTTGGGTTTTTTTCAACTCTTGGACACTTTTGTTCTTCTCCCATGTTCCTCCCGACCATCTGTTGCCTCTGCTTTCCTCGTGAGATCCAGCCGTGTTGTGCCCTCGCCTCCGCTGCTCTAGCCGAGCTCCAGCGAGCAAAGCCGCTGAAGCCCCGAAGCCCATTGCCACCATTCCTCCTCCTGTGCCCATTATGTGTCTTCACACCATCGTCGGATGCTACCCTTCCACCTCCCTGGTGTCACTTTTGCCTCCCACCCTTTGTGTCGTCAACCTCTCCCGCTCTAGGGGCTTTGGCGCCACTTTGCTCGCCGGAGCTCAGCTAAAGCAGCAGGGGAGCTCGCCGTGAGAAGCAGAGGTGAGGGCACAACGTGGCTGGAGTTGGAGCAATAGAGGTGGCTATGCAGCTAGAGTTCGCTGGAGAAGTAGAGGCAACGGCCGGCCCTGAGGAAGAATGGAGAAGGGCAAATGTGTCCAGGAGTAGCACCAAACCAAAGACCATGTTTTGTTGTGGCAAATATCTAGTTTCTTATTTTGGAATGGCATCTCCCAAATTGTCACCTTTTGAAGTGGCACAGATCCAATTTTGCCTTAAAACACATACTTTGAGGCATAATTTCCTGTTAAGTAAGCGCACACAGTGATGGATGCATCGATCCCAATATGGTAAGCTCACAGAGTCCTTGCATATATCCCACCATGTCCCCATTGAAAACCCATGAAAATCCTTATAATTTGTTGCGTTACCACGCCCAACCAAGTAGTTACCATGGCAGCTTGTACGCCTGCAGCCCAACACTCGATTCACCCAGCCCCTGCGTTGTTCTATAATCAACTCGTATCCAAGTTGTATTATCCAAATCAATACATGAGTCGGTCTAAAAAGCCTATATAAGGAGCGGTTGTGTCTTGTAAATCTTTACCTCAACAGTTCGGCACCGCAAAATTCCTATGATTTGGTTTCAAGTACGCATTATCGAGCATTGTTCACATCGACTATTGTTCCTTTCGAGTAATGTTTATCGAGTATTGTTCATCGTTTTCGACTATATCATTGTCGAAGGAAATATGACTACATCCTGGTCGTAGGTGATACGACTACAGCCTGGTCGTAGGTGATACAACTATTTCCTGGTCGTGGAGGTTCGACTGGTCGAAGGGTTCGGACCACCTGGTCGAAGGTGGTTTGACTACACGTGGTATCCTCCTAATCCTGACTATCATCAGTGAGAACATAAATACCAATTAGATCACACATCTTCTGAAATTGCACATGCGGCAAAGCTTTTGTCAGGATATCAGCATTCTGTTGATCTGTTGGTACATGATGTACTTCGACCAGCCCCTCTTCAACACATTCTCTTATAAAGTGAAAATGTGTATCAATATGTTTACTCCTCCCGTGGAATACTGGATTCTTCATCAATGCTAGTGCTGCTTTGTTGTCAACATACAACTCAAATGGTCCAGTATCTTTCCCTTGCAGTTCTTGCAACAATATCTTTAGCCAGATTCCTTGACAGGCTGCCAAGGTTGCTGCCATGAATTCAGCTTCCCAACTCGATAATGCTACACTCTTCTGTTTCTGCGAACACCAAGTCACCATATTCCCATATAGATAAAATACGGTTCATGTGGTGATCTTTATATCAGGGAAGTCTCTAGCTAAATTACTGTCATTTTATCCAACTAGTTGTGGTTCCTGTTGCTTCCTGGCATAAACTAAACCATGATCAATGGAGCCAGCACGTACCTCAAAATATGCTTCAACGCCTGTTCATGCGTCCTAGTCGGATTCTTTATAAATCGACTTGCAACTCCAACTGCATAACTGAGGTCTGGTCATATGTGTAGAAAATAGCGCAAACAACCAATCAAGCCTCTATAATTAGAAGCATCGACCGATTCTGCGTTATCATCCTTTTCGAATATGATTTTTGGTTCCATTGGATACTTGCATGAATTGCAATCTGCCATCCCAGCTTTATCAAGGATCTTCTTTGCATGAGCTGACTGTTTGATTGAAATGTTATGACTTCGTTGTTCTACCTCCAGACCTAGATAGAAACTGAGAAGTCTCAAATCACTCATTTCGAACTCTCTCATCATTTGATGTTTGAACGACTGAACTTTCACAACATCAGCGCCTATAACAATCAGGTCATCCACGTAGACACCTACTATGACCTTGTCTCCACCTTCATATTTCTTTTAAAGAGCTTGCTCCTGCTTGCATCTCTCAAAACTAAGTTTCTTCAAACTATATCTAGCTTGCGGTTCCAGGCCCTAAGCACTTGTTTGAGTCCATACAACGCCTTCGACAGCTTGTAAACCGTGTCTTCTTGACTCTTTACAGTATAACCAGTAGGTTGATAAACATAGACTTCCTCGGTGAGATCACCACTTAAGAATGCCGATTTAACATCCATGTGATGAACTTCCCATACAGACTGTGCGACGAGTGCAAGGAGTACTCTTCCCGTTTCAATTCTTGTCACAGGTGCAAATACTTTTTCATAGTCAATGCCATGTATTTGAATGTACCCCTTTGCAACTAGTCTGGCCTTATATCGCACAATATTGCCTTCGATGTCTCTTTTCAGTTTATATACCCACTTCAGTCATATGGGTTTATGACCATGTGGGAGAGATGTCAACTTCCAGGTGTTATTCTTCTCAATTTCTTTTAGCTCAACCTTCATTGTATTTCTCCAATGCTCCCCCTTCGATGCTTCTTGGAAGTCAGCTGGTTCTTCCACATCCATCGTATACAAATCTTCTATTTGTTCCATCGGCTCAGTGTGGTCGTATATATCCCTCAAGCTTCTGTATTTAGGTGCTATAGATTCTGGTGTGGACTCACCCGAGCTCTCAGTTGTTTCATGACCGTTGTCGATTATGCAAACAGATTGTATCAAAATTTGTGGCGAGATGCAGTTGGTGTTGAAGATGCAATTGGTGAAGCGAGTTCATCACTGTCCTCTCCATCAACAATGAAATAGATCTAATTTCGCATTTCTTGATTTGCTTCTTGATTATCTTCCCACTGCCATTGTTGATCTTCTTGAAAGACAACATCTCTGGAGACAATAATCTTACTGTCAACAGGATTAAACAGTCTGTGAGCTTTGCTGCCCGACTCAACGCCCAAATATATTAGCTTTTGGCTTACGTGTCGTGTTTCTTCAAGTATGTGGTAACCTTAGCATATGCTAACCAACCAAATACTCTTAAGTGCTCTAGGTTTGGTTTTCTTCCACTCCATACTTCATACGGTGTGATGCCATCCAACGCATTTGTCGGAACTCGATTGAGAATGTACACTAAGTGTCTTACTACCTTAGCCCAAAATTTGCATGGCAAGGACTTGATTTTCAACAGGCTTCGAGCCATATCCATCACTGTCCTATTTCTCTATTCCACCACTCTATTTTGCTGGGAGCTGTAAGGAGCAGTGAAGAATCAGGTGATGTCTCTCGACTCATAGATTGACTCAAATTCACTAGATAGGAATTCTCCTCCTCGGTCTGATCCCAAAGCCTTTAGCTTTTAGCTTGTGTTCAGTTTCAGTTTCAGCTAGGTTGACAAACTTATGGAATACATCTTTAGCTTGACTCTTCTTCTTAAGCATATAAACCCACATAACTCTTGAAAAATCATCCACTAAAAGAAGGAAGTAATTAGTCCACATATATCAATGTATACTAGTTCCAATGGTTGAGAGGCTCTGTGACTTGTATGTGCTGGGAAAGGTAATCTTCTCTGCTTGCCAATGATACAACCTTCGCAAACTTGAGTAGGATGATCAATATGTGGCAAACCAAGGACCATCTTCTTGTCAGATATCTGTTTCAAAGACTGAAAGTTCACATGCCCCAATCTCGCATGCCATAGCCACACAGAGTTTTCAAGGCTGGCATTCAAACATATTGATTTGCATGTATCCAGTTGAATCTTATATAACCTGTTTGGTGTGCAAGGAACTTTCATTAGGAGCTTTCCATCTCAGTCATGTAGAAACAGAAAAGAACCTTGCAGTGCTACATCACAACTATCTTTTGTTGATTGACCCAGGCTGATGATATTGTTGCAAAGTCTTGGGATATAGTAAACATCAGACAATAGTCTTTTCTCTCTATTCTTGCATTGGAGTAGAATTGTGCCTTTGCCTTCTATAAATACCACAAAATCATATCTGAATTTAACTTGCCCATGAAACTCCTTGTTCGGTTCTCGAATTTTCCAACTTACCGACCATGTGATTAGAAGCTCCATTATCGAGTACCACACATCCGTGTCGACCACCTCCTCACCAATTTTTAGTAGCTTAGGGTGAATCCCCTATTCAAGCATGACCATCCCAACCGATTTCTCTTGACCAATAGTTAGCAATAGAGCTGGTTCTTTCTCCTCTTGAGCTTCTGACAAGTTAACTTCGTCATTGTGACAAGTTAACTTCGTCATTGTTCTTCTTGTTTCGATAGTGAGAAGCGTAATGCTCAAACTTTTGACATTCAAAGCATTTAATATGACTTCGGCACTCAGAAGTATAATGTCCAAATTTATCACACTAAAAATATTTAATTTTGACTTATCTTGTTTGGACTCACCATTGCTACGACCGTGTTTATAGTCATGTTTGACTACCTAGTTGGAATCAATTACTTGGTGGAAGTACAACTACATCCCAGTCGTATGTGATCGAAGGTTCCAACCACCTAGTCGAAGGTGGTTCGACTACACGTGGTATCAAAGCATAGTGCTTGAAAATTGGACCTCCAACTCGAGAAAGAGAAATCGATGGCTCCCAGCGGATCTTTGTCGACAACGAGAATGACCCAAATTCTCTGCCGTACCCAGTTCTCACTTCAGAGAACTACCCAGCTTGGGCTCAGAAGATGCGGGTCAACATGCGTGCCGAAGTGCAGGACACGATGGCCGTCCGGTGGATCAAAAGGGAAAGATCGATCCAAAAGGAAAGCGGTGGAGGTTGACTTGAAAACCGATCAAGCGGCGTTGGCGCTAATCTATCTTTGCTATACCGAATCAATGCTAAATCAACTCGTTGGGAAGGATACTGCTTGGGAGGCCTGGATTGCTCTTCGCATAATGCACGAAGGTGCGGATCGAGTAAAGAAAGTTCATCTCCAAACTCTCCGAGGGGAGTATGAGACATTGCATATGGGCGAAACTCAATCAGTAGATGAGTTCGCAGGAAAATTGACGACGATGGTCAATGAACTTCGAGCCCTTGGCGATAAGCTGGAGGAAATTGAGGTGGTCGAGAAATACTTGCGGGTACTACCCGAGAGGTACGTGCCTGTGGTCACAACTATTTTGAATTCAAGTGATCTTTAGAGTATGAAGCTGGAAGAAATAACTGGGTCTCTTAAAGCACATGATGAACTACTGAAAGGTTGCAAGGTTTGCAACGATCAAGCCTTATTTGTGAAAGCTGAGCAGAAGGGAGAAAACAAGCAGACTCAGCGATATTATACATCAAATCAAGGTGGTTGTGGCTTTGCTTAGCGTGGCCGAGGTGGTCGTAGTTATGGTCGTGGCCAAGGTGGCTATGGAGATTTTGCAAGACGAGACTATAAACCTGGTCGTAGCAGCAGTGAGTCCAAACAAGATAAGTAAAAAATTAAATGTTTTGAGCTTGATAAATTTGAACATTATGCTTCTGAGTGCCGAAGTCATATTAAATGCTTTGAGTATCAAAAGTTTGGGTATTACGCTTCTCACTGGCGAAACAAGAAGAACAATGCTGAAGTTAACTTGTCAGAAACTCAAAAGAAGAAAGAACCAGCTCTATTGCTAACTACTGGTGAAAAGAAATCGACTGGACTGATCATGCATGAAGAGAGCATTCACCTTTAAGCTCCTAAAAATTAGTGAGTTGGTGGTTCGACTACATAGGGAGCTAGATTCATACGGTCTGGGCTTTGTGTAGCATCACGACAGGGGGGAGAAAGAAGAGGGATAAAGCAATCGATCTGGCCGTCCGGTGCTCTCGACCGATCTCTCCCTCCCGTCCAAAGAAACAAAATAAAGATGAGGAAGTGACCACAGTACTAGCGATCAGTAGAGTAGAGCAGCTAGTGGGGTGCATGCCGTATTATTGCATGATGCATGGGAGGCAGGAGAACCCCAGCAATTCCTGCCGGCCTGCCTCTGCTGCCTGCGCGTTTATTTCTCGCACTCGATCATCCCATCCACTGCTCGCGCGATCGTCCTGATCAAGCCGTTGATCTCCCCTTGTCACGTCGCTCTTGCTCGGCTCTTCCCTCTCTCTCTCGCCATCACCACGGCCAACTCGGCGCATGTGCTTCCATGGGAGGGAGACGTGCGCGCGGACGATATATACCCCTGTCCGTGACAACGACCCAATCGCCAGATGGCTTGGAGTGCCGGTACGCCCGGCCGCCCGCCGTGGCCCACCGGCTAGTCGTGCAAGAAGAATATCCAAAAGCCAGTGCATGGCATATTCTTACTGGATTAGTTATTTTTTTCAAAATTATATGTATATACATTTAGCTCTGTTTAGTCTCAAGCAATATATTAATTATGTGTGGCAAATTATCTTATTAATTTATATAGCATAATATATTAGAGTACATTGCTCACGCATACACCGATGTACCACGGACGACATACCTTAAACTTATTTCCCCTCACATGCCGACTGCCTAACCAAACCGTGTCTCTTCTATCTCTTCTTGTCGTCGTAACTTTTTTACTTCAACCTCCAATGGTAAGCCCAAATCGTGATCGACCCCTCTCAACTGCTACCCCTTACAATGCAATACTTCACCACATAGTTATCTTCTACATCTCCCTAATTATTGCTTAATGCTAACCATTGTGATATCAACGCACATACAGATGCAAACGTCGTTGATCCCAACTGGGAACACGTGTCATAATCTCTCTGATGACCCCGAGCATATTCCTACAACTGCACCATCTCTACTACAAGCTTTTTGCTCATCTACTTCTGTACGTCCGCGCTTCTATTCGTATGGATGTATGCATGTACATACACATGTATGATGTTATATATGCTTGACGTCATCTTCTCTCAAGTTAGTCGCCCCTCTTCTTCGATGTTGGCCAACTCAACGTTGTGGCTTACTCACTAACCGTGACGACCTTCCATCTTCACTAATGTCGATATTTCTGCTTTAGTCGTTGTCTAACGATATGAAGAATATTTTCGCTATCACCGACGACAATGTGCTTCTCACCGGTTATGTCACGCTCCTTGCCACCAGATGGTCCTATATCATCTATAGCTCATATTCACTACAAAGCTTCATCTCCTCTCTATCAGGTCTTCCCCATCATCGAGCTTCTTTAGCCACTAAATTCTTCAACAACACCGACACTCACCACTTGTCATCACGGATATTGGCTCCTTCAACACTGGACTCTGTCTTCAATGGCCCCGCACGAGCAACATGATATTGTCCTCATTCTCTGTCGTTGTCGCTTCAGCTCTTCGCTATCCTGTGGATCAATATGTCTTCTGGCAGGACAGATCGATGCCATTTAACTCTTTCGTGGTCTCTTCTAACACTATTCGTGCTATGCATATAACTTGTATTTTTAATCAAAATTTATGTTATGTTTTATTTTTTATTCCATAGGACGCAACAATAGAAACACGTGACCTTGAGAGCAGACATGATGGCTTATTTTGTGTCTCCTCCGACACCATACGTTTCATCCTCGTTATAACTTTTATTTTTATTCAATATTTAATTATTTTTACTGGATTTCATATACAAATTAAATTGCTAAATTTATTTATTTTATTCAGAATTTTAGTTATTTGGGAATTTTATTTTGGAATACGCATGGAAATCAACTACAAATTTTATGTATTTTTTATTCTGAGTTTCATTTCTTTTTTATTCGGATTCTGAATTACAGCTATATATGGATTTTACTCTGGAATTTATTTTGAAATCAAATTGCTAATTTTATTTTATTTTTATTCAAAATTTCAATTATTTATTGGTTGTATTTGGTATATAAATATAATTACCAATTATTGTTTAATTTTTATTCTGAATTATAATTATTGGAATTCGTATCGAAATCATATTGCTAATTTTATTTTACTTTTATTCTAATTTTTAGTTTTTTTGTTGGATTTCATATACAAATCTATTTTCCTTTTTTGTTTTGAATTATAATTATTTATGGATTTTACTTAGTAATTTGTATGGAAAACAACTTATTTATTTTATTTTTATTTCAATTTTTAGTTTTATTGTACTTGACTAGGACTCTTTTACTTATGAATTCGTATAGAAATAAAATTGCTAATTTTATTTTTTATTCACAATTTTAGTTTTATTTTATTCTAGACCGTTATAATCTAAACCCACCACGATCGATGGTGTAGATCTTTCTCGAGAATTTCTTGGTATGGTGAGCGAATGTTGCGACTTGTGTTTACCCTGCTTTAATAAGATAACAGATGGGTAAAGGGGCGTATGCTTGCTTCCTTGCTCGTTCATTTTTGGAATAATGTTCTCCATCCATGAATTTTTGTTGCATATATCAAGTTTTGAAGTGGTGCAGTACTGACCACCTGTAACATCCCTATTTTCAGAGCTTGAAAATCTTTTAAATAATGGTAGCAAGAAAATTCATCATTTGGATTTATTTGAAAATTAAATTAAAAAGCTTAATATGGACTTAAAGGACAAATTGATTTAATGTGCTTAATCCCAACATCAACAATTGTCAAAACTATTTTATTTAGATTCTATATGCTTGGATATATTTTATAGAATTTTCTGGAATTTTTCCAAAGTCATTTGCTATTTTCTAATTGCTATTTGTATTTTCTGGATTTATTTAAAGAAAATCCTTGAACGATCTTGGTAGAAGCCGGCCTATTCGGCCGCGACCATATCGCCCCGCCGCGCTCTCGTCAGTTGGATGCTCGGCGCGTGCCCTCGTCTCCGTCGGACGCCGCGCGCTCAACCCGCCTTGCCCATTGGATCTCCGCCGCGTGTCCCCTTCGCGTGATCGCCGCGCTCGCGCCCTCGCCCGCCTCGCTCGCTCCCAACCCTTGGATCCGATCGTCCGGTTGCCGCCGCCAAGCGCCATCTCGCCTTCTCTCTCGTCGTGTGGGCCGCGCGAGTCGTCGTCTCGACACGATCTTCTTCCTCCGCTTTCTCTTTGTCGCCATTTTCGCGAAGGAGCTCGTCGAAAAAGCAGCATCGCTATGCCCGATTTCTCGCGCAACCCCACCAATCTGTAGCCACAACTATTCCGTATCCATCCCCAACCGAATTAACCTTCAAATCTCGCTCTATCTCCTAAAACCGGAAGATCCCGGCGTGACCGAGACGGACTCAATTGGGGTTTCCATCTCGATCGCTCCCGAGCCCTATAAATACACCCTAGGGTTCCCCCGTCCTCCGCATCCCATAGCGGCCGCCGTCGATCTCTCGCTCGAGCCCCACATTAGCCCAAAATCCGAACTTAGCGCCTCTGGTTTCCGCCGTTTGCCGCCGCCGCTGCGTCGCCGTTCGGTAGTCATCGATTGCCTCCTTGGGCTCGGTGTCGCTCGAACCACCTCGGTAGCGTTTTCGTCGCTGGAGTTCCACCGCCGCCGTCCGACAAAAGCCGTGGCCTCGCCTCGCTTCTTCTCCGCCGCCGGATGCGCCGTCACTTTCATTGCTTTGGTAAGGTCGGCACTAGGTGCGCAATAGCGCAAGGATTGCTCTGGTACCCTTGGTCACGGCGACTTCGCCGCCGATCGCCGGTGATACCCTTGGTCCCAGTAGCGCGCCGTCGGCCATGACTCGTCAGCGCCGCGTCAGCCTCTCGCGCCTCTCTGTCACCTACGTGTGCAACGCGTGGCGCCAGATCAGCGCCAGCGCGTGCCTGCGTGGTCCAGCTCACCGCGCCAGCTTTGCCTCGGCTCGGTGGACCTAGTCCACCGTGGCGAGAGAAGTCGACGATGGGTCCCACTGTCGAGACTGATTTTTAATTATTTTCTTTTTCTCGGCTGACGCAAGCATTGCGCAATAATTCGATTTTCCTTTATAAAAATAATTTGGGAAAATCAAGAAAATCCAATTTAGGGTTTAATTGATTTTTCCAATCTTCCAAAGCCCATATCTTTTGCATCCGAAGTCCAATTGAGCCCATTCAAATTTGTAAATTCATATAAAATTAAGTTCTATTTAATGGTGAATTTTATTTAATTTTTGGAGTTTATTTTGCCTCTGTTATTTATTTGTTTTGTTTTCTTTTGTCTCGTTTGCGAGTAGACGTCGATACTTCGGGGAATTTTGCAGAAGAAGGAGCACCTCAAGACCAAGACCAATATCTAGATCTATTCCAAGGCAAGTTATACCTTTGATCATTTTGAACCCAGTTTTCAAAATACTTTGTTTCAATGTATTGCATTCTATTTCAAGTATTTATTTAAATGCTTTTGGGATAGTTATTAATCCAATTTGTTATGCCACCTTGTCTATTATATGTCATGATCTTTTGTCACCCTAGGTTGGTTCACTATTAGTTGGTATTATCGTAGCACCAACGTGGGTTGGTTAGATCGATTAGGCGCTTAGCCATGCCACGAGTCATCATCTCATGTGAGAGTTGCAATTATAAATTTGACTAAGTGATTATGGGCGTGTGATGAATCTGTGTGTCTTTGTGTCTTTGTTACTCGTTGATGGCATGTGTTGCACTTAACCAACGAGGTGGGAAAAGATTTATCTTGAGGCAAGTGGTGGATTACGTGAATGGTGGATCGTGTGATATAAACTTTGTGATTTGGGAAAAAGCGGAAGTCTTGCCTTAGTCAATTAAGGACTTAACTTTGTGCGCCATTGAAGTGGGCCTTCTTGCACGACCACATGCCTAGTATGGGTGGGCCTAACTTAGTAAGTTATGGAGTCTTGACATTGACAACTCGGGTTGTATTTAAGCCGTGTGATGGGTTTGGAGGTGTGATATGTCACATCGCGGACGATTCATTGCATCCTGTCCAATGGTGTGTGTCGTTCCAAGGGCTGTGTGTACAAATTGGACGGCAGTAAAGCACACCAGGAGTGTCATTGTTTGAGATGAAGTCTCTGAAGGGTTTTGTTGTGATCAACTCTGATCCGGTTGGTTTCATCGTGTGGGTAAAGTGTACAACCTCTGCAGAGTGTTTAAATCAATCTATTCGAATAGCCGCGTCCTCGGTTATGGACATGCTCGGGAATTTCACACGAGGGGTAGATTTTCATAAAACAAATGGGAAGGGTCAGCTGTGTGAGATAACTTGTTCAGCTGTGTGAAAGAACTTGATTAGACTGTGTGTCTTTTGTGAAATCAATTGTAACTTATTATTGTCTATTTGTTTTAAATTACGCTTTCAATTTATTATTTGTATTCAATTGCAAATGTTGCATTTCTGCAAAGTAACCACAGAAGCCATTTCTTTGGAATAAGCCATCATGTATAAATGCATTCTGTGGTATGACTTGCGAGTACGGTGTGTACTCACTCTTGCTAAACAAATCAGTAAGTGGAGGAGTCGTCACTTTGCTTTTGAAGAAGAGTTCTCGAAGGTTGAGCGTTAGGGTCTTGATCCCGATCGGTTTTGTGGTAAATTGATGGGAGCCACCGGAGTTTATTTCGTTTCCGCTGCAGTTATTTCTTTATTGTCAGCCTTGCATGGCTTAATAAATGTAAAACTCGACCGTAAGGTCCCAACAGTTATTTGTTACTTAAATGTACTCGTTTATTATTATATTCGTTGTATGGATGTGATATTTCATCAATGTTGACACTGTGAGCACTAGCGTGATCCTGGACTAGTGCAGAATACACAGAGGGTCCAGATTTGCATATTTGGGTCCCGACACCACCGCGCGCTAGTATTTGCAAATTTAGCACTGTTGCTGCACGGCCGCCATGCGGGAGCGCTCCCCCCGTGCCATCTCACCCAGTTGCCGCACGGCAACCATGCGGCAATGCCCCCACCGCCGCCACGTGCTTCTCCCTCGCCCACTGCCACATCACCCTGTTGCCGCACGGTGACCGTGCAGCAACGGTTGCCGCACGATAGCCGTGCGGCAATGACGCACGCCGCCATGTGTCAGTCTATATGAATTTTTAAATATAGCAAACGAGTTCTAAAAATTATGAAATTTTATGTGGAGCCTCTAGACGTATTGTACTTGCATGTGTAAATTTTCCATAATTTGATTCCTTCAGAATTTTTCTTCCAATTTCATATAAGTGTACTGTTTGTGCAAATTTCCAAATGTAGTGAGCATCCAAAAAATTGCCTACCGCAGCAGTCGCGTGCCCTCCCCCACCCGTTGCCGCACGTCCGCCGTGTAGTGGCCCTCCCCTGCAGCTATCGTTGGGAGATGCTCCGAAGCCCAGGCCCCTCCCCCGAATTTCATCGTCCCTCCTCCCTCCCCCGCACATCTGTCGCCTCGTCCAGAAATTCCGATGCCAACGCTTATGGAATTCCCGGCATCAACGCCGCGGCTCCTCCTTCGCTTAGCAATAAATACTGAAATCTCACAGTCACTCTTCGCTCACCTCAATTGTATTTCAATTGTTGTTCTCTCGTTAAATCGTGAGAACTTCGAGAACGTGACATAATTAATTTTATTGGGAGATTAAGTATTTTCTTGCTTCGTCGCTTCGACCTTTTATTGCATTCCCCGAAGAGCGTGGTGCTTTAATCGTATGCTTTTGCCGTTATTATCGTAGTCATAAATAATCAATCTTAGTCAGGTAGTTTATGGGTAATTAATTAGTCATAATTAGTTAGTTTACTGGTAATGAATTAGTTTAGGGGTGTAATTAATTAGTTTACTTGTAATGAATTAGTGTAGCGGTAATTCATTACCGTAGTCATAAATAACTTATTGGAAATGAAGTGGTATTTTTAGTCATAATTTTTTAGTGGTAATTAATCAGTCGTAATTAGTTAGTTTAGAGGTAATTACTTGCTTTGTTGGTAATAAATTTGTTTAGTGCTAATAAATTAGTGGAAATGAACTGCATGTAATTTATTTAGTGGTAATCAATTAGTTATGGGGTAGTTAATTACCATCACTTGCATGCAACTTATTGTATTTAATTAGTTAAGGGGTAATAGCGGGTGGGGTTGTTGTGGCTTTAGGTTTTTTCAAACATGCAAGACTTGTTTGTGTTTTACGTCGATGGTCTCGTGCGAGCCGGACAGGATGGGTTGGACCTGTCGAGATGCAAGTGCAAGGTGGTTTGGGCGGAGGGGCTCCACGCGTTGAATATTGACAAGCTTCGAAGCTGCATCCGGAGGGAGTTCGTCACAGAGGCAACGATGAAGAAAGTTGTGATCGAGGCACTACTACACAAAAGTACATCACAGACGGTTCGGAACCGTCATCACAGACGATTTTTGAACCGTCTGTATTTTTATGTATGTGATAACAGTTGGTTATCACGGAAAAAGGTCTGTGATAAGGCTCAACATAGACGGTTTTAGTTGAAACCGTCTGTAAATAGCCACTATCGCAGACGATTTCAACCAAGAACCGTCTGTGAAGGGTCACTATCACGAGCGGTGCAGAACAGAAATGTCGTGATATCTGCGTATCACATGCGATTCTTGGTGGAAACCGTCTATGACAGTAGCCCTTCACAGATGATTTTTGTTGAAACCGTCTGTGACAGTACTGTTCCCAAATGGTTCCAACCAAAAATCGTCTCTGATAGTTCTTTATACCTAATTATTACTATTTTTGATTTTCGGCTAGCCTCGGGAATTGCTAGGCATGCCCTCTAAAAACTAGCAAGCAAAAAACAGATACATCACAGATGAATCAATTGTTGACAACTCAAAGTGATCATATAAAACTCAAAATCAAGTACAAAAGATTATGTTCTAGTATTGTCGCTAGATTTACCATTGAATTACAACTACTCAAAGTGATCAATTACAATTGAATCAATAGTTTCAAGGTCGTTCAGCGGTGTCGACGGAGTGAAACTCTCTGTCGATGTTAACGATCTCCGTCTTGATGAAGGCGCATAGCGCCCCTCGAACCTCCGAGACCTCTTTCATAACGAGTGCATCTAAATCTATATTCAAGCCATGTTGCTAGCAGGAGTAAAGTAGTAAGCATATATATATATATATATATATATATATATATATATATATAATTAGAAAATAATTATTGCGAGATTGACAAACCTCGGGATCCTTCATCTTAGCACTCATCATTTGCCGCATATGATGGCAAACGTAGAATGCACATATGTAATCTTGTTTTTCTTGTGACCTTTGCAAAAATAGAATTACATATATAGGGTACAGTCAGTTCGAGACGCATTATTACGAAGTATGATATAGGATTATTGTGTTATCGTGTACCAAAAATCATGTCCTGTGTTGCAGTGTGATGCTCGATCCGTTTTATGGCCCTCCCTCGGCAACATAGGTGACGAACGACCTGCATGATTCCAAAAAGTTATCCTCGGCCATTTACAAAGAAGGAAGACTACAATAGAGTTATGTATGGAGGAAATGAGCATACCTGTCGAGTATTCCTTTCACAAGGGTGAAGTCGTGGTTTTTGTTGAGTAGGGAATCAAGGTATATTACCTTGTTCCTCTTTGGTATAATGACTAAAAGAATCCAGTGGAACCTACTCATGTATGTCGCTATAGTCATAAACCTAAGTTCGTGCTGCGTATAAAGTACAAATGGAAATTTGTATAGCAAGTAGTGAAGCACTTACTTCTGGCTGTAGGGCACCATTTTGTAGTCCTTGTCGTCCTGAGCAAGCAATCCCGTTGTTATATATTTCACGATGTAGGATGCGTCTTGGTTGATGGTTTGCTCAGAGATCACATGTGGGTCGAGGAAACCCACCGGTTCTTTCCATCGATGGACATTTTTCATCATGTATCTATACATAATCAATGAGTTATGATATTTATCGGTATTACGTGAGTGTAGAGCTTGATTATACACACTTACAGTGTCCAGCATCGTAGAAGTGAGGCGTCGAGGGCAGTGAGGTTGAATAGGTCGAATAAGTCATCGAAGCCCACGACGAAGTGGCCCGACTCGTGGAAGAAATACTCCTTCGTGTATCTGACGATGATTCCAGTATCGCACCCCTTCTCTTGCGTCTTCCACATGTACCAAACATGCAAACATTGAGAAGCTACTCCAGCGCGGGCTAGTACTGTGTCGCGGGCCAATGGACTTCTAAGGGAGTATTTCCTAGGCTTGGGGGCGCCTCAATATTCTTCAATTTCGATTTGGCCTTAACGGGTTTCCTGCGGCACGTCTTCCCATGAGATGACTCAGGAACTGATACAGTGAAACACTTTTCTTATTCCTTCAGCGTCTTCTCCACGGAACCGATGAGGCGGCCTTCTAAAGCGAAAGATGAGGTGGAGTCATCGAGTGTCTTGTTGGAGAGGCATGGTCGTGTCGAGATCGCGGCACTTCAGGGTCCAGGGCGATGTCCTTCTTGGGCCACTGGATAAAAGTATACATTGCATCCCCTAGTGTTCTGATGTCTTCGTTCGAGTGAATCTCCAGCGGATTGGTCATGACATTATCATGTACTATGTCCACGGACCTGGCGTAACCACACGGTGATGGCCGTCTTTGCCTTTGCCCTTCTGGTATGGATACACCATCCCCGCCTTGACCTCAATAGAAATGGACCCAACTATCCTCACTTGGAGTTTGCGGCGTCGACTCCTACAAAGCGATACACAATTAGCTAAGGCGTCCTATAGGTCTATCTTTGAAGCATTCGGATATGTACATTACCTTGATATCGTCGATAGGTAATTGGGCGTTGTCATGTCAAAATTTTGTGTGGGCGCGGCGCTTCGCCGATGTTGAGGAGGACTGCTCCCAAAATAACGAGGCCGCTTGCAAGCTGCGCTTGCAAGCTGGTTGTGAGTTGATTTATTTGATCATGCAATCTTGTTATCGTGCTTGAATTTTTTAGTAAGCACATGTTCTAGCAGGCGTCGTGCTCGTCCTTGGATCTCTTCCTACTCCTATACGTGTCAGAGTCGTGTCAGAATCCATCCCTCCAAGGTACGTAAACCCCAATGCCTCGTGTGTGACCCGGGTGCTCCTTGTTTTCCAGGGCTGTAGATAGTAGATCCTTCTCCCTGCCTGCTTCGAAGGAACCTTGGGAACATGCGGAAGTCAATGCTTCCTGCAAGAGGTCATCATGTTATTATAGACACTATGAAGTTATGGATTTATTAACAACCTCGTAGTTCAACATATTTACTAGACGTTGGCATACTGCCTCGTCTGCTGGGTTTGTGAAAGAGATGTCGTCCGAAGACGTGGCTGATGCCCTTGCTCTTAACCAGGCTCGAGCGTGCTCGTCTGAGATCTCAGCAAATGTTCTGGTATCGTTCTCGTCCTCCGTCGCCCATTGCGTGCTTTTACCCGAGTACCCAGCGGTGCCGAGTTTGTGGGGGTGAGTGTTTTGTGCCTGGAGAGCTTTGTGCACCGCACTTTGCTACTGAAATTCGGTCATCGTCTTCATCTGCACAAAGGCATCCCATATATCCCGCGACAAGAATTGATACTTCGTGAAGGGCATCGACCGTGTTCACGTGCCGTGACAAGTGTGCTCTTGAAAGTCCTCCACGCGTGTCCCATCGCGAGCAATGCCTGTCGTTGCATGCGTGTCTGGTCTGCTTCTGGGATAATGAACGAGCTTGAAATTTCACTCCACAGCTGGCCTCTCTCTACATCCGTCAGAGACTTCCAGCTTGGTGTGGTGATTGGGACCCGTTCCCTTCCAAGTACCGTGTAGATGGTCCGGGATATCACCGCTGCTTTCTTGGGACTCAGAGGGATCCCAACGTCACTGACCTCCGTGATAGTCATTCGGCCCACGGGCAATTTCGATATTCCTCTGCCATCTCGCTTACGTACCACTTTGATCAGAGATCCAAACGCATTCGACGACGTCGATGACGACGGCGAAGACGGTGCCTCTGCTATCTCGCTTACTTGCTATTTATTATGGAAAATAATAAAATATATGTAATTACTTAATCATAATTGCACAACCAAAACCACCAAGGTGGTACGTAGATAAAGGTATTAAAAAACTAAGAATGCTAGGTTCTACTTCTCGCTGAAAACCAAAGAAACACATTGATTTGCCACCAAGGTAATCTAGCATTTGTTCAGATGAGGAAAAGGAAATTGCTTGGCACTCCTAACTTGGCATAGGGAAATGTAATTATGATATGCTAGCTACCAGAAAGTTTCATCATATAGACATATATCCATACGATAGATTCAGAAATGGCAGAATAATAAATCTAAATACTTAAGACTAAAAAGAACTAGAGTATAGCATGCGATCAGCTACGATAATGCAATCTCATAAGCAACAGAAAAAAAACATAAATAATTGCACGAGAAAACCTCAAGTCTCAGAAGAGTAGGATGTATACTACATGCATGTTGTAAAGCTGGTTGAAAGAAGGCAAACAAGAGGAATAATAGGGAGTGCATTATTCATTCTATAAAATACCAGTGAGCCTGACACACTCATAATAATGAAGTTAGAATCATAGCTATCATGACCACATGTTGTAATAATTACTTTAATTACTTCCAAATTATTATGTGTCGCGGATTGGTTGTGCTGGATATTTTTTTCGCACACATGAAGCAAAGATATGAAACTATAAATACAAAGACATTGGCTATCAAACTACAATGATGTGAATCGTTATCGACAACAAAAATGCGCCCGCATCATTTTTTAATGTTTAGCTTACCTACCCAAAGGGGAAGATTTTTGTAACGTCCCGTTTTTCGGAGTTTTTGAAAATTTTAAAAGAGAACCATTTGCTTCTATTTGCCCAAAAGCTTAATTTGAAAATTTCAAATTCATTTGCAGTTTAATATGAGTTAATCAAACTTCAATTAAATTAAAGTTGGTTTGATTGAGATTTCTGGAATTTAAAATCAAAATTATTATTTTAAGAATTTTCTTGGATTTATTGGATTTTAGAAATTGATTTTCCTTTTTCCCGAAATTAAAAGTTAATTTATTTGCAAAAGAAAAAGAAAATTTAAAGTTAAAAATATTTTTATTAAGTCTAGAATAATTCAAGGAATTTATGTGAATTTTTCCAGAATTTTTGGAGTCTATTTGCTATTTTCTAAATTGCCTTTTGTTTTATTTGAATTTCTGTAAATTAAAAACTATTTAAAATCCCTTTTTGGTTTTGGGCCGAATCTCTCCCGGCCCAATCACTGTTTTCAGCGCGGCCCGCTCCGCGTCCGCTCCATGTGGCCCATGCCTCGCCTCACTCTCGTAGTTGGATCGAGATCCGCGCTCCGGATTCGCCGCGCCTCCGTCTTCCCACCGTCCGTCGAAATCGGACGGCGCCCCTCGTCTCCTCGCCGCGCTCTCCTTTCTTCTCCGCCGTTGGATCGCGATCCGACGCCCTCCGCCGCCAGCGCCTCTTCCGCTTCCCACCGTCCGTCGAATCGGACGGCGCCCTTTCGCATCCGTTCGCCGCGCCCTTTGGACTCCCAGCGTCCGTCGAATCGGACGGCTCGTTCACCGCGCCTCCCTCGCTCCGCCGTCCGTCGGAATCGGACGGCGCTGTTCATCGTCCCCGACGCGCGCCGCTCTCTCTCCCACGCGCGCGAGATTCCGCGCCGCGAATCCCTCGCCTCGCCGCGCCTCGCCAGCATCCGGCGCCCACGCCGTGTTGCTCGTCCGTCCTCCTCCGCCGCGCCACGCCACGGCCTTGCTGTCTCCGTCCGCTTCGTGGCGTCGCCTATCAAGCCGTCGGTTTTCCCGTCTTCTCTCTCTCTTCCTCTCTCTCTCGGTTGCTTCGCGCGCGCCCTCCCTTCTTCTTCTCTCCGTGCCGCCGCCGCCGCCGTTCCCAGCTTACCGTCGCCGCCGTTCCCGGCTGCACCGTCGCCGCCGTCTTCTCCACTCCGGCCGCCCGCCACCGCGCCCGCCTCTCTCTCTCTCTCTCTCTCTCTCGACCGGGGGCGAGCCCACGTAGCCACCCACGTGGCGCCACGTCGGCGCCAGCGTCGACCCTTCGACCGCGTGGCAGCCACGTGTGCGATTGCGTGTCTTGTTGACGTCAAAGTCGGAATTTCCAGTAGAAAAATAATTCCGGAAAATCCGAAAACCCTAATTTCATCATTTTATGTGATTTTGAAACTTCTTTTGGCTATAACTTTCACATCCGAACTCCGATTTGGGTGATCCAAATTTCTAAATTCATATAAATTCACCCTCTTTCATTTGGTACTGGTTTTGTAATTTTTGGAGTTCATTTGGTGCTGTTTTATTTATTTGTTGCTATTCTACACGTGTAGATTCCTGTTTGGAAGATTTCTTGACAGACGATCAGAAGACCCTCTCCTCGTCAACGAAGGCAAGTCGTAGGCCTTTGACCATGTTGAACCCATTTTACAAATGTATATTGCTTTAAAGTATCATGCATGGCTAGTTTTATTAGAAATGGTTTTGGGAGTAGATAATTACCAAATTGCCATTATGCCTCCTTGATAAATTGAAAATGAAATGTCTCCTCGAATGGCATATATCCTTGGACACCTTAGGATGGTTAATACTAGTTGGACATAATTGTATTGCCAACTTGGGTGCGTATTATTGCTTAGACACGCTCTAGTTACCCGCGGTACTTTCGATCACATGTTCAATGATTATTGAAATTTGACTAATGGAACTATGGAATTGTGGTGTGAGGCCACTTTTATTAAAAGATGTTGTGCCATGGCAGGGATTGCCATTTGGTCGGGAATGAACAAAATGTTTTATGCTCGGGCTTGAGGTAGGAAGCAAGAGTGGGTGTGTGATGCACATTGGGTTGTGGTAGACTTGTGCAGCGACCAACTAAGGACTTAACTTTGCAAGTCATTGATCCGGGTCACCTCGTGCAACCATAAGTCGGTATGGGACGGACTGGCCAACTAATTAGGGAAGTTTTGAGTCGGTTCATTAGGGTTGATTATTGGCGCAAGAGGGTGTGATGGCGAAACCTTAGCGAGCGAACCGAGGCAAAATGGAACTTTGTAAAGGCCTTGTGATAGTCACTTAGTCGCACACCCTCGGAGTGTGTCGACGGACATTACAAGTGATTTATCTCTTGTGGGTAAAGGTATACAACCTCTGCGAGTGTCAAAATCTATTCGAATAGCCGTGTCCCCGGTTACGGACATGCCTGGTGATTTCGCGCAAGGGGTAGTATTTTCAAAAATGTGGTTTGGTTCGATGGAAACGTTTGGTTGGGATGGTTGGGAAGTGAACGGGATGTTCACTGCTTGATTCAAAAGAACTTGGTTATCTATGTATTATTCTTTTAAAAGTCCTGCTTTGCAATCTAATTCTTGTATTTCTTTGTTAAACTTGCTTTACGCAACTTAACCATAAAGCCATCCTTGCTTAAGTCTGACATGAATACTAAGTGCATACATTTCTCTACGACTTGCTGAGTACTTTATGTACTCACGGCTTTATGCCCTTTGTTGATCAGTCCCAGCAGAAGAACCAGGAAATGTTGAGTACTATGAAGAAGGCTACTTTGAAGACTTTGCGAACTAGGTCACGTCCTCCACTCGATTGCCTGTGGGCATGTCGATTGGTCTCCACGTATTCTTTTGAGATTTCCGCTGCCAGATACTCTGTTGTTGCTAAGCCCTGTGAGGCGACTTTTGTAAGAACCTTGACCATAAGGTCTTTCTTTGTTTTAATTAATATTACTTTGTCTGCTTCATTAGTTCGTTGTTGAATGGTTATGAATGCATCATTGTTGTAACTGTGCAAGCTAGCTACTGATCATGGGACTAGCTTGGTATGCACAGAGGGTCTCGGGGTTGTGTGAATTCCCCGGGGTCCGACAATTTTTTACCAAAGGTATAATTGTTTCGTAACCTTAACTATATTTGTCTAACCAACGCTTGGGAGAAGAAAGTGAGGCTGTAAAGATCATCGAACTAAGATTATTTGATAAGGCGATTCACGCAAGAAAGAACTGGAGAAATGAACCCAATCTTCACTTTTCACAGTTTTCTCCATGCATGTCATTTTGTACACTCTGAAAGACCACCTTCGATGATAACACCATATGGTTTGTTCAAAAGCAAAAAAAAAAATGAAAATGGGTAGTACTAATCCTCGCAACACAGCGGGCATAGCCTGTTCATACAATCAGATAGCACATCCTACCTCAAACTCAGAAAAAAAAATGATAACCTCAAGTCCAAAAACCTCACATTATTGTTAATGAATTCCTTCACACACACACATCCTGTTCAATAGCCTAAATGTAATGACATACATTTGAGGAAGATATCTAAAACAATGAATAAGAGGAAGATAGCTGCTGCAGCCAACAAAGATAGGAAAAAAATATATATTAATTATGTAAAGAACAACCCGCATATGTATAGAAAATCTAAAATAAATTATCATTTTATTCTAAATGTAGAATAGAGATATTAGAACTGATAATGTAGAGAAAACCAAGAAAATAACTACCTTGATGTCCCCAAAAAATATATCTGACTTCTTGTCTGGTTGGGATAGCTTGGGAGGTGGCTTCGGGTGAGGAAGGGGGAGGTCGAGGACGCAGGGAGCAGCAGGGCGTCGGGTCGAGGAGAGAGGGTCGCCGACTCATCGTCGGTCGGGCAGCAAGCCGGCGTCGGGGAGGAGGCTTCGGGCGTCTGGGAGCAGGTTGGAGGCGAACGAGCAGGCTAAGGCAGAGTGACGAGTAAGGGTGCACAAACCCTATCGATTCCCTCTAAAATAAAGAGATATCACAGACGGTTCTATTATGGAACCGTCTGCAGCGATAAATCATCCTGACGGTTCCATAATAGAACCATCTGTGATATGAGGGTTTAGGGTTTCTATGATAAGTCATCACAAACGGTTTCTATGATAAGTCATCACAGTGGGGGAGGAGGCAGCAGGGGTGGCACAATGGGGGAGGAGGCAGCAGGGGCGACAGCTCAAATGGGAATGGGCGAAGTGCAGCCGGGACTAGGTATTTATAATGCCCACATATCACAGACAGTTCTTATTACGATCCGTCTGTGATATGGATCTATCACAAATGGTTTCTAAATACCACCATCTATGATACTTCACAGACGGTTCTGAACAAGAACCGCCTGTGATAATCTAAGTCATCACAGACGATTGTTGTTCAGAACCATTTGTGAAGTATCACAGACGGTTGTATTTAGAAACCGTCTGTGATATGTCCATGTCATAAATGGTTCCTAGTAGTGAGGGGTAGGATCGAAGAGGCGACTAGAGGGGGGTGAATAGGAGTTCAAATAATTTTTCGCTTAATAGATTAGATTCAGCACAAATCTCAGTCCAATAGCTATGAGAGCTATGAAGATCAAAAGATAAGCACAACGGAAGACTTACTTTGAATCTAGTCCAACCCATCGAATCAAAAACCAGAAATCACACAGTTGTGCTAAAGAATCAGGACAATCGAAACTACCGCAGGCAAACATGCGGAACTACCTATAATCGGAACTACCACAGGTGTACTGGCGGAACTACCTATTATCTTGGGGTAGCTTGACAACGAAAACCAAAATTGGCACAACTTTTGATCCGCTTGGCCAAACACTACGAAACTTGAAACACAACTTCCCTAGAAGGTTAAGAACCTATTCCAATCAAAGATTTGGAAGATCCATGTCAAAGTTTCAACCTTTTTTAATTTGAGTGAAGTTCGGTTCAAAACCAAGTCAAAAGGTAAAACATGGTCCAAATCTTGCTCGTAGGTAAAGGATGACCAAGATGGTCTTGGATACACTCCCACATGTCATAGCAACCAAGATCACCACAAGGATTCAAGGGAAAACCAACAAGACATCAAAAATATGAAATCATCAAAAGAGAGTAAGAACATGAACAAACTCATCATAGAGAACATTGCTTGGATTGATTCATGATCAAGTGATATTTACATCCTCTCCATCTCGGAGGACACAACTCAAACAAAGAGCATACAACCACATCTACTCTAGAACCCTAGACCCTCTCCTTCCTCTCCTAGGCCTAACAACACAAGTTAGGGTTTTGCAAAATAAGAGGCTTGGGGGCTGCTGGACAGCACACCCTCTATTTATAAGGAGGCCAAGGATTCTAGAAGACTATACCCATTTGGCACCCGTTAAGCCCACTCACAAACGGGTTTAACTCAAGAACGCATTTTAAAGCACCGAATTCATCCTTTCTTGACCTAGACCGCTTTCCTTTGCGTCGTCTTGCACCGTGGTTTAGCCAAGAGGTCACCGAGGCGGTATTTGGTGAAATTCCCAAAATACCCCTTCTCGATCCTTCTCCGCAGACCGAGTCCAATCTTGGTGAAGCAAGCACCTGCTTCGCCACATGTAGGTTTGATCAACGGCTCTTAACATGTCGGCAAGTCTCTCCCGTCTGGCTCACACCGAAACCTCCATGGCACTTGCACCGACCCCCGCGCCGCTTGATCCAACCAGTCACACCGAACTACCCGTTTGGTCATCCTTGTTCATTCTGCGCCATACTTGAGTCCAATGACTTCACCCGACATGCTTGATCTCTCTAAACCTCAGCTCTCCAAGCTTAGTCCCGATCATCCTCGCCGTTGACCGTCGTTGACCTCCAAGTAATCTGTATAGCAATAGACAAAGAAATCAATTCCGGAAACAAGTTCTTCACAACTTGACCTAACACAATTTAAAAATTCCAATTTGGCCGAATTTGACCCACAATCGGAACTACCCCAAGTAAAAACTAGAACTACCGGACTTGCAATAGTACCGCTCCCAAAACTGCGGTCGTACCAATTCTCGGAGAAACACAAACAAACCCACAAAATTCCTTCTCTAAAAAAAACGTACCGCCAACAACCGGTAATACCGCCATGAGGAAGTACCGCTACGTGAAAAATGGAACTACCGATTTTCCTGACATTTGCGGTAGTACCGCGCCTTGCACGCCGGTACTACCGATTTTCCTGACACTTGCTGAAAACAGGAATTTTAACAAATCACCAAAGAAAATCCCAATTGTCTCATCATCCTAAGATCGTGAGTATATCCCCATGATATCACCACCTGCACGAATTATGTGTGGGAGATCGTCAAGGTGAATGGAAGCATAGCATGGAGGCAGTACATGGAGATTGCCTCCCAGCCCGAGGCGATCATTCATGGGAAGCCTATGGTGTCGTGAATTTTGTACTGAAGAGCCACAGGAAACCACGATGATACAGGTGTCTACAAGCGGGCAAGCGCAGCCCGAGCCTGAAGATGGCATCATGGAATGTGCAGCCTCGGAGGGAAGTCTTGCGTCTAATTTTGTGCCAAATGAGGGGGCGGAAATGTGGTGGTCGGCCCGCATTGACTGCCACAAGTATCTACCGAACGAGCCTCTTGGGTTGGAGTCTGACAAGGACGCTGACCCATGCTCGAATGGTGGCGACGAAGATGCGCACCGGGCCGGTGGTCCAACCGGGGGAATTGTGTCATCAAAGGTGCCTTACGTGGTATCAAGACTTGATGATATCGCGGTGTGTTCGCTCATCCTGTCGCAAGAAAAAGGCTCCCAATGGGGGTTTGATGTCGATACCCTCTTAGTTGGGTATTGCTTCCCAAACAAGGTGGCCGTGCAACAAGCTATAGCACGGTACGTCTTGTCCATCAGCCGTGTGTACCGAGTGCACCGGTCCATCCCAGGAAAGTACGCAGTGAAGTGCGTAGTGGAAGGTTGCCCTACTATGGTTAGCACTTACCGAGCAAAGATCTTCGGCTCGGTCTTCACGATCAAGGCGCTAACTAACCACACTTGCGAGCTCAGCGAGCCCCTACAGCAGTATCGGCACGTGACTTCCGCATATGTTGCAAGCCTCATCACGCACCTAGCCGAGGTGGACTTGTCTGTCTCCCACAAGATGCTGATGTCAGAAGTCACCAATTAGGCTGGCTATCACGCGGCTATAGCAAGGCCAGACGAGCCAAGCAAAGGGTCATCGAGTACATGTACGAGACATACAAAGAGGCGTACAACCTTGTGCCGAGATTGCTTTACCAGCTTGCCGAATCAAACCCCAACACGTACATAAATAAGATTGACCATGAAGATGCTAAGAAAGGGCCCAAATGGCTTCATCTTTGGACCAGTGTTCTAGGCTTCGCTTAGGCCATTGGGGCTTCGATTACGTCGTCATGTGCTAACGATGGATGGAACTTTCCTCACAGGGAGGTACAAAGGCACCATCCTCACCGCGGTGGCGGCCAACGAGAATGATCAGCTTCTCCTGGTGGCATTTGCCATTGTGGAGAGCGAGAACATATCCATCTGGCTGCGGTTCCTGGCGAACATGAAGAGGACAGTGGTGGGAGACAGGCCCAGCGTCTGCCTAATCACGGACCGCAATGCTGGGTTGTTGACGACCATCAACACCATGCATCGTGGGACTAAACTGTCTCACCAGTGGAACGACGTGCAATCCAGGTGGTGCATGAGGCATCTTGCATCTTACTTGTTCACGTGGTTCCACAGTCAGAAGGTTATGAAGACCTTCAAGGCATTGTGTCTGTAGAACCAGAGGCGAAAGTTTGACTCCACTTGGAGAGACCTGGAATACCGAACTACGAGGTATACAAGGGAGTCCACTCCGAAGGGAGAGCAACCCATAAGTTTCTGAGAGTGGATTAATGGTCACGCTCCTGAATTGGAGAAATAACCCCCCCCCCTCTATGCGACAGATGGCATGGGGTACGAGATTTATAACGACCAACATGTTTGAGGTCTACAACAGTATCCTTAAATGTGTGCGGTGCCTCCCTATCACCGCGATCGTCCAGGAGATATGGACTCACACGGTTAGTTATTTTGTCAATAGAGCCACCGCAGCCAAGCGACAGATGGAGGAAGGCAAGTAGTGGTCCGAGAACATGCAGAGGCACATGGACCGGAAGATAGAGAAGGCCCAAATGCACAACATCCGGGTGATCGACGGCCTCAAGCGGAAGTACAAGATCATGCTTCGGCAGAAATACATCAACAGTCATGTTAGGGGAGAAAGGAAACTGGCTTGCACCTTGGGTGATGTGGCGACATGCACCTACAACAAGCTGAAGCTCCTCCACAAGCCATGCTCGTATGTGTACAAGGCATGTGCGTAAATGAGACAGATGTCTACGTCGTACATCTCATAGTACTACGACATGCAGAACCTTTTCAGTACATAGAGTGGAGAGTTCCACTCGTATGGCTTGGAAATGAACTACAAGGATCTTTAGCTAGACATGGTGCAATGGAGTCCCAACAGGGACTTGAAGAGAATAGGGAAGGGGCGACGGCAGACGCGATGCTTCCAGAACGACATGGATGCCAGCTAATGTACCTGTTGAGGAGGCACCGAAGGAGCCTAGGACTCACCCTGTCGTAATCCATATCAACGACGTGAGTTATGAAGAATTTACATCGTTGTTACGTTTTTGACTGTACGGTGCACTTACATCATGGAATCGCAGGACATGGACGATTTCGACATACCTACCCGATGTGGAGAGCCCCGCGACATGGGGAAGGGAAAAGCTCAAGCGAATGAGCCTGGCCGCCATACCGTATCTAGTCACCCCGGCGTAATCCATATGACGACGTGAGTTTTGAATAATTTACATCGTTGTTACGTTTTTGACTGTATGATGCACTTACATCATGGAATTGCAGGATATAGATGACTTCGACATACCAGCCCGACATGGAGAGTCCCGTGACACGGGGAAGGCTCCTTCCACCGAGACCGGTCGACGTCGTAGTGTATCCGGCCGACCGGGCACACTTCGTATCGAAGAAGTGAGTTATATACAATTTACATCCTTGTTACATTTCTTACTGTATGATCTACTAACATCATGGAATCATAGGACATGGATGACTTCGACACTCACCACCACCGTGGGCAGCCACGAGACAAGGAGCACTCGCAATGGCATCACGAAGACTAGTTGCACACATCGTTAAATAACAACCCCGAGACAAGCATTCCTGTAGAGAAATCAATGTGTCTAGAAAATGTAGAATGTCGAAAGACAATGAAGGTGCTACTGGTTTGAAAAGACTGCAAACACTAATCAACATGCATCGAAGGTGCTACTATGTGATGAGGTGAGCTCACCAAGAAAAGAGATTGCATGGAGACTAGATGCAGACACCTATTTTTTATGCTATAGGACACTCTTTGTTAATTTAGCAGTCTATTGTTGATAATATTCTTTAATACTATATTTTACCACAGGTTAGGTAAGCTTGTGCATGAACAAACTAGGAAAATGTGTGGCGTGCAGATCATATAACGATGTACTGTAGCCTTCGAAACGCACACGAGTTGGAGGTTATGGTACATCATTATATGATCTGCATGTTACACATTTCCGTCAGTTGGTTCATGCACAAGCTTATCTAGCCTGTGGTACAATACAATATTAATTATCATCCCCAGTAGACTTCTAAATTAACAAAGAGTATCATATTTCATCGAGTTACATGTGATAGTACCCCATCCTCCTTCATCCTGGTTCATGCACAAGCTTATCTAGACTTTGGTATATCCTGTGTTATGCCATTATGTTTGGGTATATTTGTATTCATAATTTATTTTCCTATATTTGTATACGTATCTTGGTTATTATGTATGTACTCTTGCGCCATATTGTATATCGGCATGTCCAATAGAGTTGCAATATAGCTTTTTTCCAAACATTCCAAGTCCATAAAATCATGAAACCCTAATTTCCAAAACTTAAAATCCAAACTTTCGCAACCTAAATCCTAAATTTTACAATTCCAAAACACATATCAAATTGTCCAAATAGTACACATTCAAGTCCACTATGTGAGGAGCCTTCAAAATAGAATTCATAATTTTTGGAGTTTAATTTCTACATTTGCAAATTCGTACAAACAGTACAATTATATGAAATTGCGAGAAAAATTCTGAAGAAATCTCTGTGCGGCAATGAGGTGATGTGGCAACGGGCAGGCGGGCGAGGAGCACATGGCAGCGTTGCCACACGGTGGCCGTGAGGCAACGGTTGCCGCACGGTGGCTCGCACCCTTTAATAGTATTATGTTGGCTTACAATTCATCATGTCGTGCGGCAACGGTGAAGAATCTAGACCCACCATTATGAGTTAACGGAGTGTTTTAGTGATTAATGACAAATCCAATTATGAGACTAACATTTCTATAGCTATATCTAGTGTGTAGTCTCATTTGGATATAAAGGTAAAATTCAACGAGGTATGCATTCGACTTATACTCTTACATAATGCTGCATTCCTCGGATCCAAAATATAGGTTGAACTCCACCATAAGTATAACTTGAATATGTGCATATGTTTTCTTTACACATATGTGTATGCACACATTTAGAGGGAGCTCATTCTATATTTTGTGGTTTCATTTGTATTGATCCACATTTCGTGTTCCACATATATTTGGGATCCTTACTTTGAAACATATCCGTATGAGTATACAAAACTTGTGTAGTCTTTGCATACTTATGCTTTGAGTATACAAAACTTGTGTAGTCTTTGTTGTAGGACCGGAAAGGCGACTGAGGGGGGGGTGAATAGGCGCTTTCACAATTTTCTCGCCTAAGTCGAATTCAACACGAACTTTACTCCTTTAGCTATGAGAGCTAAGAAGATCGATAAGCACACTGTGAAGCCTTGTCTTGAACTCGACAAACCCCGACAACCACACGACACAAATGTGGAGACTTAAGCTCAAAGGGTTGATCACGGGCACTGGCGGTCGGACCGGTTACCAAGGGCGGTCGGCCGGCGTTCAACCAATGATCGGCCGGCAACTAATCGGCGGTCGGACCGGTGGACAACGATTCGACCAGCGATCAGTGATGCGAATATCTGGTAGTCGGACCGCCGTTACAAGACCGGTCGGACCGGTTCGATCGATCTTGAAAAATCCACCCCAAATCCAAAACGAAATTTGATCCAACTTTTGATTCAACCAATGAAACTTGACCAAATTTGAGCACACCTCCTAATGATATTGGAGACCTATTTCTAGCGGCGATCCTTGGATCCACTTGTGAAACAATCTCTCAAGGATTTAATCGAAGAAGTGCACAAACCCTAGAAATATGAAAATCTTTGATTCAAGACTTGCTTGTGAGGATTGATGGTCTAGATGATTCTAGGAGTATTCCCACACACCAAAGCAAGACAAAAGGGTCAAGAGACCAAGTAAAACCCTTGAATCAAGGAAGCACCAAGTTCATCCAAATGAGAGAAGAACACAAAGAGGAGACAAATGATCTCTCAAGCAAGCATCACAAGATTGATTGATCTCACAAGATGCTTACAAAGCCACTCCAACAAGGAGGACAAGAGCTCACTCAAGGAGCATACAATCTCTCCCTCTCTTCCTCTCCAAACCCTAACCCTAGAAAAGCAAGGGGGGAAACCAAATGAATGCCTCAAAAGTTTTCCTTCTCCCCCTTTCCTATTTATACTAGAGAGGACTAGAGTTACACAATTGGGGCCCACTCACCCATGGGACCCACATACTAATCTGTTGAAGCAATCGCACCTTCACCACGTGTAGGTTGATCGGCGGTTCTCATCGGCGCCAAGCCTCTCTTGTCAGAATCCCTCGGAACCTCCCAGAGACTCGCACCGATATCCGCACCGCCTGATCCAACCAGCTGCACCGAACCACCCGTTCGATCCATCTTGTCCATTTTGCACCATGCTTGAGTCACACGACCTCACCCGGTATCCCTGATCGTTCTGGACCTCGGCTCTCCAAGCGTAGTCCCGATCCACTCACCGTTGGCGTCGTTGACACGCAAGCCACACCACGACAATAGACAAACAAATCGTTTCCGGGAACAAGTTCTTCACAACTTGACCCACGTCATTTCCGCAATGCGATATACATCAATAAAGCATTGAAGTTCATAGAATAACACACTCAGAACAACCTCAATGCAACACTTGGCTCACTTCCAAGTGACTGCGGTCTGATCAGCCCCACGGGCGGTCAAGCCGATTCATGCCGGTCGGACCGCTCCCACAGCAGCGGTCGGACCGGTCCAAATGACTTAGCCAAAATTCCAGCTTGAAAATCCGAAACCTTCTGGAATTTTCAACTCAATAGAACTTTTGACTGGGAGCTCCAAAAATGATGAAACCACATCCAGGAGACTCCCCTCACTTGCCTACACAACCTATTTTTGGATTAGCTCCAAAATCCAAAGTTAGGTCAAGCCGGTCCGACCGGCCTCCATTGCCGGTCCGACCGTCCCACGGGCGGTCTGACCGCCCCACTCCACCGGTCAGACCGCTTTGTGGTCCGACGGCCAAGCAAACCCAGCGAGATTTTGCAAACCAACAATGCCATTGCCAATTGACTCATCATCCTGAGATCGTGCACATATCCTCACGATATCCACAATCTCCCCCTTGATGAACACATTGGCAATTTCCAAGAAAATGTGGTTTTTCAAATTGAAAAGTAAAAATCGTCGTTTTCGCATAAAGGCACAACTTGGTCCATAAGCAAGAGAAAGCTTAGGAAGCGACCAAGCTGGCTTCAGAATAGTGAAGGCAAGTGAGATAAGGCATTGAACGCACAAAAGGATTCAAAATCCAGAAGATGGCCAAAAATCTCACTAAGGTCCATATGAAAGACAATAAGTTCTATTTGACCTTTGATCATTGTGAGTCTTCTTGAATTTCAATTCAAATCAGAAAAAAAACAATAAAACCCAGAGACTCAACTCACTATGATCACAAATTTTCAAAAGGTTCACAAAATTTTTTTGTGTGTGTGTGTGTGTGTGTTCTTTTATGCATGAAACCTTATGTGAACCAAAAGCTCCAAAGCAGCATTTTCTTCAATCCTTCTCCCCCTTTGACAATGAATTCATCAAGATGCATGAGAGAAGAACGAGCATGAAGAAATGACTTTATTTGAAATTAAGCAAAAAGGAGCCATGACCATTATCTATGTAGACAGTACAAGACATATACCAAGCCATATAAAGAGTAGAAGCTATATTCAATCATGGCAAAACATGTCTTTATAAAGCTAAAACCAAGATAGCAGAAATCTGATATTAACAGAATTAAAACCATGAAAGGTTGCTCAATGTCATAGATTCACTAAAAGCAACCAAAAATGAGTCAAGCCATGTCTATAAGCAGAAAGAGACTCAAAACAGGAATTGAGGCATTTTGAGCATTAAGAGAATTCTTTTGAAGCAAAACTCAAGCACTTAGCCCTTTTTGTGCAAATTTTCTTTTTCTTTCTCTTTTTTTTTATTGTGCTAGATCTCAAGCCTTGCTGCGACCATCTCAAGCGAAAAGCTTAAAAGAGTGGTCTAGGTCATCCAAAACTCCCCCTGAGTTCATGCCTAGTGCAATGGCAAGCCGTCTCATGAGAAAGGATTGGTGAGATCAGTTTTTTCGCACAGAAAATCTTTTTTTTTCATTTGCTTGACTTAAGAAGATAAAAGCTCATTTTCATCTCAAAGTAAGTTCAAGACTCAATTCACTTGTAAGACATGGCAAGAATCATAAGAGGATCACTAGAGCAAAACTAGTCACAAGATCCAACAAGACATGATTCGATTCAATTTGCTCACGGATATAAAGCTAGCAAGGAAAAGCTAAGCCAAAACACGAAGAGCCATAAAAGAAGTCCAAATGGACTATCACTTGATATGACAAGGTATAGAGTATGAAATCAAGCCATACAAGGATAATACTCAAAGCTCCACAATTTTTATTATGCAATGCACGACATTTGAAATAAAAATGCATTATGATACAATGAAAGCAGAAAAAGCAAATTCCTCAAAACATCCAAGCCTCGATCTTTGGGATTTGAGATAGAAAATCTGGGTGTCGATCTTGAGATGGACGATGCACAGGAATAGCAAAAGAAGCAGAGAAAATGATTAGGCACAAAATCATAAGAATGCCCATAAGCACCACTGGACCTCTCCAAAGCGATCTACCAAAAGACCGATACTCCCCTGTCTAGGTGCTACCCGTGGTCTATCCTCACGATATCCTAAACCACCTTCTTTGCTGGACCCACCAAAAGAGTCAACAAGATTCTCTACACGCCTAGGCCTATATGTGATGCATTTGAATAGGTGCCTGGCTCTAGAGACTATCGCTTGAAGAAGAGACTCCTCTAATGGATCTCAAAGCGCTCATCCTCTCTTTCCTCTCAATCTTTGCTCTCCGGAAGCAAAACTCAACCGTGTGGCCCTCTTTCTTGCAGAAAGTGCAATGGTACTTGACCTTTTGAGGGGTCCGTCTTGGTGAGACGAAGCACCTTTCTTGCTAGAAAGAGATTGAGCAGAATCTACAGATTTAAGAACCACCTTTGAAGACAAGGAAGATTCTTGCTCAACCAAACCACTTTTCACAATTCTAGCAATCTTTGGTGTGAGATTCTTGGAGAGCCCTAGGGACTTAAAGCCTAGGCCACTGTTTTTCACACTCACCTTGGATTGGTCTAGAATCAAGTTGAGTTTCTTTTTCCCACTGGAGAACTTCTCAAGAGTCATTTTGAGGTAATCGTTCTCTTTGCCAAAACTCCACAATTGGAGCACTTTTCAGAATCGATTGCCTCAACATGTTTGCTCTTAAGAAGATCCACTTCCACTTTGAGCCTCACAAGACACACAATAGGACTCTCAATCCTATTCAACTGCTCCTTAAATTTGACTCTAAAAGCCTCTTGTATCTTACCAATAGCATTTTCAATTTCAGCATGCAACATACAAGAGGAAGAATCAATAACTTTCTTGGAAGCAGTAAGAGACATAGATCTTTCAATTTTAGCTTTCTCTTCAAGAGTCTTGTTTAAAGCTTCAATCTCAATTGTAAGCTTAGGGCAATTTTCACAAGAGGCAATTCTAGAATAAGCAACCATTTCAGTCATCTCTTGCATTTTAATTCGATTATTCTTACAATGAGAACAAGTGTGACTAGCATCAAATTTTTGCAATTCTTTTAAAGAGCTATCCAGTTTCAATTCTAGCAAAGCACAGTTTGAGCAATTTAATGGAGTAGCTTCTAGAGCGATCACATCAAGCGGAATGGCATTCATGCAAACAGAACTAGACTTGAGAGATTCTAGTTCAGAAAGAGCATTTTTCAATTGATCTTCAACGGAGGAATGAGCATTATTCAAGCTTGACAATTCATTAAGCAAGCTAGAGCATGAATCACGAAATCATCGAGATTAATGGATTTGAGCCTAACCACTTCTAGGTTCAAATTATCAATCATTGTATCTGTTTCTTGATCACTTTAGCTTGCTTATGCAATTTTTGTTCAGCAAGCACTAAAGCCCTTTTCATGTCAGGAAGTGAAGGGCATACCTCATCGGGATCACTGAAAGGATCCTCGCTGTTGGAGGAGTAGCTGTCGTGGCTATTCTTAGCCATAAAGCACATGCCTGTGAAATCACGTGCCTTCTTCTTACCACGGGAGTCACTCTTGTCGTCCTCCGACTCCGAGTCCACATCTTCCATGCTCACATCCTCTAGAGCTTCAAGGACTCGGCTGACAAACTTGCGATAGTTTGTCTTCTTGGACTTAGCATCCCTCGCTTGAGAATGCCTTTGTGACTCCTTCTCCTCCTTGCCCTTCAGCTTGGGGCATCTAGAGCGAATGTGGTTGAGCTCACCACACTCGAAGCATGTGATAGGTCCACCTCTCCTCCTACTCCTCACATTATTGTAGGCTCTCGTGAATTTTGTGGATAGGAGGGCTAAGTCATCCTCGGGTAGCCTCTCAAGTTGCTCATCGCTCAAAGAATGCAAAGCAGACAAAGAAAATCGGATGAGCTAACATTAAAGGAATCGCATATCTACCCTTAGATTGATCGATCACTAAAGCCATTGGCTCACATCGGGGAGAGGCGAGATAAAATCAATCTCATGCGTCTTCAACCTTGAGTAAAGCTTATCCATGGTAAGCTCACTCATGTGATGTTGTCATTTATGGCGATGATCTTCATCCCCAGACCTTCACATCCAAAGCACCCAAAAGTGGCGTGCATTTTCGCACTCGAAAAATACCGGATCAACGGTGCGGAGATCATGAAGAATTTTAGAAAATCTCCCCACTCATCTAAAGATTCACGGTCTTTGCTCGATCTTGGAGTATGCTTTCTTAAGGTCGGTTCTGTCTCACTTCCTTGATCGCGATGGACCCTCGTGATAATCACAAAGAGTCGCGGATCTCATGAGCGACGACAAATGGGCAACACGCTCAAACTCCGATCGACTGAGGCCTTGAATCAAAAATTTCGAGCCTACATTGTTCTCCACATGCGAGTGATCAAATTGTCATCGGTAGGCACGACATAAGGGTTTTTCACCTTAAGCCAAATCGCGTGCCCTTGAGCCTCGATGTAGGCCTCCATTCGGGCCTTCAATATGCAAAATCAACTCCATCAAAAACATGTGGCTTTGATTGAATATCGCTCGATCGCCATGGCTCCAAAGACCGGTTAAGATCTATAGAAAAGAGCTAACCGGCTCGATACCACTTGTAGGACCTGAAAGGCGATCGAGGGGGTGAATAGGCGCTTTCACAATTTTCTCGCCTAAGTCGAATTCAACACGAACTTTACTCCTTTAGCTATGAGAGCTAAGAAGATCGATAAGCACACAATGAAGCCTTGTCTTGAACTCGACAAACCCGACAACCACACGACACAAATGTGGAGACTTAAGCTCAAAGGGTTGATCTGCACGCGGCGGTCGGACCGGTTACCAAGGGCGGTCGGACCGACGTTCAACCAATGATCGGCCGGCAACTAATCGGCGGTCGGACCGGTGGATGCGATTCGACCAGCGATCTGTGATGCGAATATACGGCGGTCGGACCGCCGTTACAAGACCGTCGGACCGGTTCGATCCAAGATCTTGAAAAATCCACCCCAAATCCAAAACGAAATTTGATCCAACTTTTGATTCAACCAATGAAACTTGACCAAATTTGAGCACACCTCCTAATGATATTGGAGACCTATTTCTAGCGACGATCCTTGGATCCACTTGCGAAACAATCTCTCAAGGATTTAAACGAAGAAGTGCACAAACCCTAGAAATATGAAAATCTTTGATTCAAGACTTGCTTGTGGGGATTGATGGTCTAGATGATTCTAGGAGTATTCCCACACACCAAAGCAAGACAAAAGGGGTCAAGAGACCAAGTAAAAACCCTTGAATCAAGGAAGCACCAAGTTCATCCAAATGAGAGAAGAACACAAAGAGGAGACAAATGATCTCTCAAGCAAGCATCACAAGATTGATTGATCTCACAAGATGCTTACAAAGCCACTCCAACAAGGAGGACAAGAGCTCACTCAAGGAGCATACAATCTCTCCCTCTCTTCCTCTCCAAACCCTAACCCTAGAAAAGCAAGGGGGGAAACCAAATGAATGCCTCAAAAAGGTTTTCCTTCTCCCCCTTTCCTATTTATACTAGAGAGGACTAGAGTTACACAATTGGGGCCCACTCACCCATGGGACCCACATACTAATCTGTTGAAGCAATCGCACCTTCACCACGTGTAGGTTGATCGGCGGTTCTCATCGGCGCCAAGCCTCTCTTGTCCGAATCCCTCGGAACCTCCCGAGACTACACCGATATCCGCACCGCTGATCCAACCAAATGTGCCGAACCACCGTTCGATCCATCTTGTCCATTCTGCACCATGCTTGAGTCACACGACCTCACGGTATCCACGATCGTTACGGACCTCGGCTCTCCAAGCGTAGTCGATCCACTCACCGTTGGCGTCGTTGACACGCAAGCCACACGCGACAATAGACAAACAAATCGTTTCGGGAACAAGTTCTTCACAACTTGACCCGTCATTTCCATGATGCGATATACATCAATAAAGCATTGAAGTTCATAGAATAACACACTCGAACAACCTCAATGCAACACTTGGCTCACTTCCAAGTATCACGGTCAGACGCCCCACGGGTACGGTCAAGCCGATTCATGCGGTCGGACCGCTCCACAACGGCGGTCGGACGGTCCAAATGACTTAGCCAAAATTCCAGCTTGAAAATCCGAAACCTTCTGGAATTTTCAACTCAATAGAACTTTTGACTGGGAGCTCCAAAAATGATGAAACCACATCCAGGAGACTCCCCTCACTTGCCTACACAACCTATTTTTGGATTAGCTCCAAAATCCAAAGTTAGGTCAAGCCGGTCCGATCGGCCTCCATTCTTGATCCGGCCGTCCACGGCGATCGACCGCCCCACTCCACCGGTCGGGATCTTTGTGTGCGACAAGAAGAAGCAAACCCCGAAAACGCGAGATTTTGCAAACCAACAATGCCATTGCCAATTGACTCATCATCCTGAGATCGTGCACATATCCTCACGATATCCACATTTGTATACTTATGTTTTGAGTGTATAGAACTTGTGTAGTTCGTGTATACTCATATTTCGAATATATAAAACTTGTGTAGTTTTCTATATTCATGTTGTGAGTATATAGAACTTATGTAGTTCTCATATACTCATGTTTTGAGTATGTAGAACTTGTGTAGTTCTCGCATACTTATGTTGTGAGTACATATATGTATTGTGTAGTATATATATACTCATAACGTGTTACTTTTATCTAAATCAAATTTGTGCGATTGAAATGATTATCATCAATTACCAAAGAGGGAAATATTGAAGGATCTTGTCCCACCATTATGTGTTAATGGTATGGTGTGGTAATTAATGATAATCGTATTGTGGAACTAACTTTTTCCATGAGTTGGATGTATAGGTTATGTTCCAGGGTGATGAAGACTTGGGATGATCATGAGTTGATCATCAAGTCAAGATTCAAGTGAAGAGATGTATCATGTGTTGATGCATATGAAGATTTGAAGTAAAGGTTGCATCATGTGTTGATGCACATCAAAACAAGAGAAGACCCATCATGTGTTGATGGAGGTCTAGTGAAGAATGCATCATGTGTTGATGCATGTCAAGACTCGGGATGAAGAAATCATTATGTGTTGATGATGTTCAAGACAAGATCTCGAAGTGAAGAGATCATTATGTGTTGATGATTGTCAAAGTCAAGGACCCGAACTTGAAGCATTGATGTGCGTCATCAAGCTTCAAGAAGATGTAAGGCAAAGGTATGGCTAGCTAGGGCTAAGGATGTGTTTCTAGCCTTTTACCGGTCTTGGTGTTTGGTTGGAAGACCAGATTGCTAGTATAGGATTGACATACTATTAAGAGGGGTCTTGACTAGTAGCATGAGTTAGTCATGTGTTGATAACTCATTGTGTTTGCTCTAGCTCATCTATGCATGGAGCTATTATTTGCGAATGTATTTTGCAAATTAGTTGATGCTCATACATTTAATCTTTGCAGCATGGGACTATAGTTTGCAAATGTGTTTTGCAAATTGTTGAAGTCCATGCACCGTAGCCTTGTGGCATGATACTGTTATTTGCGAATGTGTTTTGCAAATAGTTGAAGCTCATGTTGGATTTCTTGTAACATGTGACTTAAGTTTGCAAATGTGTTTTGCAAATGGTGTAAGTCCATATATCTTGTTCCTTGTGATGAGTATTCCAAAGGTTGGCAAATGTGTTTTGCAACCTGTTGAGAATATCATCTTTGAAACCCTGTTGGAAATGCACTCAAATGGGCCAATGTGTTTTGTCATTTGAGCGAAAGCAAATATGCTTTGCTTCTGTAGTCTAGCTGTTAGACCGCCTGTGTGGACCGGTCTGATCGGTGGCAAACCGATCGAACCGCCATGTGTTGAGCGGTCGGACCAGTGGTCATTTGAGTTGATTCTCTGTCTGGAAGTTACGCCGTTGGATGAACGGAACTACCGGTGTGCAGAAGTTACGGGGTTTGTGTGGAACGTATTTTCCAGAGAGCTCCCTTTTTGGGACTTAGCCGTTTTTTTCCTCGGGCGGTCGGTCCGGCCAACCTTGGCGGTCTGACCGATTTAGCAGCGGTCAGACCAGTCATTAGTTGGCGGTCCGACCGGTCGAAGGCCCAACGGCTAGTTTTATAGCCGTTAGGGCACAGGCGATCCGACCGGCCATTAGTTGGCGGTCATACCGGCCCTGTGCAGATTCGAAGGAATTTTTCCCCCCAACGACTAGTTTTTGTGTGTGGGCTATATATAGCCACCTTGGCCAGTTGAGGATGGTTGCTGGTGTTCTTGTGAGTGTGTCGAACCCGGGAACGAAGGATCCCGAATTCTCTGTGTTCATACACTAGTCCAGATTTCCAAAGTACACGATCACAAAATGTTATCACAACATATCCAAAGTATATTTAATAAGCATAGAGTTTATTACAAGCGGGGCGGAGGCCAAATAAAACATTAAGCGAAAGCAAATAATAATGGTAAGCCACACGATCGCCACAGTAATCGTCTGGAGGTCGCCGCCTAATCGCCCCGCTCCTCACCTTCGGATAGCGCTCTTCTCCGAATAATAATATTCAAAGAAGAGTGAGCACTACAACCGTGCTCGCAAATTACACCTAATCATGTAATTTAGAATGCATGCATAAGTTATTCAAAGGAAGGTTGTAGGGTTTATTTGCATAAATCACCTTTTGGTTTAAATAGTTATACTAAGTTTCAAGGCACATTTTCATTACATAACTAAAATCGATTTAAAATTTATCATTTTATAGTGGATAACCTCCATATGAAACATGGTGAAGGATACCCTCCTATCACAAGGTTACCCGCCAAATTTACCACAAGGATTAACCATCCTCAAATCATGTCCAAAGTTATTTTAAAACCAAAAACAAATCTAACTTAGAGTGGCTTTGCTCAAGATGTCCATGACCGTGGACACGGCTATTCAATAGATTTACACTCTGCAGAGGTGGTACAACTTTACCCACACGAGATAATTTGCCCGTTATGTCGGCCAATACACACTTCCTTAGGTGTGTGACTAGGCAATTATCACAAGGCGTTTCCAATGCACTACCTCAATACCAATATGCCCGCTAAGGTTTCACTTCCATTAGGCTAACCACCTGCCGGAAACCCCCTCTTGCGCCAAGTGGGAATAAAGTCTAACCGACACCCACACAACAAAAATGGCATAAACAATACTGAGGTAATACAAATTATTAAGCCTGGTTCTGCCCATACAGAACATGTGGTAGTACGGTGGAGCTTTTGCAAGATGCGGCTCAAAGGCCGGTCCTTAATCTACTTGGGCAACTTTCAATAAAAACCCTGGGTCTCAGTCCTAACCAGACAGGCCCGTGCATAAACCTGCACCCACCAACGGTCCATGTTTGCCCAAGTACAAACCATTTTCTTTTATTTTTATAATTTTCAAAGACATTTGCAAAAGTCCACCATGACAAAGCAATGTCATAGGCTTTTTATCAATTTATGAAATTTTGGCTAAATTCTCCCAAAGTCAAATATTTCATGGTCTAAGCATTTACTATGCATATATTTATTTTTAAATTCATTTGACTAAGGTTACAAGGAATTGATAATACAACAATCAACTTTGGCTATACAAAGGAATTGGAATAATTAAGTATTTAAAACAGGAATTTAAAATAATTAAATACAATTATGCATGCAATAATAATTTAAAATGTAAATTAAATAATTTTAAATATTGGGGCAAAATGGTCAATGGTGTAACTTGCCTTGTTCAAATTCCGGTATTCTACTTCTTCAATAGGGTCAAGCTCTTGAGTCGTCAAAATCTATCTGCAAAATATTCCAAATTCAAACAGAATTCAAATGAACACAAATAAATTCAAATGAAAATTCAAATTAACTCCAAATTAAATAATTTTGGTTTAGTTAGCTAGATCTTGATTTTATACAAATTTAGAAATTTGAATCACCTAAATCGGAGTTTGTACGAAGAAATACGAGCTCCTGGAAGTTTAAAACCTAAATTAAATCCTAAAATCAGAATTTCCAATTTTCCCAATTAAATTTCTAAAGGAAATTATCTTTATTGCGCCACCGACGTCAAGATTCTCAGGCACCGAGATCGGCAGGGGCGGGCTCGTGGATCGAGTCCACTAATCACTAATGATCCACCATGAACCGGGTGCATGAAACAGTGGCTTTGCCACCTGTGCGCGACACGCGGGTACACCACGTGGGCAAAAACGCTGAGATGGCGCAATCGTGGCATCGCGGTGGCGGCCATGTGGCGGTGCCACATCGGCCGCGGCATTGGCGGCTCGGCGACGACGGTGTTCGTGACGACGACGCGGCGAGCTTTGGCGAGGGATGCAAACGCGAGAGGGAAGTGCGGGGATCCCAGGGCTTACCGAGGCGGCGTAGGAAATTGCACGGCTCGTCGGCGGCGACGATTTTGGCGGCGAAGCTCTCGGGTTTGCGGCGGTGATGGAGCTCTGGTGGCGTTACGAGGGGGTGGAGGTGCGCACCTGTTCATGCCGAGGCGGCCGATGGTGCGGCGGCGGCGAAGGTTCACCGTGGCGGTGCTAGAGGCGTGAACCTGGCACGGCCGCGAGAGAAAAAGCCAAATGCGGGCGACTGGGAGCGAGGGAGGCGAGGGAAGCTGGGGCGAAAGCTTGAGGGAGGAGAGACGCACCCGGTGCTCCCTTTATAGGGAGGGCGAGGCCGGGAGGCGAGCTTTGCGCGGGGAGTTAATGGCGGTGGCAACGGGCGCGGCGGCGTTAGGGCGAGTAAAGGAGGGGAGAAACGGCAGGGGTGAATGCGGCGGAGTGAGGGGGAGTTAATGCGCGTGATGGCGAGTGAAGAGAGGGGGAATCGCGGGAGTGATTTGAGCCCGAGGCGAGCGGCAATGGCGGCGAGAGGCGGGCGTGCGGGAAGAAAGGGAGGAGGAGACGACGCTGTAGGCGGGCCCACTTGTCGGCGAGACAGGAGAGGGAGAGAGGGCGCGGGGTGACGGAAATCAGCCGTTGGATGCTGATCTGAAGGCGCAAGGCAAAAGTGAGCGGCGACGGCTGCAATGGAGGCGCGCTTTGCACGGATGGGTGACGCGTGGCAAGGGGGCTAAAAGCGAGAGGTGGGCGGTCTGGAATAAGCAGTCTTTGAAATGCCCCGATCTTGTTGCAAAAGATTTTAAACCTTTTCAATTAATTTAATTCGAAAATTCAAATAGGCTTTAGAAAATAGTAAATGAAGTCCAAAATTTTGAGAAAATTCACGAAATTCTATGAGGCATTCTGGACTTAAATAAATTAATTCCAACTTTTAGTTGGTAATAGATTTTGCACATAAATTCTTTTAGCCTTAATATACTTTAGGGAAAAGTTTTAAAAAATTCCAGGAAATCCACAAAAATTAATAAAGTCTTATTTTTAACTGAAATTGAAAAAAAATATTGTGGTCCGTTGAAAAAAAATATTGTGGTCCGTTGAAACAAATGTTGCATACTGTTCACGGAGATGTTGTGACCCGTTGAAAAAATGTTGCAGGTGTTTTTGCATGTGCCTTAAAAAATATTACATGTTGCTGTTATAGAATTTTTTTCGTTGTATCAGATGATTTGAGATGTTGGAGACCCTCAAAGGTAAATGTGTTGTCATGTAGCATTCGGATCGTAGTTTTTGTTGTTACGATAATATTTTTTATTGTGTGATGATTTGTCAAAATATTGCAACCGATGTGTACGACGCTAGCGCTTGGACCGTACGTCTGAGCGCTAGTTGAGCCCCAATTATAAAATCACAGACGAGCGTTGCCTTGCAGATCAAACGGTGTGGTTTAGGACACCAAAGTCGATGAGTCGCCTAGTTTGTATACCCATCGAACTCAAAGTGAACTTTTTTTAAGAGACTCGAAATCAGCTGCGCTGAGGAGTAAGGCGAGATGATGCCGGCCCAGCCCTACTACTTGTTGGGGAAATTGAAGTCGCGATGGCCTTTTGGGTAGATAGACATGTCGAACTTCTTAGACCTGTGAAAAACTGAACAAGGCCGGGCCTATCCGGTAACCAGATGATAGAAGTCGGCCTACAATCAAAATCCCGGAGGGATAGCTGCTAGTGGCTCGGGCAGAAATTGGTCCATTGGAAGTGGGTTTGTACACTCCGCCCTACCAATCGGTCAAGTATCAGTCTATCTTTTTCTGGCACAGCTCGAAAGCCTAAAAACGTACTGTGAGGGTTGTGCTAACATCAGTTGTCAGAGGAAGGAAATTCCCCGGGGGAGAGCCTCACCCACGTGCCGTTGGATTCAGGGGGGTAGTGATGTGTGGCTATGGGGGAGGGGCCTCACGTGAATTTATTTTCGTTGTCAGACGGAATATCTGTTTTTCTTATTTTATCTTATATCTAATAAAAGAATGAGTTTACTTCAGCACAGTGTAACGATCGTCCTTTCTTCCATGCGTGTGGTTGGCCTCTCCTACTACTCTCCAATTTCTCATCGAGCCATACATCATGTAGACCCAACCTGATAGAGACAAGGTCTCAGCCTGCCATCCCGTCGTGACTCACGAACGCATCAATGCCCCTACTTCTTATGCAACCACCCAAACCGCCGCCACCCACTTCTTCACATGCACACACCGAAATTTATCGTTGTCCCACTCATTCACGTCTCGCATCTTGTCCTCTCGCGTCGCGACTCGCCACCTGCACCCGTCTGGCATTCTCTTCGTGCCTCAGAGATCCCGACCCCCTCTGCACTCACCCTACAAGGTGCAACGGCAGCGTGCACGAAGACGGGGGATCCGACTGTGTAGGAGGAAGGGTGGGAGGCAGCGGTGCAGGGAGGTAGTGATATCGCCGGTGACAGTTGGAGGAACAGCGGGGAGGGGACGCAGTGTCGCGGATGGGAGAAGGCATTGGGAGGGAAGGAAGGAGAGGAGGAGGCGGTACCTTGGAGGAGAACCAGCAACGTCGGGGAAAGGAGGGGGTAGCAACGACATGCGAGGAAGTGGCAGAGATGAAGGCGCCCTTTCCTTACTGCGCCGCGGTCTCGAGTTCATCGCACCTCGTCATCTTCATCCTAATCCTCCCCTGCGTCGCCGCCACCTCGCTTACTACCGCGACGCCGCCATCGCTTTCTGCCCCGGCCTCCCACCTCCCCGTTCCGATGTGTATGGCGAGGGTTGCAAAGGCCAATGGTCATGAGAACCGAATCGTGACTTGGGTTCAGGGTGGAAAAGGTGGTCATCAATGCGTAGCCCTCTTCTTTGCCAGCCAACAATGGCTTTAAATGGGCAGCGCGTTGGGGAGGGAAATCGGCATCAACTTCAACGTTCAAAGGTAAACAATCTACGAGCTTAAAATTTTAATTCTGGGTTGTAGTAGTAGCAGGTGATGCAATAGGTGGAGTTAATATTTGTGTTTATATGTGTGTGAAGACAATTGATATTTATTATACAGTTTTAGGATCCCGTCTGCTAATATGTATCACTCTCTTTTGGGGTTCCGTTGCAACACAAGAACAACCTGCTAGTTAGTTCAAAAAAAAGATAATTCCCCAGCGTTTGCTAGTGCTAGCACACCCCTAATTCCCGGTGGAAAAAACATAAGAGGTTGTGACCAACTCGACAGGGTTTTTTTAGGACCAGCTCGAACCAATCTTCCCTTCTATTAAAGCTGGTGAGAATGCAGTTCCTAGACGCGCTATGTGCATTTGCCCTCCCAATCCTAAGCGTGCACATGACGTTTTCTCTGGTTCCCGATCACACTGACCTCCTCGGTCGCTGCCTTTCGATCGTGCGTGCACATCTACCGGTCATCGCAGCCGGCCTGCGCACCTACCGGTCTTCACAACTTTCGTCATGCGGCGCATCGTAACCAATGTCGTCGCCAGGGGTGGAAGATGTGAGGCTTCCCTCGACTGTTTAGCTCTATCGCTTTCTCCGTCGCTCCCCTTTTCTAGCTCGATTTGGTTTCCGTCTCCCATGTAATCTCTCTCGTTTGCTCCATTTCTCGCCTTTCCTCACCTACTTTGCTTACGCTCTCCCATGGTGCTTTGTCGTTTCGCTTGATCCTTTGTCCTCCTATTTCCCCGATGCCTTCCTTTCTACTTTTGTGGCTCTATCCAGTGTCGCCGTCGTTTCTTTCACTACTTTCGTGCTCCTTTGCCTCTTTATGACCTCCTGACAACGAGCGCCGATAGAGTTTCGTCCTCCTTCGGGTTCACCATCATGAGGGGACAGAGTATGTTCCTATTTTTGCGCTGCAGCCCTGGTCGTGTGTTCGCCTTTCTTGTTACCTTTTTCCTGGCCCTTTCTGCTCCCTCTAATTTGGACGTGCCTTTTTAGGTTTCGTCAGCTACTGGTATCCGCCTCAAGTTTCAAAAGGAGGCCGTAGGACGCTTCGTGCTCGTTCAACAATTCTTCCTGTTGGACCAGAGCCTCGTTCGTGGGTTCTCCCTTATTCTTGCCTTCAATTTTGCTACTAAAGCTTATGTCGTCGTTCCTCGATTGCTTTGGTTTCGCCCAGTTTTTTTTCTATCTTCTTGTTTGCTACATTGGTTACGATGTGCCGCGGCAGAGGATTGTATGCTGCGACATAGGATTAGCTACCGTGACAGAGGATTGGTTGCCCAAATCCTACCACGGTAGAGTATTGGCTGCCATGGTAAAATCAAAGAGTACGGAAAATTCCAAAACCATGGTAAAAATCCAAGCCATGGTAAATTCAAAGAGTAAGGAAAATTCCAAGCTATTGTAAATCTAAAATCACAGACGGTTCTTAATACAAACTGTCTGTGATGAGATACTTATCACAGATGGTTTGTATTAAGAACTATCTGTGATGAGATGCTTATCACAGACGGTTCATGATACGAACCGTCTGTGATGATTTAAGTCATCACAGACGGTTCGTATCATGAACCGTCTGTGATAGGTCATATCAAAGACGGTTCCAAGAGAACCGTCTGTGATTATTTTATCACATATGGTTCCAAGAGAACTGTCTATGATGAGGCGTCTTCTATAGCATGTTTTGTAGTAGTGACACCGGACAACAATCACCAGCATGACAGGCCACAACACAAGCACATGAAACCACAACTAGTACGTTGCACCAATAGGATGACTAGCGAGACAGCTGGGGAAAGAAAAGGGTGAGGGGCGGCCCCTCCACAATCACCACGATGAAGAGGATGGCGCGCAGAAACAAGCTGATGACATCAACTCTTCCTCCCTCCTCCCATGGACTCACCAATGGTGGGATGCTTGCTCAAGGGCCTAGATCACCTGCAACTCACGGGGTCTCCACGACGGTCGGCCTGCACTCACGACCCAACACCAAGTGCGCAACAAAGGGCCTCCACAACGACCGCCCTCCTGCACTGTCCACAACGAGCGCCCCCAACCACACAACATGACTAGGCCATCTCCGTAAGCACACCAGCCAGTGAGCAAGCACCGGAGGACTAAAGGAGTCGACGGGGAACAGGGCCAACACCGAGCGACTTGTGCATCTTTGCACCGCATGCCACACCGAGGCGCCGGAGCACCTGCAACATGCCGCTTCAATGCACAAGCCTACTGTGCCTCAGGCCACCACCGTCGCAATGCCTGCTCACATTTACAGCATCGAAGTTGGCCAGGCACCGCTGCACCACCCACCGCATCACACCTCCACCGCATCGCCGCCTGCCGTCGCACTGACCGATGTGTTGCCCCAACTAACAAAGCCAGCCTCCAACCACCTACCCACCGCGTACAACGCAACCACAACGAACACCACCAGGCTCAACCAGATCTAGCAAGAGGATGTATCTGGCACGATCCAACGAGGAGGTGGCATAATCCAATCCGAAACGGAGGAGCGTCGGGTCCAAGCCAAGGATGCACACCACATCCCATGCAGCTCTTTGTCCCACCTCGGTCGCTGATGTCCGACGACAGGCAAAACGGATCTGGGGAGGACACCCTAGATCTGGGAGGAGGATGGCGAGGAAGGAGGTGAAGGAGATGCTGCACTTGGATGCCCTGCTACCACTGACAGTGGTGAGGAGGGGAGTGTGGTGGCGAGGGTCTTTGGCGGGGAAGGCTGGATCGCCCACTAAACCGCCCTAGGAGCAGCTCGGGAGGCACGAGTGAATACCTCAAAACCTTTCCTTCATGCAGTGGCGGAGCCAAGATTTTGACCATGAGGGTACGAACTTAAGATACATCTATTCTAACAAAAAAAAAGTTCAAATGATATAGTACGGAAGTTCAAATATGATAAATTACATGTTTTCACTACAACCAACATCACAAAATATTTTTAAAAGATTGCAACTTTGATATTGATGACACCATCATCACTAAATTGTAGAAAAAAACTCACGCTCAATATATTTAACTAAGCAATCATTCAAGTATCGTTCATCCATGCTATTTCATAGCTTGTTCTTCACATAATTCATTGCCGAAAATATCCTCTATACACTTGCAATAGCCATAGGAAAGATCAACACCAATTTGAGCAGTAGATAAACAAATTTATAGCAATCATGCTTCTTTGTCTCAACAAGTTTAATGGAAAGCTCCCTGAGATTCTTCACTTCTCAAAACCTTGTATCGTAGCACATGTCAACAATAAACATATTAAGTTGCAAATAAAGTTAGACCAAATTTGTGTTTGAGATATCTTTAGGATAAAATTTCGCAAGTTTAAGAATTTTATCCTTATCATATGAAGCAAATGAATCGACAAGATTTAAAGACGTCATGCAAAGATGTAGCTCTGTATTAACTTCATCAAACCTGTCATAAGAAGCAAATCTACTAGTTGGAAACAAAGATGCATTGGAATTATAAATAAGCAGTTGTATCAAATTTAACCAACCTGCCATTGAGCACTTGAAGTTGCATATCAACGACACTTAAAAACATTTCAACATGGAAGCGATGAAGATCCTTTACTTTTCCAAAGAAACACTTTGGCCTCCCCACAAGCACATAGAAACCATCCATGTTAGGAACTTTGATGCAATGCTTAACACAAAAAGAAGTAACATCCTTGAGAAAAGTTTCCCATCCATCATCCTCCCGCAACAATTGCAACCGAAACTTAGTCATGTAGACAAGCTCAACAGCATTAACAATATCTTGAACCCTCTTTTGCAAAACATGACATAATTCATCTGAGTATCCAAAAATGGTTAGCAATAAATGTGCCATGAAAACGAAGTCAAATGACTCAATTATCACCAAACAGTTTTGAGCATTCAGATGCTCTGATTGAGAGCGGTCCTTTCCAATCATTGTGAGAACTCGATTGAGCGTTCAATACAAAGAGACAATATGCAAAATAGTCTTGTAGTGAGATCCCCATCGAGTATCACTAGGCCTACCTAAGCCCATCTCTTGATTTAAACCTTGTCCACTTTCAATTTCACCTAACTCTAAGGCTTCCAGAACCTGTTTAGCTTGAACTTCTCTAAGGATGTGATAGTTCTTACAAGAAATCCCAACAACATTAAGAAAATTACTAAGGTGATCAAAGAACTAAACACAATCATCGTTTTCCTTTGCAACAACAACAAGAGTTTATTAGAGTTGATGTACAAAGTAATTAATATAATAAGCTGAAGGAGACTTGACGAGGACTAAATTCCTAAATATTAATTTAAAACCACATAGCTTATGAGGTAGTGAACCTCATAACTAACAACCCCTATGGTCGTTAGAATCCTAGAGGTCACCCGATGGGTAACCTAGTCGAAGCATATCCTGTACCCATTGCACGACTAGATGACTACTCGTAGAAGATGTGAACTAGCACTTGGACCCAGTTCCAAGTACATCCCTTCCGTGTGACAAATGAAACATGTGTCTCAATTTCTCCAACCCACACAACGTTTTCGACCCTAAGTAACTAACAATAACCACCATATAGTTATTGTCTCTACTGATACTAACCGCTGATCAGTTGGCATTTCTCTAACTACCACTGCTTCTCCGACCAAATACGACACTTCTAAAGGGTGCCTCTATCAAGAGTAACGGTCACCATTTCGTCGGTTATTTAAAGGAGAACACAAATGGCAGGAAGGATAATTCAACATTTGCATTTGAATCCAAACAAGACCTAGTGATCTGAAGACAATTAGAGCAGTAGCAAGCAATACACCAAGTGTAATTAGGGCTAGTCCACTATTTTGTCGAAGGCACCCTCTGTAATAGCCAGTTCATTGCAATAAACAGCAGTTCCATTCTCTCTCAAGAACTCTTTGCCATTTTCCTCTTTTTATCTCTTTTTATTTCATAAGATCGATGACTCGATCTTCAACAAGACTCTTCCATAATATTTGTTTTCATACCATTAATGTCCCCTTTCATGTTACAAGCTCCATCATATCCTTGACCACGATATTTAGATAAAGACAATGAATGATCCATAAGTAAATACTCGATTGCAATTTTAAGTGTCGAAGAAGTAGTGTTAGGAACATCAACAATACCAAGGAACCTTTCAGCTACCCTCCCTTTTTTGTCAACATAACGCAAGCAAAGAGTCAATTGTTCATTTTGGTACACATCACTAGACTTATCAGCAAGTATTCCAATGTAGTCATCGCCAAGGTCTTTCAATGATAAGTCTATTAGTTTCTCTAGCACAGGAGTTGATTATTTGTTTTTGCATGCAAGGAGAAATCATTCGACAACTCTGTGGAGCATTCGCTAAGATAAGCTTCTTAACATCTCCAAAAAGTTCACCTAGCAAGTCCAAGAGTTCCAAAAAAATTCCCTTATTGTTTGAAGTCTCACTTCCATCATGTCCACGACAAGGCAGCCCTTGACGCAAAAGAAACCGTAAGCACTTAAGCGAATAAGTTGAGCGGGACTTATATAGAGCTTTTTCTTCTATGCTATAATTATTGAAAGACATTGTGATTGTAGTTTTTGGTTGGATGGAGAAATTAAATTTCTCTTGAGTTTGGTTATGGGTACTCCTAATGTAACACCCCAGCCCAACACTAAGCCTGGAATGCCACCAAACTACTCTTATCATCTATTATACATCAACACACTGTGAAGTTTCAGCAAGCATAACAACATTAAAACCCATCCACGGGTCGCATTAACACAAGCATAACACTATGACAATCATAAATAAATTAGACCTAGGAGCATAGCAAAATAATAAACCAAGATTAACATAAACCAAGTATCTATGGTTATTCAATACCATCATGTCCTAGATATAAATATTCATGTTATTCTAAAATTTTCTCATGTCCAATGAATCAAATAATTGAGTGAAGTGCATGATTCCAAGTGCGCTAGCCCTTCCCGAGTAAAACGTCATCACTGGTCACCTAAAAACAACAATAGAGCAAGAATGAGTCCAAGACTCAAGAATACATAATAAAGCCATAAACAATAGTTTATTAACCATAATCAAAGCTATCATCATCATCCATTTAGTTAATGCCATTGTCATTCTCAAACAAACAAGCCTTATTCCATATAGGTAAAGTTGCACAATTTAACAATTTACTTAGATATGCGAATGCACCAACATGCTCATGCTCATATGCATCTCATCACCGATACTGGGTATAGCGGAGTGTTCACCGTCGATGACACACTCTATCCTTCACTCCCGTGAAGTCCCCACCAAAGTAGGATTTTATCTAGAGCTCTCGGACTAGTCATGTATCTTTCTCACCGACCTCACCGAATAGTTACATGACTTTCTCACCGACTGCTCATGCAACCCCTGTCATGATGAATGTAAATGATGCGATATCTTTATTTATTCATCAACATAGTCCATCTCATTAACTCAATATCTCCTCCTCATTATCTCAATATCATAATCTTATTCACTCAAGGTCATCAATATCATGTATAAGAATAAACTGAACGAAAGCATAATAAATAGCATGATAAGTAACAACAATGATCATGGTGAACAACCCATTGTTCACCACTCTACCATGTACTTGCCTTCCGCTACTGTGGCGAGTTAGGAGGCAACGACGAATTTCTCCACTCCACCCCACCGCCTACACAAATATTTATTCAAATAAGAATAATAAGTCATGACGTGGCTACAAGCGTTTTACCATAACCCTCTATCTAATCAACATAACCAAAAACTCAAAATAACGAATTAACTAATCACCAATATCGCCCTTCGATCAGCAGTACGAGAAAATCGTAATTAAATATATATAACTCCGAATGACTTAAAACTAGTGCTCAAATACTCTTAACGTAACAGGCTACGAAACTCTAGTTGGTGGAATCCTTCGATTCGGCCAAAACAGTGGCATAAACAACAGTTGAAAACACTAACAGATATCTGCCCAGATTTCAGAACAGTGGTAAAGAAAATAGCATAACTTTTAATCTACAGATCCAATTGAGATGATCTTTATCAACTCGGAAAGATAATTTCAAGGGCTACAAAAACCTAGTTGGGTGGAAGTTCTGAATCTGACTCTAACTAGATCAAAACCGAGGGGCAAACCGACAGTTCCAAATTCTCAGGCAGACAGGACAGCGCGCGATTAAAAATTCATATCTCCTAAACCGTAAGGTGGAATCAAGTGATCTCAGTGCCAAAAGAAAGATAACGACATAAGGAACAAAACTCTAGAATACGAAAATACCAGATTCGGCCTCTAAGTAAATCATAATGGCCCGACAAGAAAATCTGCCAAATCACGTTAGCTCTCCTGGACAGTCGTGGTAAAACTTCCATATCTCCTAAACCGTAACTCCAAATCAGATGATCTTGGTGCCAAATGAAATCTAAGACCAAGGGCTACAACTTTCTAAGAGGTGAGAAGATCAGAAAACGTACGGAACTTACCCAAATCTGATGAACAAAAGTGCTGCACTGCAGGGAGGAGGGAGGCGGCCGGTTGGAGAGGGGAGGGGTGGCGGCTTGGGGAGGGAAAAGGGAAGGGGAAGGAGTTTTAGGGTTTAGGGGAGAGATACCCCTTTGGCCAGCCCCTCATGGGCCACCACGGCTAAGGCCCGAGTCCAAAGGTTTGAAAAACACAAAAACCCCAAGAAAAAAACGATTCAGATTTTCCCATTAGCTCCTTCTTCTAAAACTTCTTCTAGTACGCGATTTACTTTTGGGGTATTACATTCTACCCCTTAAACAGATTCGACCGAATCTACTCACCGATCTTCCCGAAAGAAATCGCAATCGAATGAAATAACGATATCCCAAGCTTGGAATTGCTCGCCACTCACTTAACACTCGAGCACACCAAGCGATGCGTGCTTCGCATAAGGACCCGAGACGGTCAACGCGATAAGCCAACTTTCAAATTTCGAAATTTTGAAACCAAGAGAATCCAATCGAACTAGAGAGTCATTATCGCATCCACGCAATGCTAACTCTCCACCAAAAGGTTAAATCCCAAATTTGACATTTCAACACGAAAACAAATCTATTTTCTAAATAGGCGCTTCACGAATGAACACCACGACGACCAAAGAAGAAACCACTCGAATGCCCAAATCAAATACTTCTTTTGGTTTGTCCGAATTAAAATGAATCGACATGCCAACACAACGCCAACTCAGACATGGAAAACAACAATCAACAACACATAACTCAAACGAAATCAGAAAACGCTTCACTAACCGAGAAACATCCTTTTCCTCGCTTTCTCTTTAGGAGTAAAACTTCTCTCGAACCTTGGAATTCAAATTCATCGCATACCACATGTGCTTAAACCTTTTAATTGAACATCCTCAAATTATGCTCAAACTGAAATACATCATTAACACCATTGTGAAGAGGCTCCATTGAATCCTCCAATTAGTCTAGGCATCTCATTATACTAATCAACATTAATTTGATTGAAGGCACCCAAAGCGCCACAAAATAGATCCCACACAATCACATTACCTATAATTTTCAAGAACAACTCGAATCCTCAAGACACATGCTCATGTACTACATCGTAAAGGTTCTATCAATGATCATTCCACCGCTCGAAACTCATTATTCTACTTTCTTTACACACACTCATTGTGTGACCAAAGGTCTAGCACAAAATGTAAAGCCCAGATTCAACCTCTAAGACTCTTACAATGAACTTACGTATACTTGATAGGAAATTCTTTGATCGGATAACTAAAATTTCTGGAATCCAAACAATATCCTCAATCATTAATATCAACATTCCTCACTAATCAAGTAACTGCCTAATGTGATTAGCTTCACCAAACTTGAACCCATTAAACCACACTATTCCATTTCACCCACACGACCGCAACATACACATTCGCAAGACTCTAACTAATTGACCAAGTTCCAAACTTTTGAATATTTCAATATTCCACCGACATGAACAAGGGTTCTTGAATTACAATTCACTATTGGTTTTACTAGTTGTAACAACATAATCAGTTTTACCTCAACGACCATCATTCCTTTTGGATCCAATTATCTACAAGATTTATATCACAAAATCAATTCTTCCTCCAATGCTCTTGAAATAACTTACAACATCAGTCTCACATCAACATATACTTGACCACTACTAACCGGATGCCATCAGATACCCCATAAGGTTTTGTAAAACAAATTGATGAAGTGGCAAATAAATTTTTTTTCAAAGACCTAAAAAATATTTTCTTTTCGCAACAAATATAAGACCAGGAGAAATAGACAAATAACAAGGATCTCGGAAAAGTAAAAGCGGAGACCACAATTGAGGCATAAGTCCCACAAAAGAGAATATGAAATCTCAAATAAAACAAAGCACCACTTTTGAAAATCGAGAAACTCCTATGGGGCAAAAATAGAAAGTTTAGGCACACTTCAAGTAAATCATGAGTTACAAAACTTGACTTCGATCTCGAATACTTCTACTTCACTCTTTCTTTAACAAAGAAAGTAATTCTTTTAATTATAACGTCACGCTGCCCACTCAAACAAGAAAAGTTGTAAGACCAAATCACAGAATCACTTAAGAACCAATAAAGCTTTCCAACAAGCCACTTGCTCAATCCAATCCCAGCTACTACATAAACCATGAACTACAAAAGATCATGGATGCAAAACTTGAAAATTTTCATTTGAGCGATACCACGAGTGACGATCAAGTTACCTTCTTTCTATAAGAATCGACAACACACTATCAATCTATTGCTGATAATCTTACTAACATCCGAATAATACACTTTATTAACTAAAATTCATCATAGTCTACCCTTCCATTGTACAAATCTCTAAAAACTCACCAAATTATTTCATACTACTTTATCATCTTGTCCTCAAATCGAGAGTCCACTAAAAGTTTACAAACTACTACAACAACAACTTTATTTTAGCAGAGATCTACTACACAAATCAAAATGTTATACCAAAACACTTTCATTATGGACATGCTATCGTCTGACAATTCCACTATCATGAAAGCATAGGCCACCAATTAATCCCACAGTTCACCTCTTATAGATGCTCAACACCAAACGTCAACACACAATTGTTGCACTCCAACCACTGTTGCTATCAACTGGCTTCATCAAGAAAACTAGATGCTACCTACTTTCCTTTTCAAATCACATGAACAATCACAAATACATGTTCAACTGTCCATCCTCATATTCATATTTTAGTGCAAAATCCCAACAAAACTTCCAAAATCATAGCCTTCCATCGATCAAAAGTCTCAACAACTCGCAACCAAATTCGTCCAATTATTCTAGTTAAAATAACTATCTAGAAACTCCTTCCATAATATAAAATCATCTAGTATCTACAGATAAGATAACTCCAAGATTAATATCCACTATGGTAATAATCTAGCATCTCCCTAACTTTTCCTTCCCACACAGTAAGATTAATCCACTGAGACCAACTAATCCAACAAGTTTAGCAAAACTAAATAATTTTAATGATCATACCGGTCATCAATGTTCTACAATTCTTAATAACTCCTTTTAATCCAATTAGGTATAGCCATACTATTAATCATAGTTCATCAAGAACTACCACATGACACCATCAAGTTAATCAACTTTCCTTCCAAGGTTCTTGGTTAAGATTGATTATACACCACACTACAGACCCAACTTGATAACACATACCATATCTATTAATTTATTTAATTACAACCTTTAACTTAACCACAACAAGACATCGCTAAAGGGTTTTTAATATTTTCTTTTATAACAAATAAGCATTCAACTTCAATACTCAAAATACCCTAAAGAAATACATTGAGTCAAAGCTTCCACATGTTAAAGGACTTGAAAAGAAAACTTTCGTTATCCAAAATACCAAGCTAACAAATGAGTCATTTTTTCAACAAGAAAGGCGGATCTCTCGTGAAAAGATCAACCTTGCAAATTAACGACGTTCACAAGAAACAACAATGATCACAATCGGAGAACAAATAATAACTTAATAGAACCAACAAAGACCAATGAAAATACATCAATCGCATTGTAAATACTAACCCAAGAAAATTCATCAACCGCAACTATAACAGAATAATCAAATTCAAACTCAAGGAAGAAAACAACTTTTCTAAATAAACATATCCTAAACACACAGAACTAAGTTACTCGACGTAAACACTTCACCACTATCATACAACAAGCGGTGATATAACTTGGCCATGCCTATGGCCACAACCACAATCTCTACCTCTCGACTATCATGACCCATAGCAATCACATAATCAAATCATAAGTAGTCGAAACCAATTCATAACATAAAACATCAATACAACATAACGGAAGCGTAAATGCGATACTCATCCCATTCCCATCCTCATCACACCAAAGTGTCAAAATTTTAAGTTAATTAACCATTATCAAATTTTGGTTTATTTTACAAGTCCTAAAACAAGTTTTAGCAATTTTAGGTTAACTAAGTTATTAATCTATTCACCACGGACTGAAGCCCGCTCGATACCAATCAGAACACCCATTTCAACACCGAGCCCGAATGCCACCAAACTACTCTTATCATCTATTATACATCAACACACCGTGAAGTTTCAGCAAGCATAACAACATTAAAACCCATCCACGGTCGCATTAACACAAGCATAACACTATGACAATCATAAATAAATTAGACCTAGGAGCATAGCAAAATAATAAACCAAGATTAACATAAACCAAGTATCTATGGTTATTCAATATCATCATGTCCTAGATATAAATATTCATGTTATTCTAAAATTTTCTCATGTCCAATGAATCAAATAATTGAGTGAAGTGCATGATTCCAAGTCGCTAGCCCTTCCCGAGTAAAACGTCATCACCGGTCACCTAAAAACAACAATAGAGCAAGAATGAGTCCAAGACTCAAAGAATACATAATAAAGCCATAAACAATAGTTTATTAACCATAATCAAAGTTATCATCATCATCCATTTAGTTAATGCCATTGTCATTCTCAAACAAACAAGCCATATTCCATATAGGTAAAGTTGCACAATTTAACAATTTACTTAGATATGCGAATGCACCAACATGCTCATGCTCATATGCATCTCATCACCGATACTCTAGATAGCGGAGTGTTCACCGTCGATGACACACTCTATCCTTCACTCCCGTGAAGTCCCCACCAAAGTAGGATTTTATCTAGAGCTCTCCTGACTAGTCATGTATCTTTCTCACCGACCTCACCGGAATAGTTACATGACTTTCTCACCGACCTGGCTCATGCAACCCCTGTCATGATGAATGTAAATGATGCGATATCTTTATTTATTCATCAACATAGTCCATCTCATTAACTCAATATCTCCTCCTCATTATCTCAATATCATAATCTTATTCACTCAAGGTCATCAATATCATGTATAAGAATAAACTGAACGAAAGCATAATAAATAGCATGATAAGTAACAACAATGATCATGGTGAACAACCCATTGTTCACCACTCTACCATGTACTTGCCTTCCGCGCTGTGACGAGTTAGGAGGCAACGACGGAATTTCTCCACTCCCTGCCCCACCGCCTACACAAATATTTATTCGAAATAAGAATAATAAGTCATGACGTGGCTACAAGCGTTTTACCATAACCCTCTATCTAATCAACATAACCAAAAACTCAAAATAACGAATTAACTAATCAGCCAATATCGGCCCTTCTGATCAGCAGTACGAGAAAAATCGTAATTAAATATATATAACTCCGAATGACTTAAAACTAGTGCTCAAATACTCTTAACGTAACAGGCTACGAAACTCTAGTTGGTGGAATCCTTCGATTCGGCCAAAACAGTGGCCTAAACAACAGTTGAAAACACTAACAGATATCTGCCCAGATTTCAGAACAGTGGTAAAGAAAATGGCATAACTTTTAATCTACAGGTCCAATTGAGATGATCTTTATCAACTCGGAAAGATAATTTCAAGGTCTACAAAAACCTAGTTGGGTGGAAGTTCTGAATCTGACTCTAACTAGATCAAAACCGAGGGGCAAACCGACAGTTCCAAATTCTCAGGCAGACAGGACAGCGCGCGATTAAAAATTCATATCTCCTAAACCGTAAGGTGGAATCAAGTGATCTCAGTGCCAAAAGAAAGATAACGACATAAGGAACAAAACTCTAGAATACGAAAATACCAGATTCGGCCTCTAAGTAAATCATAATGGCCCGACAAGAAAATCTGCCAAATCACGTTAGCTCTCCTGGACAGTCGCGGTAAAACTTTCATATCTCCTAAACCGTAACTCCAAATCAGATGATCTTGGTGCCAAATGAAAGCTAAGACCAAGGGCTACAACTTTCTAAGAGGTGAGAAGATCAGAAAACGTACGGAACTTACCCAAATCTGATGAACAAAAGTGCTGCACTGCAGGGAGGAGGGAGGCGGCCGGTTGGAGAGGGGGAGGGGGGGTGGCGGCTTGGGGGGGAAAAGGGGAGGGGAAGGAGTTTTAGGGTTTAGGGGGGGAGAGATACCCCCCCTTTGGCCAGCCCCTCATGGGCCACCCCGGCTAAGGCCCAGAGTCCGGTCTTTGAAAAACACGAAAACCCATCAAGAAAAAAAGCGATTGATTTTCCCATTAGCTCCTTCTTCTGAAACTTCTTCTAGTACGCCGATTTACTTTTGGGGTATTACACCTAATATCACCAATATGTTTGTCAAACCCATTAGGTATGTTCCACTGCCTAAACCCCCATTCACAAAAGCATCACCCCCCACATAAGTAGTTTTATCCTTGAATAGATAACAAACAAAGCAACAGGCACCATGTTTTTCTACACTATACTCAAATCAATCATACTTGTCAAACCAAACATCACCGAAGCGACGCATACCTCCAATTTGTCTTTGTGGAAAATCATGTGTCCTTGGTTGACATGACCCTTCTGCAATATATCCTCTTCTTTCTGTATCTTGCACATTTACAAAATAACAAGTGACGGTGATTCTCTTTCCAGGGTCATGTAGAAGAAGGTCAACATCATAAATTGTCTCATCACTAGCAGTAGCATCTGTAATTCCTATTCCTATCCCACTGTCACTGTTTGTTTGAGGCACCGTCCAACAATGTTTGTTTGAGGAATTGAAGGCAAAATACTATGTCTTACTTTCTCTATTTGAGCACGGTGTCGAAGAAGAATATATAGATCTTTTGAGCCTTTTGAGCTTGAGCACTCCATAAAGAGACAAGGTCTTTATTCTTCTTCATATTTTAGTGCTCTACAAATCTATATTTACAAATAAACGCTAATTAATGTAGCTCCCTATTTGCCTCAAAATCTCGGAACAAAAATAGCTACACGAAAGAAAACAAATTTGAAAACTGAAACAATGGTGAAGGGGGGAGAAAGACAATACCTTAAACCCTTCCAGTGATTTCAGCCACCAATCGAAACTTGGGGCATTTCTTGAATTCCCCTAGAAGAACAATAAAAACCTAGACCTCAGCAAACCGCGCAAGGCGCAAACTGAAACAATGGTGAAGGGAGAAGTCTGGAATGGTTGGCTGCATGCTGCTCATGTCACTCACGGGCTGCCGGGCTGGGCTGACAGGCTGCTAGTGCTTGAGTGCTTGTTGGGCTACTGAGCTTATTGAGCTGCAATTGAAGGAGTAATGTAGTATTAGTGTATACTTTGTGTTTTAACAGTATATACAGGAGATTTTATCACAAAAAAAAAAAAAAAAAAAAATTGAGGCACAGATGTATCCACCTGCCGTAGCTCCGCCGCTGCCTTCCTATTTGTGGGCAGAATCATGTATGAGAGCTCGGTTGCTGGTGCCGAACGGTGCATAAGTCGATGCTATATCACAGTTTAGTGCTCGGGGACGGACTATTGGTGTTCTTCAGAAATCAGAAACTCTGAGTCGGCAGAGACCATCATCTCCTCTTGCGTTATTGTAAATTCTTTGGCACAGATCCAGCGGCGGGTCGTTCGTGTCCGTCTAGATGTTTCCATCTACCAAACCCAAAAGGAGCTGATCTTCAATTCTACTGTTCGCTGAACGCCCTCAAAATTTGCAAACCAAGTCGTCAACAACGTATCACATACAGTAACATAGACATAGACTGATAAAAGAGCATAGTTTGACTACTTTTGTCACGGTTTAGGGTTGCATTTGGAGCCATGCGACTTGAGGCTACGCAATTCTGGCTTCTGGCACTTTTTTTGGTTGTTGGGGGGTGGGGCCAATGTGTCTGTTTGGGTTCTTTCAAAAGTGGTTCCGTGCCTCCGTGATTTCTCGCAGTGTGGTGGGGATGGGCCGGGTGTATTCCGTTTACCTTATATATAAAAAAAGGCCAGATAAGGCTTGTATTATGGCCCAATGGTCGGGGCCGTGCGCACAACCGCGTGTCTTTACCACTATGCATCCGAACATTATCCTGGCTGGATTCGTGAACATTATCCTCGCCGGGTTCCATTTCAGATATAGAACGGCACGGCACGGTTCTTCCCCCAACATGACTGAGCCTTCCCCGGCCAACAAAACAAATTGTATTCCCAGGAGTCACACATTTGTTCCTGTATTCGATCGTGCGTATATATCTCCTCGTGTTGGGAGGTATCGATGCCAAAAGCACCTAAGCCATTTCTTTAGCATATCTGCAGCATCTTAATGTTCGCGCGTGTTGATATCCCCAGCTTACGAACTTACCATGCAATTAGCCTTCTCTCGCAGCAGTATTTATACGCCTTTGTATCTGCAACCTTCGTGCAGCCATCCCACCACCAAGCGGCTCGTGCAGCGCCGGGGAACGGGAAATGCTACGCTTTTGGAGGACGCAGAGGAGCGCTACCTCGTCGGACGCCTTGTCTGTAAGTACTAGACAGATACACGCATGAGATGGCATAGCCCTAACCTGTCGTTTCAGTTTGCGTTTTTTTTGTTTGTCTGTGTTTGTGATCAAGATCGTGGAGATGAATGTTCACATGGACTGCGAGGGCTGCGAGAAGCGAGTAAGGAAGGCCATGTCCCGGCTCGAAGGCACGCATGGCATGACTAATCAGAAACATGGAGATGTTTCAGTGCACGTGTACGTACGTGGCATGCATATATACGGATGCCGTTAATTCTGGGCTGTGGTTGCAGGCGTGAGCACGGTGGAAATCGACATGGACAAGCAGAAGGTGACGGTGACGGGGTACGTGGACCGGCGGGAGGTGCTCCGGGCGGCGCGGCGCACCGGCAGGGCGGCCGAGTTCTGGCCGTGGCCGTACGACGCCGACTACTACCCGTTCGCGATAAAGTACCTGGAGGACGACACCTACATGGCCACGCACAAGTACTACCTCCACGGCTACAACGCGCCGGTGGTCGGATCCTACCCCAACCACGCCTTCACGCACATCGTCGACGACAACACGCTCGCCCTCTTCAACGTGGAGAACGTCCACGCCTGCACCGTAATGTGATACTCGTCTAACAATCTGAAATTCTGAACAAATCAACAAATTAATGGTGCAAATAGTCGTAACTCGAAGCTAATTTCATCATCTAGTAATGATCGAGTTAGGTGCTCGATAGCATTCAAGAGTCACCTCAACAGAAAAGCTTTAAAATGTGAAATGGTGAATAACAAACAGGTAGAAAGGTTCATACCAAGGGTTATCAAGAGCAAGTTGTTCTTAATTAATTGTAACGCTTGACTTTCTTATTAGCCAGGAAGTAAGGGGAAAAGAGAACAATATCGCTGATTAATTTGCTATCCTCTGGAATTTACCACTCGATAGGGAACATTACTATCAGCATAGATGCTGCTGTTTATTACAACATAAAATCAAAAGGAAAGTTGCTGTGAAAATTTGAATTGTTCAAAGCTAGTGGCTGATCTCGCTGAGGTATCTGTAATTGTAATTTCGTCTGTGGATCGGACAACATGGAGAGGACTAGAAAGGAAACATTGTTCAAGTTGTCCAATGTCTCAAAACCTAAAGCAATGATCCATGAACCACCTTCGACCAGATAGTCGAAACCTTCCGACCAGTCGAACCTCCAATCAGGTAGTCGATTCCGACTTCCAAACATGTGCAGTCGAAAATGATAAACAGTACTCGAAACCGAAAACAGTTCTCGAGAAAAAATAGCGAACGAAAACTAGGCTCTTTTGTGGTGATGTAACTGCAGTTTTTTTTTTCTATTATTTATCTCCACTCAAATTACAAGACCCAGCAGACCCTATATATAGGCTGCTAATTAAAGTGATGCATACACTGACTCGGATACGAAAATACAACTCTGATACGGAAACACCTATTGACTACTCTGTTATTTAACAGACTCCGACTCTAACTCTGAATCAGAACTCGGTACATACTCTGTAATATCAGCTTTGGCGGGATTAGCTCCAACATACACCCCCCTAATCCTTGCCTATTCAACCAACTCCTTTTTTTTCTAAAATCTTCAATTTTCTAATACTTGAACTCCTGGATTTTGTCAAGACCAGTCCTTGTTATTATTAAGTCATCTACGTAGATGCCAACTATAATTGTACCAACATCATCTTGTTTCTTGTAAAGGGCTTGCTCTTGCTTGCATCTCTCAAAGCCAAACTTTCTCAGACTGTCATCCAATTTGCGATTCCAGGCTCTGGGAGCCTATTTCAACCCATACAATGCTTTTAACAGCTTGTATATCTTCTCTTCTTGGCCTATTATTACAAAACCCTCGGGTTGCTTAACATAAACTTTCTCGGTGAGATCACCATTTAAGAATGCATATTTGACATCCATGTGGTGTAATTCCCATCCAAATTGAGCTGCAATCTTCCAATGATGTTCATTGAACGCCTGCTGAAAACTCACTGGTTCATCTGCAATTCACCTTCCATCTCAATAGGTTCAGTCTGCTCATAAATCTCTACTAAACTTCAATAATTTGGCATTTTGCTTGGTGGGGTTTCTGCTTCTTCTTGACTGACTTTAGAAGACAAGCTATCTTCTGAATCTTCCTATGGCAAGATTGCCACACTTGGCATCGGTGAAACCAGATCTTGAGGATATATTTGATCTGTTTCAGCATTGTTTTCTCCTTCGATGGAGAAGGAGATCCACTTCTCCTAATTTCTTTCTTCTATTGGCTTTTCCTCCCAATTCCATGTTTTCTCTTCACAGTAGATCACATCACGGCTCACAATGATTTTACCCCCATCCGGGCTATACACCCGACTTGCTTTGGATCCTGGTTCAACTCCTAGGTAAATCAATTCTTTTGATCTATCATCTAATTTCTTTAGATGAGTGGGTATTTTTGCATACCCTAAGCAACAAAATACTCTCAAGTGTTCAAGATTTGGTTTTCTTCCACTTAAAGCTTCATATGGTGTCTGTCCTTTCAAAGATTTTGTAGAAACCCGATTGAGTATGTATACTGCATGTCTCAAAGCCTCAACCCAAAATCTTCCCAGTAATAGCCTGTTTTTCAGCAAACTCCTTACCATATTAATCACAGTTCGATTTCTACGCTCAACTACTCTATTCTGTTGAGGACTGTATGAAATTGTAAAAAAATATTTTGATACCTTTCTCCTCGCAAATTGACTCGAATTCTTGTGCCAAGAACTCGCCTCCACGATCAGATCTTAATGTATTGGTTTTGTGATCTGTTTCATTTTCAACTTAAACTGTGAATTTTCTAAGCATGTCCTTTTGTTGAGGATTGAAATATTCATATATTATCTTAATATATGATAAAGACCATACGTCTTCGTGGTCGTAACTTCTAAGACCACCGACCTAACTGGTCGTAGGTATTACAGAAGTTATATAATGAATACCCTGGTCGGACAAAGTTCCAAGCCTAGTGCACGGCCAGGTGAGTGCTCGTAAAGCTATGAACAGGCGTTTAGGTCAAGTCTCCGACCACGCCACTCGCTATGTGATGAATGAACCACGTGTTTCATGTTCCACATAATACAACACTATTACGGCTAATGATTTAACGTCTCCTAAATCATTAACCGCAGAACAGTTGACGTTTTCACCAACCGCCTTTACAGTTAGTGGAACCGCCAAACTGCCGTCTCTTCCCGATCAGGTGCGTCGCTCCTCAACGGATGTCTCTTCATGGGATAACTGCCACCGCTTCATCAACTATTTAAGGAGGGTCATGGAAGGACAGAGAGGACACGGGGTACAACATAGACAGCACAAGCAGAAGACATCAAGCAAGATATAGCAAAGTGTTGTGTTTTTAGATACTCCCAGTGTTTGTAATTCTGAGTTCATAGCAATAAAGAGCAAGTTAGATCCACTCCCAGAAGTCACGCACATTTTTCCTCTTTTCATTTATATATTCATAAGATCGGCGATTTGATTGTCGACAGCTGGCGCCGTCCGTGGGGAAGATAGTGCAAAAATTTCTGAAGAGGTTCTTCGCTCAACTCATCCGTTTTCTTCATATTCGTAATCACAAGTATGGCAGGAACATGGGATGAGGAAAACTGGTTCGACTTGGATGACTACTCCAACCTTAACATGGAAGCCTGCATTCAAGCTATGCAACATGGGGAATCTTCGTCCTCCTCTGATAATTCGTAGGTCGCTGACGACAGCGAACTTGAGCGGATGGGTGAAGATACACCGTTGCGCCAAGAGGCGCTTTCTGAGGATCGGATCGTTCTGACCAGATCGGGACGTCCGAATGTTTTTCCAAGCCCGGTTTCTCCGACCGGCGACAAAGGTGACAACACCTCAGCCCCACAACCCGAGGGTCAATATACCCTTGACATAGTCATGGCTGACAGGTATTCACCAACGGCCTCTGGAAATTCCAGGGACCAACCGGCATCTGGTAACGGTGTCGATGAGACCCTCACCGGTAATGGACCGAGTGAGGACGATAAGACTCAGTATCCGATTGGCAATCCGCCGAATCAGACTGAGCCCGCCACGAAGGCCTCAGGAGGTTCTCATCTCCGACCGGTCTCCATCGTGGAAGTCTCTGGTAGAAGCACTGAGAAGTTCTCCGCTAGTCACAGTGGAAGCTCCTCGGAAGATCGTTGCTGGAAGCATGAGGTCAACACGATCGAAATGCCGATCGTGATGCCACTCACGATCCACACACCCCTCCGCCACCACCTACTAATGGAGATGGCGCGGCAATCAAGCACCACCTACCGAGGCAACGGAGTCGATGGACGCCCACCGCCTAATACGCGTGGTGCAGCCCCACCAAGGATGACAGGCATGACGGAGTTAGGCCAAAGGTCCAGAGGAACTTCGGGTCTCCGAACACCAACATCTTCGATAAATCCTCTGAGACCTTCGGTAACAGTTCAGAACTTATGTCGTATTCAAGATATTCTTAATATCATCGACCTGTCCCGGCCAAGCTCGGGCTTTACCCAATTGGTGGAGCAGTATCGGAAATTCTTCAACGACCGCGGCAATGCGCACGCGAAGCGTCAGGGGTAAAGGATGTCACAAAGTCTAACGGTGACTTCGTCTCAGTGCTCCTCCCTCAGTAGAGGGCAGCATGGTCACCCACCGGTACCTAGACCTCCTCGGCGATTCGACCAAGAGGTCATGAAGGAAGAAGGTTGTTTCAACAACGACCTCTTCCCCAGCCAAGGAGAGCACATGCTTGGCCCGGATGATCTCCGTCATCATCCGAACCATGCTAATGGTCAAGGACGCCATGATAACGTCTGCGGCCGGATCGGACGACGACGAGCCTCGGCGTTCAAATAGAAGAAACCGATCTCCCTCGATCGTAGTCCCGCACCTTTTCCAAGAAGGCGCTATGAATCGATTCTGAGTTGTAGAGCCTTTTCTGCAGGGCTCCAAGGCATGCGCTGGCCTAATGGGTTCCGACCGCCAACATGGATAAATTCGATGGATCTCAAAATCCATTAGAGTTTCTCCGATATATACCACTTGCCATCGAGAGCGGTGGGTGGTGATCAAAACGTGATGGCTAATTATTTGCCCACTTGTTCGAAGGATCTGCCGGTCTTGGTTGCTTAACCAACCTGTCGGATCTATTTATACTTGGGAACAACTCTGCGATCTTTTGATTGTGAATTTCCGAGTACGTCGATCGTCTCCGAAAGGAGGATGATCTCCATCGGACTCGGCAAGAACCAAAGGAAACTCTCGTCAAGACATCAAGAGGTTCACCAGTTCAAATTCTATTCCGAGATTGCGTAATCTTACGTAATTCGAGCATTCAAGGCGTGTTTAAGGAATCGGCGGTTTACGGAGGACATTGCTATGAATCCTCCACGAACAACGGCCGAACTCTTTGACATGGCTGATAAGTATGCGGCCGCTAGTGAGGCGGTTGAATGGAATGAAGCCATTGATCGAAAAGATAAAATCCCGCAACCTGGCATTGAAAAGTCAGAAAAGAATCCCAAGAAGGTTTCCAAGAAGAAGAAGCACCGCAAAATGGGCACCAAGAAAGTCCTAGCGGTTCCAGATAAACCGTTCAAGGGTAAGAAGGTTTATACCGGTCGGGGCAAAGCCAAAGTTCCGACCGATAGCCATAATAAAGGTAAGAAGTGGTGTCCACTTCACCAACAGGCAGGGCATGACTTGCGCACCTGTCGTGTTTGGCAAAAGAAGCTGGAGGATTTCTATGCAGGTAAAGGCCCACTTCCCGCAATCCAGGAGTTGGGGGAAACAAGTTCCAAAAAGGACAAGGATGGTGACGAAGAGATGGAGTACCAGGAGCCTCAGCGCACGGTAAATATGATCTTTGGAGGATCTTCTTCGTACGACTCACGCCGTCATCTGAAAGCCATGGAGCGAGAGGTCAACCTATCGGAACCTTCGATCATCACCAAACCATCAAGGTGGTCGGATACCGTGATCTCCTTCAGCAAAGAAGATTGCCTCGTCTCATCAACTCGACCGGGTAGGTTCCCTATTATTGTAGAGCCTACTATTAATAATTGCAAAGTCAATCGAGTTTTGATAGACGGTGGTAGCTCTTTAAATATCTTATTTTCGGGAGCTTTAGAAGATATGCAGGTTCCTAGATCAAAGGTAAAACCGGTGAAATACGCCTTTCATGGCATAGTTCCTGGTTCTACCGCCAAACCGATAGGACAAGTGTCCTTACCGGTCACGTTCGGAAGCCCTGATAACTTCCGAACGGAAAAAATTTCATTTGACGTGGTTGATTTCGAAACCGCATATAATGGAATTCGGTCGTCCAAGATTAGCAAAATTCTTGATAGCCACGCACTACGGGTATCAAAGTTTGAAAATGCCAGACCAAAAGGGTAATCATGGTTCGTGGAGATCGCAAAATGGCATACGCATGTGATCGGGTCTTTAGAATGGTCGATGAGTTACCACCGTAAATTTCGACTCATCATCATGCGGCAGTCAAGCACCTGCACCCAAGATAACGCCCAAACCGTCCGACCATACCAAAGAGGTTCCACTCGACAAAGGCGCTCCTTCAGGAAACGCCATGTCAAGCAATGTTGATGGATCCTCACCAAAGGTACCGACGGGCGGGACTCAATCCTAAATAGGAAGAGTCGCCGCCTCCTTCCTCCGAGCAAACAAGGATGTGTTCGCATGGCAAGCGTCCGACATGCCCGAGTCCCGGGAGGTGATCGAGCACAAGCTAGCGCTCGGCGACAAAATTCGGTCAGCGAAGCTCGGACGTTTACTTTGACCGGAAGGACGCCATCCATGCGAGATTGACAAGCTCTTAAAGGTCGGATTCATTCGTGAAGTACATCACCCTCAATGGCTCGCTAATCTGTAATGGTTAGGAAGAGTAATGGGAAATGGAGGATGTTTATAGACTTCACAGATCTTAATAAAGCTTGTCCGAAGGATGATTTTCCCCTTCCTCGCATTGATCAACTTGTAGACTCTACCTCCAAAAGTGCGAGTTATTAAGTTTTTAGATGCTTACTCGTGGTACCACCAGATTAGTATGAGTAAAGAAGATGAAGAAAAACTTCCTTCATCACTCCATTTGGCACTTTCTGTTATGTAAAATGCCATTTGGTCTCAAAAGCACGGTGCAACTTTTCAAAGATTAATGCGAAAACCTTCACCCACAAATAGGTCGAATTTGGAAACCTCGTTGATGACTTGGTAGTGAAAAGTGTCAACTCCGTGACCATATGCTTGACCTTAAAGAGACTTTCAATAACTTGAGAAGACATAACCTCAAGTTGAATCCGAGAAGTGTGTGTTCGGGGTTTCATTGAAAGTCGCTCGGTTTCTAGTTTCGCTAGAGGTATCGAAGCAAACCCGCGAAGATATCGCCATCCATCGATCGCCCCGACCACGAAGAAGGAAGTCCGAAGCTAACCGGTTGTATGGCGGCGCTAAGTCGTTTCATAGCCGAGTTGGGGAAAAGGGACTACCTTTCTTCAAACTTCTTCTAAACATGGAAGTTTCGAGTGGGCGACTTGGCGAATGATGTCTTTGAAAAGCTCAAAGAGTACCTTGCGAGTGCCCCGTCTTAGTTTCTCCAAGACCGGGAAACATCGTTGATTTACGTGGTCGCAACGCCACAAGTCGTCAGCGGTGTACTGGTCGTAGAACGTGAAAACGTCCAACGACCAGTGTATTACGTAAGCGAAGTCTTACATGGGCCAAAGGAAAGATACCCACAGGTACAGAAGTTGCTTTATAGTCTCCTTATGGCTTCAAGGAAACTAAGGTATTACTTTCAGGCCCACAGAGTGGTCGTGCCTACTGGATATCCCTTAGGTCAAGTCCTTGGAAATAGGGAATCGTCAGGACGAATAGCAAAATGGGCGGTGGAACTAGGGACGTTCGACCTCCATTTCATCTCACAAACAGCCATAAAGTCTCAGGCAATAGCAGAATTCATTGCCGAGTGGACAAACCCAGAATCTAAGCAAGGACCTGAGTACGAGCACCACGACGAGTGAACAATGTACTTCGATGGTTCCTTAATGCTTAAGGGATCGGGGGCTGGAGTCGTCTTGATATCCCCTACCGGCGAACACATCAAGTATGCCGTCCAGTTTAACTTTCCCGCTACAAACAATGTGGCAGAGTACGAAGGTTTGCTGGCAGGACTTCGAGCAGCTCGTTCGCTCGGGATTCGCAAATTGCTAGTGAAAGGCGATTCTCAACTAGTAGCGAATCAAGTAGGGAAAGAGTACCAATGCTCGAGTACCAAGATGTCTTCCTATCTGGCGGAAGTACGGAAATTCAAAAGCACTTCTTCGGTTTCCAGATCCAACATATTCCTAGAAAGGAGAACTTTCTAGCGGATCGGTTAACACGGATGGCCTCTACTAGGTCAACCGTCCCGCCGGGAGTTTTTCTCGAGCAACTCGATTCACCCTCGGTAGTCGAGCATTCCGAGAACATCGATAGTTTACATCAGGTCAACCCTATTGACTCTGATAACTTAGATGCTCCACAGATCGGTAACGATCAAGGTAGAGACTGGATGACATCGATCTACAATTATCTTCAGCATGACCTAATTCCTGAAGATGATGTAGAGGCTGATCGTATAGCACGAAAGGCCAAATCATACACTCTAATTGAAAGTACCTTGTATAAACGAGGATCTCATGGGGTGTTGATGAGATGCATATCTCAATCGGCTGGCATTAGGTTGCTAACCGAAATTCATGAAGGAGTCTGTGGAGCACATCATTCCTACAGAACCTTGGTCTCAGAAAGCCTTGAGCAAGGATACTCTTCGCCAACCGCCTTCATGATGCAAAAGAGCTCGTGACGGCGCGTATAATGTCGATTTCATAGCCGACAAGTACATCACCAAGACAAGCTTTGCAAATAATCCCTCTTTCTTGGCCTTTTGCAACCTGGGGACTAGACATTCTGGGACCATTCCCAAGAGCACCCGGGGGCTTCGAATTCCTGTTCGTCATGATTGACACGTTCACAAAATGGATTGAAGCGAGCCGGTTGTAAAGTTACAACCGAAGCGCTAAGAGGTTCATAACAAAAACGTGATTACGCGATTTGGTGTACCAAATCGTACCATCACGGATAATGGTACCAGTTCTCAAGTAGCAATTTCGAAATTCGCAAAGAACTAGGAATCAAAATCCATTTAAACTTCGTGGCTCAACCACGAGCAATGGAAGCGATGAGCGTGCCAATGGTATCCTAATACGAGGATAAAGCGCCGAGTATTCGACCGATTAATAAAGCGGTCGGGGCTTGGGTTCAAGAACTTCCTTCATTTTATGGGTCGTCCGACCACGACGATCGTGCGGCCGGTGAAACACCTTTCTTTTAGTTTATGGGGCGAAGCTATGCTTCCTCCGACTGAAAATTGGCTCTGCCAGACCGATTGTTTTAACTTAAGCAATCGGAAGAACATCGACTGGCGACATCAATTTCCTTGAAGAACGATTTAAACCAAGCTTTGATACGTTCGCAATCTACCAAAGAAGCCATGTGAAGGTACTACAATCGTAAGGTGCAACCTCGCAACCTAGTCAGTAGGTGATCCGTTCTCATAAAATTGAGCCAAGCGGTATGCAATAAACTCTCCCTAAATGGGAAGGTCCTTACACCGTGGTCGAGTTACCCGCCGTGCTCGATCGATTAGCCATGTCGACTGGCGGGGTTTTGTCAAATTAATGGAACATTGACGAATTGCGTAAGTTCTTTGTTTAAATTCTTTCATTTCATTTCGTTCCATTTTTGTTTAAATTCTTTAAACATGATAATTAAATTTGGAGTAGTGAGTGATGTTATTTATATGACGTTGCCTAATCACGTCATTGCGGTTCGTATGCTCGGATTATAAAGCGTATAGTTTATGTTTCAAAATTCGCTTCTACTCTTGTTTGGCTCTTGGTCGGGACACGAAAAACCTCCTAGTCGAAGTCTCTCCTTTTTCGCACGTGGTTCCGCCCACTGGAAGGAGCTTCCTAGCGACGGTCTTTTCCTACGATCCCCGCTGCCAGTCGGACTAAGAGCATGAGCACGTCTTGCGAAATGTATTTTATACCTTTATTTCCTAGCTAGGTTCATTCCGACCAGTATTGAGCATCGCATAGAAGTAAAACCACTTGTCTGCTTTTAACATATGTTTTTCATGTTTTTTCCTCTTATCAAGGAGAATTCTTTGTTTTTCCGACCATATGTTGTCTTAGTAAAGTACTTCGATCATTAAAAATAGATTTACAACTAGCCGAAACCTACACGGTTCCGACAATAAAGGTTTCCTAGTATTACCACGATCGCTTTTTACCGATCAAGACATGCTTACAAGTAATGGTTGAGATTTGGATTTATATTCTTGGCCTCAGGTGGTACTATTATATAGTAAAGATCTTCTACTATATAACAGTAGGGGGCTAGATAAGACATAAATTCACAAGTCGACCGGATGAATAAAAGAATTTTTTCCATTTTGATAAGAGAAAGGTAAGTCTTTACATTGTATGCATTGTTTTTTCCTACAGCTAAACTACTAGAGAATGCCTAAACTAACTACTGCTAGATGGAGATCCGACTTCCATCTCTTCTGCGACCTTTTCGCCTAGAGGTTTCATCTCTCGCGAGGATCCGATTTGCCTCTGCGTAAGCGGTTGAAATCCTCTTCGATGGCTTGAATGTTAGTTGATGGGTGGAAGCTTTCGGTTTGCCAAAGCAAGACCGACTCCACGAGCAATAGACTCCTTAACGGAGTGGGCATAGTTCTCCTAGTGGTCTTGAGCAAAACCTTGAGCTCTTCCAAAGAAAGAGCCTAGGAAGTTGACCTTTTCTATTGGGTCACTCAAGGAGGGCAAGCTTGATCCCGCGCCCATGTCAAAGAGCATTTTGTTTAGCGAGGTGATTTTCTCATCTAAACTAAGCACGAGGGCTGCCCCCTTGTCTTGCTCAAATTCCAGAGCTTTCTTCGCTCTGGTCAATGCTTGTTTTTGTTCTGCATAGACAAAGCAAGTATTAAGTAAAAAGATTGGAAGACAAACTAAGTCATGACTACGACTAGTTACCTTCCTCTCTCTTCTTGGAATCATCCAGAAGCTTTTTATTGCTGGTCATCAAGTCTTCGATCGACCGGTTCTTAGCCTGAAGTTCTTCTTCAAGCATTATTCTTCTGGCCTTTTCAGCCAAAGCATCTTCTTTTATTTTCTCTAAGTCTATCAAAAGAATTCTTGATAAGGGAGAATAAATAAAAGGAAAGTCTTAATGAGAAAAGAAGATGAACTCTTACTCTCTATCTCAGAGTGTTTTTCCTCTAATATCCTAACTCGCTCGGTTAGTCCTCCGACCGTAGCGAGGTTTTTGATCATATGCTGCATAAGTAGCATTTCTTCCATAAACCTTCTTGAGTAACTTTGAGAAAGGTTATGGAGAGGATTGAAGACACTTACCCGAATTACGACATCATTGTAATCGGTACAAATTTTATCGGGCTTCGCCTGCATCAGGCGATCCGATATTCTTCCCCAATAATCATCAAGTTCCTTACTCGCGGCAAATCGAGTTGAGAAAGGAAACTTGTTAGTTTTGGAGGGATGACCTTCGTGCATCGGAACTGTGGAAGATCGTGATGGTCTCTACCTCCGTTGCCGGCATAGTGACTACTACAGGATCTAGCTCAGTTTCCAGAGCCGAGGTTGACTCGGGGGCTCCTCCGACCACGTCATCCTCAAGATGTCCTACCTGAGGAAGACAATGGCCAGGACCACCTCCGATCACCTGACCTGTTGAATGCGACTGGTCGGAAGCGACCAGGGATTCAGCAGATCTGCACAAGAGAAACAGAAAGTTCAATTCTACTTGGAATATACGAGGTATGCTTTTCATATAAAAGTTGTACATACCTGGTTGTTTTCTTAGTCTTGATCTTATAGCGCGCTGGCTTAAAATCCGTTGCGCCTGTTTTTCTCTTCTTTTCAATTGTTCCCACCAGTTCCGAACTGGTAGGTTCAATTGTATTCTCCACACTCCCGATCAGGAGATCAGAAGCAATGTTCTCGACCATCTGGTCAAGAGCAAGATCCCTGACTCCTGGGTCAGAAAGTGTAGTTTCACTGGTCTCAGGAACAGCTGTCTCATAGACAACTAGACGAGACTCAGTTATTGCCGCCTGTATTAACAAACAAAGTTAATCAGGTGAAGAATATGCTTCATCTTACAGAAGTTATTTCTTTCAGTTGCTTACCTCAGCGTGACCGCTGCCCTCAGCGATCACAAGGCTGGTCGGATAATCAATAGGCTCACATGTCTCCGTAGCCTCGTTGATGTTGAGTCCGACCAACTACACATAAAGAGGGTTAAAAACGATCGAAATTAACTGGAAAGGTGAAAAGAAGTTAATACGCTTACCCTAAGTCTTTCGGTCCTTTCCTCGGCACCAGCAAGTGCTAGGATTAAGGGAAAGCTGGCCTTGTCATCGAGTTCGCGGTATACAGATCATTTTGATCCTATTTCTGACGTCCTCAGAAGACAAGACTACGATTACAAATGAAAGATCTTAGTTTTGCGAAAATGATCAAATCGCAAAATAATCTGGTCGGGATTTTCTGAAAAATTACCTGGATCAGAATCCTTGGTAGCGTCGTCGCCACCAATGAACCAGAGCATCGAATGTGCCCTGGTCTTTAAAGGACTAATCCTCCTAATGGAAAAGTCCCTTACAACGTGCCAGGAGGTTAAACCTCTGACACTCAAGAGATGGATAGCCTCAACCCATCTCCCAACTTCCCCCTCCTTCTTTGAGGAGGAACGCCAACGCGAGTTCTCGACCGCCTTCTTACCATTGTAATACTGGTAGTCTTCTCGCGTAACTTTCATGTAGAACCGCTTTTCTTCCATGACGACCAAGAAGACTTGAGTACATACGAATGTACTCGTCGACCTTGCCGTCATGAAGCCTTAGGGTACATTCCCTGTGGTCTTTGGTCGTTTTCTTCGTGTTCGCCATCCGATAGTAGTACTTGAAGAGTTCCATCGACGGTGGAATCCCCAAGTATGCTTCGCAGAGGTAGACGAAGATGCTTAGGTTTGCAATGGCGTTGGGAGCAAGGTTGATCAACTCAATCTCATAAAACTCCAGTACTTGAGAAAGAAAAGAATATGCTGGAAGCTTGAGCCCGCACTCAACGTACGCGAGGAACACCGGGATTTCTCCCTCCTCGAAGCTTGGGCAGTGCTCTCCAAAAGCCGATCTCCAAGAGATCAAACTCCTGTCGGGTAGCAACCCAACTCTCTCCAAACTCTCCAATCTTCTCTCGCTCAGATCGGAGGTCGACCAGTTTGCGATGAGGTCCGACATGATGCTTTCCTTTTTTGGGTGAAGAACTCATGGAAGATTTTCTTGGAGATAGAGGCGTAAAGGTTTAAAGCACTCAGCCGGGGTCGTTTTATAGACATTTTCATCAGAATCGACTCTTGAGAAGTCCAACTGCAAATACCTTTTACGCTGAAGGACATAAAGGCTTTTTCCTTTTCCAGCGGTTTCTCAACTTTAAAATGAATACATACCGCCTCGAGTCTCACGGCATTTAATGAGAGGTCTGTTCGATATGATTGCATTGGAGAACGTGTCCGCACGACCAACATTCATTTAAAAGTTCGGGGGCTAGCTGTTGAGGATTGAAATATTCATATATTATCTTAATATATGATAAAGACCATACGTTTTCGTGGTCGTAACTTCTAAGACCACCGACCTAACTGGTCGTAGGTATTACAGAAGTTATATAATGAATACCTGCCTGACAAAGTTCCAAGCCTAGTCCACGGCGGTGAGTGCTCGTAAAGCTATGAGCAGCGTTTAGGTCAAGTCTCCGACCACGCCACTCGCTATGTGATGAATGAACCACGTGTTTCATGTTCCACATAATACAACACTATTACGGCTAATGATTTAACGTCTCCTAAATCATTAACCGCAGAACAGTTGACATTTTCACCAACCGCCTTTACAGTTAGTGGAACCGCCAAACTGACGTCTCTTCCCGACCAGGTGTGTCGCTCCTCAACAGATGTCTCTTCATGGGATAACTGTCACCGCTTCATCAACTATTTAAGGAGGGTCATGGAAGGACAGAGAGGACACGGGGTACAGCATAGACAGCACAAACAGAAGACATCAAGCAAGATATAGCAAAGTGTTGTGTTTTTAGATACTCCCAGTGTTTGTAATTCTGAGTTCATAGCAATAAAGAGCAAGTTAGATCCACTCCCAGAAGTCACGCACATTTTTCCTCTTTTCATTTATATATTCATAAGATCGGCGATTTGATTGTCGACACCTTTGCTTCTTTCTTTTAGCATATAGACTTGCTTCTTTCCTTTAGCATATAGACCCACATCACTCTTTAAAAATCATTGACCAGAAGAAAGAAGTATTTGTTTCCGGCGTTTGAATCAGGGGTAGTCACTACTGTCACAATTGTAAATTTTGGTCCTTTGGCCAACCATAGCAGCGTTTCATCACTTGATGTCCTCCCAGTGAATCGCATCTTTAACCATTCGTTGAACCGACGGTTGTGCTCTCTCGTGATCCAAACCTCCGACCGGTCTGGATTCTGTTGCCGTAACATGTCTTTGTGCTCGTCGATGTACGGGGACACTTGGGTCATGTGTTGCAAGACTGTGAAATGGGCTTGCGCGTACGTATTTAGATCGGGAGTGATTTCTTTCCTTCCGATGGTCCCGATACCCTCCAGTCTCCCCTCATGACGAGATAGAGGCACACCTATCGGTTCCACCTGAGCCATGTAGTCGACGCAGAACTCAATGACCTCTTCGGTTGCATAACCTTCGATAATACTGCCCTCCGGCCGAGATCGATTCCGTACGTAGGACTTGAGAATTCCCATGTATCTCTCAAATGGGTACATATGACGTAGGAACACAGGGCCGCATATCTTTATCTCTTTCACAAGGTGAACAATGAGATGGACCATGATATCGAAAAATGACGGAGGAAATACATCTCAAGATGACATAGAGTCATCACCACCTCGACTGCGAGCGTCGAGTCCCGGGATCGATGACCTTCTGAGCAATTGAATTAAAGAAATAACACAGCCTAAAGATTACCACTCGGACCTTGTTCGGCAAGATACTCCTAACTGCAACAGGAAGCATTTGTGTCATCAGCACATGACAATCATGAGACTTCATACCAATTAATTTCAAATCTGTCATGGAAACAAGTTTCTTAATATTGGCGGAGTAACTGGACGGAACTTTCACACCATGCAAGCTTTGACACGCTTCATTTCTCTCGGCCTTAGACAAAGTGTAGCAAGCAGGGGGAAGGTACGTTCGTCCTTTATCGGTCTCTTTCGGTGCTAATTCGGTTCTTATGTTCATATCAACCAAGTCACGTCGTGCGTTAACACTGTCTTTTGTTTTGCCACTGATGTTCAGTAAGAGACCAATCAAGCTATCACATACATTCTTCTCCACGTGCATGGCGTCGATGCAAGGTGAACTTCTAAGTGCTCCCAATAAGGCAAGTCCCAAAAATTGACCGCTTCTTCCGATGTTTTTCGAGGGTTCTTAATTTACATCCCTTTCCAAACACAACATCAATATCCTTAACCATATCATAGACCTCTTTCCTCTAAAAGCCCTTGAGCCGAACCGTTCTCCTTATTTCCATCGAATTGTTTCTTCATCTTGCGGTATGGGTGACTCACGGGAAGGAACCTACGGTGGCGATATATACGATTTCGCGAGTTGTTCACCATACACTCTCGGTACCATCTAAGCGGTCGCGGACGAGCTTTGGCTCCTTTGTCTTGAACCCGACAAAGTTACCAAGGGCAAGAAAATCATTGATGGTGCGAGAATAACATGGCGCGTAAAGTGAAGTTCTCTCGTTTATACGCATCCCATACTTGTACCCCTTCGGTCCAAAGTGTCACAAGATCTTCCAAAGAATGGTTCTAGGTGCACATCAATATCGTTCCCAGTTGCTTGGCCCTTGGATAAGTAGTGACATCAAAATGTACTTCCGCTTCATACACAACCAAGGAGGAAGGTTGTACATACATAGATTCACGGCCAGTGCTATGTCGGTGCTCATGTTACCGAAAGGATTCATTCCATCCGTACTCAACCCTAACCTTATGTTCCTCGGTTCCTTTGAACTCTTGAAGCTCCGATCGAAGTTTCTCCACCGCGTAATCGTGAGGTGTCTTAGCTTTCCATCTCTCTTACGCTCCTCGAGTGCCAACGCAGCAATCTTGCCTCCTTTGGGTTCGCAAATAAACGCTTCAAGCGTGGGATTCTGTGCAGATACCACAACATCTTAGCAGAGGTCCTTGCTTCACCTTAGCGATATTTTGACGCTTGTATCGGGATGCTTTGCACACGGGACATACATGCATGTCTCGCATACTCTTTACTGGTAGAGGATACAATCGTTCGGACATGCATGTATTCTTTCTACTTCCATTCCCAATGGGCAAATAACCTTCTTTGCTTGATAGGTAGTCTTTGGGCAACACGTTTCCCTCGGAAGGATGTCCGCTAGGAGACCTAATAACGCCGTGAAACTCTTATCGGACCAACTATTGCTTGCCTTCAATTTCAGCAATTCAAGCACGGTTGACAACCTTGTGTATCGACTTGCGGCCGTGGAACAAAGGTCTCACCGAGTCCTCCCTTAAGCCCTCGAATTTACAAAACTCTCTCCCATCAGTAGTTCTCTTACGCATCGCGTAGCATTTGATCCAGTTGTCATCGTGCCCCTATCCTCATCAAAAGCACGATCCACATCCGCAAATCGTTGACTTCCTCGGCGATGTCGTCATTATTAACTTCGTATAATCTGCTCTTGGCGTGGTCGGTCCAATATGTATACCCTTTTTGAAACCCTTCAATCAAGTGCGCTTGATCTGCGCGCGTTGTTAAACATCTTGATTACCGCAATCAATGCACTGACGAGACATAAAATTTATCCCCTTCTTCAACATATCACCGCTCGTGGCTCTTCTAAAATCAACCACGCCATTAATGTACTCTTGACTCACACGGTTCACACGTACATCCGATTCGATCCATCTACACTACGCATGTAACAAATTAGTGTCAAATTGATTAGCGATTAATTTATAGCAAACATAAAGGGTTATAGATCGTTACCCTGAGCTCACGAAGAAAATATCTAATATCTCTCGATAATCCTCACCTTCTCCTCCCTTCCCTCTCTGTCGGGGCACAATGGGCTTCCTATTTACCAAACATACCTAAATAGTTATGTACAAGGAGAAACAATAACTCCTAATAGAACGAAAATGTGCAATATAATTAAACTCATTCTCCAACATTTGCATCTAAGGTTATTGAAAGAAAACTCTTCACTAGTTATGTACCACACGCGGTGGCATAGCGTAGCCATGCATACGGCCACAACCATGATCCCTACCTCTCGACACGATATCTATCTCAATTGAACAATCATGCAACCCAAATATAGGCATCATCTCATACTCTTCACTAGTTATGTACCACACGCGGTGACTCAGCAAGTATGTAATAAATCAATAGTAACAACACCATTCTCAATATTCACAGTTAGCATCTACACTATCTTTTCTCCTTTCTTTTAGTCAATGCATTAACACACAATAAAATGCCAAGTCCACAAGCATCTCCAAGCTCATACCAGATTAGAGGAGGAGCCGCAGTTGGAGGAGCTAGGCGAGGAAGTGGCGCTGGAGTGGTAGAGACAAAGGAAGAGGCGTGGCGATGGCGATCGGCGATGGACACGGCTAAGCGGCGATGCGGTGAGGATGTGTCGCTCAATTTATATAAAGCCGAGAAAATCACGAGCGGTTCTAGTTCAACCGTCGTGATAGTAAATATCACGAGCGGTTCCCAATAAGAACTGCGCGATATATCGAGCGGTTCTATTTAAGAACCGCTGCGATATCGAGAAATCACGAGCGGTTCTTAATAATAACCGTCGTGATATTACATGCGGTTCTATTTAAGAACCGCTGCGCGATATTCTTAAATAGAACTGCTCGTAATATCCTGCGGTTCTTAATAAGAACCGCTCGTGATATTTACTATCACAAGCGGTTCACAATAAGAACCGCAAATGCGTGATAAGCGGCAAGCCAGACAGACCCAACACAGACGGTTCCTTTGGAACCGTCTGTGATGGGCCGTCTGCTATTGCCTCTTTTGTAGTAGTGAGTAGGACTACATAAATCTACATGAAGTAGCTCCCAAGGTTGTGATGCCCTAAACTGTACTTGATTTGGGAATGGGAGTCTTGTCTATTTTGCTAGAGTGCACTCTTGCAGAATTGAGATGGGTGGTCGATAAGCGGCACCCCATGTACCATCCCTTTCTCTGCCATTTGTTTCAGAGATCGAACATTCACATAACCCAACCAATCATGACATAACCATGTTGTATTTTCCAACCGGGCAGAGAAATAAACTGGTTTAGCCGACTGCAGTTGGATTTTATACAGTCTGTTTGCAATTCTAATTACCTTCATCAGAAGTTGTCCATCTTGATCATGCAGCAACAAATGGGAACCTTTTAGAGATACATCGCACCCCTCTTCCCTCAATTTGGCCAGGACTGATGATGTTGCTGCATAACCTTGGTATGTAGTATACATTAGTCAACAATCTTTGCTCCCTATTCTTGCATTGTAATGAGATATTGCCTTTCCCTTCTATATGGACAACAGATCCGTCCCCAAACTTTACTTGTCCATGAAAGCTTTCATTCAACTCAACAAACTTTCCCTTCTGTTCTGTCATATAATTCGAAGCTCCATTGTCAAGGTACCAAACATCTGTGTCGACCACCTCTTCACCAATTTTCAATAGTTTTGGGTGAATTCCTTCTTCGAGTATGACCAGATCACGACTTTTGTCATTGCATACAATCAGTAATAACGCAGGCTCAACCTCCTCATTAGTCTGCACAAGATTTGCCTCTTGTGGATATCATGGGGATATGCTCCAGATCTTAGGATGATGTGACAATTGGCAATGGCGTTAATGGTTTGTCGTTTCACGGGTTTTCGACAAAGTTTCAAAGACTGCTTCGGACTTTACGGGCGGCGGTCTGACCGCCATAGCACGGCGGTCCGACCGGTCCCAAATCGGTCGGACCGGCCATGTGCGCCGGCTCGACCGGCCGTGACAAAAGTGGTCAAAAGCAGTGGGCCAAAAATAGAGGGTGTAGGCAAGTGAGGGATCCCATTGTTCTTGCTCCCATAATTTTGGAGTCTCGAAGAAAAGTTCTATTGGTTTAAAGTTTCCAGAGGTTTCGGTTTTTCAGGTTGAAAATTGGCTAAGTCCTTACGGGCGGTCGACCGCCTTTGGCCGTGATCGGTCCGACCGCCGGCCGAGAGCGCCCCGAGGGGCGATCGACCGGTTGTTACTTGAACGTCGCTGTCGTGGCGGCGTTGTTCGTTAGTTAGGTCAAAGTCATGAGTTTGATGCATATGTGTTGCATGATGCATGTTTTGACTAACGTGGGTCAAGTTGCGAAGAACTTGTTCCGGTTTCGATTTGCTTGTCTATTGTTGTGCGAGGTTGCTTGGTGGTCAACGACGGTCAACGGCGAGGATGATCGGGCGAGGCTTGGAGAGCTTAGGTCGAGCGATCGGCGATGCGGGTGAGGTCAATGAAATCAAGTATGGTGCGAATGGACAAGGATGACCGAACAGACGATTCGGTGCGGCCGGTTTGATCAAGCGGCGCGGAGTCGGTGCAAGTGCCATGGTGGTTTCGGTGGGGCCGGATGGGAGAGACTTGCCGACATGGAGAGAGCCGTTGATCAACCTACACGTGGCGAGCATGCGAAGTGCTTGCGAAGATGGACTCGGTCTTGGAGAAGGACCGAGAAGGGGTATTTGGTAATCTTACCAAATATCACCTTGGTGACTTTTGCCTACCCACGGCGCAAGGCGGCGCAAGAGAAGCGGTTTAGGTTAAGAGGTGTTGTAGGCGGCGCTTTAAAATGCGTGCGTGTGTGACCCGTTTGTGTTGGGCCTTAACGGAGCCCATTTGAGTTAATCTTCTAGAAGGTCTAAGTCTCCACTATAAATAGAGGAGGAGGTGGCTGCACCCCTCCAACCCTTTTATCATTATTGAAACCCTAGTTTTGGCTTAGGGAGAGGATTAGTGGAGGTTAGGGTTCTAGAGAGTTTTGATTTGATCTTGTGCTCTTGGATTGAGCTTTGTCCTCCATTGATGGAGTGGTCAGAAACCAAAACCCTATCAATCAATCCAAAGAAAGCTTTGATCAAAGATGTGTCTCTTTGCCCTTCTTCTCTATTTGGTGATTTTGAGTCTTTCTTTGATTTGCATGTTTTTGATTGATTTCTTTACATGATATAGCTTGCTGTGACATGTGGAACACATTTAAGATCATCTTGATCATCAATCACCCACGAGCAAGTTTTTGGGTCACGTTTTCGTTTGACTCGGTTTTGAACCATCCATCTCTCAAACTGAAAAATGTCGTAACTTTTCCATGGATCTCCATGATCTTCGATTGGAATAGGTTCTGACATCCTAGAGAAGGTGTGTTCCAAGTTTCATGAAGTTTGGAGTTGTAGATCAAAAGTTAGACCTATTTGCAACCGTTTTTGGTGATTTCACTGTTCATCTACCAAGGTCGACCGCCTAGCTAGAGGTCGACCGCCCCTTGGAGAGGTCGGGCCCGCCCAGAGTAGAGGTCGACCGCCCAACTCTTAGGAAATTAAGTTTGGTTGTTTTTGGTTGTTTTGCTTGGGTTTTGATTGGATTCAATCCTAGTCTTCATTTGTCTTGGTATATCGATCTTCATAGCTTCTATAGCTATTGGAGTGAAATTTGTGTTGAATCTAATCGTGGTTGAAAAAGTGGCGTGCTCCTATTCACCCCCTTCTAGTCGCCTTTTCGGTCCAACAAGTGGTATCGAGCCCTGTTAGTTCAATCTTGATCTTAGCCGGTCACCGAACTTGGCGATGGATAAGTACTCCACCAAGCCGCATATCTTGATGGGCACGACTATGCCTATTGGAAGAATCGCATGCGAGTCTTCCTTGAGAGCGAAGGACAAGCTATATGGGAGGTTGTTCGAGCCCCGCTCGTTCTTCTGAAGTTATTCTGCGGCTTCAACGACCCTCTTGGCTAACAACAATAAGGCAAAGAACCTCTTGTATGGTGGGCTTGGTAGACAGCGGAGTATGATCGAATTTGCAATCTTGAGGCTCGCGCGAGATTTGGAACACCTCGAAACCTACCATGAGGTTCGTCCCAAATCAAGAAAGTGCGCGAGCGATCTATAAGCGTGAATATAACAAATTCGAGATCGTCTGGAGAGAGCATCGATGACATTTTCATCGCTTCAACAAAGTGATTAATCGGATGAAGGTCATTGGAATTGAATATTCTCGATCTGAAAATGCCACCCACCTCTTGGCCGCAATCAACACCAAGGAGTGGGAGATAAAGGCTACCGCCATTGAGGAGAACGTCAACCTCTCGATCGACTTTGGAGCTGCTCTATAGCAAGCTTAAGACTCATGAGATCAAGAGGATTGATCATCCCAAGAAAGAAAATATGGCCTTGGTAGCGGACCGCTCAAGAGAGCTTCGATGGGTCTTCGAGTCTTCTTACGGATTTTAAACTGTCGGTTTATCGCAATCCATGAAGAGGAGTTTGAGAGTCTTCCCGAGGCCGAGTTAGCCCTCATAGTCGAGAAAAGCCACACGGGCCTATAACAATATGAGAAACAAAAAGAGAGGAGGTCCGTGACTTGCTATGAGTGTGGTGAGCTTAATCACATCCGACAAAGCGCCCCAAGTTGAAAGGAAAGAGCAACCACAAGGAAGGAAAGCCGACTTGGAAGAAGCCTCAATGGAACAAATCAAGATTTGATCTTGCCAAGCTCACAAAGGCGACTCACCGGTTCTTGCCGCTTTTGGGAACAATCCTTAGCGATGTGGACTCGGAGCGAGGATGACAAGGAGGAGGAGATCCTCAAGACAAGAAGAAGGGAAGGCCAAGGACTTCACCGGCGTTTGCTTCATGGCCGACTCAAGCGGCGTCGACGACGATGAGGTACCTCTCTCCTATGATGTCCTTTCGATAGATGCGAAACTATCTTTGAGCAACTCATGAGCGAGATAAGGCGTTAGAGTATATCATGGCTAGAAACAAGGACTTAGAGTCTCAAGTAGATAATTTGACTTTAGAACTTGCAAATACTAAGACTCTTGAATCGATGAATGTTCTTCCTGCCATGCTCTACACTCAGAATTTGCTAAACTGCAATCTGCTCATGATATTGCTTTACAACAACTTGAAAATGCTAGGACTGAGTTAGTTGAGGTTAAATCTGCTCCTTGTGAAAAATGCTTAGATTCCAGCAAGTTGGTTGCTCCTGTGCTTATTGATCCTAGCCTTTGCTCTTTTTGCATTGAACGCGAACATGAAGTTAAAGATATCTTAGAAGCAGTTAGAGCTAAATATGCCAAGCTTAAGAACAGTATTGAGTCTTCTACATGTGCTTCATGTCCTGCTCTTAAACTTGAAATTGCTTTATATAAGGAAAAATATGCTAGAGCTATTAAAGGCAAAACTTGTGAGTCATGTGTTAATCTTGAAAAAGAAAATGCTTATCTTAAGGATACCTTAGAAAAATTTTCTAAAGGTAAGAAACAATTAAACATGATTCTGGACAAATCTAAGACTCCTTATAAGAAGCAAGGATTAGGATACAACTCTGTCCAAGATAATTCTAAGCCCCAAGTAACTCAAGTCTTGGAAAATGGGTTAGTTGAATTTAAAACCCAACCTGCAAAAACTACTTTTAAATCTGCGGGTTTTGCCCAAACTTCATTAAGTCAAAGGGTGCTTCTCCCAAGGGTATCAAGTACCATTGCACCTATTGCAAGAAGAATGGACATTTGGTTGAGTTACATTGGCGTGAGGTTGAAAAATGATAAGAAAAATTTTGCTAGAATTTCACTCAATCAACCTAGAGCTTTTATGAGACATGGTAATGTAGAAAAGAGGAAACTTGGTTTAGGATTTGTGTCACATGCTCATCATCATGTTCCTAGACAGGATAACTCTTATGTTAAAGTAACCATTGCTCATAACAGAACTTCAAACTTAATCAAGGATAGCATACGCTTTGCATACTACTCATGAGACATGTGTCTCATCTTCGGGTTCCCAAGTCTTGTTTAACTAACTTGATGTTGAGACACATTGTTCTTCCAGGCCTTGATTTTCGTGGATTACCGCGGAAAGAGGAAGGACACGTGGTTCGTCGACTCATTGCTCACGCCACATGACCGGAGACTCAAAATGGTTCACCTCCTTCACGCGATCGACGGTGATGAATTCATCACCTTTGGAGATGATAGGCAAGGGCGGATTGAAGGAACAGGATCGATCGGGGTGAGCGATAAGTTCATCCTCAAGGACGTCGCCCTTGTGGACAAGCTAAGGTTTAATTTGCTTTACGTCTCTCAACTTCTTGATGATGGCTATGAGACTAGATTTAAGAAAAATGCTTGTCGGGTGCTTGATTCATTTGGTGAGCTTGTTTTGGGATTACTAGAGTTGCTAGGATCTTTGGGTGATTTTTCGAATCTCTTCTTTGGTTCTCTCAAGTGCTTAATTTCATCTTCTTCTTCGAGTTTTGGCTTTGGCACCGCTCGTTTGGGACACATTGGTTTTGATCATCGACGCGAGTTAGCAACCTTGAGCTCATGAGAGGTTTGCCCAAACTCAAAGCCGTCAAGGATCTTTGTATGTGCGCTCAGCAGGCATGGCAAGCAAGTTGCCGCCTCACACCATCGCTGACTATGGTCATGGTAGACGGACCGACGCTTGCTTCATATGGATCTTGTTGGTCCCGCTTAGGTTCGGTCGATTGGTGGAAAATGGTACATTCTTGTCATAGTCGATGATTTTTCTAGATACACTTGGGTGTTCTTTCTCTCTTCGAAGGATGAAGCTTTTGATCATTATCATGATCTTGTTCTTCGTTTGGCTTCTGAACTTCCGAGTGCCTTGAGAGCGATCCGCAGTGACAATGGCACGGAGTTCAAGAATGCATCATTTGCTTCCTTTTGTGCTGAGCGTGGAATTGAGCATCAGTTCTCCTCCCCACACGTCCCTCAACAAAATGGCGTTGTGGAAAGGAAGAACAGAACTCTAGTTGAGATGGCTAGGACGATGCTAGATGAGTATAGCACTCCGAGGAGGTTTTGGGCCGAAGCTATTTCTACTGCTTGCCATATTGCAAATCGTGTCTTTTTGAGACCGTCTTTGGGCAAGACTCCTTATGAGCTTCGTTTCTGTAGAAAACCCTCTGTCTCGCACTTTCGAGTCTTTGGATCTAAGTGTTTTATTCTCAAGACAGGAAACCTAGATAAATTTGAGTCAAGAACTTTTGATGGTTTATTTCTGGGTTATCCTGCTCATTCAAGGGGTTTTCGAGTTTTTAATCTTTGAAACTAACTCGTTCAGAGACATGCAATGTCACTTTTGATGAGACTAGCCCTGGAGCTAGATCAGATATTTCAGGTGATACACAGGTGACAGAGAGTATATTTGTAGAGGAAGATGATGATGGACTCGATGATACTCTTCCACCTGCTGCTGTTGACATTCCTATTCTGCACAAGAACCCGCCGTGACTACTTGGCCTTGGTTGAGGCACTGCGCATCTTCATCATCGCAGATACTGCGGAGGTCGAAGAGGTACTTTCTTCTCCGGGTGCGCCACTTCACATTCAAAAGCAGCATCCGCCGGATCAGATGATAGGTAATATCCATGAACGAGTCACTCGCTCCAGGTATCATGATCCAAACCTCTATTCTCATTATGCTTTTGTAGCTTCTTTTGAACCCCGCGATATATCACATGCTTTATCTGATTCGAGTTGGGTCAATGCCATGCATGAGGAGTTAGAGAATTTTGAGAGGAATAAGGTTTGGAACCTAGTAGAACCTCCTAGTGGTCATAATGTTATAGGAACCATTGGGTCTTCAAAAACAAACAAAATGAGGATGGTTACGTGGTTAGAAACAAGGCTAGGTTAGTAGCTCGGGGTTTTAGCCGAGTTGAGGGTTAGATTTTGATGAGACCTTTGCTCCTGTTGCTAGACTAGAAGCTATTCGCATTCTTCTTGCATTTGTTTGCCTCTAAGGGCTTTAGATTATATCGGATGGATGTTAAGAGTGCCTTTACGAATGGTTTTATAGAGGAGGAGGTTTATGTTAGGCAACCCCGTGCTTTGAGAATCCCAAGAACCCACATCATGTCTTCAAGCTATCCAAAGCCTTGTATGGTCTTAAACAAGCCCCTAGAGCACAGTATGATAGACTTAAGACCTTCTTGCTTAAGAATGATTTTGAGATGGGTAAGGTAGATAAGACCTTGTTCATTCTTAGGCGTGGCAATGATTTCTTACTTGCTCAGATTTACGTTGATGATATTATCTTTGGTGGTTCTTCTCATGCTCTTGTTTCTAGCTTTTACGAGACTATGTCCAGGAATTTGAGATGAGCATGATGGGAGAGCTCAATTACTTTACGGGGCTTCAAATCAAGCAATGTAAGGAAGGGATCTTCATCCATCGACGAAGTATACTAAGGATCTGCTCAAGCGCTCGACATGGGTGATCGCAAGCCGATCGCCACTCCCATGGCGACTTTTGCTTTGGATCGGATGAGGAAGGAGAAGCCGTGGATCAGCGAGTACCGCAAAGATGATCGGCTCCCTCCTGTACTGACGGCATCAAGGCCGGACATCCACTTCACGATGCGCCTCTGCGAGGTTTGAGCGTCTCAGAACTTCCCATCGCCAAGCGATTAAGCGCATATTCGGTATTTACACTCTACCCTCCAAGATGGCATTTGGTACTCTGTTCTTCTTCTTTATCCATTCGGGGTTTTCGATTACGATTTTGCGGTCATCGGCTTGATAGGAAGAGTACCTCGGGCACTTGTCACTTCTAGGCACTTCTCTTGTTTCTTGGTCTTCTAGGAAGCGGTCCTCTGTTGCACAATCTCTGAGAGGTCGAGTATGTAGTCTTTGCTAGTTGTTGTAGTCGATTTTGTGGATGGTATCCACTCTTAAGGACTACGGGTTAAATTTTGCTAGTGTTCCTCTTTTACGTGATAACACTACGCTATTAACATTGCTAAGAACCACATGCAACACTCTAGGACCAAGCACATAGACATTCGCTATCACTTCCTTAGAGACCATGTCGAGAAGGGTGATATTGTGCTACACTTCGTGGAGTCAGAGGCTCAATGGTGATATCCTCACCAAACCTTTAGACCCAACTAGGTTTGCCACCTTAAGAAGCGAGTTAGGGTAATTTATCCCTATGGGTTGGTTTGAGGGGAGTTCGATCTTTTCGATCTTACCTTGTTCTTTTGATCTTTTATTGTTCTTTTTAGAACTTGTTGATCTTTTGAACTTTTTAGGTTTTAGGCTTTTATTGCATCGCATTGTATCATATTGCATTCATATGTAAAATACTTCAAGTGGTTTGAAAAAATCCAAAAAGATGCATTGTAATATAAAATTTTCTGCTTATCTTTTAAAATTGATGAAGCTTTGCCTATTACCCTTTGGAGCTTTAGTATTTCAATTCTTGCCCAATGCCATGTCTAGTTCTTTGACTTGCTAAAATTATCATGCTTTTACATGTGTAGCTAAGTCTTTGCTATATGAGCTAGAACTTTAAAACAACTCGAACTAAGAAATTGCAATTTGTGGATGTTTTAGCGAGTTGCGCAATTAGTGCTCCTTTTGTGACATTGGCCCTGTCAGAATTGCTTTGTTAGCTCTTTGATCTAAAATTGACCATTACTTGAGCTCTTGTGTTCTTGAGATTCTAAAACTGCTCATGTGAAAAATGAAAATCAAGATTGTCTTATGCTTAAAATGTGCCAAACTATTCTTACGAGACTGCTTGTCAAATGACATGAACTTGGAGATAGTTTGATGATCCAGACGATCTCATGGGGATTGCTTGTCAGAAATGACATGAACCTCAAGATTTGTCGCCACGGTAGAAGCTTAGAAAGAGTTTGTGGATGGCTCCTAGTCCAGGATCTTCTTTACTAAGATATACCTTTAATCAACTTCAGTCAAGCTTAGGATGAGTTTGTGGATGGCTCCTAGTCCAGGATCTTGTCACTAAGTTAGATCATTAGTCAACTTCAAATATTCAATGCATATGTGAAAACTGTTGACAAATGGGCTTTTAAGAAATACTGAGCAAAATGATTCAATACAGGACCTGATTGACTCTTAATGTGGTCTTTGTTAGATTTTTGATCTTCTTTGACATTTTGACATGGCCAATTTCACTTTAGGATTCCTGTTGATGAACTTCTGAATTTGAAGCGTTGCTTAAATTGATCAAATCTACTGCTTTACTTTTGAGCCTTTGTGCTTAGCTTTGATATATATGTCTTACCATGATCTTGCTAGCGCTGTCAGGCTTGATATGCTGTTTGTGCAATATTAGAGATACTAGATTGTTCTTTTGGGTAATCTCCAAAGCTTCTTGTAATCAAAAATTGAAAAATACAAAAATGAAGCCACTCCATTGCACTTCATGCATACTTCTTCTTTTTGCTTCTTTCTTCATTCTGCAAATTGCTATCTCTGGATGAGAGGAAGGCGTGATTCCTTGATGACTCCATTGTCAAAGGGGAGAAGATATTTCGTTGTTGGGAGAAGTTTATACAAAGGGAGAAAGTTGGAGAATTTGAAATTTTAAAATCAGAGGATCATAGTGAGGGGAGTTTTGAATTGCATTCTTATTGTCTTATTGACTCTTCCGAACTTGAATTGGATTTATTACTCCTCACAATGATCAAAGGTCAATTGAACAATTGTTCTTTCATATGGACCTTAAGTGAGATTTTTGACTTTTAAAATCAAAGTTTTATGCTTTCTTTTGCCTTATCTCACTTGTCTATGCTATTCTGATGCCAGCTTGGTCATTTCCATTGCTTTCTCTTGCTTATGGACCAAGTTGTGCCTTTGTGCGAAAACGAAAGTATTTTACTTTTCAAACCTTCAAATTACATTTTCTGGATTATTGCCAATGTGTTCATCAAGGGGAGATTGTGGATATCATGGGGATATGCTCGGATCTTAGGATGATGTGACAATTGGCAATGGCGTTAATGGTTTGTCGTTTCACGGGTTTTCGACAAAGTTTCACCTTTATTCGGACTTTACGGATAGGGCGGTCCGACCGCCATAGCACGGCGGTCCGACCGGTCCCAAATCGGTCGAGCCGGCCATGTGCGCCGGTCGACCGGCCGTGACCAAAAGTGGTCAAAGCAGTGGGCCAAAAATAGAGGTGTAGGCAAGTGAGGGATCCCATTGTTCTTGCTCCCATAATTTTGGAGTCTCGATAAAAGTTCTATTGGTTTAAAGTTTCCGAGAGGTTTCGGTTTTGGGGTTGAAAATTGGCTAAGTCCTTACGGCGGTCGAGACGCCTTTGGCCGTGGTCCGACCGGCAGGCAGCGGTCGAGCCGCCCGAGGGGCGATCGACCGGTTGTTACTTGAACGTCGCTGTCGTGGCGGCGTTGTTCGTTGGTTAGGTCAAAGTCATGAGTTTGATGCATATGTGTTGCATGATGCATGTTTTGACTAACGTGGGTCAAGTTGCGAAGAACTTGTTCCGGTTCGATTTGCTTGTCTATTGTTGTGCGGTTGCTTGGTGGTCAACGACGGTCAACGGCGAGGATGATCGGGGCGAGGCTTGGAGAGCTTAGGTCGAGCGATCGGCGATGCCGGGTGAGGTCAATGAAATCAAGTATGGTGCGAATGGACAAGGATGACCGAACAGACGATTCGGTCGGCCGGTTTGATCAAGCGGCGGGAGTCGGTGCAAGTGCCATGGTGGTTTCGGTGGGGCCGGATGGGAGAGACTTGCCGACATGGAGAGAGCCGTTGATCAACCTACACGTGGCGAGCATGCGAAGTGCTTGAAGATGGACTCGGTCTTGGAGAAGGACCGAGAAGGGGTATTTTGTAATCTTACCAAATATCACCTTGGTGACTTTTGCCTACCCACGGCGCAAGGCGGCGCAAGAGAAGCGGTTTAGGTTAAGAGGTGTTGTAGACGGCGCTTTAAAATGCGTCGTGTGTGACCCGTTTGTGTTGGGCCTTAACGGAGCCCATTTGAGTTAATCTTCTAGAAGGTCTAAGTCTCCACTATAAATAGAGGAGGAGGTGGTGCACCCTCCAACCCTTTATCATTATTGAAACCCTAGTTTTGGCTTAGGGAGAGGATTAGTGGAGGTTAGGGTTCTAGAGAGTTTTGATTTGATCTTGTGCTCTTGGATTGAGCTTTGTCCTCCATTGATGGAGTGGCTGTAAACCAAAACCCTATCAATCAATCCAAAGAAAGCTTTGATCAAAGATGTGTCTCTTTGCCCTTCTTCTCTCTATTTGGTGATTTTGAGTCTTTCTTTGATTTGCATGTTTTTGATTGATTTCTTTACATGATATAGCTTGCTGTGACATGTGGGAACACATTTAAGATCATCTTGATCATCAATCACCCACGAGCAAGTTTTTGGGTCACGTTTTCGTTTTGACTCGGTTTTGAACCATCCATCTCTCAAACTGAAAAATGTCGTAACTTTTCCATGGATCTCCATGATCTTCGATTGGAATAGGTTCCTGACATCCTAGAGAAGGTGTGTTCCAAGTTTCATGAAGTTTGGAGTTGTAGATCAAAAGTTAGACCTATTTGCAACTTCGTTTTTCGGTTGATTTCACTTGTTCATCTACCAAGGTCGATCGCCCTAGCTAGAGGTCGGACCGCCCCTTGGAGAGGTCAGACCGCCCCTGAGTAGAGGTCAGATCGCCCAACTCTTAGGAAATTAAGTTTCGGTTGTTTTTGGTTGTTTTGCTTCGGGGTTTTGATTGGATTCAATCCTAGTCTTCCGCTGTACTGGTATATCGATCTTCATAGCTTCTATAGCTATTGGAGTGAAATTTGTGTTGAATCTAATCGTGGTTGAAAAAGTGAGCGTGCTCCTATTCACCCCCCCCCCCTTCTAGTCGCCTTTTCGGTCCAACACCTCTTCTTTCTTGTTCTTCTTGTTCCGACAATCACATGCATAATGATCATATTTTTCACACTCATAGCATTGAATATGACTTTGACTATGACATTTATATGCATAATGGCCAAATTTATCACACTCAAAGCATTTAATTCTCAACTTATCTTTTTTGAAGTCGCCGCTGCCACATCCAGCAAAATCTCCTCGACCACCCTGGCCACGATCATATCCACGACCTCCTCGACCACACCAAGCATAATCCTGACCACCTTGATTTGATGAATAATCTCAATGAGTCTGTTTGTTCTCTCCCTTCAGCTCAACATTCACAAATAATACTTGATCGTTGCGAGCCTCGCAACCTTTCAGGAGCCCATCATGTGCTTTAAGAGACCCAATTACCTCTTCCAGCTTCATGCTCTCAAGATCACTTGAATACAAAGAGTTGTGACCACAGGTACGTACCTCTCGGATAGTGCTCGTAAGTATTTCTCGGCCACCTCAATTTCCTCCAGTTTATTGCCAATGGATTGTAACTCGTTGACCACTGCCGTCAATTTTCCTGCGAACTCATCTACCGATTGAGTTTTGCCTATATGCGATGCCTCATACTCCCCTCGGAGAGTTCGGAGACGAACTTTCTTTACTCGATCCACCCCCTCATGCATAGTACAAAGAGCAATCCAGGCCTCCCGAGCAGTATCTTTCCTGACAAGTTGATTCAACATCGAATCGGGTATAGTAGCTTAGATTAGTGCCAAGGCTGTTTGATCAACCTTCACGTCGACATCCACAACCTTTCCTTTAGAATCGATCTTTCCCTTTAGATCGACCAGATCAGCTGATGCGCCCCAGACCCTCTAGGCATGCATATTGACCCATATCTTCATAGCCCAAGCCGGGTAGTTCTCTGTAGTGAGAACTGGGTATGGCAACGAATTTGGGCCATCCTTTGTTGTCAACGAAGATCCGTTGGGAGCCATCGATTTCCTCTTTTCTAGAGTTGGAGGTCCAATTTTCATGCACTGAACTCCGATACTAAGTGTATTCGAACCACCTTCGACCAGGTAGTCGAAACCTTCTGACTAGTCGAACCTCCTCTGACCAGGATGTAGTCAAATCTCCAACCAGGTAGTCAATTCCGACCAGGCAGTCGATTCCTCCTTCTATCCACGTGCACTCAAAAAAGATGAACAGTACTCGATAAAAAAAATACTTGAAACCGAAAACATTACTTGAAATAAACAATACTCGAGAAAAAATAGTGAACGAAAACAAGCCTCCTTTGTGGTGCTGCAACTGCAATCCTTTGGGAGGAATGTTATTCGTTTCTCTTTAACAAATCTATGGACCAATTTCTTCCTCTGAACTTTCAGCATTCCTCTAAAATCCCTAACCTCTTGGCAGTTCATAATTTTGTCACCAACAACTTGGCATGGAGAACAATCCACGAATCACCTAACAACAAGATCTCATCTCCCATGTGACTAGTATACCAACAACAACGATGCAAATGCCGTAGCATGTCAGATATACAATGCCCATTAACCTTGACCAACATTTAATGTGAGGATACTCTAGATTTTAGGTAGATTTTAGGTAGTTCAGTTATATTTTACACATGCAACCCAAAATCCATCATCTGCTCAATGTCAACTCTGTAGCCCTGACGCCGTCTAATTCGCTCAAGAAAAACATGCCTTTTCTTAGCCAACCTACACATGACAAGAGCAACAAGTATTACAAGATCGATTGGGCGGCGGGGGGAACGAAGAGGGACGCAGCGGCGACACTGGCGGAGAGGGGCGGAGAAGGGAGAGGGAGGTGAATGGGAGTCGGAGAGGGAGAGGGTCGCGTCAGCATCTTTGGAGGGAGGACTTGCGGCGGGGCATGAGCAGGAGGCGAAAGGGAAGAAAGAAGGGAAGAAGGTGAGGAGGAGTTGCGGAGTGGCCGAGAGGAGGCGGAGATGGACGGGTCATGGGGAAGAAGAGGATGGAGCGGCTGCTGGCGAGAGGAAGGCGGACGCGGAGGAAGAAGAGGGAGGAGGCGGTGGCACCGGCCGAGAGGCGCGACGGAGGAAAAGGAGAGAGATGAGCAAGAGCGGAGGCGGCGGCGGGGAAGGATCGAACGGCGGAAGAAGGAGAGGAGGGAGCAAGGATCGGTGAAGTGCTGCGTGTCTGGTCGACGTGGACGCGCCGACCGCGAAACGCACGGAGAGCAGTGCATGGATCGAACAGCGCGTCGCGGTGGTGTGATCGGGCGGCTCACGATTTTGGGGCGACGTGGCCGGGCTGGTGAGCCCCAATCCCACCAACTTTAATAATAGGTAAGATACTAGAAATAAACAAACTGGACCGGACCGCGTCGAATCAAAACTAAACCCGAAACGTAATTAACATGTCAATCGCAATTAATTGCAACTACAACACAAAAAACCTGAAAAATGCTTTAAATGGGGTGGTGCCTAAAGAATTCTAGAAATTTCTTAGTAAAATCTTTATATAGACAATGATTTTTTGGGGAGGGGATCAGAAGTTGTGAAAAGGTAGAATTCCGCTAAAGGTGAATTTTTTTTCTCTGATTGTCTTTCCAAAACAGACTCCGAACAGCTCAAACCCAGAAATTGAAAAGGGGTGAAAATTGCTGTTTGTGTGGGGTGAGAGAAGACACTGGTCATATTTTGTTCAATTGTGTTCTATCCAAGTTTGTGTGGGCTTGTGTGAAGGAATTGATGTGGGATAAGATCCTGGTTTCTCTTGATGATTTCTAAGTATTGGTTAGATTTGGGGGGTGCTAACGATTACTACGTTTGGTTATTTAGTTTTGCAGTTGTGGCATGGACACTTTGAAAAATCAAAAATCGAATGGCAATTGAGAAGGTCTTTCCTAAGCATCCGACTAAAGCTATATTGAAATCTATATCTTGCTTGCAGAAGTGGCGAATCTTGATCAGGGAAGATGACCGGGGAGAACTGGGCAATGTGATTAATGTGGTGGAAGAATTGATAAAAGTTTATGCGGATCACATGAGGGCTGATCTTGGATTTAGATTTTAGCTGTTGAATTTTTAAAAACTTTTATCTCAGCTTCAGGCCTTTCGTTAGTCCCTGCCTGGCTTGTAGCTTTCGTTGTGTTTCTTGGTTGACTGGTAATCCCAATTCGTGTGGGCTGCGGCTTCTTGTTATTAACTTTCTATCTTAGTTGGATTTTCCTTTTTTAAAAAATAAAATAATTAAGAACACAAGCGCAAACATAATAAGCAAGCGGCTGAAACGAACAACCCGACTCCAACCTGTGCTCCCCTGTTGGAGCGACGAAAGCGACGCGAGCCGTTCCTATAAATCCACGCCGTCGCCGCCAAAATTCGGAAGCCACCAGATTTCTAATTGTGGAGGAGCAAGGCGTTCTGTGATTTTCGAAGGATCTCCGTGCCCGGCGGCGATGGCGTCGGCGGCGCCGGCTCCCGTGGCGGCGGCCGGCGCGGGGTGGTGGGAGCACGTGAATGGCTGGCCGGCGTGGCAGGACGGGATCTTCTGCGCCCTCGCCGTCCTCTACGGCCTCGTCGCCGTGTCCTCCTTCGTAAGCATCCCGCCCCGTCTCCTCCACCGCAGTGCTCTTCTCTTCCTCTTGATAAATCCCTACTACTCTAGTTGTGATTATGCAACGCCACTAGGGAAAGATTCGAGCTTTCAGAATTCTGTGTCGAGATGTTTACATGACCACCATGCCGTGACGATAAAAAGGGTAGAAGGAATAAACCTGTACTCCTACTAGGTTGGTGCCATGATGATGATGGCATGGCAGGAGAATAAATACTTGATTTTTGTGCCTATTTGACGGGAGTACCATAAATTTGTGATATCACGATCAGCGGTTTTAGTCGAGAATAAAGACGGTTTTTTAATTACCTTTGTCCCATGAGCATACCAGTGTTTTGCATCCGAACCTTGTAAAAGCTGATAATGAGGACGAATATGTTACATACCTTTAGATCAATCAAGAGGAAAACCGCGAATCGAAATAGAGATAGTTGGACAAGGACTTCAGGTTATTTGTCATACTTTTCTTTCTGATACATGAAAATCTTGCTGGATTGACAGTATGAAGGTCAAAGGATAAGAATGTGTACATAGGATCTGAATAATGAATATATATATCTGCGTGAAGTATGAACCACAAATATCTTAGGTTTAATGGTTTATACATGTGGTGCACGTGTAAAGCTCACTGTTAAATGAATAAATTTACTTGAGGGAGAGAAGGTAATATTCATAATTTCCCATGCAGATCCAAGTTGCCAGAATACAGCACAGAGTTCCTGAATATGGATGGACAACACAAAAGGTCTTCCAATTCCTTAATTTTGTGGTGAATGGAGGTATATGGTTCATTGTCCTTTGGAGTAAAACTTACATGCTCATTTATATACCGTGTAATGCTAATTTTTACTGTGTTGTCAATCTGCAGCAAGGTGCTCTAGCTTTGCTTTCCGTCGTCAAGTGCAACAAGTGAACCCTCAGGTTTGGTTACCTTCACTGTTTTCAGTTATTTAAATGAAATACTTCATTCGATTGACCAGAGTTATATTCCTCATGTTTATGTTCTTTATGGAAAAGTTACTTGTGTGAGTTGTGTCCATGGGAACCCGTGTCCCCTATTAGCGATTTCACCGTGATACAATGTTTGAAAAATACCAAAAAAATCATGGATATAATACACATAAAGTTATGTGAACCTGCAAATTTCATTTTCAAATTCGTCCCTGGTATCAAGAAACAAAAAAGACAAACAATACTTCTAGCGCATAAGAACAGTGCATGATTGATGGCTTGTCTTTTTTGGTTCTTGATACCATATATCAATTTGAATTTGAAATTTTGGATGTTCACATAACTTTATGTGGACTACATCCATGATTTTTTGTTGGATTTTTTAAACATTTCATCATGTTGAAATGGCTAATGGGGACGCCGGTTCCCCTGGACACCAAATTCATGTTCATATTTTATTTCAGATCTTTCAGCATGTTATTCTTGATCTGCCGGGGCTTGCATTCTTCACTACTTACGCAATGTTGGCACTTTTCTGGGCTGAGATATCTTATCAAGCACGTGGTCTAGAGGCTGATGGACTTAGATCGGGTTTCTACACCATTAATTGCGTCATTTATGCAATGCAGGTAAAGCATGTTCGTTAAGTCTGTACTGCTTGTTAAGTTTGTAGGATTTGTTTGTGCTGAATAATATTACACATGCCACGCTGATCAGATATTTTCTTTGGGACTGTGGATTTCATGAAATATGTTAAATGTGAAAACTCCCTACTACACCATGGAAATCTGTGATATGCTTCTCTCTTTCTTTCCCTGAAAAGAGATATGCCTGCTAGCACAAATGTGAAACAACGTATTTCAGATAAAAATACTGAATGAAGTTATGAAGGTAAAACAAACTAACTTTAGCATCAACGAGTCATTTATTGGTGCTTTCTGGTATTCTTTGTTGGCTGAGTGTTTGCTTTTAATTAAATATGACTTCTCACGTTTGTGTTTACCTGAGTTCTTCTCACTTCGGTTATTCGCCTGTTTATATCTGTATTTTTTAAACAAGGTTTATATCTGTATTCAAACACTATTAGGCTGCGTAGCTCAACATACTTACGGAAATTTATTTCTTCAGGTTTTGCTGTGGCTGTTGTTGTGGTGGAATCCAAATCCATCTATGCTAGTCATTTCAAAGTTATTCATTGCAGGCCTGTCCTTTTTTGCTGCCCTGGGTTTTCTGCTATATGGAGGGAGGTAAGATTAAGAATGCTATGCAGTGTTATTTAATTTAAAAAACAATACTACTCAATGTGTCATGTGGGGTAAACATTATAGTCGACGATTACGTGTTATGGCAGCAGACCAAATCGGTCCAACCGGTGGCCCAACCGGTATATTGGCCGGTTCAACCGGAGGGCCAATCGGTCAGACCGATCCGGATTCATTTGGTGCAATCGAACAACAGGAGAGTTAGGCTTCCTCTCTGGATTTGCTAGTAGAGATAGGCTAGGAATCCCTTCTGGATTTAGTAGGTAAATTAGATAAGTCCCTTCACAATACTTAGGAATTAGGAAGAGTTTGGTTTCGGTAAAGGATTGTATTAGAGTTCTTGTTAGGGGCAACATCCGCTATATAAGGATGTGATGATTATCAATGAAGGCAATCAAAAAAGTTATCACAAATCTCCCTCTCCCGAATTCTTCTACCCCTACTGAACCTCTATTTCTGCACCCTTGCCCTTGCGCTTGTTGTTCACCGTGCCCCAGCTATCAACCCACATCACGGCACCTCACCGGAAACCAGGCCCAAAGCCTCCCACTACTCACGACTATCTGATACGTTTGTTAGATTGCGGCAATTTGGTATCAGAGCCAACCGTTGTGCAAGGAGCCATGGCCGACAGCAGCACTGACATCGAGATCGTGGCTATGCAACTGGCGGCAATCCTGAAGAAGCTGGAGATGTTGGATGAGGTCAAGGTCAAGTTCAATGATCTCGACACCCAACAGAAGGCGGATCATATGGTGATCAGCCAGTTGGAAACCGGCAAAGGCGCGACATTGAGCGAGTGGCCGAGCGATGACATCTTGCCAAAACCCACCAAACCCGTGGCTGACAGGCAAGACGAAGGCAAGCGATGGTCTTGGCAGTGGCGATGGCAGGGGCCATGGCAGTGGCGACGACAGGGGTCATGGTAGTGGCAACGGCTGGTGAGCTCCACGTTATCTTAGGCTCGAATTTCCGACCTTTGATGGGAAGGAAGATCCGTTACCATGGATAAATTGTTGCGAACAATTCTTCCGCGGACAACGAACCATAGAAGAAGAGGTCTGGTTGGCAGCGTATCATATGACGGGTGCGGCCCAACTGTGGTACAGCAGGATCGAGCGCGAGATGGGGACCGTTCCATGGAGGCGTTTTAGCGAGATGGTACATCTTCGCTTCGGGCCGCCATTGCATCATAACCCGTTGGGGGAGTTGGTCAATCTCAAAGTGACCGGAACGGTACAGGAGTATCAGGATCAATTCTTGGCTCTCCTCAGCCGTGCAGGTTCCTTGTCCGAAGAACAAGTACAACTCTTCACCGCAGGCTTATAGGGGACCCTTCGAATTGATGTCGAGTTACAAGCACCAACTAATCTAGAGGTCGCGATGAGCCTAGCACGGGCCTGCGAACTCCGTGCAAGGCTAGCCGCGCAGCCGGTCTCGGGAGGATCTCGGCCATGGCAGCGACTTCAACTATGGGTGCAGCATAGCAGCCGGTCTCGTTCCAGCGTCTATGACTCTGACATCCACCGGCACACGTCCAGCATGTCTGACACGTCGAGTACTGACTCCAGAGGAGGTGCGCGCCCGCAGGGAAGCCGGGTTATGCTATAATTGTGACTAAAAATTTTCGCCACAACATAGATGCAAACAACTATTCTATCTTTGGGCACTGTCAACCGACATGGAGGATGTGGAGGTTCATGACACGGAGATCATCGACCTGAAGATTTCATTATACACATTGGTTAGTGTACGTCCACGTACGAGCGACACAATGCAATTGATGGTGAAGGTGGGCGATACTTAACTCAAGGCACTGCTGGATAGTGGCTCGACTCATAATTTCATCACTGACAAAGAAGTGTCCAAGGTAGGCGTGTCCATCCAATCGCGCTCAGGCATGAGCGTGTTTGTGGTCAATGGCGATCGTCTCGCGAGTAGTGGTCGGTGTCTAGCGCTACACCTCCGCATCGACAACGAAGATTTCACCATCGATTGCCATGCAATTCAACTAGATGGCTTCGACATTGTGCTCGGCGTCAAGTAGCTTCTTACTCTGGGATCTATCCTTTGGGACTTTGAGCGACTCATGATTTCGTTCACACGTGACGGTCGGCACATTACTTGACATGGATTGGTGGCACTGCATCACACTCCTGCGGTTGGGTGTACCGGTCAAGAGGTGATGACTGAAATTCTTTTTGAGGATATTTTTGGGGAACCTCACGGCCTGCCACCAACTCGCATACAAGACCATCGTATCCATCTTCCTGCGACAAAACCTGTTGCAGTTCGTCCTTATCGTTATGCTCAGCATCAAAAAGATGAACTGGAGCATCAATGCGATGATATGCTCGACCAGGGCATCATTCGCCGCAACTCGTCCGCATTTTCAACCCCTGAACTTTTGGTCAAGAAACAAGATGGATCGTGGAGATTTTGTGTCAACTGCCGGGCATTGAATGCACAAACAGTGAAGGATAAATTTCCGATTCCCATCGTGGAAGAGTTACGGGATGAGCTACGAGGATCCAAGTTTTTCACCAAACTGGACCTTATGTCCGGCTACCATTAGGTGCGCATGCACCCATCGGATGTGGAGAAAACATCGTTTCACACACATCAGGGTCTATTTGAATTTCTGGTAATGCCGTTCGGCTTGACTAATGCACCGGCAACTTTCCAAGCACTGATGAATGCAGTTCTCCAATCGTTTCTTCATCGTTTTGTGCTGGTATTTTTTGATGACATCTTGATTTATAGCTCCTCTTGGGCGGATCATCTTCACCATGTCCGAGCGGTATTTACTCTACTCCAGCAGCACCAATTTTTTCTCAAAAGAAGCAAATGTTTTTTCGGTGTTTCTTCTGTGGCTTATTTAGGCCATGTTATCTCCAAAGAAGGCGTCACCATGGATACGCTGAAAGTACAAGCTGTTTTGGATTGGCTGCTTCCCAAAACCGTTTCTACGCCCTTGCCCTTGCGCTTGCTGTTCACTGTGCCCTAGCTATCTACCCACGTCACGATGCCTCACCGGAAACCAGGCCCAAAGCCTCCCACTACTCACGACTATCCGATACGTTCGTTAGGTCATGACACAATGCCTCTTTAATTAAGTTTGAACAATGATGCATTTGGGTCATGTTTTAGCCAAATTGGCCATCTAGGCTAGCTGCAAACCATGTACCATGGAAAGTTTTCAGTCTAATAGCAACTTTGTAATGTAGTACTTGAGAATATCTCCATTAATTCAAGGTCTGATCTAGTTAATTATACAGCTATAACATCGCATTGAAAGATGCATTCATACGCTCTTGACTTGACTGGCAGGCTTTTCCTCATGCTGAAACGTTTTCCCATCGAGTCCAAAGGGAGGCAGCAAAAGCTGAGAGAGGTCGGCAGAGTCGGCACTATATGTTTCTGTTGTTTCTTGGCACGGTGCATAATGGTAAGGATTTTTGTTCTCTGATCCTTGGACAAGTTTTTAAGCCACAGTTCATTTCTTACTTTTGCTATTGCGCATTTGTTTCGCAGATGTGTTTCAATGCATTTGATAAAGAAGCTGACCTCGATGTTCTTGACCATCCAATTCTAAATTTGTTCTATTACTTGGTATGTGTGACTTCTGCAACCCATATCGTCACCTTAGTGCACTTTTCCCATCTCTAAACTGAAACGATCTTTCCCAGTTTGGTAACTAGAAATTGATGTCCATTACACAGCTAGTATAACTTGCTCTTCTACTGTTCTTAATCCCTTTTACTGCAGCTTGTTGAAATTCTTCCTTCATCTCTTGTCCTGTACATTCTGAGGAGAATCCCTTCGAAGCTACGGCTCGCGCAGTATCATCCCCTCAGCAGCAGCTAGAGATAAAGCGCTGTGACCTCTTGAGCTGAAATATGGAGAGGCTGCTGCAAACTTGCCCTGAGTGCAACCCCAAGACTCAAAAGAAAGGCTGGCCTATGGTCTGACCGTTAACCCTTGTTCAAAATGTGTACAGCTAGGGATCTGAAATCTGCCTGTAACCTGACCTCCTGTAGGTAGTTCAGGGACCAGGGTGCTAATTCACGCAATTTATTCTTCCTTGGTAATATTGGAATCAAGCATCTTGAGCAGGCCAAATTCATCATGAAACATTCTTGGTGAGTTGAAAATTTGAGAACGTCTAGATGATGGATCAGACGGCTGTAAACCTTCAGTAGCATTTGGAAGGGAAACGGAATGCCTCGCCGGCCCACGAGGTACTGACGCGGGCCGCGGGTCTTCTGTTAGCAGTGCGATGTAGTAGTTAGGGATGGCAATGGCGCTAGCGTGAAAACAGAATCGAATCGTCTTGGATGCGATTTTTTTTTGATAAGAAACAAATATATATTTTTATTATTAAAAACGAATATAAATACAGTACCTTTATAATTCATTATCCGTTGAATACGAATTATCTAGATAATAATAATAAAACCGGATATTGGGCATTTCAACCTACAGCCCAACTGTCCATCAATCCTTCGGAAGTTCCGAAACGTAGAGCCAGGCCTTGCTCTCCGGCAGCCTCGTACAGGCTATGGTCTCTGAACTGTGGTGGACCCATGATAAACATGGCTGCATGTTTCTCATGAAAGTCCAGACACTGGGCCGACCCCAACTGAGCCAATAGAATTGAATATATGACTAATAGCCCCTGGAAATTGCTACAAGTCCCTGAAATTCATGTCTCTGTACTCACTGAATATTAGGCTTCTGCTTTTGTTATGAGATGAGAAATGCGGTTCATGTATTGGGATTAAAATACGATTTTGAGGTCAATTTGCTCAACCTTGCCAAGCAGCAACTGCGTTCATTTCACCTCATATTTTGCAGTAAATTCAAATGACCACCTGAGCATGACGAACAGGGGAAGACATGATTCACGTGCACAGAGACGTGCCAAGTAGTGCGCAAACGAAAAGAAAAACAGAGTATGCCACGCATGCGTGCTGTTTAATAAGAAGTCGCATCACTAATCCACACATCGGCAAATTAGTTATGTAACCAAGTGACAAGTACTTGCAGATACTTATGAAGTACTAGCATGGTTACGTGCACTACTAATAGATTAGGATCCGGATGTATAGTTCATTTCCATCTAGTATCAATCTAGTGATTACTGGTTACTGATTGTTGTTAGTTTAATTACCCTGACCGTAAGCTAGCGCAGTACGTTTTCACGTCGATTTGATGTAATCGCGCAGAGTATTTTCCAGAGACTACTGGTCTCTTCTTAAATAAGTTGTATAGGGGAATAAGTATTATCCCTCCATACCATTGTTTTTTAATATCCTCTATAATGATAGCGATCAACGCTGAGTTAACCGACCGTCTTGGCCCCATCTCGACGCCATGTATTATGCTTCCTGCCCAAATGCCAACATCTCAAGGCATCGCGCTTGCCGATGGAGTACATACGTAAAAATTAGGAAAAAGTTCAATCCACCCTGAACTCTTTGGAAAGTTTGTAAATCAATTTTTAACTTAAAACAAAATATTTGACACCTCTCAACTGTGAAAAACACTCTCTCAACATAAAAACCATGGTTTTGATTGACGTAGTTCAGTCGGAACCGCTACGTCGGGGCGACCCTCCATGCCCTCATGGGCGTGCAGCACCACAACACGCCAAGCTTGATAGGTACCTTACCAGGCTAGGGGGAGGACGATCCTGAGGTAGCTATGGTGACACGCGTCAATGGCTGGGTCAAGTAACTCGTAGGGCCACTGCGCAGCGTCTCTTGCCGTCGTCATATCTAAAAATTCAATGCTTACATTATTAATAATATGAAACATAGACAAAAAAGTAATAAGAAGTTGCATATTTAATTAATTTAA